>CM050400.1:30422464-32822464 GCA_027562975.1 Rhynchospora breviuscula | reverse complement strand
CAAGATAATTCAGCACACATTTGGTTGGTTTGGTCCGGTTCAACACATCCTAGTACTAGAGGCATACCCTACCGCCCTACTGGTTGAACCGGTTGGCCCTGTATGAAATGCTGATTCGAACACTCTCCGAAAGGCGATAAGACATATGTATGATACGCGTGCGTTTATTAATTTTAACTAGAAGAATAAAATTTGAATAATATGGTACAATTTTGTCATCTTTTTTATGTAACTAGTCGCCGTATGACTTGATTCATTGTTCCAGAACGAGTCTTTAAATTTATTTTATTTTCTAATCACGAATTTCCAAATGGGTAACTTCAAACTTGGGATTTCGCCGAATTCTACATGACTAGACGAAGAATTCTATCATTCGACGACAAATTAAAAAATATATATATCAATCCAACATCTAACGCATGCAAAAAAAAAAATCCATAAATGTATTGGCGACCTCTATGCACGTGATGACGTGATCTTAATTGTGACAACTGACAACTTGATGCAGATGTTTTCCTTTGAACCAAAAATCATCTCTGAACCAAGAGTAATGAACTTGGCAAATTAATGTCTATCCATTATTATATAAAGCATATAATTCGAATTTATAAATGTGATGTAAATGATAAGAGAAGAAAATTATAAATTTGAATAAGTGGTTCTACTGCTAATAAGCCATTCTAAATATAGAACTCAAAAGATTTATCACCAACAGTCGTTCTAAAAGAATTAATGAACTTGAATAGAATATATGCATCTCCAATTGACCCACGTGCGCATGTTGTCGCTATTGCGTGCGATTGTTTGGTAGAAGGCAACCTTCTTTAATTTATTTTTTAATGATAATTCCAGTAGAAGGCAATTTGCTTCTTGTCTCAGGATGCATGCATCTGGTGAAATATTATGTCGAGCACCCTAGGTCTCACATGTTCTTAGTTTCTTTGTTTTTTTTACAAAAAGATTGAGACAAATCTTCAACGTTTTCAATTTAAATATCAATAAAAAAAATTTTACAAGTTCAATTTTGAACCTACAACTTTTGCACAAAAGGTGTGGTACTTTATCAATAGATCAAAACTTGACCAATTCTACATATTCTTAGTTTAATTTGCCAACATTAAAAATAAAATAAAATAACTTCATCATAATATTTCTCTTAGTATGATTGATAAGTTGTTCAAAACCTTAATTCTATATCAATAGAATCGTTTAAGTGTAATATCCATTAATGCAGTATTTTATGATCAATTCACAAAAACATATAAAAAAACAAATTGAATATTGAGTCTCAACGGTTCAATTAGCTAGAAAAAACAAATAGGGACTAACAGAGTAAATAACAAAGGAATTTAAACAACCAGAGAAATTTCAAGAGTAAAAAGCCTTAAATTTAAGCTTTAATTTGTTCAAATCATTGAAACTCACATTGAATAACCTTGGATATACAATTTGAGTGCGGTTGCGCTGTCTTTCATGACAGAGTGAGGCCACACCCTTTACGGTATAGGGCGTGAGTTTTCTGGTCCGAGCACTCTGTTTTGATGATTTCTTCATCATTTCGGTTCAATTTTTTCGATCTGTTAAAATTGTTCCAACTTTTTCCTACAATGTAAAAGCTAAATTGGCGTTATAATATAGTGTGGACTAAAAAAAAATGATGTGTGGTTAAATTATTTTGCTTCATTTAAATATTAACGATTAATAATCTAGTAAAATTACTTACCTATAAATCTTATCAAATTTCTGTCAAACAAAATAAAACCAAAAGAAAGAACATGGTTTACCCAATTACAACATAGGGAGATGATAATATTATTATATGGTACAATAAATATATGCAAAAAAATTATTAATATGGTCTTGTTAATGTACAAATATTAGCGTTCAGTCTAAATTTTGAGTTTTCACGACCGGACCAAATGATCAATACAATGAGTCTGATATACTTTTTTAAATCAAATCTTGTTTGAAACCAATTTTTAAATTTTAATTTTTTTAGGACTTTTGAGAGTTTTACTTGCTCACGTTTTATTATCTTTACTACTTTAAGGTCGTCTTTTAAAAATAATTAAAACATTTCAAGTAAGAATTTGATAGCTTGAATCGATTACTCAAACATTAAAATCATAGTTAAACTGTTCCAGTTTCAACATCCGTATAATCACAAAAATAATATATATATTATTTTTTTAAGTAAATATAACCGCGGAGAAATGATAAAATGGAGCTAAAGCAATGCCCGCGATGGCATGTTCTGATTAGTGGACCCCACAGAATATGTTTTCTGGATAAAGGGAATATCTGGGTTGTGTTGGTGGTGCACAGGTGGCAATCCCTTCCACTAGATAGAAAGGTAGTTTTTCTTTTGACCGTCTTTCCTTGTCTATTTGTCTGATTGGGATTCGCTGAGCTTATCCAGTAAACCCCATTTTTGTGGGGTACTACTGATGGAGTTATGAGTTTGTATGATCATTTTTAAAACAATAAATGGCAAAATGAAAAAAATTTCTGTCAATAATTCAAAATTTATTATCTGAGGTTTAAATTAAGTGTTTTCGAAGAATAGTGTGTTATTCTATAATGTAAATAACATGTAAAAAATATGGATAATTTTAAAATATAAAAAAGAGTTTATATCTGTAGTCACCAATTATGAGATAATTGGATATGATATTTTTAAAGTTTTTGTATATTTTGACTATAGCATCATTATAATTTGAATATAACTCGTGGATTCATTTACAGAAGTGTTTATTAAAAACTATACGATACAATATAATTGTTCTCTGAATTTTTTTTTTATCTATTAAAGTGCGACTCACATTATTTTTTGTTAACTATTACATAAATCAACATCACATGCAAAACGCAGAAAATCGAGATTTCTATTTTATGCTGTGACAGAAGAGCCTCGGTGCCTCTGTAGCCACTTGCCACTTGCCATCTTCAGGTCAAATATTCCCAAGATTTGTGGGTAAATGGCAATTCGAACAATGACGGCATGATAATAGCCGTGACTATAGTCCCGAGTGATTTCTTCTCTTTTGTTTGTTGGCTGTTCTTTATGTAGGAGTTCATATAATCATATTCCTAATCCAGATCTAAATGGAGTTTTTAAATTAGAAGAGTACAAATCATTTATATACTTTTAATCTTTGTTGAAATAGCATTTAATGTCTAACTGTGAACAGTGGCGGACTTGTGTTTAGCAAATAACAATCAATGTTCCATAAATAAAATTATATAAGTAGGAATAATTTGATTTATGCCACTACAAAAAGCAGTTAATTTGAGAAATGCCATTGCTAAATTACTAATTAGATTTATGCCACTACAAATTTGCTTAAATTAGTTTTATGCCATTATTTTCTCTAAAAATATAATAAATTCCATAAACACCATCACCAAATCTGTCATTATTTTAGAAAATTTCCAAATTACCCTAATTAAATTATTCATCTTCCTCTTCTTCCCTCCTTAATTTTGGTCTCTAATGGTGAAAGGAAAAAAATAACACGGGATACCGAATATGGCAATTAACAACCTCACATCTTTGAACTATAAAAAATAATAAATTCAAAATTCAAAATCATATGCTTCATGTTATGTCAATATAAAATATCAAAAGCTGCCTATTGACTATGTCTATGTTCGTTCTTAATTTAAAATTTAATAAATTTAACAGGGTACAACATATAAAATCAAAAACTTTTCACGTCACTTGATGATAAAAAGAATTGTACAATTGATATGCTATTCATCCTTTAAACTTTTCACGTCTCTTCGTGTTTAATTTGTGCTATTCATCCCTTTTCTTCATTTAAATATGTAGCGAGACATGCAATTTCAAAGAAATCGAGAGGTCCAAACCTAGGACAGAGGCGGTGAAAGGGAAAGGATATTTGAAGTTTAAAAGAGTATAATAATTGTATCAATCGGTCAATGGTATAGAAATATTTTTTTATTATTTTATAGCATTAAAATAATTTGTGATTCAGTGATTGTATTTTTCTAATTTCAAATTTCTTCAGTCGCATAAAACTAATTTGTCATTTAGTAATGGCATTTTTCAAATTTTAAGTTTTTGTAGTGGCATATTTAAAAGGGTAAAATTGGCAAATCAATTGTCAATGGCATAAAAATAAATTTTACTATTTTATAATGGCATAAAACTAATTTATCATCTAGTGATGGCATTGTGCTAATTTCAAATTTTCACAGTGGCATAAATCTAATTAACCCATATAAGTACGTAATAAAAATATTGGCAAAATTGATTACAGAAAAATTAAATATTCAAAAAATATTAGTTTGATATCAGAAAAATGATTATTAGGTGTGGGAACTCTTATCAAGGTTGAATAAGCACTTTTCTGATATCAAACTAATATTTGTACTACAAAATATTTTTTTACAAGTATATGTTAGGAAGTCTAAGTTTTCAAATTTTTATGCTAATTAACCATTTAATAAGCAATCCAAACGACTTAGACCTCGAAGGATCTAGTCCAAGCATTCACACACAAGAGAGAGAGGTTAGGAAGGCTACCTCTCCTTGTATCGCAACAAGGAGGCTCGAATCCGGCGATGTCGAGGTTGTGCGCACCACCACGCGTGTCTCGGCCTCGAGTCCACCAAGGTATTAACCAAAACCTCGATCTATGCTAGTAGATGAGAGGTTAAGCCTAATCCCTTCCTTCCCTTTGCCTTAATTAACTATTTAATTGAATGGAGGCAAGAGGTGCTCAACACATGAGCTTAAGAGAGCAATGGTGGAGAGGAAAAAATTCTGAAATTTTTCCTTTAATTTTCGTCCAAAATATTAGGGAGAGAGAAAAAGGCAAGGTGGCTAGGGTTTTGGCTCCCAAAGTGGTCCTTTTATAGACCAACCACTCTCCCAAAAAGTTGTAACTAATTTACAACTATGCCATCACTAGGGCAGCCATAAAATGGGCCTAAATGGGCTCCATCAATTATTTAATTGGTCCTCTAATTCAATTAATTAGTGGCCCAATTAATTGCTCTCAAGTTGGACCTTTAATTTACCATTTAAATATAGGCCCGTTAGCTCAAATTAATTACTTTAATTAATTCATGTTGAACAAATTAATTATCAACACTTTGATAATTATTTAAGGATTAGAATATGCATTAATTTATTTCTATATAATCCGTTTGACTTAATTAATTAAGACGGTTCGCAACAGTACATAATTAATCAGTCAACATATCATATTGTTGCATTCCTTAATACAACAAAATAAATAATGCACGCATGGTCAAAACCTATTTGTGTGACCCTTTGAGGATTTATGCTCTGTTGGACATGGAAAATAAATCGCTATTTATTTCCAATAATCATAAGCGGTATCTAGCAACACGTTATGATTCCCAATTCGCATAAATAGTGTACTGCTACAATATTTTAATCCTGCATAAGAAATAATAATATTTCCTTGTCTGATTCTTATGTCACATGATATCATCGTATAATCCAAGATAGGAATGTGTCATTCTTGCAGATTATACGTTTCTTGATCTAGAGATGACTGTATCAGTTGCTAGCAAACAATCCATCTCCATCAAGGGGCCCAAACAGATATCATCGCTCACTAAGTAAATTAATGAGGGACATACGGTTTTCTTGATGAACAACTTTTCCCCGCACAATTCAAGAGAACATAAATAAAGTCCGTATAGCAGCCCTTATCAGGAATCAACGGTAGACGATATTTATTGAACCTATCCTCATGTGGAAAAGTTGAACCATCTCAAATTTAGAATCAAACTCAAACGAAATAAATAATGACACATAACACAATCCATATATTTATCTCATTGGGTCGTGTCCTGTACTATGTTCTATAACATATACATATGCAATTAAGTTGGCAACTCCTTACCTATGATCTGTAGAACTTAATCATCACTTAACTTACATGCTAATCTTATCCGATAATTAATATTCCTTGTTAATTATCAATATTACGGACTTTTTAGATCTATTATTGTCATTTAATTATAAATGAACTACAGAGATCTACAATTCAGATCCTCAACCTGAATGATCTGTTAATTAATAAATCAAGGAATAAATGATCAAATATCATCAATAACATAAATCATAGAAGTAGCCATATAATGATTGGCTTCTAGGACATAACTCTAACAATCTCCCACTTGGCCTAGAGTCAATCAACATTGACTTCTAACCAGTGCATAGTACTCAATGTAATATCCAAAATATACATGTCTCATACTAAAGCCTCAAATGATAAAAGATACAACTCAAAGCCATTCAGGCATACGCCTAATCCCCATGGATGCAACGTACAACTCATGTGCGGCTCGAGATAGAGGCTTTGTCAGAGGGTCCGCTGTGTTCGCGGCACCGTCCACCTTCTTGACCTTGATCCATCCGTCATTCACAAACTGACGGATAAGATGGAATCGTCGTAGAATGTGCTTGGTCTTCTGGTGAGACCTAGGCTCCTTGGACTGAGCTATGGCTCCTGTGTTGTCGCAGTAGAGATCCACTGGACCAGAGATGCTTGGAACCACCTCCAGCTCGGTCAAGAATTCCTTAATCCAAACTCCTTCTTTCGCCGCTTCACCAGCCGCTAAGTATTCTGCTTCGGTGACGGAATCAGCCGTGGTATCCTGTTTAGAACTCTTCCAACTCACGGCTCCACCATTGAGCAGATATACGAAGCCGGACTGTGATTTCGCATCATCTCGATCGGTTTGGAAACTAGCATCGGTGTAACCACTTACAACGAGCTCTTGGTCTCCACCGTACACGAGGATGCTATCCTTTGTTCTCTTGAGATACTTGAGGATATTCTTGACCGCGGTCCAATGTGCCATACCAGGGTTAGCTTGGTATCGACTAGTCACACTAATCGGATGTGCAACATCGGGGCGAGTGCATAGCATGGCATACATGATCGAACCGACTACAGATGGATACTTGAACCGCTTCATGAAATCCCTATCTGTATCAGTCATTGGACATTGAGACTTGCTCAAGAATATGCCATGTGACATAGGCAAGTAACCCTTCTTGGAACTAGCCATTTTGTGTTTTTCCAATACTTTGTCAATATATGCATCTTGGCTCAAGCCTAACAACCTTCTTGATCTATCTCGATAGATCTTGATTCCTAGGATGTAGGCGGTTTCGCCCAAGTCTTTCATTGAGAACACTTTCTTCAATGAATCCTTGACTGCATTCAATTCGGGGATATCATTCCCGATCAAGAGTATATCATCAACATATTGAACGAGAAACACAACCACGCTCCCACTAATTCTCTTGTAAACACAAGATTCCTTCTCGCTTTGAATGAAGTTCAACTTCTTAACCTCTTCATCAAAACGCTTGTTCCAACTCCTCGATGCTTGCTTCAATCCATAAATGGACCTTTGAAGCTTGCACACCTTGTTAGCATTCTTTGGATCCACAAAACACCCGGGTTGTGTCATATACACATCCTCTTCCAAGTTGCCATTTAAGAAGGCGGTTTTGACATCCATTTGCCATATCTCATAGTCATAATATGCGGCAATCGCTAACAAGATCCGAATTGACTTGAACATGACGACAGGCGAGAAAGTTTCTTCATAGTCAATACCATGAACTTGCTTGTAACCTTTCGCAACTAGTCGCGCTTTGTAAATGCTCAAGTTGCCATCCATGTCGACCTTTCTCTTAAAGATCCACTTGTTCTCAACGGGTTTTACTCTGTCGGGAAGGTCAACCAACGTCCATTCCTTGTTTTCATACATGGATTGCATTTCGGATTCCATGGCCTTAAGCCATTCCTTGGAGTCGGGTTTATCTTTCATGTCCTTTATGGTCAAGGGTTCGTCATTCGCAATGACGAGAACATCGTGCAAACCCAAGTACCTTTCGGGTGGGTGACTTTCCCTCGTTGACCTTCGTAGGATCGGTGCTTGGGGTTGAGGCTCTTGAACTTGTTCCACAACGGCTTGTGGACTTGGTTCTTGGTCCTCGAAAGTTTGAGTGTCTTGAACACTATCGACTCGCGATATGTTCGAGTCCTCATTTGAGGGAGCGTACTCTTGAACCTCTTCCATAACGGCTTGTGGAACGGGTTCGGCTACAACTCGTTTGGCACAATATTGGAAATCGCTAGATTACCTACTTGAGGCACATCTTGCGGTGGTTCATGAATTTCTTCAATGACCACATTACTCCCACTACTTCTTCTTGAGAGAAACTCCTTCTCTAAGAACACACCATAACGAGCAACAACTATCTTGTTCTCGTTGCGGTTGTAGAATTAGTAACCCTTAGTTTCCTTTGGGTATCCCATGAAATGACACTTGTCCGATTTGGGTCCAAGCTTATCGCTCATTAGCCTTTTCACATAAGCTTCACAACCCCAAATCTTGAGAAACGACATGCTTGGTTTCCTACCAAACCAAAGCTCATAAGGCGTCTTCTCAACGGACTTTGATGGAACACGGTTTAATGTAAAAGCTGCGGTTTCTATTGCAAAACTCCAAAACGATTTGGGCAAGTCGGCTTGGCTCATCATCGATCGAACCATATCTAACAAAGTTCGATTCCTCCTTTCGGATACACCATTCCATTGTGGTGTTTCCAGTGGAGTGAGTTGTGGAACGATTCCACACTCCTTTAGATAATCACCAAATTCGTGGCTCAAGTACTCTCCACCTCGATCGGAACGCAAGATTTTGATCTTTCGATTGAGTTGGTTCTCAACTTCATTTTTGAACTCCTTGAACTTTTCGAAGGATTCGGACTTGTGCCGCATCAAGTAGATATACCCGTATCTACTATGATCATCGGTGAAAGTGATGAAGTATGAATAACCTCCTCGTGCGCAAATGCTCATAGGTCCACATACATCGGTATGCACGAGGTCTAATAAGCCACTTGCCCTTGTACCTTTGTTGGTAAAAGGCGCTTTGGTCATCTTTCCCATCAAACATGATTCGCATGTGTCAATTGGCTCGAAAGCGAATTGATCCAAGAGACCAACTGTTTGTAATCTCTTGATGCGTTTCTCGTTGATATGACCTAAGCGGCAATGCCACATTAGAGTCGTACTTTCATGTGAGATCTTACGTTTTCTACTGTCATGTTCAACACTCAAAACATGTTCGTTAGAATCAAGCACATAAAGACCATTCAATAAATGCGCAACACAATAACAAACATCATCACGCAACAAAGTACAACTTTTGTTCTTTATTACAACACCAAATCCATCCAAGTCTAAACACGAAATAGAGATATGTTCCGAGTGATACAAGGAACTACATAAACATCTTTTAGTTCTAAAACTAAACCAGAAGGCAAAGTGAGTTCTACGTTCCCAACGGCCATAGCGGAGACGCACGTGCCGTTACCGACGCGGAGTTGAACTTCGCCTTTCTCGAGCCGCCTCCTACTCTTTAGTGCCTGCACATTTCGACAAATGTGAGCACATGAACCAGTATCAAATATCCAGTCTGTACTAGAGGTAGCGAGAAGGGTTTCATAACAAATATACCTGAAGTAGAAGGCCGGACAGTTCCCGCCTTCTTGTCAGCGAGGTACTTGGGGCAATTCCTCTTCTAATGGCCCTTGTTGCTACAGTAGTAGCACACGGTCTCGGAAGTGGCCGGGTTCTTCTTTCTCTTGGAACCCTCGGGAGCTCCCTTAGCCGAACCTTGGGACGTCACCGTGCCTTTGCCCTTTCTAGTTCTGCGGGTCTTTCTTTTCTTGCTCTTCTTACTCTTGTCACTCACCGCAAGAACATCTTTGGGCCCTTTTTCCTTTTTGAGACTCTCCTCCGTCTCGACAAGCATGTTTTGGAGATCATCCATGCTCTTGTCCATGCCATTCATCCGGTAATTCACAACAAAACCGGTGAAGCTATGAGGGAGAGAGTTGAGAATGAAGTCTTGAATCGCCCCTAACGGGAAGGGCGTATCAAGCCTTTCGAGCTGCCGAAACAACCCCGCCATCTTCATGACGTGTGGCCCGACTTCATGACCTTCCGCCAATCGAGTATTGGCGACGGCCTTGATGAGACGGGCCCTTTCGGTGCGGGCCTTGGTTTGGAACATGTTCGAGAGACGAGAGACCATTTCAAACACACCATAACCACTATCCATGAACTCCTTTTGTAGTTCCGCCTCCATGACAGCGACAATCAGGACGGACATCTCCATGTCGTCCATGACGTGCTTGTTATGGGCATCCTTTTCCGCTTGAGGGGCATCCGACTTGGGAACCGCGGGGATGGGAGTGGTTAGGAGGTATTCCTTCTTTTCAAACCTAAGGACAAGCCTAAGGTTCCGGTGCCAATCCAGAAAGTTGGCACCGTTGAAGGCGAGCTTTTCTTTCTCTAAAAGAGAGCGAAGCGAAAAGGATGAGGAAGACATCTACAACAATTTTTCAAATTAAAGGTCAATTAGATTATGCTTTTGTTTTATTTTCAAATAAAGTAAAACTTTCACTACTTTAATAAGTCCCTAAAAGTAATGAATTTCCAAGACCCTTATTTTCGTCAAGTTGGACCTGCTATGGCACGTCACCCAAAATGACTAGATAAGGTAGGTTATCTTTAACCAATCATACAACTTTATGATTCTTGATTCGCATCGCGAACTTCGCCCCGATGTCCAAACTCTAGTTGGGTCCATCGATAAGTAACATCTCTCTATTTGCTCCTTACAAATCCCTTTATTTGTACCCCGACTATCAAATTGACAACCATGACGTCCGCTTTGGCGGACCGCGCCATGAGAGGACAATTGACGTGAAGGGGATAGAGAGAAGGAGGGCGGTCGACTTAATCAAATTTGGGACAAACAATTATGTGACTATTGTTTGGTGGTCGTGTAATCATACACCCATACCTATCCTATGACATTCATAGCATCCACAAACATTCACATAATAATAAGCATCTCAAGCATTGTTGTGGGTTTGTATGGCTCCCGCTTGCATTAGTTCCGCCGCATCTCCATGTAGCAAAACTAATCTAATTGTCCCTCCCACTAATCATATGGATCCTATCCTATATAATTAAAGGACAAAATACATGTAAAAATATCCCTAATTCCCTCCTAGCCTTAGGGGCATACAAGCCTCACAAGTTATATTAAGAAATTAATCATAATTAATTAATTAACCATGGCACCAAAGGCCTTACATACAATCAATCACATGCATTCACAAATTACAACACACAAGGCATTGGTTTCTTGAGCCATACTAAACCCACGATCCTTCCTACAAAACAAAGTTAGCACATGTCCCTTTGTTTCTTAATTAACAATAATGAATTAGAGTCTTTGCACATCGCTTGTAGTTCGGGTCTTTCCGCATAAAAGTTTAACTTTTAAACAACTAATTTGCTTAAACCATTTGAAAAGCCAATTCAACAATTGTAAACAGAAAGGAGGAATATCATGGAGTATTCTAATTAATTTATTCAACCAATTTGATTAATTAGAAAATACTTTAACTATTTAAAATATTAAATGGGACCCGATAAAATTTGAAATTTTTCGGTCTCCAAAATTTATGAAATAAATCATGCATACTCCCTATTATGAGTGTAACTATCTGTCAAAATTTCAGGGAGAGATCACTTACCATCAGAGAGAAACAAAATTAACAAATCGTCAAACTGTGCGCGAAACACCGTTATCCGATTTTCTGTTTTTGTCTAACTCTTTTGGTCTGTAGGATCATCTTCCAAAACTTTTTCATGAAAACACTTTACATAACAAATCTACTATATGTTATTGGCTACCAATCCATCAAACGAAATCCAACTAGTCTTATTTAAAATCATCAAGATAAATAGCAAACAAGCCACTTAACATGTTCTCAAACAGACTAACGACTAAAAACTATTGACTCAGTTGAGGTATCAAACCTTAATGAAATTCTTTGAAACTAATTTTCACAGAATCTTAACTTCAAGTAGAAACTTTCTATTCAAACACTTTTTCATAAAGTTTTCTCAATAAGTACAGTTTATCCAAACAATCAGTTTGTTGGAAAACCAGATCTGACAACCGATTCACTTCTCATGACTTGAACGCCCACATAAAATCCGAAGCATGCAACAAATTTTACATGTCCAGAAAGAGCATCAAGTTTACAAGATTTCTAGCCAAGAAAATCCTTCATGCCTAAAACTAGGGCTGTACAACGGACGGGTTTACAATTTTTTATCAATATTTCAACCCAATCCAATTATACCGGGTTAGAAAAAAAATTTAATTGACCCATCCGTAACCCAACCCAACCCATATAAATTTTTATATACGGGTTTTTACGGATTTCCAGGTTAACCGGGTCATAATTTACCATTGCCAAAAAAATTAAATTAGTTAAAAAAAACATAACTCTTTTATTCTGGTCATAATTTCTATATTCAACTACATATCTGTTTACTTCAAACATTTTTGGATAAAAGACCCCAACTTCTCTATCTCGTGCCGCTGAACTGTACCTTGTATTCTTGCCGTAGGCTTGTACAGTGACTACATCAAGACTATAAGAGGCTTCTATAATGAAGCTTCTAACACATTATTAAAATTAATGTGCAATATAATAGTTTCCCACTTGAAAAGGAAACATAGCAATAGACTTGTATACTTATGTCACCTTTAGCAAATAATTGTACTTTTCAAGAGGACCCAAGGCGTTGCTGGCCTGCTGCACATATATTGTTGCTACTGCTAGGGACTCAGGATTTTTTTTTTTTGAATGGGTGCTAGACTGCTAGGGACCCAGTTGCCGTGAGTAAATGGAAAGAGAATTGATATTGTCAGAGAGATGATTTTAATAAACTAAACGGGTCGGGTCAGATACGGATTATCAAGAATAAAATTATGACCCAACCCGGTACAACCGGGTTATTAAAATTGAAACCCGACCCAACCCGATTAATGTTTGAACCCGTTAAAATACGGGTCGGGTTGGACGGGCTAAGCGGGTCGGACGGGTTTTTAATTTTTTTGTACAGCCCTACCTAAAACACAGAACTGTGCAGCAGAGTACCAGATCTGCGCACCGTTACCGTTTAATTCACCATAAATTCATAACAACTTAGAAAAAGGTGAAACTAGTGGCTAAAGAATCACATCTCATAGATCTACAACCTCCAATAAAATTTAGAATTTTTCTGAAAGCTTTTCTCAGCGAAAAAACCAAAACAATGTCGAAAACAGAACAGAAATCCAGACAGCAAGCAAGTGCATCACTAATCCATGTGTTAATTAATCATTTCTCAATTAATTATGTGTTAAAATGCTTTAGAACGACCTAGAGCTCTGATACCACTGTTAGGAAGTCTAAGTTTTCAAATTTTTATGCTAATTAACCATTTAATAAGCAATCCAAACGACTTAGACCTCGAAGGATCTAGTCCAAGCATTCACACACAAGAGAGAGAGGTTAGGAAGGCTACCTCTCCTTGTATCGCAACAAGGAGGCTCGAATCCGGCGATGTCGAGGTTGTGCGCACCACCACGCGTGTCTCGGCCTCGAGTCCACCAAGGTATTAACCAAAACCTCGATCTATGCTAGTAGATGAGAGGTTAAGCCTAATCCCTTCCTTCCCTTTGCCTTAATTAACTATTTAATTGGATGGAGGCAAGATGTGCTCAACACATGAGCTTAAGAGAGCAATGGTGGAGAGGAAAAATTCTAAAATTTTTCCTTTAATTTTCGTCCAAAATATTAGGGAGAGAGAAAAAGGCAAGGTGGCTAGGGTTTTGGCTCCCAAAGTGGTCCTTTTATAGACCAACCACTCTCCCAAAAAGTTGTAACTAATTTACAACTATGCCATCACTAGGGCAGCCATAAAATGGGCCTAAATGGGCTCCATCAATTATTTAATTGGTCCTCTAATTCAATTAATTAGTGGCCCAATTAATTGCTCTCAAGTTGGATCTTTAATTTACCATTTAAATATAGGCCCGTTAGCTCAAATTAATTACTTTAATTAATTCATGTTGAACAAATTAATTATCAACACTTTGATAATTATTTAAGGATTAGAATATGCATTAATTTATTTCTATATAATCCGTTTGACTTAATTAATTAAGACGGTTCGCAACAGTACATAATTAATCAGTCAACATATCATATTGTTGCATTCCTTAATACAACCAAATAAATAATGCACGCATGGTCAAAACCTATTTGTGTGACCCTTTAAGGATTTATGCTCTGTTGGACATGGAAAATAAATCGCTATTTATTTCCAATAATCATAAGCGGTATCTAGCAACACGTTATGATTCCCAATTCGCATAAATAGTGTACTGCTACAATATTTTAATCCTGCATAAGAAATAATAGTATTTCCTTGTCTGATTCTTATGTCACATGATATCATCGTATAATCCAAAATAGGAATGTGTCATTCTTGCAGATTATACGTTTCTTGATCTAGAGATGACTGTATCAGTTGCTAGCAAACAATCCATCTCCATCAAGGGGCCCAAACAGATATCATCGCTCACTAAGTAAATTAATGAGGGACATACGGTTTTCTTGATGAACAACTTTTCCCCGCACAATTCAAGAGAACATAAATAAAGTCCGTATAGCAGCCCTTATCAGGAATCAACGGTAGACGATATTTATTGAACCTATCCTCATGTGGAAAAGTTGAACCATCTCAAACTTAGAATCAAACTCAAACGAAATAAATAATGACACATAACACAATCCATATATTTATCTCATTGGGTCGTGTCCTGTACTATGTTCTATAACATATACATATGCAATTAAGTTGGCAACTCCTTACCTATGATCTGTAGAACTTAATCATCACTTAACTTACATACTAATCTTATCCGATAATTAATATTCCTTGTTAATTATCAAGATTACGGACTTTTTAGATCTATTATTGTCATTTAATTATAAATGAACTACAGAGATCTACAATTCAGATCCTCAACCTGAATGATCTGTTAATTAATAAATCAAGGAATAAATGATCAAATATCATCAATAACATAAATCATAGAAGTAGCCATATAATGATTGGCTTCTAGGACATAACTCTAACAGTATATTCATATTCCATAAATAATCATATGACATTTCAATGTGTTGAACTCTATTTTTAGGTCCTCATTGTATTTCTTATGAAGTATTTTATTAGATAAAGTCAATAATCGTTTGGACTTCCAATAAAATTAACAACTTTCTCTTATACTTCAATTTTTTTTTTTTTAAAAAAAACTCTTACTTTTAGAGAAAGAGCACACCAAAAGCCCAATATTCATTCTCTTGTTCTCTCCTCTTTATGCAACACTAGTTAAGAAAGAATCTATATATATATATATATATATATATATATATATATAGAGTTTATTTACTCTCTCTTCATTTAATCATTTTCATAAAGAATCAAAGGAAATAATTCATGAAACATCATAGTAGCTTTAGAATTGATACTATTTAGTCCACTTATAGGCTGCTCTCTCTTTATTTTCTTTATTGCTTTTTGGCTTTATAATTACTTAGTTTATCCAAGTATAGATGTAAGACTTGAGAGTTATGCTTAAAAAAATGTCCTCCTACTCCAAGTGATTCCAACAATTAAAAAAAGAAATAAATGTGGATATGCTCATTTGGACCTTATATGATTTAGTAAAAGAAGAGAATGCGAAATGAAAGTGGGAATTTTTACAAACTTGCTTATATGACACAAAGTTGTGTCCATTATTTTACAACCATTGTCTTGCAATCACTGAACTTCCATTAATCGCTACAATCCTCTTGGAATCACATTGTTTTTTTTATTCTATAGGTTAAGAAGTGCGATTAAATCATTCCCAGCCGAAGCTGCACTCTTAGCTGGTATTGCCCCTGACTAGTGTATTGCAAACGTGTCATGTCAAACATGAGCGTGTTAGAGTTCGCGTCGTGTCGTGTTGACACGAGTTAATATTTTCAACGTGTCGTGTTGTGTCAAATGAAGGAATTGGTTAACATGACACGCATAATGGCACGACACGTCTAACACGACGTGTCGTGTCGTATTGACACGACATGTTAAACGTGTCAAGCCATATTATAATTTATTCACTAAAAAGTCATTAAAAATATTTAAATAATTTTTAAAATAGAAAAAATATAATAAATTATTGAAATTTCATATATTAAAATAAAAAATTAATGATTGAATCAAAAGATTATGAATAAAAAGTTATTAAATTTATAATATGAACTCAATATAATTTAATAAATTCTAAATAATAATAATTTTTATCGTGTCAACTCGTGTCACGTGTCAACTCGTGTCGTGTTAAGACGTGTCAATGTCTGGAAATCTCCAACACGACACGCTGACACGCACGTGTCGTGTCGTGTCATGTCGTGTCGTATCAACACGCGTGTGTGTCGTGTCATTTTGGAAAACACTACCCCCTGACTACTTTTTTGATGAATATATATATATATAGAGTTTTGCTATGGTGAGTTGCAACTCATGGAGCCTTCCGTGAGTCGCGATCAAAACTCTTTGATGTGATTCAAAATGACCGATCCAAACCGTCCAATATAATCTCTATATTGAAATCTCCTTGTAGACCAAATTTTATATTTTTTCGAAATTTTTTAATATTTTTTTCGGATTTTTAAAAACTTCTGATTTTGAACGGTACATAATTAATTAGATTAGCGATTTTCTAAAATTCTAAAAAAATACTTAAAAATTTAAGAAAAAACATAAATTTTGGTCTCAATGGAGATTTCAATAAGAAGATCATATTGGATGGTTTGGATCGATCATTTTGAGACAGATCCAAGAGTTTTGATCGCGACTCACAGAAGGCTCCGTGGGTTGCAACTCACCATAGCAAAACTCTATATATATATATATATATATAGAGAGAGAGAGAGAGAGAGAGAGAGAATGAATAAAATACACTGATATGTACGGATCGTCCCTGTACACATAAGTTGTTTTTTAAGATCCAAAATTCAAATGGTCAATCCAAACCGTTCAAGTTGTTCTTTATATTGAAAAACTCTTGTAGACCAAATTTTACATTTTTTCAAATTTTTTTGCTATATATTATGATATTTTCAAATTGGAGTGCCTGAAATATTCTAATTATAGTATTTTTTGAAAATATCATAATAAATAGCAAAAAAACTAAAAAAAATATAAAATTTGGTCTATCTGGGTTTTTCAATATGGAGAACAACTTGAACAGTTTGGATTGACCGTTTGAATTTTGGATCTTAAAAAACGACTCATGTGTACGGAGACGATCCGTACACATCAGTGTACTATATCCATTCTCATATATATATAATTTTTTGATGAATCCTCCTCTACATGACTGCATCTGAAGCACTGCGCAAGTGTTTTACAGTCAGAGCAAAAAGGAAAATGTTTGGAATGGGAAAATGAATTGGCCTTCAGCAAAGCAATTAACATTGCCTTTGCCAGTATAACCACTAGTACACTAGTACGCAATAGCGTACCATACCGGTCCAAAAAGACCTATGACCATATATAGATTATTTAGGTGGATTTTTCGAGGTGTTCCTTAAATAAGAATTGACAAAAGAACTAATATCAATGCCAACACTTAAATTACCTAGAGAGTGTTCCAAGTTCCAACATTAATCAACATAATAAAATCTCTTTACAAATCCTTTCACACACACAAGCAGGATTTCGTTCTTTTTGAAAGTAGGCCTCTAAATTTAAATACCCACTATCGTGTCTTGCCCAAGTTCAATGAAGTTGAAGAAATTCTTTATTCTGTCCACTTTCAAAGGCCATATTGACATTACTACGAATAAAATTTCTTTTTGGGCCAGTAAGATGTTCTGAGAAGTGGGCTATATATTTTATATCATGACAAGTACTGTTAACTTCTATAATGGGTTCAATGGGCAATAACGGCTGATATAAGCATAACACAATGTTAGGATTGATGCATTAAAATAAGAACCTATTGTCATGTGATCGAACACCTTGACCAATTAGAGATCCCCCACCGAAATATTGACAATATGTCACTAATAGCTTTTTAATTGACAACTGGGAAGAGTTCAGCTCTATTGTTGGTTTCTCAAACTTGAGGTCCTTTGCAAGACAAGTTAACTCCAGTTTATCCCTTTTATTGTTTTCTCAAGCTATGTCACCAGTCACACACACCCAAAAAAAAAAAAAAAAATGAAAATAAACTAAAAGAAAAGAATTAATGAAAAATGATAATGAAAGGAAAGAAAGATACGAAGGCATTAAAGTAGCATCAATATCTATATTACTAGGTATCCGAATATCTTCTGTAATATTATCATGAGCAATAATTTTACAAGGTCATCTAACCACCAAATCATTCCAATACAGAATAAAAGACAATTATATAACCAGACTGAAAAATTACAATCATCAAGTCGCTAAATATTTCTGCAGCAAAATCTGAGAAAATCTAATATTTTTCTTATTATAAATGGATTGTAAGAGTGAGTTAATACTTGGCATTATAGATCATAAGCGACTTATTTTGAAAAGTACTCATGTGCATAGTTGACATACTTTTCAAATGGTTGCAAGTTGCAACTGCTGCTCCACTTGCCTGCATGTTGACCTATAATTGTGTATTTCTTGCACAAATAAATTAATTCATCCTTTTCCACTCCGACTTAACGGGGAGTGGTGCATGCATGCATTAATTTTGTGATTCAGATAGAGTGGTGGAAGTAGAATATTATATATAATATGTAGTTAATTAGCATTATTATCTATATATTATTATTTTATGGAATCATATTACTAGTTATTCATATTACATATTATTGTCATATTTAAAATTTACCGCTTTGAGGGCATCGAATTTGATAGTTAAAATAGTTTAATTAATTTAGTGCCCATATTTAAGGTGTTCCAAAATGCTCTAATTTTTTTTTAATTATGTTTCCAGAATTTAGAATTCAAACATCAAATCAAAATAGTTAATATTGTTCAATTTAACGAGTAATGTATTTTTCATAATTGTGGTAAAATTTGAAGTTTCTTTGATTTTCGACTAAGAAATTGAAACATGAACATATTAAAATTAACTTATCAAATTATTGATTCAATTTTTTAATTTTAATTTTGAAAAATAATTTAAAAAATAAAAATGAGATTTTTGAGAACCCAAATATGAGACACTACAACCCTAATTTAAGAGTCAAAATACAAAGTTTGAAATTACCTTTAACAAACGGTGTAACGGCTGTTTAAAAATATTGATATAGTTGTTCCAAAAAGATAAAAGTACGTATTAAAAATTAATTATTCGAATAATATTAGTTTGATATCAGGAAAGTGCTTATTAAGTGTTTTGAATCCCAAAATATATAGAAAATCGTACGAGAGTTAATTATGGAAGCTACACTGGATGGGAATTATTATCAATGTTGAATGGTAAAAAGGTTAGATCCAAAGAAACTAGACTGGCCGCTTAAATTTATGGAAGACGGATCATAGGTTTGAGTAAGAAGCCAAAATTTTTTAATCTTTTCAAAAGTCAGAAAAAGCCAATTATTTTTTAAAGTCGCGATAGTGACATTATAATTTTTTGTTAGGTTTATTTACAGGCAACGTCGTTCCAAAACTTGGCGGCTTGGTACTTATCAAAATGTCATCCTTTTAGAATTAATAATTGGTGCTAAGGAAGGCGTATTGAGTCGGCTTGGTCCCATTTGAACAACTAAACCAACAAACAAAACGTTATTCAAATACAATAATAAAATTTTAATATATGTGATTCACTCTTTGCTTTTTCAAATACAATAATAAAATTTTATAAAAACGATTAGATCATATTTATAGTGTCTACTCAAGCTACACATAATATATCATTATAGCTTTTTTTATATTGACATTAGAAAAACTCAAAAGCAAGATACTACGTACAAAATCATTCATGACAGTAGATGTTTGGAAATTCGTTGCAGCTTACCGAACCACAAGCTTAGTTTGTGGTTGGAACCGGAATCAAAATATATAATATAGGTAATATATATAACCTATATTTAATGATATTATTTTTTTATTGAAATTTTAGACTTAATCATTAATCATTTAAATAATTGAGGCATTAGGAGGCATAAATTTGAAAGCATTTCAGGCTTTTAATCATTTTATTTTCCGAGCTAGCATGCATTCCTTTGCGGCAATTTTTCTTTGGGTGCACATTGTATCAAGCCAGAATTGAGAAAATAATAACAAGATATAATTTCTTTGAGCAAATAAAAAGAATCCAAATTTTTGTATTCCTTAGCTCATCATTATTGCATTGATACATTGTGCATGTTTTACTCAAAAGAAGAAAGAGAGAGAGAGAGAGAGAGAGAGAGAGACATCGGTGCAAGATCTTTACCTCGATTACATGCGTAATTCTGATGAAAAAGAATCCAAATTTTTGTATTCCTTAGCTCATCATTATTGCATTGATACATTGTGCATGTTTTACTCAAAAGAAGAAAAAGAGAGAGAGAGAGAGAGACACCGGTGCAAGATCTTTACCTCGATTACATGCGTAATTCTCGTCAGATGATTTTTATATTTAATAAATGGAATAATTATAAATTACAAAATTTAGATACATAATTGTCACACCCCGGAAGCTAAGTATGACGGTTCCTTCGCCACAAGAGTAATTACTATCCTTGTTAAGGCTAACAAGTAGAAGGTCTAAATTTTTTTTTATAGATTATTTATTCCATTTTCTTGATTTTGGTCCCAGGGAAAAGCAAACTATTATACAAACACACAAAGTATCTTTATTCTTATTATTGTTTTCAAACTACAATACAATAATATTACAAGGCCTGGTAGTTTTATTTCTAACTACTAACCTAGACTACGCCAGTTATATTATACAAAGAAAGACTGACGGGTTCTTTTCAAACTATCCTACAACCAGGCTTACTATTTACATACATACAGAGTTAATATCACAAAAGACAGCAGAAGGTCCACAATAACACGAACAAACACCAGAGGGGCTTGGTACAGATTTCCTGACGAGTTCACATACAACTCATCAAACTTCCTCTTCCGAGTCCGATTGTGGGTCCTACTCGGGCACAACACCATCACTCGGACTATCAGAACTAGGAAAATCAAAATAAACATAAGCATATATCTCTGGTAAGTCATCAAAACTGAGGAGGATAGCAACATTACACTGCAAATGGGGCACGAAGACCTCTAATTTCACAAAGGAACACTCGATAGTAGCGACCGCTCGTGGCCTAGAAAGCCTGCGACGCTCCTGGAACCCCCGCCCAGCGAGGCACATGCAAAAACAACAAACGGATGAGAATAAATTCTCAATGCGGGTTTTAGTTCCAGTACACGGGTCTAGGTACATATCCGTGCAACGGACTAATTTCCAATAATCAAATTTCATTCAGAATTTAACAGACACAGATTAATACCGTAGGTATCAGTCGGAACGGTCATAAAACCGGCATACTGCAACATGCAATGCAATAACAGAAACTACAACAACAAGCATAGCCGTTATCACAAATTCAAATTCAATTTATATTCTGTTCACTCGAGTTCTCAAGGCCGGACAGATTCAGAGAGAACTCTTCCCATAACCATTGGTATTACCACATGGTACAGTCCAGACAGAGGGAATAACCAGAGATAATAGTGCTAATAACCTGGCTGGATCAGTGGCCAAACCGAAACACCGGAGAGTGAGATGAATAAATAAAGTCATGCTATGCTGACTGAAATTTAAATGGTTTCCACACGTCCAGATCACAATAAACGTCATAAGATAATTTCTTTCAGTTTGAAACCATTCCAGTCCTTTTTAAATCTGACTAATTCAACATTCAGCAAACGATTAACTGTGTCAGATTTTATTTCTTCAACGGCTCAAACGGATTTTTGAAACAACATGTAGTTTGCATATTTTGGGGTTCTATTTGTCTATATGCACAAAAAGAATGCATTGCCAATTGATTGCATCAACATGCTATGCATAAATTTAAAAATACCGAGCTTCGGATATTAACAAAGAATCCGTGTCACCGCACCTTCACAGTCGTCCTGGGGGTCCTGGTTGAAAGTTGCGCCTGTTCACAAATTATAGATCAATTCCGTTAATATTGAGTTAACGGTTGCTATAATCCATAAGGTGGAACTTAACCTCAAAAGTCTGGTTACCTAACAGATATTTGATTTTGACGGGTACAGTTCCAAGTTCCTTAATTAGTACTCCCAAATATCCTTATTCACAAAAGTCAATTTATTCAATTAAATACAAAATCAATTTATTTTTCAGAATTACTTTTACAATTTTCCTAATATCGAAGTCAGAGAACAAAAATCAGAAGTCAGATAACAGAAAACATAATTTAAACTCAAAAATCATTAATCCAGAAAAATGTGTTTTAATTAATGTGGGATCAGAATGTCTGAGTAATTGCCATGATATCCGTTCTTAATTTTCAATCAGACGTCTCATCATATCCTTAATCAAAGCCACCAAAAAGTTAGAGTATTAAATTGGATCAAAGTCTTTAATCTAACGTTTAATCAAGCTCAACAGAAATTAATCTACAAATTAATCGCTAATTATCATCTTAATTTAATCTCAAAGCCAATTTAAAGCCCAACAGTTTATAAATTTAAGAAGCCCACAATTTAATTTCCGAAAGCCCACAGATAAAGCCCACTTTTCCTTTTTCTTTTCCTTCCTTATTACTCGGCCCAAATTTCCGGCCCAAACAGAAATCCAGCGACAGCCAACACAACCAGGTCGAACTCGATCGACCTGATCTAGTCGACTGAGTCGACTCGTAACGGGTCCGACAGAACCCGATAAGCCAACAACACAACCGATCCGATAATCCATCTCAAATTTTATATTTAAGCCCACAGAAAATTATATATCCATTCAGAATTACATTTAAGCCCACAGAAATTTATATATCCTTCATATGTCACAGTTTAAGCCCTCAGAAATTTATTTTTCTTTACATTTCAGTCCCTGAGCCTCTATTAAACGTATCAATAGCCACTGCTTTATACCAGAAACTGGTACAAAGTTTCCACCAACTCAAAACCTTAGTAAATACTCCTATGCATGCCTAATTTACATGCTTCACCTCTGTTAACATGCTATTTATGCAACATGCCCAATATAAACACATATAATGCCCATCACAGCCATACCATCTATTCAAAATCACCAATAACATCTAATTCATGTCAAATAATGGTACTGAGCACCATTTGTCACTGACTTAGGGTTTTCCAAACCTATAAATGCACATGTATTAATTCAAATATGTTCCAATTCCCAAATCATCAATAATTTAAACACCCTTTCTCAAATTTCACTACTCAGAACCCAAAACTTACTGCCACAGTATGATTTTATTTGAAAATATGCACTCAAACCTTTCATCAGTCATCTAAAGTTTCCATAAAACTGATGCAACTTAGAAAATCCATGAAATGCTAAAATTCATGTTATTTTCTCACTATTACATATGCAACAGACCACAATAATTGATGAAGGCCTAGAACCTAGGAATCAAATAAATTTATAAACCTAGAGCTAACCTCACTAGTCGTTTGGAGTTAAGCTTAGGGTCGAACCCAAAGGACGGATTTTCGAATACTGGACTTGTTATTTTTCAGAAGCTAGACAGTAAAATAAAGTGAGGAATACCAAAAATTAAAGTAACTAAATAACGATGTAAATAAGTAAATATTTTTGGGTGTTTTGCTAATTAAAATAATCAAGAAATCTAAAGAATTATTTTTAAGTTTTCAAACAGTATAAAGACGTCTTAGGGATCATGTTTCGCTTTAGTTTGGACTTCTCAAACTCACGGCTCAACAAATTCATGTAAAAACCTAAGTTTTATAAGCAACAGTGCCTCGTCTCGGTCCGAGTTGTGTCCATCTCGGTCCGAGTTGAGAACTGAGGTGGCTCAATTTGACCTTGGTTTGATCTGTTATGATTTGTGCAAGGACTGGTTGGCTAAACCTAAACTTACTAACCCTCAACGTTCGCTTTTTAGACTAGGGAATGGTTTAATCACAACTTATCCTAATTAAACTAATTAACCCGCAACTTTTGGTATAGGAAAATCAATTAGCCTAAATTTGTTTAATGGTTTTCGTAAGGATATTTAAAAGTCTTTTGCACTGTCTAAAAATTACACTTTTCGTGTTAATTAATCTCCCCTTTCGGATCTACGATTTATCCCAAGCACTTGACTCGAACTATTCTTGTTTATTCTAACTTAGGCTTAACTAAATGTGGCCATTCATCTAGAAGTTAATTAAGAAATCACAAGCAGTTCAAACAAGCAATTAAAGACTACTCATTAAACAAATCACAAGTCATAACAAAACATTACAAGTCAAATATCACCATCCAAACTTAAACTACTCCCTTACTCCTAAGACTACTCAAATTCAGCCTAACATAGTACTAAAATCAACAAGTAGTATCAAAACAACAATAAGATACAAGTCCATAAGAATCAAAGTAGAGAACATAGGAAAAATAAACCAAATACTCCTCGTATGTGCTAACTTCGATCTCTAGAGCAGTGGGGTGATGCAAGACGTGTTCTGAACCTTCTTCTCGCTGCCGTCGCTTAGAGATTAGGGCTCCTTAGGGTTTCGGTGGTCAACAAAGCTTGGAAAGGTTGGAATAGAAGTATGGAGGCTCAGATTCCTTTCTAAGGCTGAGAGACAGCCTTAAATATTGGTCCCACGCACAAGGAAAGAGGTCTAGGGCGCCAGGACAAGAAAATATACCAAAACAATCAACTTCCTTGTATGAAAAGTTGCCATATGAGTCAAGGCGGCACCCAACTCGGACCGAGATAGAGTGAACTCGAACCGAGATGGAGAGGTGCGCATTTGGTTCTGTCTGCTACAGTAACTCGGTCCGAGTTGTATCTATCTCGGCCCAAGTTGAAGGCTGAAAAATGCCTTCTCGTGCTAGGAATGAGTCGTCTAGCATTCGTCTTGTGTCGGAAACCTTCTACTAGCTCGAAAATCACCAGAAATCATCAAAGTCCTGTAAAATAAGAGAAGAAACGACGGCAAAGCCAAATCCTTAGAAATCATAGCAATCTATTGAATAATTTAATGGTTTGAGTGTCATTTGAGTGCCAAGTACGGTCCAAATATCAATGAATAATAACGATATCAATAATCTCAACAGACCCACAGTTCAAGTTCTTATTTATTAAATTATCATGCAACAACAATTACTCCATTATACAAATGATACAACTCTCTAATTATGCCACCGACTCCATGGATATGACAGTATACGCATGAATACTTAAGTCATGCAACTCAATTTTTCTCAAGCTTAGCAACAGAGGCTCAATAATTATCTATCAACACAGTTTCATTTCTATACTAAACACACATGAGATTTAACATGCAATTGTCCTTATCAAATATCTAACTCCCACAGATTAATATTCCATCAATTCCATAGCCTACTGTTAGTCAACTAACAGATATAAGCTAACAGAAATAAAGAAATTCATCACACAGTTCATCAGCCATAGTCACACAAGGGACAGAAAATATACCTCTCTCGTGAGAATGGAGGAACTTTCTCAGGGATTCCAAGAAAACCAAGGCAAAGACCAAGGATAAACAGATCAAGAATAGGGCATGATCCATGCACAATTGGGAACCAATTGAAAGAGATAAACGAAAGAGAAACACAACAATACCTTCCTCAGTGTCTGTCTCCCCTCATCTTCTCCAAAATCAGACCCCCAAATCAAAAACCTCAAAACGCAACCGATATAAAGGCCTTACCTCTGACAGGAATGAGAGAGAGAGAAGAGAGGAGTAGTCCTGAGGAGAGGGTCGTGCCACGTCAGAGAGTTGACAGCCGCCATCGATCGAAGGGAAGAGGAGAAGCTCTCCTCGTGCGAGTCATCAGACGAGTTAGAGACTTCTAGCAGAGGTGGCTCTCCCACACAGGCTGGCTAAGAGGTGGCGCCATGCTCTCCAATCACAGCGCGACACAGCACCAAAGCCACGAGCTCGAAATGGGACGAGCTCGAGAAAAACAGACAGAGAAAAAGAGAGCCAGATCAGAAGAGAAGACGAGGCAGAGAGAGGAATCGCCTTGTCGCTCCGTTTTTTTTTAGTTTTAATAAAAGAAACCCAGATCTTCTGTGACCATAACGTGTGGCTGATGGTGTGGTTAAATTCTGACATGCTTTTGTAAATTAGCTATTTCGCTTATTTTAATTTTCTAAGACTAATTCAGTAGTCAGAAAATTATGGCAATTATACAGAAATACTCAGAAATTTATAACGAACATTTTTATATCCTCAGATGAGATAATCTTCTCGGAATTACTGTTACTTTAATTTATTTTATTTAATTTCTTGATCATATAATTCATGTAATTATGTTTAAATCTAATTCAGATAATTTGAAACTTGGTTACCCGTCTAATCGGTCAGAATCGTTACAATAATATATAAATAAATTTCGAGATCTGAAAGGTCTGAATTTGAAACCCCTGTCCAAAATGAATTCTTTTGTTGTGAAATTAAAATTTGGTCCTAACTTGTTTGGGACAAAAAGACTTATTTGTTGTTGTTGTTGTTGAAATTAAAATTTGGTAGGAGAATTATATAGCACCTTAATTTTTCATATATAAATTAGCATGTGAAATTTCGAAATAGGATCCTGAACACATAGGCGAAATTCGATTATTGACCCTTTCTTTTTTTTTTTTTAAAGAAAGAGAGATCTTTGTAACCTAGTGCTCTTACCACTGAGTCTCTAGACCACATACGATTATTGACCCTTCTTGACTTGTTGTCATTTATATTTTTTTTTTTGTTTATTTTCAACTCACAAATTGATATATGGTCCGGAATTTCATATCACGGTCTTTCTAAATTTATGTTTCAAACCTTACTAATTAATTATTTATCTAAATTTTTAATTAGAAATTATATATTTATTTAATTGTAAATTTGGCTCCTGAAAACAACCAACCAACGTGATGAAGCTCCATCTGGAATTAGATTTTAGTCTATATATAACCCTAAGAGACGGAAAGTGAGGCTCCGAACAACACATTGCAACTTACTTTAGGTAAGACTGATATATCATAGCATATAACAATGTCTTTTTAATGATATAATCAACAGAAATAATATAAAAAGTATATGAAAGGTACTGGTACTTGCTTAAAAGGTCAAATTAATATCCATTAAAAATAAATAGATAATTTTGTCCATAAGTCAACCTCCCTTGATATTTATGGTCTGGGAAATGATATAATAGACACATCAGGATATGTACTTCTTATGATATTCGTTTTGCTGTCTTTTCAATTTAAAATTACAAAGAAAGCAAGTGAAAATTAAATAAGTTTATGAGAAAAAAAAAATCTGAATACGCAGCTAATTCTGCATGGCATGAAATCATAGTACAGCTTAAAAGTTCTTTCCAATAAAAAGTAACACCATCTAATATCATTATTCAGGTGCTAATTCCCTTGCACAGTTGCACATTTTTAATTTAATCAATAATTAACGATTTCCCTTGAGAGCTAATACAACAAACAGCTATGTTTGCACACATAACAACGCCAATCCCCATTCTTCTCTTTCAAAATCCGAAACCACCCATGTGCCTCCCCACTTGACCAGCCGAACCCTCTCCTGCCTGAGCTGCCTCTAAAAAGTCAAATCTGGCTTTCTCTCTCACTCTCACCGTTTAGAAGGGAGGACTATCCATCTTGGGTTTCAAGTTGCACCAATCCCTATAATTATTTCCTCTCATTTCTATTCACACTTCCTCTATATCATTTTCCTCTTTCTCTAAGCTTCTTATATATCTCTTCCTCTAACTTCAAAATCCTCAAGAGTTTTTTATTTTTGGAAAGTGATCATTAAACTAGTGCAAGCTACTGTTGAGTTCTTATTATAGCTCTAGTGCTTTATAGTGCTAGTATGGTCATATTTAACAGCTCTATGGAATCAGAATCATCGCCACCTCTGTTTTCTCCTTCTCCGCCTTCTTCTCCTGGTGTTCCTATAGCCGCAATTATAGCAGTCGGCTTCTTCGCCACATCTCTAGTGCTTACCATTTATTATATAATGGTCGTGAAATTTTGGCTGCACGGTCGCCCGAGGCAGCAGAGTAATTATATGCCGCCAATCTTTTTCACATATGATACTGAAGGTGGGGGTGTTGATCCTTCAGTGATTAAATCTATCCCTGTGGTAACTTTCAAGAAAGGTGAAGAGGGCGACAAGATGAAAAATCTTTCTATTCAAGAATGTGCCGTTTGTCTAGCAGATTTTCAAGAAAAAGAGAGTATCAAAGTTCTGCCTGGTTGTTCTCATGCTTTTCACATAGATTGCATTGATACATGGTTACAGTTCAATGCAAATTGCCCCATGTGCCGTTCAGTAATCACGATCTCAAGTCTTGCACAGCTGCTACACGGTCACACAGGTCAACCCGAAATGGAGGCTAGAGGTGATCACGGGAGGCATGAAGGTGATGCGGCATCTATCAGTGAGAACAGTGTAGGGAGATCTTTCTCCATGGATTGGTTTAGTGAGAGAAGAATTAAAAGAGGAGAGGCAAGTGGTAGCAGTGCAGTTGCAGTAAATGGAGATGCAAGCGGTCGATTCATGCGATTAGTTCAGTCATTTAGGCTTGGCCGAAGCTCAAGGAATGCAGTTCTTCCAATTCAAATGGAGCCATAATAAATTTTCTTTCTACCTTTTTGTTTTGTTTTTCATGACTTGTAGTTGTTGAAATATATTCTGTATAGCATCAGTTAGGAAACATTTGAAATGGTTTTGGTGGCCAAAATTGCTCAGTAGAATGCGTGGATGATTTCTTAATTAATGCGTCTTGCTTCTACTCTCAGATTATTTGGAGTTTTTAATATTTAGATTGTTCGATCCTTTGCATTGATATACCCTCCTTATAAGTTAGTTGATTGAGCTATTCGATGCATAAACTGATATTGTTTCAATTCATATATTTATTTTATTATCTGTATTATTCTTAGTACAATTTATTTGCATACTATATGACTGATTAAAACAGGAACCTAGCACAAAATAGTGCAACTTACGTAAAAAAGACAAAAAAAATATATAAAATATTTCTATTTTAAGAACATAGAAGTTTTATATGTATTATTTAGGCGAAAAGTCATTATATTTTAGTAATAAAAAGAGAAAAGGAGGAAGAAAGGCATGATATATATGGCAGTTGATTCTAACGATGTACTTTAATTAGAGAGACGCCTAACTTCTGACTTGAGCTAAAAAAATGAATTTGTGAAGAGTATGCATAGCATTTTATATATATAAAATATTAGGTATGATTGTATGAAATGTTGTACTCGATCGGGTCTGATTGAATAATCACACTTTGATCCAACAAGTCGACTCAAGGTTTCTTTGCAGCATTAATTTATTCAACCTTTTGTTCTAGGTTTCTAGCTAAGACTTGATCAAACTATATTTATATATCTTGTCTATTGGTAAGATCCATCATAAATGACCAGGCAGCGATTGATGTGTATTTTCTTCTGTCAGCGTTGGACTTAGAAGATTAGAAGAATATAGTTCAAATAACAGGCAGAGAAATAATCAAACTAAATGAAAGATTGATGCTCTCTCCGTTTCCAACAAAGGAGAGGCCTATATGCAAGTGCATAAACTGCCAAAAGTCCAAAACTAAACATTTTTTTGAAGTATGTGCCAAATTAAACTAAACTACTACATCTTGATAAGTTCATAATTAAAATTAATAAGATTGAAAAGTGGAAAATACAGTATGACCTCATGAGGTAATATCATTCTTATCTGAAATTTTACGACCAAAAGCCTATAAACAATGCTGCAGGACAACTCCAATTTTTAGCACAAATGGAGATGAGATGGCAATGACGTGAAATCCGTTGACTTTTATATATAAGTTGAGATCATCACGTGGACTCATAAGAGCTTCAGTGGATCCAGCATAATTAATTAATTAAATAACACAAAGAAATTACAATACTGTTATCTGATTGCCATGATAATTAAGAAATTGAAAGCGATGTCAGCTGTTGGGTTAGTCTTGCAGGAGTCGTATCCTCTGGATGGTTTAATAAAACCATCCAATGGACGTCTTTTGATCCGAGCAGTCCGATTTAATCTCAACAGTTAGATTTTTTCGGGCCTATCAATTCTGGTATTATGTGCGGGGCATCCATATCTGTTGAGATTAAATCGGACGGCTAAGATCGAAAACCATCCAGGGGATGGACTCTGGACGCGGATTCTAGTCTTGCAATCTTGTAAAACAAATGTTAACGCTGCATTAACTGAGGGCATTTTTACACGTGAAGGCTCTTTTACCTTGACTAGTCAACCATGAAGAATTGGTTCTTGATCTGACACAACAGAAAGCTACTGTATTTAAATAATATTGGGCCTCTTTACGGGCCTAACGACAAACTATGTGTACCCGAAAAATTAAAACTAGTTTTACTGTTCATCGGAATTTCAAAAAAAATCTAAAAAAATTCTGAATTTTAAAAATGGCGTTGTTAGATCGGGATTCCGGTTAACGATCTAACAAATCGCTTAGATCGGTAACCGGGAACCCGATCTAAGCTAAGATCGGTAACCCGGTTACCGATCTTAGCTTAGATCGGTAACCCGGTTACCGATCTAAGCCCCACCGAAAAAGGTGACAGAGACTTTTGTTTTTTGCCTTTTAGATCGGTAACCGGGTTACCGATCTAAGCCATACACGTTTGAATTTTTTCTTCTTTTTATTTTAATTAGTTTAATTAGGTAAATAATAGAAAAAATAAAATAAATATTGGAAAAATAATTAAAAAATCAGAATAAATATAAATAATTATAATATGTGATTTGAAAAAATTTTATAATTATTTTATACATTTTATAATTATGAAATAATTAATTATAAATTAGAAAAAAATAATTAATTGCGATTCAAAATTTGTTCTTAGAATTTTCCTTATTTATATTGGGTTCAAATTGCGCTTAGGATGGTTGGCATAATCAAAACGAAGCAGGATTAGTTAAACATTCCTTTTTTTAATTTTGACAAAAATAGTAGGCTTGTAAGAAGTAACCCCACACTAGACACTACTCAGTTAAACCTTGTTTCGATAAAAATGGCTCCAATGCCGCTACTCAACGCCACCATCAAATAAGAGACTTTTATAAAATTGTAAATTATAATTGCAGTGAATTTCATTTTTTGACTTAATAATAAAGGCTGGTTGAGCATAGGATAAATAGCCCATTATGTACTGGAACGACCGATGCGATAATGAATTACACCAGATACCCAAACTATATAATTTAATTAAGATGGATCGCTTAACAATGCTTATCTTTACAATCTTGATAATGGATTTTAATATTAATTTAAACAAAGTTGAAAATAAAATTAAATTTATAGGTGCATCATGGGAGGTATAGATAGTCTAGCAATTGATTTTTTATATCATTTAGAATAATTAATGATGTATCAGGAAACGTTAATTTTGGACTGCTAAAATTTTAATTCATTCGATGAACGGTAAAATATGCAACAATTATCATTATATATTTTTTATATAGATAATACGTATATCATAAAGTCCAACCATACAATATGGTTTTTAAATATAAGTTTGAATTGGAAAAAAATACCAAAGTTAACACAAGTGAATGATTGTCAGATGATAAACAAATTAATTCGACATAAGAAAACAATTTGCTTCAATTTCGTCCATTCTACACTTGTTGCTTCACGTCACATGTTGGGTGCAAATGAAGTAGAGATTTATTTGTTTTATCCATGTGCATCCGTATTTTATTCATAAATATTTTATTTGCTCAAGACACATTTTTTCTGTTGATTTTTACAAGCATATGATTTCAGTTTTATAATTTTATTGATGTTGATAAATTTAAATGATTTCTCAATTACCAAAAGGTAGGAAAATAAAGTATTGTACAATTCTAAATTATAGAGAAATCTACCGAACAATTTTCGTCATTACATAAAATTATCACAAAACATGAAGATTATTACATCAAACTAATGCCTTCGTCCTCTTGTTGGAAGGATGTTCATGAACCTCGACCCTAGCCGTAAAACCCCACCTCGTATCCCCCTTCCTCCACTGCTTGTGCTGTCAGATGGTCCCCTGCTACTTGATGCGCCATGAGTACCCCTGCTACTTGAAGCTCCCTGAGTTGTTGGAAGTCGGAACGAAATTGGTCGTTCATCCACGCTAATGGAATTTCTACGTGGTTGAATACCTTCTATCCCAAGACTGACACGACTTTCTGTGTGAGGATCAATGCTTACAGAATTCCGGCCAGGTTGAACCGGCTCCCTAGAAGGTTCACCGCGGTTCCCTGTAGAAGATTGAGCTCTGTTCCTTGCAGAAGGTCTTGTAGTCCTTCGAGGGTTGGTACGACGACCAGATTGAACGTCCTCCATCGACACAGGTTCATGAGCGTTGTTGTCCCTTCTGGTTCGGCGCCTCTGGTTGGCCTGATTTTTCTTTCGCATTGCATCCATCCACATCCAATTACGATCCTTCTTTCGCCTTCCTCGATTAATCAATCTCTTATCCGGATAGATCAGGGGCCCATCATAAACAGGTCACTCATGTTCATCTTCGTAGCAATGAAATTCACCTGTTGACCATATTTTGAGCATATTTTCTGTGCTGTACCGTTCGTCCACAAAATCAGAGACATCCCACCTGCAATGACCGCATACAGCAACAACATGAAGACATGGTATTCCTGTGAGTTGAGGTTTTCTGCACTTACACCAAGCGCGCCTGGTCGGTAGTTGAGGATCTCTGGGTTGGTAATTTCGCTTAAGGAAAACTTGGTACTTCCACGTTATTCCCGGGTCATTTTTTTCGAAGGGCACTTGAGCTTCAAATTCTCCACGTTCAATGTCAACGGTGATAACGTTGATTGCCGCTGCATATAAGAATTCATATCATCATACATTTTAAAAATTAGAAGTAAATATGATTACAAAGGAAGGACAGTTGTACCTGCTTTAAGAGAATGCTTCATGAGCTTAAGTTGGATTTCTTTTGGCCATCGTTCTCCCTCCGCCTGTCTCGCCAATGCTATTTGCTTTCTTTCGTTAAACCATTTCACAGTTTTGTACCAAGTGCCTTCCACAAGTCCAACAACTGGTAGTCTTCTCTCAGCCTTGTACCTGCTATTGAGACTTTCAGATCCATTACTAGTCATAATACCCCAACGATAACCACCGTCATACGTTTGTGCCCACCTTTCAGGTCTCCATTCCTCGTTGTCATCTGCTTCATTCTCTTTTCCGCACTTTATAAGGTAGTCGATCGCCTTTGGATTCGTTGTTTTCAGTTCGTTCCACATTTTGTAGAACGGCCTCCTTTTTTTCTTGTTGGCCAATTTCTTTCTGAATTTGTCTGGCAGAGTTGTGTCTTTGTCAGATGCCTTGAACACGTTTTCACATATATGTTGCATGCAATATCGGTGCACGGCATATGAAGGGTTCGCATCCTCTTGCCAACCGTATTGGGGTTGTTTGAACATGTTCCTTATTCCCCAATGGCGATCAGAAACAACACAGAATTTTTTTCCTTCTCCAATCACTTGCCGCCTTACAAAATTCATGAACCAACCCCAACATTGTTCGTTCTCTTTTTCCACTATTGCAAATGCTAGTGGAAGCAACCGCTGCTCCGGGTCATAACCGCATGCCGCTAACAATGTTCCCTTGTAGCGGCCCGATAAGAACGACGCGTCGATACTGATAACAGGCCTCAGGTACGGTACCGCCGCGATACAAGGCCCATATGCCCATGCTGCTGCCTTGAACATAGCTCTGTTGGGATCCCCTACGCTCTCTGTCAACCATTTGATCTGGGTCCCTGGGGTCGTCTTTTGTATAGCCAATAATATACTCGGAAGTTTGTTGTATGAGCCCTCCCATGATCCAAAAAGTTGTTCGATCGCTTTCTCTCTCCCACGCCATAGTTTGTTATAAGTTGGTTTTACATTTGGATATTCTTTCTCCAATATGGATTTCACGTCATCTATGGAAATACCGAGATCTCTCTTTACCGCATTCCTAATGCTGTTTGCGATTACAGCAGCCGTCAGATTGTCATGCGTGAAATCCCCGACCCTTCTCACGCATGTATGCTCTTCTTCATTCTTAATTATTTTCCAAAATATACCTTCCTTTTCTGTACGGGCATACAAATGCCACTTACAGGTAGGCACCTTACAATCCAATACATATAATATTGTACTACTCTTACTTGCTTTGTGTTGTACATTGTTTTCTACTGCGTATTTACTGCAAGCTTGTTTTAATTGTTCTTTCGACATAAAAATGTTTCCTTCGGCTAAAGGCCCTGAATGTTCTGGTTGAGACGGTTGTGGAATCGAATTTCTGTACTCCGAGATATCCGAAAATTGCCTAACGGGATGGTAATTATCTGTCCTTCCGGTAATATAATACTCGTGATTCGCAAAACCCTCTCCCTCGAAGTCTTGTGCCTCCCTAAACTCCGCCTCTTCATCAGTGAAGTCCTCACCCGTTGCATAATTTGACTGATAACCCGGCCCACGGTCATATGCCTCGTCAAGTTCGTCTATATCCCCTTCTATTTCTTCTTCTGCTTCTTGTCGAGCTTGTCTACTACTCTCAGGCTGTGACCAAGGATCCCAACCCTCAGCATTCATATTGTACTGATTATTTGTTCTCTCTTGTCTCGGTTATGGACTACTACTCTTGGGTTGTTCCCAAGAATCCCAACCCTGAGCACTCGTATTGTATTCATTATTTCTTTCTTCGTCTTCTTCGGTATTGTTGGCTTGTTGATTAAAATTATAATTATAATCATAAATATAATTTGTCTGTCCTCCTAATTACATCAGTTAATAATAAAGCATTATTTATAAAATATTATTTCATATTTCTTATAATGCGTAATATTTAATTTTTTCCTAAGCCAAAAATGCGTAATATTCAATTTTATAATTCTTATAATACGAAATATTCAATTTACAAAATGCGTAATATTCTTGTAATGCTAGAAATGTTATGATTATACCAAAACTGTTAGGTTAGTGTAATTTACCTTGTAACCCATCACCAGTTGCTGGAAGCAAATCAACGTGCAGTTCAAGGCCATGTAGCCTTCTTGCTTGGAAGCCCTCCTCTTGTACATACCGCCATTCATTTTCTGAGTTCACCGGCAACTGCATACGCTGGTACCTTCCTTCAATTATGGTATTAAAATGCGAAACGATTCTCAAATTGTAATGACCGTGATAAAATCCCAGTGATGACAAAATTATTTCTTTAATTGATTCATAATCAGTTTGCAATGAGGCATCGAAACTAAAATAATTTGGTGGATTATATGGAGATTGATTAACGAAAACCGGAATGGAAAACATATTTGGTGGATTATTTCTTTAATTGATTCAGAGTGCAGTGTTTGAGAATGATGGATGATTGTCAAATTGTGTGAGCGACCATCTATTTATAACCATTACGATCGAATTCCCTAAATTTTCGCTGGCACTAAAAAATACTAAAGTTGCTTTCGATCCCACTAAAATATACTAAAGTTGCTTTCGATCCCACTAAAATATACTAAAGTTGCTTTCGATCCCACTAAAATATACTAAAGTTGCTTTCGTTAATATCAAATCACATGACAATAGCTTAGATTGTTATCTCGGTTGACGATCTTAGCTTGGATTGTTATTTTGGTTGACGATCTTACTCTATTATTTGAATCATTCCAATCTTGGCAGATGTAATTTTAATCAATCCAATCATTGTGTCACATGGAATAAATGTAGTGGTGTCACATGGAATACAGTGCGCAATTTAACTGAGTAGTGTCTAGTGTGGGGTTACTTCTTACAAGCCTACTATTTTTGTCAAAATTAAAAAAAGGAATGTTTAACTAATCCTGCTTCGTTTTGATTATGCCAACCATCCTCAGCGCAATTTGAACCCAATATAAATAAGGAAAATTCTAAGAACAAATTTTGAATCGCAATTAATTATTTTTTTCTAATTTATAATTAATTATTTCATAATTATAAAATGTATAAAATAATTATAAAATTTTTTCAAATCACATATTATAATTATTTATATTTATTCTGATTTTTTAATTATTTTTCCAATATTTATTTTATTTTTTCTATTATTTACCTAATTAAACTAATTAAAATAAAAAGAAAAAAAAAATTCAAACGTGTATGGCTTAGATCGGTAACCGGGTTACCGATCTAAAAGGCAAAAAACAAAAGTCTCTGTCACCTTTTTCGGTGGGGCTTAGATCGGTAACCGGGTTACCGATCTAAGCTAAGATCGGTAACCGGGTTACCGATCTTAGCTTAGATCGGGTTCCCGGTTACCGATCTAAGCGATTTGTTAGATCGTTAACCGGAATCCCGATCTAACAACGCCATTTTTAAAATTCAGAATTTTTTTAGATTTTTTTTGAAATTCCGATGAACAGTAAAACTAGTTTTAATTTTTCCGGCTATGTGTAAGTTTAGCCTAGGAAAATCCGAAAAAATAAAAAATACGTTTACTGTTCATTCAAATTTCAAAAATCAAATAAAAAAATACCGAATTTTAAAAATACCGTTACAAGATCAGATTCCTGAAATCCGATCATACAAATCGCTTAGATCGGATTCCTGGAATCCGATCTAAACTTTGATCGGATTCTCGGATACCGATCAAAGCTTAGATTGGATTCCAGGAATCCGATCTAAGCTATACCCCCCTAATTTGCGAATGCTTGGATTTTGTCCGCGCTAAGATCTGTGGACGATTTGAAAACATTATGAAATATTTTAGATTTCATTCATTAACAACGAAGGCAATTTTGGTCAAGAATAATATAATATTTTTTATTTCACCTTTTTGGCATGTCGTTGAAACTTTTCTTCGCTGAAGTGAATGTGATTTGCCTACGTACGGGTTTTAAATGTCAAAAAAAAAAATATGATTAGGTAATATTATGTTGTTGGATTTAATAGTTATACACTGTGTTTTCTGAGAGTTTGAGACATTAATAATTTTTCTGGGCATTTTAATTTTGTAAATATGGAAGGGTGGAAAACAGTTTAGGATGAGAAAATTTTTTTTACATGAGATTTAGTTTATAATATCTTTGAATTATAATGGCACAAAGAAGCCACATCTACAAGTATAATTTTTTATCTCATCCTAAACTATTTTCCACCCTTACATATTTACAAAATTAAAATGCCCAGAAAAATTATTAATGTCTCAAACTCTCAGAAAACGCAATGTATAACTATTAAATCCAACAACATAATATTACCTAATCATATATATTTTTTTTTGACATTTAAAACCCGTACATAGGCAAATCACATTCACTTCAGCGAAGAAAAAGTTTCAACGACATGCCAAAAAGGAAATAAAAAATATTATATTATTCTTGACCAAAATCGCCTTCGTTGTTAATGAATGAAATCTAAAATATTTCATAATGTTTTCAAATCATCCACAGATCTTAGCGCGGACAAAATCCAAGCATTCGCAAATTAGGGGTATAGCTTAGATCAGATTCCTGGAATCCGATCTAAGCTTTGATCGGTATCCGAGAATCCGATCAAAGCTTAGATCGGATTCCAGGAATCCGATCTAAGCGATTTGTATGATCGGATTCCAGGAATCCGATCTTGCAACGGTATTTTTAAAATTCCGTATTTTTTTATTTGATTTTTGAAATTTGAATGAACAGTAAATATATTTTTTATTTTTTCCGGAAGAAAATAAAGAAATATTTTGGTAGACTAGAAATGGGCCATGAAGCCATAAGTCAATTTTTGTACAATACTGTCGTGAAGAACAAAAAAAAAAAAAAAGCAACATGGCACTAATTACTTGTATAGCAAAAATGATAATTGTAATATGTAGTTTTGCCATCTCTTACCATCTCTAAACACAAAAAGAACACATAAAATTGACAAGATAAAAATATAAACAATCAAAGTGAACACTTACAAACAAATGAGTGTTGTCATCTTTTATTCGGAATTTTATATGCATATCCAACTTATTTTCATTGAACTTATTTGTTTGTATGTGTTCACTTTGATCACTATATATGTTCACATTGTCTATTTTATGTCTTCACTTTCTGTTTAGCGATGGCAAGAGATGGCAAAATTGCAGATGATAGTAATCAATTTTTCTTATCCAGTAGTACTCACAATGATCAGTGAAAGAAGCTACTCTTTTGAACAAGTATGTTTTTGTAGATACCAAACAAGTTTGATAAAGCCTGCAAACAGAAGATCGTTTATTCATTTTTCGTTTCGTTTCGTCCGGACGAAACGGTTAACGAAACAATAAAACAATTTCGTCTGGTTGGACGAAACGATTAATGAAACGAAAAACAATTTTGTCCTTGTGTAAATCATGAAAATTTCGTTAATTTCGATCGTTTCGTCCTTACGAAACGGTTAACGAAATTGAAAAATAGTTTCGTCAACGAAACGAAACGATTAACGAAACACTCTAGTTTCGTGATCGTTTCGCATGTTATGCAGGCATACCTGTTATCTTAAGACCAAAACAAGTTTGATAGGACAGATCTTTGATCTGAATCGTCCAATTAATCAAGTTTGATAGGGCGGATCTTTGATCCGAACTGTCCGATCAACGATAAATGTTTTTGGATAAATGTCGATATTCGTCGAGATTCGTGCAGTCCGTTAATCTTAACCGTCGAAATTAATTAGATCGGACGAATCAGAACGAAGATCTGCCCCTCCAATCCTGCTTATCCCAGTTTATTATTTTCGGTCACTAAACTGTAAAGCCTTAAAACCCTCTCTGCTGCTGTTCTCTTCTCTGGATTTCTCGCGCCATGAGAAGAGTTTTTCGACTTTTGTGCTCATCTCTCTCTCAACCCGCTATCTGTTCTCACACTACACTTCGCTCCAATCCTCTATCTCTCCGTTCTCTCCAGTACCCATTACCCCGCCTAATCCAGTCTCTCTCGCACGATCCCATCTCACCATCTATTGATTCTGCTTTCCAAATTGACGAGAGGAAAACCGGTTTTGATTGCTTCAAGACCGCGGAGCTGCTTGTGGAAAGTCAAGAATCTGAACATCTCGAAAAAGCTCTCGATTTTGGTATTAAAGCGTTGCAAATCTTTGAAAAGTCAGAAGGAGGCTGGTCGGTTCAAGTAGCAAGGTCTCTCCTTTTGTTGGGTCAGGTTAGTTTCAAATTAAAAAGGTTTGGTGAGAGCTTAGATTCACTGAATGCTTCAATTGAGATAATTGATAGTTTAGAAAGGGGAAAAGATGGCAATTCTGAAATTGGGTTATTGGCTATTGAGGTTAATAGTCAAATCGCAAAGGTAAAAAATGCTATGGGTAGAAGGTGGGAGGCTCTGGCGAATCTCAAAAGGATTTTGGAGCTTAAAGTTGCAACATTGGGACCTGATAATAAGGATCTCGCTACTGCTTATGTAGATTTGGCCGAGGCATATATGTTGGCATTGAACTACAACGATGCCTTGCCACTCTGCCTAAAATCGTTGGAGATCCAGAAATTGGAATTTGGAGCTAATTCTTTGGAAGTGGCCAAAGTCAGAGAGCTATTGGGTGTCATCTACACTGGACTAGGAGAATACACACATGCCATAGAACAAAATGAAATCACGAAATCAATTTATGAGGCTTTAAACCTGTTCAAGGAATCGGTTCTGATGGAGATTGATACTGCAAATGTTCTAGTTATGATTGGTCAGTTGGAGGAGGCAACCAATAGATTGAAAAAGGCAATTTCAAAGGTACATAAAGAGAGTGAACTGAAGGCATTTATATTAGTTTCCATGGCCAAATCTCTATGCCACCAAGAGCAGTTTGGTGATTCAAAAAGGTGCTTAGAGATTTCTCTTGAAATTCTCGAAAAAAAACAATCAACCTTGCCAATTAAAATTGCCGAAGCATATGCTGACATTGCAATGTTGTATGAAAACATGAATGAATTTGAAATATCCATCTCTCTCTACAAAAGATCTATTTCTATTTCAAGAGACCACAAAGAGATGCACCATCTTGAGGGGAGTGTATCGGCACGCCTTGGCTGGCTTCTTCTATTCACTCAACAGGTCGACCAGGCAGTGCCGTACTTGGAGATGGCAATTCAGAGGTTGGAGGGGTGTTTCAGTAAGAGGCATTTTGGGCTAGGGTTTTCATATAAGCATTTGGGACAGGCCTATTTGGAGACCGACCGACCTGAAATGGCAGTTAGATATATGAGCTACTCAAGGGAAATAATAGAGGAGTCTTTTGGGCTGTCACACAATGATTCCATTGATGTAAATCAGTGCCTAGCAAATGCTTATGGAACTATGGGAAGGTAACTGTTGTTCCTTCTATTTTAATTTTACTCTTTTGTAGTTTGCATCCTAAAATGTCGGGCGTTCAGAATTAATGCCTACATTTCATTGTTTGCACCTGGTATCCTACATCTCTTTTGTTTGTTATTTGCAGACAGCACATGCTGTTGGAACAGAGAAAATGACTCTACTAGATTGTTTGTCTCTTGGTATCCAAATAACTCTCAATATATTAGGATGCTTTTAAGTGCAGTTAAGTATTCCTCGTCAACTGTCAGTATAATTTAAAGGAATGTAAATAAAAGATCCCGGTTGCTGGCCTAGTGGATTACCTTGATCATGTCAAATAAGTTGACAAATTTTTTATAACTATTAGCTACCTAGATTATCCACGTTCACATATTCTATTTGATAATTGATATTGACGTTTTGGAAAAACTCCAGTTCATTCTATGTATTGTAGCAAAAGTATGGCCTTCAGATCAAGAAAACTTTTATGCACATTAATCCAGGTGCTTCTGGTGTCAATAGGCACATAAAAACTTAATTTTACCTTTTGAGGAAGGACTAGGTGCGAGGTGCTGGGGAATACTGCTAGCTTGCTCAAATTTCAACTATTACAGTTTATGTCGTATACTATTTTGTGTATTTGATGTAGCATTTTGGTTCACAAAATGTTTTTTATTTATATATTTTTTTGCCGATCAAAACACAAATTTGTTCTTGTCAGATGATATACCATAGTATCGATTATGTTTTTTTGGTTCAACAATTATTACATTGGAATTGATTTTTCTATACAGCGTAAGTAAAATAATTCGGGCATTTGTTGGGGGAATTCTTTACTGACTGAATCCAGCGTCATGGTTGATGTTGATGTAATATAGAACGCTACTTGAAAAATATGTCATATTAAAGTGGTGATATGTTCTGGTTTGAACTACAATTTTGGAAACAGACTGCTGATGTTCAACCGTTAAAATTGTAGCTATGAGCTCGCAATAGAGTTCCAGCAGCGGGTGGTTGATGCATGGAAGAGCCGTGGGCCTGGTGCGTCAGATGGTCTAAGAGAGGCTTACCGGCTTCTAGAACAGGTGCGGAGAAAATCAGAGGGATGCTCATCTGCTGTTTTCCCAGCAAATTCACTTCCTCTTCTACCTCCGTTTAGCAATTGATAATATTTTTTTGGCCACTGGTAAGGGTCCATCTGACATTTTGTTTTTATTTTTATATGTTAATCATTTGGATATCACAAGCCCAGAATAGAAAGCAGATTCTGGTGCTGTATCATTGTTGTCCTGCACCAGTATGTACAGAATAGTTTTGAAACTATTATTTTGTGTGTTTACATGAGCTCTGAAATTAAGGACACAACTTATATCATTAAAATTCAAGTTGTTTCCCAAATTTTCAGAAATCTCTAATGTTTAATATTCTTTCGTTTCTCTTTTATTCTTCTCTATTTTTTTATAATTTGGGTGCCATTTTATTCCTCAGTAGTGACTACCTTCATTTCGTTGACGAATGCTTGATGTCTGCATTGGCTAGTTTTATGTGAAAGGATTTATGTTATGGCAAGTTCTGATGCACTGCATGGCATTGATAGAGCGAAAGGATGGGAAGGTTTTCTTTTACTGCCAGAAAATTCTACCAAAATATCTCATCTAGATAATTTTTGTTCAGATAATGTCTAGTGCCTCAATATGGGTTACACAGAAGGCTGTAGAAATTACTCATGAAGGGATCACTTAGTAAGATTGGAGTAATTTTGTGCGCTAATGAAATGGAATCGCATACAAACGACTTTTGAGGGATCCCTGACTGAAACTGGTATTGTCCTTTCTGGTCTTAGCAATTTATTCTTAAAATTCTTGTTCACAAATGGTTATGAACAGAATGTTTAAACAGTGAAGAATAAAGTGTAAAACACTTTTTTGTTACATAAGATTAATATGAATTGACCACTGCTACCCTAGCCTTGTGTATAGTATTTTATATTGTCTTTTACAAATAACAACTGACATCTGCATTCTATGTCATTCTCTTCAGCTTTTCTCTTCTTAAATCTTTATTCTTTGTTGTGTGTACTTGTTATCAAGAACAGATGCGCTCAAGGGACCTGTCATGTTGGTATTTTTTTATTCTTTTTGAAAAGCTTCTAATGTTGACTTTCTGGGACCCACATGTACACCACTCTCTTCATTTGCTAATTTATTAAATGCAAGATGTTAAATAGCATGTGGAATTGTGTTTCAATATACAATGTATCATTTTCTAAAATCAGCAATATTTGTAGTCTGTTAACCGCTAAATTGGCTAACTGCACTTTTAAATCTTGATTAATTGTTTCTCTCTAAATTTTGTCCTGAATAGAGGAAGCAAAGATGCCTGTTAAGTTTGGTTTGGCTTGGGTCATTTTGGGTTGGATTGTGTTTGATGTTGTAGTTATGTTCTGGACAAGTTAGATTATAATTGGTTCGGCAGGTTGAGATGTCATGTTGGCTGGCTGGGTTCATGTTACATGCCACTCTTGTCTTGTTTGTATTCTGAACTTCTGATCTGGTTCAAGTCAGTAGTTGTGGTTTTTTCTGTAACCCCATGTATTTTGGCTAAGTTCAGAAACTTCTGTTCACTGACAAACACATAAACTGTGAAAAACAGTGCTGAATAGTGATTCTAATTTTTTCTTTGTCTGTGAATAGTTGATCTGGAGTTCTGCAAGATCTGGAAGTTTCTTTTTCTGTCAACTCTTGGACTTCAGATTTACTTGGTTATGTCTTTGCAATTTCTATCCCTAAGAAAAGTTGGGGAAAAAAAAACAAAATTGAGAAAGCATATATTAAAGAATTGTTCTCCACTGGGATTAATAATCTGAGTAAACGACAGAGATACCGCCACACGCGTGTCATGGTAGTAGATACAACTTAGTGATCTCATACAATTTTTTTTTATTATAATGACATACTATATTTTAAGTAGCCTATATACTCTTTTACATATTAATCTTATTAAAAATGGATAAAAATAATTGGGTGGTTCACCACAGAGAACTCTGATGGTCCCCTAAAGGTGATCAAATATGGGCATCCTTCAACCAACTATAAAGTAGGCTTGATACGTTGACATCCTAACTTACATCCCATTAATATTATTAATTATCAATGGAAGTACTGCTACTAAAGAACGCAATTTGCATACCTTTGCTGTTTATTGCCTCAGCAGCATTACATTATTAGTAACTATGGATCACCATCACATGACATTGATTTTTCATGTCTAAAATTATTCTGATATAGTAGTAAAACAACTGTATATTAAAAAAAAAAACAAATTTATGTGTTTTTTCATTGCTAATATAATATATATATATCAAATTTGGTGCAACATGAGAATCTTTTAGTCACTAATTAAATTTCGATAACTATAAACCATTAATTTTTGGCAAAATTAGATATAACCCCCTCGAAACATCTCCAATTAGAAATAATCCCCTCGAAACTTCAAATTTAGATATAACCCCTTTTAATCATCTCAATAATAGATATAAACCCTTTTTAATCATTTTTATATATTATAACAATATTTTTAACAAAATAATGAACTGTATAATATTTGGACGAAAACGCCCCTCTTCCAGTCCAAGACCTTTCATCTTCCCACTTAAACTAAACAGGAAAATTTAGACCATCTTTTCCATTCTTGATCGACCTTAACAATCCATCGTACTTCACTTTTAACTTGAAGCTGGATGCCTTTATGCTGAAAGAAAGAAGTAAATTGATACAACAAGTTATTAATTTTATTACATAAGAGATATAAATGGATCTGACGTTATTATTCCTAAAATCATGTAGCAATCTTATGACAGTACCTGATTAAATTATTTCAGATAGCAATCTCATAATGAGATAGATAGTATAACTAAACAATCAATAAATGATCTCGGTGGTAGCTAGTATAAAGAGTAAAATGTTTCTCGGTGGTAGCTAGTATAAAGAGTACAATTGAGCAACATATGAATTAGAACTCAACACCAAAACAAATAAAAAAAAATCCAAACAGAACCTTCTGTGAATTAATTCACTTGTTCCCAAAATTTATATCTTAGTTGCGTATTACATAAAGCTAGATTGATGGAAGCCTTTGCCTTTTGATAATCCTTCTAGAGGTCAAGGAAGCAAGGTGGAAAGGAGAGAGAATCATGGTGAATAATTCTTTTTTTATCCCATATTAAACATCACAACCAAATGGTCTCGATGCAAAAAAAATGCAATGGGAAATTTTCCTGTTTAGTTCAAGTGGGAAGATGAAAGGTCTTGAACTGTGAGATGGGCATTTTCGTCTAAATATTATACAGTTCATTGTTTTGTTAAAACATATTATTAGAATATATAAAAATAATTAAAAAGGATTTATATCTATTATTGAGATGATTAAAAGGGGTTATATCTAAATTTGAAGTTTCGAGGGGGTTATTTCTAATTGGAGATGTTTTGAGGGGGTTATATCTAATTTTTCCTTAATTTTTTAAATCGCGTGGTTTATGGCAAACTAGCTGGACTTCAATTTGCACCTCATTGGCACATGGTCTATCCAACAAAACCATAAAAAACATGTATTCAGTTCAATTTTTTAAAATTTTGAAAAAGAATGGTGTTAGTTAAAACGGTTGCAAAATTTATTTGTTGTCAAACAGTAATTTTAACTATAAAGTCGTTACTTTGTCTACGTAACAACGTTGCTTGTGTTTGAGTTGTGGAAGCTAGCTAGGATAGAAAGTATAACGAACCAATGTTGAAAAGTTTAATAATAAATAGACAATATTGGAAATAGTTGAGATTATTCATAGAATAAATTATAATAAAAGTCTTCAATTATGTTTTAAACTAAGCCAACAAATAAACACAACTCTTGGATAATTTTGTTCTATAAAATGTTAATTTTCATACAAATTTGAATCGGTATATGTTTATGTTTACGAAACGACGGACAATGCCACAATAGAAGCCAAATTATTCGACTTAAACCAAATGAGGTCCTTTGAGAAAATAAATTAGACCTTACTCATTTTTTATTTTTTATTTATTTTTTTGAGAAGACCTTACTCATCAAGGACAAAGCGGGTGCAGCTGTGGGTTTGATAAATTAAATCCACAAGCGAGATAATTGAGGACAAAGGACGGAATGGACCGAATAGTTCATTTCATTGTCAAGTTTGGTCCGGATTGTCGTTTTGGGACCATCTTCAGTTGGAGAAAATTAAAGCTGTCTTTTAATTTTACAATTTCGAAATTAACTATCTATCTATCATCGTTAATATTGTTTATCATACTTCCTGTATTACAGCGATCGAGATTATTGTAAAATATATTGAATTAATGGCCTATGACGATTAATTAATTCATCATAACAATTATCAAATATAAATGTATGCATTTGGAATTCATTAATTTAGACATAATTTATATGGTATATATATAATTCTATTAAAATATTGTATTTTGTTCATTTATTAGTGAAGCAGAATAGCAACGACGAAGAAAAATTGCGCAAATTTGATTCGGCAGCTTCAAATACGTACCATATTTACAAATTCTTATAGAAGAACTCCCATTTAGGAAAACTGGAAAAGATATGACCGTACAAGAAAAGTAGAAAACATTGAATGCTAACAGACAGTACATGAAACAAGTGCACGTGGCTACGAGCAAGTTCAAGCTCGTTTACTCGATAACAAGTGAAATCCAAAATCAACGAGTACAATGATATGTACATCAGTTATTCACGTCCCCCATATGCATCCTATTTATTCTTTTTTTTCAATTCATAATTATTGAAAGGCTGAATTTGCTGGAGATGCAAACATTATAGTACTCTTCTCACAATTTGATCATCACCAAATAATGTTATATTTATCTCACAACTAAGTACTTAATTGGAAACTTAAGCGATTCAAAATGAATTGGATATAAGTGTGGAAATTTTGAAGGAATCAATGTGTAGATCAATTGGCAAGATATACGAAATTAATTTAAGATTTTCAAAAACAAGTCTTGATGGATTTTTTTTTTTATTTTTTTTTATGGCACTTTCAAACAAACGTATAGGTACATATCATTTAGTGTCGTGGCAGCAAATTAAATTTACATTAACTAGATACAAAACATAAGTTTGTGTATGCTAAAAACTTAAGTTTGTGTCACTTTCAAAGAAATTCAGTATATATTAATTGTAGATTAAATTTGCTAATTAAACCCTAGATAAACTTTTCTTATGAAAGTATATTTCCTATATTAAAATCCAAGAAATGCATGTATCCTTGTTTCTTCCTCCAGTTCCCCTCAAAATATGGAGACTGCACATGACAGCATGCGTGCTACTATAATATATTTGCTAAATCTGTTTAAAAGGCGTCCAGGAAGGAGGTGTGCTTTTATGCCAAATTTAAGCATAGAGGCAATTCAATGATGGCCTAAAAAGAAAACCAAAATTCTCACAAATGTTTGCCAAGGTGAGCATTAGTTCATAGGTACTATAGTTAACCCCAGTTGAAAAGGAATCCCTATCCGGTGCCGCGCGGCACGGTGCCGCGCACTAATCCGAGCCGTTCGATCTGATCTCGACGGTTTGATTTTTTCGGGCCTTACAATCTGGTTACATACACGGGGCACCCATCATCATTGGATTTAATCTGGACGGCTCGGATTGCCGCGCTGCACGGTGCCGCGCGGCACTAGATTTGATTTCGTTGAAAAGTATTCAGGTGGGAGCTTTATTTAACTGTTTTAACAGGACTCTTTGCATGTGCACCTAGAACCTTTCTGGGGACAATTTTCTCCCCAAATGACCCACTAATTGAGTGAATACTACATTCTCCTGTTCTCCAGTTGGCACTGGCAGTGGATACATTCTAGCCCTTTAATAAAAATAAAAAAAATGGCGTAAAAATCATAACAGAAGTCGAAAGATCATCCGATTAATTTTTACGCATTAATCTATGTACAGATAAGAGTTTTTTTTTTTTTTTTTTTTTTTTTTTTGAAAGACTAGGTAGAGACTACCTAGGGCAAAACATAAAACAGAAATGTACGGATAAGAGTTGTGCATCATAAATAAGTATTTCAGAAAAAATATATAACTTGGCGGGTTTTTATTATTACTAGTGGGTGCGTCGCGCGTTGCGCGACCTATTTTTTTGTCTTGTGTTTTTTGACAGTCTTATTAATAGTAAAAATACGATGGGAAAAAGAGCAATAAATCTAAACTGAATTTAACAAATCGAGTTGTATAATTTTATGATCATCTTAATGCGAAGTAATAACAACCTCAAATTATCCATTGCTTAACCATATAGAATTAAAAAATCTTTTGTTCCATCAAATCTGCAACTTGACCCAAATAAAAAGATAATTCAAACAATACATCGATAATGCATTGTATATGTACCTCTCGACTCTGATTATGTCCAATTAAGCAGAGGTTGACTTCATATCTGCTAAGATGGTTAATTTTTTTATCACCGTTGGAGCTTGATCAATATAAATGGAAAAAGGAGATCAGAAAATCAGACATTGTATCAGTTTCAAGACCTATTAATCTTGATTTGAAAAGAGAAACCTGATTATAGATATTGTATCCAATTTTGAATGCTCTAATTGAAAAGTTTTAATCTTGAACAAAGGCCAAAACATTCGGAACTAAATGAAAAATGATAATCGGTAAAAGTTATAAAGTGTACTGCTAAACTTCAGAAATTAGCAAGATGCTCCAATTGAGCAAAAACGAAGAATTATTTAAGAAATTTCTAATATTGAGGAAAAATATAAAAAAAAGAAACAGATGCAAAAATTACCAAACATATATAACCATATAATATGCAATAACATAGAGGGTACTGATAAGTAATAATGTACTTAGAACAACTATTGATAGATAATAATATAGAGAAAATATAACACGGAATTTGTATTAATTATACAGTTATTATACTAATGAAAAACTAATATTCACTCTTAATATAAGAAACATTGCATAGTACTGGTACCAACATGGTACCAGTTGCTATCCTCGTTATTGCAATTACATTTTCTGCAATAAGTAAAAAAAGAAGGCTAACCAACTGCAAAGAGCAAGGTAAAGGCCACTACTAATTCTATTTTTCAGATATATTTAAAAAAGAAACCAAAATCACCACATCATTCCATCAAAGATAAGCTTAATAAGAAACGAAATAATTCATTGAAGTATAGACCTCACAACTGTACTAATTTACGCTTAATTAAGTTTGGAAGCCCATTCGCAGTTTCCAATTAACTTCTAAGCTGAAATAATATACTTGTGTAACATAAAGCTGGTTTTAAAAATTTAGAATATTTTCCCTCGAGAGTGTTTTTATTATGTAATGTACATATTAAAGTATGAACTTGAACTTACCTCTTGTATGTTCTCTGAAGCAAGAAGTTACCATTTTGATGGTACAACCGGCTACATTAGGTCTGCTAGAAATGGTTAAAATTAATCAGTGGTAAAATTGGCGACTGATTCACTTTCGTATTAAAATAGAGTCATCATACATTTAACGATTTAATTTAAGAACATAGGTTGGATTTAATTCAACCTGTACATCAATTAATATTTTTACCAAAAGGTATGCTCTCTATTGACTTGCCTGTGATTGGCACATAGGATACTTAACAGCTACTTGTTTCTAAATCAATTTTTAACAAAACTTCTATAAAAGTTCCTCCTATCAGAATGCAAAACTTAAAAAGAATAATGTTGATGAAATAATCATTAAACTATTCTAGTTGATCAGTCACCTGGCTGTTAGTCCTACATTCCATAAAATTATTTGAAATGCAGTGAACTATTTTTATATTGAAAAATATACTCAGTATAAAATTGATATCTATATCGGTAGATATTCTAAATTCAGTCATGATGGTAATCTACAATGATGCAAGAAAGAAATTAGTACAAAGAAAAACATGTAGTCTAGCATGGCCTGCAGCATTACAGATAGTCTAGTTCAAACATGTACTTCAATATATTGAGAAAAAAAGTTAATTACCTTGCATCTCTGAAAAGCAAAGGGTGGTCAGGAGTGTTGTATAGTTGTCCATTCGAAACTCCCTCTAAGTCTCATCCACTGGGACCTAATTTCGTTAATTGAATTTATAACTATGTAGGCTGAATAAGCTCAAAAGGAATAATAAAAAAAAAGAAACTATGGAAACAGTTTTGCAAGAGATCCATCAGCTTACATGGTGAATACCAGCGACAAAGAGACCTAGTTCTGTACTTTTATGACAGTAGGAGACTACATAAAACCAATTTTTGTAGTTCCATCATTGTAAAGATGATAATATAATGGTATGAAGATGATGTAATTTATGTCAATGGTATAAAGACCAATTGGTCTTTATAAATACAATGGTCTTTATACCATTAACAAAGGGACCAATTTTTGTACTTCCATCGCAGTAGGGCCAAAACAGGCCAGCATTGGCCTCATCATACCAGCGCTCACTCATGCCACATATTGCACTTATTGTGTGGGCCCATCTGTCAGTTGCACAGGTAGAGACTTGAGAATTAAAAACCAGAGCAGAAAGAAGAAGTCAAAGAAAAAGGTACTAAAAATTAACCTGTGATTATCCTCTATTTATGTTGGAATCAAATTTGATCAGTCATCAACCAAACACATAAAATGAAGGTTGTGAGAGTGCTCAAAAACTAAAGCACATACTTAGAATTCATGACCAGCTCAACAAATAAAATATCTATCAAATAAAATGAAAACCCACCACCGATAAGCAATATAAGTTGATCGACAAAGACCAGATATGTAGCACCATACATTGAACCCACAACAGAAATTGGGTAAATATAAGATGCGAAACTACTTGCCAACATATAATTTTTTTATTCTTTCACCAGAAAGCCAACATATAAAATGAAGCTTATTAACGGAAGCCCTTACTGTACAGTTATTGGTATTCTTCATTTCGCATGCTGCCAGCAGACCTCCTTATACCTCTGTAATTGAGACGAAAAAACAAAAGATAAATAAGGAAAAAGAATTTTTAAATAATAATCTTCTCTAAGGTGAATAATGATTGTAGATATTTCTGAATTCGTTAATCAAAATGAGATGAAATCTAATCCCTCAAAAAAAAAAAAAAAAAAAAGCACAGAAGCTCAAAATTGCAAGCATTGAACAAAACTCGATGAAAAGAGGGCTTTTGTGTGAAAAAAGATCAAATATTGAGCATGAAAATTCTGTGGACCTAACAATTATACATCCTATATCTTCAATATTACATTATATTGTACATTAGAATACATAAAAAGTTTGAAAAGCAACTAACAAATGTGTCATTGTTCAGGAATACATTGTTTTGAAGACGTGATGAACCAAACCAAATTTGTTGATATGCTAATATGCTGCCACGAAATTTGCAGCATCATTTGTAGCCTATGCATAACCTTAAAATCTAAACTTCTATTTCAATAGTTAGCCATCAATATATAAGATCCTGGTAAATATTTTTCATTCAGTAAACATGCAAAACAGCAAATATTACTTATGTGGTGAAAGAAGCACAGGAAAAAAAAAATCCCATGCTATTAAGCGCAAATACAACAGCAGCCATCCTCTAGCATTCAAGAAAGTCAGAGACAGTCAAACTGTTATTTCTGAAATTGTAAATCAACAGTTGCCATCTGTGATCATCAGATAAATCAATGTTTGCTATTTCATACAGGAACTGTAATCATGTCAACTTGATTGCTTAGAAACCGCTATCATAAAGAAAGATTGAACTATGGCAACAAAAATTTCAAAAAGAATACTTTTCGCAGTGCTATTCTGAATAGTACATTTTGATCACTCTTCTTTTTCTTTTCAAGTACCATTTTTTCTAAAATAGAATGCTCACATGGGTACTCTCTTTTCGGTATTAATTTACTATGAATATCCGTGTGCATACTTTTTAGCAAATATCATATTACGCAGTGGCGTTTAGACATCCAAGAAACAGTAGCAGCAGCAGAACAATTTCTGCTGGCACGCAAGAAAATTCAGAGACACTCAGAAATAACAATTTCTTACCTGTGGACAGAAACAGCAGCAGCAGACCCAGAACAGACTGCGAGGAAGCAAAAAGAAAGATAATGAGGAGCGCAATGAGGTGAAAAAAAAATAGCACCAGGCTGAAAAACACTAAAGAAATCACAGACGGAAAAATAGAGACGGCGAGAAAGAAACCTGGTATGGACGAAAGGAAAGAGCAAGAGAAAGAAAGTGGTTGGAGTAAAAGAACAATCAGAAGGCGATAATACCGAGCAACAATTGCCAACGAAGCAGCCAAACAGGAACGAAACAGTCCTGCGATGAAATTGATGAACACAGATCACAAAAGACCAACGCAGAGAAGTCAATTTTGAAAAGAGGAACAGGAAAAAACAATTCCAGAAGCATACCTCAGGAAAAAGCGAAGCATAGACCGGACAGACCCACTCGAAATACACCGGGAGAAACCGAGAGGCGAGGCTCCACAAACCAGGCGCAGCCACCACAACAGGTTCGTACAGACAGCACATGACGACTCAATGGAGGCCATACCCCGAAGACAGGCGAGAAAAGGCAGTGCAGAAAAAAATGCGAGCAGCAGTGAAATGAAAAGCTACCTAGAGAATATCTTCTCAAAAGCAAATCGGAGGGAGGAGAGCACCGATCCAATGGCTGCAATCGAAGACAGCGCATAGGTGCTGTCGACCACCAAAGACAGCATCGAGCGGACGGAACGGAGCGCATCATAGCCACCCAATCTCACCCAACCTAAATCAACGGCCACGATGGATTACTGTCCGAACAACTGTTTACCTATAGTGCAGTCAACGAAAAGTCGTAGCGCGGGCGTTAATATTATAAATGATTATTTTTTTTTGGTAGGAACTTGGCATCTAATTAAAGTTGATGACCAAAACACATTGGACAGCTCGGATCTCTCAATTGTACCTCAAAATACAAAATTCAATATCGAGTAACGTTAATGTATACCAAAAGACAGTACATATTCGCATGTTTAAATATTTTTAAGTTCATCCGGAGCAACATTTTTGTTTTAAGGTATAGTATAAGGTAAATTCTTCAGGTGTTGTTATTACATAATAAATTTTAAGCTAAATCAATTTATTCCAGGGCTTTAAATTATTAAAATATTTTGCATTAAGTTTCAAGTTATCTTCCATTTTGGTTTTCTGTATGAAGGATCGATACTCAGACTCTGACTCCATAGTAGAGACTAGAGATCAGAATGCGTTAGAGGTGGCCGGTTACATCATCAATTTTTCCAAAATGGAGAAGATCCCTGTTGTGCCTGGTCATGTAGTTGTAACCAAATCCAAATTTGGCTAAAGTTCTTCCCCAGCTATTAAAGAAAATATCAAAATAAGATGAATTAAGAATACATCCTATACATCAATGACATGTTTAAAAAGCTTCGTCTTGCTGTCAAGGATGGACCCTACAAGAAAACTAAAGTTGGATCATATTCAAGGAAAAGGATATAACTAGAGCTCTGATAAAGTTAGGTCGGAGTCGGTTAAATTTAGAATATCATTCTTGTTAGTTAATTATTACTTAATTATATAGCAAGGAAATGAGAAAGTGGTGTTCAAGAAAATGTAAAGAGCGGTGAGAGAAGACACTAATAGAGTTTAAAAATTAAAAGTTGTGGATGTTCTATATATTTATATTTACTCAATTAATGGAAGAAATGCCAGGAAGATGAGAATCATGATGCATGAAACCAATTAAAGAAGCTACCAAAATCAGACAAAAAGAACCACCGATCTACAGAAATATGAAAAGTAATTGCTCAAGCTATATATATATATTCTTAACAAGCAAAAAATTTACTAATTACCAACAATGTAATTCCTATACTCATATCTCCGCTAAAAAATAAAGATGTGTAATTCAGAAAACAAAAGATAGATACATGTTATATATGAGTTATAACCTAAAAATTTAACCTAAACCTACAAATCAATTAGCCGACTCGGCGAACTGGTTTCCGCCAACTCCTGCTTTGGCTGAAAGAGAAACATTGCAAACTTCTTGTGGAACACTCTCCACCATCTTCAATCTCTGATTGATTCTGCTGCCTCTTTTGTAAAATCTCTTGCACCGAGAGATAAATTTGCCTCTCAGTAGAAGAGTCCAAAGACAGAGACCTCCTTAGAGGTTGAATGCGCAACTCTTCCTCAGTTTCTCTTACATGAACAATACACTCATCTCCTAAACTCCCGTTCTTTTTCTTAAAAGCTTGATCTCTTCTAATGGAATAATTTTCTTCCCTAACTTCTTCCTCTTCCCTTTCATTATCTAACGTTGTTGTACCATGAACTTGTTTCCAATGAAGTACAGGATTTGTGATGCAAACTCGACACAAGGGACAGTTGGTGTTGCTTTGGAGCCAGGTGTCAATGCAATCTATGTGAAAGACATGAGAACAATTTGGCAGTAACCTAAGCTTCTCTTCTGCGCAGAACTCATTGAAACAAATGGTGCATAAGATAGTACTAAAGCTGGATTTTGAGAACTTCGCAATTGGAATTGCACGAATAAGAGATGGTTTGAGGCCTTGTGATTTCAGTGGGAAGGTAGGCACCACAGGAGTCGTTTGAGCATTTGAGTTGCGGAGGTGGCATTTGGTAATGAAGAAGTAAAAGCTGATAAGAATAAGCGTTGTTGTGAGGATACCTGAAATGATGATGGCTAGAATTGGGAAGTTAGGGGAAAGAAACGAAGATGGTGGTGCCATTGTTAGGAAGAGAGATGGAGAGAGAGAGAGAGAGAAGGGGGTGGGAGGTTAGAAGTAGTTGCTAATATATTTTTGGTTAGAAGATTAATTTTACGCGCGTGCTATCGATATGAAATTTTATTTACTTGTTTCATGATTGGTTGTTGACAGGATTAGGTGTGGATGATGTGTAGCTTTGTGCCTTTGTGAAAGTTATGGAGTTGTATATATGTTCATACACGACGAGATAGCACAATTTATACATCCTTCCAATAACATGTTGCATTGAACCTTTTTTTTTTTTATTATTATATCTTTACCCATAGTCCCATACCACAGCATTAAATTTAAGTCAACTGATGCTCAAATAGTACTGTAGTAGGTTAATCTTCCTGCACTGGATTAAAAAAAAAAAAAGTTAATAATCTTGCTGTGTACTATGTTATCCCGGGTAATATCATCATATATTCATATATGTGGACCCGATGAGTTCCAATTATATAAATTTTTTTTTTTTTTTTTGGTCTTTGTTTATGCTGGCAACATACATACCGGTTCAGAAAACAATTTTAATTATTTTTTTTCTCAGAATAATAATATTGGGTATAGTGGATATAAGTGACGACTAACGCATAGACTGATGATCACATTTATCAAATATTACATGTGCACTTAATATTATTATGGATTTTTTTTTTCTGTACATAGTTACCTCTTTGAAAAAAAATATATATATGTACAATAAGTTGTGTATCAACTGAAACATTTAGTGTGTGTAACTCGCCAATATACATACAAGAAGTAAAAACAAGAAAAGGAGAGGTGTCAACCAAAAGATGACATGTCTGCATATGTGTGCATATTTAGATAATAGAAAAAGAAAAAAGATTTCACAATCAAACACCAATAGTATAAAGCAGGTTATTAAAATCACCGTATGGATTGAAAGTAAAAATCAACACTAAGTATAAAGCAGGTTATATGCTGCAACGCCATGTGCTACTATTTTTAATTTATGTAAAAGTTTATATCGAATTTACTCTTAATTTATTGTACTTTTTGATGCAGGACTTCCATTTTAATTTATATCCATCCTTTAAATACTGTTCCATAAATTACATGCGAATTTGACTCATATTATAATCTAATGACTCAGCACCATAAAATTACGCACAGGATATGTAGTACTTGCCCAACATAATGGGATGGCAAAAAGGTAGCGATGTTTTTCTGTCGACATTCATGGTAGATCAACAGCTCAGTTAGCCCATAAATACTATGTTAAAGCTCCACTGGCCCGTTTTGTACAAAAAATATTGAAAATTACTTTGATCCGGAAGTATTTTGGGCTTGGGCTGAAGTCTTACCTTGCAATGATTATCGGCCTATGACAAGAAGAGAATTTCATAAAAAAAAAAAAATGAAAAATCAAAGAAATTTCCTACATTTATAATCTGCAGCTGAATTAAAAAATACTCAAAATCGATTAGAAATGAATTTCTAATTTCTAATTTCTATTTTTTGTTCCACATTAATAACAGCGCATCCATCCAACATTTAAAGAAGGTTCGTAAATCAGATAAGATCACAGTGCAATTGTATTAGAATTTGTGGAAAGAGTTTGTAAATTCTTATTAATATTTTCTATATATGGAGCTTATCTCAGATTTTTTATTTCACCAGTAGCGCTGTAAATTAAAAGAAATCATTCTAATCGGGTGCATTAATAAAAGGAAACAAAGGACTGAAGAAAATGTTTTAATCAGGACGACTCATTTGATTGGTATAGTAACTTTTTATTCAATTGTTCAAATTTATTGTCAGTATTATCTTTTTTTTTTAAAAGGCTTTACTGTTAGTATCGTCAAATTTATCAAGTTCCACAAACTTTACATTGTTCTTTTTTAAAAAAAAAAAAAAACACTTTGCGCATACCTTTTTTTTATTTTATTAAATGCGCATACCTTCGCCTCTTAGCTATGGACCTATAGTTGCATAAATATAATTAGAAGACATCTAGGCAAATTTTTTTAAAAAAGAAGACATCTAGGCTCCAAGTTTAATTAAAATTAAGTGCATCCAAATAAGTCATTCAATTTTCGTGCGAAAAATAGAAATTTTGACACATATGTTACAGTGTTAACCAAAAATAGATCTTTTTTCATTAACTAGCAAATGTCCCCGCAGCCCCAACTAATGATTGTTGGACAAATTAATTATCGAACATATATGTTCTTTTATTTCATGTGATATCCAATAATTAATTACTTTGCATTTATCAGGCATGTGTGGCGTTCTTTCCATTTTAGATGAAAAATCAACAGTTAATAATTTTTACTTAAAAATTATCATCTAGGCAGATATTAAATCAACTTTTTAACATCAACGATCTAGATTTTGTTTAAAAAGAGTACACTTCTGGTTATAAGGTAGATACGCTCTTGGATTGGTGATTTTATAAGGAATAGGAATTTAATATTTTAGTAATTTTTAAAATCCTACTTCTCTTTTTCCTTCTTTTAATTCATTTCGAGAAATCTGCAGAAATAATTTTCTATAGAATTATTTTTTTCAAATATTTGATAATGATTGTCAATTAAAGTCCACAGCACCAAAAAGCGGGGAATAAACTACCTGAAAACAATGTAGATACATACACACATACATACATATGGAGAGAAATGATATGGTAAATCGTGATGTATTGAGGGTTTTGTACATCACGACTATATATGTCGATAGTTTTGTAAAGTGACAAATCTAATTTAACCAATCCAAACTACATATTGAAATCCCATACCAAACTAGATTTTGTATTTTTTTGAAATTTCTTTGTGATTTTTTTAATATATTAAAACTTGCTTTTTTGGATGCAAATTAAACTAATAATAATAAGAAAATTCCAAAAATGATAAGTTTAAAAAATTAGTAAAAAATTTAAATATATATTTATATAATTTGACTTGCTATGAGATTTCAATATGTGAATTATATTGATTAAATTAGATTTATCAATTTGCAAATCTACCAACAGATATGGTCTCTGCATAAAAAATCTCAATACATCGCGAAGCACTGTATCATTTTCTCTATATATAAATTAACAAAATTTTCTTAAAAAAAATTAACAAAGCTACTCAATAAATATCTCTTGCAAACAAAACAACCACTACAAATGCTTTTATAGAGATGTGTATACCAAAAGACGTCTGTATTTTTTTTTTTTTGAAAAGTTAGAAACGCCCGTAGGCTTAAAAGACGTCTGTATTAGGGTTTGCATATGGAGTATGATGAATTCTGGAAATAAAAGATAAGACAGAGAAAACAAGAATCACAAGAAATGCTGTGTTCATATCAATTGTGTGAGAATATGCATTTTGGCTTACATGGAAGTCACCGTACCAACCTTCCCAAATAAAGTATTGTTCTCCACTAAAAACTGTTTCATTTCAGTTTGATTAAAAAAAAAAAAACCTAATTAGACCTTAAAGAGTATTTCCAATCAAGCTTGTCCCCTCCACTAATTAACTATAGCATTTCGTAACAGCCACATAAATTATAGGACAGACTCTGCACCAAATAAGATAACAAATTTATTTCAAAATTAATATTTCAGTTGTCGGTGCAAACAATTTTAGCTCAATGCTTACTGCACATTGACATACCATTACAATATTGGATTATAAATTCGGGAAGGAATTCGACTGGTACTCAGAGATAAAATAAGAACGCTTTACATTTTTTGAGAGTGTGAGGCACAAAAGAAAGAAAATATTTTGTTTCATGCAACTATTTTTGCTCATGACATTTCCATCAACAGGATTTTTTTTTTTTTTTGCCTATTTCAAATTTTCAAATATTCGACATTGATTTGTTATAAAATGTTTAAAAACTGTATTTTTTTTATTTTATATTCCGCAGCCATCTTTATTACCAACATCATCTAAACATATACTTCACTAGGGGTTTACACTTGGATACTTTATTTATAATTATCAACGGCACTAGCTAAAAGAGCAAGACAAATCAAACTGCCAGTTTTCGACTATATGGAAGTTCAAATGATAGAGTATTATAATAAACACATTAATGTATGATCATTTTGAAGAAATTCAAAATAAAGGAAAGCAAGACAAAATACAAAGTGGTGGAAGCACCAAGAATTCATCAAATTAATTTATTAGTCGCTATCAAAAATTGCTAATGCACGTACCACATTATCCACTAATAGTAATTTGGGAACCATTAACCTTATTCTTTACTGTTTTATATTAATCTAATAAACTCTAGTCTGAACTTTTATTACATTTGTGGGTACTAAAAGGAGTAATTATGTTATAAAAGATACACAAAAAAAAGAGAATCCGAGTGGACAAGGCATTAGCTATATAGTGGCTGTCCCTGTCTCATTACCATTTGCAAATTGCAAGTTAATAGTTGAATCTATTCTGTTAAAGTGGTAAATTAATTTGCGAATTCATATCTTCAGAAAAGCTTTGCTAATTTGTGTATAAAGCCCCTTACAAAGGAGCCATATGAAAATTGTTATTGACCTTACATAGGAGCCAAAAGCTCAGTCAATATACCATAATAAAATAAAAATTGAGCTGACAACATATAATTTTTATGTAAGAAATGTATTAAATTATTATAAATACATTTGACAAAAAACAGGACTGTTGTTCCAACGTAACAGAAAATTTTAATATTAAGATGGTATTAAACAAGTTTGGGAGAGTTTATAGTCTACGTTGACCAGCAGCTAGCATCTACGTTATCTAACTTTCTGTTAAGATCTGCCTCTGGTAAAAGGAATACAAATAAATAATAAATTTGGATGGAGGCTCTTGAATTTGTATGGAATATATTTTTAGTTACTGAATTAAAATATTTTTATTTCTGAACGTAGTACGAAATTCATTGTTAACTCCATCAACTTCTTAATCCAAATTTGATCAACTTCTTTTAGTATTTGAATAAAAAAAATAAACAATGATAAAATTTGAATAAATAATGCAATTCCATAACTAAAAAGCACTTTAAGTTTAAAAGATAAATTTCATATCATATTTCAGTAACCTTCCACGAAGTTGACTCAAATTTAAATCCAAGCACTTGAAGGTTCGATTGTTCTCTGATTCTCTCGATATACATAATGATAAACAGAACAAAGGAAAAGAAGGTTAATTGAGATGTAACAAGGTAAACGCTACACAGTCTTATGGTTTATGCGAAACATAATTTAAGGTAAATGCAGAGTCGCAATGGCCAAACAGAGTAAAAACTTTTCTTTTTCCAAATGGGCCGAAAGGACAAACATGTAAGAAAATATAAATTTCAATCGCCAAGTAGTATAGGAAACTGTCGTTTTTTTAATAACAAAGTATATTATGATGCGTCATTAAATAAAGCTCTTAAACTTCTTTAATACGCACTCTGCCATATAGGATTTTCTTTCCAAGTTTGCATTTCCACTTGTCATAAACACAGAGCACTGCATAAAGCCAGAATAATTCTGAACCAACATGAAAGGAATTATGCTTAATACGCATCTTGAAGCAGACCATATACCTCGTGTACATGATTCTATTATTAATTACATATCTCAAGTATCCCTATATGTTTTTGGTATGATGCCACTGGACATTTCCATCCTCTATATATGTGAAGACCACATAACTCTCTTGAACACACTTTATTTATTTTGCATATTAACGTTGAATTAGAAAGCTAGAGATGGGGTTCCAGAGTTGGGGTCTTAGGAGATACAAAGCACATGTTCTCATGACATTTTGTCAAATGGGATATACAATTTTGTATTTCCTAACTGAGGCGGCATTTAACCGGGGCCTTAACCCGTATATTTATGTAACATACAGACATATACTTGCAGCTGCAGTGGTGTGGCCTTTCGCATGGTACCTAGAACGGTATGTATTTTCTTTTTGTTTTTGTATTTTCTTCTAATTTCCATTTTTTTCATATAGATGTATTAATTGCCTTGTCATAGAAAGAAATTATGCTCTAATGTTCACATGTTACAGAAAAATTAGACCGAAGATGACATGGGCACTCTTTCTAGAGATATCAGTGCTTTCTCTTCTTGGGTAAGTATATTTTAAAGTTCACTCAGTTTATTTACACAAATGCTAATTAGCTAAAATGGCTGATGCTTATAATTAAGGGTTTGTGAAACAGGGTTAGCCTAACTCTCAACATGTACTTCACAAGTTTGAAGTATACATCTTCAACATTTGTTTCTTCAATGGTGAATACTGTTGCTTCGATGACATTTGTTATTGCCATTCTACTTAGGTAAAACAATCTAAATTCATTTCATTCGGGACACCAAGGTTTCCTCTATGCTCTCTGTTCTGGTACAAGGGGGAATATTTGGATGTCAGAACTGTATGTACAGTTCTGTGTATTTAAAATACTGATACTTTACTTTATTATTTAAGGCTGGAGTATCTAGATGTAAAGAATGCAAGAGGATTAGCAAAGATACTTGGCACAATAGTTTCTCTAGCTGGTGTTACAATTATGACTTTATACAAGGGCCCAGCAGCAAAAACCTTATGGCATGGTATTGGACACATACAAGGAGGTCACATACATGAGAATTGGTTGAAAGGAGCTCTTCTGACGATCGCCAGTTGTATTTCATGGTCTATATGGTACATCATGCAGGTATACTATACAACATATATTCAACTCGATCGAAAGATTAACCTTGTGAGAATAGAAAGTAAAGTTCATACTCCTTTAATTCTTATTAACAAAAATTAAGTGGTTGATACTTCCAAAATACAATCCACGGTGGACAAAGAACTGAGACAAAAATATTTTATAGCACATGCAAGAAGATAATACAAAGAGCATTTGGGATCCTTTTTGTATCGTAAAAAAGTACGTAAAAAAAATTTCAAAAAAAAAGTAAGAAAGAAAAATCAGATTAATTACAGAGAGGTCATATATTTTTTTTTTCTTTTTTATTTTTGGTGAGGAAATATAAGGTCATCTTTACATTGAGCTTTTATGCCTCCTTGATTGTGCAATGCAGGCGGTGACGTTGAAAAGGTATCCTGCTCAGCTATCCTTGACTGCATGGATGTCCCTGATTGGTGGGGCCCAATCAGCCATCTTTGCGGCATGCATTGAGCGTAAGCCTGATGTGTGGATTGTTGGATTTGATTTGAAACTATGGGCCATCATTTACACTGTACGTTCAAGGGAAAATTTGTCTCATATTTCAATTTAATTTCCAATTTTTTATCTTCATAAACTTGCTGGCCAGACAGGTACAACATCATGTATGGTCTCTAACTATATCCTAATTATATAGGGACAGCTAGAAGCCTTTAAATACTTGATGATTTAATGATTGATTATGAATTGGGTCTGACAAGCTTCTGAGATATTCAGAGAGGATGTTGTACTTGTGATTTTAGTTTATGTGATGGTTTATATATAAAATTGCAGGGACTGGTTTGCTCAGGATTGATAATATACATACAACTGTGGTGCACAGAGGAGAAGGGACCTGTATTTGTTACCATGTTTAATCCTGTGTGCACTATCATGGTGGCTATTTTTGCATACTTCGTTTTTGGTGAGAGATTATACATTGGAAGGTTAGTACGTGTAAAAGATGAAAATAACTTCTCGTATCAAGTAATTGTTTGTCTACTTGAACTTTTTGCAATTCAGTCTCTGAAAGAAACAGAATCAAGTTGAATAAAAATTTATCATACAATCTTTAATTAAGGGTCCAAGTTTAAAAATAAATATATATATATAATAAGATAATCTTAAAAACTAATAAAAACAAAAACAAAAACAAAAAAAGATGAGAGGTTTGATCAACAGACAGCAAAAAGGGTTCTTCAGTCATGTTGGAACTCAATTTTGATTTGATTCATAACTTGGATTTCTCAAAAAGAAACGCATCATTTTACATAACAACAAAATGGAACTAATGAAATGCATATAATTATGTATGTGTTGCAGCATAATTGGAGGACTTATTGTTATAATTGGACTATATATGGTGCTATGGGGCAAAGATAAAGACCAAGTGCAAGAACAAAGAACAGAGAAAACACCTGACGTATCTAATGAAAACTGTGAAGCAATCCATACACACCATCAAGGCACACACAATTGTAGTTGTGGAGATGGAGATCATTCAAACGGAGCACACAAAGTATAAGACCCAACTCCCTAACGGGCTTTCTTGGTTTCTTCAGTATGAGATTGTAATTGTAAATTTGTAGAATTTGATGTATCCATTGCATGAACTTGAAGTCACTCAGTTTTGAGGGTTTTGTAGTACCAGAAAACTGAGTGCTTGATTTGCTTCTTCATGAATTTGACTAGATTAGTGTTATGAGTGTCTTGATTCCCATGGTTTCAAAATGGTTCGTAACTTTTTTTATTGATTTAAGGCTTCAATGATTCGTTACTCATTTCAGGAATAATCCTCGTTGCCTTTTCACTTTTTTGGAAAACGGTTCATTTAGTTGGTCTTTGTTAATGTATGAAGCTTCAAGTTTGAACTGACTTCAAGTTAGGCAAGGGATAATTTTTGCTTTTCATTTAAACTAGTAATTAAAATGATGTGAGTAAATTTTTTATAAGAAAATAGTATTACATTTTAAAATAAAAAACATTTGAATAAGAAAAAATAATAATAATTCAATGATTATCCAGTGGATTTACATTAGCACAGGGTTTCATCGTACCTCGGTTGTCATGCGAAAACATCCACTCGGAAAGGTAAATGCCAACATATGGAATAGTTTATCTTTGTGTTTTATTTATCGTCAAGGCATAATATAATTGAACAGAAATTGTTTCATCTATTCTTGCCCATGTTTTTACAAAATTAGAGCCCATGTACTGTTTTGTGAGGTACAGAAGTCCATGAAAATTAAATGTGCCTATGCTTGATTTTGAATAGTTGCAGTGGCTGGGTCTCTCATTTTGGGCTTCGAATAGTTTTGGTATTCCTTCAATAACCGCCTATGTTCTGTAGATTGTAGATCCGTGACCGTGAGTGTGATTTTTGTGCCCATGCTTAAAAATGAGCTGGATGAGTCGGGATGACCACTGCATTAAAACCCATCCAATAAAAGTTTGAAATTATTATTTGTAGAAAGTTAAAACAACTTTCTAAGTTGACTCATATTTAACACAAGTCATATTACAATTTTAATTATTCAGTTCAAATGAAAGTATGAAATGAATGTACTATAGAAATTGGACATGCATCTATATGCATCTATAATTATTAAGAGCGAAAACGTAACTCGTTTCTACTGACTGATCGTTTCGTTTCGTCCATGCAAAACGGTTAATGAAACTATTTTCTATTTCGTTTATTAAAGGAAACAATTAATGAAATTGTCTTCTTTTGTTTCGTTCATTTTTGTTTAATCGTTTATATCAGTTTTTATGCATTTTTTTTAAGTATTTATGAATAAATGTTGATGAACCGAGAATAATATAGTATCGAACCAACTGGTTATGCATGCGGAATAGGAAAATACGTATAAAATTTAATTGTCAAAGCAGCAAATCGAACACAATTGCATGCAAAATAGGAAAACAAGTATAAAAATAATTGATAAAAAAATTGATCCTTTTGATCATTTTGATGGTCTTTTGAAATGAAACGGTTAACGCAACTAAATTTTATTCCGTGACCGTTTTGAACGCTAATAATTATCATTGTCAAAAAAAAAAAGACATAATATTTTACGAACATATCAGTCAACTATTTTTATTTAACTAATATTGTGGTCTTTCGTAATTTAGACCGACCGATGTGGATTAAATCTGTCCAGTTCAAATGAGAAGACCATCGCCGACGCCTAGTTCTGATTTTTTTAAAGAAAAAAAAGCAACGGATAAGGATCCACAGAGAACAATTTCAGGCCGAACATAAATTAGCCCATAAAGAGGCCACTAAAACTAAAACCGACCCATATTTTCTCGGAAATATTTATAACCCTTATCGGATCTCGTTGGATAATTCAATCCGACACATCGGCAGAATAGATCTTCTGGCAGAGGGAATCCGCTACCCGTCTCCTCGCCGAATCTCCGCGCCGCTCTCTTCCTTGCTCGCTTCCTCTCGCGCTATCTCTTGTGGCCGTTATAACTATATAATCGACTTGTCAGTCTCCCTCTCTTTTCTGTTCTTTGTGTTATTTCTTTTGGTAGATTGTTTCAATTTTCCCAATTCTCCAAATCTAGGGATTTTGGCTCCTACCCTTCACAATCGAACTATTGCCATGACCATGCCTTCTCTTAAACTGAGAATTTTGTGGGTTTTCTTTCTCTCGATGGGGTATATATTTGGATAACAATCTTCAAGAATTTTCATTGTTGTAACAATATGGCGCTTATTAGTTTCTATCTTTTATATCAAAATTGGGAGAAGATAAGAGTTTGAAGAGATGGCAACTTCGTCTCCTGCTTCTAGTAGTAGAGGTGGCGAAGAATCGGGGTTCGCTACACTGGCGTTTAATGGAAGTGCTACACCTCAAACTCAAAGAACTTCAGCATTTGATATGCCGAAGACGAGCCTCCGCGGCCTTAACAAGCCCAAATGTGTCCAATGCGGGAATGTTGCTCGATCCAGGTATACTCTTTCTTTCTTCATATCTCAGTTTCTTTGCAGTATGTTTAGATGGGACTGGGGCAAAATATTTATCTGGAGAGGACTTCACATTACCATATTTTTGGCTTTAGATTAGGGCAAGATTGTTTGTATATAGTGGGATTACTTTTCATGTTACTAATGCCAGGTTTCTGTTTGTTTCGATTTGTCATCCACAATTATTGAGAAACAACTGGCAGTATGCAGATGCAGTTAAATATTGGGTATTCTAGAGTGTATTTGCAAGAAAATCTTAGAACTAATAGTGATAAATTTGTATTTTTCTAGAAATTTTTTTTAATTGATTGATACTGTATTTTAATTGAGGTGGTTTCTCAATTGATAGTATTTACAATTGTTAATACAGGTGCCCCTTCCAGTGTTGCAAGAATTGCTGCTACACTGCCCAAAATCCTTGTCACATTCATGGTATTAACCATATTCAAATTCTCTTCGTAATGAATTCATTCCAGTTGGAACGAACTATATACAGATTATATTAAAATTCATTCGTTTTAAGTGTATCTGGATTACTCCTGACCATAAAATGCTTCTTTTATTATTTACCAGTCTTAGTTGTGAAGCAAAACAGCACCTTACCAGAGAAGACACCGACCAATGCCTCTCCTTCACTGGAACAAACACCAAAAGACACGTCCTCTATTAAGTATGTCTCTTCTGAAATTTAACATCTTGCATATTATTGTTATTATAGTTCGAACGGAGAGAAATATTCATTGGTGAATTTAATTTGATTTCAATTCTGTAACAGTTCTTCTTGGAGACTAAACTCGCTTCGGCAATTATCTAGTAGATATTTGGATTCTCTTCGTGCAAGAAAACAACCTGGCAAAAAGGTTTATATTTGTTTATTTTTATTTGTTGTTACTATTTTTTCTTAGCTATGTTATTCCTTATTATTATTTTTTTCTTTTTACTCGTTAGTCTACAGTTGAGAGTCTTGTACTGTTCATTAATGCTAGTTTAAATTACATAATTGCTCACTCAATGACAGAGTTAAAATTTTTTTAATTAGGATACAGGGCTTATAAACAAGTGGAAGATTACGAAATTAAGAGAACATATGCAAGAAAATGTGGAAGCAGAGTGTGAAGCATTTGACCGGTACATGCAGAATGTTTCTCTTCTTGAAGAAGTGTTTTCAGAGAGTACCTCCGATGTTTTTATTTCTAACGTAAAGTTAGGTTTAAAATCCGATGTGGAAAGATCAGCTGCCTTCAAGGAACGACTAAGAAACATAGTTGATCAAAAGCTAATGGAGCTCAATGGTACTAACTATGAGGGGACGGAATTACTAGAAGTGGTTAGACAGAGGTCAGAGAGAAATTCAGCTACAAATGATTTAATAACACGGTTGCGTAAGGTGAGGGGGGAGGATGATCTGAAACCTTGCATCGAAATTTGTGCTCGGCTAGTTGGTGACATGTCAGAAGGGCAAAGCTATTGCTTTTCTAATAAAGCTTGTGTAGGGCTGCAAGTTGATCAGGAATTGGTTAGTAAAATTGATGCTGAGTTCTCTTCATCCAAGCAGGTGGTGCAGCTATGAGGTGCTGAGTTTTCTTGGATTACCATTTCTTTGACTCAACTATCCTCTATGCATCTGTAGTGAGGTAATTTAGATATTATGGCTCTTTATTTGTTATTTTCTCTTGTGGGGCTGTTCAATATGAGAAACTCGGCTATCATGAACTTGTGTAGATTATTCTTAGAGATGTGATTGGTCTTCATTTTTCTGTTACTATTTCATTCCTTTTTTCCCTCATTATTTTATTTGACAATAAAACACTCATTGTTTTATTTGACAATAAAACAATTACAACTTAAATCCATTATCTGCATTCTACTATGTTGGCATGATTATTAGGTTCTCAGGTCTTTAGGCAGTTGTCTTGGTTTCTTTTCTGATAAGAGCCACCCTACCAAAATCACTTGTGCTAGCTCCTGCTCATATTGGGATCAGCTAGGATCAGCTATCACCCTTACCAGAATCATTATAATATAGGGAGCTCATACCCTACAATAATGATACACGTGATATGCAGCATCTGACAGTCTTCAATGTGTTGAGATTAGTGCGATGCTGCAACCCAACCTCTTTCTCCATCTATCACTTGTAAATCAGATGGTCTTTATTTCATTTTGTGTTTTCTTTAGTGATGGAGATGGGCCTATAATTCTGGGCCTTCTCTGTTTCCTTAAAACACTATCTGGACTTTTGGAGCCTGCTTTTACTTCCATAGACCTGGCAATTTATTTATTTATTTCACTTTATGCTCTCCAAAATATGGGTTTGTTAGAAACAAGGTTTAGATGAGAACCGTAGCAGTTCAAGTTTTAATTAGTTGGTGAGAAATAAGGCCACAACTTTGCTTTTAGTATGAATTTGGAATAGATAGAAAACACATCTAAAAACAGATGTTTGTGCTGCACCACGGGATCATCAACCCCACCAATAAGAACCTTCAATTCAAAAAGACTACCATCCACAGTCCTTTAGAAAAACGCTACTTTGCTTTCAGTGTGCAACCTTCCCTGAAAATATACCCACTCAAGCAAGCTTCTCTTTACCGTATCAACCCTTCATAGGAAATTATGAAAAGTAGAAAGATAAAGATTGTGAAAGAGAGGGAGAACCGGATCACCTGTAACCATACATGTAGAGCTAGAGATTTAGAATATGGCTATTTAATAAACAATTTATTAAATTAAATCCCAGCAATGTCATTTAGATTTGTTTTTCCTAATGAAGCGTAATATCCGTGCCACCATACTGATGTTTTTCTGAAAATCATGTCTTTCCATCACCAGAAGAGTGAGCAAACATTGGATGCTCTTACATATATAAGGCATATTATAGACCCATGAATATTTTGTATAACTAAACTTGTACATAATCCCACGCGGGAAGTTTCCTTCTCAATGTTGTTGTTTCTTTTATTTTTCCTATTTTTCTCCGCCATCAAGGCTATCTTACCAATCAAGTAGTTCAAGCATTGAGGGTAGGTGATGGGTATGCCCATCAAAGCGAATCCCTAAATTGGTAAAGGAAAAAGAAAATTGAAAAGAGAGAATCCCTATGTAGTGAATAAAGGAGCACATATAATCCTGCCAAGATAGATCCCATTCCAGCTTTTCAAGTGCCCCAATGCAAAAGCTTAGGGGAATTCAATTTATCACCCTTCTATGATGACTTCATGTGCCATAACTATAACTCTATAAGGCGACCTTTCTTATTTTTCTTCCCTGTATATAATACCAGTTTTCTCTATCTTTTATGTAACGTGTACACATTATTGTCTTCAAAATCCGTGTTTAGTAATTTTTTTTTTTGTCAGGGCATTAATTTATTTTCTTTTAAACAATTATTGAACTGAACCAGATATACAACATACCTTCCCATATATAGTACAACATTACTGAACACAGCAATAATTGATACAGAGATACATCAAATACTAGTAAAAAAATTGTATTGTACAGTGATCAACAGCTAAGAGAGAAGAGAATATAATAGTGTATCACTATGGCATTGCAATTATTAAGCAATAATTATCGTATTCTGACGACAATCCAGAATATCAATTTAAGCACATGCGTGGCACTCATTCTGCACGGCCAGCTGAGAGGTTTAGCACATGATCTCATGGTAGTTGATTAGCAGTTTAGCACCTTGGTAATTAGCTATCCCATGACTTTCAAAGGACCAGATGCAAAAAATTGGAGAAATTTGACATCATCGCTTTTTCTACTTCCGACGAAAATTGTAGTCGCTTGTCTTTTTCGTCAGTTCATTTTCTTTATTAAAATTTAATTTAACCGATATAGAATCCAAAGCCATCTAAAGCATCAGCATGATTGAACCCATCAATAATTATATGCTGATTTAATGTTTGCTTCATCAAGTAAATCTGAAATATTTTTTTATGCGAAGTTTGCTTCATCAAGTAAATCTGAGATATTTGTTGGTTAGATGCTATGCTTGTATAAAGTATAAACCGGTGCTTGAAACTGGGAAAAGAGAACTTTGCCACTTCATCCCAAGTCTACTCATAGCTGAACCTACTTACTGATTTGATAATAGCATGTTACAAGTCGGAGCATCAAAATTAAAGATCTTTTGTCAGACAGATGAGATCTGTGATTTGCATGTGGGCAATACCGGATAAGTTTATGGCTTCCGACTGCACTAGGCATCTTTCTCTTTTATCTCTGTTGAATATGCGTCCTATTAAACTTTTTTGAAGAAAGAAGGAGGTCTTTGTCATCTAATTTTTTCTGAAATTAAAGGTGCATGCAGGGGGCTTGAACCCTTGATCTCTTGGAGACTAGTCTAGTGCTCTTACCACTGAGCCACTAGGCCACATGCGCGTCCTACTAAACTAAATATAATAACTCAGAGATGAGGAAATATCTACTTATCAAGAAATTAAGAGTACCATTTTTTAAATTATGCCAAATACATTGGATTATGAAAATATAATGACTCGGAGAAGATGCTTATCATCATCAACGAAATTACCAATTATATATGCAAACTCTTTGCATAATAAACCTATTTTATAAGTGTATACTTTTTGGTAAAAGGTAAATGTTTGCCGTCCTAATGTACTAAAGATCTTGAGATAACTTCCATTGGATTATCCAAAACAGTAGAACACTTCCATTTGGCATACCTAATTTGCATTATTTATAATTTCTTAAGCTACTAATTGGTTCTCTAATTAACAAGTGGTCAAGTAATTCAATTCTCTCTATAATACCAATGGGTTCTTATTTACAATACTTCTATCATTTTCACTTACAAAATACAAGCATTTCTGAGGAGAATTTCATTTCAGTGAAGTAACTCACTGAGGTGGGCAAGTTTGAGTCATTCAGCATAAAATTTCGTTGTCCCTTATATTTTTATAAATCTGTCTATGCTGTAGTCAGACGTTTTGAATTAAGTAAGTTGACTAATTCACACCGTAAATTTAAGATACTGACTCAATAAGGAAGTGCATCTCCCCTCCTATGCACGTTTATTACTTGGTAAATTTCATTAATAGAACTCGCACTTTCATCATCTCAAAACGCACTTATTTTTTGGATTTACTGCGATGGGTTTAGGTCATGGAATTGGTATGAATTCCACGTGTGATTACAGTATGCATGAACACACGCACTTGAACGTACATGGTTTGGTGGATGCATTATATTTTTTTAATAGAAGTCTGATTGAAATTTGAAGTGTGTAATGGTTTAATCTTGGGTAGGATTCCAACACATCTATCCATGAGTGATTCTCAACCTCTGATAGTTGAGAAGTCATTTGTGCTCTGAGTGCTTGACCAACGCAATAGCCTTCTTTCAAGCTAATTTATCTTATATTTAATTTTACTACCCTTACCTTGCGGGATAATGATGAATTTGCATTTTTAAAAAAAGGCTTTATAGCCAAAGCTTTATTTGATTGTGGATCAAGCATAAGCGCCTCTTTCAAGTTAAACGAATAGTAAACACTTGTTTTGCGCTTCTATATTTTTCCCTGATTGTGTATAGAGGTAAAGTCGTAATATTTTTTTTTCTTAATTAATTAATCCTTTCCACCTATTTTTTGTTTGATTGCAGTTTTGGAGCGTCACAGAAATACGAAAAGACATGCATCACAAGAATATGAAAACTTGAAAAAGCATCTCTCCAAATCTTCATAAGAAATCAGAATATAGGATTTTAGATATTACCTTTTAATGATCCGTTCATATTGGCACAAAATTAAAGTTTCTGAGGTATCTGAGGGTACATAAAGTTTTTTTTTTTTTTTGAAGATAAATGGGTTCTAAGCCACCCAACTTATTTTTAAATTAAATGTCTATGAAATACCCCAACCGGATTTCGAACCTGGGACCTTTGAGGATACATAAAGTTATTTCTTTTTATCAAGAGTAGTAAAAGTAAAAATGTATCAACAGCTAGATTTGATAAATAATCGCAGCCTTTAATCTTTTATTTTATTTATTTGATCCCTATCACCATTTAAACAAGAAAAATTATAGTTGGCGCTTCGTCTATTAAGCATTTAATAATTGAAAGTGGTTCTGGTCTCCGTTTATTTTGATCATTTTTTCCCTGTTTGTACACTACACCGATACTATTTAATGGCAAAGTCATGGTTTCATGACATGAATTGTCAATGCCCACAATCGTTGCCACCCTTTTAATAGAATCTAGCGTAGTGGGGTGTAATGTAGTGGTTTTGGCATCAAATTAGGTTGGCATAGAAAGAGATCAGATCAGAATGAGATAGAGAGAACTCGGTGGGACTGGATACACTCATGAGCACTTTGAGATGTGCGCATAGGAGAGCATCCTCTCAGCCCAGATTATCTGTTATTTCCTATATTACAAATATGTGCAATCTATAAATTGACCCCAATGACAAGAAACGAAAAAAAAAAAAAACATACAATACAGAGATTTATATTTTATGTTATCAAATACATGCTATTTTAACATCAATTATTACCAATTTTGGCACCAATCTACAAAATGATTGGCCATGTCCTACGATAAGGACTGATTTTAGTAAATTTTATAACATGTTGTATCGCTACGTACAAAATATTTATCAGTAAATGGTTAAAAATACAAAATACTTGTATCTAAATTCCAAACATTAAAAGGTTGGATGACATTAGTTGATAACTATTTAATTGATTAGAAACTTATGTGATGCTACCTCTGCGTTGTTGCTTCATGTTCAAATATTCTTCAGTTTTGTCGAGAAGGCTTGTAATTACTCGAATATTATATCATATTAATAAAAAAAAATAAAAATTCATTTCATCAGAATTTATTAAAAAAGTATAGGAAAAAAGTTAAATTTGATATGCTTTAGACATTGCATCTGTTATATAGAGATGCCAACGTCTGTTGTTAGGATATTTATTATTTAAACTGCACATTTGAAGAAAAAAGAATAGCTTTCAGCTATGATGATTTAAAAATTAAACCAAAAAGACTTTTCTGTCGAGCCCTAAATTAAATACATTCTCAATAAAATTGAAGCTCCTTATTTTATATTTTTTTTGTTATTTATTGCATATGTTTGCCATAGGAGAAAGCAGAGGATATGACCAATATTGTTTTGGCATCCTCTCAATTGAGAAAAGGAGTGGGTGGCATTTTCTAGAGTTCATAAATAAGTTAGGCATGAGTTGGTCTTTTCCTCCGATTTGTTTTATCTTTCTCTCCTTTTTTTTTCACCTTCTCTTTTCACCAAAGCCAATAATGAAGGGTGTCACAACACAAGCAGAGGCAGTAGAAAGCAACCCATGAGACAGAGCATGAGGGACAAAACCAAGTGGGTTTGATTTGGGGGCATGGAGAGAGGCATGAGAGCACCCATACAAACTACAAAAGGATACAAATAGTCAAATACAACACTAACAATTAATTCTAGGGGGTGGTGAAATTAAACTAAATTAAATTAAGGGGCCCTAGACTTTTGCATGCAAAGGACGAGAAAGAAAGAACTGGGAAAAATATATCACATGGCAACAACAAGCCAGCAGAAGTTCCCTGACCCCTCCTAAAAAGAACAACACAATTACTTCAACAAGTCATTTTGTACCAAATTATTTGTTTTATGTTCTCGATATGTTATTCATATAGGTGAGGGTTGCATAGATCAATTAATTATCATCATTAATGTTAACTGGTTGTATCAGTTTCGTGATAGTTGCTGTTGGCATTATTATTAACTTATTAATATCATCTTTTTTTTTAAATGATAGAGAAAATTTGTAAGTCTCTTAATATATTTTTTTCTGTTGAAATTTGAATCCAAAGTTGCATAAATATCATCGTAAGAAATTATTATTCAAACTATTGGTTGGATTTTCTTACGCTCTTTGTAATATCATTCCTCCTACTTGTCATATTGATTCAAATATAATCACAAATTTGATATGAGAAAGTTCAATATGCACTATGGTGCATAGTCCATTTTATGCATTGTGGCATTTTTCATCAGAATTTTTACAATTTGACAAATCTTATTTAACCAATCTAATCTACATATTGAAATCTCCTAACAAACCAAATTTTATAATTTTTTAAATTTTATTACTATTTTTTCCGAAATTTTTAAAACCTGCCATTTTTGGAAGCAAACTATTTACAATATTCCAAAAATGGCAGGTTTTAAAAAATTCGAAAAAAATAATAATAAAATTCTAAAATTTGTAAAATTTGATTTTTTTTTTTTTTTTTTTAGGAGATTTCAATATGTAGATTAGGTTTGTTAAATTAGATTTGTCAAATTATAAAAATTCCGATGAAAAAGACCGCAATGCATAAAATGGTCTATGCACCATAGTGCATATTAAACGTTCTCATTTGATATTGCACAAAAATTTGTTTTGTACTATAAACTAAATTTTACTTTAGTTGAAAATTTCAAGTTGATTATTTTTTATATGTCGGTGCCCAAATAGTATGGGGGTTCAGCTCTGGTTGTGTATAGTTATCATTAGATGGTCCTAATTATTTGTTGCCAATCGTAAGTTGGAATAATCAAATCAGGGGTATACAAATTTCTTTTCGTCAACAAACAGCGTAAACAAAGAAAACACTACTCTAGTAAGATAGAATCTGTTTTTATCCATTGCTAAAACCAATTATTTAGATGCAATATACAATTGGAGAGGAGCCAATTATGCTCTTGATCTCTATATTGGAGTTGATCATGGGTTGTCTCGTAATGTCAATGTTGTACATGTATACCTGTGTGAAAACAACACAACAGTTTTTTTTTTTGTTCCTTTCTCACACTTGCCAAGACCCAATAAGTGCAGTAGCAGTGTAGCAGACTAGTAGTAGGTATATAGGTAGCAAGTAAATATTACAAACGACGTTAAAGGGAAAAAAAAGAGCAAATATTGCAAATAAATAGTCAATTTTTTTACAATAAAAAAAATGTAAATATGACAAGAGGTGGCCCTAGTTCCAGGTGGAGTTGCTCCAATTAGACTGTCATGTGGTCCCACGTGCTGATGTAGCTTCTAAAAAGTGTAGGTGACCCAACCTCTCTTTCAGAGTGGCAAGACCCAGGAATCTGCATCGCTCTCGATATTTTCACACTTTTTGAGAGAGACTGAGAGAGGGAGAAAGAGAAAGAGGAGCTATGTATCATGTGACGTCTTCTGCACTCATAAAAGATGGTAATTACAAAGCAAAGCATGTGATTCAAGGAGAGGTTCAAGTTAAAATGGTATTAAAGTTTAGTTGAACTTCCCTGATTGGAAGCAACAAAATTCCTTCATAGTCTTTTTTGAATTTTGAAAAGAGAAAATTATATTAGATATAGTGTGAGTATCATATACTTGAAGGTATTTAAAATTTGATCATATCCTCTCAGGAGCAAAAATGGGAAAAGAAACCATACTGGCCTTGTTGGTTCTCTTTCCAAAACCATTCATGTTTTATTATAGGTCACTATGTCATCCATTTTTTCATGTGATGGCAGTTCCCATAGTTTAAAGCAACACATAAATAAACAAGGATGAACCCTCTGTATTGTCTATGATGAGCTACCAAATGGTGTCACGAGTAGCAAACATTAATTTGGGACCATATACCTTACTGTTCAGTGTTATGGAATCTGTGGGGTCCGCCTGCCAGTGCCATGCCTTTCATTATTCCACCTGCCTATACCAGCCACAGAAAATTTGGAATTCAAACAAGAGGTAGTTGTGTCCTCTCAAATTCATTAAACTCAACAAATCATGAAATGACGCACCGGACCAGCAGACCTGAAAAAATGGAAACGGAAAGGGACTCGTAATTATCGTACGGGCAATAGAAAAGATGTAATTGCAGCTTTTAGAGGGAGAGAAAAATAAAATCAAGCAGCGAATTTATGACCATTTGGCCAACAATCCTGCAACATATGCTGTTTGTACTGCAGCAGTGCAGCGTGGTTCCGAAGGAAAAGTATCCTGACAAATCTCGAGTACCACTATTTCCTTCGGGGTGTTTGGTCGTGACAGTGAGGGTGCATAAGTTATGCATCACTAAATCATCAAAATAGATTAAGTTAAATTATGCGATCAAAATAGATGTCATAAGTTAAGTCACATATGACATAATAAATAAATAAAAAAATTTTAAAATTACCGTGACAAAAGAAAATTACTTTAATAATATTATTATTTTCTAATTATAATTATTCTAATATTATAGATTAAGTTAAATTAAAATAATTCGAATTATTATTATAATATTTTATCATCGTTAATTTTATAATTGCTACTTAATAATAACAATGATGATTACAATTTATTACTATATTATTTATTATTTTATTTTTACTTATTAAAATGTATTTTTTATTATAGTAATAAATTTAATTATCAATAAAATTCAATGGTACTTCATAAGAAATAGAAAATAAAAATTATTATTTTAAAATATCACCTTCCTATTAAATTTAATTATGAGAATTATAATTATAATAATAATATCTTTTAATAATATAATATAATAATTTCATTCATATTATGATAATAATAATAATATCTTATGCCATCATAAGTTATTCATCCATCTATGTTACAACCAAACACACATAACATAACTCGATATAAGCACTTATGCAACCATAAGTTATGCATCCACTTATGTTATAACCAAATGCCTCCTTTTAATGTTTAATTTTTATCGGTTCCTTAAAGACTGTGAACGTGCATTTCCTGTAGACGTTATTATTATAATTAAAATATAATTATGGATTATAAATACATAATATGTAACAAAAGTTAAACTTCCAAACTTATATGAATAAATATAATAGCATAAAAATGAGAACAATTTTTATTGATCTATTATAATTAACTAAATTTATTATTTTTTTAGTATCTTCATCTAGCGTCAAATAAACTCTAAAAATTATAAATATTACAAAAGTTCATCTCTTCTGAAAATGAACAAAATCAATACTTTGGATTAAAATTTTAATTTTAAATTTTGAAACATTAATAAAAATGAAGGTAGTGTCATTTTGTAACACCAAAAATTTGCGGTATTGAAACCCTTTTCGTAAATTTTTTTTCCCAGATGACATTTTGATGGATCAATCAGTAATTACTATATAAATTTTTATAAATCATTCCAATTCAATAATCAAGATTATAAAATTAAAAGCACATTAAAATCGATAGTTTGTTGGTTATATACGGCGTTTCCGTCACGTAAATAGAAAGTGACTTGTAACATATTGTATGCAAGTTTTTATCTTGCCGAGGAAATTAGAAAAGTATACCCGCAATATAATTGTACAGCCTATCATAATAAAATGCTTATTTAGAGGTTTTAGAGTGACATTGGTCGCTAAATTCTTCTTCCTTTTTCTTTTTATTTTGTTTTGGTCCTATCGGTGACAAAAAATTTTTCTTTTAGACGAACCCAGCAAGAAAGATGCCTTTTTGAGTAATCAGGTCAATACATCACGATTCACATGTCAAATAATAGTTCATTGTTCAAATAAAGCTTCCTTTGATCCAATTGACGAATTGTGGCTGAGGGGGCTTAATCAAATCTTCGGACTTTCTGATATGCACGAAAATTGAGAGAGATTCTACTATAGTACAAATAAATATTCTACAGTATTGAATAAAGAATAATCTAGTAGTTTAATAACATGAGTATTAAGGTTACTTTCAAAAGCGTTTGAAAATAATGTTTTTTTTTTTCTTGAAAGAAATAATCTAAGTCCGTACTTTTCTATATTTGCTAGTTCGAGTTGAGTTTCAAACATATTTTTCCCATACGGAAAGTAATGTATTAACCAATTATTAATTAGACGTAGTGTTTTTATTATCTCTATGGCATTTTAAAGCAATTTGAGTAATTTTCCACATATGAATTGATTAAAAAACTCTAAAAAAATAAATTACACAGTTCTTTGCACTTCGCTTTATTGTTATATTAAATGAAGTAAATTTTGAAATTGAACATTTTATATGATTTGATGTGAAGAACTCTGGATCCGGACAGTATAAAACTATAAATGAAAAAAAAAAGTTATTTAAAGTTTAATTCATCCGTTTGGAATTGAAAGTTTAATTAAAAAAAAAAACATCATTTTGCTTAAAATTTCAAGAAGTAAATAGTCAATTCAAGAAAATTTGCAAGGTCAGAGATTTACACGCACAATTTGAATCAAGAAATGAAGGCATGTATAACTAAAATGGAAATTGTACACCAATAAAAAACTGTATAAATGGAGGTTGACACGTTGCATTGAAAAGTGATCATTTTCAACAAGCAACAATTGAACTGTTACCATTTCGATATAAAGGTGTTTGCTACTATATAGCTATGATACATTATTGTTAATTAGTCCTAGCCTAGACCATTCTGTTTAAAGTTGGACCTAAAAAATTAATTTATTTTCAGCAATGCTCATGATCAAATAGTCTAAACATATATTTATTTTCATTTATAGTGGTATTCACATTTTATCAGTGGCAGCTATGATCGTGCAAGACTACTTTATCAGAAACAACGATTTAATTTCGTTCAATTTAAAGTAAATTGTGGTTCTCGTTCTTAGTAGGGATGGGGCAAAAAAAATTAGTGGGAAGTAACGAAGGCATGAGAAATTAAAAAGAAATGATCGTGGCTTAATTACTCATCAGACTTCGACATATATGGTTGACTTGCGGAAAGTTATATAATATAATTGTAGTATGAATAATAAACGGTAATCACATCTTAAGTTATGGTTCTAATCACATCTTAACCAATAAAAGTTTAATATATATCCTTTTTTTTTAATGACATACAAGTTTAACATCACATAATTTTATCCGAAAAATCTTGGTTCGACTATTAAAGTATATATAAACAATTCATAACAAGCTTTTGTTAGGAGAAATCTCAAAAGTCACAATCATATAAGTATGCAATTCTTACAAAACAAAATATAAAATGAAACCAACCGGTCCCCCAATAAAGCACCGAACCGATCAAACTTCTATGAACCGAACGTTACCAAATCCGACCAGATTAGATGCACTTAAAATTAAATTTTGCTTCATAATTCATAAATGTATGATTATCTTTTCTCTGAAGCTTGGTTTGTACGATGGATCATATAAGACGAGATCTAGCCACCACCTACATTCAGAAATTGGTTGAATCGAACTAACTTCCTCCTAAAAAAACTCAACCAGCACAAAGTGTGGAAAAGGAAATTAAAAAAGGCAAAAATTGTATTAAAAAAAAAAAAAGCAAAGAAAAGAAAAGAAACCCCACCTCACCTCACCTCCCCAATTAATTACCCGTCAGAACCTACTCCTAAATCCCGCCAATTAAGCTCCGGTTGATCCTCTCAATCGTACAAATATATTAATTAACACACCGTTCCTTGTTTCCACCATCAGATCTTAATCTAACGGACAAAGTTAGATCTGTAACTCGCCAGTAGTTGCTTTCTTTTATTAGTTGATTGATGATGAATCCTCTTTTATTACGCACTCAAACTGTCATACAGTCATAATAGAAGTTGCGCTCTCTCATACAGTCATAAGCAGCTGAGAAGTTTTCTTTAGCTGTTTCCACTTACCATCCCTCTCTCTCTCTCTCTCGATTTCAACCGTTTCTTTCTCCTTTATTCTCTCTCTCTTGCCCCCTTGGTCTTTAATAAGAAATGGCAATACGACATGACTATACTTCTGATTCCTATCACTTCATCATGCCTCATCTATTCCTCTCTTCTTTCGCCTCTCCACTTTTGCATTGAACAAAGCACCTCTCCGAAGTCTCATGGATTTCCAACAACCGCCATCTGCTTTCTTCTCCAACGCAGGTACCATCTCTTTCTGTGGTTTATATTTGTACGTTTTATATTTGTTAATTTTTAGCAAAACCATTCTGACTTGAATTCTCTCCTTCCCTTTCGATAGAGATTATAAACCATCACAAAAGAAGGAAGGAGATGGAGGCTCCACCTCTCGAATCTTGCTCTCCTTCTCTATTCATCTCTTCTTTTCTATCAGACCTCGCTCCTCAAATCAAGCAACAGAGAGACCAAATCGACCGATTTCTCCATGACCATGTATGCAACTATATATTTCATATCATCCCCTTTACTGTTTCATCTGTATATTTTCCTCTCCTGAAATCAGCTACCAAGAGAGACATGAGGGAAGAACTGATCGCACATGGGCTTGTTCATAAATAAGGAAATTCGAAAGGGCACAAATGCAAAACAGAACCCATTTTCTTGCTACCCTTCCCTTCCTCGCAGAGTTGCCTGAATTAGGAAAACCATTAACCATTTGGAATCAAATTGCCCCATGAACAATCCTGTAATCAATTCGTTTCCCTATATAAAGGACACGTGATTCTAATGTAAATACTGAACTTTTCAAGGTTCTCATTGTAAAAACTCCAAGCAATATTTGTCCCTCGTCCTTATTCGCCTCTTGTTGCTGTTGTACAGTGCGAGCGATTGAGGCGAGCTCTGACGGAGACGCAACGGCGCCACCACGTGGCACTGCTTGGTTCGGCCGAGTCCCTGACAGCACGGCGATTAAGAGAGAAAGAATCCGAACTAGACCGGGCGGTCCGACGTGGAGCCGAGTTAGAAGACCGGATATCTAATCTCAAGTCAGAGCTGATGACGTGGCAGTCGAAGGCGCTCTCTTACCAATCGACAGCAGCTTCTCTTCACGCGCGGCTCCAACAAGCCGCGGCGGCCCAGGCCCAACAACCCGGCCCAAGCGATGAACCGGTAGCGAACCCAGCTGAGGATGCCGAATCGGCTTATGTTGATCCGGACCGGGTCGAACCGGCCGGCCCGATCCGGTTTTGTAAGGTGTGCAGAGCCAGGACAGTATCCGTTGTTTTGCTTCCGTGTCGCCACTTGTGTCTCTGCGATTGCTGCGACGTCGCAGTTTCATGCGACGGGGCGTGCCCAATCTGCCATTGTGTCAGCACTGGATGTGTCCAGGTCTTTTTCAGTTGAGAAAATTAAAAAAAGAAATGGAAATAAAATAATAGAAGAGATAGATAGCGCATGTGGACGAAAGAGAGAGGTAGCGGTGTTCGCAAGCCATAGTAGAGTCTGTTTTTACTCTCTCTGCTGGTGCCAGTATTTCCTTTATCATTTTTCTTTGTTTTTTGTCTTTTGAATTTTTTTTTTTTTACCTTGTAGAAATTTAGGGGAATCGGAATTCAATGAATATTTTTTTTGTTCTTTTATCTTTTGATGGTTTTGGAAGGATACGTTGCGGGAAGATGATGGTATTTAAAGGTAGTCACGCATTTCTCGTGGGTAGTGAGCCAGTGACCGCTAGCCTGGTTTTTTTTCTGGAAATATTCATTAATACCCTTATAAAGTGAAGCTGTATGGTAATTTACTGTTGTCATAGCTTGTCCCAGTAGTAAGAAAATGATAATAATAATAATACCATGCTTACAAGTTCCGTCTGGAACCTTTTGCTTTTTTTTTTCATTAATCAAAGGTAGCAGTCGTCAGTCTACACAAGTCTCATCTTTGTAAATTTAAATATTTCATTCATTACGTTTGATGCCTCTTTGCAAAGATTTATTTTTCTTCTGATGATTCATTTTTCTGATAAAATAGTGACATATTTTCGTTATTCTCCGCTTAATTTAAATGAACAGAAATTTTAAAGCGAATTTAAATCATGATCATTCATCTTTGTTTATAATTTAAAATGAACAATCTGACTTTAAAATTTATGTATACGACAAAATTTGTCCATTTTTTTCTCTCTGTGTAATTATAATTTTTGGAAGGTTACGGGTTACCCCAATCCCCATTATTTATCGTAATCGCCTAATGGGTTTGATTCAGCAAAAAAAAAAAAGAAGAAAAAAAAGGATGTGGCAGGCTGGGAGGAAGCGAGGCACGTGCGAGAGTTGGCGGGAAAAGCGCGGTGTTTTCCCTCAGCTGAAGCGGCAGCACATGACAGTGGACTGGGAGACTGGGAGAGGTGACTTGTGGCACGTGACAGGGCGTCCTACCGTTCTGCCACGTGGGTCCATGGGCCCCACCAGGGGAGTCGTTCGTCAGCACCGCATTTGAGTTTGGAAGGGATTAACTGTACTAGGTGTACCCCAGCGGCAGCATACACCATGATACAGATATAAATGAAACAAGTGGTCTGCACTTTATTTGTCTTCAGTTTGTCGTTCCACGTGGTACACCATGCTTTGGAACTAATTTGTTTGAATCTGAATGTTAGCGGGAAGGTGCGAGCCTTCCTGCGCTTCGTTCGCAGTTCGCAGTCGCCAGTCGGTTGTTACTGTCATTATGCCTCTCACCGTCTCACGTTCGTATGTTATATTTCCAGAGAAGATATCTATTTTCTTTTTTTACGAGACAGAAAGTAAAGAAAAAAATATATTCCTTCATTTGTCTCTTAGTAAAGATGGTTCGTAGTTTTTTTATTTTCCGAAATCTTTCATTGGAATATTGCCACTTTTTTGAGGAATCCAATTGCCGTATGTTTTAAAAAAAAAATTCCATATGTTAGTTAATTAAGGGTAAAGCAGTATAAAGAATTAAGCAAGATTTGTATTGAGATGAATTGTATTGATCGAAAGATAATTGATAATGTTTTACAGAGAAGGAGACCAGCGAAATATATCTGGTCTGGTAAAGGGTACTTTCGGTATCTTCCTAATTACATGACTTATCCCAGTAACTAGAGCATGCACGTGCTTAACAAGAACCCAAGAACTATTATCCCATATTACATCACTATTAAAGGGACAACAAAAAAAGAAACTATTAAATGATAAAGTAATGAGGTTTGAGAATTTAAAATTTGATATATAGTTTGTGAAATGACTAATTTGTTTTGTCGCTATGAAACAATAAAGTTTTCAACAAATAGTGTCTTGTTTTAAAAAAAAATTTGACAAATTTATAGTGATAAATTTCGAATCTATTATGTTTTTTTTTTAATTAGTGATATGAAATATCAATATATGTAGTTTTTAAGATGGTATTATAAAATTAGTCATTTTGTAATGATATAATTAAAATTAAAGTGTTTCAGAGTATCGTAAATCAAATATTTCCCAAGGTAAATCTTCATACTTCACTATTAGCCTGATAGGAGAAAAAAGTTTGGAAACATTTTATTCCCGTGAAAGGAATTGGAAATGAATACATGCTTTGTTTTTGAAGATAAATTGAGGGTCAAGCTTTCCAACATATTTTTTAATTAAATGCCTATGAAATGCTCCCGGTTGGGTTTTGAACATGCGACCTTTCACTCAAGATGCATTATTTTTTGCCAGGAAATGGATACATGTTGGTATTAAAAGAACTAGAAAACAACCATCTTTTTTTTAAATGGAAATGGATACTTGTTCATATTAAAAAATGAGGGGGCACATCTTGTTAGTATCAAATTGCCTTCAATGACATATAAGACTTGTTCGTATTATATGTTGGAGTTATGTCCTAGAAATTAATATTTAATGATTTAATTTTAGTTTATGTTATTAATGATATTTGATTATTTATTCATAAAGTTTATTATTGACAGATCATTCAGGTTGAGGACCCGAATTGTAGATATATGTGGATCATTCATTAGAATAACAATAATAAATCTAAATTGTCTATAATCTTGATAATTAACATAACAAGGAATATTAATTATCATATAAGATTAGTATGCAAGTTAAGTGATGATTAAGTTCTACAAATCATAGGTAAGGATCTACCGACTTAATTGCAGAACATCATACAGGACACGATCTAATGAAATAATTATATGGATCGTGTTATGTGTCATTATTTATTTCATATGAATTTGATTCTAAGTTTGAGATGTTCATGAGAATATGTTTTATAAATATCGTCTAATGTTGATTCTTGATAAGGGCTGTTATACGGACTTTATTTATATTCTTATTGAATTGTACGGAAAAAAGTTGTTCATCAAGAAAATCGTATGTCCCTCATTAGTATACCTAGTGTGTGATGATATCTGTTTGGGCCCCTTGATGGAGTTGGATCGTATGCATGCAAACTAGACGATCAACTCTAGATCAAGAAATGTATACTCTACAAGAATGACACATTTCTATCTTGGGTTATACAATGATATCATGTGACATAAGAATCAAAATAAGAAAAAACTTTATTTCTTATGCAGGATTGAAATACTGTAACAGTACGTTATTTATTTATATTAATTGGAAATTATAACGTGTTACTAGATACCGCTTATAATTATTGGAAATAAATAGTGATTTAATTTCTATGGCTAACATGACATAAATCCTCAAAGGATCACACAAATAAAGTTTTAACCATATAGTGCATTATTTATTTATTCGTAAGTCTTATGTGTTGAGAATAGTTATACCAATTATTCAATAGTTAATTGATTGGGAGAACACAAGGGATTGGCATCGTTCTAGAGTTTGCTAGCACAAACTTCTAGAATTTGGTTAGAACTTTTGGTGGACTCAATACCAACGTCGTTGTGATAATTGAAGGCACGCCATTGACTTCTATACCTTGGATCGAGCCTTCCAATTGCGATATTGGAAGAGGTATACGATTCTCCTATCTTTCTCACGTGTGCTTGTTGTCTAATTACTAGATCCTATGGTTGTATTTAATTAATTGATATTAATTAGTAATAAAAGTTAAAATTGCACAAGGACTCCAGTTCCTAACATTATATTTGTATGTCAATCTCAAAATAGATCTTACACTTGTTGTCTAAATTAAATACTTCACCTATGCGCCCCCTCATTATTTATTCGAGTTCTTATATAATTCATTTTCTTCTCTACTTTTCTTTTTTTCCCTCTAAGAAAATAATGTTACATCATGAATCGTAATATTATATTAGAGGAGGTAGAAGTACCAAACACGGAAACACTCCCTCGCCTAAAAAATCAGGTGGATGTAATAAAATGATTGTGGCCTCCCATCAATTTTAACATTCAACAATAGTACTATGATAAACTAAATTATATTAGCAGCCATAGTTGTAGGCCCCGGTTGTGTAAGCTACTGTCTACTAAAGATGGCAAACTCAAAACAAATTTTTTGTTTTCTTCAGATAATGATGGTATGGGGAAGGTGTCAGAGTATGCGGACCAGATTATTATTATTATTATTATTATTATTATTATTTTGAGCTAGTTTTTGAAGATTAGTACAGAGGCTTGATATTTAAGTCCTTTTTCTTTACAACCGTCCCCATATACAGCTGCACTTCATGCCTAAAAATTAGGGTCGAGTCTCTGTATGGACCGAGTCATCTAGGAAAGACAATTTGGATCTATCTCGTTTCTTTTCACGGGGTATCCATAATATTTTGAACCATTCAAAAGACGAACAATAAAAAGAATTTATCCATAGGAGTTAAGAGTAAAATACAAAAATTTGAGTCTTAACTATTAAAATTTCAAGCGGTCAATTTTAAATCGTTTAATGCAATCTTTATATTATTTTTTTATTAAATATTTTATATTTTTAAATTTTAATTAATTTTTCGGATTTTTAAAAATTGAAGGGTTCAAAATTAATAAGATTGAAATTTTTTAAATAAAAATATAGTAAAATATTTGAAAAATATAAAATTTAATTTGTAAGTGGATTTCAATACGGAAAACAAATTGGGCGATATGGATTAGCCATTGTAAATTTGTAATCTTCAATGTCAAGACATAATCGTGTTTCACAGACTAAAGTGCTAAATGCATTTGACTCTAACATTACTTTCATATTTTTTTTTATTCTGCCGCGACAACTAATTAATAAATAGCGGTTAAAATTTAAATGCTAAAATAAAAATATGCTTTTCGAAACTTATCGGCTCAAAAAACATGTCCAAAAAAAAACTTGTAAAATATATTTTTCCTATTGAAGAAAACTAAATGGCAAGAATTATGCCGCCAGTTAAATAACATTAAAATAATAATTCACAAAATGATGAAATAAAAGGAAATAAAAGTGTTAAACTAAAACTTGTGTAAAGGTTAAGGTCGATTATAAGAACGATTTAGGTTAGTTAACAACATGCTTTTAACTTTTTTGTCGATAATAATCAATGACTGATTTTTTTTCTAAATTACATCCATTTTATTATTTAACGGGATTGATTCTAAAAACACACTACTTGCAGCATCATTACTTTGTATTGGGAGACATTTTATCAAATTTAACCATAAAGACGATGGATAGAGGACAGATATGCCAGTGATGTAGGTGCCTCGTTTAATTATGACATTTGTCTTGATGTCTTGAAGATAGATGCCAGTCATGTTCGTGCCTTGATTCATTATGACATCTTTTTTGGTCTCTAAAGAGATTAAATCTGCAAAAGCAAATTTGGTGCGGTGGATTTGCACATAACTACATAAGCACAATGAGAGTGCTACTTTTGGAAAATCCAACTTTCTTCGACTCGATTCTAGATATCTATTTTTAAAAAACAAAGTAAAGTTTTTTATGCTCTACCACTTTCATTAACAACAGAAAAATAGTCATACATAATTTTTTTAGTTCAAGATGTATATAAGTTAAAGAATTTTAGACTTGTATAGACTGTCTATTAATTACACAATATATCTAACTGAATAGATGGTCAACGCACAAGGACGGAGCTCGAAAATATAAATAAGATCGGATAAAATTTTCGGACTTATTTTTACAGTAGTTTAAACTATATATTTTGTTAATATGTTTTATTTACCGAGAAGGCATATCAATAGTAACATAATTAAAATTTTTTTAGGCTAGAGATTATCATTGCTCGTTCCTGTCCAAGGTCTGCCACCGTCTCAATTTTTTTTTTTTATATAAAATACTACCCAATTTGTCTGGGACAAAAGGCTTAGTTGTTGTTGTTGTTGTCAGGGGCGGAGAGACAGGGGGTGCCAGTGTGGGCATTGTCCCCCCTGTAAATTAAAAATTATGTGAGATGTACATTAAAATTTGTAATGAGTGTCATGGTTTGATGAATTTTGCATCCCCCGTCAGAAAAAGGTCTTGAAGATTTCAACCCCATTACATAGAACAGGCTACAAAATATAACGGCCCAATTAATTTTTTTTTTTTAATATGTATTCAATTGTTGGACTTATCATTTATGCCCCCCAATTTCCAAATTCTGGCTCCGCCCCTGGTTGTTGTATAAAATAGTATTTGATTGAAACAATTCGATTAGAAAAAAAAATATTCTAAATAAATCCAAAATTCAGCATAGCCTAATTTTTTCCTTTGGATTAATTCCATAGAAATATAAGCGAATTCAAATCATACATTTCTTAAAAAGTGACCTAGAATAAATTATTTAAAATTAATAAATCAGTTAAAATAGACATGTCAAAAACATAAATACGATCAACATCAATCTTGGCAATTTTATACAAAAATGGCGATGCAAATTTATGTGGACTGTAATAGTATTCGTACAATCGGACATGACACCATCCCCATTTCTTCTGGCACCTTGTTTGGGGTTTCCGGAATTTTTTGATATAATTCTTGGTTTAGACTTGACTCGTGCACGTGTCTCAATGGAAAAACGGGAATGTCGTTATAACGCAACTACATTTCACACTGAGGTGCAATCGTGAAAGATGGGGAATGAATTTGATGAGTTCCTCACGTTGACAAATCAACACAGTCAAAATTTTCACAAATGCTTTTCTTTATTTCCATGTGCATCTGTTTTGTACATCATTCTTTTTAGTAGCACACATTCAGTGCATCTTTTTTGCCTAACCACGTCTCTCCTTCTTTTATTTTTTTAAATACTGTCATACTATTTTTCTACATCGTTTGATGATATATATTTTAATATTTATAGAGAGAATAAGCCTGCAAATATATGTTTTATAATTCGAAATTCTAAATATCTTTACTTTTAGAATTTTAATAACTTACATTCAAGACTCAAGCGTGAGATAAAAAATGTTAAATGCAATTTGTGACACTTTTCTTTCCCGTGCACACATAATAAGTACGTTACTTTGATTTTGGCATTAGAAAGTAAAAAATATTACAATGAAAATTATTACTAGACGTTATTTTGTCAAGTTGATTATTTTTATATTTCGATTAAAACAATGTTGAAATGACATAATTTGTTCTATCAACGTCAGAAACTAAGATAAATCATAGCTATTTTATTTTATCATTTTAATTCAAAAAATTTAAACATTATGAAGGCATAAATGTAGACGCATTTAAATCCTCTATTCAGCAAGCAGTTGCCATTTTCTTTCTTGATTTTTTTTTTTTTTAAGAGGCTGCCAGCCTGCCAGTGAATTTGGTCACACATAAGAGGGGGCATGTTTCAAATTCGTCGCTTGTGACATTGATTGCTGCATTGCATCAGATAGAAACCTTTTGAATTAGCCAGGACTTGCTGTAAAGGTCAAACAAGAGAAAATAGTGCCATCGGTCATGCATACTAATAGGATTTTTATTTTCAGCTACTTTTTTAACGAATTCAATAAATAAACAAGCTAATAAAACTACTTAATATCTGTATTATTTGTGGATTTTACGAGTTTTACAAATGATGCACAAATTTTTATACTTATAAATTCATATATATGATTCATAAATGCTTTAATTGTTTTTATAAAATTTATCAGAATTTTGATATATTATTTGTATTGTAAAATCATATTGTTTTTTTTTTAATTCAAAGTATCAGCATTTATGGACAGGAATGAAAGAAACAAGGAAAAAATACACTTGATAAACCAAAATGAACAAACTGCGCGCACTATATATGATCAAACTATTTTTTTAGTTCCAAATTCAATTTATTGTTAGAAGATTAACGGAAGGTTCGATTGATTTATATAGTCATGCATCAAGCTCATGTGTTACCGATGATACTATGTCTCCTACTCTCCTACCGTGAAAATTTCAGCAGGCCGTAAATTAAGGTCTTGATAAAAAAATGTTTTTTTTTATGCGGGATTTCATTTCAATTGATTTCTCAGAATTTTGTTAGATTTAATAACATAAAAATTCAACCAAATGACACCAAATTCATTCATTTTGGTCAGAAAATTCTAATGAAATGAAATCCTATGTTAAAAGAAAAATTTTGATCAGGGCCTAGAGTTTAATATTGGAGACGTGTCTCTGAAATGCGGGTACGGGCTTGTACTGGAAAAGATATAAAAAAAATAACGAAATATATATAAAAAAAAGAAAGATTTGATTATTATATATTTGGATAACCATTGTGGCAAAATCCAACTGTCCAAACTAAAATTTATAAACAAGAAAATAAACAACTGACATTTTCATATATATAGATCATAGAGAATATCTATTGTGAACCATGGTGCATAGAAGGTTTCGTGCACCATGATCGTTTGATCGGTGATTTTGCAAATTGACAAATCTAAATTAACCAATCCAATCTATATATTGAAATCTCATAGCAAACAAAATTTTACAATTTTTGGAAATTTTTTACTATTTTTTTCGAATTATTTTTACTATATATATATTTGTAGTCATTATTTTGCCGATAATTAATCGTTTAAGTATGAATTAACTCCATTTATAATAAGAGAGTTCATGTTGTTATCTTTTTGCAAAGTAGGAAAGCTGTTGAAAGAAGGATACTTATTGGTATGACAACTCACGTGAGTAATATAAACTTTATCCAGAAATTGCATATAATAGAGGCAGTCAACACCAACCTTTCAACACAGCTAGCTTAAAGTTAGCCACGTCATCAAATTAACCAGTAAATCGCAAATATTCTGTTGATTTATTTTTTCATTCATTTTTTCCCTTCTTAATAAGAGTAAATACAATAGAGAGAGAGATAGAGTTTAGCTACGGTGAGATGCATCACAAAAAGTCTTTCGTGAGTCGCGATCAAAATTCCTAAATCTGGTTCAAAATGACCGATCCAAATCATCCAATATGATCTCCCTATTGAAATCCCTATGTAGATCAAATTTTATATTTTTTCGAAATTTTTAAGTATTTTTTTAGATTTTTAAAAACTGCTATTTTTGAACGGTTCAAAATTAATTAGATTAATGATTTTCTAAAATCCGAAAAAAGTACTTAAAATTTTCGAAAAAATATAAAATTTGGTCTACATGGAGATTTCAATAAGGAGATCATATTGAACGGTTTAAATTAGTCATTTTGAACCAAATTTAGGAGTTTTGAGCGCGACTCATGGAGAACTTTTTGTGATGCATCTCACCGTAGCTAAACTATATTGGAAAACATGCTATTATTTGAATCCAAAATGCCCTCTTATTACTATTTTATTTAAATTTTTTAAAACATGCTATTATTGGAACACAAACTACTATTTACAACATTCCAAAAATGGCAGGTTTTAAAAAATTCGAAAAAATAGTAATAAAATCTCAAAAATTATTAAATGTGGTTTGCTATGAGATTTTAATATGTAGATTAGACTGGTTACATTAGATTTGTCAATTTACAAAAATACCCTCGAAAAAATCCGTAGTGCATAGAAAGCCCTATGCACTATAGTGCATGAGTTTTGCTATGGTGAGTTGCAACTCACCAAAGGGTCCGTGAGTTGCGATCAAAACTGGTATATATAGTTCAAAATGACCGATCCGAACTGTCCAATATGATTTCCCTATTAAAATCTCCATGCTGATCAAATTTTATATTTTTTTGAGATTTTTATGTATTTTATTCGGATTTTAAAAACTACTGTTTTGAAGGGTTAAGAACTAATTAGATTAACAATTTTTTAAAATTTCAAAAAATACTTAAAAATTTCGAAAAATTGTAAAATTTGGTCTGCAGGGAGATTTTAATAGGGAGATCATATTAGACGATTTGAATCAGTCGTTTTGAACTATATTTAGGAGTTTTGATTGCAACTCACCGACCCTTTGGTGAGTTACAACTCACCATAGCAAAACTCATAGTGCATATTAAACTTTCTCTATATGTATATATATGGAGATCAGAGAAGACTCCAACTTAAGTTAAGCTTGCTTCCGAATAAACCTCAATATTTTCGTTAGCTTCTCATTATGTTTTCCATCTTTTTCTTTTTATTTTTGAACCATATTATTATGAATTAATAGCTTGCAGATTTTTCCTCAAGAAAAATTCAAAAGAGTTTATTGTATGCGTTGTAGCAAATCCTTCTTTCATTTTTATGGATTACTTATTATTGTTCAAATTCCAGGATACCTATGCTGTTGTAATAAAGTCCAAAATTTTTCCCAGGTAATCAGAAGCTCATTGAAATTTAAATTTTGATTTGTCATTTATAAACTCCTCATTCTTTGCATGATGTTGTCAACGGTGGGAAGTGGAGATATGCATCCCCATAAGTGTCATTGTGATAGATGAACGCTCATCTCAACGCACTATCAGCTAAGGAGGTCTTTGGCAACATCACATATTAGTGAGATTAGTGAGATCAAGAATTAAAATTAGTACTTTTAGACAATTATAGATTAACACATTAGTTTACTAATTTAGAAGTTGGACTAACCTCATACATGCCAAACACCTCTTGAGATATTACATCATCGCAAGGGGGAAAAAAAATAGTGATGCAAGTATCACTAATTAAAAGAAAACAAAAACTATAGTAATTAAATGTTTTTGCTCAAAATGCAATTATCTTTGTTTTGAAAATTCAAACACGACAATGAACCGGTGGCAAAAATCCAAAAATCGAATGTCAGCATGTGAGCATAATGAATTATAATATGATTATTGTTAGTATGTATAAAATACGTTAGAAAATAAAAAAAGTCTATGTTCCTGATGATCGGTTTTTTAAATTCAAAAACTCTAATTAGGAAAAATATCGATTTTGAAAAATGGGGGAATCGTCCTGGTGATCGATTGGTCCAATTTGATTTTTAAAGCACTGGACTCCATCAAGAGCCACTAGCGAATGTTTTAAAGAGTTTGCACTGAGAAGGTGAAAATAATGGTACTTGGTACATGGTACTTAGTCATAGAGTCCTGAATTTCCATTTGTGTGAGCCCCAGATGGGTAGCATTTGCCGAAATTTGAGCTAATCATGCTTTGCAACCGCCTATAATTAAAGAACACCGTGCTTTTCACCATGACCTAAGATTTATGCACTTTCCTTCCTGTACAAGTTCAGGTAACAAGATTGCTTTAATGGAGAAAAAGGACTTCTGATGCGCAGCACCTACACCGTGAGAAAAAAAAGATACATCAATCATTCAGAACGTTTCAATTTATCTTTTTCCTTTGATGGTACCCAATTTTCAGATCTGAATTTGATAGCCTAATAAAATCTTTTTTGGTATACCAAATTTTGGGAACTGGTATTGGTGATATTGGTAGATGAATGATGTATCCTGTGCCCGGGGCAACATTAGGGGTAATTGAATTGAATCTAAGATGGGAATGTTTAAATTTTGAATATTGGGCACAGTACGTCTTAACTCCCTACCAATTTTAAAAACAATAATTTCGAATAAAATAAAAATAAAAAAATAAGGAAATATTTTATTTTCAATTCACGAAGTAAGGTTTCGGATTCAAACCCAAAGTTAGAAAATTTTGGTAGATTAGATAGTGGGCTAAAGTAATATGATACTTTCGGATTCAAACCCACAAGACGCAAAAGATGCGGGAAATTATGTTAATTTTGACAGATAGATGAAATAGTCGGCTAAAGTATTACGATACTAATTTAGTCTTAGGCTTAGAAGAAAACAAGAAATTTATTAAGATATTTGATTATCTGATTTTTTTTTCTCTATGAAAGAATCGTATTAAAAAAAAACTTTTTGCCAAGCTCCATGAATCGTTTCAAGAGATCACGAAAGATTCAGAAGAAACAGGCGATTTTTACTATTACTTTATTTATTTATTTTTTGTGATATGAAGAAAACGATTATTGAATTCTTTGCATAGCCTAGTACCAGTAGTCTTAGCAGCCGAAAGAATATAGAAGCTATTGCTTTCTCTTCTTCCTCTAAACTTTTGGAGAAAAAGAAAGTTAAGCCATATTATTGCGGCCTTTTTCCAATTTCCTCTCCTATACTCGAAGTCATTCTTTTGAACACGACAGCTTTAAAGTCTTCAGTACAGCATAAAATAGATTTCATGCTAAGAACAACAATATAATTACAAACTGTCGTTGTATGGCAACAACTTCAAATGACAAAATGTTAAAGCACTAACAAAAGTCTAAACAATAGAGAACCTTATCAACTAATTTAACTTATGCACGCCCCAATATGTCAATCAACTATAGCATGCGTAAATATGTGTACCACAGCACCGCTAAGTACTTCATAAACAACAACACAAACCGTGCTTGACAAGCAAATAGATGCGCAATTAGCAATGTCAAGTATTGCTTTCTTGAACAGAAAAAATTAAATGATTATGAAAATGAAATACCTGTTAAGGATTCATTGTTTCTTGGGCAGAATAACAAGCTTAGGAGGAGTGATTTAATATACGTTTCTTTACTGTTGTGGTCGGAATACGAAAACAAAATTTGCAAGCCGAAAGCTCTTCTATTTTGACACTGCAATAGTGCAATTTACTGGGCCGTTTAGTTGTTATATATCACAGGAATCATTAAATACTGGTCCAATTAGGTTATTATTGCAATTTTCTGTGTTGGTCAAGACTTGCAATAGTTGCAGGAAGATCAATACAAAGGCATGGAAATAGAGCCCAAACTGATTTTCCAATTCACCCCCTCTTAAGCAAATAAAAGTGGGAAAATTTGCGGAGCCTTAGCTGCTACCAAAAAAGGTACTCTTTATTGCAGTACCTTGACTGGTATCTACCAGTAGTTGGTACCGCAATCATTAAATAATCTACTACATACAGTACCCTTTGGAGTTACAGAAGTCCTTAACCTATTTGTAGCTTTCTGGCACAAAATGGGTGTTATGAGCTGGCAGCACACTGCACACCTGATGACATGGTATCAGTACTTGATAGCTAGAATTTTCACTTAATGAATTTTTATAGTGTATCACATTTCTTTTTACCTGAGACAACTACTAATATAGTTCCAATGAATTGGACAAAAAATTAAGAGAAAGTTCTATTTGACTAACAAGTTATTGATACAAACTGCAATTTGATCCATCAAAGCAAGATGATGCACAAAATTGTGTACTGCAGCCCTCTAGAGCAACTCATGCCCATACACGCTTTCTCGGAAGAAGGTCAAGCACCTTGACTTTGTCTATCTTTGCTCCTATTATGAAATCATTTATACTCAAACCACCTGAAAAGATAGATAAATAAATCAATAGGTGTAAAAACCAGTACACAGAATACATTCTAATCTTCGATAGCTTGCACATCAAATGAGTTATAGGTTTAATTAAGCTCTCAAAATTGAAGTTATAAACTCCAAAGAAAGCAACTTGTATGATATTGCTGAAACTTCACATATACTGGGCAGTCACTGAAACAAAAATTGGATCTAATATGGAAACTGAAGTATACAGCTAGTTTTCATTACCCTGAGAAGTGAATAAAAACAAACTTCTTCTAATTAAATTAAAACTTATGAGTCAGCCATCTTTCCTATAACAAAAAAGGGGACAATTTACTTAATATTTACTCAAAAAGCTTTTCGAAATACTTGACAACAACTGTCAAGTTAAAGACGGGGCTAAAAACCTAACCACCTAAACCCTTTTCAATTCTTTGTTATTTGTTAGTTGGTATTTCACTGACTAACCTTTGGAAAAAGAAGGCTGCACAAAAATCTTATGCTAGTATAGAAGTCCCCTTTTACCAATTCAAAACCTTAACACATTCATGAAATTGCTCAGGAAAAAAAAGTCTAGAACAGAAATATGAGGAGTCGAACTTAAGGGGCCTCATTTCATATACTGTATTAATTAACTAACTTGTTAATCTACATGACTCAGCTGCTAACTACAAATTTAATCTATCACATATGATTTAGCTGCGTCGTTGAAGAGGTTTAATGAGACATGAACTAAACAATAATCGAGAAGTTATGGTTTTTAATTCCTTTTACTATAATACATCATTGACCCTTTAACAATGGCCTAATTACATGGGTTTTATTGAGACCAGGTACGACTTGGGCTCAGGACCTAATCTAATAGTGCACATAACCACATGAAACTGTAGGAGATAAAAAAATATATTTTTTTACTGGCTATATCTAGAAAGCATACCTATTGAAGGAGTGTATAGTTCAGCTTTCACAATATTAGGTTGCTCTAAAGAGATATTGGGATAATGGGTGTTCTCCAATACTTTGTTAATCCTACTTATTAGCTCTTCTCCACATGCAGCATCCCTCAGTCTCCATTCACACTGTAACTTCATGATGCCATCGTCCTCTACTAGCCTCCATCCAACAATCTACCAAAGAAAAGCACAATAATTTATCTTTTTTTTTTTTCAATAGACCAAGTCGACCAGAAGTAGCATTGGATGAGCTCAAATCACAAACTAAGCATACTGTACAGGACCAAGCTGGAACATTATAAATAATATCAAACTCAATTTAGGACTTTAAAGTGTACTCTATTCGTCATAGGACTTAGTCACTTAGACTATTAATTAATACAACTAAACACCAACATTAGCCCAACTTAAAGCCAGGCAGGCCAATTGTCCAATTTGGGTTACCCAAACAAAATGAGAACAAGTTTATCTCTCTAAATTCCTTTAGAAATGTACTCCTGAGGGGAACTTCTGTACAAACATCCAAGAGAAAATAAATTCACCTTCTTCAAGAGCCTCCCGGCATCTTCAGCCGACAATGGTTGCGTCAAGGATTCAACCGGCTCGAGTTTCATCTGGGAGAGAGAGAGAGCAGTGATGTTAGGAATGAGAATTCGGTGCAGAGTGTCGGTATCTCCGAGCACATTCTCAGCGAAATTGCTTTCAAGCTCTTCCGGAAAAGGGTCCCTTGCTCCGATGTCTCCTAGCAGGTCGGGGCCCGTGCCCACCGCTATCGGCCGAACTAGGCTTCTTCTTGTGCGCAATGCTTTCGGAGAGGAGATGGAGAAGATAGCAGGGTTTGGAAGGAGGGGGATTGAAGGGAGTCGGAAGAGAAGTGCTCGGTTGGAGAGAGCAGAGAGAGCAGAGGATGCCATTGGTGAAGGGAAAGGAGCAATGGAAGCAAGCTAGCTTCGAGTGGATGTGTGGGAAGGTATATAGGGGTTGGCTCTCCGCTCTAGCTCGATGATTCTAGTAGCTTCTTTGAATCGAGAGGCAGGGAGGGAGGTAGTCAAGTAGGAGAGCTTGCAACAACAACTGAGAGTGTTGTCAGCCAAGAGATGGATTTCGCGGATTTGCGGTTATGGATGGGGTATCTTCGGTTGCTTTCAGTGTACACCGTGCGGAGGAGACACCAGATAGTTTGTAACCGTTTGATTGAAGGTCGAGAAAAGAAAGACTGCTTGTAGAATGATATTAAAATCTGTCCGATCTGAATCGGTCGGTTCGTATGTAACTATGGTGGTTGATCTATTCGGCGAAGTTGGAGGAGAGCAAAATAGAGGGAAGAGCGTAAGGAGGTGGAGCCCACAAAACCGGTTCTCAAGGCGATAAGGTCCTTAACTGCTGGGACGATGGATTTGATTGTTCACGAAGGAATCAGATCCTCTGCCAACTTTTTTATGCAACCTTAAAAAGATTGGCTGGGTACCAACCTTTAATCTGAACCGTTACATCTAATCTCAACGGTTAATGAGAGTCCTGTGCATAATATCAGATTAATAGGCCCGGAAAATTTTAACCGTCCAGATTAAATCGAACGACTCGGATCAAAAGTTGGCATCCTGCCAACCTTAAAAGATCGACAAAGGATACTCTCCCGTTCACGAATCATGCCTTATTGGATGGCGTTGACTTAGGGATGAAAACGAATCAGATAGTGGTCAAATCATATCTGTATCCGCATTCTTTTTTCATATACGAATACGAATACGGATATACTCGGATACAGATACGGTTCGGATGTTAAACGGATACGAATACGAATACAGATATATTTCGGATAATTAAGCAAATATCTCTAAATTAACAAATAAATAGAAATAAAACTAAAGTAGCAAAATAATAATCTCGTTATAATATTTTATCAAAAGCAATATGAAATATGTATAAATTAATAATATTATTATTAACATTAATCATTATTTATCGTCTCAATTAATTGTACCATATAATCCGTAATAACAATTGACTAATTTTCTTAAAAAATAAAAACAATTATTATCCTACCTTTTATTTTTTACATAATTTAGATAAGTTAAATCTAGAGACTTGAGCCAGTATATATATATATATATAGAGGATGGCTAACGTGCCATCGATGGCACGGAGGGTCCCGTGCCATCAAGTCATTTTTCGAGATCCAAAATTCAAATGGTCAATCCAAACCGTTCAAGTTGTTCTCCATATTGAAATATCCTTGGAGGCAAAATTTTATAATTTTTCGAATTTTTTTGCTATTTATTATTATACTTTTAAAAATATTATGATTAGAGTATTTCGGGCCCTCCAATTTGAAAATATCATAATAAATAGCAAAAAAATTTGAAAAAATGTAAAATTTGGTCTCCAAGGATATTTCAATATTTTGATCAACTTGAACGGTTTGGATCGACCGTTTGAATTTTAGATCTCGAAAAACGAGTAGATAGAAAATTGATGGCACGTGCCATCGATGGCGCGTTAGCCATTCTCTATATATATATATATATATATATATATATATATACATAAAACAACTATATCACAAAGGGAGAATTCGAATATTCGCTTTGTAAATTTTTTCGGATCCGCAACCGTATCCGCATCCATTTGCATTCTCATATTCACGTCCGTATCCGTTTAAAAAGATCTGGATCCGCATCCGAATTCACTATTTTTCGGATACGGATGTGGATCGGATCAGAGTTTATCCGATCCGTTTTCAACCTTACATGGACTCTGGTCTCTGGATGGTCCATTGGGCCAAACGAAGTTGTTTCCTTTGATATATAGCGGGCCGGATGGAATTAAAATCCAAAGCTGATAACTGCAATCAGAGCAATCAAAATTCATTTTGGGTAAGTGCGCTTAACTTCCTCTTTTCGAAAATGGAAAACACTCTCTCACCCATCCCCTCACCCTCTCATCTGCGCGTCCCCTCCCTCTCACCCACGCGCCCTCCTGGCTCCGCCCCTTCTCCCCACGCGCCCCCTAGCTCCGCCTCTTCTCCCTACGCGTCCCCTTGTCTCCGCCCCTTCTCCTCCACGCGCCCCTTGTCTCCGTCCCGTCTCCTTCACGCGCCTCACCTCTCTCCAACTTCTCTGCCCTTCACCGTTCTCATTCATCTCCTCCTCTATGACTCACTTCTCCTTCACCCACGTGCCTCACCTCTGTCCATCTTCACACCCTTATGAAGATACTCCCTTATCGAAAGTAAATACTTCCTTAATATAAATAAAATATTTCCTTCTGATATACAACTATGTGATTTTATAAAATACTCCCTGATGAAATATATATACTCCTTGAGTCTAATTAAAATACTCCCTTTAACATATTATTTACTCCCTTATAGTTATTTAGTTACTTCCAAGCAATAGCAGAATCATATATGAATGTTATTTACTCCCTTACATGTATTAGATACTTCCTTATATTAATTATTTACTCCCTTATAGTTATTTAGTTACTCTCAAACAATAGCAGAATCAGATATGAATGTTATTTACTCCTTTACATATATTAGATACTCCCTCATACTAATTATTTACTCTCTTGTAGTTATTTAGTTAGTCTCTTATATGTGTTTGCACTTATTAGGAATGCCCTTATATTTATTAGTTACTCCCTTGTACTTAGTATTTACTCCCGTATATTATATTAGTTACTCACTATAGTATGTGCATATAAAAACTTATTAGTTATTCCATTATGTTTAATAAAATATACGTTTGTACTTTTTAAGTTACTCCCTTACAGATCAAAAGGAGATTAATAATGGAGATGAGCATTAACAAGAAAGATAATGAAGAATTAGTAGTGAATTTGAAGTTTGACCTGAATTAGCAGTCAAATGCTAATAACTCCCAATCTGCACATAGAATCAAGAAGAAAGAAATAGTGAGAAGGAACAGATGAAGAGGAAGAGAGAAGGGATGAGGATATAGGGAGAAGTGTGTAAATCAGAGGAGGGAGTGAGGAGATAGAGGAGAATGGAAAGCGTGCATGAGATCTAGAGGGGAGAGATCTCAAGGGTGAGGGGAAGAGATGAGGAGATCAGAGGAGGTGTGCGACGGGAGGTGTGAGGAGGTAGATCACGCGTGAGGGGAGAGGGGGCGCACTTGAGGGTGAAGGGAGGGAGATCGTGCATGAGGGGAGAGGGAGCGAGTGAGGGTGAAGGTGCGGACAGAGAGGAAATGAGGGAGAGAGGTAGGCGGACAGAGGAGCGCGCACGCTTGATTGCTTGATCGCGTGAAAATCTGATTATAGTAAGTAATTCTCATTAAAATCGAGTTTTCCAGGATTTGAGCCTTGAAGGAAAAATCAAGTTGGGCTTCTGGAACCTATCAGACCCGTGTTTTTGAAAATTTCATGAGAATTGGACAAAATCAATAATGTTCTTCTAAGTACTTTTGGAATTTAATACCACTTCAGGAAAATTGGAGGAAATTTCATTAAACTACCTTTTTTTTAGAAAGGTTGAGTGTGACTATCAACACAATAACAAAAACAAAAAAAAAGGAAAGAAAAGCTAGACTAGCAATGCTTCATAAAGGAAACTGCCTGCGCCTCAATCCAGTGAGCTAGCGAAGTAGCATCTCTGTTGTACTGAAGTACACTAGCTGTCTTGGGTTGCTTTTTCATTAAACTACTTACCCAAATCAATATATTCTTCTCGTATTTTTGGAAAATTTGTAACACTTCAGAAAAAATGGACAAATTTTCATTATAAGTAGCTAGTTTAGCGTGAAATCTTACTGAATCTGAACAGATATCTGTTAATTTCAATTTATGGACGTTGGCAATTGCCAATTTCATTCTTGAATTAAAACTAACAAAAAAATATCCTCATATGTGGACAAATAAAGAAATAAAATTTATATTCTCTTACTATGGTAGCTAGCTTTACATTTATTCTATTTATGGACATGTGCCAAATCTGGATTGGAACAAATTAGAGTCAAAAGGGAAGATACCACTGGTACCAATATTCTTAATATAGGTACAACTCAGAGGAACATGACGGATGAGACTGCTGGTAACACAGGGCCAGTTGTGAGAAATGAACAGATGGAGGATGAGGATCTCCTGGGAGATGAGTAACTGTTTTTGCTTGGGGGTTTGGTTGTTTTCTGTTTTCTTTTGTTACAGTTTTGAACTCTTGCATGAGTAAAGTGTGCATGCTACCGTTTGTTGGGTGGGTATATAGTTTTTTTTTTTTTTGAAAAAACAATAAAAAAATAAAATAATGTTAGGAAATAAAGATATATTGTTAAATCTAACGGTGATATATATAGATATGTTGTTCGATTTTTTTTTTATTAGACGAAAACTGAAATTATTGTTGTTTTATCTAGTATTGATTTCCAACCATAAATCAAATCGATCGAACAACACAAATATGTATATACACGCTAGATCTAACGTGCAACTCTTTTTAGATCCGTACATTTGTAAGGAATAAAGATATAACGTGATTAAAAAATTGAAGGATTAATTTCTTAATTGTGCGACAGCTTGTATTACAAGTTTTTAATATATAAAGAAAAATATTGAAATATTATATATACGAAGTTTAAAATTACTATTATGTTTTCAATTATTCAATACATGCACTACGCCACTACGGCACTACCCCGCACAGCACTGTACTAGATACCAAATTCTCTGATAAGGCGATGCAATATGCAATGGATAAGGACACGGTCAAACGTCTGAATAGGATATATATATATATATATATATATATATATATATATATATATATATATATAGAGTTTTGCTATGGTGAGTCGCGACTCACAGAACCTCTGGTGAGTCGCAATCCAGACCGTCCGATTTGTTTCAAAAATCGTGCAGATCGCTGAGATGGTGAGGCGCTGGATTGAGTTTAATTTTTCTGTTCGGTCTCTCTTTATCGAAACAGATAAGAGAGCATCAACGCCTCCTCAAACCCTAGAAAAAAAGCTGAGAGTGGATCGGAGAGCATCAGCGCCTCTGCTCTCCTCTCGACTTACTCTCTCTCTCCTACCGCACGACTTCCTTCGATTTTGCGCTCACTCGCCCTCCTTTTTGACATCGAAGCAGATCTGAGCGAGACCCTAGAGTTCAGCGAGGGGATTGGAGAGCATCAGCGCCACAGAGCGTCTGCGCGCGAAGGACTAAGAGCAATCAAAACAGGTTCTCTGTCTCGCGCTTTGAGTAGTTGCTTTAATCTGAAATTTTGTGGTTTTCAACAATGGAGAAATTTTTGTTTTAAAATCAAACAATTTGAGGTTCCTAGTGTACTATCTTAGTTAAGCTTCTAGAACCATGAATAGCTTTAAAGCTACAAAGAATTCAGTGATCAGAATGTTCTTTTATATTTGGAAATAAGAACTACATATTGTTTTTGTTCTTTTCATTGAGGGTAAACTCGGCTTGTTAATTTACTGCAAGAATATATAGATATTGTAAAATAAAAAAAGATTTAAAAGTTCTATTTAAAAGCTCAAAGTACGGTCTCCTCTCTCTCTCTCTAATCTTCATTCCCATTGCAAAAGTTTTTTTTTCTCATCTCACAAAAAACCAATTTTTTTTTGGGTTGGAATATCACACTCTGTATTATGTGCAAGGTATGGCACAATTTTACCAGTAAAGTTTTGTTACAAATTAGTACAAAGTAATTATGTTATGTACTAGCTATATGTAACATATACTGGTAGTTCTAGGTCACCTTATATTATGTATTTCATAAGCTATCTTACGGTGTTACTTTATGGAATATGAATTAATTAGCATCACATAAATATGTTCAGCTTAAGATAGATGAGTTGCATCAGAGTAGTAATAAGAGGACAAGAATAGTTGCAGCACGCTGGTTTCATAGCTGGAAAAGAGGTTCATGTTTCACTCTTTTTATTTCTTTGGAAGCTATCTCTTTTTGTGATTTATTCCATTTATAGCAGATCAACATTCCAATAATATGTCATTTTGTTAACTCTTGCACTTTCAATTAATGGTTGTTTTCTAGGTGATGACATTGGTACGAGGTTGATGTAAATTCTAACCAAGATAGTAAACTTGTTGCTTAATGGTACGAGATTGTGTGTACCAACTTCTTGGCTATTCTTGCAGCTGAGGTTCTGGGGTTGGATTATACTTGAGCAGTTAAGGAGTCGGGGAGTTGGGTTTGAAGCTCGGTAGTACTTGGGTGGCTTTGAAGTTATTTTATTTGTTCGTATATTCTTTTATTCTTTTTTTTCCTTTTTTGGGTATACGTTTGAATCAATTTGATTTCTATTTTTATTGGTTACATGGATGCAATGTTCAAATCATGAACGAAAATTAATATGCTTATTGTACTTGCTTCTTTTTATTCACATATTTTTCTTTTTTAAATACGATACATGGTGAACCATATAGATAGTCAAGGTGCTTACAGTTCATGCAATCTATGGGTGCAAAAAAGATAGCAAAGTTTATATGCGCAAGTTTTTAATAAAAGCACTAAAAAATTGGTGCAAAAATGTGAAATTCAAACAATCAATTTAATTTTTAGAACGCACTAAGTCAATCTCTCTTTACAAAATAAAGTTTGGTAATCATACAAACACATCCCCAAAATAAAGTTTGCAAGTAACAGACCGGTTGCCTAGAGAAACATATCCCCAAAACATACAAAAACATCACCGAATAGTATTTCATTATTTACAACATCTTTTCACTAAACATATAATAAAATAAACCTTATATAACAGTAACATCAAACACATGCCAACGGGATCCCTAAATTAGCTAACTATGAAATTTGAATTAGTCATTTTTTTTTTGCAAAGTCGCCCCTCAAATTTTGCTGATCACCAAATCTTCTCATTTACTCTTCTCCATCATTCTTTTCTCAACTAGCTTGCTCATTATCTTCTATTTTCTCTTTTCTTCATCATCCTCTTTTTAAGGACTAATCTCCAATAGTTTGCTCAGCGTCTTTTCTTTCTTTTGCGGTTGGAAATCTCTAGTGTATTAGCAAGCCAAAATAACATAAATAATTAGCTTGATAACCCAAAGTTCATTTATTTAGGTACAAATTTTTTTACCTCTTGCTCCTAAATATAGTTTGGTCCCAAAACTTAAAGACTGATTTTGTTAACACTTGAAAATCAGATTATAAAAGAGAACTAATAATCTAAGCACCGGCTGTAATTCTTCTTGAAATCTAATAATGCAATTCTTTTGCTATGAATTCACATTTTTTAAACAGTACATAAAAAGTATTATTAATTGTAAGCGTAATTAACATTAGTGAAATTAAAAGTTTCTTTACTGGTAATGGCTTAGAGTCCCAAATAAACCACACGGTCAACACATTTGATTATGGTTCGTTTTATATCAAAGAAACTTAAACAAAAAATAAAAGACTGAGTGAATAAACAAAATCTAATGAAATCATCACCTGAAATCAGACCTGTACCAGCTGAACCCGATCCAATATATGCCAGAGGATAATTGTTGAATTAACAAAAAATAACTAGATTGAACCAAAATTGTCCAATTTATCTTTAAACGAAAATTAAACTATAACCATCCAACCCATTTACAGTTAAACCAAAATCAACCAGAAAACCATACACTCACCTTTAAACCAAGATTAGAGGCAAAGAGAAACTCTCCCAGATCTATCGCGATGGAGCAAACTAACTTCAGAGAAGGTGAAGAGCACCAGCCTAGGGTTTGCCTGGGTTTCGAGGCATCTCTCCCAGCAAAGATGAGCTCTTAGGGTTAGTGGCGTGGAGAGAGAGATTTCGAGGCGTCTTTACTGCCAGATCACGGAGACTACCACGAGAAGAGGAAGCGGAGGTCAGGTGTGGGCGGAGGCGATTTGTTTTCGAAGGAGAGGAAGCGTCGGGAAGAGGGGAAATAAAGAGAAGAGATGGAAACGGAGAGAAAGAGAGATGAAACGGAAAAATTAAACTCGATCCAGCGCCTCACCATCTCAGCGATCTGCATGATTTTTGAAACATATCGGACGGTCTGAATTGCGACTCACCAGAGGCTCTGTGAGCCGCGACTCACCATAACAAAACTCTATACACACACAAACACACACACACTTTTTTCTTTTCCTTATTTTTAATATTAATAATTTAGTATTTTAGTTTTGTCTCTTGGTTAAGCTTAAGAAAATCGGCTTGTTTGTTCTCAAATCTCAATCGTCAGGTACGTACGTGTCCCTTGAGGAAACGTGTTGAGAGAATTTTCATGCAAAATTTTAATTTTAAAATATAAACAAAGCTCTCCGAGGAAATCTCAAACCAAGGATTAGTCGGCCATCCCGCTGAGTCAGCCAGTCGAGGAATACGAGTATACGACTATACGAGACTACGAGTTCTTCTCTCGACCATCCATGTGGACCTCGAAGAATAAAAAATGTTTGCGTGCTTCGAGAGCGAGGAATGAGTCTGCATTCGTTGTTTCGTTTTATGTGAAATAAATAGTCTGTAACGAATCCATTGTCAATGACCCGTGACTTACTTTTCAGAGAAATCGGTAATAGAAAACCTGGAGAGGAAGATCTACTGCAGATAAAATACTAATCTTCTGATTTGATAGATCGTTATAATACCCTTGCCTGGCATAATAACTACAAAAATACCATCGTAAAGAACAATTAAAATAATGATAAGGATACGACCTTTTTGAAACGTCTCTCTTCTAGCGAGTCCCACCTGTCTAGTTTTCTTGCGCCTGTTTTGTGCATTCTCTCGTGAAGCAGGTTTGCAGCGTCCCAATTTGGGGTATAATCTCGCTTTCAGGATTCTGTTACAAAATAGCAATAAAGATGTGGCTATTTCGAACCATTTCCCAATTACCAGGAAATTAAATAGTTATAATCTGGGTTGTTTCAAGCTCTTAACCAGCACACGTTCCAGAATACGGTTTAATGAACGTGGAATCGCGGATGATGATTTCGATAAAAAGAAAACCGTCTATTCAATAGTCCATTTGATTTATAAACTTTTTTTTATTATTAAACTTTCATTTTTATATTTAATCTTTAACAACAATTTTATCATTATTAAAATTTGATCACTGACTTTATTTTTTATCTAAAAAATTGTTACAATAACCATATTTATTGAATTCATTGATTAAAAAGTAAATAATTTAAAGTTCAGTAATTAAATATAAACTGAATTTAAATTTAATAATAAATAAATTAGGGACCTCTAACGAATTTACTATACAAATACAAAAAGCAAAAAAAGAAGAAAAGAATAAATAAAATAAGGTGAAATGAAATAGAAAAGAGACACTACACTTTCTCGTTCTCGCATCGCACAGTCGCACCCCCAATCCGCATCCTCGACAGTCCTTTAAAAGGACTGCTCGGAGCAGTCGTTTAACGCTGTTGGTCCGATCTTGATCCAAGGACGCGCGAGAGAAAAGGAAAAATCGCTCTCTTCAACCTTGCCCTCCCTGCCCGAGTCCCCAATTCCTTATTAAAAAAAGAAAAAGAAAATCGCTCTCTCTTCCTAGTTGCTTCTCTCTCGCTATCAACTCAGATAGATCAACCGTAAAAGCTTCATCGTCTCATTGATCTCTCTCGCACGCACCAGGTTCATCGATCTTTGCTAGTTGACTCTTTATCGCCGTCCTCGAAAACTGCATCCCCTTGGCTCTCTGACTGATCCGCTGTCCTCCCTCGCTGCTTCGCCCAGGTTGGTTTTTGCTTTTCAATCTGCTCTTCTTTTCTTTTCTTTTCTTTGAGGATGAAAACTTTTAAACAATCTTGAGTGAGAGAGAAGCGATGGAGAGATAGATTGTAATTTGTTTTGATTGATAATGAAATCGTGACTGTTACGGAGAAGGCTCAGTACTAGATATAGAGTACTGAGATACAACGCTGATCCTGATACATTGTTTGTTTCTAAGTAATTTGATAAACTGTTGCCAGTTCACTGGTTTGGTAATCTAGATCCTTTCTATAGCTTATTGTTCCAGTATTTGCTCCAATCGGCTTCCCGTTTTTTATAAAATATATCTCAAATCACCAATATATGGAAATAGTCAAATGGAATCAGCTTGTGTACACCTGTCTGATTTGGGTTTTAAATTTTAGGACCTGCACTCTTCGAGCCGCAGGTTTTAGTACGCATCCTGGTTTGAAGGACCTAGATGTCAAATAAGAAAGCTTATTGGATTTCTTGGTAAATTTTCTGGGTAATCGGGTTTGGTACTAATAGCACAATACAACTCAGACTTCATGTTTGCTTTCAGGACTGATAAATCTATAATGGACAGAAGTACTATTTTATTCACTTAGTTTTTTTTTTTAAATTAAAGTGACAACTCAGAATCCTTAATTAAATCAGTTTCTTTTCTTGCAGGATGAAGAACAAGTTATGTGCTAGGCCAATTAATCGGTTTTGGGAACAATTTGCTGGAAACTATTTGTGTAATAGCAATTATGTACTGGGTCAATTATGTGCTGGGTCAATACTGTATTTTGCTGTTGTGTGATACAAACTATTAACTTGTTTTCATTTGGCTTGGTCAATTATGTTCTGGATACTAGTTGATGTACTGTTTTGATTGAAACTAGTTTATAAGATGTTCAATTATGTATTGGTTTCATTTAGAGAAAGCATGCTGTTCAATTATGTACTAGTTGATAAGCATGCTGTTTAGCTTTTAAAATTTCATGTCGAATCTCTTTTAAAAGTTCATGTCGGATCCACTTTGTACCTGTTTTTCTTTTTTAGTTAACTTATTAACCTAGTTTTTTTCTTTTTTAGCGGCTTGTACCAGTTTGGCTTTTTTACTGGTACGTTTTTACATTATCATGAATGCACATCTGCTCTCGTGATCCCAATATTGCCATTTTTGGTCTGATAAGAAAAATGCATTCTGATCACCCATCACTTGTATACCTAAATGATCTTGGATGTATACCTGAACCCTTTCAATTGCGCATCTGTTTAACACAATTAATTCTTACCTCATGCGTTAACAATAAAGAAAGTCAGGAGAAGAAATTAAAATTGAGTCATAAGCATGTTCAATCTAGTATTAGTTGCCAAATATAGCACTAACACAAGTGATGGGTGATCTGTTTAACACCATTTCATTTTACCCATTTCATTTTACTTATAGCCCTGTCAACATATATGCAAAACACTCTAACCATTGGCCGCATTTAATTCCAAATAGGACCTAAACTGTATAATACAAAATGTAGCTGCATATTGAATATTTAGAAGTCAACATATAATGCTCTGAAAAGGAATATTTCATTAATATGCTGAAATTATTAGTACGTCAGTAAGAACGAAGGCATTTATGCAAATACAATGCCATGATGGCGAAATTTACGTATAGTTAAATGTACTATGCTTTCCTTGTCAACTGTTTCAATCTTCCTGGCTTACCATTTTGGTTCCACGCATATAAGTTGGTGGTGCATGTGTATGCCATTGGGTCTTACATTTCCTTCAACTGGTACCAGTGGTACATGGTACCAATTACAATTTTTTTTTTTTTAAAAAGTAACATTTTATTACGGTTACCCGTTTCATTATAGAAACTGAGTTCATACAAACCAGAAAGTAGAAATGAAAAGATCCCCTCATTCTCACTTTGTTCAAACCCAGCACATACGCTGACCCCTCCCTATCAGTCTACAAAGTAATCTACTGAAATTGAAAATGACAGATAAACCCAGTACAAAGTTCATATCTTATATTTAGAAAAATGCTAAGTTCAAATTCAGAGTTTAACGAAGCCCTGAAAGCTCTTCTTCACGTTTTTCTCTTCCTAGCTTTGTGTGATGCTAATCAACCTTGTCCGTCCAGCATTGCTCCCCTTAGTGAGATATCACCTTCATTGTCTCCTCCTCCTGCTTCGTTAATTCCCATAATTGATGACTCACACTCCTCCATTGATGCTTCCTTGTTATTGTTTGATCATGGAATCAAATCAATTTCGTTTCATTTTCCTCAATTTAGCAATTATTGAGTTTACAGGCCCTATGCAATTGAGCCATCTCCATCTCGAATCCACTAGAGAGCACGGAATTGGGCTTATCTATTGGCATTGGGATTCCTTTCTCTTGCAATTGAATGCCCCGACATGATGGCATGGTGGAGAGATGAATTGAGGTGTGCAAGCGGCATCTGGCTTCAATTCACTTCCTGGGGTACAAAATGCAATTGCAAGAAAGCGGTCGCTGTAACTCGGAAAATTACATTTTCTGTTAGGAAAAAATGCCTCCATTTCAGAAAACTGAAGATATCATTTGTGCTGGTATTGTTAAAAGAATGGGTACGATTTCGAAACTTTTCATCTGACCAGGATAAATTTGGGACAAAAAACAAAGTGTAAATGTCTTTTACACCATTACAACTATTGAATTTAATTTTTTCAGAATCAAAACAAAACCTTGAGTTTTGCATCAAAAGGATAATAGAAAAAGATGACTGTTTTTTTTCCTCTCTTGCACGCCTGCTGAGACACGAAGCCATCATCCGTTCATGCAACGGATATCTGACAAGCTATAGGACGGACGCAAGTGATTTTCCACTAAGGCCCCTCCGTTAATTTTATTTACACGCCAAGCTTCTCCGGTGGGTTTACAGTAGTTCCGGCCATCGCAAGACATAGGGATGGGCTCTATAGTTTCGTGAAGGAGAGGAGAGTACAATTATATTCTTGGTTTTGGTTGCGTTGACCTAGACCCATGGGAAGACCACTTGGTTGGTACAGTGGCACAGTCGGGAGAATGGAAATGGAAAGAGACGAAAGAGACGAAGAGTCTCAAAATGGAAATGATTTTTTTAATGTTCCTTTTAATTTTCGAGCGATACGGGCAGATTTGGGCAGGATCGATTTCGCAGATTTTTGCTTTTTTCCGTCCGCGCCCTTCGATCTCCATCGGACAGTCCAAATAAAAGGACTGCTCGGCACAGTCCTTTTAAAGGACTGTCGAGGATGCGGATTGGTCGCACCCCTGACGGTCTTTCCACTTCGAGAGGTTTTGTTACATTTGGCTTGGTGTTGATCGACACCACCTACTAGTAAAGAAAAACCACCGCAAGCGCAAACCCTCACTCCCTCTATCGATTTTTTTCTCTCTCTCTCTCCGGCTATTGCCGGAGTAAAGTGGATGAGAAGAAATGTTGGAGGATTACGCGGCGATCCTCGTTCAGAAGTTCCTCGGCAACTATGTGCGGGGTATCAACAAAGAGGCGCTCAAGATTAGCGCCTGGCAAGGTATTCCACTATTTTCTTATTTCTCCGTGGTTGATCGGAAATACTGAGTTGTTTGCTTGTGACGAAAGGAATCATTTATCCTTTTTGTCAGTTTAAGAGCGTTGTCTACTTAAAATTAGTTTTACTGAGAAGTCTTAGGGATGGGTTTGTATGGATCAGAATACCTAGGGATGATTTTAATCAAGTGAACTTGCCACCGAGTTGTCTTATTTAATTTTACAGGTTTTAAGTCCAAAATGTTTTCTATTATTCATGTTTCATCATCATTATTATTTGCGCGGGCATGAGCGTTCTTCATTTGATTTTCAGGCGATGTGGAACTGAAGAACATGCAACTGAGGCCAGAGGCACTCAATGCATTGAAGTTGCCAGTAAAAGTCAAAGCTGGATTTCTTGGATCTGTCAGACTCAAGGTTGCTAAATTAATTTCTTAAACTTAATTTGCCATAAGGTGCTTGGTTTAGAAACTGTTTCAGTATTAATATAGTTGCTACTGGGATTGATTATTGGTCTGACCAAAAGTTGTTTGTGTGCACTACTGCCCCCATCATGTAAATTATGATTATCTGAGACTCCAGCATAATATGAGTTCTAACTGAGGCCTTATGGCGCTGCCGATAGCTAATTTAGGCTAGTGAAGGTTCAGTTGGACCTATGCCACTTTATTAGGTTGAATTGAACCTTATTTACAGAATGACAACAACACGAGCAGTGTGCCACTTTGACTACTCGTTAGACTGAATCATTTGTGTTAAATTTCCTGTTATCTTTAATTATGGATTTCTCGATGGCTAGTCAAGGTTAATGGGGTATTTGTGGGACAGGTAAATTGCCATTTTAGTTTAAAAATTGTCTTACAATCCAATGAGTAGTTTGGTTAAATTGGGGTTCAGTGTGTGCTTGGAAAAAATTTTCCATAGTGTCTTTTTGTATTTAATCTGATGGATTTGTGTTTATTGTCAGGTTCCATGGAGCAAATTGGGTCAGGAGCCAGTTGTGGTCTATCTCGACCGAATCTTCATTTTAGCCGAGCCGGCATTGCAAGTTGAGGGCTCTAGCGAAGAAGCTCTCCAAGAAGCCAGGAGGAATCGAGTCAAGGTGGTTTTTACTCTTTCAGATGATCAAATATTTCCTAAAACAAGGATTTAGTCTTGGGCTTTTGGACCGGTTGCCCTCTAAAACTTAGTGAATTGGCAGGATTAGGAGGAATTGTTTATAAATAATATAAATATATTTTTTTCAATTATTTTCTCATCAGTAATTGGCATCAGATGGGTTTTGTTCTCTGTGTATATCTCCCTGACCAGAAAATATATGTAGGTTTCAAATGATTTAATGTTTTAAAGTATTGTCCTTGTTTGAGAGGGAGCCAGAAACAAAGCTAATGTGTTTTTTCATTGGCCCTAGTTGGCTTTGTTTAACAATTTAGTGTTGTTCTTGTTTTTGAAGGAGATGGAGATGAAGTTACTGGAGGCGAGGGATGAGCTAAAACCTGAAGCAGTATGAACTCTTTGAATATCAACTATTAACTTATTTCTTTGTTTAACTGTAGTATACTTGTAAGTATGTTGGTCATTTGAGAGTTTATTTCCATGCCATCTTTTTGTTCTGGTATATGCCTCATTGTTGTTTATAACAAAATTATTTTCAGTAAACTTATTTCCTCTATCATTCATTTATCTAACATATATGGTTGGTTTTCTTTGAAGAACACATCATGGTTAAGCTCTGTCATAAACACAATAGTAGGGAATCTCAAGCTTTCTATCAGCAACATCCACATAAGATATGAGGATACTGAGAGGTAGCTGCTCTCTTATTTTCTCCTTTTTTTTTAATCTCTTTCTGTTATTCTCCAATTAAATTCTGAGAGACAAGACATCTTTTATTTCTAGCAATCCAGGTCATCCATTTGCAGCTGGATTGACGCTCGGCAAGCTCTTGGCTGTAACAGTTGATGATCATGGGACTGAAACTTTTGCCACAGGAGTAAATTTAGATCGTATTCGAAAGGTACATTTACATACCTCTTAGTTACCAAGGAAGGATTACCATATTACCACATTCTTTTGGTTCCGTCTTAATTCCTATCAGTATTGAATAAAATAGCTAGAATGGTTAGGGTTTGGCCGACTAGAGGAAACATTGACCTGTATTGAACTGCTAGCTGCTTGATTTAGAATTCTTAGATTGTTGGATTTCATCTCCTTGATTGCATGGAATTTGATTTTATTTGTATGTTAACAATGGGTTGATTTAAAGATGTGTTTTACTTTTTAAATGTAAAATGCCCACTATTGATCTTTATAAAGATAAATGAAAAGTGAGAGTACAATTAGAAGGGAAAGAAAAGGAGAAAGGAAAGATATGAAACATAATTTAAGTTCTGAGTGACCTATCAGGTTGGGCCATAAACTGACACCCCTGCTGGCAATGTTTCATAAAGATATGTTATATGAGGATTTTGTCACGCAAAGCATGGATGAATAAGATGAAAGGTGTAATGAGGAAACCTATTATAACTTAAGTCATCCAGGTGCTGGTGCATACCACAATGCTTTCCTTCATCTGTCAGGATTATCTTTTTACTCTTAAGCTCTGTCAATTGTTTTTTATTTAAGAGCAGTCTGTGGTGCTTGAGAGCTTAGCTTTCTATTTTGACTCGGATAGCAACCCATGGGAAGTTGATAAGCCGTGGGAAGATTTGCGTCCTTCAGAATGGAGCCAGGTATTTTGTTGCCAACACTTGGTTAGTCTATGTGACAGGTCAGCACAATGGGGGCTATGGGTAATCGGGTCTCGAGTTCTTTGGCACTTTTAAGTGTTTATTGTTATACCTGACCCTTTTGACCTTGTTTTAGTATTACAGCATCAATACTTTTGGAGTTTGCAAGACATTTTCAGCCAGAATTTGATGCTTACTTCCCGAGTTAAACCCCGGGTCACTAGCTAAAAACCTCAATTAAAATTAAACGCACAAAATAAAATAAAAAAAGAAAGAGAAAAACTTTTCCCAGACAAATGTTTGCCTCGTTCCACTTTAGAATATACTAATTTTTACCAGATGATACTAAAATCTGGAAGGTTCTCTGTCGTGCTAACTGCTAATTTTGTTTTTCAGATATTCGAATTTGGGGAGAAGGATGACAGTACATCTGAAAAAGCTTCTTTTAAACACAGCTATATTCTACAACCAGTAACTGGTACTGCAAAATATACAAAACTACGGCTACTGGAGGCTAGAAGAACAAATCAGGCATTGCAAAAGGCTGCTGTAGACTTGGATGATGTTACACTGTCACTGTCAAAGGTTATTTACATGCTATTATAGCCTGTTATTACCATCGTTGGAGTTCAGTTCTATTTCCATTTGGCAATGACCAATTCTTCACTGGCCAGCGTGTTTTCGAAATTTGGACTTTAGCTGCCGGTTTGGCTATCAGTTTCACAAAAGTTGGGACTTCTGTACAGTTATTTTATGTTGGTATTTGTTAACTGCATGCTATGAGATTATATGATATATTGAGGTTTAGTTGAGTTATGTCCTGTTAATTGCTAACTTGGTCATCAATATCAATATTATAATTTGTTGCTATGAATAAATTGAGTGCAAGCGACTTACTAAGTTCGTTTTTTGTTGGTCATAGGATGGTTACAGGGACATAATAATGATGGCAGATAATTTCTCATCTTTCAACCAAAGACTCAAGTATGCTCATTATCGTCCTTCTTTGCCAGTCAAGTCAGATCCAAAATCATGGTGGAAGTATGCTTATAGAGTAGTTACTGAGGAGACCAAAAAGGCAAGGTGAGATGATCTAATGACACATATTCTGCTCCTCTACATTATTTTTTATCCTATCTCGATATCCTCTGAGTTTGTTATATTTTTCCTAGAGTCTGCTTTGGTTGACCTTCGTTCGCTAGGACAAATAGATAAAGTTATACGGTATTATGAAAGAAAATGGGGATTTTGTCTGCCAAAAGGAAGTTATGCCAGGTTGGATTGGGAACAAAGGCAGAATGTGCCTCTCTTAATAATGAGGCATGCAACTTGGAATTTAAAAGTTGTTCCCAGTATAAGCTATAATTCTTTGTGTGTTAATTATTTGATGATTATGTCACGCATTCAGGGTTTCATTGTTAGATACTTGGCTATAATTTTACTGACAATATGACTGCATATAGTAATTATTCATTTGTATGAAAAACAGTGGAAGGCTAGCCTGGGATCAAGTTTTGAGATACTCAAAGCTTCGCAAAAAGTATGTCTCTCTTTATGCGTCGCTGCTGAAAGCCGACTTAAGTCGTATGGTTATAGATGATGACGAGGAGATTAAAAAGTTAGATCGTCAGCTTGATACTGAGGTTATTCTCCAGTGGAGGTAAGAGATAACAGACACAGACAAGAGTGTTTGTTGGTTTAAATTAATTTTTGGTTTTCAATTTTTATTTGGTTGATATCTTTCAGGATGTTGGCACATAAATTCGTAGAAGAGTCAACAAAAATCGAGATAAATTCAAGGAAACAGAAGGCCAAGCAATCATGGTGGCCATTTGGGTACCTTATCTCTTTCTAAAGACTTTAGTTTAGTATATTATTGCAGCCTTGACTAGCTCTTGCTGCACAACTACAGAAGGAAATGCTGAAATAGTGGTTAGCAAAAAACAAAAATTCTAAAATTAAAATTATACTAATCTGAGGGTTGAAACTTCATTGACTGGCAGCTGAGTTAACAATCTTGACAATGGATTGATAATATAAGTACATTACAAGTTTGGACATTCAGATGTGATCGATATGACATCTCAAAATTTTCCTAGTGAAAAATGTTGAGATATGATGCTCTTTTACTATTCATCAAAGGTTTTAAATTTGCAATATATAGTGACATCTGATGGAATATCAAACAAATACACAGATGGCGAGAACTTTGATAATTTACAAATTTAGTTGCCTTACATCACCTTGGCAAACTTGTAAGTAAACTTTTGAGATATTTTCAAGTTGTCTAGATCTCCTGTGTCAAATGACCCCTAAACTGAAGTAACTAAAACTGAGGAAACTAGAGGATTTGAATATTTGATTTTATAATACTTGTATCCATTTTGTACATGTACTGTTTATTGTAGAACTTGAAGTAACTCCTTTATGTAGGTCTGGTTCCACTAAGGAAGAGCCCGAATTAAAGGGTTTAACTGATGAAGACTGGGAGAAACTAAACAAGATAATTGGCTACAGCAAAGAGAACTCTGACGAGTTCCTGCTGAGCATTCAGGATAAGAACTTGATTCAGTTCTCACTCAAAGTACGCATGAAACACAATGCATCAAGGCTTACCCATGGAGATGAATGCCTGGCTGACTTATCATGTGATGAGTTGCTCTGCAATCTCCAGATGTACACTGAAACAAAGATTTTTGACGTGAATCTTGATTCATATAAATTATCATCTCCGTATGGCCTACTTGCCAAGGTTAATTTGTTGTCATTTTTCAAGGCAAATTTGTTTGTAGTTTTATACTGTCACATAAGTCACAGAAGTTCATTTTTTGGCAGACACATATTGAAGTATATCATGACATTTATATGACAGCAGAGAGTAATTTTAATTAAGGTCTCTGAACTACCGTTCGTCAATCTTTCTTTGTGAGTGGAAAGAAAGAGAGTTTATATTGATTGTTCATGAAGTTAGGAGAGACGATACTATGATTATAATTTTATAAGCCACCATGTTTCACAGAATTATAACGAGTTTTAGTCTTACATGTATATATGATGAGGTTATAGGACATAGAAAACTTCTTTATTCATTTGGTCTTGAAATTGCAATGTACCCTCATCATGGAAAAGTGTACTGATGTACTAAGTTGATGACAGAGTGCCACAGCATCTGATTCATTTGGCGGTGTCTTCTACTATAAGCCCTTTGAGGAGCCCATAGACTGGAGTTTCACAGCTAAAGCTAAGCCTTGTTATGTCACGGTAATAACCCTTTCATTCCAGGAAATACTTAAACTGTAAATTTTGAATTACCATTACACAGTTTTGTAATTAGAGTTAAAACTTTGTTTTGCACAAATAGTTAAACAAAATCAAATTTAGATCTCTAGTGCAAACTTAATTAATGAAGACTAGCCTGATGAATGCAAATCAAGCAGAACACTGGGTCTATGCTAATAGTCTTTATTATTAATAGCAGGCTCATTTTTTTTGCTTCTTGGTTGTTTTACAGTATCTAAAGGAGTCTATTGATCTAATAGTGGCTTTCTTCAAGAGCAGCCCAATAATTAGTCAAAACCTAGCAATGGAGGCTGCAGCAGCTGTTCAGGTTAAGCAGTTTCAATCTTTAACTAGATAATACAAACACAGAAAAGAAAAGAAGAAAGGGAACTTTTCAGTTATTGATTTGCTTCACCATAGCACGTGGGAGACTGAATAGCGTGTTTTATATTTCATGACTATGTTATGCAAAGATGACCATTGATGAAGTTAAGCGGACTGCTCAACAACAAGTCACAAGGGCACTAAAGGAGAAAGCCAGGTTCTTTTCACAACTTGTTAGTATGATCTTTTATTTGCTTAGAAAGATAATTGGTACTCTTAATGAGGTTTGGATGAGATTACAGTTTCCTCATTGTGTATATATGACATTTTTCAGGCTGTTTAAATACTGGTTAATCTTTTTCCTGATTGATCTTGTTGGGTTTTATTTCTAGCTTATCCTAACTTGTTTGTGACTAAAAGCTTCATTGTTGTTGATGTTGTTAAAAATACTTTTTTGATATTTTATGAGTGAACCCCTCAAGTCATCATTATAAGTAAATGGTAAAATTAAATTTTATGACTGAACTACATTCTTCATCAGAATAAGAGTTCAATAATAAAAATAATATTCAAAAGAAAAGCAGAAATATGCAGAAAATTAACTTCATAACTATAGTAGTGTTGGGTTTTGGGGAGATCGACCTATATATTTTGATTGGAGAAACAATCCTCTACCTGTTGTGACTTATGAGTGCACAGTCTTTTATCTTTCTTCAAACATCAGAGTAATGCCAGAGTACATTGCTTTGTGTTTACCACATCTACCGTGAATATTGGATTTACTTCTGAGGCTTGTAAATAGGCATTTGTCTCATGTCAGTTGTACTTGGATATTCTTACGTCCATCATTGTTTAATCCTGAATTTTAATCACACTTGTGTAGATTTTCTCTGGACCTTGATATTGCTGCTCCAAAGATCACCATTCCCAGCAAGTTCTGCCCGGATGGTGTACATGAAACAAAACTTCTGCTTGACCTCGGAAATTTGATTTTACGTACACAGGTCCTTTCTCTCCTTTTATTGGGAATATATTAGTTAGGGGTGAGGTCATTCTTGGACAGAATTTAGGTTTGGTTGACACAGTTTATGATGATGATATGAAAGTTAGAATTTCCAAGGAATAGTTTCCAAACATGTAAAATGATCAGATAGGTCTTTTTTCTAATGTTACACCTGGATAAAATGTTATTATGCTGATTTGTGAGTATCAGATTTGTGGCTTCTGTATTAGTTCCATTTACTAATTGATTGGCCTAAAAGCCTAAGTTCCACTCCTCCACCACCCCACCCTCCAACCAAAATCCCGAGGCTGCCCCCACACCATGGGTGGTGGTTTTGTTCATAGCCACAGTAGGTGCGCAATGATATATTGTAACAGAGGCATGAGATTTTAACTAAGATCCATGTGCTTGTATCTTGTATCCTCAATAAAATCCGATTGAAAGAAACAAAGGAAGGATGAGAAAAGAAGTGAAAGAATAAAGAAAATGAAAACAAACATAGGAAAGCAGAAAGGAAGAAAAAAAAGGAGAAAAAGAATTGAAACAAGTTGGAGGAACTAAGGTTGAGGTTTTGGTGAAATTCGTATGGAAGTCTTTCAAATTTTTAATTTTAATGTATGGTAAGTAATATTCACCTTGTACGATTACGTCACTAACAAGGTTTAACTTTGGGAACCAGGAGATGTGGGACTACAACTCTGCAGATGAGGAGGAAGATATGTATCTACAATTTAACCTTGACTTGAGTGATGTCTCAGCATTCCTTGTTGATGGTGATTATGAGTGGAGCTTGTCACCAACTGAAACAGGTCCCAATCCATTGGGTAGCAATATTCTCTTGCCAGTTATTGATAAATGTGGGATCGTTGTTAAACTTCAGCAGGTGCCTATTCTCTTCATTTATTGATATGCTTTAAAAAGATCCCAAACAGACAGAAACAACAAGCATTGAACTTACGAGTATTGAGACAGAAACAGTTTCAAGTTATTTTTAAAATATATAATATAATCTCTACTCCTTATAAATGCACGGATCCAAGAGGTGTTACACGCTAGATCTAGTGTGTAAAAAAATGTTTGTACCGTTCGATTGATTTGATCTGTGGTTGGATATCAATCGGTAGATGAAGAAATAGTAAATTTTGGTTTTCCGTCTAATAAAGAAACAAATTTAACAACATATCTACATGTATCGCTGGTAGATTGAGCAACATATTTTTATTACCTAACATTGTTTTGTTTCTTTATTTGCCCACATATGAGGGCATCTTATGCTAGTATTTCTAAAATTTTTTATGGTCTTTATGTTTACCATTTTCTCGTGTCATTGTCAATAAATTTAGCTCTGCAGCATTTATTCCTTGTTTTATCTAATTTCATCGGGCCTTAGTATTATAATACTTAAAAAACTTTTTCTTTGGACAATCTTTTTATTTGTTTACTGACAATCGTTTCCTGGTTTTTCTTTTATAGATCCAATTGGAGAATCCCTGCTACCCATCTACAAGACTCGCAGTTAGGTTGCCGTCTCTGGGATTCCACTTTTCCCCAGCTCGGTATCACCGATTAATGGCTGTTTCGAAGGTTTTTCAAGGGGACAACACTGGTACAGACCAAAGTATAATGCAATTACAGGATCAGGCTAATCTCGAGGGATGGTTATCTGTTCTATCTTGGAAGGTTGCGATCATGTTTTCATTTCTGAAACACACCTTTTCAAGTATATTTATTTCTTTAGGTTACGCAAAACAAAACAAAGAAAAAATAAAAGAAAAAGATGGTGTTCTCTTTGTCATTTGATGTTTGATGTTTGATTGCTGAGAACACTTAGATGGGCCCAAGGATGCCAAAAAGATGAGTAATTGGTTTCCTATATACCACGAGTGTACAATTGTATTGAGAACAGTAAATTCTGCTTAGGATCCTATTTTCTTGTTCTCCAATGATTGAATGATAATTGCTTTCATCTTTTCCATGAGAATTCATCTGATATTTACTTCTTCACAACAGGGTGTAGGGAACAGAGAACCTGTCTGGCAACAGAGGTACCTACGCCTGGTGGGGCCCTTTCTTTATATTTTTGAAAACAATACTTCTCCAGTATACAAACAATGGATCAGGTTTGTTTAAATTCTTTCTTTATCTACATGACATAGCTTTAATGAATGAGTTTTAAAGAGGCCATATAAATTTACCTGCACTTTTAGCATATTGTAGTAGTCATTGTTGTGTGGTGTACTAAAATTTTCCACTCTGTAAGGATTTCTTTCCTTCTTTTTTTTATAAATGGATGAGGATCTGTCCAAATGGCATTAAACTGTAGGGGTTCAGACCTCTCTGATGTGTAGAATTAAAGCAGACTAATTTTTCTTATAGATGGATTTTTTAAAATATTACCATCAATGGGCAGGATCCAGATTGATTTGAATCATCTGGTTCCAAAGGAACATTGGAGGGTGGGCAAAGCCATTTGGACAAGCTTGAACAATGTTTAAAAACCATTGTGGTTGATGACTTCTGTTTGGTACACTCATTGCAGTTTACGAGGAAAACAGATTCGCCGAGTCAATAGTGATCTTGCAGGTGGTGTGGACAACATACTTGCGTTGTATGATTCTGGACAATTCAATCCTAAGGAATGTTTTCTCCCTTATCATAGTCATTAATCTTTGTGCAAATTAGTTACTAAATATAACATTTCTCATTAAAAAAAACTAATAATTTCTGTATTCTGTCATCTCATTTGGGGTTTAGCAGGTGCTGGAAGATGGGAATGCTTTGATATTATTATGCGAGAGTGATGAAGCAAGGAGGACATGGCACAAGCAACTGCAAGGTGCCATATATCGTGCATCGGTAGCCTGTCTGTTACCCTTCTCTTTTTTGTTGCCACTGTCTCATTGGAGCAAACGGTCATCCCAGTTTATGAAAATATATAATAATATTAAATAGCATCTTAGTTTTTTAATCATTTTGGATAATTGATAGATATTTTGAGAAACTACGGTTGTTTGGTTGGTCTGTGAACTAACCTCTCTACTCACGAACATTGTTCAAGCAAACATGATCTTTATTCACAAACAGAGGCTGTTTGCAATTCCTGTGTTTATGTGTATCAAACCTCTCCCATCTCTATTCTCAACGCACCATCCAAACGGCATACCCTATCCACGAACGAGCTGTATTCTCACTCTTCTTAATACACTATTCTCATGCCCAGAGGAACATATTGGACTAAGCAACATCAATAATGAAACCTCATTATCATGGAACTGAACACAAAGTTCTATATTATTCTTTTGGTTCAAAGCTGATTAAATAGATATTATCATTGTCTTGTGTTATTTAAGAACTCATGAATAATGAGAATTTTACAGAGCTCTGTTTATGAAGTACCATGAGAAAGATGCCACAAATTTCTACATCTTCTTGACTCTATACTCACATTTAGATTTTGTAGATTATAACCGGTCTCTCCCCTTCACTCAATTTAGTTATAAATATGCAGGGAGCTCCCTCTGTTGCTACAATTTCTGAAGGCCCCTCCCCTGATGGATTTACAAGGGATAGTTCCTTCAAGTCCGATAACGTGGCCAATGGTGCAGTCATTGAGAAATTATTTCTTACAGGTGTTCTAGATGAGCTAAGGGTTTGTTTTAGCTGTAGCTATGAGGTACATTTTTATGCATGTTTCTCTGAGGTTCAAAATATTTGAAATGTGTGTGAATATTGATCTTGATCTGCCAGCAATTCTATCTTTTAGAAAAACCATTTTATACAAAAAAAAATTATCTTACTGATCTACTTTTTTGTATGCATCATCATTTGTACATTACTTTTGTGGAAGACAAAATATCCGCAGTCATGTGCTGTTGTGATTTTTCTTTTGTTATCACTGTTGATTTCTTTGACGTGATGATAATCCTTTTAGTTATATGATACCTTTTGTTCTGACATAGGGCAAACAAGATTTCAAGAAGATATTACTGAGCAACGAGAAAAGTTTGTTCAAGTTCAGGGCAGTTGGTGGCCAGGTATGCATGCTATTAAAGTTTATGTGCATGCCCTTCTATCTCTCTCTAAGAATAAGGCAGTTTGATAGAGTCAGGGACTCAGGGTTTATTGTACCTGCTTAAGCTCAATCTCAAGTCACCTTAACTGAAATACTTGAAGAATGCAACGAAGGTCCAAATCTTGCCACCAGTCACACCAAAATAGAAGGAAATTATGTATTTCTTGCATATATTATGTATATTTTCCATTTTAGAAGGAAAAAAAAATGCTTTTTTAAATTTGAATATCCATATGGCCATACCAAATACTAGGCCTACATGATAATCATCTGTGCCTGTGCTGTAGGTGGAACTCTCAATGAAGGCCGGAAACATTCTCTTAGGGACTATCCTTAGATCTCTTGAAATTGAAGATCAATACTCTCTGTTGGGTGGATCATCATCCATGCCCCGATACCTCGCAAGATCCTTCATCAGCTCTGAGTCCGATGACATTTCTGTACAGGACACGTCTCCAGCATCACTAGAGAAGGCCAGAAGCAGAAATTCTCTGAGAAAAAATGAAAGCGATGACAACTTCTTTGAGGCGACTGATGACTTTGACGAGGTGTACGAAACCCCTCATCCTGACCAGCATCAGACAAGCTCTGTGGAATTTTCGTTGAAGCCTCCTGGCTTTTCCCGGTTACCTAGTTTGATCCCTGATTTGGATTCCGAACCTGGGAGTGAGAAGGCGGGGAAGAATAAAGATGACCAGCATTCTTCGGATAGCTTCATTAAAGCGCAGATTGTAGTCTTTGACCAGAGCTCTCCTCAATACAAGAACTTGGATAATAGAGTGAGTTGTTTAATTATAGAGGTACATTTTCTTCCAAGTCAGGTTTGAGATGTGGGACTAGATTCTGATAATCAGCTGAGAATGTTGAGAATCACTCAAGAAAGGCAAAACATATGGTACAGGTGTAGGCAATCTGGTTTGGTAAATTGTATTTTGATTGTGTGCTTTCTAATTTACCTTTATTTTACAGGTCATAGTCACACTCGCAACACTGTCTTTCTTCTGCTATAGGCCGACGATAATAGCGATAATGGAATTTGCAAATGCCATCAACTATGTAGAGGGAAAGGATAATGGGACTTTCAATGATAATGGGTCAGATAATTTTTCAGGCCCGATAATGAAGGAATCAGAAGCCGAAGAGAATTCCAGTTCTGCTACTGCGAGGGACCCACCTATAAGGGGTTTTCTTGGAAAAGGCAAGAGCATGGTCATTTTCCATTTGACATTGAACATGGCCAAGGCTGCAATTTATTTGATGAACGAGGCTGGGTCTTCTATTGCTACTTTGTCGCAGAATAATTTACTCACCGATATAAAGGTTTGTGAATCTGTCTAGAACAGAGAGGGTACTGGTTGCTGTTGTGTTGATGGTAATGCAATAAGTCTCAATATTTTAGTCTAAAAATTGGGGCCTAAAAATGGAGTAACATGTTTCAAGGATAACTACTGTAGGCAGAACAAATTCAGTCCAAATAGTGGATTAGAAGCCATTTTTTCTGTGGCAAAGCAACCTAATTATTTATTAAGTCACCTGGAAGTTGAAGTTATTCCTTGCTTTCAGGAGAAGAGTTTTCTATTTCAGTTCTACTAATTGTAGCATAATTCAGATTAGATAATATCTGCTTCAGTTCTGTTATCATGTTGCAAAAGCATAACTATTGTAGGCAGTTGAGAGAGCACTATCATAATAACAAATTTCACACCAATAGATGCTGTCATGCCTATTTGCTTCTTTCCAGGACTTCATGTTAACTCAATTTGTTATGTTTAAAGGTCTTTCCATCTTCATTTAGCATAAAGGCTGCACTTGGAAACCTGAAGATAAGCGATGATAGTCTCAATAAATCCCATCAATACTATTGGGTCTGTGACATGAGAAATCCAGAAGGCACTTCTTTTGTTGAGGTTAGCTGTTATCCTCTTCTTCTATGACATATTTTGAACTTCCTGATGGAGGCAGTCCCTGGAATTACCCCAAAAAAATGATATGCTGTGTTTGGAGTGCTAATTATTGCTTGGTATATTATGTTGAGTGTGATGTGCGAGTATTGGAACTATCCATGTGATAGGGCACGCCACTCTGTGTAAAGCATAACTTTCTTTGGAACTATATTAGAGTGCTAATTGTTCATAGTTCTGTAACTCTTATTCCTGTAGATTGATTTCACATCATTTAGTGTTGACGATGAAGACTACTGTGGCTATGACTATAGCCTCACAGGAGAGCTTTCAGAAGTTAGGATTGTGTACTTGAATCGTTTTGTTCAGGAGGTAAGATTTTAAGTTTTTTTAATTATTTTTATATATTGATTTTATTTGAAACTGAGTAGGAATTCTGTTCCTCTTATCTTCTGCATCAGATTATAGGATATTTTATGGGGCTGGTACCAAGAAATGCAGACAGTATTGTCAAGCTTAAAGATAATGTGACAGACTCGGAGAAGTGGGTTAGTAAGAGTGATATTGAAGGAGACCCTGCCTTTAAACTCAAACTTTCTCTGAGTCGGCCTATAATTTTGATGCCTCGGAGCACTAATAGTCTTGAGTAAGATCTTTAACCTATTTGCTATTAATATTATTGGAAGAAATTTCTTTTTGGTTTGTACTTAAGTTTTGTATGTCAAACAAGTAGGAATATTTTGATGAAAGGAGAGTAGGGCATGCAATACTTTTTTCTACTGATTCAAATGATTTTGAATTGCAGTTTTTTAGAGCTGGATGTAGTCACTATAACAGTTGAGAATACATTTCAGTGGCTTGGTGGTGATAAGAGTGATATCCATGCTATTCATCTAGATTTAATGACCATAAAGGTAATTTTTTGACTGTTAATATCATTAAGATAACCTGTATTACCTTATCTCGATGAATGTTTGCCAGTTTAATATCATTAAGATAACCTGTATGTTCTGATGATATTAAGACGTAAACAAACTGACTGGTAATACAGGTAATACAGGTTTTCTTAATGATATTAACAGGCAATACATGTAGTTTGTTTACATCTAGATTTTTTGGCATCCTGATGTAAACAAACTGGTCAGGTTCAATTCTTCTACAGTGGTTTGTTCTGGCTTACTAATGAAAATAGCATATTTTCTTTTAGGTTAAGGACATTAACCTGAGTATTGGCATTGATATGCTGCGTGGAGAAAGTATAATTCAAGATGTCCGTGGCCTCTCCCTTGAAATAAAGCGATCTCTCCGTGACTTGAGCCACTTGATGCCAGCTGTTGAGGCTTCTATTAAAGTACCTGTTATGCTTTTACTTCCTATTTTATATCATGGCTTCTTAACAATGCAACCTTGTAGAACTCATATTGGTATCAATGTTTGGTTTCATAATTTTCTTTCTGAACAGCAACATCGTCATTCTTCGGTTTGGTGTTCCAAGTATATATACTTGCCAAATATATGTGATAAATGTGCTTAATATCAGCTCATTTTCCATTTGCAAATTAATATATTTTGTTTTAAAATTATAACCCAGAGTGTGATAAGCACAAATGCCTGTAATAATTATTCTTACTCGAGTTCAAGTTTGAGACAATTCTTCTGAAAAGTAGTACTTAGCTTTGGTTGCATTTTGTTCATCTGCAGATGGAATTTCTAAAAGCATCTTTATCCAACCGGGAGTATGAAATCATAACTGAGTGTGCATCATCCAACTTCTCTGAGACTGCAAATATCGTACCTTCCCTTTATGATGAATCACCTACCGCCATCAGTACTGGCGCTGTTGCTTCCTCTTCACTTGTTCTTCCTGAAGATTTTGTGGAAGGCAGACCCTGTGAAGAAGAAGTGGTTCCATGGATAACTATGAAGTGCTCAGTTACCATCAATCTGATTGAGCTTTCATTGCATTCAGGCTTCTCAAGGGATTCTCCTCTGGCTAGTTTACAAGTACGTAACTTAAGTAATTTGTTTCTGTATCTGAATTTATATTTATACATCAAATTAGGCAAAACATGGAAGGTTCTTTTTGTGCACAGACCTGGTGGTTTTTGTGTAAATTTATTTTTGGTTTTGCTAACTGTGGTTACATCTTATAAAAAATGTTTTTGGGGGTGAATAACTGGACAATGTCTTGACAGAGCAGTGAGCACTTAGGCAGAACAATCTTACTCAGTTTTTTTGCTATCTCATTTTCAAATGCAATTTTTATCTTCAGGCAACTGGAGTGTGGCTCTTATACAAGTCAAATACGCTCGAACAAGGCTTCCTTTTTGCAACACTCAAAGGATTTTCCGTTTTAGATGACCGTGAAGGCACGAGAGAAGAATTCAGACTCGCCATAGGAAAATCCATGAATGTCGGTACTTCCTCGGGTTATGAGGCTGGAAGTTACAGGGAAGTCATACCAGCTCCAGTCTCACGGGAAAAGTTTTTCGAAAAGCAACTTGGTTTCAAGCCAATCCCTTCCATGCTTATACTGGATGCCACATTTAAAAAGGATTCAACAAGTGTATATCTGTGTATCCAACGGCCCAAATTTCTAGTAGCTCTCGACTTCTTAGTGGCTGTCATTGAGTTTTTTGTCCCTTCATTTGGTGCGGTGTTATCCAATGAAGATGACAAAGATCAGCCACAAATTGTCCCTGCCATAATGTTTGTAGATCAGATATACACCCAAGAATGTTCTGTTCTCTCCATCTCAGCTCAGAAGCCGTTAATTGCTGATGATGAGAGATTCAATCATTTTATATATGATGGAAATGGCGGGAAATTATTACTCCAAGACAGAAATGGAGACCTGCTTTTGGTACCAAGCCCTGAGCCGTTTATCTTTGTGGGCAGTGGAAAAAGGCTTAAATTTAGAAATGTCACCATAGTGGTAATTTACTACATTTCCAATTTCTTTATCTTTGGCACTTGTGCGGATTGATAATGTTATTGTTTCAGTCGGTGATTATAACTAGCATACATGCCACCACAAGTGTCATGCATGTAGTCAATTTTTGGTTTACTTATTTAAGTTTGCTTTTCTTCTGATTGGGAATTAAAAAAAAAAAAAGTTTTTGGTTGGATCTTGGATGTCCCTAAGCTAATTCATTGCAAAATAATGTATCTTGTTTATTTATAATATCAGGGTGGGGAATACTTTGACTCGTGCATATCCCTTGGAAGTGATAGCTCATATTTAGCATCAGAAGCTGATGGTGTTTATTTAGACAAAGCTGAGAGAGATGCCGATTTTGGTGCAAATGAAGGAAGAAGGCGTGTAAATGCTCAACAGTCCAATGCTCCAACAGAGACTATAGTACAGCTACAGGTAGTTTAAGACTTTCAGCAAGTTCGATAACTAGGATATTAAACTGAGGCTACAAAACCAATTCTGCACTGATTGATATCACCCCGTTTTTTACTCAACCAAATAGTTACTCATCAAAACTCCACTTCCTTTGACTCTTTCTTCTTGGCCTGTTAAATTCACTAAAGATCGTGTTAATTTACTAATTCAGGTGACAGTTCTATCCTGATAGTGGCTAGCATTTTTTTAAAAAAGGGTCGAAACTTATGTTCCCTTTTTTCCTAGACATGTCATGGTTTGAATTTTTTTTTCCCTTCATGTTTAACTTCTTTTGCCAAACTATTATCCTTAAATGAAGATATGAGTGCCAAGGAGTTCAAAAATAGTTATATAAACAGTTTCTTCTCTTTCCTTATGTTGATATTGTCTCATGATCAAATGGTTATTTAATTTTGAACTTGAAATTTATAAAATCTTTATTGAATATAACTAAGGTTATGGGAGTACACTCAAGGTTATGATCATTTGATGGATAAACATCTGAACTTTTCAGTTTGTACTGGAATATGTCTTAATAATGAGAGCTTATGAATGTGCAACACAAAAAAATATAATAATAATATTGAGGTTGACTAAAATCAGCCCATCAGCCGCGATTATGTCTCAATTTTTGAGGTTCTAACACCTGATTTGAACCGTTCAATGTGTTCTCCATATTGAATCTCGTTGGAAACCAAATTATATATATATTTTTGAAATTCTTTTAGTATTTTTTATATTTTACAAAATTTTTATCTAAATAATTCTGGACCTTCCAATAACAATAATTTATAAAGATCTGAAAGAAATAGTAAAAAAAAAAAAATTCAGAAAAATGTAAAGGTTTGGTCTCCAGCAGGAATTCCATTCGGAAATACACTAAACAGTATGGATTGGCTGTGAGAACATGGAAAATTGAGATTTAATTGAGGTTGATGGGCTCATCTGTCAGTCGCGGCTGATTTTAGTCTACCTCCCATTTAATTATATGATTAAATGTTGAAACTACCAACGAGATAAAACTTAGTGAGTTATAAAACTGGTTTTTCTTCTAAATATTAATAAAAAAATAACAATGATAAAATAAACTAATATCATGTGTGCTGCTAGTGGTAACGTAAATGAATAACATATGTCTTCCATTTTGCATTTCATAGGCAATTGGGCCAGAGCTTACTTTCTTTAGTTCATCAAAGAATATTAGTGAGCAATCTGCACTCTCTACAAAAGTTATTCATGCCAATACAGATGCATTTTGCAGGTTTGTATTTCTCATTCTTCTTTTAGTGTACTTAGTAATTTCTGCGGCTTATCGAGTTTTTTTTTTCCTTGTATTTTGGAACACGTCAAAAAAGAAGTTTGATAGCTGCATACTTCTATTTTATTTGGAATCGTTACATTGTTCAGATCTCTGAACTTTGGTTGATTCTAATGAGGGGGCGAATCTGTAGAATTTTACTTTTTTGGCCTGCAAGTTGGCCACTTCATTTTCTTGTCTTTCTTGGCATGGCATGATAGAAGCTGAATAAATTTGAATGTAGCTGTTATTAACATTTGGACTGCCATTCAAGCATGTAAAGATTTGAGTTTGCTTGTTATTATATTCAGGATAGTAATGAAGGGAGACAGCATGGAATTGAGTGGGGATATTCTTGGCCTAAAGATGGAGAGCAATGGGATTAGGGTTCTCGAGCCTTTTGATACCTCAGTAAAATATTCAAGTACCTCTGGAAGAACAAACATCAACCTTGGATTCTCTGAGATTTATATGAACTTCTCCTTTAGTATACTTAGGTTGTTTCTGGCTGTCCAGGATGACATCTTGTCGTTTATGCGAACGTCATCTAAGAAAGCAACTGAGCTCTGTACCCAGTTCGACAATGTTGCTACTATTCATGGTACAGATTCCAATAGTACTATTCTTTCCAATTTTTCTCAATGACCTAGTGGATGGACATACAGAGAACAAAAGTATAAGTAAGGATGATGTAACTAGTGTAGCCAGCTTATAAGAAAATTTCGCACATGGTGACTCTATGTACCAATACTGCTTGTGACTGGTACTCAACGGAAATTTTTTAATGCATAATGTCAAGCTTATGGGCAGCATATTGAAAAAATGGAGTACTTTCTAAAGAGTTCATTTCTTTAGCCTTTTCTCAACTATTTATAATTGAGGATTAAATTTCAGGTCATGGAAACAACCGAGTATATGCCTTTTGGCGTCCACGTGCCCCATCTGGATTTGCAGTTCTTGGGGATTGTCTCACTCCACAGTATGTGCTTCTTTTAGAAAATTTGCATAGTTTATCTGTATTTCTAACTTTTTTTTGTCTAGAATAGAATTTCAGTTTTTCAATACATCTAATACATAGGCTTACATGGTAGAACCAGTATATTCCGGCATGTATTCTTGGGCTTCTTGCTGATATTTTGCGTATAGTGCCTACTTTAAGCTCAATTGCTAATATGTAGGCTAACATCTAATATGTTAGTTGCAGGATAGCTGTAAGTGTACACTCCTCTTATATAGAGGTTTTGGTCCTGCATTTCTACCACCACCTAGCTCAACTGAAATGCTGTTTCTGTTTAATATTAGAATCTAGAACAAAATTCTTCACTTTGGTCTACACTTACTCCCTTTCTACAACTTTTACTTTGTACAGGAATGAACCACCAGCCAAAGGAGTTGTTGCTTTGAACACGAGTCTTGTAAGGGTCAAAAGGCCTGTTGCATACAAACTCATGTGGCAATATAGGCCCCTTGTAGGAGAAACTGATGGCTGTTCCATTTGGTTTCCTGTTGCACCAAGAGGCTATGTGGCAGTCGGGTGTGTTGCTTCAGCTGGAAGCAGTGAGCCACCTTTGTCTGCAGCTCTGTGTATATTAGCTTCATATGTTTCTTCCTCAGCTTTGAGAGATTGTATTGTGCTTAAAACCAATGGGTAAGCTTTGAATCTTCCATGCAGATACAAGAGCCAGCGTCCCAATCTTTTACTGAAATTAGTATTCACTATGAAAATACGTCTGACTATAATGGTAGTGTCATGGAAGGATTAAAAGATTCTTTAACTATTGTATTTTCTTTTGGCACTAGAAATTCTGTTATAGAACAAAGATCTTGATGACAAGACCAACTAGAAGTTAATGCGCTAATATCGTTTTGTTTGTTTTCTTTTAATAGTATATTGTTTTGTTTATTGCTTTGCTTGCTTTGATTTTGTGTGATGTTGAATGTCGCAGAAGTGCTTCCAGTATAGCATTCTGGCGAGTAGATAACTGTTTCGGATCCTTCATACTCGAAGACCTTGAAAATCAGCATTTAGTTGGCAAACCTTATGACCTCCGCCACATGCTTTTCCAGAACAGCTCAGATTCATCCAGCAAGATATCTTCAGGAACACAGTATCAAACTTCTCAAAGACGTAGCAGTTCTCGAATAGAAGGAGATGCATCTTTTTCATCTGGAAGATTGTTGGAGGTGGTGGAAAGCCCGAAGCTAGTATGGTGGAATAATGATGCCGCCTCTAGGAAGAGGCTCTCTATTTGGCGTCCACATATCCCACCTGGGATGGTTTTCTTTGGGGATATTGCGGTGAAAGGGTAAGCTCTTCCTGTTGCTAGAGTGCATTGAATACTCAAATATGAAAATTGTTTTTTGTGATATTCTTGTGTACGTTATGTTTTGAATCATTTTTCTGATGATAAACCTCTCAGTTAAGTTCCAGAATTGGCTTGGCAGTCAAATTAAAAGTGTAGATCTTGATACCAGCATGGTAGCACATATATTAAAGAGGTTACTGATATTGATGAAATTTCATAAGAATTCTGTCATTTTTGTATGACAAACCTCTGAGTTATGTTCCGGAAATGGCTTGGCAGTCGAATTAAATTTAGATCTTGATACCAGCATGGCATCATCTATATTACATGTAATTTTACTGATATTTATGAAATTTCATGAGGATTCTTTGATTTTGTATCAGTAGTGGACCAAACTTGTATAACAGTGAACTTGAATTTGGGTTATGACAAAAGATAGAAAAACAAAAACAAAAATAGTGATGGCATAACAATATCGGTCATTATTATTTTCTAGTTACAAAAATATAACAGCACCTTGCTGGCTCGATCTGATAGTGGAATACTGCTCAACTGTAGGTATGAACAGCCAAATTCTGCAATTGTTCTTCGTGACCTTGGAGATGAGACCTTACTCAGACCTCCCATCTCCTTTCAGCTTGTCGGCCGCATCAAGAAGCAACGGGGCATTGATGGCATTTCTTTCTGGTACCCCCAACCTCCACTTGGATTCACATCTCTTGGTTGTATAGCATCAAAAACTGTGCCAAAACCTGAGGATTTTCCCTCTCTACGATGCATAAGGAGTGACATGCTGACTAGTGGCAACTTCCCTGAAGAAAGTATCTGGGACTCGTCGGATGCTAAGGCTTTAGACCCTTTTAGCCTTTGGAGTGTTGAAGGAGATTCACTTGGAACTTTTATTGTTAGAAATGGGTTCCGGAAGCCTCAGAGAAGGCTCGCACATAAGCTGCTGGGTCCACCAGAGTCGAGTGGATCTGACAGCATGGTTATTGAGGCTGCGCTGAAGTCTTTTTCTGCTGTAGCTTTTGATGATTATGGAGGGCTGGTAAGGTTTTCAAGTTTGGAATTTTAATCGTTACATCGTTTTGTATGCCACAACAGGCAATGAACTGTACTACATAGAATGTTGATCAAGTAATGGTTGAAGAGAGGAAAAGTTAACAGATAACCTACAAGGAATATTGGGGAAAAACAAGGGACAAAAAGGCATTTATAGGGAATTCAGATACCCATGTATTGGAATGACCCAGTTACTCTATCGTGTTTTTGTTTTTCTTTTTGGAGTCCCTGTGTGCTAAACTCGTGAGATTTTTATTTTTGCTGAGTTAAGTCTTCTGATGCAGATGATGCCGTTATTTGGTGTATCATTGGATAATATTGGATTTAGCATGCGTGGGAGGCCAGACTACTTAAATGCGACTGCCAATTTTTCCCTTGTTGCTAGGTCCTTTAATGACAAGAGTGACTCTTGGGAGCCCCTGGTTGAACCAACAGATGGGTTTTTGAGGTAGGGTGCTGTCTTCTAGCTATGCTTTAGTATTAGATGCATGCCATGGATATTCATATCATACTTTAGGTTTGAAAGTTAGTATAAACTATCCATTTGACTATTCTCTTTGCTCTTTGGCTGGGTTGTTTTGATATTCTGTTACCCAATTGGAGAAAGTATAGGTAAATTAAAGCTTTCGTTGTTATTAAAAAAGTTAGGGCCTTTTCTGGCGGCTGCACAGGTGCTGTTGTGTAGTGTTGCTGTTATTTAATGTTAAACTACATTTATATTTTTAAAATGAGGAAGCATCGCATTAAATTGACACTGGAAAAATTACATTTAATTGATGCTCAATTTGTACAACAACAACAACAAAGCCTTTAGTCCCAAACAATTATTACTTTTTTTTCGAGAACCTTGACAGCAACTGTCAAGAGTAGTCTTAAACAAGTTGGGTAGGTTAGAAATGAAACCTAACAAGATCAAAGTCATCCAAAAAATTAATAATTGATGCTCAATCGCACATTACAAAATTTTCAATTGTAGGCTTTTCTGTAGGAATTGCAACTCTTGATCTAAGAATTTTTCATTTTAAGATGAACTTCACACAATTCGACCTGTTAACTAGATTATGTGAAAATGTGGTTCTTTGTAGTTGTAGATATTCTTAGATTCTTGATGGTCTAATGTCTGACAATGGATTTCAGATACCAGTATGATATGAACTCACCAGGAACTCCTACTCAACTCCGGATGACATCAACAAGGGATCTCAGTTTGAATGTATCGGTCTCAAACGTGAACATGATATTTCAAGCCTACTCTAGCTGGTATAACCTGAGTCGCATTGATGAAGCATGCAAGCAGACAGTTAAGTCTCAATATCTAATTAAAATCAGATGAATTTTGGTTCAACGAAGTGCTTTAATATCTGTTTTGGGCCTTTTGGCCATGACGTCATTTGAACTCTCAAATGGCCTCAGTCAATTAATGAATAAAACAAGATTCAAATGATTCAAATAGGAAGATAAAAAGAAATTATTAAAATGTTCAACTGTTGTTTACTGCCCTGACCGATTTGTTTGTAACTCTTTAAGTCTTCAAGAGTGAGATAAAGAAAAAGAAAATATTAGAAGTGTACCTTTTTTTTTCCCCTATGATAGGATGTGAGTTCACCTAATGGCGACAGAAGAGTCCTAGATGTGCACCAAAGAAAAAATTACTATATTGTCCCTCAGAACTACCTGGGGCAGGATATATATATAAAGGGTGCTGAATTGAAGGGTTTCGCTAGCATCATTAAACTTCCATCAGGAGATGGCCACCCTATTAGAGTCCCAATCCCAAAGAACTCAATGCATTCTCGCTCAAAAGGGCAGCATCATGAGGTCGCTCGGTCAATGATAACTGTCATCATTGCTGAAGCTGAGGTGATCTCTCTCTCTCTCTCTCTCTCTCTCTCTCTCTCTCTCTCTCGCTCGCTCGCTCTCTGTGCGTCTGCTTGTGTCTGTTGGTCTTGATAAATGGTTTTAGGGTACCCATTTGATGCCATTGAACAACTCACTTGGTTTATTTTTATGCATTTGGGCCTCCTTAAAAAAGCTTTTTGTAATGTTTACCTATTGAAGGATTAGATAATTGTTTCAAGATATCGTGGTCTTGATGACCAAAAGTTTATTGTAGTTGATACTGAGTGTCACTTGATACTTAGTAATCCTTGACATTTGGGTTATTTCTCTGTTAGATGATTAGAATTAGCAAACTGGATTGAATATTTGAACTGTAGTCTATAACTTTCTATTGCTTTTTCCACTTCAAGTTTGTTAAAAAGGAAAATTTTGTGAACCTCTCAGATAGAAGTATCTAAAGGGTTGTCCATAAACGAGTACATGGCAGCAGCGCAGCTCTATTCTAGCCGTTCATCGGAGACTCCTGTTGAGAAGCAGATTGCTCGCACCTGTGCATCCCTCGCAGAGCATTCTGCCGAGGGGTTTGCCACAGTTTATTGGAAGGAGATGTTCTTTTTTAAAGTGTTTGGAACAGTATGTCTTTTTGCAATACTTGGTATACTGGTAATAACTGTTCATGAGGCTTCCTTAAAGGCTTAATGCCCAATTCTCATGTTAAAGTATGTGGAGCTTGGATATTGGAAAGGGAGTCAACTCTAGAACATCTTAACTAGAGATTTTATGAAAAACCAAACAAGAAAAATTTAGCTAGGTTGGTGTTTTTTTAAATTTCTATATTGATGTTTTCTCAATTTTCTGACTTTACCATAGGATGATTATAGCCTCGAAATCACCATAATGGATGTGGGAAGAGGTATTTTCTTTTCGTTGGATTTTAAATTGTTTCTTACTTGTGAAGAAATCTCATATTCTGTCAAGTGTTTCTTCTGATGTGAAACTTATTGTGGAACTTGTTGCTATGTGCAGGGGAACCTGTGGGCTCCTTTTCTTCTGCTTTAAAGGATTTGGTGTTTGACCTATATACTGTGGACTCCCCTGACACAAATTTTGAGATAACATGGAGGGATCTTGTCTCGACAAAAATGCCTGTATGTTCTCATTTTTAGATATTTAAGTTTTTTTTTCTATCTTTTGTTATAAGCTGACTCTAAAAGATGGTTGAAGTATCTTAAGAAGATGAAACCCCTTGAAATTTCAAAAGAATAAAATTTGAAGTGACAAAACAAATAAAAAAAAAACATATTAGTAATTTAGAAGGAAGCAAAATGTGTTAAGGTCTAAATTAGAGGCAGAGTGTAATACAGATATCTTTTGGAAGTGCACAACTGGGTAGCTGTATCACATTTACCTTATTCTTGGTGGAGCTTGGCAAATTATTGTTTATGGACTTGACATTGATGGTGCTGTTGAAAAACCTGGAACTGAAATTGTCTTTGACCATCATGAAACATGTAATTGAATGGTTTGTAGATGTATTAAAATTTGTATACTTTATTGCATGTAGGACGATCGCAATGTTCTCACTGGTGGGATGCATGGAAAAATAAAATTTGCAGTACTCAGATCAGGCAGACTGAAAACTCAACCACTAGACAAACCACTGCAAAGCATCAGCAACATGACTGGACTCCAAATAAGTCCCTCAAAAGATGGTCCTTGGACTAAAGTGAAGCTAAACTATGCCACACCAGCCACGTGCTGGAGGTTTGGAAATGATGTTATTGCCAGCGAAATGACTGTCAGAGACAGTGACCGCTATGTTACTGTGCGGTCACTTGTATCAGTAACTAATAGCACAAATTTTGTTATAGAGGTCCAATTGAAGGGGAAAAGGATAGAATCTAGCGGGTTGGAAGTTGATGATGTCAGGGTAGAGAGTGAAGAGTTTGTGGAGTCACAAAAATATGTGCCTGCAATTGGGTGGACAGACGACCAACATCAGGTAAATTGTTATTCTTTATCTAATTTTACTTTCAAGTCAAGGATAGAAAGGATGTCTATGTTACATGATTCAGAAACTTATGCAGTATAGTGGAATTGGACCTACGTGGTCATATGTTTCATGCATGAACATCACCTCAGTTAATACTTGAATAAATAATTTTTTAACTTTCAGTCGGATTTCCCTGGTACCATGCAGGCGCGTAGCTGGGAAAATAATTGAGGGGGGCAAATTTGCAATTGTTCATTTTAGGAGGGCAAATTATTATATTTATAAACAAATGAATCTAAATTAGCTCAATAAATGTTGCACAATTAAAATCTTTGGGGGGCAAAGCCCTTTCCTGCAGTGAGATAATTTTGGCTCTGCCCCTGGTGCCATGTGTTCTCTGGTACAACAATTGGAGTAAATATGCAGTAAAATAGTAGGGGCCTGCTGGCATATGAAAACCATAATATCATGCTTGGAGCATTATGCTAACGGTCCTCTTTTGATCCTCTTCTTTTACTCGCAGGATCGACAGAGTGTTGAATTACCAAATGGCTGGGAATGGACAGATAATTGGCACCTTGAAGCAAAATCTAGCTCGAGAGATGACGGATGGATCCACAAAGAAGACCAAGAAAATAGAAGGGAAAGGAAGTGGTTGAGGCATCGTAAACTCAACCCACTTGACAGAGACCACTATGTGTCAATTGGAGAGCTCAAACCAGGAGCTACCATTCCACTTCCTCTTCCAAGCCTGACAAATCCTTCTTTATCTTACTCTCTTGAGATTAGGCCCATAAGCACTGAGGACACAATGAATTACGCATGGAGTATTGTCAAAGAGGGGTCTGAGAATGAACCAGATGAGATTTGTGTATCGAATTTGGTTGAGGCTGACAAGCTATTGTTCTGTTCTCTGTTAGATGGGTCACCTTCATCCTCAGATGGGTTAAGTTCTGTTTGGTTTTGTGTGAGCATAGATGCAAAAGAGATAGGAAAAGATATCTATTCAGATTCAATACATGATTGGAATATTGTTGTTAAACCTCCTTTATCTCTGGCTTATTACCTCCCTTTTTCATCTCAATATACTGTTGTGGTTGGTAATGAGCTCGGTAGGGAAAATGGCAATTGCTTCAACGGCACTATTGCCCCTGGTGCAACGGTCAAATTTCACAATGCAGGACCAGATGATCCTCTTTACTTATCCCTTCTTCCGCAAGGAGGTTGGGAGCCGATGCATGTATGTTTTTTTTTACTTTCTTCTTTTTAAATCTTGCATGAACTTCTAATTATAAATTGATTTTGTTTTGTTTGAAATATTGAACTGATTACTTATATGGTTTCTTTGTTTCAAGGAGCCTGTCATAATTTCGCACCCAACCAGAGCACCTTCTAAATTGATGAATCTCAGAAATGCATTTTCCCAAAGGCAAGTCTCTTAAGTACAGTTATTGTTTTCACTAGTGGTGGAGTATACTTGTGAATTTTTCAATAATTTATTGCTGTGATCTTTTGTCTTTGCCTGTGCTCTAATGCATTACTACAGGATTGTTCAAATCACACTTGAACACAACTACGACAAGGATTGCCCTGTATCGAAGGTGATACGAATATACGTACCTTATTGGATATCATGCGCAAGACTACCACCACTTAGCCTGTCTATAATGGATATATCTGGAAAGGAAAGAACTCGTTTTCTGCGGATGTCTCAACCTGCAAATAAATCGGAGAAAATTATTTCGAAAGTCACACCAGATGAGATGGTTGACGGTTACACTATTGCTTCAGTGTTGGGCTTCAAGGGATTGGCATTGTCGGCTTCAATTGTTAGTCAAGGGAAAGAAGTTTTTGGGCCGGTAAAAGATCTTACACCTCTTGGCGACATGGTAATACTCTTTTCTTTTCTTCTTATCAAAAGCAACTTTGCAAACATCTTCCAGCAATGAGTCACCTCTTGGTAATGGCATATATGAGTATTATGTCTGTCGTGTTCAATTTATATCTCCTTAATGCAATGAGCCAACAAGTTCAACACAACAAATCTCAGGTACCTTCAAAGTTCAATTGAGCAACAGAGATGCAGCAAAGAAGCTCATCCAAACAGGAAAACATTGTGGTCAAACCACTCTGCATTCCATATTTTCTGGTGCATTCGAAATGTTTTCATTTTTATATTATGCTTTTTTTGTTTTAGGATGGTTCAATTGACCTTATTGCTAGAGATGTTGATGGAAATTGCATGAAAATTCTTGTTTCCTCCAAGCCTTCATCTTTTCAAGCAGTCCCTACGAAGGTAACTGAACTTGCATTTATGGCTGCTAAGAATTCTGATCTAAAGTTTTGATATGTCACAGGAATAGATGTCCTTTCTGTCCATACTGAGCTCACTTGTTTTTCGCTTTTGTTGACTGTTTCTTGTTTTACTTTTGACTCTGTCCACCTATGTACAGGCACAATTTAGGTAATCTGAATAATATGGTGGGTTTATTAGCTTAATTGAGTATTTTAAAGAATCAGTACTTCATTGATGGTCACTGTTCTTCTCTGATATCTTAGAAGTTCAGTTTAGTTTCCAACATTTCAGCATATTGGGATGAGCAGCAAGCCTTATATTGCTACAGTTTTGAACGTTCTAGGCTTCTAGTTCTATACTCAAATCCTATTGATTTGTGCAGGCCATAATGCTACGACCTTTCATGACCTTCATTAACATGGTTGGTCAAGATATGTATTTGAAGCTGAATGATGGAGAAGAGTCACAAACTCTGTTTGCTTCTGATTGGAAAGTTTCATTTGCTTACTGTGAGAATGATGGCGGGCCCGATAAATTCCAAGTACTTGTTCTTTGTTCTCTCAAGTTTCAATATTTTTATCAGGATGACCTTCATTGCCTCTTTCTTGTCACTGTTCGATTTGATGTAGTGTGATGGGATATTGTTGAATTAGGATGATAGATTGTCTTCCTTGACTATATGCAAGTTTATTTTGACTTATCTTTGGTGACAGGTCCGGTTAAGCAACACAAATTGGTCTTATCCTGTTCAAATCTCAAAAGAAGATTCTATTGTTCTAGTAATGAGAAAGGAAGATGGTGGTAGAGAATTCCTTAGATCTGAGGTTCGTGCTTATGAAGAAGGCTCACGCTTCCTTGTCGTGTTCCGCCTGGGGCCTGCGGAAGGCCCCATGAGGTACCTAAGCAATTCTTTGTTTTTAAATCACTGATGTGGTAGAGGGTATGATACTGGTTTGAACTTTAACCTAACTAGTTATGAGCAGTTTGATTTCATTTTTTTGTTCACTTACATCTCTCGAGTTTTTTCCTTTTGCTTTTTGGACCATTGGTTCAGGCTGAATATCTTGAACATGTAACTGGTGTGAAAGAGGTGATAGAATAGTTTGCTTCTGGGGTCAGTTGGTTAAGATTAAGATCCTTGAACATGTGATTATCAGGGAAAATAAATAAGTAAAATTATTACAGTGGTAATTTGATGCAGTATCAGTCAGGCCTGTTGGCTATAGAATACAATTGTGCATGGTTATATTTTTACAACAGCTGTCTGAAAACATGGTGTACAAAAAATATACAGAAACCATGGTTCATCTGTTTTGCAGAATTGAAAACAGAACTAGGGACAAAACCCTACAGGTGCAGCAGGCTGACTTACGCGGCGAGGCCCCGATCCATCTAGAGCCTCATTCAACTACAAAGTATTCTTTAGACAACCCCTATGGGAGGAAGGTTCTAGAAGTAGGTATTTTCTCAGGGACAGACATATCAATCCATTCTATAAATTTAGAGAACTGGACTGAGAGTTCAGTTGATCTGAGAGAAAAGCATGGAATTCAATTGCATATAAAGGATGTAGGAGACATCAGGGTTGTGATTTTTCTGGACGAAAAGAATGATATGCAGATGGAGAGGCATGATCCCGCAATAATCATGCAAAAGGAGTTTAGAAGCACCGGTATGCAGTTTGAGGTCATTGTAGAGTTAGGAGTTGTCGGTGTTTCTTTGATCGATCATAGGCCTAAAGAACTTCTGTACCTCCATCTTCAGAGAGTTTTCATCTCTTATCTGACTGGAACAGTGAGCAGGCAAGTAGAAAAATCTAATTTATGCTTCTTTTGTTGTCATTTACTCTTAAGGAGATTTTTGCGAGTCAAATACTATTTGTGTGTTTTTGTAATGTACTCTATTGTCTGTGTCAGGTTTAAGCTCCTTATTGGTCACTTACAGTTAGATAATGAGCTGCCTTTAACCATCATGCCTGTTCTGTTGGCACCTGAGGAAGCAACAGATCTCAATCATCCTGTGTTCAAGTCAAATATTGCAATAAGCAATGAAACAGTTGATGGTACTGAAGTATACCCTTTTGTGTATCTTAGGGTAAGTTTTCTTTTTGTCCTATCCTTGACATTATTGGGTTTTCTATTTCACTGAGGCCAGATTTTGTTAGAGAACAGGCATTTTATACCCATTATTATATGGTGCTCATGTCAATTGGTCAACTTTGGCTTTTTGTTGTTTCTTTTTATATAAGATAACCAACTAGTGGAATAACTGCACAGGATAGGATAAATAAAGGTACAGGGGTATATAAGGGCTCAATTGCATTTAACTGCATCACATTTTTCAGATTATTAAGAGCCTTTAGAGGCTTAATGTCCGTGAACCAAAATTTATGGCATAAAGATATGTAGGGGGTTCAAGTGCATTAAATTGCGTTTATTTAAATAATGCTCGAAGTGTCATGCTGTATGCTGGGTTATAATTGAAGATACTCGAAGACTAATATTCTTATTGAAAGGTTTCTGATCTTTTGTACATTTTCAGGTCACTAAAAGCCTTTGGAGGCTTAATGTTCATGAACCGATAATATGGGCTTTGGTAGATTTTTACCGCCATCTTCATTTTGATAGTATGCCAACCAGTTCAAGTGTCACTCAAGTGGATCCTGAAATACGTATAGAGTAAGATATATCTTTATTTTGAGAAAGGTAGTTTTGATCAACTAGGACCAAGCGTCACATTTTTGGAAATAGAAATGTTAATTTGACTTTCATTTTTTCAGAGTGATAAACATTTCGGAAGTGAGGCTTAAGATATCACTGGAAACAGCACCTACTCAACGGCCACGTGGTGTTCTTGGTATATGGAGCCCCATTTTCTCTGCTGTTGGTAGTGCCTTAAAAATTCAGGTTCATTCTTTATTTTCAATTCATATTTTCGTGGTGATATGGACCTTTTTATGTCATTCCAGTTGAACATTTTGGAAACTTGTTTGCTGAGCAATGAATCAAGCTAGGAGGTATTTACCCGTTAGGTCTATGGTTAGCACCTTTTTGTTTTGTTATATCATTGCCTAATCAAGTCTTACCTTTTATTACTTTATTTTGTCTTAAATAAATAGTCGAGTTTAGTTACAAATAAGGATAACAAAAAGATGAAACTTAATAATTAAGGTGTTTCTTGCAATAAAATAACAGGTGCATCTTAGAAAGGTAGAGCAAGAGAACAAGTACATGAAGAAGAGTCAAGTTTTAACAGCCATAATAAACCGCATAAAGAGAGACCTTGTGCACAACCCATTACACCTGATCTTCTCTCTTGATGTGGTGAGTATGACCAAATCAGCGCTTGCCTCTCTCAGCAAGGGATTTGCTGAGCTCTCCACTGATGGGCAATTTGTTCAGTTGCGTTCTCAGCAAGTAAGATGCTTTGTGCTTCTTTATCATTGGATGAGGTCTAATCTGGTCTGGTCTTATGAGTTGTGTTGAAGTTCAGTTGATCAAGTGTCTGTTTAATTTGATTATCAATGAGTGAGGTTCATTTATTTTGGATCATTGACCTTAGTAAGATAGCTTGGGTTGAGCTTGTCTATATCTTTTGTTTTAAGTTTGTATCTGTTTGAGCTGTGCAATGAAGCAGGCCCCCCACCTCAGGGTTCTTTTCTTTCAAAGAAATGTGCTTTGCTAAAGGCTGAGCCCATATTATAATTCCATGCTGACTATAAATGCTTACCTTTAAGGTTTTGATGCTTAATATTTAGAGAACGCACATAAGTTGAATCTCTCTCTCTATCTCTCTCTTAGGTTTCGTCTAGAAAAGTCACCGGTGTAGGGGACGGTTTAGTGCAAGGCACAGAAGCGTTCGCTCAAGGTGTAGCTTTTGGTGTATCTGGTGTCCTAACAAAGCCTGTTGAGAGTGCAAGGCGATATGGGCTTCTTGGGTTTGCACATGGGCTAGGTCGTGCCTTTGTAGGGTTCATAGTTCAGCCTCTCAGTGGTCTTCTTGATTTTGGCTCTCTAACTGTGGATGGAATTGGAGCTAGCTTCATAAGGTGCTTGGAGATCCTCAATAACAAGTCTGCTGCCCAGCGGATCCGAAATCCATGTGCCATTCGTGCTGATAGTGTTGTTAGAGAGTACAGCCAGTGGGAAGCTAGTGGCCAGGTTCTCTCTTCCCCCTCTCTCCTTCTCTTTCACTAGCTGACACTGAGGTATTCCTTGAGTTTGATTTGTCAATTTGGAAGTTTGTTGTTTTATTAGCTTATGCTGTCATTTTACAATATTGTCAGTTTGCTGAAAATAAGCTTTTGCTTATTGGAATTTTAATTTAGTTCTAATTGACTAAATATGTGACAAACAGAATCATCTTATGTGGGAATGAGTATTGATTTTTGGTTGATTCTGTAAGTTCTCGGCTCAGTTTTTTCGTTTTCTCCTTTTCTAGATGGTGCTTTATCTGGCTGAAGCAAGTCGGCATCTTGCTTGCACAGATTTATTTAGAGAACCTTCAAAATATGCATGGTCTGACTATTATGAAGACCATTTTATTGTGCCGTCACAGAGGATCGTTCTAGTAACAAATAAGCGAGTCATGCTTCTTCAGGTCATTAGTAAAAAATATTTAATCACTCCCCCCCCCCTCTCTCTCTCTCTCTCTCTTTATATATATATATATATATATGAATGTTTTTTATCGTTCTAGAGTCATGCTTCTTCAGGTCATTTAGTAAAAATATTTAATCACTCCCCCCCCCCCCCTCCTATATTTGAATGTTTTTATTAAACATTGATCAGTATTATTGTTATTTTTACTACCATTATGATAGATTCTCCCCACTAAAGTTTTCCTCTATTGAGATTGATATGTTTCTTTAATATCTAAATTAGTGCCAGGATTTGGAGAAAATGGACAAACGACCCTCAAAAATTCTTTGGGATGTACCTTGGGAGGAGGTGCTTGCTCTGGAGCTGGCAAAACGAGGCCACACAAAGCCTTCAATGTTAATTATCCACCTCAAAAGTTGCAGGAAATCTGGAAACTTCTCTCGGTATATAAGGTGTAAATGTGAAGAAGAAAATGACCATGAACCTCAGGCTGTTGTGATATGTTATACCATTAGAAGATTATGGAAGGCATACCAAGCCAACAACAGAGTTGTTCTATTAAAGGTGACTTTCCCCATTATGACCATACTGATTTTTCACACCAGAACTAGTACAGAAATAATTAAAAGTATATATGTCAAGTTTATGGAGCAACTAATGGAAGCTTAAAAGTAGGTAAAATAAATATTCTCATTTTATTCTTTTAAAATAGTTTTTCATTGAACAGGTTCCTTCAAGTCGTCATTATGTGAAGTTTGTATCAGATGAATATGATGGGAGGGAATCAAATAGCAGTTCTCGGCCTATGATAAAGCTCAAAAGAAGTCCTAGCCCTGATGACCGCAGATTCCTGAAGCACACTGTTAATTTTCAGAAAATTTGGAGCAGTGAACGGGAAATTCATAGCAGATGCACACTGTTTAGGAAGCAGGTCAATTAGTCCGGCCTTTCTGGATTGCTAGATCTCATAAATTTTGTTCCTTTAAACCATTAATGCTGTCATGTTCTCTTTAGTTTATGGGCCTTTGTGGTGCTTAATTGCCATAATCATTTGACCCGGACTTTGAAAGTTGAAGCTTATTTCCAAATTGAGGATTGTAGTAAAATTGGTTTGGGTTGAGGATAGGATGCACCTAAGTCAAGTTGCTTTTCTAGAGGGGGAAGAAAAAAAACTTAATTTGCGCAATTGAGGTTTGAAGGACTATCAGGTTCAATTGAGGGTCTAATTGACTAAACAAGTGTATGTTGATAATATTGCTTATTTGAGGGAAGCTCTATAACCATCTCACTCATAAGGCCCACTACTGAGGTGTGAGGACTGAATTTTAGGTGTTGACCTGATTTGTTCTTCCACCTGATTATATATATATTTTTTTTGTGGGAACTAATCAGTTGAGATTATGCTTGTTCAGGTCACTGATGTTAGCTCAATATGTAGCATTTGGAGACCTCTTTGTCAAAATGGGTAACGATATTTCTACCTTATTTGCATATATTTCACGGATAAAAATAAAATATATGCCATTTTTATGGCATGAAAACACCGCAGCATGGTGACGGCCTTGCAGGTAATCTTAGAAGATTATGCTTTCTTGTAGGTATGTAACTGTTGGAGATATAGTACATGTTGGAACTCATGCACCAAGTGTTGCTGCTGTTTACCGGAACTCTGACAGTTTTGCACTTCCTGTTGGTTTTGACCTGGTAAGATATGAGGCTTAAGAGTTGCTGTTTTTTCATGGACATAATTGTCATACTTCAACTTAATCACCATTTCATCTGGGCAATAAATTTTATAAAATCAGGTATGGAGGAACTGTGCAGAGGACTATAATTCCCCCCTAACGATCTGGCTTCCACGTGCCCCAGATGGATATGTGGCAATTGGATGTGTGGCTGTAGCTGCTTTTGATGAGCCTGCACCAGACTCGGTGTACTGTGTTAGTGCAAGGGTAACTGAAGAAACATCTTTCGTAGAACAGCCAACGTGGGCTGCACCAGACTCCTTCCCTTGGTCATGCTACTTCTACCAAGTGCAGAGTGAGGCTCTCCAGTTTGTAGCATTGAGATTGAGGAAAGAGGAGATCAATTGGAGGGCCTTGCGGGTTTCAGACCAGGTAGCTGGCTCCACGAGCGGATGAAACACAAAACACCGAGGGAATGTATGTATTATCCAAAACCTTCTATTTGTATTTGAAAAACAGGGTGTTGTCTACTTTAGCAGAACTGATTTTGTGCATCCCCTCACCACCACCCCTCTTATTTTGGGTAAATTGGTGATGCTTTGTTTGATACAAGAGAAGGTTATAGATGAAGATGTGATACAATCAGAATTAGCACCTTTTTGTTACTTAAAACTTGGTCCATGCATATGACACGAGCTAGCTTATTTGAATTTACTTTTCTCATGGATTCCAAGAACCACAACCCTTTAAAAATTGTGCTAAAACTGCCTTTTTTTTTTGTTTGTTTGTCTTTGTTCTATTCATTTTAGTAATTAGGATACCTTGCTAAAGGCAATTAAAAACGTGGGATTATGGCGGTGAAGATGATACACCAGTAGATGGCTGCTTTTTGACCCTCTTTGGAGTGTCCTTTTGGAATACATTCTGGTTATGGATGTGGCATTCCGTTCTGTAATTTGATATCATTTTGGGGTGGTTTATGCGAGTGTACTTGGCTAGATTGACTGTATGATGTACATAATATTATATTGGTTGATGCTTAATGCTCATTTACGAAAAAAAGAAAAGAAAGGTATTACAATCGCTGAGGAGGCCTGTTCTCCTTTCCGAACTTTTATTGATTATCAGGCACATATTAGAAAGCTAATTAGACTGTCTTATAAGTGGCAGCACTTGAATATGACTATGGTTAACATGTACTGTATCAGAATTTCTTTCCCTTTTCTTTCATCGAGGAAAGAAACACAATCAGTTGTATCACAGCATCAGCACACTTCTTTCATCTCATCATAGCAAAAACTAAAAGGACAGAACTTGTTCTGGTTGGCTGTAAAGGATTACTATAATAGATTTAGATTTTTTTTAATTATTAGAAACATTAAAGCATCTAGGTACTACAACAGCAGCGTAGATTAAATAAAATATCTTGTGTTTTCAACAATTGTATAATTAGCTATAAATCCACACATCTAGCAAATTGTGTCACCGAGAGAATCAATCAAACACTTTCCATCTGCCGTCGAAATATGCCTAATAAATACCAAAATCACGAATAACTGAAGCTCCGTTTCAACGACCGTATGAAAGCTTACACTTTTAGAGCTAAGCATGAAAATCAGTTTAACAGACGCATGGAAGCTTTAATTTTGTGGAATTTAGGTTTTGCAACAAGAAATAAATCTGAAGGAACCATATCCATTTGTTGTGAAAATAACCCTTTATATAAATTCGTGAGCATGTTAGCTCCGAGCAACCAACACCATACGAATCACTTAATACGTGCTAACAACCAAAGTTGGATTCAGTCTTAAACCTGTAAATACTAACTCTTAAAAATGAACTTCAAACTAGTGCATGCCGCGCACACAAAAAATAATAACAAAAAAATAAAACATAAATCTATTTTCGCCGTAAATGAAACATTAAAGATTTACTTATTGTTTGAAATGATCATATGATTATATGTAATGCTCCAAATCAGATCAAATTGTGCCCAATGAAATGTTGATAAATTTTGACAATATAAAACTGCATATTTAAATTTCGGAGGTCAAAGAAATATTATTATTAGCATAATATTATCAGCCTTATATGATAGTTGATTTTGCATAGAAAAATAGAAAAATAGTACCATTTGGATTACATCCACCGGAATTGAAGAGCGACCAATTAAAATTAATTTCTAGCTTTAACTCAACATGTTACTTGCACTATTGGCATTTCCAATATGCGAGAAAGCAAACACAAGCTTCCACATATTGCTTGTGTTATAAGCATTTTTCTCGTTGAAGAGAAGCTTTCATAAGACCGCAAGCATTTCCACTTGGGCTTGACAACGAGAAAGCGAATAAGAACGAAACACAGAAGGTCTATTTAATTAAATTATGGTAACATAACTATAATACTATCATAGGCATCAATGTATTAATTGGTTACGTGCAAACATTCTTGCTTAACGTCAGATGTCTATTTCTTTACGCAATTAATTGCTGTTCAAAGAAGTCATACTAAATTGTACGCAATTAACGTTGTAAATCATGACAAAATGGGTTGGTTACAGATTGATTAATCTGCTGGAATCTCATACAAAGAGCCGTGCCAGATGCCATGCATCAAAGTAAACAAACGAACACTTGTAAAAGGATCCGGTTTCTCAACTCCCGAGTCTCCGACTGTTGGGTTGCTTCCTTTGGGGCAAGTTATGCACTGTTTCGACACGCAAGATTGAAAGAGAGATCAGGCTCTTTGACAGCGACACACTCTCAAGTCTGCATATCTGTTTGACATCGTTCTGTCCTCTCTTATTTTTAACAATCGCAACGCATACAATTGTAATGTTAGCTAGACCGTTTCATTGATGACAAATTTCACTTTGATTGTAGCTCTATTCAAAGTTGGAACTTAACATATGACTGTTGATTTTATGATTTAAGTTGGACGATGTCAATGAGATAAATTTTACTTCCTACTTTTCTTCAAAAAGAAGTTTTGCTTCCTCTGAAAAAAGAAGAATGTCAATTTGAATTATCTAAATTTAGTTAAGAAGTTTGAATTGAATTATTACAGTATCCTGCCAATGAAACTTCAAAAATGAATGTATTTGGTCTCTTTTGATTTTTTTTTTAAATAAGAAAAAAGAATAATATTAGCATCATATTATGCGAATTCTCATATGTAAATTGGGAGTTCTCAACTTAATATCAACCTTACAAATTTGTATAATACCTTCTTTGAAGAATTATCTCATACATTTTGAAAATTTTACTTTTTAATTTCACCACTTATCACCTTTTTAAACTATTTTTCAGTTAATTATGTTGGGACTGGTATATCTCATGGTAGAATATGTAAAATCAGAAAAGGCGAAAAAGTGCTTTTGGTTTGGGAATTTTATTGGTTGCCATAGTTTTCAAAGGACTATAACGTCTACGGTGTTGTACCCAAGGAAAAAGAAAAGGGTAAAAAGCAAACTGAAACCGCAAAAGTTAGCATATGGAGCTCTATTGCTACCCAATATCTGTACTTGGTACAAATCAATGAGGCTCACGAGAGTTTTAAATTTAGCGAGTGTTTGGTAGAAGAATAAACTGTACCATAATTTAGGGAGGAGTAAATAGTTAATTCATTTTATTTCTTCAATTTTATATCATGTTTGATATGAAATGATAGAATAAATATGGAGTAAGAGTAACTAAATAATGATAATTATTTTTTAATTCATATGGAGTAACTTTATTCTATCTAAAATAGTAAAATAATTTACTCATTCCTACTCCACATTACTCCACTGAATTTAAATCATGTTTGGAGGAGTAAAAAATAAATTAAATGAGTTACTCCACCTTTAATCCTCTACCAAACATGGCATAATATATTGTCTTAATGAATTAATGAATCATACTTGAGAGTAGTTTTATTTAGTTTTTCATTCTTTAAAGAAAGTCATTATATTTAAAATATAATTATATCAATTATCAAATGTCACGACAATAAATGTTTTAAGTTTGCATATGGATCAGATGTAGAGTAATATATGATAGATGTCTCAAAAATCTAACAGAAATTTCCATCATTGTTTTATTGCATTGCATCCACAGCTAGATATACAATTTTTGTGGGTTGCAGTGCACTTAGCTACATTGAAATAGATTAAAAAAATGAAATCAAATAAAATGCCAAAGATGAGAGCCTTTAGAGTGTATTGATTCTACATTCTTTTTATATGTAGGCACATAATTATTATGCACTTTATATAGTATTTTTCCAAAAATTAAATAAAACGCAATTAAGTTCTATTGTATTTAACAATTTAGCAAAAAGATACTGGTGCACTCCCAAAGAGTGGCAAGCTGGGGAAAGATATGCATTTAAATTCAACATGAGGCGAAGCTGAAAAAAAGCAGGTGGGGAAGGTGTCTGTGGATAAGGCCTCCATGTAACCACAAACAATCTCTTGGCAGAGAGAAGTAGGGTGTGTCAACACCACCTCAGTTTTGTCTCTGTATTAAGCAAAATGACACCAGAGCAACAGCCTTGTCTAATGATGAAGACTTGCTCGTTATCTTTACTATTAATATCTACTGATATATTGAAAACAGTTTATTTTCGGACATGTCTCCGGACCCTAAAGTATATACCCCGTTTTTGTGATGGATTAGTTTCATATAGTCCAATTTTGATGTCTATCCCAGAGATTTGAACATCGAAAACTAAATAAGGATAATTACTTTTTGCATATTTTCTTGAAGTTTATTTGTCTTCATTATATATTCGTCCCTGCAATTAATTATATTTCACTTGTGGCTTAGTAATTTTGCTTCTTCGTGATTGTAAAGTGTTACTTAATTACAAGTTGATGTGGTAGTATTACATGGATTGCTATCTAATAATTGGCATAAGCATTTTAGTTTTACTTTTCAAAAATACTTTGCGAGTAAAGTTTATTGAGTGGTGAGTTGCCATGTAAATATGTAATGCTTAACTGTTCATTTGGAAATTCGAAAATTTGAAGTCATCCACTAACCAATCAATTATGTTTTAATGATAAGACCATTTTGTTTCTTGAAAAATTACCATTCTATTACAGATTTAGAGGCCAGATATTCTTAGAAAATTACATTCAATGATCAATACTACAAGAATAATAATTTTAAAATATCATACAATAGTTTCATGTTTTAATGTACATATATATGCTTTTAAGATCCTTGAAGCATATAATAGAAAAAAAATAATAAAGTTTGGGAAATGATGCTGGGACCATGTCCGTTTGCAAGTATTTTAAATAAAGTTTTTTATTGTTTGTGGCGTTAAAATTCCTCACAAAACTTGTTTATTCTTTTGAAAAATGAAATATTTTGTTGGCATATGAAGAAAAGCAAAAGATTATGCTGAGAATTGATAACTTTTCCATTCATACATAAACCGTGATAATTAAATAGACTAAAATCAACGGTCTAAACCGTGGTGCACATGCACCAAAACTTAAATTCATTACGAGATTTATTTATTCTAACCTGTTAACCATACATATGAGTCTGGGGTTATATATACAATCGCTAAGGAACTAAATTTATTCATCTACTTTTCCATAAATGAATTTGTCAATTTGCAGAGACAACGTATGGAAAAAGGGAGGAATGATATATGCATGTTTTTATTAATAAGTAAATTTAGTACACATTTATTTCCTATGTACAACATGATAAAAAAATAAAAATGGTAGATGTATATTTTTATTGTTAATATTAAATTCGGAAATTACACGGTCCAATAATCAGATTTTTTTTCTAATGATTTTTCAGTAAGCAAACGAATTAAAACTGGACCAAAAACAATATTTATCGTACTTGAAACGACAGATGTATAATCAAAGATGTTTTTTCTATGGATGATCTGGCACGGTGTATCTCTAAAAAGTTTCAAATTGACGTACGATGAATCTTATATAGTTGCCAACTTGTCATGATCAAAGAACCCAATTAGCTAGATAACCTTAATAACATATGGAAGAACAGTTGGAACTAACACCCTCCAATTTGGGTTGTCACAGGATGAGAAGGGAATGGAAAGTAAAAAGTAGGAGGCTGGAGGAAAAAAAGAATAACAAAAGGAGATTATCACATTTCTTATCCTCAACGATAGAAAGTTACGAAAAACCCTAAAAGTGAACCTTGATCCCGAGAAAGGAATGATGCTCGGAGCGAGCGCAGGAGGGGATCCGCCGCCCCTGACAGGCGGGACCACCGTGCTAACGGAGTTTCCGTCTCTGAACCCGACAACCGCACTAAAGGATAATGTGGTAATTTTACAACAGGCGCTGGGTATGCTGGGGAAAGCGGTTCATTCGCTATGTGACTCTCTGACAAGGGGGTCGACAGGAGTCGTGGGTCCACCAAACAGAGGCGGTGGCGAGGGTTTGGGGGTTGGTCAAGAACCACCCAAGATACAGACACCGTACAAGGAAATTTTAACCAAACAGCCGTCCAATGGAGAGAAACTAAAGGAAGGTAATGGAGAAGATCCTGTGAGGCGTGCAAGACAAAAGATAGAGGCTATTAAGCGCAATACGACTCAGAAACGACCAATCTGTTTCAAGTGCGGCGATTCCGGCCATATGGCGGCAAATTGTCCAAACAAATTGGTGTGCTTCGCATGTAGACGGGTGGGTCATCGTTCCTGGGAGTGCAAGGTGTCGCCAGCTGGCGACAGTCAGCAACAACCACCCCCTCCGCCTCCTATAAATACTCATACTCCTCCTCCTCAGAACACTATTTCTTCCCAAAACCAAAAAACTCAAAACTCATCGCTGACAAACAACTCTTCACACACAACCATGGCGAGATTCAAGAAGTTCAATGACACACCAGAGGCTCTTGAACTGGCGGCGGCGTTTAGGAGAAGCGTTGTACTGACTGATTCAGACGGTTGGGGAAGAGATCGCTTCCTATCTGGTCTGAGACAAGTGGCACAGTTCCCATGGCGTGTGTCAGACTTCAAAGAAGGCTTGATGCTAGTTGAGGGACCTGGCTGGTGGAGAGATACTGTTCTACAGGAAGGGGTGGCATGGATCGATGGTAAGGAGGTGCGAGCCGACCCATGGGATGCATCCGCTGCTAATGGCTATCGCCTCAAGAGCACGTGGGTCAGGGTGCTAGGGTTTCCACTCAAACTTTGGCACAGATCTGAGTTTGAGAAACTGGTTGAAGATTTTGGCGTAATTTTGGAAGTAGATCCAGCTACGGTTGCAAGAACCTCCTTCGTAGCAGCCAAATTGCGCATCGGTGTGAAGGATCAGGGAGACATACCAGTAGAGACACCAATTCGGTACAGAACAGATCATGGCGACTGGTGCTGGACAAATGTGCGCTTCATCATTGAACAACCTGGTGGAGTACAACAGGGTCGAAACAAGCGTAGAAGGGTGTGGGTCAGAAGACAAGATCCACCAGCGGATGAACCTGATGCTGGAAATATGGATCAAGAAGGGGGAGAGGAGGATGCAGGTGATGAGGAAGATGATTTGGAATTGGAAGATGAAGATCTGTTGGGAGAGGAAGAGATAGTCATGGAAGAAAGTGAAGTAGAGACAGTGAGTCAGGATATCATTGTGCAACAAGAGACACCGATGCTGACAGCAGGTGATGAGGAGGAACAGCTTCTCCATCACAGTTCAGTAACAGAGAGTGATGTTGTTACAGGAATTGTGAAGTCTCGAGGTATGCTAGTAGCAAATCAGACTGAGAAGCAGCAAAGGGCCAGCGATATAGAAGGTAATCAAGAGGTGGTTATTGTTGAGGTTCAACCACTACAACAGCTACCTCCTGTACAACAGGCAAGAGTTACTAGGCAGAGTGCTAGACAGAAGTTCAATGAACCAGAAAAACCAGTGCATGAGAAGGCCATTCAGAGAGCTAAGGAGAAGAATTTGGAGAGTGTGAGGACTGAAGGTAATTCTGATCTAATAGATAAATTTCCTTTTAATGAATGGTCAGATGAACAAGTGGTTTATATGTTACAGGGAGTAGGGTTAAAATTTTCAGATAAATTGCAAGATAGTATTGAGTGTGTGAATTTCTTAAGAACTTTATCCAAAAAGCAATTTGATAGTGCTATTGAGGAAATGGAGTTTAAGATACAGTATGGGGCCAAGTTTCTAAAAAAAGATGTACAAAAAAGGGCTCATCTAGATAGCATTATAAATAGGGTGTCACACTTCCAGATTAAATGATTATCCTCTCTTGGAATATTAGAGGGTTTAGGAAAGCAACCAAAAGAAGATACTTGAGAGATTTAATAAAGAATCACAGGGTAGATATTATAGGGCTACAGGAAACTAAGAAAGATAAATTCTCTAAAAGATTTATAAACTCCTTTAGTACTTCTGATTTTGATTGGAAATGGCTTCCTTCAGTGGGTAGTGCAGGAGGTATTTTGTTTGGGTTCCATTCTGAAAAATTTCATTTAGTACAATATTTGGTTTCTACCTTTTCTATCTCTATTATTTTGAAAGATAAGCACATGAATTATGATTTTGGAGTAACTGTTGTCTATGGCCCTACTGATAGGATTTTAAAACCTATGTTTTTACAAGAACTTACTGAGTTGAGGGATTTATGGAGTGGGCCCTGGATACTTTTTGGAGATTTTAATCTCATTAGATTTAGATATGAGAAATCTGGTAGTAATTTCAATATTAGAGGAGCAAATCAATTTAACCAATTCATTGATCATTTAGATTTGTTAGACATACCTAATGCTGGACATAGATTCTCTTGGTCAAATATGAGATTCAGTGGTCCAATAATGGCAAAGCTAGATAGATTTTTATGCTCCGCTGATATTATTTTAAAATTTCCAGATATAGTGGCTCAAAACTTGACTAGGTATAAATCAGATCACAATCCTCTTTTGCTATGTACTAACACTTGTTCTACAGCAAAGCAATATCAGACCAGCTTTGACAAAGCTTGGAGTGAGGTTAATGAATTCAACTCTTTGGTTCCTGGATGGTGGTCTCACCTGAATCAAGGGACAGATCTTGCCAAGAATTGGAATAAAGGTATTAAGAGATTTAAAAATCATATGAAAGGGTGGGCTAGGAATTATTATGGTGATGTTAGGAAGATTAAACAAGAGCATTTGCAAAACATAGATGAATTGCAAGAGATTCAAGAGATAAGAAATTGGACTGATTTAGAATATGATAGATATAAAGAAAAAATTAAATTGCTAGATGAAATTTACAAGATTGAGCAAGAACATTGGCAGCATAGATCCAAAGTTAATTGGTTACTAAAAGGTGATAGAAATACCAAATACTTTCACTTAATAGCCAATCAAAAGAGGAAGAAATCTCTCATACTAGGTTTACAGATTGAAGGAGAGTTGATAAATGATATAGAGATAATTGAACAACATGTTCTTGATTATTATAAAAATCTATTTGGTGTAGCAGGGGAGCAGTTTGTTTCTCTAACACCTGATTTCTGGAAAGATGAGCAGAAGGTTACGGAGAGTGAAAATACTCTTCTCACTGCTAAATTCAGTGAGCAAGAGATCTTTGAAGCTCTTATGAGCTCAGGGGCCGATAAGTCCCCTGGGCCAGATGGTATGCCTTTCGCCTTTTATCAAAATTATTGGAGTGTGATTAAAGAAGATATTTTAGTCATGTTTGATGATTTTTATAACCATAGACTTTATATCTCCAAATTAAACAAGGCTGTATTGTGTCTCTTACCAAAAAAAACAAATGCAGTGGAAATAAAGCATTTTAGGCCTATTAGCTTGATAAACTGCATTTATAAATGGTTTACCAAGGTTTTAACCAATAGATTAGCTTTGGTGGTCAATAAATTACTTGACCCAGCACAAGCAGCCTTTTTGCAAGGCAGATTTATTTTAGATAATGTGATATGTGCAAATGAGATCATACATTCTACAAAATTAGAGAAAAAAGAAGGCCTTATTCTTAAGATAGATATGGAGAAGGCTTATGATAGGGTGCACTGGGGGTTCCTGTTTGAAATGCTTACGGCTAGAGGATTTGATGGTAAATGGGTTAGATGGATAAAAGAATTATTGGTTAACGGTCAGGTTTGTGTTAGACTCAATGGGAACCTTACCGAGTATTTTATGGTAAAAAGAGGTCTAAAATAAGGAGATCCACTATCCCCTTTATTATTCAATCTGGTTGCTGACTGCCTAAATCAATTGCTCAAAAAGGGTAGAGACACACAGATTATTAGGGGGTTAGGTCCTTCTATTGATGAGGGTAGAAGTTTAACTAATCTTCATTATGCAGATGATACAATAATTTTTTGTGAGGCTGATAAAGATGTGCTTCATGCAATAAAATGGATGTTCTTAGGGTTTGAAGCTCTCTCAGGTATGAAGATCAACTATTCCAAATCAGAAGCTTATCCCATTAATTTGTCTTTAGATAAAGCAAAAGAGTTAGCTGATATATTTGGTTGTCCAGTAGCATCATTCCCTTTGATTTATTTAGGGATTCCAATACACTGGAAGAGCCTCAAAATTAATGATTGGAGAGGGATTATAGATAAGTTTCAGAAAAAATTACAAGGTTGGAAAGGGCAATTTCTATCTTATGGTGGAAAGTTGACCCTAATTAATAGTGTTTTGTCCACACTACCCCTCTATATGATGTCTATGTATGAAGTTCCAAAGACAGTTCAAAAACAATTAGATACAATTAGGAGCCAATTTCTGTGGAACTCAGGAGAGAAGAAAAGATATCATTTAGTGAACTGGGACACTGTGTGTAGACCAAAGGAGCAGGGAGGGTTAGGGGTTTTAGACTTGAGAAGTATGAATAAAGCAATGTTGTGCAAATGGCTTTGGAAACTCAAAAACAGTGATTATGTAGGTTGGTGGAAAGACATATTATCCTATAAATATAGCAGATGTAATAACAAACAAAAATGGTCCACCTTCTGGAAAAGTCTAAAGAAATTGGAACAGCTAGTTCAGATTAATAGTTATTTTCACATTGGTAATGGGAATAATGTGAAATTTTGGACAGATGTTTGGTGTGGAGATCAATCTCTGAGTGTTTCATTTTCTCAGCTTTTCAAAATATGTTCAGATCCTAATATTTCAGTGGCAAATGCACTAGCGACAAATTTGATGTCAGTTAGATTCCAAAGACAACTGACTTTAAGTCAGTTAAGAGATTTCACAGATTTATGTTCAAAAGTAGGAATTTATTGTCCATTACAGGATTCACAAGATAAAATAAGATGGAGCTTAGAAATAGATGGAGAATACAGTTCAAAATCTATGTATATCTGGTTGGATAATAGGGGAGTTATGAATAACAATTTCAAGTATATTTGGATGTTGAAAGTACCACTCAAAATAAAGATGTTTTTGTGGCTAGTTAGCAAAAGGAGATTATTAACCAAAGAGGTTTTGTTGACCAAAAAGTGGCCAGGAGAACCTTATTGTTGCTATTGTGAAGAAATAGAAACTTTAGATCATCTTTTCTTTGGGTGTCATAGTAATAATATAATCTGGAGATGGTTCTGTTCTCAATTTGGAAACATAGTGCCTCAGAGATTAGAAGATTTAGGGATTATAGCAAATTCAGTTCCACATGCAGATCAACAGGCTTATAAGATAATTTGTGCTGGTATTTTATGGAACATGTGGAAGATCAGAAATGAAACAGTTTTTAAATCCATTGTTTATCCTACTTTGAGATGTGTAGGAGTAAGAATCCAGTCTATGCTAACATACTGGGAGGACATGTGGCCACTACAATTGAAGGCAGCAATGAAAAGGCTTACTCCAGCAATTACAGAATTACCCCTTCAGTTGGATGGTGGTGAGATGGGCACAGACCTGGTGGAGGCTATGCATGGCTTGAGACTGTCGCTTGGTGTGTCAGATGATGCTATTATGGGAGGAAGGGGTGGCATTAACCCTTATGTTTGAATTCTGTACATCATATCAGGGTAGAACACTTAGGGTGTGGTTTGTAATAAGTGCAGATTTTGCATTTGCTATTGACTTTTTTCTCTGGGGGATGGGACGAGCTGATCTTCAGGCTCAATCATAGATTTCTATTAGATGGCTACACTCTTTTAGGGTAAGATAATATTGTGTGGGCTGGTACTGGGTGTGGTACCTGTGTTGTTGCTTGTGTTCGAACTCTTGTATTTCGTTTACTTCTGATAAATGGAAGTGGTAGGACTCTAAGTCCTACTTGTTTCAAAAAAAAAAAAAAAAAAAAAAAACGATAGAAAGTTACGGAAGGTTCAGTAAATTACCTCCATTAATTGTAACCACCTAACATATAACCCAATAAGAATATTTTAAACAATTTCTTTCCCTTCATTTTATTTATCCTCTATTCAAGATCCAATCATACCCGCTAACTAAAATTTGAATTTTACTATCGTTTGTGAATTGACAAGTATCAAGCATTGTTTTTTAGAATGCTGACAGAAGCTGTCAACGAAAAGAAAGAAAAACAAGGAACAAAGAACGAGTATCAAGCATTGTTGCATAGTACTAATTTTGTTTGGAACGAGTATCAAGCATTGTTAAATCCAATGATGATGGGTGCCCCGTGCATGTAACCAGTTTGTAAGGCCCGAAAAAATCTAACCGTCGAGATCAGATCGAACGGCTCGGACTAGCGCGCGGCACGGTGACCGGATAGGGATTCATACGCAATCGCACCAGGGAAGAGGCGAAGAGCTGTTGTGGGGACATAGCAGTACTGTTCTATTTACTGTATAGCACCCATGCCAAAACTTTTCACTGCACCCTTTTTTTCAAATGTTTTTCCCGTTCATGGTCATGACCATGCGTAACATTCAAAAATTCAATAGTGCTTGCAGAAATGGAGCCAAAAAAAAAAAAACAGCATTACTAATGTCATGTTTTCCACCATTCTAGTTAATATATTATGCATTATTTAATATGATATACTTATAAAGTTATAATTGATGTATTACTGTATATAAGCATTCTTTAATAAATATACTTATCATTTACATTGAGTTTGCTAATACTAGTTAAAAGAGGTAAACTGTAAATATGTTCTTTATTTTTTAGATATATGACATGCATCAAATTTGAGTCAATTTATTATTTGATTGGTCATTTATCAAAAAGCCGTAATATTAAAACTAGATTGTTAAGTAATTAAAATTTTTTTAAGTCTTGATTAAAAACTAAATAATTTTAAATTGGTCCACATTTGATATCCATTCATATATATACTGTAAAATGTATCTATTGTTTCAATTTTTATTAATAATACTTTTAAAGAAGCGTACTAAAATTACACTTTTTTGTAGAATCATAAATATTGATAAAATTCATCGGCTTCAAGACTTTTTTCCTATGTTGGAGAGAAAATTATGCGATGAGAATCAATTTCTGAATCAGACTTTAATCTCAATCGCGCATTTTTAAGAAAAATTACTTCACTAACACTTATGAACGGTTGTGATTAAAAACCGATTCAAAATTAATTCTCATACAGAATTTCCCATGTTGGAGAGATCCAATTTTGTCTCTTGATGGGAAACGAGATCCTCTGGACCGGCGTCCAGTGGACGTCTTTGATCTTTGGTCGTCCGATCACTAATAGATGCCCCGTGATTTATACTTTGACCCGTCGAGATTCATGCGACCCGTAAAATCTATCCGTTCAGATTAAATCGGAAGGTTCAGATCGAAAGACGTCTAAGGGACGTTTTAAAAAAAAAAACGACTACACGATCCGGATCCTCTCGGTGGGGGCAGCTCTACAGCACTTTTGAAACATAAAACAAAACATGTAGACCCAGTCATTATATTTGCTCACAACCACAACAGCATGGTCCCCTCATCTCTCTTTTCCATGGTTCAGACACGTCATACAATTTTGGAAGCCAGGGGTAGCGGAATATTTTTGACATGGAACTAGTCGGCTAAACCCGTTCCACAACTACAGAAAGTAATAAATTCAAATATGGATGTCAGTTCAAAGTTCAAACTATGGTTTGGCCGGCATAGGGGGACAAAACAAGGTTCAAATTATAAAGCTCTCTGCCGGCTGCTTTTTTGACAAGTTCATGTTGCATGCTTTGAGAAAACCATGACCATCCATTTTCAATCTTTATAAAGATAAAAAAAAATTATCCATTTAACTAAATCCTATGCTTAAGTGAAATATTTCACTTTTTCTTATGATGAAATCTTTCCCACTTAATATCTCCTCCGACTACTGCTCCTTGGCTAGATCTTATGCGGCACACTTATGAGACCTTGTAAGTTGTAAGAAACATTATCTCTAGTGCCAATATGCAACTTTCTGATGTGGTTCAACCTTCCCTTCAAAGATTATCAATTCAAACGCAATTTTTGTTCTTCTATTTCACACTTCTTACAACTAAAAATATACATGAGATATTTTACTATTGTCTTAACCTATGTATTTTTACTCATTTTCTAGCAATAATAGTCTCTAAAATTTGACAAAAATTGATCAATCTCAACTTATATTCATTTTACCACTAGATCGCGATATTTAAAAAATAACACATTAATATATTTAAAATTCATTGCGTACTTTTTTTTAAAAAAAATAAAAAAAGAAGAAATTGTTAATCATAATCAACACTCGTAGCTAGCAGTCTAACAACAAAGGAGAATATTTGACGTGAAGTTTTCCATCTCGTTTTTTTAACACTTGAATGTTACATATTAAACACAACTTATGCACCCACAAATAAAAAAAAATTGCTTTCTTTTTTTTATATTTATTTAGCTTTTCACTTAAAATAGTGAATTATGTTAACATAAATTTCATGTACGTTGCTCACGATTCAAACATGCGAAGAAAATGAAAATAATAAGTTTCAACCTCAAAAGAAAAGAAGAGCATGTGAATTAACTAGTCATGCGGAGTCAAGATTTCTAAGTAAAGGCTAAGAATTACAACATAAATTTTTTGAGGGAGCAATATAAGAAATATTTTAAAATTATGGAGGAATTAACTTACGAATATACATACAAAGGGGCTTGTAAAAAATTGGGGGGGGAGGGGGCGCTTTTAGATTTATCACCATTTGGCTCTATTCTGTGACCCGTCATACCTTCTACTATTCCATCCTCGCCACAGTAACTAAATTGACTAGCATTTGGATGCACAGTCGAACCGCCTGATAATTGTGCGTAATCTTTGCTTGACTACGAGGATACAATCCGTATCTGCTCCCGCGCGGGACTGTCCAGCGCAGCCTTCCAACCGTCCGATCTGATATGAACGGTTCGGGTCTATCAATCTGATATTATGCACGGGGCTCCCTTAACCATTGAGATTAAATCAGACGGTTGAGATTGCTGCGCTGGACGGTCCCGCGCTGGACTAGATCTCAATTCTACGAGGATATGACTCAGTCGCCGTTAAAGGCACTCTAACCGTTACACGTTATAACCGTGGGTCCGTGGTATTAGGGGATAAGGCGATTGTTTATTTGAGGAAAATATTAAAAGATCAGTTGACACGTAAGATGGATTAGATCGTTAAGAGGAATCCTAACTATTCCAAGCGAAGTACCGCTTTTTCATCGTCATTTCTTTACAAAGTGGGCCCCTTACCTTTTGGCTCTTCCCAAGTTTTCCCAATTTCTCACCTATAATTTTCTGATGCATCCGGTTCAAACTCTAATGTTTGGTTTGCACCCAAAACATAAAATATTCTGATAAAAACAAAAGTAAAAATTAGATAATAAATAAAAGCTCGCCAGAGAATTTTTGATATAGCTGATGTTAGTAAAACAATTTTTCAGATTTAACTTTTATGGATTAAAATCAAATAATAAATATTTATCAAATAAGAAATTTAACTCAAATAAATTGTATCTAGAAAAATAAAACTAAAATTTGAGTCCTTTAAAATAAAATAATTATAGATTCTTTGTAGATCGTATGAATTGATTTTATATCAATTTATGCAACTTGAGTGTCATGATACTACATAAAAATTTGTAAAGCAAAGATCATAATGTATTTCAAATCATTTAATGAACAATCAAACTAACATTTTACAATGTATGTAGTATACAAATGAACCACACATTAAATATTCAACATATAATTTTAAATTAAAAATTACTTTTGTAGTCATTAACATTTAATAAATCAATGTAATTAATTGCCAATATATATCCCAAAAACAATAATAGCTACGTGTATGATATCTTCCTCATGCATTAAATCATAGACCTCTTCCTCAAAAGATGCTCTCCAGAACTTGAATTGCAACGCCTCCGATTTCTATAAATATACACCCCCTTCCCCCGTTGAAATCCTCATTTCCTGCTTTTAATCTCGTTCTCATCTTCTGTTATATTATATATTTATATATCAATCTTCCCTTTTCATTGGATCTCTATTCTCAGAGCCTAATCCACAATTCCTAAAACCATAACCCATAATTCTTAAGCCTCTAAATTCCTAAACCATGGCGTTAACTCTCCGCTCTCCCACCTCTTTCATCTCAAAAACTCTCAAACCCTCTCACAAACCCACAAACTCCGACGAACCAACATCTCTCATCTCATTCGTCTCCCTCCCAAAACCCTCATTCACAGCCTCGTCATCATGCCGTCTCAGAGCGGTACAGGTACGCGCTTCGGCCAACGACCTCAACCCGGTCCCGGCGGAGCGGCTGCATCCCGAATCAAAGGCGGTAAGAGCGGCACATAGCGTGTCTACCCGGGTGCCGGTTTATGTCATGCTACCTCTCGACACGATATTCAAAGGGAACGATGGGAAGGGAGCCGTGAACCGGGCCCGCGCATTGAATGCGAGTATGATGGCGTTGAGAAGTGCCGGGGTTGAAGGGATAATGGCTGATGTGTGGTGGGGATTGGTCGAGAGAGACGGGCCGATGAAGTATGACTGGGAAGGGTATTCTGAGTTGGTGCGCATGGCAGAGCGCAACGGGCTCAAGATGCAGATGGTCATGTCCTTCCACCAGTGCGGCGGCAACGTCGGTGATTCCTGCAGGTACAACTTGGGGCTCCTTTATTATTTATTTAAGAGGTTAAGAGAAGTTGAGCAATTTAGGTGAAACTTGTTTACAAATTTCATTAACCCAATAATGCTTCCTAGTTGATTGCAAATGATACCTGGTTTAAAGGGCTTAATTACAGGATTATTGTTCCCTGCTGACTTTTCCGTGGTTTTGCCATTTTGTACAAGCAAAGATTTTATTTATTTTTAAGAAAATATTATTTAGGAGGTCAGGGATCTGGGGACCTTGTAAAGGAGGCTTTTGCTTTCTCTTCAATTGTACGAAATTATTTAATGGTCTCACGCGAATTCATACCATTTCATTTCAATTCTGACAACCACTCTGATCTGAAAGTAACGGTTCAGATTTGTTCAAGGACTATGCAGTGATTTAAAGATCTGTAGAGGAGTGAAACTTAGGCCTAGAAATTATTCAAAGTAGGAACTGTAGGATTTAGGAGTTTTTAAGATTTAACCTCATCATGTCAAATTCCAATACCATGTCGATTACTAAAAACAAAAAGTGGCTTGAGTTTTTTTTTTTTAAGAAAAAAAAGAGAAAATCTGCTGTTGACAAAAAGCACTTTATGCATCATAAGATGCTAATTATTGGATGTACAAAATAATTAGATGTCAATTTATGGTTGTATAGCATAGCAAGTTTCATTTTGCACAACTAAGATAATTAAATTGACACCATATTTCGCCTTTCAGCATTCCACTGCCTCCATGGGTACTGGAGGAGATGAGCAGAGATCCTGACATTGTATACACTGACCGCTCAGGCCGCAGAAACCCAGAGTATATCTCTCTTGGTTGTGACGAGTTGCCTGTTCTTCGAGGTAGAACCCCGATCCAAGTTTACTCTGACTACATGCGCAGTTTCAGGGACCGCTTCAGTGACTACTTGGGAAATGTCATTGTGGTAAGTACCAAGTTCCAATGAATTAATCAGTTTATACAGTAACAGTACAATCTGCCTTGCACCAGTAGTTAATGTTTGTTTGGATTATTAATTGTAATGCTGAATTGGTACTTTATTGCAGGAAATTCAAGTTGGGATGGGACCGTGTGGAGAGCTGAGGTATCCCTCCTACCCAGAAAGCAATGGGACTTGGAAGTTTCCCGGTATTGGGGAGTTTCAGTGTTATGATAAGGTACTAAGGATAACTTTTTTATATTTTCTGTACATAGATGTGGAACAGATAAATTTGGCTAGTATTTCTGTATCAATATAGTATAGTACGGGAACACTAGTTTTATCAGCAAGTATTTCTTCATTAATTGTACCAGTACATCAATGCTAGCATATATTACTGAATATACAAGCAATCCAGAATCTCTGCCTTGGAACTAAACTGCAGTAGGTCTATTTAACTGTAATAATTGCATCCCACTGATACAAATGAACTTGAGTGCGTGACAATGAACTAAAATTTGAATTTGGTAAAAATCCTTAGATTTTTCACGGTTTTGTTCTTAAAGATTAACAGCACATATTACAATGTTCCCTTTTTCAGTATATGAAGGCCTCTTTACAAGCCTCTGCCATAGCTGCTGGTCACAGTGAATGGGGAAAAGGCGGCCCGCATGATGCTGGCCAATACAATCAATTTCCTGAAGATACTGGCTTCTTTAAGAGAGAAGGTACATGGAATACTGAATATGGCCAATTCTTCCTCTCTTGGTACTCAGACAAGCTCTTGCAACATGGGGACCGCATACTTACAGCGGCCGACTCAATATTCAGCAGTACCGGAGCCAAGTTATCAGCCAAGGTAGCCGGTATCCACTGGCACTACCGCACTCGGTCCCATGCAGCAGAGCTCACTGCTGGGTATTACAACACCAGAAACCGGGACGGTTATATTCCAATTGCCAAGATGCTTGCGAAGCGAGGAGTCGTCATGAATTTCACTTGCATGGAAATGAAAGACGAGCAGCAACCAGGTCATGCTGGTTGTGCACCTGAGTTACTGGTAGAACAAGTCAAGAAAGCTGCCAGCTCAGCAGGTGTAGAGCTGGCAGGAGAGAATGCTCTCGAGCGATATGATGAAGCAGCATACGCAAAAGTCCTGGAGACCAGCAGAAGCGAAACTGGTATGGGACTAAGCGCCTTTACATACCTGAGAATGAACAAAAGGTTGTTTGAGGAAGCCAACTGGAGGCAATTTGTTTCCTTTGTGAAGGCTATGGGGGAAGGAGGAAGAAAAATTACTCTACCTAGGTGCGATTCGAGCCAATCAGATTTATATGTTGGTTTTGTTAATAAAGAGAAGAGAAAACCAGAGCCTGAAGCTGCCGCAGCCTTGTAAATATCCTGGTATATACACGCAATATTATAGATATAGCTAGCCGTAAATTATTTAGTAGAGGTGAGACACACAGGCAACCTTCTGCATAGTATTACCTGGTTCTTACCGTTTTACTGGCTGGCTGTAACTGCTGCTGCTTGGCCAATGAAATATCTGCTGTTTGATTCCCATAATATTTTTGGTGGGAATTTGAACTTTCGCTTGCTATGATCAAGCGTCATGAAACAGCTATGGTGATACCCATGACTTGCTATTGGAAAAGTCAAAAATGAAAAGAGAGGGCGACTTGTGTATTGACTTCATATTTTTCATCAAGAGCAGTTTTTAAGCTCATATGATATTATGATATGAATAAGGAAATTTCTTCGGAAAGGAATTCTGTTTATACTGTAACACGATTATTTTTGTTGTTATACATAAAGATATTTCAATCGTTTTATGTCTACATTTTCCCTTCATGTTGAATTTAAATTGATGATAAATTGATAATCTTCTTACCAAATACCATTGACTGATTCAACATTGCGTCAAAGTATTTGGCAGCCACTGCCAAGAGTTTTAGATTCTTCGGAAAAGAAAAAAAGGGAAAAAACTTTTGTGTGAAAATATGTTTGTTCGTCTCTGATGATCACATCTTAACTTTGATGCCCGACTACAACAATTGAAAAGGCATACGAATTTGCATGTTCAAAATCTATAATAACAATTGTTTTTGAAGGAAAATATAATTATGCACTTTATCTTTTACAACACTTCATATTGCTTTTATTCTGTATTTTTACACTGTCGAACTTTATTTTTAATAAACTGGTGGACAAGTTCTTGACACATTCTTTTAAACATTGTCCCAACAATTGCGAAAGAAAAATAAAAATAAAATAAACGGTAAATTATCTCGCTGGATTTTGCTGATTTGAAACAAAAGGGATCCTCAGCTCCGTATCATTATTCTTCAGCGAAACCCAAATTCGAAAGGCCCATAGTCCATCTAATGCTCTCAACAGAATCTTCTTCTGGGCCGATTAAATGGATATAGCACAAGCCCACATGTAAGACCCCAGATCCGACCCGTTAGCACCCGGGGAATTGCTTCCTCGTGTAAGAATCGGAATCCTCTGCGTTGACACGCAGGTGCGTGTTTAATCTCAGACCGTCCGATTACTAATGGATGCCCTGTGATTAATACCAGGTCCGTCGAGATTCGTGCGGTCCGTACAAATCTATCCGTCGAGATTAAATGAGACGGCCAGGATGAGAAGACACGCAAGTGCGTGTTTAAAAAAAACACGCAGAGGATACTGGTCGTGTAAGTACACACCTCATATTTAGAGATTCACTCTCTTTGGACGAAAATTTCCCTCATATTTCCAACTGGATGTGAATTGAGAGAAGGAATTAGAAGGGTATTTACGTCCAAAATAGAGTGAATCTCAAAAACGGGGAGTGTAGGAAGCAATGCACCCGGACCCGGAGACTCTCAGTCCGATCTGACTTCTCAAGTTCGACTCAAAAAAGTCTTGAAAGCTTCCCTGTGGGCGGCGCCACCACCTCATGCCGACCCACTCCGATGCTCTCCTCTTCCCTCCGCCGCGCCACTGCATCCTCCATTCCCTCTCCTATCTCCTTCTCCTCTTTTAATCCCGATTTTACCCTTCTCATTTCTCACCTCCCCGTTTCTCTCCGTCACAAGACCCTCATTTCCCTCCCTTACCTTGTCAAAACCTCTCCTCCCTCTCTCCATTGCCTCCACTCCCTCCATTCTCTCCTCGTCCCTTTCTCGCTCCATTGTCCTCTCCAGTCCCTCTTCGCCTCTTGCACTGCTGCCTTCTGCCTCTCCCGTGCGTCTCCTTCCCTTCGCCCCCTTGCGCAGTCTCTCCTTGCCTCCCTTCTCCTTCACACCCGCACCAACTCTAATTCCTCCTCCTCCATTCTCTTTCAGTGGGTGGATCAATCCTGTTCACTCAATATGAAGGTCAGGTACTACGAACTTGACCTTGTGTTGCGGGCTTTTCTCGTTACTGGAATGGTGTCGGAAGCTTTAGCTGCGTTATATCGGATTAGGAGCATACACCGGACACCGAGTTTATCAGCACTGTCTATTTTGTTGAGGCTGCTGTTTGAGAAGGGTGACATGGGTAATGCATGGAAGGTGTTTGTTGATATGCTCACAAAAGGACCATTGCCGAGTTGCCGGACTTTTAATATCGTGATTCTGGCTTTCTGTAGAAGAGGTCTTCTCAGAGTAGCTGAGGGTTTGTTGAGGGTCATGAATAAGTTCCACCTTCAGCCTGACACATGCAGTTACAATATCTTGATCAAGGGGCATTGTGTATACGGGAGGTTGGATGATGCCTTCGAGATGTTCGATACAATGCTTAAATGTGGTTCATTTCCAACAGTAGTGACTTACAATATATTAGTGGATGCTCTGTGCCGGGAAGGGAGGATGGTAGAAGCTAGAAAGCTTTTTGATAGTATTGCAGATGTAGGAATCAAGTGCAATACGATAACTTATAATGTGCTGTTAGATGGATATGTTAAGGCCGGTCAGGTAGATAAGGCTAATTTGGTTTATATGGAAATGAAAAAGAATGGTTTGGTGCCAGATTTATGTACATACAACATTCTCAAGTCAGGTCAGTACAAGTTTCGGAAGGTTATTGTAGGAGACAAGGAGAATTTTTTGGATGAGTTAACGGGACCTGACGCAGACCTGTTAGTTTCTAGGTTTTGTTGGGAGGGTCAGCTGCATGAAGCTAGAGAAGTCTTGTTACAGGCAGTTAAAAATGGGTTACCTGTTAGTGTTCCCGGGTTTAATTCTCTAATATATAGTTATAGCAAGGAAGGGTTAGAGGAGGAGGCGTTCATGTTGTACCACACCATGTTGAATGTTGGTCTTAGTCCTTCTGCATCCACTTGCAATGCTCTTATTATGGCATTCTGCAATGCTGGGATGTTAAACAAGGCACGGCAGTTGCTCGATGATATGCTCAACAGAGGATTTTGTGTGAACACTACTACTTTTACAATATATTTGAATGCGTGTTTCAAGGCTGGAGACAGTGCTAGTGCTATGTCATGTTGGCATGATATGGAGCTGTATGGAATGAACCCCGATTTAGTTGCATTTTCAGCCTACATCGATGGACTTTGTGGGGCTAATTATATACAGGAGGCAAATGTAGCGTTTAATGACATGGTGCGTAGAGGTTTTGTGCCAAACAATTTCACCTATAATTCCCTAATTCACGGTTTCTGCAAGACTGGTGATGTAGACCGAGCACTGAAGCTAGAGGACAGAATGAGACAAAAAGGGCTTGTACCCGATATTTACACCAGTAACATATTAATCGATGGTCTTTGCCGGCATGGAAGGGTGAAAATGGCTAATAAATTACTGTCACAAATGTACACTCATGGGCCAATCCCAGATGTTGTCACTTACAATACCTTTATAAATATGTATTGTGGGACTCTAGATATGGCAAATGCCATAGGCTACATCAATAAGATGTTCTCACAAGGCTGTGTACCAGATTTATATACATACAACATATTGATCCATAGTCTATGTACTGACCACATGATGAATAGAGCCATGAAAATGCTAGACGAGCTCGAATCTGAGGGCTTCTTACCAAATTCAGTCACATACAACACTTTAGTGTATGGTGTTTGCTGTGATATGATTGACCGGGCAGTGGTTCTCACACCTCGATTGCTGAAAATGGCATTTGTACCCAATACTGTTACAGTTAACGTTCTTCTCTCACAATTTTGCAAGTTAGGTATGTACAGAAGAACCCTGGTTTGGGCAACGAAACTTAGTGAGGCCGAGTTAGGGTTTGATGACATTACTTGGAAAATAATTGATTGGGCCCAAAGGGAGGTTCGGGATGGCAACAACAGATCAGTGGGGGATTCAGTACGGTGTCATTTTATTGAGTTTTTGATGATCATGACCTACAACTCATTGTGTAGGATTAAGTCATCAAGTAGCAGTAGGTATTTGATGATCAATTGAGAAGCCAAATGAGGTATGGAGATGGGATGGTTTGGCAGCCCAGGAATGCACAGGAAGGGTCAAATTGAAGACCCAAAGCACCAGACCGCATGTGCAAATAAAGAATGGATGGTCACCTGATTGCATTGGCACCAAGTTGAGCTGGATATGAAAACATCACCTTATCACCATCTTGAAGTACAAGCACCGACTTAATAGGTTTGAAGAACTTGGTTTATTCATTATCCAATGGTCATTTTCCCTTTCCTTTTGAAGAACGACAGGAACTTCTCTATAGAATTTTTAACACTGGATGGACGGATGCGCATTTATGAAGGATAGGTTGGTCACTTACAGTCATTTATATATTCTTTTTTGCTAACTGTGTAATCATTTCTCAGGAATACAAAATGTTGCAATAAAAAACTTGAAATTTCTTAAATTAATTGGTAACTCAGAAAATGGCTGGAATTTGCACTGAGAGTTGGAGATCATTGTTCAATTTTCTGTTGTAATTAATACATGACAGGACACAGGCATGTCTTTTGTACCTGACATGTTTTTTGTAGCTTAATTTACTCCACTGAATTCGAATTGTATATTTTGTTTTTCCTTTTTGAAATAGTAGGTCTTCTTCGGAGAGAAGATCAAGTATTTTCGACCTCATAATCATTCGAATTATTATAATTTGTAAGTGGTACTTTCAGATCTTTCAAGTAATATTTCCAACATAAGAAGTTGAAATGCCAGTTTACTTCGATATAGATGCATATATTTTAGCGATGTATTCTTATGGAAATTTTAGGCCGGTTAATACTAGGAGGGGAGAAAGATTTTTTTTAAAAAAAAAGAAAAAGAAAAGAAAACATTGCTCTGATATTTCTATGAGCTGTATAGAGGGGGACAGGCGATTACGATCGTAGGCACTGGGAACATTAGCGTTTGAATTTTGTAAACAAAGTATCAGAAGAAAGTTGTTTGGAAATCTACTTTAGCAGCTTAAGCTGCGCATCTACACCTCGTGTTCTGAAATAAAAAAAATCGCACAAAGAAACAAAAGTGCAAAAAGTTTATGACAAATGTCCTAAATATGCAAAAATAGACAGACGTCTGTTATCCTAATATAACGTTGCTATTTTTGGCACATTGTAACATTCTTGTGTACACTTTTATAATTCACGCGCTGCCTTTTTTTTCTTCCCCCGGGTGGAGGGACGTTAGCAGACCATACATGGATTTGGAAGGAAAGGCCACTTCACGTTATTTAGATGGTCCGGTTTTGTTTACGAATCAGCTTTTATATAAGATAACAGTTCTAACTGCTCGAATTAAACTTAATTTTCTACTATCACTCTCTTTTATTTATTTTAACTTCCAACGATAACTTTCACTGCTAAATTTTCATATTTCGTACGGCATAACGTTGGAGCGGTAAACTTTTAAAGAAAAAGAAATAATAATATGGACTACAAACCGATAAAGTACATTAATTAAAATGAGTAAGGTTAGTCAGAAGGTGGTTCGCGCATTTAATTTTAAAAAAATAACAATAAAATTGACTTCAAATGATGAATGTTTATTGATCTTTGTTTACTTTCATAGATTAATTATTTGTGTTCTTAAGTTTTATTTCTAGACGATTAAGGCATTAGAGAGATAAATTTTTTAAATGTTAAGTTATTTTGACAATTTTGGCCTCTTCGATTAATATAGGATAAAATAAAAAATAGAATATTAGAATAAAAGAATTTTAATTGGTCCTTACAAGCTGATCTAATAATTTTTAATCATATTTTTTGTTAACGAAATCAAGCTTGGTGGATGTAACTTTGGTGTATTAAAATTTTAAAATATTACATGAGATAATTTTTTGTGCTTCAATTCAGGCTAGTAATTCTGTTAATATAATGAATTTTGTCGGTCGACTTTGATTAACGAAAATAAAGCACCAGATTTCTCTAGAATATTGATAGACTTGCCGCTCTTGGCGCGCAATGTCAACACTCGACAGGATTGAGCTCAACTACCGAGTTCGGGTTCTTCTTCTTCTGTTTCTAGTGCGGAATATATGCAAGCAAGATACTAGAAAAAGAGAAGTGTTACAAGTAAAGTTTTTAGATGACTAGGATTTAAGCGATAAGTTAAAAGAACAGGTCCAGAAATTTTTGAGATTCCATGACTAAGTATGTCTTTAGATGAGGCTTGAAAGGAAAAAAAAATAGATACGAGAGCGAGTGGTTAACTAGCATAGACACAGTATTAAATCACGAAAGAGTAGGGTTGTCAATGAAACCCGTTTACCCACTTACCCTACTCGTACCGCATTCGATAAGGTGGGTGTGGGTAAGATTTTATTTTCGTTAGACTAACGGGTATGGATATGGGTAAAGAAAAATTTTCGTTAACTTAACAGGTACTGGTAAGGGCTATTTCGTACCCATTATCTAACGGGTAAAATTTACAAACATATATGTATATATAATCATGTAAATAACATACTTCGTAAGATATGATATTAGTTTTGATCTACATCAAAATTTTTTATGTTGATGAAAAATTTAATTTGCACTCTATTATATTATAATTTATAATTAGTTATATAGATTTTTTGAATGTCAATTGACATGAGAATAAATTGCATGATTTTTGTTAAACGTAAAATATTTTGTAAATATTGTACTTTATCTATATATTTATTTGATGCAATTTATTTATTATTATTAATAATATTTTTTATTAAATTAATAATATTATTATTACCCATTATATATTTTTTATTAAATTAATAATATTATTATTACCCATTATATATTTTTTATTAAATTAATAATATTTATTATTACCCACTATGTATCGTTACCCTACCCTTACCGTTAATCCTTAACGGGTATGGGTAGGGTACGGGTAAAGTCATTTTTTAACGGGTACGGATAGGGTGTGGGTAAAGAAAATTTTAACGGATGCGGGTATCAAAATACCTTCTACCGTACCGTACCGTACCCATTGACAGCCCTACGAAAGAGGACGATAATTGTTCGTGATTAACAAACCTCAACAGCTAACAGAAAATTAAGTGATAAATGAATAGTAAGATGTTAAGAAGTAAGAACTATCATTATATCAGGGTAAGTCAAATATTATAAGGATCGTACCTATTTTATATTTCCTTTTAAGTATAAAAATGTGCTAGTTTTTATTTAGTTTAGGTTAATTTTTTGTCTGTAAGTGTCTGCCTAATTGAATTTGTTAAGAGGCGACATTCAACATCGTTGTAAACATGCAATGTTAATGTGTGAATAAAATAAATGTGATAATGCAAAATGTCATGCCTATTTATTTGAAAAATAAGAGAAATCTATATTTTAATTTTCTTTTTTTAGCCGCTTATCAATTCCTAATAACAGGAAATATAACTCTAAATAAGTAAAAGTAGGGAAGTGAGAGAAGAGAAGACAAAACACCACATACTCGTCTGAAAAAAAAAACCCCTTCTTTGAAAACCTACTCATCTTTCTAAGATTTCTCTGTTGAAGTATGATATTTTTTCCATCGGACTTGGAGAGGATTTACTCCTGAGGTAATTTCTAAACTTTTTGGAAAATGTTTTATGCTTAAATAAATTAGGAATGTAAAGAACTTTAATTTTTTATTTATATCCTTGATCGAGGTATGGTAACATCCATCTGTTATTATATACATTGTATATGTTGCAGATCCGCAGGTGGAGAAATTATCTCAATTTTTTTGAAAGTATCTAAGTATCAACAAAGGTACACGCAGAGAATTTTTTTTTTTTTTTTTTACTGTCAGTTTCTCTTCCCTTAAGTCTCTCGAATCTTCATTAATGACTCTGCCTTCAAATGCATTCGGATTGGAATTTATCTCGTTATAATTACCAAATCTGTGGAATTAAGATCTTTCCTTGGGTGTCTTTTCGGAATCAATAGGCACATCCAAGATCCTACTCATAAGGAAAATTATTATTTTGTATGCGTAATGTAATCAGACGATCCCAGAAAACCATCTCATTCCATTTCTCTATTCTCGTTTCAAAAGAGACAAAGCACCTAATATTTGAATTGACAAGAAATAGTGTTAATATGAGTTAGTGACTATTCCGGAATACTATTTGGTATTGGGACATATGAGTAGCGGTACAACATAGTCATCAATTCCTTTTTTTTTGTTATATAATAAGAAAATTAATCAGCGCCTATTATGAGAAGATAGAATTAAGCGTATTGATTTTACTAATCTAATTCATGATCCAGACATGCTCTTATGACTTATGCTCTTATGCCCTTTGGGTTTGTTTGGATGGTGGAGAATAAGGTTTTGGATAAGAATAAGGATCAAATTCCTTATTCTTGTGCAATCCAAACAACACAAGAATAAAGAATTTGAGCCCTTATTCTTATACTAACAAAACCATGGTATAAGAATAAAGAATTTGGACAAGTACGCATATCGAAATTCCTTATTCTTATTCCTTATTCAAGGCTCATCCAAACAAACCTAAGAGACTACAAAATAAAATGAGACTATGCAGAGAGACTAGCAAAATAGTGAATACCTTTTTTGGTACTTTTTATTTATTTTATCGCAGTTCTCTCTGAGCTCATTGATCAACAAGAAAGTTCATTTCTTCTCAGATAGAGAATAAATTTATACAGGATTAATTATAATTTTATACAGATATGCTTTTCTGTAGGCAAGCACAAAAGAATTTCTTTACATAAATCATGTCGCTTCCTTGCATCTAGTATGTTAAAATCTGGATCGTTTGTTTAAATTATGAACATAGATAAATAATCAAGATTTAAATCCGATTTAAAATTTATTTTCGCCGTAGAATTATCCTATTTGTGTCATGAAAATACCAGGAGCAATGTTTGTCTTTGTTTTACAATGACATGTTCATTTTTTTGAAGTTATTTATTTACAAATATATTTCCGAATTTTTTTTTCTGGTATAGTAAAAATATAAACCATTTGTTCTCCAACTATTCCGGAATACTACTTATCTCATTATCTGATCCATTACGGTGTTAGAATATGCACCGACAATTTAATTCAGAGAGCATCTGAACTGGAATACACCATGGGAGACAGTAATAGCAAAAAGAATTTATTTACTATGGGAGTATTCCAAGAGGGCCTAAGAGAGAATTAATTTTACAAGGCAAGGGTGATAAGCAAAAACCCTAAAAATGACCCTGCACTAGAATTAGAATTTGTTACAATATATCCCTTCTCTCTCTCTGTTTCTCTCTCTTTTCCCCAATTACCTCTCCACGCTTACTCCACCCTTCCAAATTCTCTCTCTAAAAAATCGCCGCTTTTCTCTTCCCTTACTCTTCTCTCTCTCTCTATTCCCATCAGCCGATGATTCCCTCTTCTCCCGTGTCTCACTGACGGGAGAAAGAGAACAAGTCGCAGAGCCAACATCAAAACCCTAATCGCTTCTCGATCTCTCTAGGGTTCGCTTCTAACCTCGCCTCATCATTTCCACTGCGTTTCTCGATCTAATTTCAGTTTTCTCCGTTGTTGCTTTAGGTTAGAGGAAGAGATTGAACAGTATATATGTCAGGAAACCAAAATCGCGAAGGAAGAAGATCCGGCCGATCGGGAAGCTCTGGCCATCACAGGTCTGGTTACTCCGGCGGTGGCGGAAAGGGCGGAGGAGGCGGCGGCGCTGCGCCTCCGGCCGGAACTGGTCTTTCGTCTCATTCTGGACAGCCTCCTCTCAGCTCCAACCGAAGGTAGGCCTTTTTTTATTTTTTCAGTTTTGCTTCAGTATCACATCTCTCCTATTTTGGGGTTCATTTACTCTGGAGTTCTTTTCATTTATTTATTTATTTGTTTATTTTGCACTTCCATGTTGAAATATGAAATTCTGAGTTTTTGAAAGTAAGGCTCTTATTCCACTGAACAGCATTGCCATATCTGAATGCAATAGGTGCCCTGCATTTTGATCTCAATAAGTTTGGTCTTGAGGTTATGCTATTCATGTTTAAACTCAGGACCAAAGGTTGCCTTGCAATTATACCTATTTGTCTTTTTCAATCAGCCATGCTCCAACTAAAATACTGAAACAAAAAACAAACTCCTACAGAACCAAGAAAGGGAAAAAGGTTGAATTTGCGATCAGTCCAGTAATTTGCTGATGATACATGCTAGCTAGGTCATCGTTTGTCCTTTAGAATATAAAATGCCCTTATTTTGAGTAGATCATTCTAAGCTATAATTTGACGAAACAAACTTTTTATTGCTACAGCTTCAAGAAGGTTGCAAATGTACAAGGTGGGCCTCCCAGGCCAAATCAAAGCACAGTTTCTGATGCAAGTGCTGGTTTTGCCCCAGCTACTCCTCCCAAGGGAGCAGCTTCTCTGAATGGTTCTCAATCTCACTTCCAACCTCCCTTGCATGGTACTCTTAATTTTATCAATAAATATGCTATGAGAGTGCTCATTTCCTGGTTCTGTGGAATAAGGGCAGGAATTGGCCATATTCCTCCACATCATTAGCAAGTGCTGCACATTTTAAAACTTAATTTGTATTTTCACATCCTGTTGAATCATCAAAATTGAACTGTTCAAGTGTCTTGATTGCTGGGGTAATGTAGGACCCAACTTTCTTCTCCTTAAATTTGATTTTGAGAACTAGGAGAAATTAGTAATGCTTTGTAATTACTCTGAAATAGTTTCTTTTATGATTTCCTTAACACTATACTTAATTCTTGAGAGGGAAAGAGCAAAAACTAATATTATACGACATGTTAAACATCAACCAAGGCTCCAAAGGATCTCTTTTGTTTCTATAATTCTTTGGAGGTTTACATACAACAAATTATAAAAATGCTGAATTACTGAATTTTATTGAATGTTGTTGAATTATACCAAATCATATTTATAATTTCCTCCCCCCCTATCCTTAATAGAGGCACCCAATGCACCACCAACCACAGTTAGTGAAAAGCCAGCTAATGTGCCTCCAGCAAGAAATTCTTTTCATCCTGTACCGCGAGGTCCACCTTCGCAGCCTCCCACAAAAGCTCCTGAGTCTTCCATTCCTCCGTCACCATTGAAAGGTTTATTTTTTTTTCTTTTTTGTTTCTATCATTTGCTTAGTGGCAGGCTATGCTTTACTAAGGCTGAACAAATTGCATAAATGTGGCTTTTGTGAAGCCAAATAGAAATTGGTTGAACACGGTTTATCTGGGAAAAGTCGTTTGACTGGTTTATTTCTGGTGATGACCAAACAATGGGATTTTAGGATTTAATATATTTTACTATTGATGGTTATATCTGAATTTTCATGTTAATGCTACTTTTCAGGGGATCAGCCAAGAGGACCAATCCTCCAGTTTGGCTCTATTAATGAGGGAATGATGAATGGCCTACAAGTATGTCCTTGTCTCAAATGGACTTTCATTTTAAATTTTGTGATGCCTCAGTATTTTACGCTCTTTTTTGTTCTTCCATGCATTAGATCCCTGCACGAACAAGTTCTGCCCCTCCCAATCTAGACGAGCAGAAACGCAATCAGGTACTTCTGATTCTGAAAATGTTGTGTTCTTGTGAAAGCTTCTGAAATTAGCAAGTATAGTTTTTTGCAAGCGTTCCGGACCTATGAGATGCTTGTATATTAGTTGATATAGACAATGAGAAGCAGGTTTATGATTGCTGACAAAGCCACTAGAGACAAACTTGTTTTTAAGTTTGTCCTTGTGATTTTCCTTTTGAGAAGAATCAAGCAATTCCACTTTCAATGCCTAATTTTTATTATGAAATTTTAAAGGAACAAATAAGGAAAACAGTTTCTATGTTTATGTAAAATTCTGCTTCATGTTGGTATTATTTTGTAAGTAAGAAACAACAAGACAATTCTTTGAAAGGGTCTCAATGATGAGTTGGCCAGTTCTAATGTTCAACATTGTAGGCTCTTCTTGATGCATCAAAATCTATGGCACGTGGGCCTCCATCCACTGGCCCCAAACCGCAGCTGCCGCATCCAAAAAAGGAGCCAACTACTACTGCTCATCTCAACCCAGTTGTGGCTCAGTCCCACCCGCATCCTTCGACCCAACCTCTCCCCCCCCAACCAAAATTGCCGACCCAGCAAGCCCCACCTGTCCCAGGTCTAGTACACGGTCCAACTCCACCACAACCGAGGCCACCAACAAATGTTATCTCCATGACCAATATGCCTCCTCCAGTCCCGTTCCATCACCAACAAGCACCTGGTCCAGTACCACTCCAATTCGGGGGCCATGGCCCACAGATCCCAACACCTCAGGGAGTCGTCTCCAGCTCTTTACAAATGAGCATGACATTGCCTGTGGGGAGCGCTTCCCCTCAGGTTCAGCAACCCATGTTTGTCTCTGGTATCCAGCCTCATGGCATCCCGCAACAGGCATTGCTACACCAGAGCCAGGGTATAGGGTTTGTGCCCCCTACAGGCCACCAGTTGGGTCAGCCCCAATTGGGTGGTTTGGGCATGGGTGGCCTTGGGTCTCAGTACCCACCACCTCAGCAATCTCCTGCTAAGTTTAATAGCACCCGCAAGTCTCCCGCTGTGAAAATCACCCATCCAGAAACCCATGAGGAAGTAAAGCTTGAAAATGTTGTGGCCACTGCAAGATCAATACCTAACATGGCAGCTCAGTCACAAGCTATACATATGGGGTACTACCAAGTACCTCATGGTCCTTACAATCCTTCACCCATGTACTATACTGGACCTCCAAATATGCCCCTGACTAGTAACCAGATGCCTACCGGCTCCCAGCCACCTCGGTACCCATACCCAGTGTCTCAACTTGGCCCACCTATAACATTTATGAACTCACAATCTGTTATAAATCAGGCACCAAGTGGTAAGCCTGTAGCTGCACCTACCTCACATGCTCATGCTACTGATTCAGAGACTGTGCCAGCTTCCATTTCAGCTAGACCCACAGTGACAATCGGTCCGTCAGTTAAAGTGGAGGCACCTAAGCAACCAAAACCATCGGACAAGCCTGGTGATGGTTTCCACTATGCGAAGGAAAACAATGTGGGTGTGGGTGTAGGCTCCAATGCCCAGCCATCTAAAGCTATTTCTGAATCGAATTTCAAGGCCAATGTGGTGCCCCAAGTTGTTTCAGAAATAAAAGGTACATCAGAAATGCCTAGAGCCTCAACAGCAGAGCCTCGGCCTGGTTCTGCTGGAGCTGAAATGAAGAAAAAAGACGCTGTGAAGAGAATGGATTCAATTAAAGAGCACCAGAAGAAGCCATACAAGGAAGAAGATAAGAAAGAACTTGAACAGCCACAGGTTATTAATATATATATATATTTTTTTTAACTCTGTTTGGTTTTCTGAGGTAATATATTTGTTAGAGTATATTCTATTAATAGTGAAACAGCAATTCTTTTATAGTTTAGGTTCTCTGTTGCAACATGTGTACCCTACACCTTGAATAATGAAATTTAGCAAATGGAATCAAGTAGCTTTGATACCAATTTAATGTATCATGTTTCAGATGGATGCATCTCATATAGCAGAAGGCTCTAAGCAGACAGCTCTTGGGAAGGAGGGAGATGTCCCTGATGTCAAAGCAACTGTTGTGCTGAAGTCAGAGCCTACATCATCTAGTTTGGAAACTGGAAAAGCCCAAATTGAAAACAAAGGGGACCTCACCGAAACTCGTACAGTTGCAATGGTCCCTGATGCGTCCGATGCCAAGCAGAGTCAATCAGAGACTGATAGAGTGCAACTCGAAGAAAAGGAGGCAAAGATGGGACCTGACAAGGATAAATTATCACACGAATTAAATACATTAATGGAGAAGAGCCCTGAGGAACCTATTGGTAATGTTCAGGAAGCTGATAAACACTCGCAAGTTGTACCCAAACTAGCTGAGGATAAGACGGAAGAGAAGCACATTCGGCTTGCTAGCAGCACATCTTCTGTATCAATTGATGCCGAATCTTTCTCTGGCCAATCCTTTTCACATGCTAATGGAAGCACTCTCCCATCTGAACTGGTGTCGTCAGAAGTTGTTGCAGCAGACAAACCACTAAATCAAGAAAGTAAAGTTGTTGAGGTGACAGCTGTCCGTTCTGTTTCAAGAGAGAAGCCTGTTGCAGAAATGCCAAAGAAAACAGCATCTAAGAAAAAACAGAGAAAGGAAGTGCTTTCAAAGGCTGATGCGGCTGGAAGCTCAGAATTGTACAGTGCCTATAAGGGGCCAGAGGAAAAAACAGAAGCCAACTCAGAAACTGCAGATATTTTGAAATCAGGTGCCAGCATTCCAACAATTGAGGAAGCCAAAAGGGAAGTTATAGAAAGTGAAGAAGAAGCATCAGGGAAGGGGGAACTTGACGATTGGGAGGATGTAGCTGACTTGTCGACTCCAAAATTGCCCCCACTGGACCGAAGGGCACAGAAAGCAGCAATTGATGTTAGTGGGACGAAAAAATACACAAGGGACTTCCTCTTGACGTTCTCACAACAGTATACTGCCCTACCTGCTGGGTTTCAAGTTGAACAGGGTACAGAATCAATATTTGGTGGTGGTTTTGGTGGTAGATCATTTGACCAGCCGCACCCTAGTCCTGGTCGTGGCCAACGAGGTGACCGCAGGATGGGTGGCAGTAGTGGACCACCTGAGGAGGACAGGTGGATCAAGTCACCTGGACCATTCAGTCCAGCCCGTGATACGCGTATGGACATGGGCCAGTTTAATAATGGTCCCCCGAATCTGATGAACCCTCGGCCTGGTCAGGGTTCCAATTATGGTGTGCTGAAATACCCACGAGGACAGTCACCAAATCAATATGCAGGAGGAATACTCTCACAACCACTGCCTCAGGGAGGTGGTCTCCACCGAAGTGGGTCTGATATGGACAGATGGCAGCATGTCTCTGGTGGAATCCAACGGGGCCTGATACCATCACCAATTGCAAGCCCCCACCAAGTTATGCACAGGGCGGATAAGAAGTACGAGGTCGGTAAAATCTCTGATCAGGAAGAGGCAAAGCAGCGGCAGCTCAAGTCTATACTAAACAAATTAACACCTCAGAATTTCGACAAGCTATTTGAGCAGGTTAAAGAGGTTAACATAGACAGCCCAGATACACTTGCTGGGGTTATTTCTCAGATTTTTGACAAGGCACTAATGGAACCAACATTCTGTGAGATGTATGCAACTTTCTGCTCCCGTCTAGCAACTGCCTTGCCAGATTTTATTATAGATAATAAAAAGATTACCTTCAGGGTGCTGTTGTTGAACAAGTGCCAGGAAGAGTTCGAAAGGGGAGAACGGGAGGAAGCCGAGGCAGATAAAACCGAGGAAGAGGGGGAAGTAAAGCAAACCCAAGAGCAAAGAGAAGAGAAGAGGGTAAAGGCCAGGAGACGCATGTTAGGTAATATTCGACTGATTGGCGAACTGTATAAGAAAAGAATGCTTACTGAACGGATCATGCATGAGTGCATCAAGAAGCTATTGGGGCCGTCCCAAAACCCTGATGAAGAGGACATAGAGGCTCTGTGCAAGCTCATGAGTACGATTGGAGAAATGATAGATCATCCGAAAGCCAAGGAACACATGGATGCATACTTTGACATCATGGGGAAACTTTCCACAAACCAAAGGTACTCCTCTCGTGTTCGCTTTATGCTAAAGGATGCTATTGATTTGAGAAAGAATAAGTGGCAGCAGCGGCGCAAGGTTGAGGGTCCTAAGAAGATTGAGGAAGTGCACAGGGATGCAGCTCAGGAGCGTCAGGCCCAAGCAACCCGGCTTGCGCGCGGAGGGCCTGTTATGAACAATCCCCCCATGAGGCGGGGTCCTCAGATGGGTTTAGTTTCTCCTGTTTCTCAGCAGCCTGGCATACGTGGCATGGCCCCGCCTCAGTCCAGCCGTGGTGGTTATCCTATGCAGGATGTTAGGTTTGAGGATAGAGATAGATATCACTTCGACAATAGAAATATGAATCCATCACTGCCACTTCCTCAAAGGGGAAATAGGGACGAATCTATCACACTAGGACCGCAAGGGGGCCTTGGCCGTGGCATGTCTATCAGAGGCCAACCAGTCATTTCAAACACCAGTAGTGCCATGGGAGATAGAATGGTTACAGGACCGACAAATGGGTTTGGATCTGGTCTAAGCTCAGAGTTTGGATATGGGTCACGAGAAGGTGCTGTAGGTATGCGCTTGGCAAGCCCAGAAGAGCGCACTGGGCCTCCCTTGGGTGGGGGCCAGAGAGGTTTGGATCGAAATTTCTCAGCTGGTAGTAGGCTGTTTCCACCAGTAGCAAGTCAACAATCTGGGCTGGTGGCTTCATCTCCAGGTGGTACCAGCCATGTCAACCTTCCAGACAATGTCATCAAGGAAAAATCGGTTTATGCTATAAGAGAGTTTTATAGGTACATTGTGTTTCTTCTTATTTATTTTTTCTTACAACTATATTCAACTGGAATTGCTATATTCATTTCTTATATAACCTCTATGCCTTCCGTATTAATTCTGCTCACACTTTTGGTGACAGTGCAAAAGATGAGAAGGAGGTGGCCACGTGCATAGAGGAGCTGAATTCACCTGGTTCTTATCACCTCATAATATCAACCTGGGTTTCAGATTCATTTGAGAGAAAAGAAATGGAAAGGGATCTCTTATATAAGCTTCTCGTCAACCTCTGCAACCCCAATGAGGGCCTTTTCTCTCAGGCCCAGCTTCACCAGGGGTATAATCATCATTGCTCCTTTTTTATGCCTTTGCAGCTTTCATTCTGTGATTGCATTTTAGTATTGGCATTCTTTTATTGCATAACTCATGACTGTTCCAGGCAGCAGTAATAAAAATGAAGGCCAGAGCAGGAATAAAAATTTTTCCAATTTGTTACTTTATACTTTCTTTTATATCATCTAGTCTTTTGCTAAAGGCAGGTGTTGTATACAACAATTGGATTCTTAAATTTTTTTTTGTGGTACTCTTTAACTGGTAGATGAGGTGTTGTCTTCTGCATTCATGAGTGTACCTACTGGTACTGCATTCCTTACTTCAATTATTTTTTATCAGGCTAGAGACTGTACTGTCAACACTGGAAGATGCAGTAAACGATGCACCGAAAGCACCGGAGTTTTTGGGAAGGCTATTTGCAAAATTTATAGCAGAGGATGTCATGTCTCTCAAGGAGATAGGTAAATTAGTACTTGAAGGTGGGGAGGAACCAGGATTTCTCATTGAAGCCGGCCTCGGTGGGGATGTTATTGGCTGCACTTTAGAATATATTAAGGTGGAGAAAGGGGATTCTTTCTTGAATGAGGTTCGAACTGGATCCAACCTTCAGTTGGAGGATTTTAAACCGCCGCACCCAGTGCGCTCTAAGAAGTTAGATCCCTTTCTGTAGAGGCCAAACGACTTGATGTTTATATCAGGTAATATAGGTGAACAGGCAGGCCTTATAAATATTCTTTTTTGTAATATGACAATGTTTGTCTATGTAGCATGAAAGTTGAAAAGCTATCCTCTCTATATCCTTTGCTTATGAAGTAGGTCTCAGTCACTATTTCTGTGTCCGATAAGGGAGATTGCCTGTTGGGAAGATTTTCTGGCTTGGAAAAATCAGGGATAGTGTATTGACGAATTTCTAGCGCACATTAGATATTTTCTCATTTTAGTAGGTTTTTGGCATATGATTGGTAACTGATAACTTTTCATATTATTCCTACTCTATTCAACAAAGTTTAATAGGCCTTTTCAAAGTTGGCCCCTCGCACTAATACACAAAGTGGACATAATGGAATAGGTTATTCTAACAGTTGGAACAGAGAGGGATATTATTTTGAATTGGGGTGTCTGACTTCCAAAATTGCACTAAATTCTGCCTTTCTCTTCCATCATGATTGCTATATACTCTACCCAATTCCAATTATATTTGGCAACGTCCCAACTTTTAAGGGCATGTGTGAAGACTTTTTGTTTTGATATTACCTGATGAAGTGTTTTGTTTTGTAGATCACTGTGCAATGTTAAGAGCATTAAACCAATCAGCTTTTCTACTCATGGTGTCAGCACAAGTTTTCCATTTGGGATATTTTTCTGATGCCCGGTGACTGGAGAGGACTATCAATTCAAAATTCATTTATGCAACTGTGCTCATATAGTATAATGCAAGTATCTTACAGAAGGCACTTAGGGTTAATCATCAGTGATTAACATACTGTTTATTCTGATGTGAAAAATTGTGAATTGTTAGGCTGACATATAACAAGATTCAGAAGGGAAGAAATGAGAAAATTCTGTGCTGTGTTGGGTTCTAACCACAGTGTCTGATGAGTTTAAACAGAAAAGGAAAAAAAAAATAGTACTAACTTTTGGAGAGCTGTTGGAGGCTTTTTGGTCTGTAACATGCTTTTTTACTTTGTAGATTTTGGTGATAGTTATCTATTATTTCAGGTATATTATCTCATGGTTTACGTTAAATTGTTAATGGATGTGTGCCTATTGGTAGTTAACTTGTTGCATCATTGTTTTTTGTCATCCGCTGTGTACATATTTCATTGCTACATCTACTGGTCTATAGTCTCGCACAAGTGCATGGACTAATTTAAATTTTTGGGTCGTCTGGCAGTCGTAATTTTTATTTATTTTTTTAATTTTTAATTTTTTACCCTCCTGAAATATGTGCTCTGTTCAGAGCGGCATTGTTTAGATGTGCATGAGGTTGCAACCTAATGACCGGGTCTGTGATTCTGTCATAATGTTCTCTCAATTGTAGTCGTATTCACTTGTGTGCTGTCTACGTGCGACTAGTATGAAAAATTCTTACTTCTTATGTATGTTACGGAGTAGACACATTTATTTTTATAAATGGCACCAATTTATGTTCAATACTTCTCTGTTATTAATTTTCCTATTCTATTTCCTTCTTGGGAAGTCTTTTACACAGCCTCTTGGCCTCTCCGTAGGGACGCAAATCTATCTGCATTTGTGTCATTGTTACCTCCAAATCTACCAGCTTCTACATAGGGATGTCGTAAACACATTCTCTTCAATATGTTACCAATTATTCTCTATGCTTGTTGAAATAAGGTTTTTTAAGTTCCACGATCTACTTGGATGCCTCTTACACAAGACTGTCCATAGGTGGCAAATTATGTTTTAATTGGGATAATTGAAGAACCAAGAATGACTAGGGCTGTCTTTCAAGTCAATCATCAAAACCTGTATTTAAGAATATAGTTGAGCAACTAATATTTAGGGGGCAACAAAAACTCTACTCACCAACGAAGCTCGCAATGAGTGAGGAAAACATTACAAGTTAACCTGTCCACAAATGTTTATTTATGAACTGCTCAATATCCTACGTAAAACGCCTCAATATGTACAGAGAAAACGAATAAAAACTAACAGGGCTTTTCAAATAAAATAAAAGAAAAATGAAATTATGAATCTCTCCAGTGTCTCCCGTCATAACAATGTCAACACAAAATAATGTGTGTGAAATTATTTAACGCAGGAAAACTATCATAGAGAGAAGGGTTTTGCATAGACATCAAACATTTCGTTAGAAGTCAGTTGTGGTTCCTGAAGAAAATAGAAGTTAACTGTTAAGCAAAGGAAGGTTGATCAAAGAACAATAGTAAAAAAGAAAGAAGGGAACAACAAAAGCATTCTCAGTGTGTCGCTGGTCCAATGCAAAAATGCTTAAAACAACAGCACAGAGCAAAAGAGAATGACCAAAATGAGGACATCAAAATTATTTGTACAACCAGAGCTTTGTTAGAGATCGTATTATCAAAAGTGCAATTGTCATAACAACTTATCAGTTCTCCAGGCAATTGAAGCCATCAGAGGATTTTAAAATCTATATTGAGAAATTTATGCAGTGAACTGAGCAGTCGCAAAGAATTGCCAAAAATTTGTCCAAAATGCATGTTTAAATTAAACCTATGTGTTTATGACCTTTCTACTAGCTACATTTGTCTATATTTGGCACAGAAATAACATTTTTAATTTAGTATTGTTATTTTATATAGATATATCAGTGAGCAGATTAAACCCTTTTATTCAATAATGTTTTCAGCATACCTGTCTCAAGCCTCCACCTGCACTGCCACCAGTGAGAAGCATTGTGATGAGAGATGTAACGGGGCCCCCGCCCATCGAGTCACCAGTGCTCCTGATGGCAGCACGCATGGAGTTCAGAATGCTGCCATAGGTCATCATCCCTTGGCTCCGCTCAATTGCTTGAATGAAGCAAAAAGTCATTGCCCCTGTTGATGTGATCTTCGAAAGAGCCTGATAGTTTTTTTATTCTCAAATAGTAAGAACCAGATACTTAATATTTCTTGAAACACCACCGAATATTTTCTCAAAATCCAACATTCAGCATTAATTCAGTTTTTATCAATAAAATACCAACTGTTAAAATAATCTAATCGAACACATACATCTCATGAAGAGTTGACAATTATGCCTTTAAACCATAATATTTTTGTCTTTTTTTTGAGCCCAAACTGAGATGAAATCAAGTCAAGTTAATCTAGTTTTGGTCTTGACTTTTGCTAAATTAGCTGTGAGATGTGATTTAATTAAGCCATGGAAACACATTTGCTCCACTCGACCTTGATTTTATAATTTTATGCACATAACCCTGGAAACACCTTGATTTTAGAAGTTTAAGCACATAACCCTGGTTGCACTGAAAACTCTGTTAAAATATAGTGTGTGATTTGCAATAGTAACACAGAGAAAAATGTCATATGTGATATATTAAAAGAAACAGCCTTTTCGGAAATTTATTGTTCTTTGCATGATGCTTGAAATGGTACAAGGAAAGGAACAGAAAAGTACAGCAGTATCAGCGGAGGTTTGGTGATCATCACAGCCACTAAAGGAGATGGCTTCACCTCCACTCGTACCCTTCCATACGCCTGACCGTGGCCGGTGATCTTCCCACGTATATTGACCACTCCTGCACCAATATAAATTTGATCCATAAGTCAACTAGCACTAATATGCTGGCTTGAAATCCTACATCAGCAAATATTTCATGCCTGTCTAAGCATGCTAAGGTTTCAAACTTTCCTTCTTCTCCTAAGCATTACTAGTTTAAATTTTGTGACAGGTTAGGCTAAAGCAGGGGGCGCAGTCAGAAAATAGGGGGGGGGGGGGGGCAAGAAGGTTCTCATATTGAGATTTTTAAAAAATTTGTATGTGGAAGAATATAATAAATAGAAAGAATAATGTGTAATTTTGATACTTTTGAGGGGTCAATTTGAAAATTTGGGTTGGAACTTCCCCCTATGGTAAAGCATGGCCCAGCCACAGTGTAACACCGGAGAAAAAGTAAGCCACAAAGTTGGCCTATTTGCCTGAGGTCTACAGCATATTGCTTATGTAATCATATAAGTTTTAGTACAAATGAATTGCTAATTAGATAAGCCAACAAGTAGAGAGTGTAGACTACAGTGCAATAAAAAGAAATGAAGAAGGCTGGTCTATGAATTTATCACCTACTGCCTACTGGTTCTTCTTGATCACGTCAATAGGTTTAAAGATAAATGGTATGCGTGAATTGGGGGGGGGGGGGGGGCGGGGCTCACATGTCAAAATCAAATTAATTAAAGCCCAGCCCAAAAACTCTTTGTATCTCACAGAATTTCTAAATCACATGGGGGACAATGTCCAGTCCCGCACCCCCTGTCCCTATGCCCCTGGGCTAAAGTATGGTTTAACAATTTGGTTTGAGTTGCAGTGTAGTAAAGGCTTAATACATAAAAAGTGCCTGATGGTATTTTAATACATACAAGCAACATTACCGTTGCCCCATACCGCATAAGTTCTAAGTCTGAGCAGCCGAGCCTGATTGAAGATTTAACTAGAATGGTCAAAATATTCAGGCGCACTAGGAAGGCTACGTCATATAGATTTTTTAATACAAAAACATGATACTGGCAAGAAAATAATATATAAAATGTGCATCCAATATTGTGTAACAAAGCAACTGGGTGAAAGCTGCATACTACTTTTTACAGTATTTAGAAAGAGTTTTGACAGTCAAAATTTCACAAAGCTCTCTTACATATAGATAGTAACAAATCAATTACCGGTTCATGCGGCAAAGAAAAGGAAGATCAAGCACCGTTCCACTGTGGCATGCATCAATAATGGCATGAAGCCTAACCCCATGTGGCAGTGATCTCACCAAAGCCGTGTTGATCTCGTCATCGACAATCATACCTTGTGTTTCAAAATCCAACGGACAAAGGGTCTCATCATACCCGTCAGCCTCATCGCCATTGTAATTCCTCTGTTGAGATCCGTGGCCAGAGTAGTGAAACACCAATGAATCGCCAGGCTGGCAGCCCTGCACCAGCCAATACATGGCCATCCTTATGTTATGCTTCGTTGGGATCTTGTATGGATCTCTTTCTTCTTCTGCATTTGTACAAGTAATTTGGGTCAGATGTAGGGTTCCAATAATACTTCAAACAAGATAACTGAATATTAGAGTGAAAAGTGCTGATGGTCTATTGACTCGGTAACATAGGATGAGTTTATAAACATAATATAGATGATTTCATTGTCATAAATATAGTAGCTACAAATACAAATAAGTGAAAAATCAATTTTTCTTTAATAACTTTTGCCTCTCTTGAGAATCCCATAAAAGTACAGATGGATTTAGGACTAATATTTTAATTTGAACAAGGTGATCGCAATTCAGATCTATCCCCTCATTTTCTCAATTAATTAATTCCTGGAATGAAAGGCTACTGGAACCCAATTTCATCCAATTCTCTTTAGATCAAATTTCTGTACCTAACCAACTAAGAAGCTACTGCTTACGAAGCCTATAGTTCTCCCCCAACCCCAAAAAGTCTCAATTTGATAATCCATCTCTCATTCTCACCCTCTCATCAGTCAAAGACAAATTAAATCACCTGTTAGCATAATAATAGAAGATTCAGGAAACTGGAATCGATTTATGAGCATGTACTTCATGCACTTGGCATCGTTAATACATCCCTTCAGTTCATGTCGTGAGTACCGATACGATATGCCGCATATCACCGCTCGTTTGTTCCCGTGCGCCGGCGGAGGAGGTTGCCCCCACGGCCCCGTCGGCGCTGGAGGCGGCGCTACGGCGTTGGGAGAAGGCGGAGGCACGCTGCGAGGGTCCGCCACGTGGGTGACAGCCTGGCAGAGAGAGCACCGGATCGAGGTCGCACCATGTGGGAGCTGTAGCGGGGTACGACATCCGGAGCAGTTTATCAGCATCAACATAGTGGATCCGACGAATTCTCTCTCTCTCTCCTTTCTTCTCTTCTTCTTTCGACTGTCGAACCTCTTCTCTTCTCTTCTCTCCTCTTTCTCTTTTTCGAGTCTTTTCAATGGCGTGGTTGTTGAGAGAGAGAAGGCGATTGGTTAATTCACTCTTATTTAATTGTTTTCAGGCCGTGTGGAAACTAAAAGGGGCTTTCCATAATTCCGCGTGATGAGGATATCTCATATACGCTTGTTTGATGATATCGGACGGTCGAAATGGATCGATTGGTGCCGGCAGAGCATTGATGAGATCTAAGCCGGTCATTTATTTCTTTTGTTGTAAGATGTCAAGACGTGCTGAGAAAATGAAATGTTTAATATCGGTATAATTTTATAATTTTAATAACGCGGGATTCTTTTTGAAACCGTAATCCGTAAGGCCAAGAATTTTCTGTTTCAGCGTTTTTATTATTTATTTATTTATTTATTATTTTCAATCGAACGGAGAAGATTTCCCAATTTACGCTTGCAGAAGAAAATGACAAAGGGAAAGTATTTTGTATAGTTGGTCAGGTACAACAACTCCACTTTTAGGTAGAATAATATTTTTGAGATTTCTACTAAAAGGGACGGATTTGCAGAAAGCATGGCGTATCCTTCTTCAAATAAAACGATGATTTATTAAATGATTTACATAACAGATCTTACCATAAATATACAATGTATATCCAGATGTATAGTGTTTATATTAATTTTTTTTAAATATTGTATGCCAAAATTAAGTTTTTTTTTTTAATTCTTCTGAGATCTTTAACTGTTGTTTATGTTTTATTAACAAGAAAAAGCCATTTTATGTATTTTTTTTACAGTCATTTAATCAAATTTGAATAAAAGATCATCATGAATATGTAAATTTGAGTTTATTTGGACGAATAATACTTTTATCAGTATGTATAATGTAATAAACTAACAACGAAGTTTTCCTTTTCTATCTTTTCCATTTTTTTTTTCAAGAGAAACTCGGTCATGTTTGAAAGTCAATGGGCTACTTTAAAATGAAGTCCAGAGATCTAGAAATTTAATGGTAATCTTCGGTCAGTATCTAAAATTTGAATCTAAGTGTTTTTCTGAACGGTTGATGTTGCTCAATTTTACGAGACATGCATTAACATAAAATTTTATAATTTTTATATAGTTCATTTGATATTTTTTTTTTTTGAAAGAAAGCTATCCAAAAAGGTGTAGCCTGCATACTTACTGATGCAACAAAAGTTTACAAAGTAGCACAATGATCACCAGAGGTGATAACCAAAAGAAAGCAAAACAATTCTAAGAGAAAAAACAAACAGCAGAGTTCACCACCTACTACAAAGAACTATAAAAACTGCCAAAAGATAACCCAAAAGAAAACCCCTCCCAGTACTTCTGAAAAAGCCAATCGACTAATCAATCATGTTTTGATTTCCTGAGCCAGTATTGTCAATTGCTGATGAGTCGAGTCTATTCCCAGTTTGACTAGGGCCCACCATGCTACCAGAGCCAATATTGGAGGACCCATCTCTTCTCACTCTCTGCTCCAGACCAGTTTTGTTACCTGTCCACATATAATAGAGATGAAAAGCTGCCATAATGTGGGTGAAAGAATTAAGCCGGTTACTACTATTAAAAGTTAATCTATTTTTTTCATTCCACATCACCCAAAACCAAGCAGCCAGGAGGGTTTTGAAAAACATGCTTCTGTTGTTGTCTAAAGTTGAAGCAGATTCCCAAAACTTATTAATTGAAGAGAAATCTAAAGGATAGTTCATTTGATATTGATCAAGAGATTAGAGATTAAACATATTAGAATTTATATGTTATAGTTAATTAGGTTTGCTCATTTTTCAATCTCTTGATCACGTATCAATTTAACTCCAAATAAATTTTATAGGAATGCATCTCTCATAAAAATTTTAAAAGTGAAATTATGACATTTAAAACACCCAAAAGTGGCCACGATCCTACTCTATATAAAAAAAAAATAAAAAAATAAAACTTTTGTAATATTGGATGTAACGCTTGTATATTAGAAATATCATATGAAATTAAGATTTCCATAATTAAACATGATGGCTATGTTAAATATGTTCTATCTATATTTGATATGACATAATTAGTCATGGCTATTCTTTATAAAGAGGACCTTAATTCCTATGTTAAATATCACATGTTTCTCTCTTTATCTTGTGTAATTGTAAAATCATCCAAAAGCAGTAAATCTGGTTGGTAATTGGAAAATTTTTCTACGTCTCTCGTGTCTTGCATTGCGTTGTATCGTGTGCATCTCTTAATAGTTCTCCCTAAAGTACTTCGAACTTTCGAAGCATACTCCTAACAAGTGGATACATCATTAATGGCGTCTAGCGGATATATGGATATGGACGAATACCGAAGCCGGATTGACTACATGAAGGACATTATCGAAAGGCTTTTTGGTTCAATTCGGAGCGATTTGTTGCCAACTGCAATTGAAGAGCAATATATTGAGGAGGTGCTCAAACGCGTGGTTCGTGTTGTTTCAAGCGATACATGCACCCCAGTCGAAGGTAATATTATTTCTGGCATATTCTATTATTTTATTTTGCCCATCTTACTAAGCTCCAAAACTTGAACAAAACTAGCTAGCTCTAATTTTTTCTTCCATTAATTCACTAATAAACACTTAGAAAAAGATTAGTAGAAGTTGATATTGTTTTGCAAGTCGGCAAACATGGTAATTAAGTTTAATTGTTTGATTTAACAATTAGTTCTAACACTTCAATACAAACAATTTTGAAAAAAAAAAGAGTAAAATTTGATTTCTAAAAAGATTTTCAACATGGAAATTACATTGAGCGATAATCACTTAATCAGTCATTTAAAATATAGAATTCAAAAAGTTCGATGTATTGTACACACTGTATTTAAACTATCCAATTTTATTAATTAATCACTAGTTCATAAAATGTCATGGCGTATTGGCGTTTGCCCTTCCTAAATAAATTGTTCGTCGGACGGACCCTTTTTACAAATTGTTTGGTAGGCCCCAGATGACGGACAGGTCGGCGTCCTATGATGATTTTGTAAAATAGTAAAGCCCATCTCACATTTTAGTTCCAGTTCGATGAAGTTCCGAATCTTCCGATAGTTCAAATATAGCTCAGAAAAAAAATATTTTACTTGATATGCAAATACAATTCAAAGTCCTTGCGAAAATTATGTTTAGTCAAGTAATAGAATAGAAAGCATCTTTTGAGAAAATAAGGAAGTAACAAAAATAGAAAATAGAGTATCAAGTAATTAATTTCCGCATTACTCAAAAATATTTTAAATTTCTCACTAAAATAGTAGGTTGACTTTGATGTGCATGCATTTCATTCTAAATCCGAAAGAAAAAAAAAACCCTCCAAAATAAAGAGAGGGGAAAAAAAAAAGAACATTTCAACTTTGATCTGAATTATTTACGCATATATGACTGCATGAGATTTGATTTGATTTCATTTTATTAGAATTAATTTTCCAGAATTTCATTAATTAGATCTAGTAACATAAAAATTCCGATCAAATGAAATCAATTTTATTTATTTCAAATTTTCGATCAGAAAATTTAGTAACATGAGAATTCCATTTCAACGGAGATAAAAAGCTCATTCCAATCATAGCTTTCAATTTCTTCTCTTGGAATATTCGATTTTTTTTTTTTTTTCCTCTTGGTTCCATCTTACCTTGTCTTTGTTTGGATAGATATGTGTACGACGTCTGACCAATGAACTTAATTAGTTAGAAACATAAGATATTTTATACAGATATACGAGTGAAAAAGCAATAAATGATAATAGTTCTGTTTAAATGATACATTTTTTTAAGGGACACATTAATACCCAAATTTATTTGAAAATCATGCATGAAAACGAACTAAAAAATTATTATAATTGTACTATATATACAATCTAGCTAGATAGTTTCAGTATATTATTTTCATGCAATTTGGTGAACATTTAGTCAATGATCGGATACTAATGATAATTAATCAACTCATAAATTTTCCTTCGTTTAAAGAATTATTAAGGTAATTAATCAATACATACGCGTGCGCTAAACTAAGTTAATTTGGTAGACGATCACTCTATGTCCACTTACAATTATACTTTTTTATTCGGATAAATGTTGAATTAGTTGTCAGGTTCAAATAAATTTGCTGATATAACCGATGCAAGACCAACGGGTTTTATATATCTTTTCCTACGTACCGGATCCCTACCCGGTAATGGACCAACATCGATCCTTGGGAGAGATTTTCTCTCTGCAAATTTCAACGGTTAAGATTTACGGGTCATACAAATTTGATATTAATCACGAAGCATCCATTAATTACTGATCGAACGGTTTGGAAAAGATTTGCACTCTACAAATCTCTATAGAGGATATCATTCCACTCGGTACCCGGATTTTACCGGAAATTTTTGGTACCCGGTAGGGTATTAAAAACCTTGCTTATATATGTTGAATATGTAGACTTTATAGCTTACAGAATGATAACTAAATTAATGATATTCGATATGAACTAATAAGTTAACATTCTTCCTATCACTAGCTATACTATCAGATGTCCTCTATGAAAATATATGTTAGGTCGTTTTGCATTTTTTTGTTACTATTTCAAGCTTTGTTTGAACCTCCAAAACCGTTGTGGCTGTTCAGGTAGAAAGCCTAGCGGTAAACAAGAATAAGAAATTATATGCTTGTCTTAATTAATAAAGCTCTCTATTAAACTAAATGAATTGATAGGTACATCTTTGAGCAGCTGTATGCAGGCTCGTGGCACAACAATGGACCGAAAACAATGCCTAACTAAAATACTGAGTCAACTAAAATGGATGGACCACGAACGTTTGTATAGCCCTCCAGCGGATAATGAGATAGGTTATTATCTACTTATCAAAAAGTACATGAGGTCTATCCTGGCATTTTTCTCTGACTCGAAAGCAATCGCAGGTAATTAATTTCTACGGAATTTTATTTGATTTTTTTTTTACTTGTTAAAGCAAAATGTTATTCATCTAAATACTGATATAATTCTTTTTTATCTATCAAAATAGTGTTTGCTAATGCGTTGTTGTAAGGTTGGCTTTCTCAACTCAAAACTTTGTTAGGTTGGTCAGTCTATATGTATTCTAAACTAGTTGCGCATAATCGAAAACTTTTGTCAGATAAACAATAAACAAAATGCATAGAGCAGGCCGTTTTAAAACTCACGTATATGAGAGTAATTTTATAATATTTTCATTTCTTCGAAATAAAAAGATTATTCTTTAGTAACTTAGGGCTTGCTCCAGAAGGAGGAAGCCCGGGCTAAGGAAAGGTATGGGAAGGGAAGGGAGGCAAAGAGAGTTTATGAAAATAAAGATGACATGTAGTTCCTTGCTCCATATTTCAAAAAACATGTATAAAAGTTAACAACTCTAACCTTCTATTTAATATACACAAAGACAATATTGCCCTTTTGTTCAATTGAGAACCAGTGCGGCTTATATGATAGGCTGTACATTTGATTAAATTCAACTAAACTTTGAATGCGAGATTTTGATACTCGTTATCTCCCATTATAATTTATAAACTTCGAATGTTAAAGTTAAAGCACTCAAGAATTGAACCACCTTTGTCTATCTTTCTACACTCGAATTAAAAAATGGATATAGGTGATCCATCGACATCCACTCTGGATCCATAAGAAAGAAAGGAAAAAAAAAAAATCAATTGGGAGTGTTGTGAGATGCAACTACATGTCATCTTGAACTCTCCAAACCTTATTAGTACAAGTCCCTATCTCGTCATTGAATCGAGTCGAGTCCAGCTCAAATTGGTTCCACGCACATAGCCTCTTGCAAAACAAATTGAACATCGTAAATCCTTCTCCCTGCTACCTTAATACGAAACCATACCTCTCTGGTACGACTTGATCCCATCTAGACGCCTCGGTAAAAGCTTCTTTATCACCGTACCTCTACTTCATCCTCCTACCAAATCAAGGCGACGCATGACAAACTAACTCCACCATCGTGCTCTCCTTAACCCCATGGTTCTAAAGAGCTCAGTCTCGCCGGAGATAGTGGCTCCGATCGGTGGAAGGTGAAAATTTTGGGAGGGAACGATGGATTTGGTGGGGGTCCACTGTCAGAGAGAGAGAATCATATGGGCAGTTTCGACAGAAGAGATTGGTTCTCTCGTGCATCTTCGTTACACCCCGATTTTGGGGGTGATCGATCTTCTTCGCAAATTGGTTGTTAAGGAATTGCCGTTTTCTTGAGTTTCTGTCGATTCATCCAGCAACAACTACGGGAGCAGGGTAATACGCTTCATCTTCCTTTCCTTAGCTCAGGTTACACCCTTCTGGAGCAGGCCCTTAGGTGCGTTTGGATTATCTAAGAATAACATTAGAATTAGTTATTCGGAGTAAAAAATATTATTCTTAAACGTTCAAGAATATTTTTTTTAAAATCTAGAGTGTTATTTTTAAGTGATCCAATATATATCTAGATTAAATTTTTATTCCTAAGGTGTTTGAATCATCTTCTTAATGTGGATTAAGAAGTGATTGGGACCACTTTTTAATTCGGATTAAGAAAATGATCCAAACACTTTAAGAATAAAAATTTAATATGAATGTTGGACTACTTAAAATTAACACTCTAGATCTTAAAAAACTTATTCTTGATCGTGTAGGAATAATATTTTTTACTCCGAATGACTAATCTTAATTTAATTCTTAGATGATCCAAATGCCCCCTTAGGTAATATTGTAATAATGAAGCCTGACCTTGATTGTATGCTCCCCTCTGTCAGAATTCCCAATCCGGCCTACATCCATTTCTTCCCAAATTTCCGTTCATTTTTAGGGCTGTCAATGGATAGGGTACGATAAGGTAGAGACATTTTTCATACCCGTACCCATTAAAATTTTCTTTATCCATACCCTACCCTTACCCATTAAAAATTGACTTTACCCGTACCCTACCCTTACCCATTAAGAATTAACGGTAAGGGTAGAGTAACGGTAGAAAATTGATAATAATATTAATAACTCAATGAAATAAATTATATCAAATAAATATATTAATAAAGTTCAACATTGAATAATACTTTAAATATAATAAAATTCTACAATATCTTCTCATGTTAATTGTCACAAAAAAGTACATAATTAATTTCTAATTATACTATATTAACTGGAACAGAGTGCAAATCAATTTCTTCGTCAATGCAAATAGATTTCAATAATGACATAAGTGCTCCATCTTCATTAGCATACTCATATGTTGAAAACGTAGCAAGTTAAGAGCATTATTTATATAGTTGAATAAATATTCACATGCTAAAATTTTTTTCAATGACTCAATGTAGCGTGTGAATTAAAATTGGAAAGAAATAAATAGTATTTTAATATAGTATTACCTTAAACGTGTGAATTAAAATGGGAAAGAAATAAATAATATTTTAATATAGTATTATCTTAATCAAATTTAATAATTTAATTGTCTAATTAGTTATTAGTTTATCAATTAAAATCTTACAATAATATCTTTCCGATTATGATAAAGATTATAAACTATATATACATATATATAACGGTACTGGTAATTAATGAATACGAAATAGCCTTATCCATACCCTTACCCAATAAATTAAAGAAAAATTTTTTGTTTCCATACCCATACCCGATAACTTAATGAAAATAAAATCTTACCCATACCCGTCTTATCGAATACGATACGGATAGGGTAAACGGTTAAAAGGGTACCATTGACAGCCCTATTCATTTTCAAAATATGGTTGGAGCTTATGACGTGACAACTTATTTTTCTAATTTCATCTTGAATGAAATGTTCGTACATTCCATATTAGTTTATCCTTATTTTTCCTAATTACATTCATAACCTGACCGAAGGACCTTAATGGACATTTAATTTATTAATTAATTAATTAATTAAAAATAAAGTTTAGAGACATGACCTAATATCTTCAAAAGAAAAAAAGAAAAAAACTCATTTTTCCGATTTTGCAGATTTTTTTTTAACAAATTCCAACTCATACGTAACGGAAAAAAAGGCATTAATTTGGCTGAAGTAACGAACATGTGAATTTGAAATAAGTCGTTAACTTTTTTATTTTTTGTCGGCAGGTTATGAAATAACAGAGAAATTTGGCTGTGTTTCACGATTCACATTTCTTCATCCCGCTGAAGAGCTAGCAGAGGTCAATCAGCATTTGGCTGAGTTCTCAGAAGTTTTGTTGAAGTGTGCTGATTATGGTAAGCAGTATGGTTATCATTATCAAAGAGCTATGTAAGACATGACCGAAATTTATACATTCCGAAAACTAGTAAATAATCTCCAAGTTTTATTGAAATAGTAAAAAAAAAAAAAAAAAGATAAAAGGTAAAAATCTCTTTGTCATTAATAAGCAGAGGCAAATGTATTTTCGTTTTCCTGTCGTATTGCATAAACAGGGACCACATGTTGATGTAGTTTAAAATGGGACCCCAAAAAAAATTCTGTTATGTTGTTTCTTATGCAGACTTTATGCTGAAACCCATCATGGCTGTTGACGATAATAGCAACATAGCACCTTCAATTCGTGGAAGCAAAGAGAAGAGCTACGAGTTTTATTTCCACAAACTAATGTTGGCATTTGTAGAGCTTCGATGCTCTGAGCACGCATATCTTCAACCTCGTGAAGATGAGAAGACATCTTATGTTCAGTTATTGGACTCTATTGCAGAACCTTTAATTGGAGTCGACCAAGGTTATTATTATTCCCAATATTAATTAAGTTTTCATTACTGAAGATCATAAAACGGTTACTCATGATGGACCTCAACGTTTGGAAAACTTAGCCTTTGAATATTATTTACTCACTATTTTGGGGAATCCAAGTATGAAAATTGGCTATAATCTACATATTTCTAATTTTATTTCATGGCATACCGATCAATGTAGATTTTTTTTTATTCTTTTTCTTTGCTTAGATGGGATGAGTGTAGACTCTGGCATGTTGAATCAAATCTTTCTTGAGAGGCTTTGTCAAGAGACCAAGGATATAATGAGGCACTTCGCAAAAATAAAGAGTTGGATTTTGAAAAACTTATCCTTGACCGAGTGCTGGGAAACTATAATTAACATATATGATGCTGCAAGAGATAAGGATTATTATATCCAAAGTGATGACTTGGTCAAAGTTAGGAAAGCATTGGCTGAAAAATGCAAAGTCTCAAATGAGGACTTACTAAATTATATCTCTCGACTAGACTGTTTCATCACCATTGTTGATAACATGATAATACATGTCATGTGTTGCCTTGAAAATGTGTTAAGCATGTTGGACATATTTGAGTTAGATGACGTGAAGAAAGGATGGGAGGCTTTACATGTTCTTACTCTTTTAAAACGCGGTAAGTAAATGTACGTATATACTTCTTATGCACAGTGGTCAAGCTTGTTACTACCCTATGATATTTAGATTGAATGCTATATATGTGACTCAAAGCATTCAAAAACTATATGGACGCATAAAATGCTGAAGGAATGCTAAACTTGAATTTAGGGTTGTTAACTACAAAATGGTTGCTCAATTGGCTGATCGAGGCATTACAATCTGTTTTTCCACTACAAGAACAATTGAAAAGAAATAACAATGTTTCCATAAGTGGTTCTAGTTTACATGCAAAGCATTCTCATAATTAGAATTATAATAATAATAATAATAACAAGAACATAGCACATGATAACAACAAGAATGAAACGACGATAGCAATATTATAATAATTAATAATAGTAAATAACAAAATATTATTCCTTGTTGTTGTCGTATCATCATCATGATAATAGTTGCCGTTGTTTTCTTCTTTTGCTTGCAGGCTCTTATGTTGGAAATGTTATTAGAGATAATGCTGCCATGAGAAACCTTAACGAACAAGGTATCTGTTAAAATTGAATACATTTTCTACACACACACACATGCATTTCAGCTGGCCCCCTCCTGGGCTCCCGGGCTCCCGGCCGGCCTCCATCATAATTAGGCCATGAAATAATACTCAAAAGTTGTCACGTGTCATAAGTTATTCTGCTTTAGTTTAGGAATTAAGGATCGTTGATTTAATTGAGTGCAGATTCTTTGGAGCATGTACTTTCAACAAAGAGCCAAAATGAGAAAGTGCTAGTTTTGAGGGACATTATAGAAGATCTAAAATTCATTGGAGATTCGAATGTTGAACTAGATGAAGAAGAGTTGGCACTTGTGCAAAAAATTTGGGTGAGTGTTGCATCATCCACCCACTTCTTCATCAGTGCTTTGGCATATGAGCAAAAGCGGTACATGAGTCTGACACAACGTGTTAAATTGTTTGACGGTATGTATGCAATTAGTTTCATAAGTATTTTGCATACTATTAGACCTCCATGTTAACTGTCAGCCACATTGGCTGGCTGTTTCAGACTTAAAACTAATGTGTACTCCTTAGACTGCACAAGATTTTTCTAATGTAGTCGAAACTCTTGCGTACGTACTCTATGCGGAACATTCAGTATCTTGTAAATTCAGTACATGAGAGGTTTTTAATTTCCATTGAAACTAGTTTCTCAAGCACTATCTCATCGCTTTCATCTCTGCAGTCAATATGCTCAAACTCAGAACATCTTTGAGGAAGAAGCAAATATTTGGTAGAGAAGCAATGGAAGACATGGATGCATTCTTGACAGACGACATGCATGATTTTGCAAGCATCTTAAAAGAATACAAAATTGCTTTGGTTGGACCCCAAGGAGCTTGCTTTCTAGACTATGTAGTGTAATAAATTAGTGATATCGAAAACTTCTTTTTGTAAGGTTTTTGATATAGAGAAGATTAAGAGAGAGAGCTGTGTATTGCCGAAAAATTTAAAAATATTATTAAAATAGTAAAAAAAATTTATTATATTACTAAAATAATATTTGAATTTTTAAACCTATTATTTTAAAAGCGGATTCTGAAAGTTCGACATTAGCTAATGTCGGACTTTCAAAATACGACATTAGAAAAAACCTTTAAAAAATAACTTAAGAAAGTTTGAAAAGGTTTAAAAGGTTGATATTGTTATTTCAAATAACGATATTGGTTAACATGTCACAATAAAAAATATTGATTTTGGCTCTCGTGTCCAAGGATAAGAAAAAAGGACAAAAAATCTATTTCGGCATTAGAATGACGAAAAATACTTTTTATATTTTTTCAATTTAGTCCCTACATTATTCGTATTTACAAAAATAAATGATGTTTTAAAAAATTAATAAGATAATGTAACATACACAACTATAAATAAACCAATTTTTTTTATTTTTCTGGATTTATGGTTAGTCCAGATAAAGTGGAAAAAATATTAAGGATTTCCATTATTTTTTGTGCCTCCAAAACATCTGCCTGACCAAAGATGATAAGATCATCAGCAAAGAGAACAGTAGACAGAATAGGGACATTATTTTTCACTTTTGATACAATACATTATTTGGTACATTAATCATTTGAAGAATGACTTGCATGAAATTCCATCTGATTGTATCAAAAAATTTATTTATATCAGCCTTAATGATGAAGCATTTTTGCTTATACTGACTTTGATTGAAAGTATGCATAATTTCCCTGATCAAAATGATATTATCTACAACTCCTCTCCCTTTAACAAAAGCAGTTTGGTTCTGTAGTCTCCGAGAGATAATTTTCATTAGAAGCCTATACAAAGTGTTCCCCAAAGTTATAGGTTTGAAATCTCTGGGTGTTTGTGGGTCCTCAACCTTTGGTATAAGAATTACCCTTGATTTTAACCAATCATTTAGAATATGTCCTAAAAGAAAAGCTTCTTGAATAATGGCAACAACATCATACTTTATGAGATCTCAATTTTCCTACAAAAATCTTGTATTAACTCTATCAGGGCCTGGAGCCTTGTCTGGACCCATCATGTATAAAACTTTTATGATTTCATTAATGTTAGATTTTTCTCCAATTATGTTTGCTGCCTAATCAGGAATTGTCCTCCCTTGATGCAGAGACAACTCTTGTAACATAATTTATATCTACTGTGGAGATAGATTAGAATTATCCTTAAACAAATTCCTAAAATAATCAACAAAAGTTGCTTTGATGTCCCTCTCATCTACAATGGTTTTCCCTTGGTTATCATTATCTGACATATGTAGTTCTTCCTCTTTCTATTTGTTGCAACCATTTGAAAAAATCTAGCATTTTTATCTCCATTTAATTGCCAAATCAATCTAGATCTTTGCATCCAATAATCCTCCAATTTGTCCTCAGTTTCTTTATATTGTTTATTCAAATCAATTTCCAATTGGGGTCTTGCAAGCTAAGACGTATGAAGGAACTTTTATTTAGGATTTTTATGCATTTAAATCAAATTTATTACAAGAAACAAACACAAACAAAGAAAGGAACTAGTGAATTCGATAATTTCAAACGAAGAGTAGAGAATCGAGACTTTACCTCTTCCCGTATCGTAACGAGAAGGCTTGACTGATGCGTAGGAGTCGGTGGGGTGCTTCTCCTCCTTCTTCTTCCACTTGCATCATGAGTCCATACAAAGGTTTTAACCAAATTCTCCTCAAATGTGCTAGCAAATGAGAGAATATGCCTAAACCTTTAGTTTTCCCTCTTCAATTAAATCAATATTTAATGTGGGAACTAAGTTCAACTCATGAACTCCTAAACAAATGCAAGAGAATGGAGAAAATCTTCAGACCTGAAAATTTTCTCAAGAGTGAAATATGGCGGCTCAAGGAGGGAGAGAGAGAGGAGAAAGGTTGCCCTAAAAGTTCTCATGTGTGGTCCTTATATAAACCACCTAACCTGTCACACCCCGCAGCTGGATATGACAACTCTCGCCACGAGAGTACATGAAAATGTACCATCGTAAGGCTTAACCTAACTAATATTTTTTTTTTTCTTTTTCACTACTTAGATAATATAACAAATATTATCTTCTATGGTAAAATGAGAAAAGAGAAAACAGAAAACTGCTACAATACAACACAAACATATATCATACATAGCATAACAGTATCAAGTACAACCATCCCTCAAAATGTGACACATGTCCCTCGAAACTAGGATCTATAAACAAACACTTAGTCTAGTCCATACAATATATACAATAGGAACTAGTACTAGTGTAACCAAAAGGTGATCCTATCTCGACACAGCTACATAATATAACAAACTCACTCCTCCTTAGACTCCTCCTCAGGCTCCTCCTTCTGATCGCTATCTACAATGATAATGGGACTTGCTGCTGATGACATAGGGGTAGGAGGAACGGGTGGAACAGGAGCAGGGGTAGGAGGAACTGGGGGATCTGGATACTCCAAATAAAAGTAAACTCCCGAAGGAGATAAAGACACATGGTAGGTAATATTAAAACGTAGGTGTGGTACATAAGTCTGGAGATGGACATAGGAACCATAAAAAACCGCTATCGGTGGTCCTCTCTGCGGATGGTGCCTCGCCTGGAACCCCCAACCGTCGGGGAACATGCAAAACAAATATGGAATGAGAATAAATTCCCAGTGCGAGTTTTAGTTCCAGACGTGGATTTCTAGTTGAAATCTTAATCTAAAACTAATACCCGATAAATGAATATAATAATTAATAAATTATAATAGAACAAAATAAAAGAACAATGCAATGCAAGTCTCTAGCTAGCTGCATACCGAGCACCTCAAAAGGAACGGTCCAATCGTAACCATGCTGCAAGATAATGGACAACACAATATATAGTCAGAAGAAAGTAATAGTCAAATCATATCACACAAGCATCATATCTCAGTCTCACTCAGGCTCCTAACCCAACCGGTTGGGCAGGCAGAAGGAGACCTTTCCCTAACCCGAGGACAGGCAGAAGAGACGAATCTCTAATCCTGGGGCAGGCAGAAGGGAATTCCAAATCCGCATAGCATTATCGAACTGGCCGAAGCCGGGGGCCGGACGACTCCGGAGAGTGGCATTGATTTCCATGCTTAATTCAAAATTCCAACATTCTCTTCATATTTCACAGAATCCAAATTCTCAGACAAGAATAAATAGAGCTGAGACGGAACAGCTCGTTTATTACAAAGGATTGTACAAACTTGCCTGACCATTTAATACGACTTGAACAAATGAGATCATATCCAATATGAGTTGTAATATTTGTTCCTTAAGAACAACATGATCAACTGTATAATGCATCCAACTCGGTTGTCAACATGTCATGCATAAATTTTAAATTTACCAGGTTTAGATTTCTATAAAAATCCACGTGATCGCACCTGTTGTTGTATCAAGGTCCAGCTCCGTCGGGTCCCCTGAAAGTTGGTCAAGAACCGTTAAGATTCAACCAAACGGTTTCTCTTTTGACCTTAATTTACAAGTCTAAAATTAAAAAGGTCCGGCTTAATTTACTAGACTAATTTGAATCTATTTACTTAGTAATTGCTTGTGTTTTCATTAATCTTTAGTCTAATTAATACTATATTATTTGTTTTCTTCATTTAATAAGTCATTGAATTTATTTGTCTAATTATTATTTATTTTATGTTAGTTTGTTATTCATACTTTGTTTTTGTTTGAATTGTTATAATTATTAGTCACTTAAATTTCTTTTAATTAATACTTGATCAAATTAGTTTTATTTTAAATTATCAAATATATAATTATTTGTTTAAGTTTTTATTTAACAAAATATAGATATTAAGTGAATAAGAATTAAATATCAAAATAGAAAATCATAAATTTAAATAAGAAAACATAGAAAACACAAATTAAAATCACGATTTGATTGGTTATTTGTTTGGGATCAGACAGTCGGTGAAAAAGCGTCATCGTATCTATTCTTGACTTCACTCGGACTATTCTCATCATCTCCCGAAAAAAATCAAATCCGACTTAACTAAAGGGATACCCAATTATTGCTAATGGCATCTCCTTTAATTAATTATAATATTATTAAGCCCACAATTATTTAACTTAATCTTTGATTAAGTTTAGAATTTATTAAAATCTGGGTCAAATTAAAGTCCAAGAATTTCTGCACTGGGCCAAACAAATTCCTGCGCTGGGCCAAAAGAATTTTTTTCTCATTTAAAGCCAAAGCCCAACAAGACTCCGGCCTATAAGGCCCAAACAAGAAATCGGCTGAGCCAGGTCAACCTGACCCAGTTGACCTGAGCTAACCGTAACCTGATCCACAAATTAAGCCTGCAATTATAAAGGCCCAACAATTATTCAGCGACAGAAGTCCAGCAAGCAACAGCCCACCAAGCAGACAAGTCCACAACGAACAAAGCCCAACAAACACTCGGCTAAATCCAGTCAACTTGATCCAGTTGACTGGATCAGACCGTAACGGGTCCGACACCAGATAATCGGATCCAAATCCGACCCGATAACACTTAAAATCAATCCAATCTAATCCGACAGCCTCCATATTTACAAATAAGCCCAAAATTTTTTTTTTCAGAGCCCTTAAATTTCGCATTTCAGCCCACAATTTTACATATATCCTTCATATGTCACATATAAGCCCTCAGAAATTTTCATTTTAGCCCTCAGAAATTATTTTTATTCACAATTTCATCCCTGAGCTTGCGACAAAGCCATACCAAGCATACCAGAGCCCTCGGAACAGTACCAGTAACTGGTACCAACACAAATTCAACTCAAAACCCTCCTTAAAAACATGCTCATGCATCCTAAACATGATATGCACCAATTTAATGCATATAAACCCACAATTTTACATAATTTGCACTGAAATGCACTTATATGCCACTGAAACATCTCAAAATGCACAACCACTTATCTTTTCATAGATTCATGCCCCATAACACCTAATTAATGCCAACAAAAATTCTAATGTGCAGCAAAATACTCACAATTCATGTAATATCACTTACAAATGCAACTATAATCTTAAATCACATTAAATGTCATTTTCCTTATAACAGTCATCAAATATATGCATGAATGCATAAATTAAAGCCTAATTCTCTAATCAGTTCATGACACATGTTATGCAAGTAACAACCAAACATCAACCATGCAAAATATAATTTCAGCATGCACTGTTAATAAGCAAAAATGCCTAACTTAATTTCACCAGTCTCAGCCTTAACACAAGCATCACAGACCATCTATTTCTATCAACAAGAAAGCACTCACATCCTTTAGCAACACAGTGAGCAACAAATCAAATTCAAGCATACCAAAGACTACCAGTTCCTCACACCAACAAGTGCTTACATCATCAAGCAAAACAGTGAGCAACAGATCAAATTCAAGCATCATAATAGACTACAATTAACTAATTAATACCTAAAATCAACAATCTAAAGTGAACCTTGCTCTAACAGCCATTAACATCATTTCAATTCATGAAATTAAATCCAACAGAGAGAATATACCTTGCTCGTGAGCCTTCACAAACCTTCTCAAGCACTCAAGGACAATCAAAGCTAAGATCAATGCCAAACTGATCAAGAAAAGGGACAATTCCATACACTGTCTCCTCACAAAAAAAAAATCTAGAAATTAGGTTTAACTATCTGTGTGGACTTTTTCGTCATTCCCCGAAGAATGAAAGGGTTTCCTCGAGAAATTAGAATAAGCCTTAGATTCACCCCCCTTAAGGTTCGATCTCTGCGCTGAGTGTCTCTTGACGACAAGAGAACCTGAACAAGAGTCGCTTCTTACGAGAGTTTATTAATTTAGCGGGTCCTTTCTTTCCAATAGGCGCAAGCCCCTATTGTTAATTACCCCGTAGTTGCCTACGGGAACCTCTGATTAAGGGATCTAAAGAATTATATGTAATAGGCTAGGAATATCGTCTCTAAAATGATTTTGTGTTTATGTGGATTTTATTTCTTTTGGCTTAGACCGGACTCAATTGATGGTACCAAACCTAATTGACGGGACTCAATTGAGGACACTTGAATAATTCTAGATTTTCATTTGGAACAGATTTGGTTTCTTATGTCGGAGTGTGGTTTTCAGTCCTGAGGCTATTTTGGGCCTTTGTAGGATTTGGATTTTGATTTTATCAAGGCTATTTTGGGCCACTTGTGAAAATTTGAGTTTTGGCAATCCTTGGGACTATTTTGGGTCGCTTGTAAGGATTGGTTTCCGGGACTATTTTGGGTCACTTGTGGAAACAAAACTTGGGAGTTCTCGGAGCTATTTTAGGCCACTTGTGAGAATAAGGATTTGAGTTTCAGGGTTTTCAGCTTTTGAATTTGAATTTCAAAGTTCATGTCTTTTGGGTTTGAGTTTCATGGTTTCTGGATTTTGAACTTGCTTGAAGTTGATCTTGATTTGCTGAGGAGTTCGTCTTTTCTCTAGTGAAGAGGTTTCGGCTTTGGTTTTGGGATTCGTGTTTTGACTTTTAAATTTCTGAAGTTCATCTTTGGGTTTTACCATTGTCACAGTTTCATTTTATTTTTATTTTTAATTTAAGACTTTTAGAATTTCTTTTTATATTTTTAATCATGTTTATTTTTTGAAAATATTTGATATTTAACATATCCTTTTGAAATTATTTCTATTTTGAAATTACTTAAATTTATTTTTCTCTTTATTATTGGCAATTTGAAATGAGTTTGTACATCATTTTATAATTTTATTTAATTAATATCATTTTTGGATTTTATAAAATTTGTTTAACATTGAAAATACTTCAAAAATATAAAAGACTAATATTTTGACAAGATTTTATATCAAAGTATCAGTAAATTTGGTTTGTTTAGATTTTTAGAAATTTTTGGATATTTTATTCATATTTTTCTGAGTTTTCTACTATTTTTAGTGAATTTTCAAAATTTCTGGCTGATTTGGCGTTTCCTGATTGGTCCACGTCACTGGGTCATGTTGATTATTGCACTGGGTTATTCTTAATTTTCTTTCTTCTGGGCCTTGATGACTATTGGGCCGGCATATTACTTCTCCTCCTCCTTTCCACAAAATGGGTTTTTGGCAACGTTTCAGTGAAGAAGACATGGCGCTGAGATTCGAATAAAGAAAACGGATTTTGTTTTAGCTAATGGGTTCGACAGACAACGGGTTTGGATCCGATAACGATATCGGCCGTCGCGACTGTCATGGAGGAGCCCTACGGTGTCGTGATAAGGAGAAGAACGCAATGGTGAACTCTGTTTTTGTCGCGTCGTCTTCGTTCGATTGCAACAGACGTTTATTCGATTTAGTCCCTACGGATTCTATTTTTATGCTTTCCGACGATCACCGCCGCCAAAGTCGGTGAGGCTAATCTTGTTAGAATCGTGACACAGAGGTGAGTATGAGGGTGAGCTCAGTTGAGACTACTTCGTTTTGGTTTAGTAAAGGGATCAATCAGTTGGTACGGCACTGAATGAGTTTGGTACCAGTGTTCGATATGAGAGATTGATTGAGATAGAAATCGATTCAGGGATTATAAAATTGTGTACTTAGTCTGACTTTGGGGTATTACCATCAATTTGATGTCTCGCATATACCTCACTTCACACATGTTTTTGTTGCTTTTCTGTAATGCATGGCCGAGTACAGGGATTTATCTTACTACAGACTTGCATAGCATGTGCTCAGTATATACCATTACTTTTAGTATTTACAAAGGCTTTCATAGCTCAGTAAACGAAATGCTCTTTGTATGAGTATTATTTATAAGGTTTCAAAAGGTCCTTTAACGTGTCTATACTAACACTTGTGCCAACACAGAAAGGGACACCAATTAACATTTAGCCTTTTTTATTGACATATTGGTCAATTAGTCACATGAACAGCTATACCATAACTTCAATTACATCTCGAAATATACTGGGCATATGAATAAGAAATACAATTTTACTGCCTATACTTATAACAGTTTTGCAAATAGACCCACGGGTTTCACCTTCTTGCAGAAAATGATTCACAAGGATTATTAAGCATCAAGATAATATTGTAGAGTATAAAAGTTTAATTTAAAGTGTATAACAGTGGCACTTTTCACTATGGTCCCTGACTTACTAGAACACATAAGGAGACAGTAAGTAGTAATAAACTGGTATTCTAAAAGAACATTTCCATTCAGCAATTATTCCTTATTTTCATTTATTTTATTTTTGTTAACACTTTGAACATGGCTAGGCCAAAGCTAAGCTCTGGACTCATGCCAAGTCAATTTAGAGCCTCCACCAAGGGGTTGAGCTAGGCTACAAACCCTCAAGATGATGGCCATGGCAGATTTCACATTTAACACGAGAACACCTCATGAAGCGAGGAGCTAGGCTCCAAACCTTCATGGGCATCCTTATTGGGACCTTCCTTATGGCCATGGCTGATGCTACGCTTCAAACCATGGCTCAAAGGAGCTATATTTTTATGGCTCAAGCACACCATTGCTTGGTGGCCGAGCTAGGGAAACAAGCTTCAAAGCGGCAACTTAACAATCAAAACCTCTTTATTGATGTTTAAAATTGATGGTTTACAAACTGAACTCACCTAACAGATCTTTTCTTTCGGATTTCTGGCTTAATCTCCTATCTCTTACAAGTGTTTGTCGAAATGCCTCTATAAACTTTCCTTCTAATCTATCAAAACAATAAATTCTAACCTAATTGGACTTGGCCAGCCTCAGACAGAGAGAAATAGAAAGGGAGGCCGCCCCGATTTCCTTCGAGTTGAGTCCTTATATAGGCGTGAATCAGGGCAACTTCCTTTGAGCCGTGAGCAATCTCCACCCTTCAAATTGATCCAGTGGCTGATAATGGGCTGCACCTAGGGTATGGTTTCGCAAAACCGTGGGCGGGGGCTGCTGGTTTCTGGTTTCTGGGTTCAAACGAGGCCACGTCGCCGGTTTTGAGATTTCCACCCGGCTGCTACAGTAAAAATCGGGCTGCCCTCTCTCTTCTTATTTTTACCAAGGAGGAAGAAGCCTCCTCACAAGGGCCCCACATGTAAGGTTTAATGAGAGAGTAAGAGATGGGTGGATCGGGTTCATGGTGCACCAATCAATTTCTTTTGAATTTCTGCGCATGGTTCACATAGAATGGGTGCACCCGACCATATAAAAGGGATGGTAATTTTTCTGGGGGTGGCAGCGACATCTCTGGCCCCTGATGGATCCCCTACAATGGCTGCACGCGCCAAATGCCTCTGATTTTTGTGGGATTTTCATTCAATTTCTGCTGTCCCATTTATATTTCTTTAAGGCCAAACCAAAATAAATTATTTGAAGGCCTTCCCTTGGGTATTTTCGCATAAAATTTTATGGGTGAACTCAGAAAAATGTGAGGAATTTAATGGTTCAAAGGGTTTCTCAAAATTCCTCACAGATATTTTTCGGGAATTTTGTGGATTTTCAGGGTTTCTTTGCAAAATTTGAAGTTTCTGTTGACATTTTTGGGATTTTAAAATTATGATAATTCATCATAATTCTTAGGAAATTTTTGGGTAAATTTTGGGAATTTTTGGAGTTTGTTTGGTATTTTTCGCAGTTTGAATTTTGGTTTTCGCTATTTGAATTTGGTTTTAGCAATTTGGGTTTGGTTTTCAGGTTTAATTTTTAGGGTCAAACAAATGCCCCCCACCAGAGAATGTTGTGAGGATCCTGGGCAGAACGACATGCTCTGGTGGTCCCTACTTCTTGACCCCTTCAAATTGTCGAATTCTTATACTAGAGGTTTGTCAAGTTTTCGCCTGAACTTGAATTTAATTGGGTTGAGCTACTCTCGCATTCATTTTGGGCTCAACTTCCTCCATTTTTATGTACTCGTCTCCTTTAGTAGATTGTGATTGCTTGATGGTTTGATTTACTGCCCCCGATTTTGACTGGTTTCCTTAGTGTGAGCCTTAGTTTTGGTTTTTAGCTTTCCCCGGTGTTGGCTTGCGACTCCAATTGTTAGGTTATCCCAATGATGAGTCGGCTGCTTCAGCATGGTTGAACTCAATACTTTCTTCTTCGATGAGCATTGGCAGTATTGACGTCTTTGATAGCATTAACATGGTGAATGTAGGCAGTTCTCGCCCTTAGAAGACTTCATTGGATCAGCCTTAGTTGAGTTCTTCGTTGAACGGTTTATTTAAACTTTTATTGAACTTAAGGTATTTTGGTTTTTGGATATGATTTTCGTTGAGTTTGGGTATTTTGCCTTGGAGGTGCCTATTGTTTTTTTTTTTTATTTCTATTATAGGGTTTCTGTAGGTTTAGGGCTCTTGTGCTCCTAGTCTTCTATTGAAGCATACTTCTGTCTTGACTCCTAGGACTTCGACATTGTGGTCGATGTAGTGGGCATGAACATTGAGGTTCTTTATTACCCACTATATTTCTAAATATCAAGCACAAAGCGCTATGCTCGTTTGATACTCAGGAGTTGACATTGAGGTCAACATTTGAAGACTAAAACATTGAGATTCTTAGCGTCTTCTCGACATTGAGGTCGATATTTGAAAACTTAGAACATTGAGGTTCTATGGTGCTTTTTCGACATTGAAGTCGATATTTGAAAACTTAGAACATTGAGGTTCTATGGTGCTTTTTCGACATTGAGGTCGATACTTGAAGGCTAGAACACTGAGGTTCTCTTGGGCCTTTTCCGATATTGAGGTCGGTATTTGAAAATTTAGAACATTGTGATTTTTTTTTTTGTGTCTTTTTCGACATTGAGGTCGGTATTTGAAGACTTGAACATTGAGGTTCATTTGTGTATTTTCCGACATTGAGGTCGGTATTTAGAGACTAGAACATTGAGGTTCTTTTGTGTCTCTTCCGACCTTGAAGTCGATATTTGAAGATTTAGAACATTGAGGTTCTTTTGTGTATTTTCCGACATTGAGGTCGGTGTTTAGAGACTAGAACATTGAGGTTCTTTTGTGTTTCTTCCGACATTGAGGTCGGTATTTAGAGACTAGAACATTGAGGTTCTTTTGTGTCTCTTCCGACCTTGAAGTCGATATTTGAAGATTTAGAACATTGAGGTTCTTTTGTGTATTTTCCGACATTGAGGTCGGTGTTTAGAGACTAGAACATTGAGGTTCTTTTGTGTCTCTTCCGACATTGAGGTCGGTATAGAAAACTTCGAACATTGGGGTTCTTTGATGTTTTCTTTCTTCTAGATACTAACTTGACATCTAGGAATACTTTCTTTTAAGTTTTCTTTCTTTCAATTTTGGTAAATTTAAATTTCATCTTTCATTTTTTTGAGTTTAGTTTTCATGCACATCTCTCCCCAAGATGAGTGGTTTCGCAATTTCAGGTTTTATTATTATTATTTTTTTTTATTTTTTTTTTATTTCAAATTTCAATTTTTAAATTTCGATTTCAATGTTGGCACCTTGTAAAGGAGATGTTCTATGAATGTCCAAAAGAACAAAAATATTCCTTCGAATTTAGGCCCGGCGGGACACGGTTTGGATATGGTTTTATTTCTTTTGCTTGGTTGGTTTTTTTTTTTATTTGGATTTTTGAGGTTAGGAATTTTTTTATTGGACCTTTTATTTATTTGTGCTTACCTTATTTCTTTAGGACCTTGCAGAGGAATGTTCTATAATGTTCAAAAAGAACGGAACGCTCCTTCGAGCTTTAGCCCAGGGAAACTTGAGACTTGCTTTTTGGACTTTGGTTGCTTGTTGTGACTCTTTTTTTTTTTAGGCTTTTGTCCAAGATTTTATTGGATTTTCTACATATATTTTTTAGTTGGTTTTTGGTTGTCATATTTTTTTTATTATCGGAGTTTTAGGTTTTATTGGCTTTTGTTGTCATGATTTTTTTTATTAGAGTTTTAGATAAGGATTTTGGTTAAGATTTTGGCACTTTGTTTCTTTATTGAAGAGACTCCCGATTTCTTTATTTTTTTTTTTTTAGACTTTTAGTTGTGGACTTTGGTTTCAATTTTATTTGACTTATTAGGTTTCATTTGGGTTTCACTTATCATTTTTATTTATTTATTATTATTATTATTCTTTTCTGAACATGAACTTAATTTTGGTTTCAATTTTACCTTGACTTTGTTGACAAGGCTTCAATCTCTTTTTTATTTCTTCTTCTCATTTCTTTCTTCTAGATTTACTTCAGTTTCTTTCTTATTCCACTTACCTTCTTTTTTTCTATCTTCTTTCTTTCTCCTTTTTTTTTTTCTTCTTTTTTTTCTTTTTTTTCTTTTTCTCCTTTCTTTCTTTTGGATTTACTCATGAGGTGCAGAGCTTTGCAAGACATAAGTAGGGAGTGAAATTTCACCCTTTCTGTACTTCTCTTCAATCCAATCCTTGAACACCCAACAATCTTCAGTCTTGTGTCCCACAACCCTATGGTATGCACAAAATTTAGAGCCTTCCATTTTGTCTAGATCCCCTGGACGCTTGCTTATCGGTAGCTGGAGCCCGTGTATTACAGCTAAAGGGAACAACTCCATGACCTTATCCTTTCTAAAAGAGTATGGTTTACTCTTTCTTTCTGCTAAGGAAATAGATTGTCGAGGTGCTTCATGGTTGCTGCCCCTGACTAGAGTTTTCTTTTTCAAGCTCGTCTTTGTTATAGTTGTCATTTCGATTTTTGGCATGGTTAGCAATTCTCGATCAGGTGTTTCAGTGACAGATACCTTGTCAAATTTAGCTCGGAATGCATTGACCATGTCATCCCATGTCTTGATGCTATCATCTTCTAAGGACATGTACCATTCAAACGCATGCCCTGTAAGACTCGACGAGAATTGCCTTAGCATTAAAGCATCATTCCCAGCAATTTCACCACATGTCACAAGAAACCCTGCCAAATGCCGATCAACATCACCTTTTTGAATGTTGTCCCCCGTAAAAAGCCTAAATACTGGAATTATGTATTTTTCGGGGTATGGCATTATCTCATACTCAATTGGGTATGGTTTTCTAGCTTGTTTCTTCGAAGATTTCAAAAGACCATCACTCGCTTCTTGCAATGACTTCAGGAGCTTTTTCATCTTCTTATTTTCTTCCCAGAGTGCTGCCATCTCCTGGCGATTCTCCTTATCTTCTTGCCTTAATATATGAAGTTCGTAGCGTATGTCATGCCACTCATCACGTAAGTCATTATAACATGTTGCTCTTGTGGCTGTCTCATGATACATCTCTTGTTTGAGAGAGGCAATCTCATTACTTTGCTCTCTTAATAACTCTTCCAACTTTTCAAGTGTTGTTTGACTTGCCCCAGTGATTGAAGTCGAGCTCTCTCCAACCTCATTCTCTTTGTATTGCTCATTTTTTTCTAATATACCCTCAGTTACTTCAATGACACATACTGAGTGGTGCACCACGCTGGCTGGTTTGTGAGGAGTTGGCTCATGAGGAGCAGGCTCCTGTCGGTGTTTTTCTTTAATTTCAATTTTTCCTTCTTGAATCATTTTCTCAAGCCAGTCTTTGAACACCCAACAATCCTCAATTTTATGCCCTAGGATCCTGTGATAGGGACAGAAATTAGGATCGTCTGACCTTTCCATATCGTTTGCACGCTTGCATAGTGGCAATTCGAGCAAATCCTTCTTTATCATATCCCTAAATATCCCTGGAACTATCTTCTTCTTAAAGGAGTATGGTTTACTGGTCAACTTTGTCAATGACAAGAGGGGCTTTGGATTGGTATTATGACTACCCTTAGTCTTCAACACATTAGAGTTTGTGACCATTTGTATCGATGCCATCTTTCTACCTCCATCTCTCTTCTTTTGGCCTCTTGAATAGTGAGCTTCTTGTGGAGGTCCCATTTTTTCTAATTCATGCACTTTCTTGGCAAGTCTTTCATATGTATGAATGTCAGCAACAATGAGAAGTCTCTGCATCCACCCTTCTAAATTTTTCAATAAAATTCCTACTCCTTCTTCTTCTGGTATTTGGTGCTCACATTTAATGCTCATTAACTTCCACCTATTGATGTATTCAGAGGCAGTTTCTCCTTTTTTGGGTTTTTCACATAGCAAGTCTACCAACACCACTTTTTTTACTATCATCGCGAACCTGGCTAGGAACGCTTCTTCCATATCTCCCCATGTTTTTATGCTGCCTTCCTCAAGAGATGTATACCACTCGAAGGCTACCCCAGTTAGGCTTGACGAGAATTGCCTTAGTAATAAAGCTTCTTGTTTGACTGTTTCCCTGCATGCGTTCTTGAAATGAGCTAAGTGTTCCTCAGGTTTGGTCCCTTCTTTTCCTGTCCCATCAAACCTCATAAATTTAGGGACTTCGTACCCTTCCGGGTAACGGACTCGATTATACTCCTTAGGATAAGGATCTTCACTTTTCTTCTTTGCACCTCTTAAAGGTATCACCCCTACTGCTTGGAGTTCTTGATCAATCACGTTTTTAATATGTTGTTTTGTCCCTTTTTCTTCTTCAGATTCAGCACTTGACATATCTTCAGGTGTCCAATTTCTATTGAACGTCGCTTTTTGTTTGTTTTTGTCTTCTTTTGGTTCTGACAAGTCTTCTCCATCTTTTTCATCCAGAAACTCATCATATAGCCCTTTTCTGTGTATGAATCCGATAAGCTTTGCATATTGTGAGGTTTCTTTTTCCCACTCTTTTTGCATTTTTAACATGTCTTCATTATGTTTCCTTATTTTCCTTTCTAATCTTGATTTCTCATTATCTTCTAATACACTTGCTTGTTCCTTTTCTCCATCATTCATTTCTTTATCACTTTTTTCGACACATGGATTTTCTTGATCACTATTGGGAGTTTCATCATCTTGTTCCATCATTGCCGCTTGTGGCTCAATTCCATCGTCGTTTGTCATAGGAGCTTTGCCATCCTTGTTAACTGCGTGGACAAAACCATGCATTTCTACTTCTTCATCCACCTCTATCATATTTACCCGTGCGTAGACAACATGCTTTTCTTTAGACCGTATCATACGCCTTTTCTTATCCTGTAGCATTTGGTCATTCACTTTTCTAATCAACTGAGTCTTTCCTTTATACACCCACATCTTCTTGAGCACTTTGTCCCCTTCACTGTGCCCCGGTCTCTCTTTGACCGAAGTGTTGACCTTCGCTTCTTCTTGTTGCCCCAGTCTCTTTTTAACTAGGGTTGATGATCTTTTGGCACTATTGGGCCCAAGCCTTTCACTGACCGGGGTGTGTGTGAGCCTCTTTTTTATAGAGTACCTTATTTTGGGACTCTTGCCCCTGACCGTTGTCTGACACTTTGTTGGTAATTCATCCACCGTTTTGAGCTTGGCCTTTGACGAGCTCTTCTTTACCAGTCGGAGTGGTGCGAATGAGTTGGTTACTTGGAGATTAGATTTTGCCATCACTTTTCTTGGTGGTGTATAACATCTTCTAGGCTGAGCATTTTTGTTGGTCCGCTTTTGTGAGACAACAGACCACTCTTCCTTTTCAGCTCTTATTTCAGGAGGGATTTCAAGAATTTCTGAAATCTCCAGTGCCTCCTTTTGTGGTTCTTCAATAACTTTGGCAAGTTGGAAGCTTCCATCTTTGACTTGTACTATAGGCACAAATGAATACCCGAGGGACCCTGCCCCGAGCATAAATTCATAGCGATAACAGATCGGTACTGCCCCAATTGTGAGCACTCCTTCAGGCTTGCTCATGTCAACAGTCGTGGGTCCCATTTCCTGCAAGAAAAGAACTCCACACGTCACCGTTAAAAATATTTATTTGAAAATTTACAAATTTCCTAGCCTTTACATTATATTCCTTAAATCCCAAAGATGAGAGGAGAAAGAGGTCCCACCGGGCGTGCCAGAGAATCTGTGTGGACTTTTTCGTCATTCCCCGAAGAATGAAAGGGTTTCCTCGAGAAATTAGAATAAGCCTTAGATTCACCCCCCTTAAGGTTCGATCTCTGCGCTGAGTGTCTCTTGACGACAAGAGAACCTGAACAAGAGTCGCTTCTTACGAGAGTTTATTAATTTAGCGGGTCCTTTCTTTCCAATAGGCGCAAGCCCCTATTGTTAATTACCCCGTAGTTGCCTACGGGAACCTCTGATTAAGGGATCTAAAGAATTATATGTAATAGGCTAGGAATATCGTCTCTAAAATGATTTTGTGTTTATGTGGATTTTATTTCTTTTGGCTTAGACCGGACTCAATTGATGGTACCAAACCTAATTGACGGGACTCAATTGAGGACACTTGAATAATTCTAGATTTTCATTTGGAACAGATTTGGTTTCTTATGTCGGAGTGTGGTTTTCAGTCCTGAGGCTATTTTGGGCCTTTGTAGGATTTGGATTTTGATTTTATCAAGGCTATTTTGGGCCACTTGTGAAAATTTGAGTTTTGGCAATCCTTGGGACTATTTTGGGTCGCTTGTAAGGATTGGTTTCCGGGACTATTTTGGGTCACTTGTGGAAACAAAACTTGGGAGTTCTCGGAGCTATTTTAGGCCACTTGTGAGAATAAGGATTTGAGTTTCAGGGTTTTCAGCTTTTGAATTTGAATTTCAAAGTTCATGTCTTTTGGGTTTGAGTTTCATGGTTTCTGGATTTTGAACTTGCTTGAAGTTGATCTTGATTTGCTGAGGAGTTCGTCTTTTCTCTAGTGAAGAGGTTTCGGCTTTGGTTTTGGGATTCGTGTTTTGACTTTTAAATTTCTGAAGTTCATCTTTGGGTTTTACCATTGTCACAGTTTCATTTTATTTTTATTTTTAATTTAAGACTTTTAGAATTTCTTTTTATATTTTTAATCATGTTTATTTTTTGAAAATATTTGATATTTAACATATCCTTTTGAAATTATTTCTATTTTGAAATTACTTAAATTTATTTTTCTCTTTATTATTGGCAATTTGAAATGAGTTTGTACATCATTTTATAATTTTATTTAATTAATATCATTTTTGGATTTTATAAAATTTGTTTAACATTGAAAATACTTCAAAAATATAAAAGACTAATATTTTGACAAGATTTTATATCAAAGTATCAGTAAATTTGGTTTGTTTAGATTTTTAGAAATTTTTGGATATTTTATTCATATTTTTCTGAGTTTTCTACTATTTTTAGTGAATTTTCAAAATTTCTGGCTGATTTGGCGTTTCCTGATTGGTCCACGTCACTGGGTCATGTTGATTATTGCACTGGGTTATTCTTAATTTTCTTTCTTCTGGGCCTTGATGACTATTGGGCCGGCATATTACTTCTCCTCCTCCTTTCCACAAAATGGGTTTTTGGCAACGTTTCAGTGAAGAAGACATGGCGCTGAGATTCGAATAAAGAAAACGGATTTTGTTTTAGCTAATGGGTTCGACAGACAACGGGTTTGGATCCGATAACGATATCGGCCGTCGCGACTGTCATGGAGGAGCCCTACGGTGTCGTGATAAGGAGAAGAACGCAATGGTGAACTCTGTTTTTGTCGCGTCGTCTTCGTTCGATTGCAACAGACGTTTATTCGATTTAGTCCCTACGGATTCTATTTTTATGCTTTCCGACGATCACCGCCGCCAAAGTCGGTGAGGCTAATCTTGTTAGAATCGTGACACAGAGGTGAGTATGAGGGTGAGCTCAGTTGAGACTACTTCGTTTTGGTTTAGTAAAGGGATCAATCAGTTGGTACGGCACTGAATGAGTTTGGTACCAGTGTTCGATATGAGAGATTGATTGAGATAGAAATCGATTCAGGGATTATAAAATTGTGTACTTAGTCTGACTTTGGGGTATTACCATCAATTTGATGTCTCGCATATACCTCACTTCACACATGTTTTTGTTGCTTTTCTGTAATGCATGGCCGAGTACAGGGATTTATCTTACTACAGACTTGCATAGCATGTGCTCAGTATATACCATTACTTTTAGTATTTACAAAGGCTTTCATAGCTCAGTAAACGAAATGCTCTTTGTATGAGTATTATTTATAAGGTTTCAAAAGGTCCTTTAACGTGTCTATACTAACACTTGTGCCAACACAGAAAGGGACACCAATTAACATTTAGCCTTTTTTATTGACATATTGGTCAATTAGTCACATGAACAGCTATACCATAACTTCAATTACATCTCGAAATATACTGGGCATATGAATAAGAAATACAATTTTACTGCCTATACTTATAACAGTTTTGCAAATAGACCCACGGGTTTCACCTTCTTGCAGAAAATGATTCACAAGGATTATTAAGCATCAAGATAATATTGTAGAGTATAAAAGTTTAATTTAAAGTGTATAACAGTGGCACTTTTCACTATGGTCCCTGACTTACTAGAACACATAAGGAGACAGTAAGTAGTAATAAACTGGTATTCTAAAAGAACATTTCCATTCAGCAATTATTCCTTATTTTCATTTATTTTATTTTTGTTAACACTTTGAACATGGCTAGGCCAAAGCTAAGCTCTGGACTCATGCCAAGTCAATTTAGAGCCTCCACCAAGGGGTTGAGCTAGGCTACAAACCCTCAAGATGATGGCCATGGCAGATTTCACATTTAACACGAGAACACCTCATGAAGCGAGGAGCTAGGCTCCAAACCTTCATGGGCATCCTTATTGGGACCTTCCTTATGGCCATGGCTGATGCTACGCTTCAAACCATGGCTCAAAGGAGCTATATTTTTATGGCTCAAGCACACCATTGCTTGGTGGCCGAGCTAGGGAAACAAGCTTCAAAGCGGCAACTTAACAATCAAAACCTCTTTATTGATGTTTAAAATTGATGGTTTACAAACTGAACTCACCTAACAGATCTTTTCTTTCGGATTTCTGGCTTAATCTCCTATCTCTTACAAGTGTTTGTCGAAATGCCTCTATAAACTTTCCTTCTAATCTATCAAAACAATAAATTCTAACCTAATTGGACTTGGCCAGCCTCAGACAGAGAGAAATAGAAAGGGAGGCCGCCCCGATTTCCTTCGAGTTGAGTCCTTATATAGGCGTGAATTAGGGCAACTTCCTTTGAGCCGTGAGCAATCTCCACCCTTCAAATTGATCCAGTGGCTGATAATGGGCTGCACCTAGGGTATGGTTTCGCAAAACCGTGGGCGGGGGCTGCTGGTTTCTGGTTTCTGGGTTCAAACGAGGCCACGTCGCCGGTTTTGAGATTTCCACCCGGCTGCTACAGTAAAAATCGGGCTGCCCTCTCTCTTCTTATTTTTACCAAGGAGGAAGAAGCCTCCTCACAAGGGCCCCACATGTAAGGTTTAATGAGAGAGTAAGAGATGGGTGGATCGGGTTCATGGTGCACCAATCAATTTCTTTTGAATTTCTGCGCATGGTTCACATAGAATGGGTGCACCCGACCATATAAAAGGGATGGTAATTTTTCTGGGGGTGGCAGCGACATCTCTGGCCCCTGATGGATCCCCTACAATGGCTGCACGCGCCAAATGCCTCTGATTTTTGTGGGATTTTCATTCAATTTCTGCTGTCCCATTTATATTTCTTTAAGGCCAAACCAAAATAAATTATTTGAAGGCCTTCCCTTGGGTATTTTCGCATAAAATTTTATGGGTGAACTCAGAAAAATGTGAGGAATTTAATGGTTCAAAGGGTTTCTCAAAATTCCTCACAGATATTTTTCGGGAATTTTGTGAATTTTCAGGGTTTCTTTGCAAAATTTGAAGTTTCTGTTGACATTTTTGGGATTTTAAAATTATGATAATTCATCATAATTCTTAGGAAATTTTTGGGTAAATTTTGGGAATTTTTGGAGTTTGTTTGGTATTTTTCGCAGTTTGAATTTTGGTTTTCGCTATTTGAATTTGGTTTTAGCAATTTGGGTTTGGTTTTCAGGTTTAATTTTTAGGGTCAAACACTATCGAAATTAAACCAAATCAACTCAAAGAATTGACAGAGACGCAAAAGAATTACCGTTCCTAGCTCTCAGTTCCTCTTCTCTTCCTCCACAGAAATCCCAAATCAAAACCCTAATCTCGGCCCCAATTTAAATGACTTACCTCAGATAAAAGAAAGGAGAAGAGAGGAACGAAGCTAAGGAGGTAAAAACGCCACTTCAATCAAGCATTCAAGGCTTGACAGCCGCCATTGAACACAGAGAAGAGGAGAAGGTCTCCTCGTGCCAGATCACACGACAGACAGGAGGTGCCAAGCCTCCATTGGGCGACTCAGAGGCCACCTCTCACTCACGAATCGCATCGCAACACAAGAGACAGCACCACGCTGTGGTGGCGCTCGAACAGAGAAAAGAAATGAAGAGGCGAAGAAATCGCCAAGTCAGAGAAGGGAGACGAGACAGAAGGAAGAGACAACTCGTCTCTCTCTCTCTTTTATTAAATTAACTCCAGATCCTTTGTGGCTGATCAGGTGTGGCTAACTATATAGCAATTCACTGACAAGCTAGTTTGTAAATTAGCTATTTCACTAATTTAATTCAAATCCATTCATATAGAAGTCAGATCTTTGTGGCAATTATACAGAAAATATCCAGAAATTTTATAGAACATTTCCATGCTCTAATATCAGAAATCCCATCAAACTTTACTGTTATAATTAAATTATTTAATTTCTTGATCATATAATTCATGATTAATACTAATCATAGCTTAATCAAACAAATCAAGGACTTGGTTACCAATTGACAGTCTTAATTCTTACAATAACGATATACAATTAATTATTTAACTTATCGTATTTTGTATTCTCCAATACAAATAAAATAAATATAATGTACATTGGTTAAGAGCTTTTTTTCGTGTGATCCTGGAAGGATTTATGTTATGTTGACCATTGAAAATAAATAAAGCGGTATCTAGCAACACGTTATGATTTCCAATTAACGTAAATAAATACTATACTTTTATAGTATTTCAATACTGCATAAGAAATAGATAATTTCTTTGTTTTGATTGTTATGTCACATGATATCACTGTATAATCCAAGATAGAAATGTGTCATTTATGCAGACCATACATTTCTTGATCTAGAGTTGATTGTACAAGTTGCTAGCAAACAATCCAACCCCATCAAGGGGCTCAATAGATTTCATCACTCAGTAGGTCTACTAATGAGGGACATACGGTTGTCTTGATGAACAACTTTTCTCCGCACAATTCAAGAGAACTTAAATAGAGTCCGTATAGCAGTCTTTGTTAGGAATCAGCATTAGACAATATTTATCGAACTTATCCTCATGTGAAAAAGTTGAACCATCTCAAACTTAGAATCAAACTCATATGAAATAAATAATGACACATAACACAATCCATATATTTATTTCATTGGGTCAAGTCATATGCTATGTTCGAGTAACATATACATATATATGCAATTAAGTTGGTAACTCCTTACCTATGATTTGTAGAACTTAATCATCACTGAGTGGTTCAGATTGAGTGTTATAATAGCAATAATTAAGATCCAATCACATTTGACGGACTCACGTGTCAAATGAGTTTGACTCTAATATAATTCTTAAAACTTTGCTAATTGTACCATAGTCAGTGTCGGCAGGTATTTGATCCAGCACTAGCGTATAACAATAAAATTGGAAAAAATAACACAGATATTTTAGCTGAGGCCATTAGTAATTTATGTAAATATTATAAAATAAGTGAAAATATTTATTAGTTACTAATTTTTTTGTGATTTTAGAAAAATGTAATGATCTAATCCAAGGTTTTAAAATGTGATTTTTCGGTATAACGGTACAAAGGTGATTTAGCGATTCGCTGTTATATCGGTGATATAACGGAGAAAAAATGGTGTGTATAAAAAAATAATTATACAACTAGCATATCTTATCAATTTCTTGAAAAATTAAAATATAAAAAATTAACAAGTCAAAAAGCAAAAATGTAAAATAGACAAAATCAAAGTTTTAAAAGCTAAACGAATTAGAACTTGTTATGGATTTGTATTCAGAAAAAAAAAATTTAAGTTGAATGACCCATTCATTTTTACGCTGCCAAATGCAAAAATTTTAAGTTATATCATCGATTTTTCAGAAATATAACGCTACCGTTATTTCGTGCTTGGTTGTTGTAACGTTAATGCGTTTTGCTCCAAAAATCCGTTATTTAAGTCATAACGGTGTTATTTCGGTGAAATTTAAAAGCTTGATCTGATCATATAAACTTATGATCGAAAATATTTTGTGTTTGTTGAAAAAGTTTTGTGGAACTTAGATTTTTTTTTTTTTTTTTAGCGTAGGTCCATTCGCAGCTTAATGTAAATTTTTCAGAAGCATTCTGGAAATTTATTAGTTAATAAATACACTGGAATTTTGGAAAACTGACCGCTATTTATATATATATATACAATTACAATGATCGGATGGACGGATTCAGATAATTTACGAAATCATTTATGTGTCTGTTGAAAAAGTTTTATACGTGGAAACCGCGCGCTATATTAATCTATTTAATTAATGTTCAGACAAAGATACATATATACGCCGTGATACTTGAATTGTGTTGTTCATGCTATTATTTTTCAAAATGAGTTCTATTCTGAAAAAATATCTTGGTGCCGCAAGAAACCAATTACACTCGAACATCGCTCCTACTTATATATATTCACGAGCCTGTATCTTGGAGGTGCAAGAAGCCAAGAACCATTTACACTATTGCCTTGCTCTCACTTAAGTCAGAAACTAAAGTAACAAGGAAAGGAGAAGAAGGACACAAAGTGATGGAGATACCAGCAAACCAAGAAGGTCGTCAAGAAACAAGGTTGGAGGCTGCCATCAACGCCATGGAGAAATTAACAACACCCTACCGATTGATACACGCAATGAGACATCAGCTTCCAAGTGTGTTTCCGTTGGAAGATCAACTCCTGATTCGACAGTCCCTCTTTATACAGCTCAACGGGTTGGTAGGAGTTGCACCATCACCCCCTTCTACTCCTTTCTTCAACGAAAGATTTCAGAATTACCTGAGTTTGCCAGAACCAGCACCATTGGCCGAAATGATCAATAATAGAGTTCCAGGTACTGTGTTCTCTCTAGTCTTGTGAATATAAATAGTTTCTTTGTTTTTTTTTCCATTCATAATCATATATTTTTAAACTATATTGGCTTGAAAATTTATGAATGGTTTTTTTTTTTTAAATATCGAACACACTTCTTAATTTGAGAAGTTCTTTTAATTTCTTGTATAATATTTTTTTCGTGTATTTTTGTCATGCGGCTGACCTCTCAGTTCTTGTTTCTTTATTTGAAATTTTTTATTTATGAATGTTTTTTTTTTAAATATCGAACACACTTCTTAATTTGAGAAGTGTTCTTTTAATTATTTCTCGTATAATATTTTTTCCGTATTTTTTGTCATGCGGCTGACCTCTTTTCTCTATTTGAAATTTTTTATTTATATATCCGATCAACAGCTAATATAATTTCTTTGTTGTAAATCATATTTCGATCTTTAATTTCTTCTTTTTTTTATATTATATTTCTGTTCAGCTCATTTCATGGACCAGCTCACAGAATTGGCAATTGGAGCAGAAAATGTTTTAAGTGCCCAGCCGTCCAACGTGGCTGGGTGGAGCCAAACCAGGTTGGTGAAGGCAAACACTGCCGGGCAGCGACCTAAAGAAATTCGAGGAAATGCTGGAAATAAAGCCCGCAATTTCATATCTGGAGTCAGGCGCTTGATATCTGTAATAATGCTACACTTTTTCTTTTTATTATTATTTTTTTTTATCTTTTCAAAGTTTTTAAGTAAATGTAATATAGATAAGGTAAGTTCATTCTAAGTGTTTCTTTGTCTGAATGTAGATACTACGTGGTTTAAAGGTAACAGGAGCCAGGTTCATACGGGTAGAGACAGCTCTAGATTATTTTCTTCCATCAACTGTGCCCGGACGAGCCCATGGCCAGAAGAAATTCTATAGACGTCATTCTCACAAAGTGAGTTGTCAGGAATTGTGGGCCGAGAAAACTGCAGAGGGTTAACCGATATCAAACGTGAAGCTTAATCTTTGGCGGGCTGAATTTCAACATGGCGGTTTTATTGAGTTTTTTAATGTAGAAGTGTGAATGTGTGATAAAATAAGTTAAGGGATTTGTAGGATTGAAGTGTGCGATATTCTCTATTTATGAAAATAGAAGATCGGTAGATATGAGTTAATAATGTGATGTAATCACTTTAGGAGGCTTAATTAATCTAAGAGAATTCCTTTTGTTACTCATTTATGCATTAGTCAAAGAAAGTAAAATAGAAAATCTAAGGATCATAGCATAGCAAGGATTTACACATACACGTGATGTGTTCTAGGTCCTGAATTAATTGTCTAGAGTATTTCTATTATAGAATATTGATGCATTTTTTGTATACGTGTCATGAGGATTCAAGCAAACAAATCGCTTGATACTAGATGGTTAATGACAAACACCGATTTAATGCATTCTTTCAAAAATTGTTCAGCGCAAAAAAATTCATTCCCGTCAAACAGTTTGTTATCGTTTTTTAGGTGTCATAGAGGCCGCAACTTTAATGTTCCATTAATACTTGTAAATTCAAAATCCGTTTGCCAAATTCTGATCATATTCAATTTAACAAGCGATGTAATACCATAAAATTATATATATTTTGTAGAGTTCAAAAAAAGAACGTACTAGAATTAATATGTCATCATTAGTATGATATGTGATTTTCTACACATCAGGGACCCTCACTATTTAATAAACAAAAGGATTGCTAAGAAGCACGTGAAACTAAGCAAATCAGAAGGGACTAGCCATCATTTCTCAAATGCCACAAGAAACTACAGCTTATCATTACAAAGCAACCAGAAAATCTAGTGGGGTCTCACCCTCCTAGACATCAACATTATCAGTGTTTAAAACAAATTCCCTATACAAGGAACCAAAGCAAAAGCTTGGCAAAGTGGACAAAGTATTCACATGGTGCTAACCAATAACCACAGGAAAATGAAAACTAGCAGCATGGGACGTGCAGTGTGCCTGTGTATCAGTTATCTTTGATAACTGAAAGTTTCTCATGATAACAACTCATTTTTGATGTATATTAGTAGGCAAAGGAGAAGTAATTAGAAAAATTATCCTTCCCTGTGCTATTGATCTCGCAGTTATTTATCTTCATTCGAATTGAGCTGAAGCAACCAGAAAGCAGATCATAATGTGTTCATTTTGGAACCCTGAACAGCCTTGACAGCAGCTACTCGGGCTGCATTAGCCGACTTGTTTGCAGCTACAACAGCACTGTTGACCTTACTGTCTACCCTTGGGACATCATATGCCTTTTGTGCAGCTCTTCTCGCTTCCTGAAAAGTATGAATAATTTCTTCAAAACATCTCCCTTACCTTCTATGATTCAACAAATTCCAAACTATCCACCATTCACTGTTTCTTAAGATTGCCACAAGGACACAAGGGGGCATTTTGGGTATCATTTAAGAATACTGGATGATAAGGTATACTGGTGCATTCAGTTTTTTATATGGGAACAAAAGAATTACTCATTTTGCAGATGCACCCATGAGATTCTGTAGGGATGTGGGAACCCCATCATTCCCAAAAATACAGACGAAAGAGAAAAAAATGGATAATGCAGTACTTTTGAGTGACTAACCACAACAAGAGCATCATTCAAGTGTTATCGGTGCTGAAGCAAACTCTTTAGCTCTACCCTTATTACAAAAGGGCAACATAGTTTGTATATTCAGTGAAAAAAACTAGGAGATTGGGAAAGAGGAACGCTTTTACTTCCTGTAACCAACAGCACCTAACACCCATAAAACACTAACAACAATTGAAACACCAACAGGAACAACCAAAACACAAAAGAACACAAACACAAACCTGGACAGCATTGAGAACTTTAGAGTGGTTAACTGCAACAGGAGATGCTGGCACAGTGTTTTGGGTGCTTAACGTGTCGAGTACTCCGCTCTGCCAATGACCAGACTGTGTCTCTCCGTTCCTGAAAGAATACATGCCTAGCCCTTGCCTCTTTCCCTCATGCCATGAGCCTTCATAACGGTGCCCGTGTGCAAAATTGTAAACCCCAAACCCATGCATCTTGTCAGCAAAGTACTCTCCGGCATACATGTCCCCATTCCTTTTAAGAAAATCCAAACAATAGTTCCATAAGAGAGAAAGAATTTATTTTTAATCCTTCAATATGTTATCATGTCACATGTTGACTTGAAGCTCAGTTAAGCACTGAAATGGCCTCAGTAAAAGATTCACTTAAGCATCTTAAAAGAGAGAACATACTATATGACACAACTGGCAATTCACCCTACTGAATGTCAGCCAGAACATACCCGTGCTCCACGGAGCAAACAGAAGATTTGCAATGTGACTGAAGAAAGCAAATATAATGTTGCATGGGCCAATTTTACTGTCCACATGAGAGTCTATTGTTTAGCTATTCTTTGTTTATCCATGAATATATTATCAGTCTATAACTATGCAGTTGGGGAAAAAACTTTATTTTTGATGTGATATAACTGCGAAGCCTGGTAATTATTCACTCAGCATGGTACAGATCAAATTCACTCGACTGCCTTCTCAATTAGCAATTTTTAAGTAAATTATCAGACATAAAGCACAGAACCTCCTACATTTGTAACTGTAAATTATAAATGCACTAGAAGAACAATAACAGAACTAAATAACAATATCAGACAAAATCAAAGATTAAATTGATCCTTCTACCTGAAATGGTAATGCCCCAGACCATGCTTGACCCCCCACTTAAACTCCCCCACATACCGGCTTCCATCCTCACAGGTATGCATGCCGTACCCGTGGCTCTGCCCATTATGCCACTCGCCAGAATACACATCCCCTGTATAAAACCTGTACACACCATACCCGTGCCTCAAACCCTGCCTGAATTGTCCCCGATAACGACTCCCACGGGCCCATGTCTCAACCCCATATCCGTCGTACTTCTCATCAACCCAATCCCCTTCATACCTCCCACTCATATAGTAGTAATATACCCCGCTTCCTGACAGCTTCCCTCGTTGAAATTCCCCTTCATACACATCGCCGTTGCTGTATACCTGTACAAAGAAGCCTGATTTGCTGCGTTTCCGTCGGGCTGAAGTCGGATTAGACCCATTGGCAGATCCAATTGACCAGAAAACCCTCGGTCGGGTCCCATGTGGGAATAGGGATTTGAAAGATCGAAGAGGGCAGGGATGGAAGGAGAAGAGTAGTAGGAGCAGAAGCAACACGGTTGAGAAGGCCGCCGCAGAGAGGAAATCAAGGAGGAAGGATCGGGTGGAGGAGTAAGATGTGGATGAGAAAAAGAGATACAAGGAAGGGAAAGAAAGAAGGAGAAGGATCCTGAGGCGGAAATGGAGACGGCGGAGGAGACGCCGTAGAGCCAGGGCTGAGGAGCATGGGAGGCGCCGCAAAGAGAGTCCGGTACGGCGGCGGTTGTGAGAGGGAGGAGGTGAGAAAGGCAAGGGGCGAGAAGAGGACGACGAAGGAGTGGATGTGGGGGAGGATGTCACGAGCGGACGCTTGTGCGGGGTGGAGAGGAGAGCGCCATGGGCAAGGCTGGCGGGGCTAGGGTTAGGGTTAGGGTTAGGGTTTGGGTTTGGGTCAGGAGGAATGTCGATGCGGATGAATGGAGGCGGGTGGATGGGAGCGGAATGGAGAGGAGAAGAGGAGGAAGGAGCGGCGTCCAGTCCGAGAGGCGTGTGGTGGGGGTTGGTACGGAGGTAGTGGTGGTGGTGGTGGTGGTCCGGTCGGGAAAAGGTAGGAGGATGGTGGAGGTGTTGTTGATGCATCTAAAATTGGAGAGGTCGCTGTGCAAACGTCATTGGAGAAGAAGACGGGAATGGAGGTTATATTATTCAATCCTCGTCTAATCTACCAATCTAATCGTATCGCCTCTCTATAATTCAATTTTGGTAATTTTTTTTTTCTTTCTTTCTTTGGACTAATTGCTTCACAACCCCTGAGATTTTTTGTATTTATTATCCTGCACTTGAATCGAGCGGATTTTCGTAGATGGTTCGATCGATGCTTCATGTTTAGCTCAGCAGACAGCAGTCGACCCTGACGATTTCTTCTGAGCGTGTTTTTCGAAATGTTACCGAGTTTTGATGCTTAGGTTTCCGTTTGATGATGGCTATTTTAGATTATATGTCTACGTTCAATTTGCCACCTAAGCACCTCTAATTAAGGCAACTATATTTATTACAAATCCGAACCCAGAAAGTTACACGAGTGTAAGAATATACCGTTAGCCAATCATTTTTCTTGTCAGTTCAAAATTAGTAAGTTGATATATTATTTGTTTGACATTTCGAACCTAATTTTTATACTAGTTTCAAAGCAAAGTAGCAATGATGCAATGTGCATAGAAGTCAAAATTAACACTTCGTTGGACGTGGAAATAGCTCAGACGAGCGTACACCAAAATATAAAAAATAACTAAATTTTCTGATGGTGAAAAAAATGAAACTAAGCTCTTTTTGATACATAAAAAAAGACGGTTTCGCTGAAGATTTTGTAAGCGTAATGTTTCATGCCCATCCGCATTATCAATTTGTTTCTGAATTTCTGACTGCACCTAAAAAGTCCCAAGGGCGTGTTCTTTTGATTCAATGAAAAATATCTGCTAATACGATATGGATCACATGATAAATTTATAAATTGAGTAAATGTTTCGAATTAAAACCGGAGCGCAGACTAATTATTATTAATTTTTTTCTCTCAAATCAGAGAACAATTAGTGTATGACATGTTTTGCGCTAATCGTATCTGTTTTAAATTATCAATAACTATGAGTTGAAATCCCCCCCCCCCCCCCCCGAACCGATTCGAATTGCTGCACCACCCAGTTAGGAATTGATTTGCACACCCCTAAAATTGATAAAACACTCTTTTTAGACTAAAATACCCCTAATTAATTGAAAGTATTGTTCAGAGATATCATCATTATTGTAATATTTTCAATTCATTGATGGCATTTCAGTCTAACAAGGAGTGTTTTATCAATTTTAGAGGTGTGCAAATCAATTCCCCACCCAACCCCCCTCCCCGCCCACCCACACACTCTCCATACCATTGACTATAATTTGATCATCAGAAGCCAGTAGTAGTACACTACCTATATGAAGTGTTTCGCCAATTAATTAATAGTCACCTGATGAGTGCATGCATGCCAACAAACAGCACTGAACACTGAACGGAGAAAAAGATAATAATATCCGCAGGCCAGATAGAAATTAGCTATAACAAAACCTTTACATTTCACAAAGGTGCATTAGAAAAAAATTATTAGTTCAAGACACAGAACATAACATGCAAAAAAAAGAAATAATAGAATTTGCACACATTAACAAAGGCTACAATTGCAGATCTACTACTACTAGTAAAACAACAGTTATTAGAACAAGATTGCCTGGTGGTGTTCAAGAGCTTAGTAGGTTTTAAATAAACAACAATAGAAAAAGGGGTCACAATACCCGTTGGAAAAGTTCTCAACCCTTTTTGTTTCCTTTGAAGCATAACAAATGTAATCAAGTTGATTTGTGAATCTTAAAGCCAAAAACTCGTGGGATGTATCGCTGGGACTGCTTCTGTGGCTTGAGATGGCTGTATGTCATCAGGAACAGATGCGGAAATGTTGTTCCAAAATATGCTCCATCAATGTCTAATAGATGACAGTTAAAGAAATACTTTCATGCAGTAATTGGAATAATATGAATTGTATTGCTAGGTCTGTGTCTTGTCGTCAATCCATATTGGATGGGGACCATGATGGTATGTGAGCCTACTAAGACAGTACAGACCAGTTGTTTGGTACCAACATCTAAGCCAACTGGGATGGCACTACGCCAGTTCGGCACATATCAGTAAGGAGATCACAATACTAGTTAGCTTAGTGACCAATAGTTAGCGACCAGAAAACACAGCTTGAACTTGGTTAAGGTACATATAAAGCAAACAGACATGCTGAGACAAGCACCATAGCTGTTCAGTAAATATCAATGCCTAAATCAACTAATATGGTCAGTCAGAAAAAAACCACATGTAAGGTAATCCTGGAAATACTTCAAAATAAACAGCACAGCAACCCCAAAAAAATGAATTCAGTGCTTCTTAGAAGCAAGTGACTATACAGATCATAATAAAAGGATACTGCCTTGATACTTCGAACGAGGGTAGTAAATATCATCGCATTTTGGACAATATATCTTGACAGTACTGGACCGTGGGATGTCAGATTGACCAACGGGGAGGCAAGGCTGGCCACAGCAGTATACTCTTGGGCACCTCCCGAAATCATAGTTCTTAAATTTCTCCAGCTGCATGAACCAAAAGACATGCACCAGTTATGTCCAGTGCTTTGTTCACCTAACCATTGGTTTTGTTAACATGATGACAGAGCCCACTATTTAATGACTAGAAAAACTATTCTGCTGAATTCATGATGACAGAAAACTTGCTATTAGCTTCAGCAATACATGGGTTATCCATCCAAACTTTGAACAAAAGGAGAATACATATGTTTCAAAAACATTGATTGTCCTTTCATTGTTAAAATCAAAAGTTCTCTTCATAATATTGAGAAATGCAAGGGCTTCCGGTTAAAAAATTATTATGAAATAAATAGTAAGAAAAGGCAAAGTACAAACCATAGCAGCCATGCCCTTGCTAGTAAGGATGTAGCGTACATGGATAAGGCCGTAGAGCATCTCAGCAGCTGATTCCACTAGTTCATTTTGTTCCTCTGTGAACATGTCACCTACAACATTCTTAATATCAATCAGTTCACCAGTTATCAGGAATCCAAATTTTTTCATTATAATTTGGATTGGATATGCAGCACAAATGGTCTAAACTGTCACTTAATTCCCATTCCATTTTGTACTTGAGCTTCGAGTTCCCATTTTGGTAAAACTTCCATCCATAGGGATTTGATCCTTCACATCATTTTCGATGAGCAAATGGCAAGTTCAGTCAGCACTACAGTGGAATAAGTGTTTTCAACTATTAAAGATATAAGGACTACAAGCTTTATGCTCCTTCCACAATGATTTCTATTCATTTTCATCACTCTTCAGCATAGAACTTATTATGCTCAAGGCTCAAAATGGTAATTCTAAACCTTTTGGACCAAAAAGGGAACTACTTCAAAATGTCTCAGTAAATTAAACATTAAGTTACTATAATCCTTTTAATTGAGGATTAACTTACATATGGAATAACGATGGAATTAAAACAATTTATGATAGAAGAAGTAATTACCATGGGAAGACTCGATGTCAAGGATCAGATCAAGAGCATAATCATAATAGGGGACCTGGTTGCTAAGGCCACAGAGGTTGAAGTCATCCTGAATGTACTCATCATCAACCTCGCAAAAGAACTCGTTACCCCTCAAGTTGCAGAACCATGATATCCATGAAGTGTCCTCGCCATCATACCCACTCACATCAGACTCCTCGCTGTCTGTGTCCGATTCCTCTGCAATGTTTACATTGTTAATTATATATTCTATTTTAATCCCCAGTTTACTATTACATTTCTCCCTTCTGAAAGAAAAATGTTTTCATCACTATGAATATCTGACCCAACCCAGATGAAAACAGCCAGAGCAAATTTCAATGTGCAAGTTTGCTAACGCCAAAATGATATAATTACGAGGAAGCGCAAATGTAATACAATCAGCATAATAGGATAGAGATTGTACAGGCTACGCTTTAATATGATGAACATTGATATAAAACCACAGTTGATGACATCAAATGTAATACAATCAGCATAACACATGCTTCTTCACATTACGCATGATAAATGTTAGCATATCAAGTGGCAAGGGGCAAAGAAACAAAAAACAATATACTAAGAGCACATAAAAGTACAAAACCGGGAATTTGAGCAGTCTAAAAGGAGCAATTCTTATTAAGTCAGACAATACACTTCTTGAAGAAAGCAAGATTTCAGAATGTGCTTTGAGAAGTACAAAAGCGCATCTGAAGTTTGTACCAAAATGACAGTTACTTCATGAGCAAATCCACAATAGATGGCATGATTAAAAGTTCAGTTCAAACTTATAGGCATCAAAAGTACAGCGTGAATTGGAAATTAAACCCAATTGTCTTAGCAGTAGTATATAAAATCAAACTCACTAAAAGCTAAAAAAAATAATTGTATGGATTACTTCCCTTATACACAAACATAGAGCGTGTCATTTATATGGGCATACAGTGCATAAATAAATCCTACTTCCTACAACGCTTTTTTGCCACAAACGATATCTTGTCTTGAGAAACTAAATCTATTAAAAAACATAAACTGCATAAAAACAAGAAAATGCAGAAAATCAAAAGGAAATCAGGGGCGAGAAAATGATACCCTCAGAAGCCTTGTTTTTTCGGGGGTCTTGAGCCTGCTTCCCTGATGACGTGGAAGGCACGACAAGGCGATCCTTGTCCTTCCCGTTGAATCCACGTGATGTGGACGGTGAGGATTTCTCGAGGTGCTTATCAAGCGCCTCGTTTATTCTCTTCCGATCTAAGCTGCTCGCCACCTCTCCTTTCGAAACCACGTATCCTCGATCCTTGTTGTACATCTCTCTCTCTCTCTCTCTCTCTCTCTCTCTCTCTCTCTCTCTCTCTCTCTCTCTCTCTCTCGCTTGCGCGATGGATCGGGATCTCGACTGGTTCGATCTCAGCTTAAGCCAGTAGATGCGCCATGGAAGGAGAGAGGTGGAGACCGAGAGAAAAGAAATGAAGCCCGAATCTACGGCTTAGACGGAAGAAAAAAAAAAATTAATGGATTTTAAGTCTAGGGTTTGCTGAGATAAGGGTGGTGAGAGGAAAGAAGATTTTTTTAGGTCGGATCGAGAAGGAGCACGAGGGAAGCAGAATGACAGAGATAAGGAAATTTGGGCTCTTTACAAAATATGATGAATAATATGGTTTAAATTGTAAAAAAAAAAAAAAAAAAAAAAAAACTATAGTTCTTGCTTTTTTTTTCTTTTTTTTTTGAGAGAGAGAGAGCGCTATGCTATAGTTCTTGCTTGTACGGCAATATCATTTTTTCCATTATTTCTTAGGCGCACTAAATTTTTGGGCTGCTAAATTGGCAGAAAAGCAAATGGAATTAATCAATATTTAAACAATACACGGTTTTTTCGGAAATTGATTATTGCCGTCTGCTATTTTGCCATCACTTGCCATTGCTAAACAGAAAGTGAACATATAAAATAGACAAGGCGAACATGTATAGTGATCAAAGTGAACACATACAAACAAATAAGTTCAATAAAAATAATTTGAATATGCATATAAAAATCTGAACAAGAGATGACAACACTTATTTTCTTTTTAAGTGTTCAATTTGATTGTCTATATGTTTATCTTGTTTGTTTTATGTGTTCACTTTGTGTTAAGTGATGGCAAGGGACGGCAAAACTACAATGGCAGGTATCATTTCTGGTTTTTATTCCCTTTTACTTCTTGTTTTCCGGATCAAATAATCATCTTTCATGTAAATTGACTTCTTAAAAATATATATATAGAACTTTTGCAGATATTACTTATTATGATATATATATTTATTCGGTCCGATGTAGATAAAACTATATATATATATATATATATATATATATATATATATTTTTTTGACGAAACGTTTTTTATGGGGGCCGAGAACCAATCACATAAAATTGAGAACCAAAAGAATCAGAAAAAAAGTTAAGGTCAGAGAAAATAATAGGAATGTGTTACCTCGGGACAATACTAACAGAGTAACAGGCATGCATTACTTGGAAAGTGACTAAGAAGAAGAGAGTTTGATAGACGGCCTTAAAATACATTGGACTTGGAGGAGGCCCGTGTAAAAATTCTATCAATTTAATTATGTAATAATAGTTAACAAATTAATAAAACAATCTGATTATTGAAAGACTCGGCCTTCGCCAGTCCCCTTCGGCTCCGCCACTGTTGCTAGAAAAGATACTTGCACTGTGTTTGGTTCAGAGAAGGGGAATGGGAAGGGAAAGAATGAGGTGGAAAGGGAAATTGTTTATCTTCTGTTTGTTTAAATGATTAACGAAGGGGGGAAAAAATAATTCCTTTCCTTCTTTATCACGTTTGGATGATCCAATTTAACGAAAGTGAAAAAAAATCATAATTAACTATTAAGCCCTTAAATCCCTGGACTCATTCATCATTCATTCAAAATAAATCATGTGATCTATCTTTATATCCGTATGCTTGTGTACATAGCTCTAGCTATTATGAAGTTGCTATACACGTAAAGATATGAAAAACAATAATGGACTTTTAATTTTTAGTCAATTTATTGGATTAAATTATACCTTTCTCCACAACTGTTTCTGATGTTCCTAATAATAGGCCTAGAAGGGGGTGAATAGGCACAATTTTGATTTCCTAAACCGGTTTGGTCAATTCTTAGTTCAATTCAACAATTTTCTCAACCAATGCACAAATAAACAATAAACAACAAGATAAATAGATAAAATAGAGAGAGAAATAACAAACGATGTGATTACGGAGTTCCGACCCGCTAGGAAAGGCTAGCGTTAGTCGTACGTCTCCGGGAGTTTCGTAATCACCAAAACGAGTGCGCTCCATTCTATTCCACAAGGAACGAGTCTACAAATGCGAACCAAATCACCTTGTCACACGACACTCAAAGTGGATTGGCCTAACCTCTAATATAATCCAACAACACTCAAGGAATGATGCTCACAATCAAAACTCTCTATAATTTGACTAAATGCACTAAGGGTTTGATTTGTGGCAATCTAATCATATTGGTTTTTCTCTTAAAATGCTCAAGAATCAGGTCTATGTGTTTGGAGCTCAAAGACAGCAGTATAGCAAGGTAAACAACAACAAACAGTCCCCAAAAGGGACTGTATTTATAGAGGGTGTCAAGAGCTCCAAATCAACACAGTTTTCTATCGTGCATTACACAACCCAATAACGCGTTGAGCAACGCACAGCTAGTCATTATAAAAAGGCAAAAAAACTTAACTATCCGTTGTCAGTGCGTTACACAACGCAATATCCCGTTGTGCAACGTACATAATAACCGTTATAATAAAATAAAACGGATAAGATATCCGTTTGAATTGTCAGTGCATTACACAACGCAAAGGACCCATTGTATAACGCTAAGCACTGACGACTCAACGGCTACAAGTCAAACGATCAAGGCTTGTCAGATGCGTTACACATCGCAACTTCAGCGTTACACAATGCACATTAAATGACATTAAATGCGCCAAATTTTTGAGCCAAAAACGCCAGGAGATTTCCATAAGCACGTTGTACAACGCGCAGTGCGTTACACAACGTTCCGAGTAAAAGAGTAGAAGGCTTATGGTTTTAACGCGTTGCACAACGGAAAGGGAACGTTGTGCAACGTGCCTGTTGCGTTACACAACCTTACTAATGCGTTATGTAACGCGCAGACTAGAAAGAGCTCAAAAACGCAGGAAATTTGTTTTGGCATGCGTTGTGCAACGTGACTGTTGCGTTGTGTGACACACTATCCTTGAAAATGAACACTTTACCAGCAAACTCACATACGATTGAATTTAACTATTAATTACTTAAAAGACAGATCTTTAAACCTCTAAACTAAGTCTTGAGCGCCTCCTTAGCTTGTATAAACAATGTAGCTTGCAGAACTTCAGTTTCAAGCCTAAATTAGCACTTAGAGTAGATGTTAGATGAAGAGGTTTATTTTTGCAAATCGACAAATTAAGAATGAAGTTGTTTGAAACAATATTAAGTTTAGAAACTTTGTTGGAAGACTAAAACCAATACTAAGTTGGAAAACTTTTGTTGTTCAAAACTAATTATGCATAAATTATTTATTATGTGACTTTTACTATTAAAATTACAATTAACCAATATCGATTGGAAGACTTAAAAGTTAAAACCAATCCAGAACTTCTCTATGACTTATGTTTGCAAAATAAACTAAATCATAAGAAAGGAATTGCTTTGTACTATTTGGTGTTCGCTATATACTTTGTTACTACTCTATGCTTGTTGTTACTTATTAATTAACAATTGACTGTCAAGCAGTCTAGTTATTGTGATGTATGATTATCTATACCGTATCAGTATGTAGATAAATCTGGAAATATGAAAGTTATATACTGATTAATGCTTATTATTCTTAATTACAATTGTTTAGTAATCTCAAATGCTCATTGTTTGACAAATTTACATATGAACTTTGCAAGTAGATTCAATTAAATTAACTTTTTCACAAAATACTGTTTTGGAATGTGATGATATATTCCTCAACGTGATTTTACTAAAATTATTGATAACATGCTCTTTTCAATCTTGAGATCAATAAACCAAATGAAAAATTAAAGTTGGCCCACCAAACTGTATTGAGATCCTTTGGACTTCTTTAAGAGTTGTCCGATCAATAATAGATGTCCCGTGATTAATATCTGGTCCATCGAGGTTTGTGTGGCCTGTAAAAATCAGCCCGTTCAGGTTAAATCGGACGGCTCAGATCAAAAGAAGTCCACTAGACTTCTTTAAAGAAGTCCAGAGGATCCGGGTCCCCGCCAAACCAGTACGGAGTAAAAAGTAGGAGGAATAGCAAATAATTCTTCTCCCTTCTAGAATTGAAATCCTCTACTGTTGTTTTAACGACAGTAGAGTGTTGTCCGTCCATATTTTTTATCAATATTAAAAAATTAAAAATTCAAACACTCAATCTAAATTGTTGATTTTGTTCAATTTAACGAGGATTTATTTTCATACAAGTTTATAAATTTTGGAGTTGATTTGATACTAGATCAAGTGGTCAACAAATGAACGAATATAGTTAACTATCTCTGATTAATTCTAATACGTTCATAGTTTGATCACTTAATCGAGTATCAAATCGACTTCAAATTTTATAAAACTTATATAAAAACGCATCACCCGTAAAATTGAACAATATCAACGGTTTGGATTAAAGATTTGAATTTTAAAAATTTTAAATATTAATTAAAATTTTCCCTTCTATTACTTTTGCAATGCTAGACATAAATCTGGTTCCTTTTGGTGAAGCAATGGGAAGAAAGAAATGAGTTTAATTGTAAGAGCGAAGGAGAGAAGGACAGAGGTTGCAAGCGAGAGAAACAACATGAATCGAAAAAAAAAGAAGGTCACGCAACAAGAAGGCTAGAAGGGTATCGTTGTCAATCAGCTTGGAGCGATTTTTCTTTCCCTCCGTTCTCCACCGATTCGGAGGAGAAAAAAATGTATAGGAGGAAACTTTCAGAAGGAAAGCTGTCCCTTCGTGAACAGCTACCTCCTTACGAAACAAGTGTTAGGGGAACAGAGGGGAAGAGAAAATGACCGAATCTAGTCCGAGTTGTAGCGTGTTCTAGAATCTTAATATTTTAATGAAACATGAGGTGAAAAAGGAGAGAACACGAGAAACGAGAAAAGAGAAACAATGTGAACAAAACTGAAAAAGAGAGTGAATTTGATTCACCCAAAAATTTATGCGTTAGATAACCATTGTCATTCTAATTTCTAAACATCGTCATTCTAATTTCTGTCATTAATACAGTCGTCGTCAGTTTATGATTATTTCATCATCATCCATCATCATATCAACCATTGTTAAATAAATTTGACTTAATTGAAAAGGGGGAAAAATATCAGATCATTATTTTTTACCATTTCCTCCATCGTCGGTATGACCTACCCCCCAAACAATTTTTTTTTTTTTTTTCCAAAATATCACCATTCTCAACAATTTAACAGCAGCACTCTTCTTAATCACTAATCTTATAACAACAACTATTTTAAGTACTATTGTCAAACCAACCAAGCCCAAATGCATCTAAGACGGAAAAGCAAATAACAGAAACAACGTGGATTAACGGAGAAGAGAAAATGTTAAGCCACGTTAGTGTTTTGTTCCTTTCTTATTCGACGATGTGTTTTTTTACCAGTAAAAAAATGTGTTTTCTTTTTTTTGTCTGAAATCGTTATCGTCCGTCTTTTTTTCTGTTATTTGAACGAAAACAAAATAAATTAAATGCACAGGAGTTTGCGCTTACCTAATAAAGTAATAAGCAATCTTATTTCAAAACTAAATAAAAGCAACTTGATTTATTAGCTGCTTACATCACTGCCCTCTACATCACGAAGCTTGCATCATAAACCTCAAAAAAGCATACGAGAAGTTTTGCTCCCATGCAGAGAAGAGAGGTTTGGTGTATTTGGAGTAAACTACTACTATTTTGGTGATTATTTAGTATTTACGTATTAATCTAATGTCACCCACAAGGACGAAAGATAAAAAATAAAAAAAATAGTAATAAATGGAAGCGTCGGGAAAAAGACAAAAAATGGAACGCTCACGATGACGCTGTTGAAGAAACTTTGTTTGAGTGGTTTGTGCAATTAATTTCACAAATTTCAAGCGACAACACCAAGAAACAAACGGATCCAGTGGAAATGACAAAATCACGTGCAAGAAGGTGAAGAAATTGGTTTTACCTCTATCTGTCTAGTAACGAATAGGCTCGACCACGGCATAGGAGGCGATGGGGAGTTTCTCCTCTTCTTCTCCTTTCTCCCTTAAGTCCACAAAAAATTAACCAACCTCGTGATTTGTTTGTGCTAGCAAATCTAGAGAGAATAGCTAATCCAATGCTACTTTTCTTCAATCAAATCAATTAATTTTAAAAACTTTCAATAACAGCCCGGGTTAAATCCTGGAAAACAAGGATGAAGACAGGCTCTCCTTCTACTATTCAAACGAGATCAAGCTTCCGGTGGTCAGCAGCATTCACAGCAGTTTCTAGAAGTTATTGTGCCATATTTGAACGATAACTAACAACAGAGTTGAAATGAAACCCAAGAAAGAAGCAGGGAAATATGCTATACACAAAAAAATATATATATACTTCAGCGGTTCTGCCTCACCGCTAAAAGCCTTAAGAACTGCGGATTCGCACTGCGCACATTAAATCAAAATCAAATTGTCCACAAATGAAAAAGTTACTGACAATTCATGCACGCAAAAATACCAACTATAAAATATGCTGAAATGAAATAACTCATATTCACATTAATTACACATGCTCTCAAAATAACGGTTACAACAACTTTTTTGGCCTGCTCACAATTGGTCAATTGTGAAAATATACTGTGTAAAAACAGCCAGCTGCAAAAGCAATCGAGTAGCGATTGTTCAATGCAAAAGAACAAAGGAAACAAAAAATACAGATGGGTCTCTTCTCCAATCTTATAAATTACAATGGATAATCTCTGACAAATCTAAGCCCTTCGTTTCAAATCACATGATCAAATCAAGACATATAATTAACCCCTTCCTATCATGTTCTGCTCCATTTTAACAATAGAAAGTCAGTCTTGATTTGAACCATTCGATCTGAAATGGGTGATCCAAATCTACTGGGAAACATCCACTAATTTCTGTACCACAGCTAAGCAGCCAGCGCTGAAAGCAATGCAACTATTCTATTCAGAACCGAAAGGACTACAGCTGACTCCTAAAGATGCATCACACCAAATCTGACATGCATTTCCTATACTTAGATGAAGAAACTTTATGCTGCATTACGTGGCAATGTCGTCAACCTCTGAGTTAAAAACAAAACTTGGAAATGTTGTCGTTATATCCCTGTACATTGATTAAAAAAATTTGTTATTTCTTGAGGGTTAGTTGATAGAAAACTTGCAAAGTGCCACTCCAAACAGATTGTTCGACAAAGAATATTTTAAAGTTTAAACCAAAGTAACATTACTTGGAGCAAGACCAGAAGATAGTTATTGACACTTCTTTCTCATATTTGGTGACCATGAACTCTTTTTAATGGAATATAAGAAAATGTGTAATTCACAGGGGGACAAAGAAAAACAAGAAGATGAAGCTTAAAAAATGGGAGACAAGCACATATACTTCTTAAGAAATTTAGTATTTTCCTCTCTTTTCTTTTGATGGAGTCTCCATTCATTGTGTGATCTAAGGAAAGCTCATTCCAAGAGAAACATGGAATAAGTTTACTCCTAAAGATGATTCTGGACTGGTCTTAATTTCCTCAACATCCCAGAATCGAAGGAACAAATGATGAACTTTTTTGTTCACAAAAACAACAACAAAAACAAGAGCCTTTAGTCCCAAACAAGTTGGGGTAGGCTTGAAATGGAACCCAACAAGACCAAATTTTTTTTTACAAAAACATAAAAACCCAAAGTTTGCATTTGAGAAAAATTAAATTTAAATTTGAAAACACAAAACACCAGACTTTAGAAATCCATCCAGGGGATGAGCCGGATTTTGAAAGTGGAGCCTGGTAAGATTACATAGTTCGCCCAGGGTGGCCCGGAATTTGGAAGTATGGATTAATCCAGCCAAAAATACAAGTTTAAGTACACAGCTGAAAATATAATGATCAGACTTGGAAGACCGGACAACCCCTTCAATGCCGAATTTCATCTCCAGTCTTTCTTGCTTTCAGTTCCAATTGTCTAATACTAATTTTGACTTTTACTTTTTTGAACTTCAATAACAAAAAGCTTCCGGTCAAGGTAGGAATAAGGGAGAATAAAGGCCATTGAAACCCTCGTGCGAGACTCACCTGAGATAGGGAAGAGTCATGATCTTCATCATAGAAGGATTACGAGTAACAAAATTCTTCCACTCTTCCTTGTCTATTTTCCCGTCGTGATTTGCATCTGCCTCTGAGAATGTCTATTCACCACTACAAAGTAACTATTAGGAATCCTAGTACTACAGCGAAGACTTCAGATACCCACTTTGCCAAAACTGTGTTCGTGTTTGGTTTTAACATTGGCCACCAATGTTAATGTTCTGTCTTTTATTTTTCTTGTTGGGTACCTTAGTTGCACCTTCTGATTGCATGAATAAAGCTATAACTGGAACTATTTTTTGTCAATTCAATTATTTTCAACTTGTAGTGCAAAAAATTTTGATTGATACATGGCAGGAGGAACGTATGTAGGATGCAATTACAGACTACATGGTAAATAGTATTAGCTTGTGGTCAATGAAGGGTATTTGAAACCTATTGAGCTTGTACGATGGAGGGTTGGCTCATGAGTCAGTCAGGCTCAACTAACAGTTATTGAACAGTTGGGTCCTTTATCAGAAAAACAATATTGGTGTAAATTGCCGCAATTGAAGGACCTAGTGTGCTGTGGTTAGATACAATACCATTAACTACAGTTCAAATTAAAACAGTCAAATAAAATGCACCTTATCAATTATTAACTCCACTGTCTCATTTGCTAAGTGCATATCAGATTCATTTAGAAGAACATTCAGCATCTGCTTGACCTGCAATCAAGGACCATTCATGAATCAGCATGTCCCAGATATATACATTCCAACACCCAACTTACCTATTTTCACAATCTTTTGGACTCTATTAACCACTGTTCCTTTCTTTCTCGTTTGCTTTTTGAGGTAAATTTCTGGATAGAATAAAGACACTATTTACATTAACTTTAATTTGCAATTTCTATAGTTTCTACAGTATATCTCCAAAGGCACAACACTTAAGCACGTCACAAGTAGTAGACAGAATCAGCCCTTCAAATCACTGTACTCCCATCTGTTTTAATTCCCTCACTACATCCCAGAAAACTACAGTATTGCTCACAAAGACTACTAATCTGATCACGTGGACCTACTTTTGTGCTATTATCGATAGCAAAGTCAGTATCATGTTAGATTTTGGAAAGTAAAGGTGAGGAACTGATCTTTCAGCTGCTTACAGGGAAGACACCAAAGTAGTATAGTGAGCAATTCCTGAGTTCGGACAAAGTTTGGTAACCTCTAAAAGAAATCACCCTAGTTGCTAGATTTTTAAATAAACAAACATCTCATGGAGGAAAAAAAAGAAAAGAAAACGAAGATTAACATCCCCAAGCAACCTTGATTATATATTTTGTTTGATTTTTTAAATCAATAAAGAGCTTCTCGATGAAGCTCAAAAAAATACAACTGTAGTGAAGATAGTGAGGATACTTTTAGGCACGTGTACAAATCTTATTTCTTTTTATATTTTAAGTTGAATAACCAGGAAAAGGTTGTTGGTAAGTCACCATAATAAAGCCAAAGAAAAACTAATTGCTCCTGCCCCACTCTTCTAACATAATCCCACAACAAAAGGTGGCCACATATTATCTTCTTTCACAGGACAAAAAGAGCCTAATTATTACCTGACCCCAGAAGTTCCATTATTTTGTAACTTAGTCTGCAATTTATCTGGTGCAACTTAAATTGTACATAATTAATGACTGATGGGCAATGGTAAAATCTTCTTATCTTGTTTAATAACAAATTGGATCTCAATTCAAGAACAATCAGATTGAAATCAATTAAACAAAGTTTACCTCATTTCGTTCAATGAAGTCATTCCCGTCAAGATCATACAGCCTGAATGAAACTGAATTGCAAATGTTTAGCAAAAGAAATATCATGCACATTTAAGATAAGAGAACTTTGAAGTTTCAACTTTCAACAACTCTTAACAACATTTTGAATTTATGACTTCTACATTTGACTATTGATTTGTGCCTTGGGGCTTGCTAGTTCTAAGGCAGAGTCGAGGGGAAGCAAATTATAGTTGTAGCATAAACATTCGCATCTTCTGCCAATTTTTCAGGGAGAAAAAAAAAAAAAGAATGGTTGTAACCTCAAGGTTGATGCAATGGAAAAATAGACTAATTGAGCATTACAAGCCTAGTCGCTCAGTTAAGCCTTCACTGGTTGATTTGACTAAATGCGAGACATGACAGGATAAAAACCACATCTTCAATTAATAGTGGTAAGCACCAGCTTCTGTTCTATCGAACTGGTTGAAATTGAAATCCTTTCTCAAATCCCCTTCTCCCAAACAACAAAGTATAGAACCAAAGACACATATGAACTTACAGTCAATTTTATCATCTTGAGAGGCATTTGGATGGAATACATTTAGGGACCGAACAAAGTCACCAAAATCAATGAGGCCTTTTTGCTTCACATCAAATAAGGTGAATATCTGCACTAATTTGAAACCAACGGATAACTTATGAAATATACTACAGTTACGTCAACTTTCAAAAAGGGAAAATAAAAAAATCCCTAGATACAGAGAATGCTAAAGATATGCAGATTTTAATAAATTAGCACTGTGCTCACCATATGAAAATATGAAGAATAAAAGAAATGGTCAAAAAGATCTAACAAGTTACCCTATTTGCAAATAAATTATCTTTTTTCTTGTCCTTGAAAAGTGCAAGATGGAACTCCTCCTGCAAATAGGCAGTTATAAAGCCATTAAAAAGAGATTATTTTCTCTGTGAAAAGTAAAAAATCTATAGCTTTGTATCCTCCAAACATATCCTAAAACACAACATAATATGCCTGTGAAAAAAAGAATTTGACGAATCACTTTTTTTCTTCATTATTAGGCACCAAAGTCATCAACATTTCTCTCTGAAATCAATCATAGAGAAGCACTTTGGAAAGTTCGAATTTTTTTGGAAGAAACGTTTCCAATATTGGCAATGTACATGAATAAAAGTATACAGATAATCAAGTCGTACGACAGAAGCAAACGATCAGTTACCTTGCTTATAAGACCATCATCTATAATAGAACTGCTAATGCTTCTGAACAACTCAAAAAGCGCCTCTACCTCACTTACGCTAACTACAAAATATAAAATTAATATTAATTTCCAAAAAGTTTCAGTTTTATATCATGGTGATATTAATAGGAATTAATTCTTAAATAAATGAACACATGCGAAAGGTTGATTTCCATGCTGCTCATCAATCTGGTCAGAACATTTTTGTACTACAAGCCTTCCATATTACAATGATCACCATCATTGTCAACATGGAACCTCTTATGATGGCTATAGATAAAATTGCTGGAGCTTAGGACATAAACCACTTTAGTAAACAGCAACCAAGAGAAATCCCAATGCAATTAGAACACATGTCACTCTACTAAACAGTGATTAAGAAGAATTTCAAGCAATTAGCTCCTTTTCAGTCTTTGTTAGATTGACAGACTATAGTATTTCTGGACAATTGCATTGAAACAATTCGACCCAAAAAATGCAATTGAATTGACCGGCAACAAGTACCAACAAATTGTAATTAAAAGACTAAAATTTTGAGAATAAAGGGCAAAACTTTATTAGCTTCAGAGCTCTGTAAATAGTAAATAGTCTAATTGGGATCCCCAAAATGAAGCTTGTGAACTTACAAGCAGTCTGAGAGGCGAGCTGGACAGGATCCTCGTAGCCAAGAAATTGCTTTCTAGACTTGGAAGCGAAGCAGCCCATGGATCCACTGGACAGGCTACACTGGAGAGGAAATTAGGGCAGATCCCTCCGGTGGCGCTCCGGCCCTTTCCTTTTTCTCAACTTAACTGTTTTGTGTTGTTTCTATTTTTCCTTTTAATACAAAATTTCCTTTTTTGGGACGCGGCCGAGAGAGATCGAAGATGCGAATATTAGTGGTCACGGAAAAGGGCAGAAGGTAGAGGGGTTGGTTACTTGGTTGGTTTTGCTGGGAACTCGGCGAGTCTTGTTAGGCGGGAGAAAAACTGACACGTGACAGTTGGGAAGCTGAGGAGCTCTTTCAGTTTCAGTCTCTCTCTCTTCTATTTTTTACTCGTTTTCCTTTCCTTTTTTGAATTAGGAAGACATGGCGGCGTACGGTTTTCGTGTTCTCGACTTCTTGTGTGTTCCTGTGTGACTGTGAAGGTAGGAAAGGGCTAGAGAGGAGAGGAGTCTAGGAGATGCGCGCCGCAGCCTTTCTCTAGGTCGGATCTAAATTGGGTTCAGTTCAGGTTCGGGTCCTCTTCCACCGTAGAGAATGCTTTGCGGATTGCTCGCACAGTCGGTGAATTTTTTAACACCTCAAAAGGTGTGCGTATAATTAATTGTACTGACATTAAATGGGCAAATCTGAAATTGAACAACAGTATAAAAATATATATTTTATTATTTTTATATGTATCTAAAGAATACAGAGAATACTGAGATAAAGAGGATAGAGATGATTTGGATAAAATATTATTATGTCTCAAAATTGATTACATCAGAGAGGGTTAGTGCTTATATACTGTAGCTCAGCTAACCTGGACTGATCCTAATTACAACATGAATAGGCTAATAGTTCAATACTAATTACAATTATACCCTTGGACCTAACTATGCGCTGGGTCTTCCAGCGACATTACATTTACTGGTAAGGTTTCATTTGTATGTGAAGCAGTATCTTCATTACCCCCCACACAAGCAGAAGGCGCCAGAGCAACAGACAGCTTGTGTCGAAGATTAGTAAACCGTGGATTAGGCAGTGGCTTAGTAAGGAGGTCAGCCAGTTGATCATTAGTACACAGGAAGCGAACTTGCAGTTCTTGATTGACAATACGCTCCCGAACAAAATGGTAGTCAATTTCGATATGTTTAGTCCTCGCATGAAACATCGGGTTAGAGGCTAAGAAAGTTGCACCAATATTGTCACACCAAATGATCGGTGGTGTTTGGAGTTGTACATGAAGTTCATTTAAAAGATAGCGTAACCATAGGAGCTCAGCACATGTAATTGCGAGGCTACGATATTCCGCTTCGGTACTTGAGCGAGAAACCGTAGGTTGTTTCTTTGCACTCCAAGAAACCAAGTTGTTACCCAAAAAGATACAAAACCCAGTGGTAGAACGGCGATCATCGGGGCAGCCGGCCCAATCGGCATCACAATAGGCATGGATTTGAAGATTTGAAGCCGGTTTGAAGTATAGACCATGATGAATGGTACCACAAAGATATCGAAGTATTCTTTTCACCGCTGCCCAATGATTGATGGATGGTTGTTGCATGTATTGGGAGACTCGATTGACGGCAAATGAAATATCGGGTCTAGTAAGAGTGGCATATTGGAGTGCTCCAACAGTGCTTCGATAGAGATGTGGATTGTCAAATAATGGACTATCTTCTTTAGCCAAAGAGGTACCCGAAGCCATGGGAGAGGATGAGTGTTTGGCATTAACCATGTTGGTTCGTTTTAGGAGGTCATGAATATATTTGGTTTGAGAAATGTGTAGGCCGGTTTTGGTTGGATTGAACTCAAGGCCGAGAAAAAAATGTAGATCGCCCAAGTCCTTGAGAGCGAAAGATTCATGAAGATGAGCAATATGTTTAGAGACAATGCGAGGGTTGCTACCGGTGACAAGAATGTCATCCACATACACCAAGATGATTGTAGTATGATTGTCATGATAGGAAACGAAGAGGGAATGATCATATTGCGATTCTTGAAACCCAAGAGTAAGGAGAGTTGTGCTAAGTTTTTGGAACCAAGCCCGTGGTGATTGCTTGAGACCGTAGAGGGATTTAGATAGAAGACACACATGAGAAGGTCGCGATTGATCAATGAAACCCAGCGGTTGAGACATGTAAACTTGCTCTTTGAGGTCCCCATGGAGAAATGCATTATGAACATCAAGTTGTCGAATTTTCCAACCTTGAGAGATGGCAACAGAGAGTACAACCCGAATTGTCATGGGTCGAACCACGGGGCTAAAGGTATCAAAATAATCGACACCTTCTTGTTGATGATAACCCTTAGCCACAAGACGAGCCTTGTAGCGATCAATTGAACCATCGGATCGTCGCTTAATCTTGTAGACCCATTTGCACCCAACAATTGGATGATTAGTAGGAGGGGGTACAAGTGTCCAAGTGTTATTGATAGCAAGGGTGTCTATCTCTGCAGCCATGGCTTGACGCCACTCGGGGTGAGGTTGAGCTTGAGTGAAAGTAGAGGGTTCATTGTCAAGAGTGGTAAGAAGTGCAACATGATCGGGGAAGTGACGAGGTTTTCTTGTATTATCACGAGACCTAGTCATCATAGGATGTGTAGAAGTGATGACCTGATTAGAAGGTGACAAGGAAGCAGTAGGGAGTGGTGGTCGAGATGTAGTAGGTAGCAAGTGGTTGACCGAGTCAGAGATAGTAGTTGGGTGAGATAGTGACTCAGGAGATGTACTGGGCGAAGTAGAAGTGTGGTCAGCTGAAGAGTTCACGCGGTCAGAGGAAATAGCATGCAGGGCAGACTGACGGGCAGCAGAGGAAGGAACAATAGATTGTACTCCATCAGGTGCAGCAGAGGAAGGAACAATAGATTGTACGCCATCAGATGCTTGTATATTAGAGGTAGCAGTGGAATTGGTGTTGACAGTGGAAGCGGTTGACTCAGGTGCCGAGCAAATAGTGTCCAAAAAAGGCAAAATAGACAATTGTGAAAAGGTTTCAGGTTGTTGATATTTTGGTGATAGTCTGGCCGAGTCTAAAGACATAGTCTTAAAAGGAAAAGAATTCTCATCGAATTGAACATGGCGAGACACAAAAACCTTGTTGGTTGGAACATGTAAACACCTATACCCTTTTTGATTGTTGGCATAACCAATAAAGACACATGGTAAGGCACGCAATTCAAGTTTGTTTTGGTTATACGGACGGGTATAGGGAAAGCAAAAACAACCTAGAACACGTAGAAAAGAAAAATCGGGTGATTTATGAAAAAGAGTTGTAAAGGGTATAGGACCACTATTTGAAGGCAACCTATTTATAAGAAAAACAACACTAGAAAAGATTTCATCCCACAAATCATTTGGTAAGAAGGCATTAGACATAATTGCTAAGGCGAGTTCAACAATATGACGATGTTTGCGTTCCGATACACCATTTTGTTGTGGAGTATAGGGACAAGTAGTTTGGTGAATCAAGTGAGGGTATTTGGTAGTAATTGGCTTAAATTCCGTACCACCGTCGGTACGGAGAACCTTTATCTTAGCATCAAACAAATTCTCAACTTGAAGTTTGAAATGAGAAAACACATCACAAATATCACTCTTATTAGTCACAAAATATATCCAAGTAAATCGAGAGAAATCATCAACAAAAATCACATAGTATTTATAACCATTTCGAGATACAAACGGGGATGGACCCCACACATCGGAATGTACAAGTTCTAAAGGAGAGTGAGTAGAAGAAGAGGAAGATACAAAAGGCAACTTGTGGGCCTTAGCTACACAACAATCATGACATAAACCTAAACTACTATTGTTACAAGGAAGACAAAAATCTTTCAGAATTTTCAAGGTGAGAGAATTTGATGGGTGGCCAAGTCTCCCATGCCAAATATTTGCCGAAGTGCGAACACCAATTAAGGCTTGAGGATGACAAATTTGACGAGAAGAGGAATGAACAATGTAAAGGCCATTTGTAGAAGGAATTTCAAAAAGAATCCTCTTGGTGTGGAGGTCCTTGAACATGCAAGAAGAGTTTGAAAAAGTGACAATTAGAGAAGGGTTATCACGGATTAACTTGGAAAGACTAATAAGATTTCGTGTGAAATTTGTGACATGAAGAGTATCTTTCAGTAAAATCAAGTTGTTAGAGATATGGAGAGGAACCATACCTATGTTATCAATGTGAAGTCCCGAGCCATCACCGATTTGAAGATTCTCCTGACCATTGTAGGTAAAGAACGAGGCAAAGTTGTTGATGTCATTGGAGACATGATGGGTTGCGCCGGAGTCAAGTACCCAATCGGTGGAAGCTGTACCAGAGGTGGGCTGTACCACATAGGCTTGGTAGTTGCCAGAAACAGGTCGATTGCCAGAAGTTGGTCGAGTGCCAGAGGTAGGTCGATAGTGGGGATCTTCAGTATAGCGCCACTTACAATTTTTGGCGCTGTGCCCAGTTTGTTTGCAGATCTGACAAGGAGAGAAATTGCGTTATGGCTGCTTGATGTTCTGTGGCCCAGTAAAAGAAGGCCCCTTGTTGTGAGTAGTAAGCTGCACAGATGTGTTGGAGAACCCATGAGAAGAGGGGACATCAGCATTGGATTGAGAGAATTGTCTTGGAGGAAAGGAGACCAAAGACTGATTCTTGGCTCTCTGATTTGGCCATGGTGGTCGAGAGTGAGTAGACACAAAAGCTGCTGGTGTAGCTGATGACGAGGTTTGTTGCGCAAGAATTAAACTCTCATAGCTCAGGAGCATACCATGAAGGTCATCAAAAGTGAGTAACTCATTGCGACTAGTGGCTTGAATAGCAGCTACAAAAGAGTTGAAATCAGGTCCTAAACCATTGAGCACCGCCAAGGTAAGATCATCATTGGAGAGAGGCGCTCCAACAAAGGACAATTCATCAGCTATTCCTTTAATCCGTTGAAGAAATTCGGTACAAGAACTGGATCCTTTGTGAGTATTCTGAATTTGACGCTTCAATTCGATGAGGCGAGCTCGTGAAGTGAAGGAGAAATGCTTCTGTAGCGTGGCCCACAGCTCAGCGGAAGTTGCGCACGAAACAACCTGCGCTTGAATGGGTTCAGTAAGGGAAGAGCGAATCCACGCCAACAACAATTGGTCTTGACGAGTCCATGGAAGATATTCAGGATTGAATTGCATCTGGCCAGAAGCATTCAAGATTGTTGGATTGGGGCAAGAAGAGGTCAAGAAACCAGAAAGATTATAGCCATGGATGACAGGAGAAATCTGGGATTGCCAGGTAAGGAAATTGTTTTGATTCAATTTGGTTGCGATGGGAATGTTGATCGGATTAGGTTGAGGAAGAGGAGGAAACTGTGGTGGGGGCGGAAACGGAGGTGGAATAGGATTAGGTGGTGGAGGAGGATTAGGTGGTGGATTCATGTGGAGTGGAGTACGAGTCGTGAATGGTGGCGGAACTGGTGGAGATGCGATCGGAGTCGAAGGAGGTGGATCGGAAAAGGCAGTGGCCATGGTCTCTGATACCATAAAGAATACAGAGAATACTGAGATAAAGAGGATAGAGATGATTTGGATAAAATATTATTATGTCTCAAAATTGATTACATCAGAGAGGGTTAGTGCTTATATACTGTAGCTCAGCTAACCTGGACTGATCCTAATTACAACATGAATAGGCTAATAGTTCAATACTAATTACAATTATACTCCTGGACCTAACTATGCATTGGGTCTTCCAGCGACATTACATTTACTGGTAAGGTTTCATTTGTATGTGAAGCAGTATCTTCATTAGTATCTATAGGATTAAATAATTGTTAGAAAAAGAACTGTCCGTTTATTTTACGAAATTTTGCCGAAACAAAAATTAAGTTTGGATAGGAAGAAGAAGAATGTATTTCAGTTGAGTCCGAAAAAATATCTAAAGGATAACTGTAGCCCAAAGAAGATGTGCCAAAAAAAAAAAAAAAACATAATTAGTCTTGTAAGATAAGTCTCTGTGTAATTTTTTTTTTAACTCGATTGGAAATTTTAAAAATGTGTTTGGATAGTAAAGATGATATTATCGGAAAGAGTCCTTAATTTTGAAGAAATCGATCCAAATAAATTCCAATTTCCAAATGATGAGGATTAATTGTCTCACTTTTTCAAAACAATTGTGAAATTTAGTTTAGTGAGAAAAAACTAGCATTTCCTCTGTCACTGATATCAATATTTTATAATTTTCCAAACATCAATGTTCTCAACCATTTAAAAATTTCATTCTTCTTAATTACTAATTCGACAATTAAGATCGTACATATTTTTTATTCATAATAAAAGCATTAATTAAAGAGTGTATCGAATTTCATTTTTCGGACAAAAGGGTGTATCTAACCTTTTTTTTTTAATCAAATATAGACCATTGATTTTTAAAATTTGATTTGATATTTAGTGTAGATGATAATCTCATATGAATAGTACTCAACTGTTGAATTTTTTACCTAAAATTGGACTGCTGCACAGGCATGAAAGTAATGCAGAATTAGTGAACGTTTTCTAGTCTTAGAAAAGGAAAAATTGGATATAACCCCTACAAACTTTGGCAATTGAAAATAACCCTTTTATATACTTTAAAATTGAATATAACTCTGCAATCTTTGTAGTCAAGGAAATAACACCTTTGATTTAAATTCAATCAGTTTTGAATTAAATAATAATAATTTTTACCACATATGACAGATGTGCCCTTTGTCCCTTCCATCCACTTATTTTGTTTCCTTCTCCCTTCAGCGCATCAAAAAGAAATATGTAGTGGTTATGTAAGTTTCACGACAATTTTGTCAACATTCTTTATTTTCTTTCAAAATGATCATCTCCTACCGCTATGTTGTACCTCTGGGTGGGTATCACATCCTCTGTCAACCTTAAAAGGTTGGCAGGTTGCCAACTTTTGATCCGAGCCGTTCGATCTAATCTGGACGGTTAAATTTTTTCGAGCTTATCAATTTGGTATTATGCACGGGACTCCCATTAACCGTTGAGATTAGATCTAACGGTTCAGATCAAAAGGTTGGCAAAGGATGTGATTCCCTCTGGGTGTGGGTGTAAATAATCTAGATACATATGCAAAGAAGCCCGTAATTTTTCCTTGATGGTTATGAAAAAAACAAATTACCATGATGTAGCTTTCTAAGATATCTACGGGATTGTTTGTTCACAAAAATTTTCATCCAATTTAAAATTCATAGTAAAAGAAAACGAGTCTCGTTGTTTGTTTTGTCTGCCTTCGTTGGCAGGGGCGGATCCAAGTAGTGAGTATCCCAGGCACTTGTCTGGGGTCATTTTTGAAAAACTAATGACCTGGACATTAAGATTTATTCGGTGCCTAGGTTTGAAAAATAACAGTGCCTGGGCTGGGCAGCTGGGCTAAGATTTGGGCCTGCGCGTTGTCTCTCGTCTGAAAAAAAGTAGGTTTGCAATTTTTTTTAATTCCGATTTTATTCGTAACCCCTAAAAATTTATGTTCTCTGTTCTCCGTATATCTCCTATTTTCCTCCGTTCACCGTTCTCCGTTCTGCACTTCTCCTCTTGGCTCCTGGCCTAACTATCTCAACCCCTCGTTGACTCATTCCTCAACATTGTTCGCTGATAGGCTGCTGAATTGCTGATCGGCGGCTACGCCTCACTACCACGGTAATTAGGTAAAATTCTCCTTAAATTCCCATCATTTTTGTTTTATTCATTGTTTATTTGTTTCGTAAATTGTGTACTACCTTCAATTAAATAGGCAGATGGCATCGTCCCATCAAAATTAGACTACAAATGACAAATTGGTTGTCATCCTGAGTCAACCTCTTGGTATTTGATACTTATATAATTATATTATTTATTTTTAGGGTTTGTATAGCTTTATTAGGATCAGTATTTATAATTTTATATTATCATTGATTCATCAATCATTAATCATTGTATTGGTTGATTAGTTGATTGATTCTATCAATGACACGTCTATACTTCTATTGGTTATCATAGATATGGAGAGATTTTTTAAAAAAGCAATCTCATCATCAAATCATAAGCGAGCACGTTTGGATCATAACTCGAACTTTGAGATCCCTTCCGATCCGGGTCTTCGACCGCCAATTAGCGAGTATGATCCAAATGATCATGACTTTATAAGAAGACAATATTTACAAGCCGGTCCGAGGCAACCCATGTTACAAGATTTTCCCCAAACACTCTTCGGCGACAAGCAAAGGAGATTCAATAAGGAATGGTACAAACAATATCCTTATTGGTTAGAGTATAGCATACAAAAGGATGCTGCATATTGTTTATGTTGTTATCTCTTCAAGCCAGAAAATCGAGAAAGCGCTAGAGATGCTTTTACAAGTATCAGATTTAGAAATTGGAAGAGTAAGAAAAGCCTTGACGAGCATGTCGGTGGATTGAATAGTGCTCACAATCTTGCCGTAAGTAAATGCCAAGATCTCATGAAGCAAGAACAACACATCCAAACTATTTTAGAAGAAGAAAACAAGCGTTCTCAAAATGCATATCGACTAAGATTGACTGCTACAGTTGATTGCATTCGACATCTCTTGAAGCAAGGTATGGCTTTCCGTGGACATGATGAATCAGAGGATTCGGAAAACCGAGGTAATTTTTTGGAGTTGCTTAGGTTCTTGGCCGATCATAATGTACTAATTGATGGTGTTGTTTTGCAAAATGCTCCTGGAAATTGTAAATTAGTGGCACCTCCAATCCAAAAAGAAATTATTCATGCGGCTGCAGTTGAGACTACCAACAAAATCATGGAAGAACTTGGAGATGAATTATTTTCTGTATTGGTCGACGAGTCTCGTGATATTTCTTGCAAGCAACAAATGGCCATTCTCTTGAGATATGTTAGTAAGAAAGGAATCATTGTCGAGAGGTTCCTAGTAGTCGTGTATGTCAAGGAGACAACATCAATCTCACTTAAGGAATCACTTGAGGAACTGTTTTGTAAGCACAAGTTGAGTTTTTCTCGTCTTCGGGGGCAAGGTTATGATAGGGCTAGTAATATGCGAGGCGAGTTTAATGGGTTGAAGGTTTTAATTTTGAATGAGAATAGCTCGGCATATTATGTTCATTGCTTTGCACATCAACTTCAGCTTGTTTTAGTGGCGGTTGCAAAAAAGCATAAGCGCATAGCTACTCTTTTCGAAGACATTTCTAATGCTCAAAATACTGTTGGGGCTTCCTGTAAAAGGCGTGACCAGTTACGTGAGAGTTGTGCTGCTGAGGTACAACAAGCTCTTGGAAATGATGATTTTTTAACTGGGACGGGTTTAAATCAAGAGATTGGTCTTGCACGATCAGGTGACACAAGGTGGAGTTCACATTACAAGTCTCTAACTAATTTAATCATTCTCTTTGGTTCCGTGATGGCTGTACTTGATGATATCATGGAGAATGCAAATGATGACTGCCAAGTGGGTAAAGCTTCAAAATTGTTAGATTCTCTTTCAAGTTTTGAATTTGTTTTTAGTTGTATCTTCATGAAGAATGTATTGAGCATAACTCATGAACTATCACAAGCCTTGCAAAAAAGTGAGCAAGAGATCATAAATGCTGTTAAATTGGTTGGAGTTACTAAAAGTCGTTTGCAAAATATGAGAGATAATGGTTGGACCTCCTTGTTGGATGAAGTTCACTCTTTTTGTTTAAAGCATAAAATTGAAGTGTTGAATATGGCACACAAAAAGGTTACTAAACGGTCCGAACGTGGATCGGATGGAATGACAAATCAACATTACTATCGTGTTGAGTTATTTTATTCTGTGATTGACTTGATACTTCGAGAGCTTAATGATCGATTCACAGAAGCAAACACCGAGTTACTTCGATGTATGTCATGTTTACATCCTCGTAGTAACTTTTGTGCATTTGATAAGGTGAAATTGATGGACTTGGCTCGTTTTTATCCAAATGATTTCTCAATGAGTGAGCTTTCTTTCCTGGAGACACAACTTGATTGTTACATAGAAGATTTGCGTACCGATCAAGACTTTCAACAATTGGATGGAATGAGTGATCTTTCTCAAAAGTTGGTTGAAAAAAGAAAAGATATTGTTTATTCTTTGGTGTATAAATTGATCAAGTTGGCTTTACTTTTGCCGGTTGCAACGGCGAGTGTTGAAAGAGCATTTTCTGCCATGAAACTTATTAAAACTCGTTTGAGAACCCGAATGGGAGATGATTTTTTGAATGATAATTTGGTTACTTACATAGAAAGAGATGTATTCAAAAAGGTTCCAAGGGAAGCAATAATGCAAAGATTTCAAACTATGAAGTCGCGCAAAGGACTGTTACTTGTATTAGAAAATTAGAATTAGAATTTTTTTTTTTGGTGATTAATAGAGAAGTAAAGATCATGAAAAAGTGATTCAGTTTATGAAAAAGACGATGTATTTTGTAATATTCCAATTATATATGTTTAGAATGACTTTTTTTTTAAAAATTATTATTTATTTTATTTCTTAAAATTTTTTATTTTATTATATTTTAATTGTGCCTAGGTTAAAAAAATTGCTGGGTCCGCCACTATTCGTTGGTGAAGAAAAATGAAGCGAAAACATGAAAAACCAAGGAAAGACAGAGATAGATTATTATATATATATGCAAGAAAGAGACATGATTTAGAAAGGAAATTGTTATTTCTAAAAAAGAACAAAATGGATTGTATGTTTCTTTTTTATGATGTTGGATGGAGGGAGGGAATAGGAATCGATTAGGTAGCAGGAACAAAGGGTATTTACGTCCTATAATATAAAAATATAATTTTAATAAATATTAAAAACAGCTTGAATTTAATTAGAAGGTGTTATTTCCTTGACTACAGGGATTATAGGGGTTTAATCTAATTTGAAAGTTTGCAAGGGGTTATATCCAATTCTCAATATTTGTTGGGGCTTATATCCAATTTTACCTAGAATAAAATATATCTTACTTGAAGAGTCTGATTTGATTTCTAGAATGGAACCAACTTAAAAAATATAATTGTTCAGATTTCAGATTTTATCAGTTACGTCTGTCAAATAAATGTATTTTTTAAGAATTGTCAAAATCTAATTCCCAAATGTGGGTAAGCGAAGCAACAAACGGGTTCCCAAATATGGGTAATCAGAGAAATATCTCTTCGGGAAGGCAAGCAAAACGACAGAGGATGAGCCAATATGGTAGACCGAAAGCAAATCCTCCTGCGTCAGCATGCTTCTCCAAACAAATTTCAGTGGATCATGTCGTGCTGAAAACACGTAGCGGATCACTGCACTCATCAGAATTTAAATTGGACTAATACCAAGTCGCTACATACTAAGATACAGAAAGCCTACTGCGAGGCGAGCCCAGTTACCGACAGCGACGAACGAATTTAAAAAACGAAAACGATAATATTCTTTATTTCGCAAAGGACGTTGCTCTTGTTAACAGATATTTTTTTTATAATTTAATGATCATTAAAAATAGTTTATAATATTATTAAGTGAATAAAATTACTATATTTCACATATTACAATATTTTACAAAAAATATCATAATTTTAATTTATATACAATCAATTTATAATCACAAAATACTGTTAAATTTTATTTTATTTTTATGATTTTATAGTGGTCGGGCGTTCTCAATCAAACGTAGCTCCTACATAAAACGACACCGAAACGCGTGTCAGCGCAGAAAGACCCTGCCAATGAGAGAGCGCCACCTCCCGCTCTTCCACTGTCGCATGCGCTCTGACTTCAAAACTCTCCCTCTCCGACACATACTCCGATAGAGATTTCAGATTTCATATAACTATAAGGAGCTTAGCGACTTGCGAACTGATTTGCTAGTTCAGTTGCAACAGCTGTTGGACACTACAGTATTCTCATTTCCTATTGAGATTGTGCGATGGAGGAGAAGTACGAGGCATTGAAGGAGATTGGTTCTGGGAATTTTGGTGTGGCGAGGCTGGCGAGAGATAAGAAAACTAAGGAGCTTGTCGCTGTTAAGTACATAGAGAGAGGCAAGAAGGTACGCTTTTTCTTTTTCCTTAGAAGTTTTTTTTTTTTTTTTTTTTTTTTCTGATTTTCTGGTACTGTAGAACCGAGTGTATACAGTAGAATTAAGTCAAGTAAATCTATAATATTTTATTTTTTATTTTCTGGCGGTTCACAAATTGAAACTTATTATTTTTCTGTGTTGTTTTGGTTATTCTAGATTGATGAGAATGTTCAGAGGGAGATAATTAATCATAGGTCCCTGAGGCATCCCAATATCATCCGATTTAAAGAGGTAATTTCCTTTCCGGTTAAAAAATAAGTATACCAATTTATTCTGTTTTGAAGGGTTTGGGCAATGCATAGTTTAATAAATATATGTATATCTTCTAATAAAATGAGAAATAATTGATGCCATTGCTGTTCAGTATTCACTGGATTGTCTGATGTATCCATCATGAAATACCTAGCATTGAAGCTGTGTTCTTAACATAGCAGAAAAGCAGGGAAATCCTTTTTCGGATTTGCAAAATTCAAACTATGCTTATGAACAAAGGCGAGACTTCAATTATTTATAAAAAATAATTAGTTGGTTTAGCCTGCAATCCAAAGAAAATTACTTAACAACTGAACTTGAATTAGATGTATATAAGGTGTGATCATAATCCCATAGAGTGGTTAAGTACTGTTCTGAGCGAGCAGTATTGGTTTGTGATGATACTGCTAAACTATTTAGCAATGAGGCAAATCGTGGCACTAATTACATAAGAAGAAGATCAGCCTTCATGTACCTGCATATATGAAAGTAACCTTGCTTCTTATTAGTCCTCTTTCCCAATTCTTATAATTCTATTTGACTTGGATGAATCAGGTATTGCTAACTCCAACACATTTGGCTATTGTAATGGAATATGCTGCTGGCGGTGAGCTCTTTGAAAGAATTTGCTCTGCTGGCCGATTTAGTGAAGACGAGGTCAATTTTCATTCTTTTATCTTCTACACTAAAATTTATACCTGCTTTAAATTTTCTGTCACTCTTCTTTGTGTTCTCCTGAACACTTTATGTCTGTGTATTTGTTGATAAATTCAATATTGCTTTCAACAGGCGAGATTTTTCTTCCAGCAACTAATATCAGGAGTCAGCTACTGCCATTCTCTGGTACAGAACCTTTTGTTTCTCATCCCATGTGTAACTCTTTTCAAAATAGGTGACAGGATTGGTTTAATGGAAACTAATTTTATATCTTTTCATTTTTTTTACTAATGTAGGAAATTTGTCACCGTGATCTTAAGCTTGAAAATACACTCTTGGATGGAAGCCCCACACCACGACTGAAAATATGTGATTTTGGATACTCCAAGGTAATATTTTAATAGCAGGAGGTGATGTCATTAGTTTTTATTTTCAAGGATGAGAATTACAAATGTCATCCAGAAATCAATAAGTTCCATTATAAGTAGTTCAGCAATATGGTTCTAGATTTACTGTTGGTTGATTGATGTCCAAATTTGCTAAAAAATAGTATTGGGTCTGCTGGTTTCTAGACCAATGTGCAATGTAAGTCTCAATTAAACTTAATTAAATCTTCAGCGTTTATTTACTCGTAGTTACCCTCCATTTAACCAGAATTTGCCGCACTTTACCCTAAATTATGCAAAACCCTGCTTAGTACTGGTATTGATGGCACCATTTCTTATTTTTGCCAAGCCAAACAAGAATGAACACATATTCTTTAAATTATTCATAAAAGGTAGTCCAGAAAACATATATATTCTGACAGCCTTGCTCGTGCCGATAAAACATTACGGGCGTGCATTTTCTTATTTTTACCTCCTTTATATGGATTGCAGTCTGCACTGTTACACTCTCAGCCAAAATCCACCGTAGGAACCCCTGCATACATAGCACCAGAAGTTTTGTCAAGGAGGGAGTATAATGGGAAGGTACTTCTGTGTAAATTGCAGCCAAACTTTCTTGGTTAAAATCTCAAACTGATAGAGGACCAGCTGTTTATGTGGATTAAACTTGCTAGAATATTTAATTTTTGAATGTAATGATAATGAAGGTCTGTGGAATTAGGTGGTGCTATATTTATGTTAATTTTCATGAAATATCTGTAATCACCTACTATATTCTGTGCTTTAAATTTCACCAGATAGCAGATGTTTGGTCATGCGGTGTTACCTTGTATGTAATGCTGGTTGGTTCGTATCCATTTGAGGACCCGGAGGATCCAAGGAACTTCAAAAAGACCATAAGTGTACGTCTTTTTTAACAAGCTCCATCTATTATATGTCATGTTGGCACTTGAGTTGACATAGGTATGTATTTCCAGAGAATTTTAGGCGTTCAATACTCAGTTCCAGACTATGTGCGAATCTCTCCTGATTGCAGGAAGCTTCTCTCACAAATTTTTGTTTCCAATCCTTCTAAGGTATCCATGCCTGCCTCTTCATTTGTTCGTTTGGTTCTCATCTTCTAATACTCCCTAAAGTATTTGCTATTTTATTTATTGCATATCGAGGCCTTTTGAATTCTTCTTTCTGGACATATCATGCACTTAATAAAACAGATTAACCAGGTCATAATTCAAATAATTAATGAAGAGAAAATTGGTCCTAACTAGCATGCTGTAATTCATGGTATGACTCTGAAGTTTGAACCTGACAAATGCAATTTATTTTTGTTGAGGTAGTTATTATTATTTTTTTTTTTTAAAAAAAATGGTGAGTCTACCCCCTTTTCTATTTCATTAAAAAAGAAAGTACAAACATGAGTTTTTACAGTACTAACCCCGACCGCCTTCCCCATACAAAAACGTTATGTTATTTGTTTGTTAATATTATGGTGATTTTCAAAATGTTCTGCAGAGGATAACAATTCCAGAGATAAAGAAGCATCCGTGGTTCTTAAAAAGCCTCCCAAGAGAAATTGCAGAAGGAGAGAAAACAAACTTCAGTGTAAAAGAAAATAAGGATTTGACCATGCAAAGCATTGAGGAAGTAATGCGAGCAATCCTGGAAGCAAAGAAACCTGCTAGTAATGCCAAGGTGGCGGCTGATCCATCTCTGACTGAGCTGGCAGAGCTAGATGATGTTGAAGATGATGTCGAAGTGAATACCAGTGAAGAGTTTGAGGCAGCAATCTGAGTTTATTTCCTCTCAGAGCATTAGTTATCATACACAAGTACATTTAAATTATTTTAAAAAGTTCTATCTGTAATCTATTTCATGTACTGTGCTAGTAAATTTGTGAAGGATGTAAATCGGATTTGTATTTGTGAACAGTTATGGACTATGATATTAGTTATTGTTTGTATTCCAACAAGCTAGGACCAGGCACTCCACACTGCGAGGCAGCATTACCAGAACGTGCAGTGTACGGTGTACCTATCCAGGATAGGTACAAACCTCAACAGCAATTCAGGCTTTGCTATGCTGAAACCTTTTTTTTTTCCCCTTGTATGTGGGCTACTGGGCTTAACAAATTGTCTGCCTATTTGCAAATGTGGTCAATTCGGTCATTACGAGGGATGTGCATAGATTACCACCAAGAACCTAAATCCAATGGGCATGAATACGACGTACCAAAATTAAATAAGATAATAATAACAAAAGGTAGATAGTGAAGAAACCGCTCTTGCAGCATATGCTACACGAATTCTTTCTGCAAGTTTATTCACACAAACACAGAGAAAAAAAAGAAGGAAAAAAGAAAAAACTTCGTGATTTCACTGTTTTCTGGTTGCTCTTCAATCAGCTTTCAAGTCTAATTTATATATTGAACCAACTATTCTGGTTGAAGATAAACAAACAAGTCAATGCTGGCAAAAAATTAAAAATTAAAAGCCTCACGCACGCTACTGTGCGTTAATGGAGAAAATGCAAGGGGATGAAATTCAACCTCATTTCACATCTCGTGAAATCAAAGTGCATTTTAATAAAAAAAAAAAAAATCTTAGGGAAACCTGACACCTCCACGTTCTGAAGGTCAACGATCATGAAGGGTCTGACTAGGATATGCTATTATTATTATTTTATGAAGTCGCTGAGTTCAGCAGAGAGAGAGAGAGAGATTTGAGTGGTAGTTCTTTAATTTGGTCGTGACATGACATGTTAGTCTTCATCTGTCTACACTTATATCGGTGAAGTGATTCATTGAATTATTTTTATTCGTTTTGACATGCTTTTCAAATCATCATTTGGATTCTTAAGCTTAAGCATTCAAAAAGTAATAGCTATTTGTGTATTTAATACATTTAATGCTTCTATTTTTTATCCTTTGTGATCGTAATCGGGCCTGTACATGTTTTAATTTGTATAATACAATGTTAATACTTCACAAAAATTTATACATTATTCGCTATTATTTTGTACTTGACAAAAAAGGATTGCCATGCCCGATAGAAATCTTCTCACTTTAGTAAAATGTTAGTACAAATTTAGATTTTAAAATTAAAAAATCAATATTTTCGTATAGTTTTAATTTTTAGAATATAATATCAAAATAATATTTCATAAGATTTAGATATAATAAATTCAGCTTGACACGTCCAAGTCTATATGAAAAAAAAAAAAAATTGGCTCCATTCAATTAATTTCATTGATAAAAAAAAAAAAATTCTGTCGGGAGTTTCAATAGTATTTCTCCTAATCGTGTCTTGTATTATTACTTTAAATTTTTTAACCCGACCTCATCACTTATATCACTTATATATAATTATAAAAGAAACGGCCAACAAGTTTTTCCTTTCTTTATACAGCAAAAACCTGATTTGTTGGCATGGTTACCTCAATCAGTTAAAGGGTGTTTTATATTTACTAGCTTAAGATGCCCTCATATGTGGGCAAATAAAGAAACAAAATAATATTAGATAATAAAAATATATTGCTTAATCTAGCATCGATACAAATAGATATGTTATTTAATTTGTTTCTTTATTAGACGAAAAATCAAAATATATTGTTACTTCGTATGGCGATTAATATCCGACCACAGATCAAATCGATCGAACGGCAGAAACACATGTTTACATGCTAGATCTAGCGTGTAACACCTCTACGGTCCGTGCGTTTATAAGTAGTTAAAATAGAACAACCTGCGCAAGATTTTTAACACCGTATAAAATATTAAATAGTTAAAGGGTGAAATCCCAAAAAAGTCAATTCGTTGCAGCAGTGTGCCGCACTGATACCACCTTCATCGTCGTACTCTCGCTTGTTTCTCTCTCTCTCTCTATTCTCTTCTTACACAGTCAACGTCGTTTGGATCGTGGCAACAATCTTCCATTTCTGGAGAAGAGAGCGACGCTTTTATCGATTGCGCCAGCCATGGCGCGAAGACCTCGCCGATCGATCTTATGCCTCTCCATTACTGTGCTATTCGTCTTCTTCTTGGCTTACATGGCCTTCTGTTTCTCCGCCAGACGCGCCTCTCGGACATTAACCTCCTCTCCAGTCTCCGTCGCTTCCGAGGTATTCAGAGAAGGGTTGAACGATAGCGTGTGTTGTCGAGGCGTGGATGGGTTGGAGTTATGGGGCTCTGCCACAAAATGGGGGTCAGAACATAAAGTCGAGTCGGCTGAGGCGTGTTGCCTTGAGTGCAAGGCTGCGTGTACCGGGCCCGGCGATCAGTGCCGGTGCAATACTTGGGTCTTTTGCGGGAATAAGGAACATTGCAAGGATAAATTTGGAGAGGTTTATTTTTTTTCCCTCCCTGAAAGTTCTATTTGTTGGAAAAATGACATACAATTGAATTAAACAGGTTTGGTATTTTGCTAAATTAAGTGGTACAACAGTATTACCAAAATGCCAGTTTAGGGGACTTGATGTGAATGGGCCTTCCTGGCTGGTGTACTGTTCAATTGGTGTTCTATTTGAATGAAGTATATACTATACTATTTTAGGCTTTGATATATTTTGCCACGTAATACTTATCTGATCTTTGTTAGGCTTGTTATCTCTTGCTTCTAGAAAACAGGTAAACATGGCAATGCCCTTCCTCTTGTACTGGTTTTTTTTTTTTTTAAATAATAATAATAATAATCAAATTTTCCATATCCTTTGGGACCTATGCATGCAGAGAGGAGAGTTGGAATGTTGTTCAAATTTTGAACATCATAATAAAATCAGGTCTTGAAAAGCCATTTGTCATATTTTTATATGTGGAGGTTCTCCTTTGCCCTTTTGTTCATCAATCTTCATTTAAATAAAATGTTTACCGAGTTTTAACATATGTTATTGCTTGTTTAGCCTACAAAACTAGACTGTTTACAGATAATTTCCACAAATTGGAGTTTCTGCTCAATTTGTTTCACACATCAGTAAATCCGGACTAATTTAATCACCCATAGGACTGTCTATTTGATTTAAAGACATACAATATTGCAGTAGAATGAATAAAGAACTCTTGTCTTTTCGCACCAAGAAAGTACAGAGTCTATTTACTTTTTGTTTGAATTGAATTACCCATCTAGTCATATTTATCACCTTGTTCGATTGTTATTTTTAAATTTGCTGCAGTGCTGGTTGAAGAAGCAAAATGATGTATTATCACCCGAAGTTGTGTCGAGTGGTGACCATTCCATGTGGACTTCTGGCCTTGTTTTTGCAAAAGGAGAGGTACTTTTTTATAAGATTACAATTATTGATATCTTAGTATTAACTTGGTACAAATCTTGCGCTGTTAAACATGTACTGACAAGTGCAAAGACAAACTGTTGGTTATGGCATTCTTTGACTGATAAGAGCTAATCCTAGGTCGGCACAAACTGTCAACCGGAGTACTATTAATTTAAACAAAATGTGAGAAATTTTGGTTTAGTTTCTTCTGTTTATCTATGATTTCATAATTAGAGAATTATTCTTCTTTATTTTCTTCTTTGTTTTTTTTTTTTTTTTTGGTTCTTCTCAGAATGAGGTTGATATTTATTTCAAATTGTATATTCTCTTGTGAATTTTTGTAAATAAAATATTTTCTTCCAATGTAGGGCATTTTCGGGCTTGAAACAAGTCAAGGAACACTTCGTATCAAAGTAGGCTTCATATTCATTCTTTTGATAATTGTTGTTGATGTGCTATTACTGTCTTAGATAATACTTAATTTATTGTTAATCATATCAGTGTGTACAAATGGCAACTTTGATGAGTTTATGCAGATGAACCCCAAAAATCCACAATCATAGTCAACAAAAATCAATTTAAAAGCAGCAGCCTGCTATGGTCTGAACCAGTTGTGTACCATTATTATACCATTACCGTGCCCAATCAAAGCCAAAACTTACAACCAGTGCAAACTGGTGCTGGACCTAGTTTAATAGTTTTACTGGTCAAATATGATACAAACTTTATTTTGTTTTTGTAGTGTTCCTTTAACCTGACTTCAGCTTTTATAATCCTAATTAGTCTTGGTGAACGGCATATTGATATTTTACTTTAAGCAAGCTTGATTAATTAAGGGTATGTTGCTATGTCTCCATTTCCTCCCTTGTACTCTCTCATGGTAATATGTTTTCAGCTTCTCCCTGATTGTGCACCGCGGTCAGTGGCTTACATAACTGAGCTCCTTGGTGCCCGCTCTTGTGCTGGCTGCCACATTGTCAGGGCTGAAGGTCGGGGACAGTTTTGGGATTTAAAAGGCGATCATGTATCGCATGTAAGATTCTTCTTTCCTATGATTATGGGTAATGATGTTGTACCTGTCAGATCTTGTACTACTGTAAATTGTACAGCACCAATAATTGGTCAGACCCTCGGTTTGGTCCTTCAACAAGTCAAAATTGTGTTAGACAGTACAAGAACATACAAAATTCTTGACTGAGCACACTTCCCTTGGTTGAGTTGGAGTTTTACTAACTTTTGGAAAGAGATGAACAACCTTCCATTTGAGCACATTGCCTGCATGTTGACTTATTTCTTGGCTACTGCAGTGGGTGCTAGCTGCATGAGTGGTGCGCTGAGGTTAGGTAGGATTTACCCAATTATTAACACTATAAATCAGATTTAACACAAATTAAGGCTAAATTGGGGATAAGTTCCATATGCATGGTTAAAATCTAGCCAAATTGGTTTAATTGCCTAGTTAGACAGCTTAGGATTATTTGAGGGTTAATAAGGCTATTGCGGGACTTAATTAAGATATTTGGGGCAAAACATACCAGTCTGGCCTAGCGGCAGGTCTATCTCCTGTCCCTTACTTTATTGTTTCTTTTTATTCTATATTGCATAGGCTTCTTTCGGGCCACCATACGCATTAATCCAAGGGACATTAGAAGCTGATGGCATTTTTTTCAAGGAGGTACCCAAGGAGTTTTGCCCAAGTATAAAACGAGGCTCTGTTGCATGGGTGGGACAGGGCCCGGAGTTCTTTGTCAGCCTTGCCAACCACCATGAATGGAAGAGATCATATACTGTCTTCGGTTTCGTTCTCCCTGAGGATATGGAAATTGCTGAGAAAATCGCTAGCCTTCCTTCAAAACTTGATGTGTGGGCTAATGTCACAGTGTCAGTCCTTGAAGATCCAGTTTCTTTAAGGGTTGTGCGTGTTGCTGGACCAGGTGAATAGTAGGATTTGGATCTTACATAATTTTTAATTGTTGTGATCGTTAGAGCAAGAATGGAAATAGAAAAGTTAAGTATAGCAAAAAAAAATAGCATAGAGCACTGAGAAATCGTACAGAATGAGAGGGAGGGGCAGAAATTTGTAAAGAATGATAAGAGTTGTTGAGATTTTCTTTTTTTTTTTTTAATTCGATTTTTAAACTTTGTGCTAATTGCCTGTACTCTGATTCAGCAACAGATTTTTTGTTCTTAGAGAGTTTAGAATTTTGTATTGCTTTAAATGGCCACTTCATTTCTACTTCAGGTTAAACTGATCGTTTGGAATCAGTATTATAAATAAAGATGCGTGGGAGTCGGTGATTATTTTGCTAAATGCAGCCCGACACGACAATTCTTTTTCCCTTTCGCTCGATTGCGTGATTAAATTTTTTGGATTTATGCAATGTTAAACTCTGTACATATTTGTGCGACTAATATTATCGGTAATGGAATTGACCCGATTCAGCGCAACGCAATGTTTTGGGTTTCATTTTTTCGATCCCTTCTCTCTGGCGTTTCCTCTCCTCTAATATTATCCATGGCGTTTTCCTCTCCTCTCTGTAACTCTCTCCCCCCTCTCTCTCTCACAAACCTGCCTCCCCACCCCCAACTCAAGTGTCGCCTCATCATTTTTTTCTTTCTTTCTCCTCCCGCCTCCTCCTCTTTCTACCTTCACCTCCGCCTCCCCTCTAAATCGATGCTATTTCTCTCACAAACCTGCATAATCAATCAGTCAATATTTTCCTCTCTCGGGGCTTGGACACGTTGATCAGATCCTGCAAGCCTCAGCCCTTGGTCTTCAGGTCAGGTCCAAATTCCAATTTTCTCGCTTCTCACATATTATCTGTTGAATTTTAGTTTAGCCACTTAGGTCGTCATGGCTTCCATCAAGTTCAATATTAATTAAACTGTTCAACACTCAACTTGATCCTATTTCTCTGCTTCAATCAAAGCATATACCTACTTATGACGGTACAAAAAGAAAAAAACATCCTACTCTACTACATGACACATCAGCAGATTTATATTAATGAAAGGGGCGGAGAGCAACGAGGAAGGTAATCAAGGGATGCTGCATAATCCTCCGTGGAGACAAGGTTTTTACTTTTTATTTGAGAATTTAATTCTTTAGTAAGAAAAGTTGGAACTGATTTTTTTTTTTACAAATTATCTTAATTTTGATTTTAGCAATCTAAAGTCAAAAAAAAATTATGCAGTGTTGTGAGTATTTTGTATATTTGTGGGTGACAATCTAAAATCAGCTTTATTGTGTGCTGACAATCCTTATTCTCTCTACCTTTTTAATAATAAGTTCAATCCAAATTCAGGCCCAATGACTAACTGAAAAGCAGGTGAATGTTGATATTTTGGTGCTAATGCAAATGAAAATTTCGTAAAATCAGCCACATAATTACCTTCAATTCTACCATGGAAACAATTCTTTTGAGATAGGTTCAGGCCCCCGATACCAAATGGAATAGCAGAGTGTAAGTAACTTAATAGTTGGTTTGAGTCCTATAATGCGAATACAGTCAAGACATTGGTAGTCAGGACTAGGACTCAGGAGCACTTCATGTTTTCTGATATTGTTTCAGTCTCCCCTTGGCAAAGGAGGAATCAATCTAATCAAAGCGCTGGCTCTCTTCTCTTTCTGCCATGTTTACCGGTATAGATCTTATAACTCATGCTTATGAATTTTGGTATCTGAGATGCATGAATAGAGATTTTAGGACGAATGCTATTTGAGATAATTGTACGGTTTCAAAGGTATAATCACATGAAACACATAGTTGGATGCTAAAATTTTTTAGATTGCATTTAGACTATAACCGTTGAAAGAAAAAATTTTGTCAGAGTAGCTCCACATTTTTTAAAAACTTATTTACTATTCCATATTATGAGCAGGTAAACTTTTTAAATTACTGCTGAGTTGGTTTACTTAATACCAGTCCATAAGCTATTTTTTAAATTGGCCTTGCTGCCATGGCAAATTAACTCTCATATGCTTTTGCAATGGGAAGCATAGTATTTATCATTAGACTTTTTGTTTTGATTATAATCATATGCTTTCTAATATTTAGAAACAAAGGCTGATTATGTTTCATCTGCAGCAGCTGTGAGCCTATGATGTCTATCTAGGCCTAGGGTAATACTTCAGTGACATGCACCTTGGAGTCAAGTGTCTAAAGTTTTTTTTTTTCAGGTAATAATGGCCGTAAGGGATCATGGCACAAAGATTTACTGAAAGGATATGACATTTATAGTAAAATAACAGAAGATTAAATACAATTTGGGAAGTAGGTCGAAGGAGTTCTGATATTTGTTATGCTGATATCTAAGCCTCATGTCGTAAAATAAGTCCAGGTTTGTTTGTGCTTGAAGTGTATATTTCTTGAACCTTTACAGCACATGAATGATCTCTATGTTTAATTGAAGCCATCGACATAATTGAAAACTGAATTTACAAAAAAGAAAAATAATCAAAATTATAAAAGGGTATAGATAAAAACAAAAAATTGTGCACGAACCAAGTAATGGTTCTCAAAATGATAAAGGAGTACAAGTGACTATAACGAACCATTGCATATCCTCAAAATTAAAAAGAGTACAAGTATTATTGGTGTTTGTTTGAAACCTAAAAAGTAGATGGGTGTAGTCTCCTCTTTAAGTTTAATACTTATTATAATACCTATTAAAAATTATTATAACACCTTTGTAAGAATTAATTCTTAACTACTTTTGCAAACTTCAGGGTCGGGAGTTTCTCTCAGAAGCAGGTCTCATGCATCTGGACTCGGATAATAGCAAAAATTGAGAATATTGAGGCTAATCTTAAAATATATTATCACACTTCCATATCTGATAGACACTAAGGTGACTTAATTGTCATTACTCTAATAGTTTCAATTTTTTATGTTTTAGGAACTGACTCATTTTAATGAGATTTTAAAAGAAGCAGATAGGATTATGATGTCAAGAGAAAACCCAACCATGGATCTTCCTGCTGAAAAGGTGAGAGATATGCACAAACATACACACACCCCTAGGCTCTAGCACATGGCATGGTTTTTGCAAACCTCCTCAAGGAGAAAGTAAAGAATGTGTAGACCTCTGCTGCAATTGAACAACACAGTAACTGCAACTAAACAACCAATACTATTTGCTTTCTCTGATAAGGAAAAACTATTCCGCCATCGTCTGAGAAGTGAGAAATCATTTGCTGGGCCCTATGAATCTTTAATTTAGTAGTTTAATTTGGTTCAGCAAATGCTAACAAATATTATCATTAATTTTAGGACTCCAAATTTATGGGCCATTTTGCATCTAAAGGGATGCTACATGATCAAATGGCGGCCAATCTTAATTGATTATTCTATCTCTCTTGAGGTGTCGAATAAAGTCAGTATTGTTCATGCACACATTTGATGTAGCATATTTCATATAGTTCCATGTTTTAAACCAAATTATTTACAAGGCTATTTCGGATTAAATGAAAACGTGCTCAATATTTCATGTTCGAAATATTTACAAGTTGCAGCATTTGATATAATATTATCGACACTTTGTTCGACAATGGATGATTTACATTTATAAACCTATTTCGGATTAAAGCCTAAATTCCCAGCTATATATTATAAATACTTCTAAAAACCCATGTATGCATGATAAGTTCCCGAAGTAGACCCGAACTATCGATTAAGTTTGAATTAAGCGTTATTAAAATTTGGTCATAATTATATTCAAAAGGATTTCATGTATCGAGCGAAGCTCGATCAGCCCCTCTAGTGGTGAATTAAGTGACGATCTTGTTGTAAGGTCAACTTGTAAAAGCAAGAAACGTAGGCAATTTAGTAATTTACTAGTCCCTTGCGGGATACATTCTGCGTGGACCCCCCACTGGGATTGAGAAATTAGAATGGACGTACCGAAATAGCGTTTACAAACGCAGTCCAACCCGCGGCTGTCCACGGGTTATGACGGGGTGGTTCTCTACGGGTTGACGGGTTATAACGGGGTGGGTTATCGCGGTTCATCCTAAAAACTTTGATCTAAATTCGCGCTAAATCCGCACCATGCAACCAGCGCGAGTTATCAAGGTCCGGAACGAGGCAGTCCAACCTGCACCATACAACCCACATTTTTCCATAACATTTTTTTTTTTGAGTTTTGTTTGTTTCGTCACTTTTTTTTTTGCTTTTTGAGTTTTATTTTTTTCGTTACTTTTTTTTCTGTTTGAGTTACTATTTTTTGCCGTTACTTTTTTTTTTCTGTTTGGACTTGTATTTTTTTCGTTTCTTTTTTTTATCTAAATTTTTTTGTTGTTTGATTATATTACTTTTTTATTTCTTTTTAATTTTTTTCTTTACTTAAATTTGATTTGTAATTTTTTAATAAATAAAAAATTTAAATATAATTATATAAAATTACCTCTTCTTTTTATCCGAACTTGGGACCGACTATACTATTAAATTATTTTATAAAATAATAGCAAAGGCAGATATTACCGCGGGTTTAAGACGATTTTAGCACGAATTTAAGATTAGTTCACGGGGCAGGGCGGGGCAGTCTACGGGTTAACGCGGGATTTTTCAAAAAATGAGGCCCAAACCCGCCTCGCATTAACCCGTCGGTCCATCTTGGTCCATGAACGGTCCGGGGCGGGCCGGTCAATGGGACGGGTTTAACGCGGGGCGAGTCCGACCCGTCGGGTTTTTGGTAAACACTAGACCGAAATTGCACGAGATATCTCCAGCTCAAGAGAGAGAAAATAAACAACAATTCACTTTAGCGCATTTTAACATCCAGGTTTAGTTATATGTTAACTTTGTTTCAACTTAAAAAAATGAGCGAGTGGACGCTGGTTTGTTCCAAAACAAAAAACAAGACGAGGGAAGAAAGTTGACGGCCACTCCGGCGAAGTTGGCTAGGTTAATCAACGGACTTGGCTCCGCCTCTTCTGAGCCTCCTTTAGAGAAGACTCAAGAAGAGCTTACCGGGTTTCAGCTAGGGGTGGCTGGGGCTGACAATAGGGGGCCACCAATAGGAGATTATTTCTTGATTCTCTGTGCAAAAGGGCTGCTCCCGGAGCATCTTGCTCCACAAATAGTAAGGAAACTGCAGGTGGGCCAAAGTTTGGTTCAAGGGATATGAACCGTCCTTCGGTTTTGGTTTATAAATCACTTTTTTTTCTTTAGGGCTGCACAGCATGCCCCACTGATTAGATATTCTAATTTTGATTTTCCGTCGAAGCGGATTTCTTATGACGCGAAACATGGAAAGATAAATGGGTCCAGTGTAGATGCAAGGTTGAGCTTGCATCAAATCTATTCTTTGATGAAAGATAGATGCTATAGATGCGCAGGAAGGGGCCACAAAGCAGACACATGCAACGGCGCTAAAGTGTGTTTTAATTGTCTGTGCACGGGTCATAAGCTTCGTTTTTGCTCGAAGTTTTTTTTCCTTTTCTCCAAAAGAAAACCCTAGATCACAAATTGACGCTGATCTTACTCATCTCCCTAGTTCTTCCATGACGAACATGTCTCAGGGAGTCAAGAACCAAGCTTGATGCCTAAGCTGGCTTAGGTGGTGCCGGTTTATGAGGATGATGACATTCGGGCGATGGAGGCAAAGCTTGATCGGAGTGTGGTGATTAAGGCTGGCGATAACTTGACGTACTCCATGGTAATGGTCAAAGTGCAACATTATTTCATCAAATCGCCTGGCTCTTCCTATATGGTTCGTTTGTTGCGGGATAACCACTTCCAGATCGAGGGTTCTGAAGCTTGGAAAATAGAGGTTAGTAGTTGTGGTTTCATCAAAATTGACTTGATTAATATGCATATTCTAAAGGAGAAAGAAGCTAGAGTAAATCTTGATCCGAGAGTTATTCCCAAAAAAATCTACGTAAGGTTGATTGGGGTTCCATATGGATAGTTTCATTACATGCTCTTCAAAAATTGGTTTTGTTTCGAGAGATTGTAGGGGTTGACAAAGCCACAATAGAAAGAGTTAACCTCAGGTGGACTAGAGTTGAAATTTAAGTCAATAACAGGGTTTCCATTACTTTAGAACATGAATTTGCTCTTCTTAGAGCTGATGGCTCCAAAACAATGACTTCTATCTCCTATGTTGTAGAGGAGTCAAATCCTGTCAATGATTTGGCCAAGAATGTGTTGTCTCTGGATACTTTCTTCTTTTCCATAAGGGAGTTTAGTGAAGCTGTGGGACAGTTAAGCAAGTTGGCTAGGGGAAGAGAATTTAAAAGGGAAATAGGTGAGACAAGAGGAGTTTATCAGTGCATAGCCTTCTCCTGCAGTGACTAAGGCTAATAGTCAGCCAACCCTTGCTACTGCTATCAAAATCACTCCTACTGCTAGTAATTCCATAGGGAATAAGAGAAATAATGGTATTAAAGTCTTTGGAGGATCAACTAATTCTTTTGCTGCGAGGAACACAATGGTATTAAATTCTATGAATTTTGTCATCAAATTTTAGGGTTAAACAAATGCCCCCCACTAGATCATGGTGTGACAATTTTGAAGGGGGACAGCTTGATCTGGTGGTCCTTGTCACGTTTGGCATTTCAAGTTTTCATTCATTTTTAATGAATTCCAATTGCCACACAATCGGCTACATGGTTTTAGTCCTCTCTAAATTCCCTCTTTCTCTTTTATTATTGTTGTGAAGTTGTCTCTGCTGTCCCTAATTAAAAGCCTAGAAGGGGGTGAATAGGCACAATTTTACAAACATAAATCGATTTGGTCAATTCACAAATTTACCAAACACAAGTAATCACACAAGCAATTCAATTCAAATGTAAATAAGGAAGAGAGAAAGAAATGACACGCAATATGATTACGGAGTTCCGACCCGCTAGAGAAACCTAGCCTTAGTCGTACGTCTTCGGGAGTTTCACTACCACGAAAGGGTGTGCTCCGTTCAATTCCACCAAGAACGGGACTACAACTTCGAACCGAATCGCCTCGTCATAAGGAACTCGAGGTGGATCGTCCTAACCTCTAATCTAATAAAAAATACACTAAAAAAATTGAGGCTCTAAATCAAAACACTCAATAATATGGCTAGAAGCTATTTGGGTTTGATTTAGCTAAGTAATGCTCAAATTATCAAGGAGAATTAATCTCAGGTGTTTGGAGCTCAAGGAGAGGTAATTAGCAAGGTGTTCAATAGAGAGAATCAGCCCAAGGAAGTATGATATTTATAGAGGGCGTCAAGAGCTCCAAACCAATCAAATTACCAACTTTGAGTTACATAATGCTATGTAGCGTTACACAACGCGTAAAATAGCCGTTAAATAAAATAAAATCCGACAAATCCGTTGGAGCTTGTCAGTAACGTTACACAATGCTACCAAGCATTGTACAACACTTGCAACAGTGGAAGTCCAACGGTCAAAAAGTTTGTCAGAGGCATTACACAATGCTCAGATTGCATTGTGCAATGCTTCAAAGTTGTTGCGTCGTGTGACGCAAGTCAAGCGTTATACAGCATACGCCAGAACGACCTCAAAATGGCCAAAAATCAAGCATTACAAAAATTTGAACTTGCGTTGTGTAACGTATGATTTTTTTTTCGTTGTGTAATGCAAAATAGCGTTACACAACACACTGTTTAGAGTGTAGAGAAATTCAGCTAACTTTGGTCAAAACGTTGTGTAACGCAACCAATCGTTGCACAACGTTTGACTAAGCATTACACAACTGAAAGAAACGTTGTGTAACACATGAATACTGTTTTTGCATAAAGTCAAGTTAGAGGCGTTCTGTAACGTTGTACAACGTTATGAAGCGTTGTATGATACTATAACCGTAATTTGAGCATTTTACTTAGTAAATTGAGGAGATTAGTTTAGAAATACAACCTAACTGAATCTAGGCATTCTAACTAATCCTATGTTGTCTTGTTTGGCTCCAGCACTTGTGCAATTAAAGATTTTGGCATTCTAACTAATCTTATGTTGTCTTGTTTGGCTTCAGCACTTGTGCAATTAAAGATTTTGCTATCTTGTCCACAAAATTTCTAAACAAATACTTAGAGAAAGGATTAGTAATTTGTTGTGTTGTTTTACAAATCGGCAAATCGAGTAAATTAAGAAATTATTTGATACAACAGTCTCTTTTTCGTCGAGCGGGTATTTTAATATTGGCGCAGTGCACACAAGTATTTTGTTTGCTCCCGCCTCAATAAATCTTCTTCCAATGAGACGAAATCAGTTTTCGTGTTCCTGTTAGAAGGTGTTGTTATGCTTAATTTTAATTTTAGTACTACTTAATAACCGTTAAAAGTGCAAGCAAACTCTAGATCTAGTCATTCAAGCAATTTAACACATAAATGAGAGTAGGAGGTGATTACCTCTTCTAATTTTGTAATTAGAAGGCTCAAATCCTTTCTCTTGGAGTCGATGACGTGTTCACCGGCACCGCCGCCGCCGCCTTGACCTCATGTCCACCAAGGAGTTAACCAAAACCTCAAGGCCTATGCTAGTAAGCAAGAGGTTAAGGCTAATCCCTTCCTTCCACTCTTCAATCAATTAACTAATTAATTAAGTGGAAGAGGTGCTCAACACATGAGCTAGAGATAAGAGAGGGGAGAGCTTAAGAGGCAAAATCTGAAATTTTTCTCCTTTGGAAATGTCGGCCAAGGAAGGAGGAAGAGAGAGAAAGTGAACTAGGGTTGGTGGCCTCCAATAAGTGGTCCTTATATAGAGCTCAAACCCTACCTTCCACTTCCAACAAATTACAAGTTTACCACCCTCTATGGCTGGCCATGACTTGGGCCCTTGTGGGCTTTTCCAATTTGTTTAATTGGTCTCTAATTCAATTAATTAGCGACCAAATTAATTGCTCTCAAGTTTGACTTTTAATTTACCAATTAAATAAAAATCCGCTCAAATTAATTACTCTAATTAATTCGTGTTGAACAAAATTAATTATCAACATCTTGATAATTATTTAGGGATTAGCATATACATTAATTTATTTCTATATGATCTATTTGACTTAATTAATTATAACGGTTTGCAACGGTATATAATTAATTAATCAACCCATCATATTTCCACAGTACTAACTGCTGTGAATAAATAAATAATGCACGTATGGTCAAGTCCTATTTGTGTGACCCTTTGAGAGTTTATGCTATGTTGGCCATGGAAAATAAATCGCCATTTATTTCCAATAATCATAAGCGGTATTTAGCAACACGTTATGATTTTCAATTCACATAAATAAGTACTATACAACTACAACGCTTCAATCCTGCATAAGTGATCGGATGCAAACCTAGTCAAAATACCTAGTTTACCTGATTTAAATCTTATCGTAGTAAACAAGGATCGAACACAGGGACGGTTGAAATACTTAAACCCTAATTTCCTAAATTAATGAGACTTTTTATGAAAATCGATGTAATAAAAGCTTTGGTTTAGAAATAGAAACAAGATTGAATTAACTAAGATCGAAACAGTAAAAACAAAACTAAATTATAACTAATCTAGGGATTAATCACGCAAATCGATATAAAACAGGGGTTCAGGTTGAAGAACTTCTTTTATGTAGCAGGTTCCAAACGGTCCATCTGATCTCTCAAACGGTCCGTTTGAACTTCGTGATAATGAATTACTTAGCAGAATTTATGTTATTTCAAGTGCAGAATCATGGCTTAACTTTAATTACCTGATACTAACTATCGTTACAGTTCAAGTTCTCAAAATTAGGTCAAGTCATCAATTAGAAACCTTAAGTTTGGTCATCACTGTTTGCTTCGAGTCTCTAAATTTTATCTTTCATACAAAGGATATCTTGCAACCATCATTGCAAGAAGGGTTCACCTATCGGTTACTTAATCCCGGTTTCATTCATCAATTACTACCATCATCAATTAGGTCAAACACAAATCAAGCAAAGATATAGATTATTGGTACCAAGTTAGATAAGGCCTTAATCTAATTGGTTTAATCAGTTCTATCAAAGCAATTCGTGAAATCACATATCAATCAAAACCAAAAGATAGAAATCACAAGAAAATAACATAAACTCCAACTAAATAATATCAATATCAACTACATAAAATTGGTTCCCTACCGTTGCCCCTTAAAACTAAATTACTCTAACATAATAGCAATAATAACAAATAAATCAAGGTTTCTCCAAAACATAAGAAATCAAAGAGAAATTACAACAGAAATTCAACTTGACTTCTTCTGTCTGCAAACTGGTGAGATCAAACGGACCGTCTGAGATGTCAGATGACCCGTTTGGAAGGTGTGCTGGCTAGGGTTTCGCATAATCTTCTCTCTGAATTGTCACAGCCCCGAATCTGGGACTTGGCCTCTCTTAAATAGCCATCTACCTTGCAGAAGGTCGGTCTGAGTCGTACTAAAACTGCCTTGATCGTGCTAATTATGTAGAGGTTGTGGCTTCAGCAAAAATAGGATGCCTTGAATAGTATCTGGTTTCGGAACAGTCAAACGGTCCGTCTGACGGCAATCTGGGCTGGGCTGAAGAGCTATCTCGATCCATCTCCAAAATTCCATCAAAAATCGCCAAAAATCAACAGAAAGTAGCAAAAACAACTAGAGAATCTAAAAACATGAAGGAGCAACAGCAGTACCAAGCTTCTACCCTAAAAGCATCAAATTATCATTAAAATACGCAACATTTAATCAAATTTAAGACCGAATTAGGTTTGAAATGCATGCATAAAAATCGCTGATCAATAAGAAATGAGTATCTTATTGTTTTGATTCTTATGTCACATGATATCCTTGTATAATCAAAGATAGGAGTGTGTTATTTTTGCAGATTATACGTTTCTTGATCTAGAGATGATTGCACAAGTTGCTAGCAAGCAATCCATCTTCATCAAGGGACCCAAACAGATATCATCACTCATTAAGTAAATTAATGAGGGACATACGATTTTCTTGATGAACAACTTTTCCCCGCACAATTCAAGAGAACATAAATAAAGTCCGTATAGCAGTCCTTATCAGGAATTAACGTTAGACGATATTTATTGAGCCTATCCTCATATGAAAAAGTTGAACCATCTCAAACTTAGAATCAAACTCATATGAAATAAATAATGACACTTAGCACAATCCATATATTTATTTCAATGGGTCATGTCCTGTACTATATTCCATAACATATACATATGCAATTAAGTTGGTAACTCCTTATCTATGATTTGCAGTACTTAATCATCACTTAACTTGCATACTAACCTTATATGATAATTAATGTTCCTTGTTAATTATCAAATGTTGTTTAGACAAAGATTAGGATAAAAAATTAAGGATTATGGCCTCTGTACAGAGGCTCCCTCTATATATTAATCCAGAATCATACTTTTACAAATAAGACTCTAGACTTCTACAAATAACATAAATGCTAGAAATAACATAATAACTAATATAACTCAACACTCCCCCTCAAGATGGGCGATAGATATCAATCATCCCCATTTTGTTACAAGAATTCTCAAACTGCTTACAACCCAAACCTTTAGTTAGACAATCAGCCAACTGGTCTGCTGATTTCACATAGTTCAATGTCAGCACTCCATTATTCAGTTGTTCTTTGATGAAAAAACGGTCAATCTCCACATGTTTAGTGCGATCATGCTGAACTGGATTGTTTGCAATATTGATTGCTGACTTGTTGTCACACCGAAGTTGTAAGGATTCTCCTCGAAACACTCACAACTCAGATAGGAGAATTTTCACCCACATCAACTCACATAGACTGAGTGCCATAGCCCTATACTCAGCCTCAGTTGTAGATCTGGCCACCACATCTTGCTTCTTGCTCCTCCAAGCCACAAGATTGCCTCCAACAAACACACAATATTCTGTGGTGGATCTACGATCATCCACGCAACCTGTCCAGTCAGCATCACAATATCCTTCAACTCTCAGATGCCCATGACTTCTGAACCACAGTCATTTTCCAGGACTCCCTTTGATATATCTGAGAATTCTGTGAACAGCATCCAAATGTTGTTCTCTCGGATCATGCATGTATCTACTCACCACACTCACTGCATGAGAAATATCTGGTCTAGTGTGGCACAGATAAATGAGTTTACCAACTAGTCTTTGGTACTGCTCCTTGTCCACTAAGTCACCTTCCTCAGCACACAACTTCTGATTCGGCTCAATAGGAGTAGGAGCAACCCTACAGCCCTGCATCTCTGTTTCTGAAAGAAGATCCAGTACATACTTTCGTTGAGAAAGCACTATACCCGTCCTTGACCTAGCAATTTCAATCCTAAGGAAATATTTCAATTGTCCCAAATCCTTGACCTCGAACTCTTTTCCAAGGTTTCCCTTTAGCCGCATAATCTCCTCAGCATCATCTCCAGTAATCACAATATCATCAACATAGACAGCCATAATGGTGATACGACCTTTTAAGTGCCTGTAGAATACAGTATGATCTCTATTGCACTGCTTGTATCCCATGCCACAGACTGCAAGTCTGAACCTATCAAACCATGCTCTCGGAGACTGTTTTAGCCCATATAATGATTTCTTGAGCTTGCATACCTTCCCAGCTGATTGTGGAGTAGCAAATCCAGGTGGAACCTCCATGTACACCTCTTCTTGGAGATCTCCATGTAAGAAAGCATTCTTGACATCCAACTGGTGTAGTGGCCAATTGAAGTTGGCAGCACACGACACCAACATCCTCACAGTGCTCATTTTTGCAACAGGAATAAAGGTCTCATCATAGTCGATACCATAAGTCTGACTATATCCTTTTGCAACCAGTCGGACTTTGTACCTATCCACTTTGCCTTCTGGAGTTTGCTTGACAGTATACACCCATTTGCATCCGACAGCGCGCTTTCCAACTGGTAAAGGTACCAACTCCCATGTGTCATTCTTCTTCAACGCCTGAAGTTCTTCCTACATGGCACTGAACCATCTGGGATCTTGCTTAGCTACCTACCATGTGTTAGGTACAGGCACATAATCTAGAGATGCAAGGAAGAACTTGTATGCAGGCGGAACAGATGCATATGAAATGTAATTTGCAATATCATTTTTCCAATAACCATACTTAACAGGAGGTTTTCCAATATTAACCCTCAATGTTCTACGAAGTGGAATTTGAGGAGAATTGTTACCTATCAACTCTGAGTGAGAATTTGAGGAAGGACTTGGGGAAGAGCTACTTGGGACATTGGCATTGAAGGGGACTGGCGATTCAGGCTGCTCATGCTGCTCAGGCTGTTTTGGTCTCCTTTTATACACTATCAGCTTCCCCTGTTTTTTGTTTTCACAACTCATATTGCTATCACCATCATTACCACTATCCCCATCATCACTCAGATTGCTATCACCATCATTACCACTATCTCCATCATCACTCAGATTACTATCACCGCTCGGTTCCGACAAAGGACATGGAAAATCGCCAATTATGATTCTATTCTCCTTCTCCCCCTCTCTACCAGCACTAGTAGAGTCATCTTCGAACAATAAGCCCAACTCTGCCTTTTCTCCATAGTATGGTTTAGATTCTCGGAAAGTCACATCCATACTAACAAAGATCCTTCTTTCAGTAGGGCACCAACACCTGTATCCTTTCTGATTTGAGAGATAACCTATGAAAATGCATTTAATCGTCCGCGGGTCTAGCTTTCCTACTGTCAATCTGTGATCTCTCACATAGCACACACATCCGAACACCCTGGGCGGAACAACAAAATCATTAGAGCCAAATAGCATCTCATGTGACGTCTTCATTCCTAACACTCTTGATGGCATCCTATTGATCAGATAGGTTGCTATTAGAATTGCTTCACTCCACAGAAACTTCGGTACGTTCATCCTCAGCATTAATGAACGTGTCACCTCCAATAGATGCCTGTTCTTGCGCTCAGTCACTCCATTTTGTGCTGGAGTATCTGGGCAAGTAGTTTGATGGATGATACCTTGCTCAGACACAAAATTGACAAACTCTTTGTTGACATACTCAGTTCCATTATCTGTTCGAAGGACCTTCACCTGTATTCCAAATGGAGTTTTTACACAAGCACAGAAATCTCTAAAGCATTTGAGTACTTCAGATTTCTATTTCATCATGTATATCCAAGTCATGCGTGAGTAACAATCAATAAATATAACAAACCATCTAAATCCGCTAACAGTAGTAGGACATGGTCCCCAAACATCAGAATGAACAAGTGCAAAAGACTCCAGACTTCTTAAACCAATCATTTTATAACTAGAACGAGTATGTTTTCCAAGTTCACAAGAATCACAAAATAGTTTATCCCTATCTACTTTATTTATCAAATTTGGCTCCAATTTATTCAAACTTTCAAAAGATAAATGCCCTAATCTATTATTCTGTAACATGGCCTCTGCTTCCGCTCCTTTACCAATAGCAGCAACGAGCATAGCAGCCTCTTTATCTAAATACCAAAGTCCATCACTCCTGTTGCCATTCCCAAGTCTCTTCCTCGTTTCCTTTTCCTGAATCAAACATGTATTTTGATAAAAAAGAACAGTGCAATTCAATTGATCAATTAGTGAGCTAACAAAGAGTAAATTAACAGGAAAAGAAGGAACATGCAACACTGATGGTAGGGTAATAGAAGAATTACAATAGACTGAACCAATACCCTTGACAGGTTGAGATGTACCATCAGCTGTTTGGACTGTATCTGGTTGTATTTGTTGACTAGGACAATATTCTACAAATTCGTTAGATGATCCTGTTATATGATTAGATACACCTGAATCTATAATTCAATCTACATGCGATTTAGTGGATGCAAAAGCCTGTGCCTGAATACCTTTAGTCACATGTGCATAACAAGCAACATTACCGAAGTAGGCATTATCATCAAACTCATCGAGATTTGTCTCTTTCTCTTAGAGTTCTCAACTTGAGACTTGAACAGACGCAGTTCCTCCAGCTCTGTCAGTTCAGCTCCAGTCACCTCTGTCGTGGTTTGGGGCTCCTCTGTCACAGCAAGATGAGCAATACCTTGACCTCCACATCCTCGTCCCCTGTATCCATTTTCACGTCCGCGACCACCATATCCACATCTCTGTCATCCACCTCCTCAGCCACCACCAGATTTGCGAGGCTCAGGACAATTGAAACTGAGGTGTTCTTTCTGTCCACAATTGAAACAATCTCTATCATCTCTGATTTGGGCTCCAGGAACTGCCATTGCCGAGCGAACCATAGGTGAGGTTTCAGATGCCATCACCTTCTGTCTGATCTCCTCTTCCTCCATCGAAGCAATAATCTCATTCAACGATGGGAGAGACGGCAAATGACATATTGCAGCCCTTCTAGCCTCAAATTTTGAGTTCAAACCCTTCAGAAAACGAGCCACACGTCTTCTTTCAAGGTATTGCATTCCACAAAGAACATCTGTTGGATTTTTCAGTGACAAAGGATCATAGTGATCCAAATCTGCCCACAGACGGTGCAACTCTGTCGCATACTCAAGTACTGATTTCTCCCCCTGGACAGTAGCATCAATCTTTTCTTCCACATCCAACATCATCATCACACTCCCAGCTCCAGAGTACATCTTAGCCAACGTCTTCCAAATATCTGTTGCGCTTCTAATGGACTCCACCATTCCAGCTATGCTTGGAGACACAGATGTCAACAACCAAGAAACTACTAGTGAATTCATGTGACTCCATCTGACCCACGCAGTACTCGTCTTGTCCACCATACCCGACTTATCAACGGGTTCACTACACTCTCCATTTACAAATCCTTCAAGTCCTTTTATCTGAAGGTTCAACAACACCCTTCGAGACCAACTCAAATAATTCCTCGTCCCCTCAAGCTTGACATCATTAGGTAACAACTCTATCTTTTGTACCACCTGTGACTCTGACACAGACCTGGCTATCTTGCCGGATGAGTTCTCCTCAAATTTCACATTCAACATCTTAGCCAATCCATCCATAATGGCTTGCAAATCTTTAGTGGTCACAGGTTCATCCATCTTTACTACCAAACAGAAATAAATAAAAAACAACTAGAGGACGAGAAATCACAACTCAACTACAAACCGTGCGGCGCACACATTCACGGCTTTAACATCTACCACCATAGATCTCCAGACTGCAGAAGGAGGATAGAGAACTTACAGAAACAGACATGAAGAGAAGAGGTGTTACAGGGGCAGTGCACGAAGGAGGCCAGGAAGGGAGTCATCAGGCCAGGAGGGGAACCTTCTCCAGACTGTTGTCGCTGCCTCACGCAGTGGTCCACGCGCGGCTCACGAATTGCGTCGCTGAAGCAGATCCGGTGCACACGCGGTCCACAGAGGAAGAGGCGCGAAGTTAGGCTGGTGCATCGCGTGTAGACCAGGGATGAGTCGCGGAAGCTATATGGTGCACGCGCGGTCCACAGCCCCAAACACACCCTGGTTCTCGTGCGCGGAAACGGAAGAGGAAGAGCGATTAAGTAGAGAGATTAGAAGAAGGGGGCAACGGAAGAGAGACGGCGCCGCCGTTCAGACGGGCTTTGATACCATGTTGTTTAGACAAAGATTAGGATAAAAAATTAGGGATTATGGCCTCTATACAGAGGCTCCCTCTATATATTAATCCAAAATCGTACTTTTACAAATAAGACCCTAGACTTCTACAAATAACATAAATGCTAGAAATAACATAATAACTAATATAACTCAACATCAAAATTATGAACATTTTAGATTTATTATTGTTATTTAATTATAAATGAAAACACAGAGATCCACAATTCAGATGCTCAACCTGTATGATCTGTCAATAAATAAATCAAGGAACAAATGATCAAAATCATCAATAACATAAACTATAGAAGTAGCCATAAACTGATTGGCTTCTAGGACATATTTCTAACAGTTCCCTCCCATTGTTTTTTTTTTCTTTTCCTAGACACGGGGCACTAGGTTACCATCTCTATCTTCCCCGAGGTTCATCGGTGTATGAGCTCCTTCCGTTTATCGCTTGAGAGGACTCTGTGCTCACTGTCCCTCCCTACTTTCTTTTGTGAGCGCGGCACATCATTTTCTTCTCTCTGACTACTATACGGTTCACCGGTGCATACGCCTTCCTGGCTACCTAATCGGGAGAATTGAAAGGTCAATCTCTTCCTTTTTTATCTTTTGATTTCTCTCTTTCATATATCTTTTGATTTAATGGCTTATTTCTCTTTTTTTTGTTGCGTTGGAACATTCTTGATCTGGTACAAGCAGTTGAATTAAGTTTTTAGGGTCTCAAATTTTATCAGACAAATCTACCATAAAATAATTCCTATCATATCTTGCTTTGTCTTGATTCTTCAGATCTGTGTATGTTGCTGCAATATCGAATCATTAAACGAGATCAAAAGCTGGATTAAAATTCAAAAATCATATATTTTGACATAATATGATTTTTATTATTATTTTTTATATATATTGTCATATCCTTGTTTGTCGAAAAATGTCGTGTCCCCGCACCCATTTTTATTGGATACGATACCCACACCCGTGCAACATAGGTTCGAAATAGGTTAATCAATTGGACTATTTAAACCTATTTGCACTTAAGCCCACATTTAGCCCATAATTCACCCAGATAAGTTTTAACAATTGGATTTGGACCATAATTCATCCAGATAAGTTTTAACAATTGAATTTGGACTAGATTTCAACCAATACTAAAAATAATCTATTCCATAAATGTTTAATACTGTTCAACATATAGTGTGCATGGGCTGTCATGTTCGTTAACAAACGAATTCAATCTATGTCTTTGAAGATTAATATATATCTAGTCGAAGAATTTAGCATATGCCAAATAACCTAATTCGGCAGAATAATTAGATCTCATGTTAATTTGATGCTAAACCCTTAAGAGTGCATCTCTAACAATTATTGGACATAACAAACTTTAGATTACAATATTCCATATTTTTATTGTATTTTCTTCCCTAACCTTGGATAGTCATTAGTCATGAATTTTACCTTTTTTAATTTTCTCCAATATCTGACTTGTTCTTCCATTTGTAAAGAGCTCTATATGAAATGCGGTGTTGGTTTAGTGTTAGTATTTCACAGTTGTTCAAATAAATTTAACTTCATAAAACTTTATACGTTATAAAACGTGTTATTCAATTTTTTTGTTATGAGAAAGGAAAAAGGCATGTTTTATCATTCAAAACATATGAGTAACATATCTAAGTCAAAAAGTTAACCACAGTGGAAAAACACATTTATTAAGAAATAGTACGCGTAAAATGACTCTGTAAATATGAATATTCTGTCATGAATCAATTTTTTTTTTAGCTCAATTCAAGGCGTGTTTTTGTTCGGATCAATCATATTCCCTGACAGTAGTGAAGCAATGATTTTTTTTTTCGATTGAGAAAAGTCTATCACAAAGAATTCATCCATTGCGAAATTTGCATTGGAAATATTATCAATGCCGGGGGGGTTACGTCACAAAGATTGAATTGCGCATACATAAACACTGAGCAACAATTTTACTCGTAAACTACTGGCCGGGGGGTTACGTCACTGACCTCACATCATAGGCAAATACGAGTTCCACGCCATGAGCGACGCGCACCAATTTCACCACCCCATCCGAATATAACGGATTAGATGCGAATGCGAGATAATATGAAATATTGTCACCGGCCAACTACAGAAAAAGCACACAAATTGCAAGAGAAAACACAGACACGTACTGTTTTTGACAAACAGCACGGTCGCACTGTTCATATGATCTGCGGAGCCAGAAATTATCCGTAGGGGGGACAAATTTGTCATTTTCATTTAATTAGGGGGCAAATTACAAAACCTTTCTAAACCTAAAAACAAAATACACATGAAAATCAAACAAATTTTGTGGCATAGGGGGACAATGCCCCCCTTCAGGCCCCCATGTAGCTCTATCATTTTAGGATATTTATTTATTCAAACCAGCTCAATTCAATAAAATCACAAATACAACTTCAAAGAGCAACATCTAATTAATTCGACCTATTACCTAGTTTTTAAATTAAGAATAAGTTTGTCGATATACATTTTAGCATTTTAGTAGAATACCAGTAATAATAATTGATTAAACGGAGTAAAGTAAAGAATATAAAGAAAGAACTTTTATTTGTTAAAAAAAAAAGAAAATTTTTTATTTTAACGGAGAAAGATTTTTGGAGTTTTGATGGCCAATTCAGTTTCATCCGCATCCTCGACAGTCCTTTAAAAAAACTGTACCGAGCAGTCAAAAGATTCCATCCGCCCGATCTAAATCCAAGGGCGCGCAAGAGATGGAAGGAAAAATCGTCTCTTCATTCCTACCCTCCCTGCCCGAGGGGAGAGTATCCTCTGCCAACCTTTTAAGGTTGGCAGGGTGCTAACTTTTGATCCGAGCCGTTAGATCTAATCTGGACGGTTCAAATTTTTCGGGCCTATCAATCTGTATCATGCACGGGGCTCCCATTAACCGTTGAGATTAGATCTAACGGTTCAGATCAAAGGTTGGCACCCTGCCGACCTTTTTAGGTAGGCAGAGGATGTGATTCCCCTGCCCGAGTCCCTGAAATTGAAAAAAAAAAAAACCTTTTGTCTCAAAGTCTAGAAGAGCAGATTTCTTGTTAACGGATCCGACACGAACCCGTTAAAGGTCGCCGTCCACTCTGGCCACCGCAATCAACAATACTGGACTCTACAGTGTCGTGGAAAGGTGGAGAGCATGGTTTTGAGGTCGGTTTATGGTGCGTTGGTCTGAATAGGTAGGAGAACCAGTAGGGCGGTAAGAGGGATGAGGTAATCTGGTACTGGAAGGTATTTGGGAACTCATGATTGCACATAATGGTTTCTCTTGATGCACGATTCTCTATCATGTACCAAAAGTAATGTACATATACCATATTTAATTGAAACAAAAGGACAATACATTACCTAAATAACAGAATAGTACAAAAATACATAATAGAATAAAAAGAGATGCAAAACCTGAGCAAACTTGCTTTTGCGCCAAAAGAAGGAGAATCAACTTGTGAATGTGAATGTAAATTAATGGGACAGAAGTATCCATAATTGCAAATCATTATTTGGCAAGTTTTATTTTTTTAATTGTAATAACAAATTAACGAGTCAGATGTTCTCCATATAGTCCTCTTCTTAGGTCTTTTGTGCAGCAGAATTGCATTAACAAGTCAGAACTCCTTGAAAATTATTGAAGCCGAACAACATGCTATGCATTAATACAAATGCTATTTAGACAACATGCGCAGAACTTCAAGTAAATAGATATTAGTGGGACTAATAGTTGTCATAGTGGTTTGCATTTATAGAAAATGATGTTTGTTATTACTATCCCCTTTCTGCATTAATGAGATTTATATATCACAAGATTATGAAAAATTTCATCATTTATAGTTGTGTACCGGATTTTGTACTCCTTTTTTGTACCAGATTTTGCGTTCATTCTCCGTGCTCAAATATTACACTCTTTATAAAAGAGTACACGAAAACACATAATCAGGACACAAGCAAATAGGTACACAAAAACATGTAGAAACATTACACAGAGCTATAATAAGGACCAAGGTTTTAAAATGCGATTTATGCGGTTTGACGGTTGGGTGGTGATTTAGCGTTTATCGGTGATAAAACGGTAAAAAAACGATTTAAGCGGTGATAAAACGGTAGTGCGGTATGAACCAAAATTAAGATAAAACGGCGATAAATCGAAAAAAAACGGAGTTTTTTAAAAGCTTGATAAGGACACAAAAGCATGTATAGAGATCATTTCCTAAAAAAAAAAAGGGTACACAGAAGTCATATTACATGCATCTAATACATATTCAACTACAACTCAAGTTTAGCTACAAAGCACAACAAAATATCAAACTACAATACATTTTGCAATGCAAACCCCCAAAATATCAACCTCAGAGAACTGCTCTTGCTGGGAGATTGCACTGAGCTCTTTATTCTCTCTTTTATTCTCCTCAAGGGATTCCATGCACCTCGAACACTTCCTCTCCAGCTTGTCACACACAGAGTGATGCTAGTCGTTTGTAACTCACCGCCATCACTGCCTTATCTTCCATGCATGCATTTCATTAGCGCTCGAGTATTCATTTATGCCTCCGCCTAGCATTAATTTTTGAAGGAATGAGCAAAATTTAACTTCAAGTAGAATGCAAAACTATAGGTTTTGGGTTGTCATTGGAATAAATTTAATTTCAAGTAGAATGCAAAACTTTAGTTTCTCTCTTTTATTCTGTGTCAAACAGGTACAAATTGGCAGTTAGTATAAGCAAACTGTGAATAAAGTTTAATTTTAGATCACTTGTGGGCCTGGACGTATATTGGCTAAAATTTAGGTAATTACTTTCATAATTATAACAAATTAGCAGATTAAGAGGTACGACACAAATCCTATTCCAAAATCAGACTAAACAAACCTTGCGTTGCTCAATCTGGGTCGTTATTTTCTTGAGGCAACTCACAAATTCAAAGACCTGTTCTTGGAGGAGGTGGCATGCATTCTCTGATGCACTAAGCTTCAATTGCAATTTCTCAGGGGAGAAGGCAAGTGCCTGTTCTTGGAGGAGGTAGCTATGCAAATCCTTTGCGTACTTCTCTATCTCTGGTGGTAAAGCCATGGCGAGAGAACAAAGAAGCACAAGAAATCAAGAGAGATAAAGAAAGAGAGTAAAAACCTAGATGACAGTAAGTGAAAAGTTGCGAGAGAAATCAGGAAAATTTGTACTGGAAGTTAGAGAGAGAGAGAGAGTACCAATTGTGAGAAAAATTTAGAATTCAGAAACGAAGTGAGAGATTTGGGCATCGCTCGATCTACTGTCTCGCCTCACTGATTTGCTTCAGGCGGAGGAGACGAAGGAGACGAAGATGAAGGCAAATGAATTTCTAATTTTCTTAGTTTGTTCCTTTTTATTTCAGAGCGATGTACTCGGGCAGGGTCGGGTGGACCACTATACTCTGGAGAGCTGTCCACTCTAGACATCTCATCACGACCGTCCGATCTAATCTCGACGGTTAATTTTTTTCGCTCCTATCAATCTGGTATTAATCACGGGGCACCCATTTATGATCGGACGGTTGGGATGAGATGTCCACTCTGGACATCTGTCCAGACGATTTCGTTCCAGGATCGGGTAGGCTGGAGAGAGCGTTATTTTCCTTAGGCTTTGCTCCAGAATTCAGTGGGAAAAGAAAAGGGAAAGAATGTGATAGAAAAGAAAGAAAGTGACAGTAAACCTCAAATTTGGGGTGAACCGAATTTCCCATTTTCTTCATTTTTTTCTATAGAGTTTCTTCAAATTTTTTCTAGTTAACCTTAGTTTTCCTTGAAAATTTATGGTTTTGGAGCAGGTTAATGCTGGTGGGCAGGGATTGGTCAGTTCACCCTCTCTCCATTCTCCTCCGTTACCCCTTCCTGGAGCACAGCCTTAGACTATCGCGCGTTCTTGGATCTCGATCGAACAGACAGAGTTAAACGACAGCACAGCACAGTCTTTTAAAGGACTGTCGAGGATGCGCAGTCCTTTTAAAGGACTGTCGGGGAGACGGGGATGCGGTTCCGTGTTGAAACTTTCAGAATTTGTTTTGAAGGGTATATACCGGCAATAAAAGAATTCTTTGGTCTTCCCCGCCCGTCTTTTCCTCCGGCCCCAAAACAAATAAGCAAAACCCCGGGAACTCATCCATAGGAAAATGAACTGAAAAGAAAAATGCTCTCTTTCCAGGAGCAGATAATCTCAGACCTCCTAGAAGACGTCAATGGCGGCTTGGTGGTTCTCTCCTCTGGTCTCCCTGTCTCCCCCATTCTCGTCTCTCTCATTCCTCTCCTTCCCTCACATCTCACACCTCTCCTACTCTCCGTGCCCGATTACCTCCTCCCTTCCCTCTCCGTGCTCTCGCCGCTTTCCATCTCCTTCGACCTTCCATCTCACCAGCGTACCTCTCTTTACACATCAGGCCGACCTCTCATCCTCTCGCCTCGCATCCTCATCGCCGATCTGCTCACCTCCCGCTGCCTCCCTTCCTCGATTTCGGCGCTGTTTCTCTTCAACGCGCACCGCCTCTCTGACACCTCCACGGAGTCGTTTATTGCGAGGTTGCTCAGACTGTCGTCTCCGCACAATCACTTGATTCCGATATTTGCTTTCTCCGACTCTGCACATGGCATGGTGTCTGGATTCGCTAAGGCTGAGAGGCTCATGAAGTGTTTGTATGTGAAGAGGTTGCATCTATGGCCCAGATTTCATGTGCTGGTGTCCAGTGACTTGGAGACGGATCCACCAGAGGTACAACTGAAACTTTTATATAATTTGGTCTAGGATGAACTTAACATAAGGAATTTGGGTGTACAATTTCTCTCTATTAATAATGTAAATTGTATGGATTTTCAGTTCAAACGTTATTTCTGAGAAGTAACCAACTGGTAGATTGGGACCACCTCTGTCCTTTTCCTAAGAGCAAAGGTTCAAAAACACATTTCGCTATGTTTGGATACCACGTGAACAGCCTTGTTCGGCGCAAACCAAACATGAGCCGAACAAGAATAAGAGCTTGTTCGCTTGTGGGTTCTGGGTTCCAGCGAAATGGGGAACTACGCGAACTAGCCTCGTGGGTTCTGGGTTCGTACCCTGCTCGCCTAAGTTTCCAAACACACCCAAACAAAACAAACCTCAGGAGACCCGAGACCCTCTATACACATGAGTAATATCTATAGTTAACATCAAGAATTCTATTGTAGCATCATCCATATAATATATGCTTTACTTGTTTAATAATTTGTATTATTGAGCCACAATGCTTACAAGATAATCTATCCTCTGTAATTAAGCAATCCAGTAACATTATTATAAGGGAACATTGAACACCCCCTAGTACAACCTTATAAGACCTGAAATTTGGACGTACTAAAAGGGCAAGAATTTGCAGAAATTTTTGTTGGTGGAGTTCTCTAGAGTATGTCCCTTCACTTAATTCAAAGGGGCTTTTGGTAACATTCTCAAGCATTTTTTGCACCTGATGTTCAAAATTCTGATCAAGTTCCTAAAGTTTTTTCTGGTTATTACAGGTGGTGGATATTAGAGTTCCTATGAGCCCGGCCATGAAGGGAATACAGGTTGCTGTTTTGGAGGCCATGGATGCATGCTTGAAGGAGCTAAGACGAACAAACAAGGTTGATGTGGAAGATCTGACAGTGGAGAAGGGGCTGTTCAAGTCATTTGATGAGATTGTCAGACGACAGCTGGATCCTATCTGGCATACCCTGGGGAAAAAGACAAAACAGCTTGTTAGTGATCTTAGAACTCTCAGGAAATTGCTTGATTATCTAATCAGGTTAGGATTTCATAAAAATGACAATGTTGATTGATTTGCAGAAATATTAGCTGTCACTTACGTAGATTTGACCTGACCATACAGTAAAACTGATAGTGACATCATTATTGACCAGATATTGGTTTAAGTTTGAAACTTGAAGGTTCTGATCCACACGCACGACCTCAATTAAAGAGCATGCAAGCCCAAACATCAAAAAAAAAAAAAAAAAGAAAAGAAAAAGAGAGAGAGTTAAACCAGTTTCAACCCCTAATCTGGGTTTGTGCCTGTTTTTAGTACAAACTTGTATAATTCCTGTGTATCCAATTGGTACCTTTATATATACCTTTTTGTTTTCTGTCATAACCGTGAACAAAAGAGAAAGAACAGAAACTGTATAGACTTTCTCTTCATCTAGAATTTATTTAATAAAACTAGCAATGCCTACATTTTTTAAGTCAAGTTTGGATTTATCATGGATACTTTGGGATCCTTATAACATCTATTTATATTTTCCTGACTCCATCCAAATTTCTTAACTTTGCTAATTAGGTATGACGCGGTAACATACTTGAAGTATTTAGATACACTGAGGGTGTCTGAAGGTGTTCGGTCAATGTGGATTTTTGCCAATTCAAGTCACAAGATTTTTGAACTAGCAAAGAGACGGGTATATCAAGTTGTAAGAGCAGATGGTTCCAAAGTTGGTCTAGATAACAAGGCCACCCCGACCAAGAAAAGGAGAGTGACAAGCGATAACAAGAAAGGGAAAGAAATTGGTGAATAACTTCATCTGAGACCTGTGTTTTATACACAAATTCATATTACTATAAGCCAAGGATTTACATACTAAATTCCTCACCTTGTTGGTGATATGGGTACTGATATAGTGCTTCCTTGAGATTCCTGGTGCAACAGTATTACTACCAGTTTGGCCTTCTTGAGCCTCTTTTGGGTTGCTTGATGTGTAACTTCGGATATGTCAACAATAAATTTGGATTATTAACTGGTGTAGATGGGACTATATCGGTTTAATGAAAACCTGTTACATTTTTGAGGTTTAGATGGGACTTGAATGGATCTCTATTTGAACTGATATAGTTCTCCATATTGGCCATTGTTGTTAAGTATGATTAATATATCTGATATATGTATATTCAATTTTCAATCTTTTTGGCAAATAATGAAGCTTCTTCATCAAACAAGGAGATCGGTGGCCTAGTCTTGGAGGAGGTTTTGGAAGAAGCGCCTAAATGGAAAGTGTTACGTGTGAGTTAGTGAGTTCCACCTCTTTACTTTGTTCAATTGGGTTGTTAGTCCAGCATGGATGAATGACGTTGTAATTTCTGCTGGCATAAATATTGCAGAATAACTTATAACGATGTCATAATTGACACTCAGGGATCATGTGCTTAAATAATGTAGGAGTTGTTAGAAGAGATAGAAGAAGAGATGAGTAAGGGAACTGAGGTAATGGAACAAATCACGTTCGGAGAGGACGCTGATAGTACCGACATAGTTTTGGTTACTTGTAAAGACGAACGCTCTTGCTTGCAACTTGAGGATTGTATTCTCAAAGGTCCACAACAGGTAGAATAATAAATCTTATGCACCTCAATACAGTATGGTCTTCATAAATTTCGATATTTGGTCTGTATAAGAATTTTACCTATCACTTCATTTACCAGTATGGTGGTGTGTAGTGCTAATTGACATCATCTGTGTAGTATGCCACTGGTACCACCCCTGACTATGGCTTATTTATTCTAAATTTTGGCTGCTAAGTGAGGCCATTTAGGTATACATGTCTGTACTTCATTCACATGCTGTTCTTTTTATTTCCTTTCTTTTAAGTGGATGTGCGAAACATGTGGGAAATTGCATACACAATTTCTTTTAAAAAAATATTTTATTGTACTGTTGGATCTCCTCTAAATCTTACTTTTAACAGGCCATGCGAGGAGAATGGGAGAAATACTTGCTAGGAAAGATTGAATTGCAGAGTGTATTCAAACGAAGCAAGACAAAACTAAAGGAGCCAAAAGGATTCGGTGTAATAGATGGAGGAATTGTAACAACTAAAGTACCTAATGAAAGCTCAGAACCCAATACAATTAGTATACTAGAAAACAAAGCTCTATTAGCTGCTGCATCGAAGATTTCAAAATCAACTATAAGAGAAGTGGAAACAGAAATTGAGGCCACAGAAAGTTTAAAACCCAAGAAAGGCCGAGGTAAAGGAAAATCTAAGAAAAGTTCAGTACCAGATTGTAACCCTCAGAGTAGCGGAGTACAAATTGAAGAACCCCAGGGGCAATCTCATGACTTGTCCACAGGAGCTTCGGCAAGTAGTGTAGTACAAATTGAAGAAAAATCCCACAGCCAATCTCATAAATCTACCTCAGGAGGCTTGGCCAATACAAAGCCATTGCCTCCAGTACAGTTCTATGCGTTAGACAGAGATCGACGTATACTACAAGAGTGGAAGCCTTCTGTGGTTATAGTTTACCATCCTGACATGACTTTTGTCCGAGAGATTGAGATTTACAAGGCTGAGAATCCTAATAGGAAACTGAAGGTTTATTTTCTTTTTTATGAGGATTCAACTGAGGGGCAAAAATTTGAGGCAAGTATTCGAAGGGAAAACAGTGCATTTGAATCTTTAATAAGACAGAAATCTCTCATGATGATACCTGTGGATCAGGTATGCTTTATAAACCACTCTAATATGACCTCTTTTATCATTTGTTTTATCCTCCTATCACTACTGTTACTTAAGAACACCAACTAGCACCTTGTCGAGTGTCTCTACAAAATTTAGTATTTATGTTCTTTTTTTTCGGTCAGAATGGAAGATGTCTAGGTCCAGCAACACAGAATACTGAGCCAGATTCAGCTCTCTTGAATTCTATGACTAGGAAGGCTGGTGGCAGAAAACCACTAGAAAAAGAAATGCAGGTAATTTATTTTATTTTATTTTATTTTACTTATTTATTCTGTTGTTACTTAGTGGCATAGTTGTGGATTACAGAGGTTATGACAGTCAATGGATGTTAAGTTGTTAACTATGATCAACTGTAGGAAAAGTGAAAATTAGTACTTCAACTGTTTTTGCTGATGCTAGGTACCTGCTTGTTCCGGCGTGCATTTAGTATGCTCTCCTGTCTTTAGTCCACTTGGGTTTGTATGAAACCTTGAGGTGACTTCAGTTCCATCTAAACTTCATCTATATCTCATATCTTCTTGTAGGTAATAGTGGACATGAGGGAGTTCATGAGCAGCCTCCCAAATGTTCTCCACTTGAAAGGCATGAAGGTTATACCTGTTACATTAGAAGTTGGAGATTACATTCTCTCACCTTTGATATGTGTTGAGCGAAAAAGTATTGGAGATCTTTATCAAAGTTTTGCATCAGGCCGTCTCTTTCACCAAGTTGAGACTATGGTTCGCTATTATAAGATCCCTGTCCTTCTCATAGAGTTCTCTCAGGATAAAAGCTTCTCCTTTCAGGTATTCTTTCACCATTTAAAATTCTTGCCTGTGAATATTAAGATGCTGCTTTCCTTCACGTAGTATATATTTCATTAGATAGCAAAAGAGCCGGAGAGAAGAAACAGGTAGGTTTAAATTATATACATCTTCCAAACCAGGGAAACATGCATAACAAGGCATTTTGGGAGCTTGTTGACATCAGTAAGAACTTCAGTCCTGTGGGGTGTTTCCATCTTTGGTTATTGAGGGGCACAGTAAGGAAAAGAAATAATACTTCTCTGGTAGGATGACCCATTTTATTAAGAGCGGAATTAATGTAGGAGAATAACTTCTTATTTTTCATTACAGTCAGCAAGTGAAATTGGAGATGATGTGTCCCTGACAAACATAATCTCAAAGCTGTCGTTGTTGGTCATGCATTTCCCACGCCTCCGGCTAGTATGGTCTCGTAGCCTGCATGCAACAGCCGATATATTTCTTTCTCTAAAGTCAAACCAGGATGAGCCTGACGAGAACAAGGCTATGCGGGTCGGGGTGCCCTCTGAAGACGGAGTCATAGAAAATGATGTAAGGTAGGTGGTGAGAGTAATATAAACTATAAGTTATATTGAAAAGTCTCTCGGTACTTGTGCTATCCAGTGCAGCATGCATACATGCCAGGCAATAGCTGGGTCTATGTTTCCTTTTCTCTCCTGAGGTTTGTGCTTATTCTGGGGGTTCTTTTGTTTTCATCACAAATTTGTCAAAGCTGCCCTCCTGTTAAAAGGATCTAAGCTTACATCAGAATGGTAGTGACTAGTGAGCAAGTTTAGTACTAAGCTAGTCTGGTTCAATATCGACACTTAAAAGTAGGATGCGTGGTTGTGTACTGTATGATAATTCTTTGTCAGCAGCACCTCCTAGATTTTGGGGAAGTAATTGAACTGATTTATTTCTTAGGGCTGAAAACTACAATACCTCTGCTATCGAGTTTTTGAGACGACTACCAGGGGTCACAGACTCAAATTACAGAGCATTGATGGATTGCTGCAACAATTTGGCTGAGCTGGCGCTCCTACCAGTTGAAAAGCTGGCAGAACTAATGGGGAGCCAGAAAGCAGCACGTACTCTGAAAGAGTTCCTCGATGCAAAGTGCCCAACTATGCTCTAGTCTGGAATGTAACGTTTGCTCTGGTGAAGAATTCAATTCATTTCAAGTTGTATTTTATTGAGGCATGTGGATCACAGACCTCATTAGTAGAGCCAAAGCATTGATATTGAACTAGGTCACATGACCTTCTGGGTTTTGCATCTCATTTGCTAGGTGCCGAGATTTGAAGTCACTAAACTTCCGAATTACAAATTGTGACTGTATTGGAGGATGTAATATTAATTTTTTTATACCAAGAGGATCAAAAAGCACATTATTAAATTGAACCGAGAATTTTGTTATATGCACGTTTGTGAGATGAGGAATGTAAAGTCTTATATTTTATTCTTCTTTTTTCATGGAAAGACGAGAGTTCCGATACTGCGTGGTGCAATCGGCAGGTTGTATAATTGGCAATTATTGCACTGAACTTGATCTGAAATATGTTGTTCTCGTTCTCGTAATAAATTAAAAGAGAGATCGATGTACACATGAGCAAATCCAAAATAGTGCCTGATAGAACTAAAAATTTAGAACTGGTATAAAAGATAGAATTATGGTATAGTAATTAGTTTGACCACTCATAAATTTTACATGGATCAGTATGAAATTTCTGAGTGTATTATATCCGTTGCCTGCTTATTCTGTCTAGTTTGCATGATACCGAGACTTGCAACTATTTAAATAGCAAGTACTGATTTTGCTTGTTAGAAAAAATATGGAAAATCCTTTTATTATGGTAGTATTTCAGTGTGTAAATGGGTACATCAATTTTCCGTGACATTTTATATTATAATAATAGAGCGTTTCAACTTAGTTTTTCATCAATTATCATTATAACTATCAGTACATTGCATAAAAATAAGATACATCTGAACCGTTGAATTGTTACAACGTATAAATTTTAGCGCCAAGAACGACACAGAAAATTCCGAAACGGCGAAACCCTTGATAATAAAACGTTGATTGGAATCTTTTTTAATACAGGACATAAAAATCGAAACCTCATGATAGCGATGATGGGTCCCGCGGAATACCGGACCCATTCACAGTGCGCCAAAGCCATAACCCTTCCTTGTTCGGGATTGTTCGTGTTTATATAAAAAAGATAAAACTATTAGAAAAGGAACATATCTCAAAGTCAGTCAATTCCTTCCACCAAATACCAACTCAGAATCGGAAAGAGTCAATAGTCGGCGCCCCGATGTCTTTGGACCCCAATCGCATCCCCGAAGGCGACGAGGAGATGGAGCCTGACTACGCCGTCGATGGCTCTTCTTCCCACCCTGAGGTCTCTCATCTCTTTCTAGGGTTTTTTTTTTGTTTACTATTATGAGCTTGTTTAAAACGAATTCGGGGTCAAATCTGAGTTAAAAATGTGGTGCGTAACCTGTCTGAGTCTCGTTAGCAGAAGAGGAAATTGGGATAAGAGGTGTAACAGTGAAGCGAAGCCCTGTCCCTGTTTGGGATATTTTTAAAGATAGTAGTGGAGAGGAGAAGAAATTACAGATGAGGAGAAATAGTTTCCCTTTTTGCCAAGCTGATTTCTTTCTTGAACATTATTTTTTTATTTTTTTTTTACCATAGTGGAAACGGCAACATAATAAAAACTGATTTTTTTCCTTTCGGCAGTCTTAAGTTTTCTTTCTTCTGTACATGTAGGAAATTGAAGAGATGAAGAAACGATTGCAGGAGATGGAGGATGAAGCAGGAGCTTTACGCGAGATGCAAGCTAAGGTTGAGAAAGAGATGGGATCATCTGCCTCATCAGGTAACTGCTCTCAACATCTATTTTATGGGTACACAGGTGCTGTCTGGTATCCTGTATGAATTACTTTGCTATTAAGAACACAAAGTTAAGTGCCTCATGAAAAATGAGTTAGTAAAATAAACACTTTCATGTCTATTTTGGCTTGGATCCACCTATCTCCTTATATCATGAAATTAAAACACTTTATTTCAATAAAAAGAGCAACGAAGGCTCTGCTCCAGAACTAAAAAGCGGAGGGAGGCTAGGGGAGGTGAGGTGAAGAAGTAACTGACCACGCTGCCTAACTTGTGTTTACTCTCTCCACAACGGAGATGAGACAAAGTAAGAGGGGATGAGATGAAGAGAGAGAATACGCAAATTTCAGCAGACTTTACTCCTGAACGTTAATCCCCAATTTTGGGGTGAACCTCACCCGTCACCCCTAATCTCCCCTTGCCTCGTCTCCCCAGACTCCCCCTCCTCTCTTTCATTTTGGAGCACGGTCAACAGCACTTCCTTTTTTTTTTAAAGAAAAAAAAAACTAAGCTTTGGATTATTCAACAAAATAAGTTTTTGAAAAATCAGAAATTTTATAAATAGTTGTAAACAAAAGGAAAACAATAAAGAAAAGAAGAAACCTGATATTCCCCAGCAGCCTTAATGAATTGCAATAATTATGTGTTATAACCAACTTCTTGTTTGATCTACTGTTTTGGATGCCTTATCCTAACATAAAAAATGATGTTATACTATTTAAGTGATCAATAATCATTAAATGAAAACTTATCTGATACTCTCTCTTTAGATAGAACAATATGAATTATTGGTTCCCTTTCTTTCCTCGAGGTCCAATTGGGTCTAAAGTCTAAACCAGCACATACCAAATAATTGGCTTTCAGTACACCGTCTTCTAAGCTAACAATGATTTATCATCCATGCAAATATTGGAAAAGAACTTCAAGATACGCTACTTTACATGTTCTAGCAAAAGAACTTTCAGATATTTTGGACATGGAAGGGAATACAATGATCTTATACTGTACGAGTAAAAATTATATAAGGCAACAAACTAGAAAATCCTAACCCTAACTAGAAATTGGTTGAATCCTAATTAATCAGAAATTGTGGATGGATGAGTCTTTCCATAGAAGTTGGTTGAATCCTAATTGGTTAGAAAATCTTTTTAGTAATAAATCCTAACCCTAACTAGAAATCCCCCTTCTAAATTTCTAATTGACAAATAAACACTTAGAAAAAATTGGAAATCAACTATATTATGTGCATGTCAATACATAAAGTTTCTTTTATTATGGCTGCATGTCCAGAACAAGCTTAAAAAAGCAAGAGGTACAGAAGGTTAAACTGACATGATTTGATTTGGGATGGGAAGAGATGCAATGGTTTAGTATTAATAAAAGAAGTACATCAAAAAGATAAAAGTAGTGTACTATCGTTTTCTGTTTACTGATTCTGTCTTGTAGTAGCTTAAGCTCACCAACGTGGTTCGTGATGTTGACCTCAAAATCTATCGAGTCGGTTTCAAATGACAAATCCAAACTATTCAAATGACAAAAGATCAATAGTAATGTCTGGATCAAGCACATAAAGCTTTGAATTTGTGTGCGATTGACCAGAGATGAAAGTAGAAGGAAGAATAAAATACTGTGGCAAGAGAGAGCATATATCTTATTTGGATATCACATGTTGTGTGGGTGTGGTCCATGTAGAAAATATTATATAAAATTCTTTATCCCTCTTAAAAATTCATTGAATATGTTGACCTAATTGGAAGATTTGGCTTAGAAAATATAATATAAATACTTCATCCTTCTTCAAAATTTATTATTTTTGACGTTTTGATTTTGTATATGTGTAACAGATCCTGCAAATTCTGCTGTGGCTGCAACACAAGCTGAAAAAGAGGAGGTCGATTCTCGCTCAATCTACGTTGGGAATGTAAATTTCATCTATCCTTCACCTTCTTCTATTTCTGAAATAAACTTTTGGGTGCCTGTTGCAGCTTCAGCTGGTGCAAACTGGCAATGCATTCGATTGTTATGGTACCCTATCACTAGTTTTGCATTTATCAGTGCATATGTGTAACTATATCTTTAGTTTAGAGAATATGCTCCTTGCAAAGCCAGGGTACAAGGCAGAGATCTCTTTCTCTTTGCACTGATTTATGAATTGCTACGTTCTAATTTATTTACTACTTGTAATGCAGGTTGATTATGGGTGCTCCCCCGAAGAACTGCAACAGCACTTCCAATCATGCGGGACCATAAATCGGGTTACCATTCTAACCGACAGGGCTGGCCAGCCAAAGGGGTTTGCATATGTGGAGTTTGATGAGGTTGAAGCTGTTCAAAATGCTATCTTGCTGACTGAATCTGAATTGCACGGTCGCCAACTGAAGGTACAATTTTTTTCATAGTGTTAAGATATTTGTCTATTGAACCAAGGATACCTGTTGCCTCCCCTAAAATAAAAAGGTACACAACATCTAACATGGGATTGGGTTGCGTCAGTTGTCTCCAAGTTCTCATTTGAACTTCTGATATTCTCGTTCGTGCAATTTTAGTGTGTATTCCTTATATTGTTTACCTCCGCGTAGACTAGTGCAAACCTTGCTTGGTCTGTATATAGCTTTAGTCGATGATACAATGTTTTGTTAATCTGGCTATAGACAAATGTCAAATCTAAAATTACAAAGTCCAATATCCCATTCATGATGACATGCAGAAACTTTAATTTTGAAGGCATAGACATGAATTTTATTATATTTCAACTATTGCAAGATCTGACCATGTAAAGAGTCGATCTGACTGGTTGGCATAGTTGCATAATTTCTGGCTTTTTGGCTAGATAAGGGTACCAAAAAAAAAAAAAAAAAAAAAAACAGCGAAGGTGTGTATGTGGTTTTACTACATCAAACTAATATGATATACACAAATATTTTCCTCCAACGTGACTAAGTTGAACAAAATGCAGGTCTCAGCTAAAAGAACCAATATTCCTGGAATGAAACAGCATAGAGGTCGGCGTCCTCATTGGGGGTTTCGGCCAGGACCCTACATGGCACCCCCATTTTATGCACCTTATGGATATGGGTAGATATTTTCACAACCTTTTGTTGTCTTTTATTGGCCTTGAAAAAATCTTTATCAAATATTATGTTCATCCTGATGCATTGGAGAATTACACTGTTATGATATATCACACGGTTCATGTTTAATTTTCCATACTGGACCAGACCGTCCTGAAAATAATTGATGCAATGTCTAACTAAACCAGTTAAGCAAAGTAAGGAAGGTTGGCAATCAAAACCAACATGTAGCACGATAGCTGACCTGACTGCTGCCATTTCAAGATTGACATTTATCTTTGCTTTTTTTTTTTTTTAATTGTTTATCATTACCTTCTTATTGGATTTATAAACTAAGTTGCAATGCTGTATGCTTTATGCAGGAAAGCACCTAGGTCTAGAAGGCCGATGTGGTATCGACCATACTAAATTTGTTGCAATAGCTGGTTTTCTGCTGCACACTCCAGAATCAATTAGGAGGGATTAATTGATGTCCTGTTATGTACTTAATTGTGGACAAAATTAGCATGTAGCATATTTGCTAGCTGATGATCTGATCTAGTAGTTTCTTCTCAAGGTTTTACTTTCATTTGTTTTAGTATTTATTTAGCTATCAGGAAAAAAGATGCTTCTTTCACTGGATGGGTTAGATTTTATCAAAGTCTGTATCACAAGCCCCTTGTAAACATCAGACGGTAACAGAAAAGGCAAGATTTTCTATCTGGTGGCAGAATAAAACCGCTGATACAGGTTTATTAGCTGGGACAACTTACCTGTCTGATTAACACAAGAGGCCACCTAGTGAACTTCTTTTCATTTATTTATTTAGATCCATTTATTTCGAATTGGAGAAGAAATGTGTTCTATTTTGTGGATTTTAGAGAAGAAAATCGGCAGATTTGGACCCGTTTGCTCTCAGATGTCATGAGTCCAGTTTATTAGAGTTTGCCCGACAAACTCGTCGATATGACTTTTTGGGCAGTCATGTATTCCTTTTCCTCATTTACTCCGTTATGCTGAGCAAAAATTGACAAAGAACAAGAACTGGGTTTAATTCCCAGTTCCTTGTTTGGCAAAATATCGTACACCTTGCAAAAATATATTGCGTACCTTGGTATTTGGCAATGTGAGTTTGCATCAGTTAATTTTAACTGTTCCTGTCAAGGGAAAAATTTAACGGTAGTGGTTTTTAGCGACCTCTGTATATTTGGGGAAATGGTTTGGACAATATTAAATTTGGTCCAAAACGACACATTTTCTAAAAAGTAAATAAATAGTAATAATGTCTTCACTGTTTCGCACAACCTATTAATTTCCGCACTCTTAATATTGAGGATATTTTTGTTTACAGATGATAAAAAGTTGTTCGAATAAAGATATAAATCCAACTAACTCAAGGGCGTTTGGATCACTTAAGAATAAAACGAGGATTAGTTATTCGGAGTAAAAAATATTATTCCTAAATAATGAATAATTAAACATAATTTTTTTTTTAGATCTAGATTGTTATTTTTAAGTGATTAAACATTAAAAATAAATTTTTATTCCTAGAATGTTTGAATCATCTTTTAATCCAGATTAAAAAGTGGTCCCAATAAATTATTAATTTTCATTAAGATGATGATCCAAACATACAAAGAATAAATATTTATTTCGGATATTTCTCAAAAATCTTGATCATTTAGAAATAATATTTTTTTACTCCGAATAACTTAATGCTAATTTTATTCTTAAACGATCCAAATATATCCTCAGAGACTAGTTAACACGAGAAAATTCAGTGACTGTAAATTTACTTCTATCATGGTTTCTCCCTTCAGTTTTATAAGATCACAAGCGAAACTGATCGAAAAAATTAAAACTAACGTTACTGTTCACATGAATTTCGAGAATAACTGTTAAAAATTCGAAATTTTAAAAATAACGTTGTTGGATCGGCGTTTGGATTGCCGAAAATACAGAACGCTTGGATCGGCAATTGGAAAATATTTTGTCACATTAAAAAATATTTTGTCACATTTCACTTTTAGCCCTCAACTTTTTTATTATTACAAAACATATATTAAACATAATTGAAACTTTTATAATGAAATATAATTATATAATTAAATTATTTATGTTAAATACATAATATTGTATATGTGTATAATACTTATTTATATATATATATTATGTATCATATATTTTATATATTAAATACATATTATTGTATATAATTAAAATATATGATAAATATTATTATATGTACATATATTTCTATGTATATTTATTTAAACATTAAAAATTTTATTTATTAATATCTACATTTAATGTATAACAAAATTTTTTATTGGACTATTTTGCAAAAATAATAATTTTAGGGTCATCGGCGAATAAGTTCAACAAAATTATATTCAACTTTTTCGCCGACAACCCTAAAATTATTATTTTTACAATATAATCCAATAAATTTTTTGTTGTACATTAAATGTAAATAAAAACATGTAAAATTTTTTTAATGTATAAATAAATATACATATAAATATATAAAAAAAATTATATACATTAAATATACATACAAATATATATAATTATAAATATAATATACATGTATAAAATTAAATATAATTTATATTACGACATGTGTAATACTTTCATTCGTATTTAATATACATACGTATTTGTATGTATATTTAATATATATAATTTTTTTATATATTTATATGTATATTTATTTATACATTAAAAAAAATTTATACATGTATATTTATACACTAAATACACAAGTAAAATTGTTCGCAGCAATTATAATGTTTCCTATTATTACAGTAACAAAAATAAATTGGGCGGCTGCAATTGCAACAATGAATTGAATTCATAAATATATCGTATTAAACCTTTCAAGGACGTTATTATTTGTTTTCCCTTCTTAGGCTAGGTACTAGGTAGTCAATAAAACTAAAGGCAAAATTTGCAGCAGATTAATACTTTTATATGGACTAAAAAATAGATTGTGTGATTAATAAAGAGCAAGGTTCCGCTGACCAAATGATGAACATATTAGAATTAATATGTCATAATTAACTAGATTCGTTCATTTGTTGACCACGTGATCGAGTATCAAACTGACTCCAAATTTAATAAAACTTATATAGAAACACATCGTTCATTAAATTAAACAAGATCAATGGTTTAGATTAAGAATTTGAATTTAAAAAATTTTAAATATTGATAAAATATGAAGTTGTGGCAGCTTGTGGCACCCAAAAATAGTGGCAGCGGAACTTTGCTAATTAATAAAATTATTATAAACGATTGTAATTGGTCATGGTTGAAAATGAGCTGAAAAAAAAAATAATCCACACTAGAATGTTTTAACCTAAAAAAAAAAATGAACTCTCCAAGTATACTAATTAATATTACTGAAATTTCTTGTATACATGCGTGTCACTTTAAATGCGAATACTGTAGGGATCAAACAAAGTAAATAGACCTAAATTTATTCTTCTCTGCAAGTTATTAAAAATATACGAATAAAACTATTTTAAAGTTATGTCAAAAGCCAAACTCCGAGCCACCGCGATATTTCTATGTATATTTATTTATACATTAAAAAAATTTATATATTAATATCTACATTTAATGTATAACAAAATTTTTGTATTGGACTATTTTGTAAAAATAATAATATTAGGGTCATCGGTGAATAAATTCAACAAAAATATATTCAATTTTTTCGCCGATGACCCTAAAATTATAATTTTTACAATATAGTCCAATAAATTTTTTGTTGTACATTAAATATAAATCAAAATATATAAATTTTTTTTATATACATTAAATATACATACATGTTGAATATACATACATTAAATATATAAAAGATCTTTTATATCTTAAATTGTGCATGTTGAATAGCTTTATACATATATATTATATATCATATATTTTAATTATATACAATAATATGTATTTAATATATAAAATATATAATACATAATATATATATGTATAAATTAGTATTATACACATATACAATATTATGTATTTAACATAAATAATTTAATTATATACTTATATTTAATTATATACTTATATTTAATTATAAAAGTTTCAATTATGTTTAATTACTAATCACTAATTATATGTTTTGTAATAATAAAAAAATTGAGGGCTAAAAAGCAAAATTGCAAATAAAAAAAAAGGTAAAACAAGTTGGAAACGACACTTAAGGGGAATTAATTGGATCGGCATTCCAATTGCCGATCCAAGCGTTCTGTATTTTCGGCAATCCAAACGCCGATCCAATAATGTTATTTTTAAAATTCCGAATTTTTAACCGTTATTATCGTAATTCATGTGAACAGTAACGTCATTATTAATTTTTTCGGCGAAACTGATAAGTCCGCTCTCTGTCGGCCCATCAAAGTACTCGCGGGAGCCTTGGACCCGAAGGAATCCGCGATCCGACATATACTTACAGCCCAAGGCTCATTACCTCACCACGCGCCAAACCCACTCTATGCCCTCTCTTCGAAGCCCTTGGAGTCTTGGACCCGAAGGAATCTCTGATCCAACGTATATTTACAGCCCAAGGAGCCCTCATTAGTCATCACCTCACCACGCGCCAAATCCACTCTATTCCCTCTCCTCGGAAGGCTCCAACTCGATCAGGGTCTAGGGTTTTGTTCGTTGGATTGGAGCGCAAGCGCAACCCTCTGAGAAAATTTTCCCATGGAGACACCGGAGACACCTGAGCCTCCTCTCGATCGCCACGTCGCCGCTTTAGTGAAGAGCTTACAAGCCTTGCCGGCGGAGGCCGTTCCAGCGATCGTCGACTGTGTTCTGGCATCTTCTTCTATTTCTCCTGACACGCTCTTCACATTCCTTCTGAATTCTTTTCCGGATTCGGCAGAGGTAATACAATTTGTTAGCAACTAGCTCCGAAAGAATGCCCCTCGAGGTTTATGCCATTTCGTTAATTTCCATTTTCTAAACTGGAGCTATATATTGAAGATGTTATATCACTTAACATACTTATTTCTCTGTAATCTGATCCTTTTTACTCTTCTATTGTAGGATATCGGCTCTTATAATGTTGTGTCTTATTCGACTGCATTATGCCACTTGATCAATGAAACAAGTAAATAGTTCAGTCTGATATGCCACCTGATACTTATACAGTCAAATATACAATGTTACTGCGTTTAACTATTTATTATATGTTTCTTCTACAGATTTTCCTTCACATTCCTTCAGACTGTTAATTCAAAGAGTGTTTTTACCAGTATTGAAACAAATAAAACCCGATGAATCTGGACTACTTAATCAGGTGATTTAATTCTTCCCATTTGATAGTTTTCTGACATCTTACTTTCGGCAATTAGTTCTTTGTAATTTTACTTTCCACTAGCGGGTCATAGGACCTTGTTATAATATTACCAATTTAAAACCCAGACAATTTTTTATCATTTCGAGTGTTGCGGTTATGTTCTCCCTGCAGTGTTGGTGCATTTTGATACTATATCTAGTACCAAATAAGAAGTTCTACAGAAAGCTGTGTATGAGGTTTTTGGCACAAGGGAAACAGAGAGATTAAAAAAATAAAAGATATGAAGGGGATTCACAAGAAACACTTAAAATACTTAGTTCATTATAGTTCAACATTGTTTGCTATATGGATACCATATGTCTAGGGAAACAAATACCTAGATAGGATATTTCTGTTGAGAAAATTTAGTTGTGAATTTTACCTACCACTTTTTTCGTTTTGTGCAACCTTCTGCATCCTAGTTTAGTACTCATTATGGGCAACCATTTGTACTTATTATAATAAATTAAATTGTTACATAGTTCTTATGGATGAAATGTATAATTTTTGAAGTAATACATTGTCACCAAGAAACTTCCTATAGTAAAAGTTCAACTAGAACATAAGCAATTCTGAAATTAGGCTGTTGCTTGGACTAAACAATCAAATTTTAAGTTTTTTTTTTTTCCTCCAATGCTTTATTAACTTTAGTGGACTCTGGCTGGACCTTGGGCATGCCCTGCTCCCCTTTAAGTTGCTGCACCTTAATACTAAGAGGTTTCATATCATATCCCATGACTGGGCCTAAAACTGTGTTCTGTACATAGGTCCTCAATTAATGCAACAGAAACTGAGAATAGTTACTTAACAGATAAAATCAAATCTTAGATGAAACATGTTGCCAAATGACATGGGTTGGGTACGTTTTTGTACAGAATACAGACTAGTACTTTTCAAAATCTGAGATGGTGATCCTTAAATCTAGCTGGTAAACCTTTCACGTGTTGTATCCTTTCAGGTCATTCTATTGCTATGTGGTGCTTCTTCCAAGTACAACTTATTGAAAGTACAGGAAGAAACCCTGATACCATTGTGCCTCAGGTCAATATATTCTGACATGGGTCTGATGACACAAAACTATGACTCAGTTTTGTACCATTGGAGCATCACAGATTCTGTGGAGCAGATATATTTACAGCCAGTGACCGCAATCCATGTGTTGGCATCTGTAGCTGCATCTTCATTGCAAAAGAGTGGAAGTGAACTGAACTCCAAAATTGTGCCAACTTTGGCATGGGAACTGTCTACTCTCGTACTTAAGATGCTTAAGGAGTTGTCTAATTACGTTGTTACTGCAATCCGGGTGCTTTTTCCTGTTGTACTATATTTGATTGATGAAGTATCTGGAGCCTTGGTTTGTGTACATGGGAAAGAATACAAACTCTCCTGGTATTTTGTTTTTCATTTTATTTATTTTTTTGCTTTCTCTTGTTATTTGGTCGGAAAAAATGCGTAAGAGTCATTTCTGGTACAATCGATTGGTTGTATTTTTTTTGGAAGTTCCATTACAGTCCTCGAAAGGTCAAGAATGAAGAAACACAAAATATTGTCCTTATAAATATTGTTGGGTCAAACAGCTTTTGATGGTCTGACTTGTCAAATTCTCAATTTCGGTGTATAGATGAAAATGGTAGAATTATGATAATATCCTGCCTTTTATACTGTAATAATAAAAATTTAATGTAGCAGTTTAGGGGTCAGAATCAATCTTACTGTCAGACATTATGAGATCTCGTCCAATTTGCCATTTGGTCTGCCTTAGCAGTACATATCTCCTACTCAGGAACTGGCAGCCAGTACAGAAATGAAAGCTTTTAATAAATTGCATCACTATTGTTTAATTTTAACAGGTTTAGTTTCTTGAGTGAAGTCTGGGAATGCTGTGCTGCGCTCTTCCCCTTGGGCAACTTGGAAAGATTGCACGCATATAGCATACTCGTTCTATCCTTGTCATTTTTATCCAAGTCTGTCCCAAATGGTCAAAATCCTGAGGAATTTGTTATAGTTGACCAAAAAGAGTTTTGGCAGGAAATACGAAAAGGACTGGTACTCCATTCTATTTCTTTTTGTTTTTCTACTTTGTCATCTCGGTGTCTGTTTTTATAATTCTTAAATTGGGCTCCCAAGGGTTCTATCTAAAACTGGACCGAATTGATACAGTGGTTGACTATAACAATCCAAATTCTACACTTTATATTTTAGGGAAAAATGCATCCAATGTGAAAATTGTTCTGTATTTATGTAGGATATTTTTATTTTTTACAGTATAACTTCTCAGTTCTTGTGTTGAACTTTTTCAGGTCGATAGAGACTCTTTAGTAAGGAAAAAGGCTCTGTACCTCTTAAAAGCATCACTCAACCTATATTTCTCATCTGCCGCAACATCTATCGTCCAACTCTCCAATGACATCGGCTCTCATTCTAGTACAAGGACCAGTCTGGCTTGTATGACTGGTGGAAATGGGACTGTTTCAAGCCCCCATGTCACCATGACCAAAAGAGAGAGGTGGGCTAGTAAAGAGGCAAAATCTATGGGTATTGAAGAGGCATGTAATGTGAATGAGTCTTGCTCAACCAGTCAAGATAGATGGGCAGTTTTTATCTTACTATATGAGATGCTTGAAGAATATGGAACCCACTTAGTTGAGTCTGCTTGGACCCACCAGGTTAGTACAGAGACTACTGAAACCATCAATACTTAGAATCTGTTTTACTTGGCATCAGTTTTCCTTTTCTTGCCTTTAATATGTATTGTTCATTCCAAATTGTGGCCGATGTCACATGTATACGCAGTTAAATAGATAATCGAGGAAAGTAAAGTTTGTTTTAAAATGTTAAACTTGAGAAAGGATAAAAAGGGATCAAATGATAGGTGTACAAACAAAATGCAAATTGTTTCTTGAGGTTCTATCACTGAACAGAAAGGAAAAGAAAATAAAAGCACAAGGAATCTCTTGTTTTCGTTTTATTGAGTTTCTTCAGTGATTGAATAACTATATCTTACGCCATGAAATGATCACTCAATTTGGATTTATCTCCAGGGAGGACTAAATTCTCATTTTTCTCAATCTGGTTGCTCTGCATCTATAAATGAATAGAATGAACATCATTCTCATCTCCCCTCCATATATCTCCCTTCCTACTTTACCTATTGCATACTTTTTCTTTTTCTCTGTGTTCTGTATTCTTTAATGAGCAAGGTTCTAGTGCCACCAAATGCCACAACTTTATATTTATTAATATTTAAAAATTTTAAAATTCAATCGCTGAATCCAAACTGCCGATCTTGTTCAATTTAATGAGTGATGCATTTTAACATAAATTTTGTAAAATTTGGAGTCGATTTGATACTTGATTAAGTGATCAAACATTGATCGAATATCAAGTTGAATCAAAATTTTATAAAACTTATATAAAAACGCATTGATCGCTAAATTGAACAAGATCAACGGATTTGATTCAACGTTTGAATCTTGAAATTTTAAAATATTGATGAAATATCAAGTTTTCTTTTGGTAGCATCCAAAAGTAGTGGCACGGGAACCTCACTCTTCTTTAATTACCTCTTGCATCTCTTGTTTATCCTTCCCCCTCCTTCATTCATACTGGTTTATCTGCTGTTTGAAGTAAAATGAGTGAGGTTGCGGGATTATGGGGAAGTGGAATGAGAAGAAAAGTGGAGAGTAATCATTTTGGATTGTTTCTTTGAAAGAGGAGATGGTTAACCTTATTGAAAGAAACTGAAAAGGTTTATTGACTCCCTGAACATTTGAAAGTTTTTTGTTTATTTTTCTTTGTGAAAATGCGACTTCAGTGGGACCACTGTTTCCATTCCATGATAAGTGATAAGTGATAACAACAACATATTCCGCTGCCGACAAGCATAATCCTTGCCCCTTCCATTATGTTGGTCCTTGACATCATACCACATACAGTACAAACTAACCTAAAGCTGAAAATAGGGAAGCAATAACAAAATAAACAAATTGTAAATGCATAGTGAAGCATGGACTGGTGGAGCATAACAGAAGTTTAGGAGAACAAGAGCTGTCATTGATCTACTCAAGATAGTGGCCCCCCACTCCCCCAAAACACCACCCCTCAAATCTGAATTGAATGTAAGGTGGTTGGAACTTTCCACCCAAAGTACCCACAAAACAGCCCATACCCCATATAATTACTGCATTCCTCCTAGAAGTCCCCAGAAAGGGATTTGCACCTATTCCTCCAGTTTGTCAGATTGATTGAGCCAGGTCCATGTGAATTATACAGAAGAACATATGGAAGTTGATTGGCTAATTTGTGACATGTGTTATGTCTAGTGGTCTCAAGTTATCTTTTTTTTTTTCCTTTCTGGTAGCAAAGTACATAAATTTAGCTTTATTTTATTGTAATTTTTTTTACATTTTTTAGAGCTGGCAGATTCACATATAATGTATGGATAACATACTTTTATAGTAGGTAGGTTTGTTGATCGAGTCTACAAGGCGGAAAAGCCAGAATAGTCAATTAATGCATACGTGTTATAAAGATAACCTTATTCACATGAGAGATCTGGGAGTGTTCTATTGGATGGCTGTTTTGTGGGAGCGTGGTCTTTGTCATGAAAACCCTCAAGGCTAGTATTCACTTTTCCTTCATTTCTTTTGAATCAATGCTTCTGCTCACGTTTTAGGCTTCTCCAATCTGATGTTCTTTTGCTCTGTTTATGTAGTTCGATGCTTAATAATGGAATCATGTTTGCAAATGGCTTGGGAAGAGCATGACTGCTGTGCATGCAAAGTTCCTATTGACTTTGTGCTTGGTCCTTTATTGCGTGGATTGAATGATGTGGTTCATCATAAGGATTTTGGTCAGTTCCAAGCTTTAATTACTAACAGTCTTTATTGATCATTAAATGTTGTTACTTTTCTCATTTTCCTTTTTGAAAAAGATGAGTTATTGTATTGTCTGTCTTTTCTTTTTAAGGCATCGGAGGTGCTTATAATTCGAAAACAATAAAAGGTGCAACTAAATTCTTCAGTGAATTTTCCTGTCAGCTAATATCAAGGTATGCATGTTTTGTCTTTATTATAGAGCATCAGCTAATGTGATGACTCTGTGTCAGTAATCTGTTGTATTATGTTATTTTAGGCTATATTTACTATATATTTGACAACTAGCTTTTGCATTTCTATCTGGATAATCTCCTATTCTATGATCCTTCTGTCAACCTTTATTAATCAGACAACAGCAATTGCTTCCTTTTCTGTTTGAAACTTATTGCTGGCTAGGAATCAAGACTTTTCTGAATTGTGAATTGATTAAAACATGAACAAAGCACTAGAGAAGCGATACAACTGTCATCTAATTGATATGGATTGGTTTTTATGTCAATATTTGTAAGGGTTCCTGTCTCAGACACCGGAATAAGAGGCATCACATTTGTACTGTGAAGTTGTGAAACCTTGCCAGTATATAGGATCATTTTTTTTTTCCCTGTTTATAATGAAAGATGTTCCATATTCTCTTGTTTTGGACCAAAGGCATTGTTGTTGTTGTTGATGATGATGTTACAAAATTGTGTGCCACTTCTCCTTGTCATCTATTGCAGCGATCGCTTGTTTTTTGTTTGGAGTCTGGCATCAGCTGCCAGACACGATAATTTTGGTCGGGCAGGCTTGATGGCTCTTTCCTTTTGCATTGCTTCATCTTCTTGCCGTTTTAGCAAGCAGAAATCAGAATATAACACATGCGTGCTTTTCAAGGATAAATTTACAACTCCTGTTGATTTGTTGGATGCATTGGGAATTGTTATTGAAAGAAGTAAACAGCACTTTAATCCAAATTATCGGCTACAAGGTACTGTGCCTGGTTGTATGCATATGCATTTTTCTTGTAATGGAAAATAACATTATTTTTTTCTGTATCATTCTTTATTGAATATGGTGCAAATTTGTCCTTGATGTTTCATTGCATGACTGGTTTGATCCAAACATTTATTCATCTTTGTTGTTTCTTTTGGCTTCTAGCTTTGTTTCTGCTTCTTGTGGTTATATTGTATGACTTAGGTGTTTGTTTGGGCTTAAATGCATAGAAACAGTTTAGATTGATGTGAATATATGCGCTAACACCTACATAAACACTAATTAGGTAACAGTTGATTTGCTTATTTTTTTAATGCAGTTTGTGAGAAGGTTCTAGAAGCTGCCTCATCTTTGATAAGTGCAACAGATGTCCAGCTTGACCTGCTCTTACATTTCCTTTCTGCAATACCACGAGAGTTTACTGATATTGCTGGTATGCATTGGAATTCTTTCTTTTTCTTTTGTTTTAGGAAAAGGCAAGACATCATTGAGGAACAAAGGTACGTCTTAGTTTTTCATGTTTCTGTGTCTCATTTTTCCTTTCTTCTGGGCATTGTCCATTTGAGGTCGATGGGTGGTGAACTGGAATTAAAATTATCAAATACGGCATTATGGCTAATTATTTGGCAGTCAATATATTACCAGGCCATATCAGTCCCTTCCAGTTTATAAAGGAAAATTTTAGCTTACCAGTTGAAATCGCATCGTTTGAGTTTATCATATTGCCTTTTCTAACATATGATCTTTTATTTAGGGCCTTTGAGAGGAATAGTTCAAAAATGGCTTGGTAATGGTTCCTCTCACATGAACAATTCCGCTCTTATAAAGGAGCTTTCGGAGTTTCCAATAAAATTCGTAGAGCATGGTAGCTCAGGAGAAGGATTGGATCTCTTTGATGATGAGGATGCACTTGCATGGGAATATGAGGCACAGAGATGGGCACACATGTTCTTTCTTGTATTCTTAGAAAAACAACAATTGGAGCGTACTGTTGCGGTTTGCAGTTCTACTTGCCTTTGCAAATCTCATTTTAAAATCTAAGAGTGCAATTGTGCAAGTTTTTGGCTTTACTGACCAGTCCAGTAGATGGGCGTGAAACCTGAAATGACCTAATCTGGGTTCTTAATGATCCTTATGATATAACTAATGACTTAGTTATGCCTTGTTGTAAACCTGGCTGAGGTCCACATTATTCAACCCAATTTGGCGTTGTTATGTCATCAATTCTGCAATTCAAAACCAAAGAACTTGAGCTGAAAGGAATATATAGTAAAATAGTAGAAAAGTGATTTTGTTACTTTTCTTAAGGTTCTGGAGTGCTGCACATTAAACTGGTTTGTAAAATATATTATATTTTTTGGTTCAGTTTTTCCAGAGCCATGGAAGCACTCTTCATGATTTGGATTGCAACTCAAAAAGGAGACCTATTAAGTTTGTAATTCTCATGATAAGCTTTGTTGAAGAGCTTCGAAGGGGATGTAGGAAGTCACAAGAAACAGATTTCTTTCCTGGTCTCTTACCATCATCTCACGAAAAGCTAATGAGTACATTTGTTTCTGTCGTGGTAGAGCTTATTCATTCATTATCATTATGTCATTTTATTTTCATAGTCTACTGATGAATCATGATTCATTTCTTTAGTCTACATGATTATAGAAATATTGGAAAAGAAAGATTATAGATGAAATTGTATGTATTAAAGTAAGGCTAATGGTGCTTATAATTTTTTTCTTTGTTAATATTCCATTGTAAATTTGGTAAAAATGCTAAAATGATCCAGATTGTTTGGAACTTTTGGTTTAAGATCCATTACAGCCAGTTAGCAAATTAAATTATTTATGCTGCTAATTTCTGGTACACTTGGTAAAATTCAGGAAAATCTTGTGGCCTTTGCTGGTACAGCATGTTCAGTATTCTGGTCAGAAGATAATATGGGAAAAGATTCAGAATTACCCTCTTCTATAAAAGGAAAGTTGGGAGGGCCGAGCCTACGCCGGCTGACATCGTCTCTGACCTCTTCAGTTTTGCAAGCTGTAATTCTCTTTTTTCTGTAACATGTAGTTTGATAGTTAAGTTTTTGTTAGGTGTAATTTACCTTTTCTCTGACATAACGAATAAGATGTATGTTGCCCTATCTTGAAAAATCATCTATGAATGTTATAAGATGATGTCGACCATTCCTAGCAACCATCTGAAATGGCCCATAAATGTCCATATGTACAAGTTCTAAGACATCTTGAGTCCTGTTGGCTTACAAATTTTCTGTTCTATGTTATGATTCGAAACTCGGATATCCAGAGAAAGATATTTCTCTCTGTGATTCGTAAATGGATACTATTTATATCGGTTAAGTTTTGAATACTATTCTGAATGGCTGAGTAGTCCAATGTTCTTTTACCACAGTCTAGATGTGTAATGTTACTTGGGTATCTTTTGTGGATATAAATTAGAACAGATATCTAATATAAGTATTTATGTATAGTACAAAGAAAATATCATGTATCGTAGATAAACTTTTCTGGAAGAGTATGGTACGGTTAGCATAAAACCAATTTCGACAGTAAGAGTAAGGAATCGATTAAGACAATAATTAAATGGTGTCAGTTACTGAAGATACCTTTAATTTACAATTCAAATGGACAGCCCTGCATATGCCTTACATTTCTGAGAAAAATGTAGACTGATAAAGGTGTTTAATGATTTGTTGCAATTGAGCAGATTTTTGCTATGAAGGCGATTACCTCTGTTTTATCATGGTGCCGTCAATTCAAACAAGATTACCATCTTAAAAATTCATCTAATTTCCTGTGGAATTTCTCTTGGAAAGTTATCCGATCTCCTACATGCAACACAGAGGTATTATTATTCTAGAATATTTGCTATTTCAAAAAAATGATTTCATGACATGGTATTATACTATTATTATGATTTACATTAGTTGAAATTCAACATGGATAAACCTTGCAGAGGAGCTTTTTTTAGGTTTTGGGTATGGAGAGGTAAGTCTGACTGTCTGATATTAAGACTGAATAAAGAGATTTTACTGTGGGGTTCTACTTAGGATGTCAGTTAAGGAATTGATATTGCTTGTTTAGAAGAGAAAAAATGGATATACCAAAAGAATTCTGTCTGGGTAGCAACCTTCACGGTGATTTGGTATTGGGATGTCTGATTGGTCTGAACTTGTCATAGACTCAATATTATAGATATTATCTATAGTTTAGACATCTTGTATGTTAAATTTATTGCAATCTGGAAACTTTTGGTCACTGATCCAGTTCCAACAAGAGTAAACCGTATTTTCAGACCATTTAGTTTCGAATTGCACAATTTGATACAAAAAAAAAAAAATCTATATTAGTTCTATGCATACTTTTAGAATCGTAAAATGTATCGTGTATCGATGGATTTAGTATCGAACCGTGTATCGTGTATCGTAATGAATCGTCAAAGATACGCCAAGCTATCCATGAAATCAAGTAGAATAATTAGTTAGAACATATATTGGAAGATTGTCATTAAAAGAAAGATTTAGTAAAGCACAATATCATTATAATCATTCATCCATCTAGGCATCATTAGGTGTAGTCTATGAGTATTGGTTATTATTGTATAATCTGTCTAATTGTTTTTGAGTAACATCATCTGCATAAGTTATAAAATTATATTTTAAATTATTGTATTATTATTATCATTATTACATCTTTTTTACTATATAAAATATAAAAATTGTAGCCATTTTAATCATTATATTAAACTTTTATAATATTATATTATTATAATTTTCATATTCATTACCAATTATTATATTGTTTATAAAATATTATACTATATAATATATAAATTATAATTATCATAATCAGTATATTGTATTATATATTATTATACTATGTAATATATATAAATTATAAGGAAAAGACAAACAGAGGGTAACGCCCAGTTTAGCCCATTTCATGTCAATTAATAAGTGTCCCACCTGTCGGTTTCTCCCCTTCCCTTTCCCATTCACATTTTCCTCTCGCTGGCGCACGATTAGTCGGCACGAACAAAGGGCGACCTAATATTTTATTAAAAAATTCGAACGCCACTGTGTATCTTGCGTTTTGATTGGTCGACAGCGTATCGCTCGTATCGTCCGTTGACTCGCTCACGATTCCGGCGATTCCCTCCATCTCCGATACACAGGCACGGTACGTCTCGAGAGGGCTTTGACTCGTACCGAATCTTACGATACGTTGCGCGTATCGTACGATACTAAAATGTATGGTTCTATGTTTTTTTATATTTTGATAACTATTTTACCGTTTTTCATGGTTGTTAAATAAGTTTGTTGTCAATGCAACTTATTCCGTTAATGTATAGGTTGAACTCTGATTGGCAGACATGTCTTTGTTTTGCCAGGATAGACCGGAGCAGAGCTTCAGTTAGCAGCTTTTGAAAGTCTTTCGCATGTGCTGAAGTCACTATCGACCTCCTTTTCTTCACTCATTCTTGGTCATGCTTTCACCGACCAAAGAGCAAGCCAATCTAATGGCGTGTTGGAAAAATCTTCTTTAGACCTATTCGTTCTTGGATTTCTGGAGAGCATAAATAGTCTTCTTGCGGATGGAGCTTTATCTCGGAGCAGACGAGCGGTCCTTATGAGTTGGAAGGTGAGCCTTGGAGGTGCTTTTCTTTTGAGTTGACTTCTAAATATATTGCCATTAAAGTAAGGAGGGGTCCATTTTACTATAAGCCCACTTGTGCAAGTAGAGACAAAAATGATTGAATTTTATTGACCTGGTACCCCAAATTTGCCACTAAGCTCAACTTTTAGTATTATTTTTAAGATCTCCTTAATCTTAGATACCATACTCAATTTACCTTAGTTGTCCAATGACCAACAAATAAGCCAAAAAAAAAAAAAAATAAGGAAAGAAGGGAATGCAAGAAAGAAATTTGTTTGTGTTGTACCGTGCCGAAGAGCACTTTCTTTTATAAGTCCCCCATCTTTCATAAGAGGTTAATAGCATTTAGTTGCTGTTTCAATCGGTCTAAGTGAATGAAGTTTGACATATACTACTTTTATTTGAAGTGGCTCTGCGTGGAGTCTTTGCTTTCTGCTCCTTACAACGCTGTGGGGGGCGAATATTTGACTCATTGTCATGCACTCTCAGATTCAACTCTTAGAAGCATTTTCCTGGATATTGTGGAGAGGTAATGTCTGATTTATCTTATAGACGTAATACATTTGCAAAGTTGTGGAACTAGTTGAAATGTCCTTGTACTATCTCCTAAGAGTAGGAACTTTTGGACCTTACCCCGAGAATTACATACTTTCAGACCTTACTCCTAGATACTGTGCCAGTTAGATACAATACTGGTTTGGTGGTGCTTTTCCTAAGAAAATGATGAATACATACCTGACATCCAGGTGTTTACATCATATGTGCTTTTGGATTTTTAATCTTGTCCAGTATTTATTATGTAGTTATTGTGAAGGGATCAGGACCTACATAATGAACCACAGATTTCTAAATATTGGTGCTTTTAATTTGTATTGTTGAGCGCTTACCATAGAGGTTTTCTTACCTTGGAGATTTCTTTCAGTATATTTGCATGATATATCTCTGTTGATGATTTCAGCCTTGAACATACTGGCGAAAGCTCAGTATTGTCTATTTTGAAATGTGTGAGGTTGGTTTTGGGGCTTGCAAAAAGGCACCACAAAGCATCATCATCTTGGCTTGATTCTCAGGTAATAATCTTACTCTTTTAAGTTTCTTGATGGCTTATAACACATTTATGAGGTCCTAAGTACAAATTATTATTTTAAGCTGTTGTTTTTAATGCAGACGGTGATGCAGTTGGTGAAATCTTCCTGGATTCTGCATGAGAGTTGCAATAAGAGAAGGGTTGCACCAATTGCTGCACTTTTGTCTGCGGTTATCCATCGGGACATCTTTTCTGACTCAGAGATGCATGATCCAAATGGAGGCCAAAAAGGTCCTTTGAAATGGGTCAGTTTCAATTGAATCTTCATGTGATTCTAAACAGTTTTGTAGGACTTGTGCCGATATTACTTGCTTCTCTCTTTTGATGTTCAGTTTTCATTTGAGCCTTGATCATATTTAGAATGCCTTAATCATGTGTAAAGCATCCTCTAAAGGGACAAAAGAAGCCAATGAAAGGTGGGAAATTAGAAAATACTTACAAATCTAAGAGTAAACTACTACCTAACAATGTATCGCACACCTCCATACCTCCCCGTATTTGATGCTTTGGTTGGTAAGATTTGTACATTCCAGTGCGGTCTCAGACAAGTGGTTCCTGAAGCAATTTTGTACAAAGGCTGACTTGCTAATCTATGATGAACTGAGATGGCACTGAGTATTGAAATCTAAGATGGACAGCCATTTTCATTTTGTATTGGAACACATGATTTACTAGAGGTTTTTTATCAGTTCTGTTATATTTTATCTTCAATTTTGTCTTTAAATCACGTATCTTATTTTATTTATAGTTCATTGAGAAACTTCTTAATGAAGGTGCGAAAAGCCCGCGCACCATTCGTCTGACAGCTTTGCACTTGACTGGATTGTGGCTTTTGTTTCCGGAAACCGTAAAGTACTACATTAAGGAGCTGAAGTTGCTATCTTTATATGGATCTGGTAATATCTTCATTCCTATCGTATTAAGCGCACCAACGATTCAATTTTGGATTTTGTTATTGGATCAGGTTCTTTGACTGACTGTTCGGAGCACTAGCTTTGGTCAATGATATTATCTTTCTTTTATCTGATTTGTTTGTTATTTGTTGATGTTGATTTGAACATGGCTTGAGGTCAATTATGTTATATTGAGATCAACTGTTGCCTAGTGGATTTGTGCAAAATGAGAATTACTTGGGTGAATGCCAGTAAAAATAATTTGGTCTGCATTGCAAACATTGGGACGTATGATTTTGTAGACATCTAGATTGAGTTCTCTGCTGTTGATTTCAATATTTACTTTTTTCATCGAGTCAATTAATGTAAACTCTCGCCACCCCCCCCCCCCCCCCCTCCTCTTCATTTTATTTCTTTTAATCATCTGCTCTTGTATGCAAAATAGTTGCGTTTGATGAGGATTTTGAAGGCGAGCTATCTGAAAATCAAGATGCTAGAGCTGAGGTGTCTATGTTGGCTCAAAGTCCAGATAAAGAGTTTACTGAGGTATAGTATATCTACATTTATATAATTCTCTGTCTCATATTTGGGTGGGAATCTGTTTGCAATAGTTAACTTGTCAAATGCTTTACCAAATCAAGTAAAATAAAAATACAAAAAAATTTATGTACATAGTGTTGATCATTGATATGTTGTGTATCAAGTTTCGTCGAATTTGAATGTCATTTGGTATTCCATCAAAGGCCACTCAATCTGAATTGATGTGAAATTCAAGTTGATGTAGGGTAAAACTTGCATGAAAAATTTCATTAATTTATATGTGCATGATAATATGTAGTATAAATCATGTGTTTAATGTCAGATTCAAATCTAAAAAGTATATTTGGTGATTGTCAACATTGTCAAAAGATTTTTACCTCTATTAGTTTTCCCTTGCAAAATTTTTGTGTGGAACTATTGTTGGAAGATATAAATAGATATCTTGTGTAGTGTCTTGGGCCTTGAGTAATCTCAATTAACCAGTAGGCAACCTCAATTGTGTGATCAAGCCAAAATGCATTTCAATTTGGCTCATTTATTCTACATCTGTGCTTTTTAGCCTCAGTTTAGCCCCATTTGTCATCAATGGGGGGCCTAATATATCTTCACAAAAAATGGAACAGAACAATAGTAACCTTTAAAATTTTAATTACAATTAACTATACTGAAACTGGTTATACTGAATTGGGTTAATTATATTTATGGCTTATAATATCTAATTTTTAGATTTTTAGATTAAATCAGTTTTTATATTAGTTTTCTGTTTTTTTAGGCCTTCATCAACACTGAATTGTATGCCAGAGCATCGGTTGCCGTTCTCTTCTACCGATTTGCTAATTTTCCAAAAGTAATAGAAGGAATCAGTGCCAAAGATTGTTCAGCTGCTGTGTATTGTGGGAAACTTTTTCTTTTAGAGCTTCTTGATTCTGCGGTACGTTTATCCCTCACCCTTTGTTGAAGAGAACTTCCTGATTCTGTTCAAGAGAACAAATAGACAAGGAACAAGAGGAAGCAACAAATAGATGAGGAACATGATTTGTGGGAAACTCTTCTGCAATAAATTTCTCTTTGGTCTTAACTGCAATTGTTTTGCATATTTAATTAGCGCTTTTTTAGCTCACAGCCTGATTTTGTGTTGCTTCAAAGTTGGATTTCCTTTATTAAATTAGTTGATATTTTCATCTTTATTGTAGGTCAATGATAAAGACATATCCAAAGAACTTTACAAGAAATACAGCAGTGTGAGCATGATAGTCAACTTGTAATAAATATAGCCTTATATTACTGATTGTTTTGGGCATAATTTTGTGAACTGTTTCTTTAATTTCAGGTTCACAGGCGCAAAGTTCGTGCATGGCAGATGATTTGTGTACTGTCTCATTTTGTGGAAGGTGATATTGTTGAAGAAGTTACCTCCAAATTGCATCTGTGCCTTTATGTAATTGCCTCTCTGCTTTCACTTCCACAAGTGTCCTAATATTGGTTACTGCATTACATTTGTCTTTTTATCCTGGTGAAACCATACAAGATATTCAGTAGCCTGAGCCCATACTGGCTAAAAGTTTTCCAGAATGACAGAAATTTAATGCTCGATGTTTTATGTTTGCAAGACTGATCTCATTTATTTCTTTTGTAGAGAACTAACCTGCCCGCTGTCCGGCAATACTTGGAAACATTTGCAATTCAGATCTATTTGAAATTTCCTGACTTGGTATATTATTGTATTTCATGCTTGACTTCTATTATTTCTGACTTGTGTGATAATTCACATCATAATACCATATCTATGTATAAAGTTGCTTTAAGATGCATTACCTAGTTTTCTCAAATTGTTTGATAGCAAAATTTATTTGAGAATTCAAACTCTTTTTACTAAATTAATTTTGGAATTTTTTTATATTCCAGGTGGAGCAGCAACTACTTCCAATCTTTCATGACTATGCCATGCGAACTCAGGTGAAGTGATATCTTCAGCTGGGAAGCATAATAATTTATCATATATATATATATATATTATGGTCTATGGCAACTCATAATGTATTTTCGAGGCCTAAAACTCTGTCATGATCCAGTGACTAATCTTAGTTTTTTGTCGAGTTTATTACAATTATGATGGGGGGAAAAAAGGATTTTTGATATTCAAATTTGACATGCTTATAGCTAATACTATCCTTGTTATGTGCACGACATGAGGGTTCTTATCAATTTCAATAATAAGGTTCAGGCACTATCTTCATATGTGTTCATAGCGGCAAATGTGATACTCCACTCAAAGGAGTTAACTCTTCAAATAAAACATCTCAAGGGACTGCTTCCATCTGTAATCCCCTTGTTGACCTCCCATCACCACAGTTTACGTGGTTTCACCCAGGTTAAGCTCTTTCCTCTGATGGTTTATTTAGCATCTTTACCATGGATGGATTAAATGGTTTGGTCTTACATTTATTTTTTCTTATCATGTTGGTAATCAGCTTTCCTTTAGCATCTTTGTCATGTCTTGCTTCTCGGATTGGACATCAGTTGTCTGACCAAATATTAACACTAGCTACCTTTTACTGTTGGCATTGGTATTGCTTTGCCGGTTCCCAAGCCCGGACACAGTGACAAGAGTGCCTTCCAACTACAGGTGGAATTAGGGAGTTCTGGTAGGGATTTGGTTCCGTCATTTCAGGTTTTGGGTATGGCTTTGAGTCCAGGCTGTATCAGTTCAGGTCCCTTGGATTTGGGTCAATAATGATGGCAGATTAGTCGGGTCTGGGACATGCAAGTTGGGTTAAAGGTCAATTGTATTAGTCAAACTGTGTTTCTGATTTGATTGGTTTTTGGATATTTTTAGATAGTTAATCGATCAATAAAGCACAGTTTATTATCTGAACTAGTGCACTTTAATGAATGTGAAATTACCATAGATAAACAAGTAAACTAAATCAAGTGTTACCATATAAGAGTATAACCAACGCTGCTATGATAATTGCTGCTGTTATCTGCATGAAATGGTAATTTCAATCAACCGGTGGTTCAGCACCAAATTTAGGCTACACAAATAGACTTAAAATTTGGATCCATTTGGGATAAAAGTCTGACCAAATGGCATGATACGGAGAGCTGCTCTCCACCTCGCGGACAATTAAACACATACATCTCTTTATACAGCATGAGGTCCCTGTCTATAAGTTCATGACCATCAGCAAAATTGATATGGCAATTATGCCAACAATGCCTAAGCCTAACTATTTTTGCAAAATAAATTCTTGTATGTACCAGCATGATACTAATATTGGATGTTACTAAGAACTGATAGTATTGTTACTTGAGTAGCAATGTGATCTGTGACTACCAGGACCACAAGTACCTGCAGTTGAAAGAACAGCAACAGCAAAGAAAGCATCAGCATTGGCAACAATACTAAATAAATGATGATGACAACAACGGCGATGGTGACAATGATGAGAATGATCATTGTTGTCCTAACCATCATCACAATTGTTATGATGTTAACTTGTAATTTCATCCTCTACAGTTGCTTGTGCATCGTGTGCTGACAAAGCTGTGGCCTCTTTTGGAACTTGATAATTTAGAAGTCAAATCTTTTGAGAGAAGGTGCTTTGAAGAGTTGAAGGTTTATCTTGCTGAAAATCCTGATTGTGCTAGGTATAATTTTTCAGCTTTTCTCCTCATTAAATGTTTTCTGATGTCAAGGTTTCTCCCTGAAGGACATTAGATTTGTGGAGTTAGGCTGATGCCTGATGATTAAGTTTTATTGCTTCTTTCGTAATTTGTTGTGGCCTTGTGGGATATTTGTTGGTTGGTTAATAGGTCAAGAAATAAAGAAAAAAATGGAGCTATTGCTGCAGTGTCTTGATATTCTAATGTTTACTGAAGGAAGCAAATTTTCATTCTTTTTCTTTTTATTTCACTTCGTTTTGCAGGTTAAGGGCTTCCATGGAGGACTTTTTTGACAATTTTGATCCAAATAAATCTTCATCTCCAGCCGGAGTGTTTAGCAGTCGTCATGAGGTTCTAATAACCTTAATTGCTTAACTTTTAATAACAACGTATGCCATACATTCAGATAGCATTGGTTAATGCCACTACCTTTACCTATGGTACCTGTTTACCTGACATAATCAGCCTTTGAGCAAAGAACTAGAAGGTCCAATACAAATTTCAAACAGCCAATAAATTCAGATTTTTTTTTTATCTGAAACATAAATAATAAACTAAATGTCAGTTTGAATTAAAATAATAACCAAAAAGGTAGGAAGAATTGAAGATATGCAATTAGTGGGATGTTTGTATCAGTATTAAGAGTTAATGAGGTACAGAGCCAACATTTAAAATGTTATTCCTATTTAAAATCTGTGTTTGTGACTTTTTTTTATGATTTATTCTGCTATTTTAGGGTGCAGACTTCGAATGTGTTCCAGTCTCATTAATGGATCGTGTAGTGGACTTCTTGAATGTAATTATAATTTAATAGAAATTAATACATTCATTTTTTTTTAACTTATTTTTGATGGAGAATGATTGCATGATATAAAATAATTCCAGGAAGCAAGGGATGACCTAAGGCATGCTGTAGCAAATGATTTGGCAACTATAAAGAGCGAAAGTTTTTCAAGTTTAAATTCCAATGTTGATGACCATGTCAAGGATATAACAATTGATTTTCAGAAGAAAATTACTTTGGGCATGGAGAAATCTGATTCTGACTTGCCAGCGTTACTTTTAGGTCTGCCTTTTCTCATCTAACTAGATAAATGCATATTTCTCTAAAATTTGAAGAAATTTTCATGAAGTCCATGAAATTTTATGCTGTCTTTTTTGTTGGCTAGCATTGAACTTTTTGCATGGAAATTTCTTTGAGTGCAATGTAGTGGATAAAACCTAAATTTAGTATCGACAAAATTGCATGGAATTTGTAATGAGTGTTTTTGCGATGAGTGTTGTATCTTACCACTTGTGTCCTCCAAAAAGCTCGACGCAATGATCCCATCAAGCCTTGTGAGCAACGCAACATTGCACATCTGTAGTATAGCTGTTACACTTATATGTTCAATTCTAACTATACAGAGATGGAAAAGGAAGATCAGTTGTTTAGCTCAGCTTTGCAATCAAGAAGTGAAGCTCTGCAGAGAATAAAACAGAGCCAACAAAACCTTATTCTCGTTGCCTCCTTTCTGGATCGTATCCCCAATCTGGCTGGCCTGGCTCGAACTTGCGAGGTGATATTTCTGTTGTATTTTTTTCCCTCTTTTTTTTTTTGTTTAGTACAAATAATACACAATGTTCTGATGGCCTTAACCGGTTATTTACTAATTGGACACTTGTTGAATCATGGTCAATTCAAACACCAATGACTAATTTCCCCTGAGCGTTTTTTGATGTGACTTCAACCTTGTTACCCCCATTTACTTCACATAAACTTGAATCCCAACATCTAAACCAACTTCACCTTAGTTTAGTTGATTTTCGACATCAGGAAAAACAGACTTACTTTAGTAGGAACAAAGTCGTCAAAACTAAAGGAAAATTTTAACTTTTCTATCACGCACACCTAACAGTGGGTGTCATAGAGGATACAAATAAAGGGTGGGTTTATTCATATATATGGCATGGTGAAATATGGCAGTAGTCGCAAAACAATCTTTATCTTTTTACGGTGATGTCTGCAAGATGCAGGAAGTAAAACAATGTTTCTGAGGTGTTCATTGTGTTTTCTTTCTTTTAATAGGTTTTTAAGGTGTCTGGATTGGCTATTGCTGACACAAGTGTTCTTCAGGACAAGCAATTTCAGCTTATAAGGTGATGCAAAAACTTTTTAGTTAGGATAGCTGACAAACACCCATATACCCTTGCAAATGACCTAAACTATTTTGAGATACTCTTGCAAAAACAAGAAATTAGATGTAAAAATTAACCCAGTACTCTTCCAAGCCACCTTATAAAAAAATTCCATAAGTTTTTCCTGACCAAATAGGAGGAGATAAGCTAATATTACAGTGTACCTCAAACATTTCACATTTAGTTAACAGTCTGCTAGTTATGGTTACTGCTTAGGAGTTTGTTATTATACTTATTTGCATACTTTTGCTTCTGCTTATTTCCTTTTACCATTTTTTTTTTTTGTTGCTGTAATTCGATTTGTATTAAATGCAGTGTGACAGCAGAAAAATGGTTGCCTATACTGGAAGTTCCAGTGAACAGTGTAAAAGCTTTCTTGGAAAAGAAGAGGCATGAAAGTTATTCTCTCATAGGCCTAGAGCAGACTGCTAACAGCACTTCCCTTGACCAATTTTCATTCCCAAATAAATCGGTACATGCCAAAACTATGTGTTAAAGCTGTTTTAGTCAGTTTTTTGCAACAAAACCTAACATATTTACCATTATTGCAATTAAGAACATAAATATCACATCTTTGTTTTAAGTATTATAGCTTTCAATATGCTTTTAGTGTTATCATGTTGTTTCTTTGACCCATCCAAAACCAAAAATTACTAGTTTATGGTTGAAAGTTTTGGTTTCTCCTTTTGTATTTTTGTAACAATATTTTTTGTCTAATTGACGTGTAGCCTCTTCTTTATAGTTTAAACTATATTTTTCTATATTGTTGCAATAAAAATGTGAATTGACCAACATCTCGTTATGATGATTTGCAGATATGTGAAATGATGAAGGAATAAGATACAGCTTTCTAATCTCAAGATAATGTTGTATATAATTTTTGTAGGTTCTTGTGCTTGGTCGGGAGAAAGAAGGCATTCCAGTTGATATTATACACATGTTGGATGCATGCGTTGAAATTCCTCAACTTGGAATTATTAGATCGCTCAATGTTCATGTCAGTGGTGCCATAGCTGTGTGGGAGTACACTAGGCAACAAAGATCCCTGCAATAAACTATAGCATAATTATGTTACTATTATTTGTTTCCTTGCCCTTCAATTTGTTCTTCTGTTCTTTTGTTTTGTTTTAAATTATTATTATTTTTTTGATCGAGCTCTGAAAAATTTTTGCTTCCATTGGGGAGGAGCATCCCTGCCGGTGATTCTTAACAGGATTTGTCCGAAATTAATCCAATTATAATTAGCTTTGTCAATTGTATACTTATTTTTGTGACGAGGTACTAGGTTGAATATGTTTTATTGTCAGAGAGAAGATCACGATTTTAAACTTATTTGCTCCATGTCACGAAATATATCATATTGATGACAGAAAAAGGGTAGCATTCATACTTTCTGATTCGAAAAGGACGTCCAGTGCCTCCGCCTTATGGACATCCAATGATTTTTGGTATATAGGTTTCTCTATATGAATTGTTCGGTATATTTATACTCTGTTTTCAACCCCATTGGTTACCAGAAAATTCCAGTAATACCAGATAATGGAAGAGTGACTGGAATTGTGGTATTTGGTTTTAAGAGAAAATATCAGGAAATTTTGGGGAAATACCGGATTTCAGCTATTGGCCGGTATGTGTGCTGGTAGGGTATTTAAAATATTGTATTTATACTCGTTTAGTCGTAGGCAGGAGGTCTATACATTTTACCCACGAGTGTTTTGGCTTGTATTGTCGGGTGTTACTGGTAAGTTTAGTTTGCATTTTGATTTTTAAAATTAGGATCAATTTATCGGGGGCAACTAAACAATCTAAAAATGATATAAAAACTTTTTTTGATCATTAAGCTTTTCATTCCTCATTTTTGGTCAATAAATTTTGTTATTCAATAACATTCGGTCACTCCGCCAATTGCTTATCCGATCTGATAAAATATTTATACGAAATCAGATTGTCAAAAATGAAGAGAACAATTGTATCACTTTTTCTTCATTGATTTCCATCCGTCCTTCTCAATTGGAACTCATAAAAAAAAAAAATGAAATAACATGCATTTTGGGATAATCTATTACTTTGGACTTGAATAGTATTTGTAATTCGCATAATATATTCGATCAACCTACTGTCCTTATAGAAAGATAAGCTTAAAACGACATCTCTAAATTAATTTAATACGTTTCCCTAATTAATTTGATACGTTTAGTTTAAATTGAACGGTCTTGCTTCCGAGTCTGGAACCAGATAAGAGCAGAAAGGAGGCCTCATCACATTCAGCATCCTCTTGGAGCAGATCTTCCATCTGAACCGTCCGATCTAATCTCGATGGATAATATTTTACAAACAACACGAATCTCGACGGACCTGGTATTAATCACGGGACATCATCATTACATTCGGATCAAAGGACTGTCCGGACTGATAGTCTTTTCAGCTCTCCTAACGGGTTCTCGGGTCGAATTTCCCTTTTCGTGGTCACTTAACGGGTTCGGATTCGAGCGTTCCCCTCTTCATGTTCACTAATTTCCAAAAGCTCTCTGCTATTCTCTGTCCGCTGTTTCTCTCCGGTTCGCTATGAATCCGACGGCTGAAGAGGGAGCAAGCGATCCCTTCTCCGCCGAACCCCAATCTACGTAAGCTCTCATCTCTCCCCTTTTACCTCCTCCTAATCAACTTAGGTTTCTCTTGAATTTTTTCATATGCGTTTGGATTTTTCCCCCTTGGCTGAACCCAGTCAGAAGAATCCGTACAAAGATCCAGACGACGGGAGACAGAGATTTCTGTTGGAGCTGGAGTTCATTCAATGCTTGGCTAACCCTACCTACATTCACTGTATTCCCTTTCTCTTGTTCTTGATTTGTTTTTTCCGAGCAATAAGTGCTTATTTTTATGCCTTTGTCTGAAACACTATATTATGTGCCTCATTCAAAAGACACTAAAGTACTTACAGTTTCCTACTAACCTCCTAAATATAACCGACAGCTGAAACCATGATCATTTCAATCGAATGATGCTTAGTTGCCCCTGATGCTTTACTTGATTAATAGCAATTATATTCATGACCAGACACCAAAATACTTGTTGTTGGTTGATTTCGTTTTACTCAGGCCTTGTCTTTAAAGTGATTTTCTATCCTTTGAAAGAATCTGTTATATATTTTGCTTCAAGGACACCATCACCAGTCACAGTTCACATATTTTGCTTGAAAGCATGTGAAATTGTGATCTAATGAACCTTGTCAAATTAGAAACTGGTACAGGGGCAAAAAGTAATCATGTGGCAACTATATGTTGACTCTATACGACCTCCATATGCTTTGATGATTAACCCATGTATAAATGTTAATTGATATTTGACATGTATCCTCTTGATAAACAGATCTTGCGCAAAACCGTTACTTTGAAGATGAGGCATTTATAGGATATCTGAAATATCTCAAATATTGGCAAAAGCCGGAGTATCTTAAGTTCATTATGTCAGTTCTCTTTTCCTATCTTTTCAAGGCATATACTACTAATATGCTTAGGTCTTATCTTCTTTTGCTTACATGATATGTGAGTTGTATATCTCAGGTATCCTCATTGCCTTTTCTTCCTTGAGCTTCTCCAAAACCCTAACTTTCGTAATGCAATGGCACATCCGGGTAGCAAGGTAATTTATATTTTTTTTCCCACTAAAGTATATGTTTTACATGAAATCATTGTTCTAGGGTATAATATGCACTCGTGCGAGCGAATAATACAATGTATAGCAAGACCAAACATTGGATATTATCATTTATCATTTATGCTGTCTGCATATCATGAAAATGCCTTCTGCTTCCAGCATGTCTGATGCTCGATTGTTGATTTTATTTATTTATTTATTTTTTTAGGAAATGGCAAGGGATATGTGATTTTTCCACCTATTTTGTTGAGTATATTAGTAGTAGTTTGATGTAGGTGTGGATATATTTTGATATAGATACTGTAGACACACAAATGAAAATCTTTTTTTAGTGTATTTTTCACTTAACTGTTGTTCACCTGTTTCCTGATTTACTTGGACAGGAGTTGGCTCATAGACAACAGTACTTCTTTTGGAAGAACTATAGAAACAATAGGCTGAAGCACATCCTACCTCGACCTCCTCCTGAGCCGGCCCCACCATCAGCCTCTCAAGCTACAACAGTTCCAGTGCCTGCACCTTTGCCAGCACCTGCATCAACCTCTGCATCTTTGCCGCCTATGGCTACAGGGAATTCAGCTAGTGTACTCTCGTCTATGCAACAGTTTGGCTCAAATCTATCAAAGGCTGATGTGAGAAGTACTATGGGAGATCGTAGAAAGAGAAAGTATGTACATTTTCCACCCCTACAGTAATTGTTCAATTCAAATTATCTTCAAACTTTATTTTCTCTACTCTTGAAGGTAGTTGACATCTTTTTAGAAAAGCAAGAAAAGACTTTGTAAAAAAATGAACTAAGTTTCATATCTGCAATTGAGATAGATATACATCAGTCAAAAGTCATGTGATGATATGTTGGTTGATAAGGTAGACCTTTATTAACATAAGTTTTTATCTATTGAGCAACAAAAATTTTAAGATGCCACAACAAGATATATTGCATTTACTTTGATTGTTTTTTGCGTTGAAGAACATATTTTAATAGTATGGATTGAATTGAGGCCTCTTCGTTCTCAGATACTTGAGTTTCTTTTTGTGTTGTGCAGGAAGGATAATTGAGACAGCTATCGTCTTATGCCAAGTTAATCATAATTCTTTTTCTATTCTGTTATGTGGCTAATATTTTTCCCAAAACTGCATGGAAATGGCTATATGAGGTAAAGAAAGTTAGAGGTTCAACTTATATAGGTTGTAATGTAAAAGCATTGTTCAGTTAGAATGATTTGGAGTTTTGCAATCTTATGATTGGGAATTTTAGGTGTTAACTCTTGTTGAATCGTTTTAATGTATCATCACGAGTAGGTTCATGTGTACTTGATCATCATGAAACTTTTAGAATACAGCACATTTTTTTTTTTTTTTTATGTAGACCTTGCAGTAGTCATGTTATAATTATCGTAAGTTATTATTGTTAAATATAGAGAGGCCTTATTTGTAATTTATGAAATTAGAAAACTATACAATGGCTAACAAATAAAAGACCGTTGACTGATATCAAAATTTTAACTGCCAGCTTATTTCCCATAATCCTTATACTGTTGAATGACTGCCCCGCTGTTAAAGGCAGTTATTCGTTTTTTAAAAAAGCTTAATATTGAGGCAAATATGTGTACAATGCATCAAGTACTAAAGCTAAAAGATGATTTTTGATTAATTGATGCATTTAAGTATTCTTCAAGACAAAAGAGTCCTTGATATGACACTATCCATGTGTACCAAATAAAAGGAGCTTCATGCGTTGCATTCTGGGTAAAAATTATGCAGATGGTTAAGACGTGCATCGATATTTTGAAATAAATACACTTTACCCACGTTGTTGTTGTCAATTAAGAGACTATTCATCGTACGCTCTTATACATTTGAACTCTATCCACCTTCTCTAGCCACACTTTCTATTTGTAACATGCATTTCGCAACTGCCAATTTGGAATTATCAGGTTCAGTGGTTCACGTTCCTTTTAATTACTCTTTTGAATTTATGTTTTAAAAAGAAATGTTCGGTAACACAAAGCATAACATTTGTACAACTATTTACTAAGATAAAATTTATTATCTCTGGAAATGAATAAAGTTAGGGCATGAAGACCGCACGAAGCAGATCATCTCAAAAGCATATTCTATTCCATATGAAAGCGTCCTTTGTCCGAATAAAGTCTTACTGTAGATCTAGAATTACTTTTCCGGTATGCAAGGCCTGTCCAAGCCTCCAAGGAACCTGCATTTAACTCTTTCCTCTTTCATTTTTCCTAAGAAAATGTATGAATGGTCATCATTAACATCAGTACCAAACAGGCACCATGCCAATGCAGGAATGATACCTCTTGATACAGGAACGCTACCAATGCAGTATTCTCTTCTTCTCTTCTTTATTTCAATTACTTTTTGGCAAGTCAAACAAATAAAGGGGAGATAACAAACAGTACCTCATGAATAACAGAACATACAGCTAACAAATTTGATATGTTTGCAGAAGATATGTATATAAAAAATTAGTACATCCTAAGTCAAAAATAAAAAGACTCAGTACGCAATTGTTGAAAACAAACTTGAGTGAGGTCAGGGGCTGGGGGTTTGCAAATCCCCATAAAATTGCATAGAAAATTAAGATGCCTCAGTACCTATAACTACCATAACTACCTCCCAACCTAGGAGATCCCTGGGACCCGTAATATGAAGCATGGGAGGAAGCAGGATAAGAAGAGCTGCTGTACTGAGAGTAGCTTGGTCTATAACCAGCATCTAGATTACTACTTCCATAAGAGGCTCTTGCTGGCTCTTTATGTCCTGCAAGGAACTCCTGCATAATCCAAAACTTTAGGTGTAAATAGTTTCCCGAAAAAAGTGCGGTTGGTACAAAACCCTACACCCTAAACAATAAGGGGATGCTTTTGGAAGTTTCACTAATCAAGCTGGTCAGAAGTAGTGCAATATTGGCAAACCTCCAAAATCCAGCTCATTTGAATAGTTTTAGTAATCAGTGCAATTACAATAGTATCATATCCTCAAAAGTCCAATCCAGTTTAAACTAATCCTAATCACCCAGTTTTTAATCTAGTTTTCCAAATAATTTCTGCTTCAACTTAAAACCGACTGGACCATTGTGCCTCACTTTCATACTAATTTACACATTTGGCACCATCAAATATAAAATAGTGAACAAAGACCAAGAAAAAGCTAAGTAAAATAAAAAAAAAAAAACAATAACAATAACACAAACTGGTAAGCACACAACAAACTATAAAAAGAATATTAATTTCACACTTTTAAATAAACTGAGGCTAATATCGTGCAATATAAGATTTTATTGGGCAAATTTTGGGTTGAATCAAAAGGATGGTCACAATGACATACCAGTTTAGCACAAAAAAGAAGTCATAGAATGCTAAAAGTTTGCCCTGTTCTTTATACCTGAACAAGCTGCTGTGCCGCTTGAACTTGAGAAGATGTACCCTTGATTTCAACTGTTATTTCATCAGCTGTTCCTCGGCTCTCTTGCACTGTCACCACAGCCCCACTCGTAGCTCGTATGTAAGATATGTTGCCTCCACCTACCCCTATTATATCCTCAGCATACGTCAAAGGAATTTGCATCGTCTGTGTTATCTGTACAGTGTTTATCAAACAAACACCCAAGTTTCAAATACAAACACATTCTTGTTACTTCACACACCGGTTATGCTCAATGTTTGTTTGGGGCCCCACTAGACATTTTGGACCAATGTTAGAACTGATTCTTAAAATATTCAGCAGGCTTTCCAAAACAGCACCAACCAGCTTACCAGAAACATGCAATAGCCAGATAAACCTTAACTTGGGAAGGACAAAAAGGCAAATATCAAACAAAAATTAATGCAGGATGTACCTGAGTAACTAGTGGGGCCCCTGAAACTGCACGCCCCAGTCCAGAAGAATAGCTTGGCTGAGCTGGGTCACGCCCGTACAAAGAGAGGCCAGTGCGTGAAGGCGCCTCTGCATTGACTGGCTGCTCTCGGTCAAGAAAGATAGGGTCACGCTTCCCCGGAACATGTGGATAGTCAGAAAGCACTGATTGCAGAGGTGGCACCGGCACAACTAATGGTTGAGGTGGTGGGGCCACATCAGCTGCCCATTTTTCAGTTTGTGGTTGTTGAGGTGCTGCTAGCGCTGCTGCTGCTACTGCTGCAGCATTCCCCTAAACGATGATATGGGTTAAGATCAGATGGTTAAAATATGATCAACCAAAAGAAAAGACAGTAGAAATTTCATCAAAATACAAAGAAGAATTGCAAAGATGCTAATCCAAATTCATTGTCATTGCTATTCCAGCTAAACAAACACCTAAGTTTAAATTTAAAAGACTCACAATCTTCTCAAACAGAGGGAGAATACTCTGATCCACTAGAAACTTGCGGAGATGACCCACAACACCTAAAAGGGCCTTTTGGACATTTGGAGTTTCGCCTTGGATCTCGACTATCCTTTCGTCTTCAGAAGCATAATAAGGACGTTCGTCTGGTAAAGGAAACCATTAACATATCTCATTTATCTTACTATAAAAATCAAGAGAACATAAAATAATAAAAAATATTTCTGGTCTTCAATCAACTCTAGACTCACAACTATTCAATAAAATTGATCTTTACATGGAACTTCAAAGAACAAATACAATGTAATGACAAATTTACAACAGTTGCAGTATCAGTACATGCTAGCACAAGGTTTGACAAGTGATGGCACGTCTACACCCTCTTAATTGATGACTCCTCTGAATTTGATATTCAAGCATCATATTGAGAAATAACCCAAGCAAAAGCACAAAAAAACCAGAGGAATAAGAGCAATGATTAAATAAAAGTGGTATAAAATCAAGTGGAACAATGTAACAGGTCTTACATGTCAGTATATACTATACACAATTTTCAGTGCTTAATCAGTCAGTTGCCTGAATATCTTTCAGAAATCAAAAGTTTGGAACAATATACAGTACATACTGGACAGAAAAAATATTTAAATGATATGTACCAGCAGTCTAGCATGTTAATCAGCCATATAACAGATATCAACCATAATTAAGCAAGGAACAACAGGATAAAGATAAACCATAATGCCTTTGTAATGATAAAGCACATACCAGGGGTGATAACACGTATCGTGGCACCACTTGTCTCCTGGATTGTCTTGATAGAGGATCCTTGTTTTCCAATCAAATTCACGGCTTGTGACGAGACAACCAAGAGTCGAATTGCGCAGATAGCTGGCACCTGTGTTGCACTAACTGTAGTCTCTGCACCTGACTCTGGTATTCCATTGATCCGCTTAAATATTCTCAATACTGCCTCCATTGCTGGCGCAATCTCAGTGCTGGGCTCTTCTTTTCCAGATACCAAAACCTATATCAACAATCATATATTAGTTACCTTTACATACTTAATTTTCCTTTATTGATATAATGCCAGCAAATTATATACTAATGTCACAGAATAAACTTATATTTGTTGTTGGATACTTACTTATGCAGAGAAGAATTTTGACAATTCCATATCAGATCTTACCTAATTGAGTGCCGTCATTCGCTTTTGCACTAGACCAATACCAGATTGCAATCAGTTAATCTTCCTTTTTTTTTTTTTTTTTTTTTTTGGTTATACTATTCAGTATACACTTCATTATGTGGACTACAGTTTTCCCTGGAGAACAGGTCTCAGAGGAAACAAAAGTATTCTAGAAATTAGAAACAATCACTAAAAAAATACTCACTACTCTTTCAGCAGTGCCAACTGGACCTTCAAGGATTCGAACTCTAGCCTTCGTCTCCTCACAAAGCTTCTTGATTAGCTCTCCCTTTCGACCAATTATACTCCCAGCCTTCAAAACTGGAATAATCAATCGAAACACGCTGTATCCCGGCCATCCAGGCCACTTACTGACGGGTGCTTCACCTTGCACGGCCGTCTCCGGTGGTTCTTCCGACGGTCCGGCAGCCGGAGCGATGGGATCCTCCGTTTGTGGCTCTTCCTCCTCCTCTTCAACCTCTTCCTCGACCTCCTCCTCCACCTCCTCTTCGACCTCTTCTTCTACTTCCTCTTCTTCTTCTTCCTCTTCCTCTTCCTCTTCCACTACCTCTGGCTTTGCCTCAACCAGATCTTTTAGTTTCTGCCTTAATCTCGCCATTGTTTCGGAGAGAAGGTTTTGAGCGCAGAGAGAGAGAGAGAGGCAAGGGTTTTGCGAGAGAGAGGAACAAGCAGCAGCCAAGATTCAATAGAGCTTCGAACAAAATTAAATTGTAAATTATTTGATTGATGATAATTAATTAATTACAATTATACGATAGATAGTTCTAGTAGCGTAATAACTTTTCTATGATGTAATGGTAGTATGGTGCCTTTGCACAGAGCACATGTGCGTTGCGGACTTGCGGTGTTGTGCTTAGGGATGAAAACGGACCGGATACGGATCGGATACTAGTCAAATCATATCCGCATCCGTTTTCTTTTTCCGGATACGGATACGGATTCGGATATGTTCGGATACGAATACGGATCGGATGTTAATCGAATACGAATACGAATCGGATATTGTCGAATATGAATACGAATACGAATAAATTTCGGATTTTAAAACAAATATCCATAATTTAACATACAAAATGTTAAAATAAATAATAATAATAATCTCAATATCGCATGTCATCAAAACATTATATAATCTCTATTCGCTATAATTATCATAATCATTATTAATCATTGCATTGTACAATATAACATATAAAAATTGTAATTATTTTTAATCATCATATCGTATTGTATAATATTATATTATTTTACCACATGATATGTATAAAGTTACAATTCGCATAATCATTATAAGTTATTGTATTACATGGTGTAATACTATACTGTTTAGTATGTTTAAATTTATAATTATCATGATCGTTATATTATAGTATAATATTTTATACTATATAATATATACAAATTGTAGTTAGCATATATAATCATTATTAGTTATGTACAAAATAATTAATATAATCATTGTTATAATATGTAACTTCAGTTGGTATTGGTATAGTGAATCAGGGATGCTTTTTAAATTCTCGGCCGAATTCATAATAAAAAATGAAGTAAGACGTACGAAGGAACAACAAAAAAAAAAAAAAAATACATAAAAAATAGCCCACTTTAGCTCATGTCCAATGAACAGAGGTCCCATTGTCAGTTTCCCCTTCGCTTTTAATTTCCACTTCAGCCCATGTCAAGGGTCGACCTATCCTCATATCCGCATCGCTAACTCAAATCCGGATATCCGTTTCTGAAAATATTTCGGATCCGGATTTTATCCGTATTCGTATCCGTATCCGCATCAATATTCGTTCTCATATCCGCATCCGTATCCGTTTAAAAATATCCGTATCCGCATCCGTATCCGAACGGATACGGATCCTAAAATCCGAAACCGCTATTTTTCGGATTCGGATGCGGATCGGAGCGGATTTTATCCAATCCGTTTTCATCCCTAGTTGTGCTCCACTCAACCTGAACTTTTTATTTTATTATGGGATTTTCTCCAGTCTCTTGGGTCCCACTGTCCCAGGCTCCCAGCCTCCGAGGGGTTTGTTTTTGGGCTTTATAAATTATAAACCCACGACTTCGGCAGCTCCTCCTGTACTGTTTGGTTTGGGCCTTCCTCTCTTATCTTTGTCGACTGTATATAATTCATTCAAGGCCCATTAAAGACCATATTATAGGCCGATTTTCTGCTTTCTTTTTCCATACGGATAGACCTACAAACGCAACTAAACTATTACGAAACAACCATTTTAGTTAACCATTCATTTATGACAGGAAATAAAATTTAATTGCGTTAACCGTTTCATTTTTCAAACAAAAATAAAAAAAATTTATTGATCAATAAAGACGATCGAAACAATCAATTTTTTGTCAAAACAATTTAAAATAATTTAAGTGAAGAAGTATAAGAAAAACCACACAACTTAAATACATTGTTATCAATTTTTTATACTCAATGCATCATCCAAACATTATTTAGGAATAAAATATAACATCTATATTATATCAAAAGTTATTCTCGCTCTTTTCTATTCTTGCTTATACTAGTGCAACCAAACACAATTCTGGATGAATTGATGACGTAGGTGAATATAGATAATAAATTAACGATGTTTTGCTAGGTTTACCGCTATTGATCTCTATTGCACGAGATGTAGATGGACGCAGTTTAGCAGCATGTAGATCTGTATTTATAGTGTACTCTATGGTGTAACGGGTCATATTCCAACTGAAAACAGCCCCGGATGACAAAGGCCACGCAAATCGCTCCTCGGCTAGTGCCATAAGGCGCATCTGTGTGATTAATATGGTTTACTTTTATTTTTTCTGGCCTAAATCACTTCAAGAACATTGTATTTTAGAATTTTCCTTTTTTTAGCAACCAAGACACTCGTCACTTGGGCATGGCCTATATACAATAATACATAAAATATTAAAATGAAATAATGTTATTCATGTACTGCTAAAAAAAATTATCAAAATATTTACCTATAAACATTATTATATCATGCATGAAAAGTAAAGTCTATAACACATTTTCCTCTCAGTTTAACCTCCGCAAGATTGGTATGATATATTCAGACAACAATACAAAAATCCACAACAACAGCCTAAGCTAAAAAAAAAAGCACTCATTTTATTAAAGTGTCTTAAACTATGTACTGAAACTATTTTTGTGAGTTCATGCCAAAAGTAAGTCATGGTACTTATCACTAAATCATACAAATTGAATGTACAAGAGTTGGTCAGTAAAAATTGACATATTTTTTTTTCTTAATTCACTCTTTTGTGTGTTTGGCAATGAATAAAACAAACAAAAATTGAGATATTGGCGGATAACTAAATTATCATAGTTTTGACAAGGTTGTATGGTGACCAGCAAAAGGTAATTTCCAAATATTTTTTTAATTTTATAGTTATAATTATTATTATCGAAATAACAAAAAATACATTACAATTGATCAAGTTATATGAATTATTTAATTATTGAAATAAGATTAATTAATTTTCAATTGTATTACTATTATATTTTAGTTGATTTGATGCTTCCAATTTAAAATTTAAAATTTATTTTTGAGAAAATTTTTCCCTATTATTTTTATATTTTTTTTAGTATCAATGGCATTAGATATGTTTTTTTATGAAAAATCTGATTTTTAATTTGAATTATCTAATTTTTTTTATTTGTCCAATTATAGCACGACCCATTTTGTCTAATTAAAGGTGAAAACACTGACGTCAATCAACACACTCCTTCGAGATGTAATTGTGGAGATTATAGCACAATTTGCTTCACGCTCTACTCTCCTTTTTTATTTTTCCGACCTTCATAACTTTAAAATTTCGTAAGTAAATATTACTTCGCTTTCTATGTTTATTATTTTTTCTGTATTTTTTATTTTATTAATAAAAAAGAGTAATTTATATGTTTGATGTGATTCTCCTTATATGTACAGTTTGTTTCTTATTTCTTAATTGTACAATTAATCTTTGATAAGTCACGATTCTTTTGTACCTGCAAAACTTTATTCAAGATTTGTGGATTTCGTTCTGGTAAATTTTAATGCATGGCCTAGTTATATATGGATTTAGTTTTGTTGATGTAATTTTACTCTTAAATGTTCTTTAATCTCATTTTTCTATAAGTGTAAGTTTTTTATGTGATATCAAAGGATAAGTTAGTCAAGGAGTGAATAACACAGAGATGGAGATTTCTACCTTGAACTGCAGCTACCAATCGATATTGCATTGATATCTATTTTGTATGGTCAACATGGCAAAAAAGATGCTTTTTTTTAAAAACAATAACAAAAAAAGAAAAAAAAATCATTTTTGAATATATATATATATATATATATAGAGAATGGATATAGTACACTGATGTGTACGGATCATCCCCGTACACATGAGTCGTTTTTCAAGATTCAAAATTCAAACGGTTAATCCGAACTGTTCAAGTTGTTCTCCATATTGAAAAACTCAGATAGACCAAATTTTACATTTTTTTTAATTTTTTTGCTATTTATTATGTTATTTAAAAAAAAAAACACTATAATCGGAGTATTTCAAGCCCTCCAATTTGAAAATATCATATTATATAGCAAAAAAATTTTAAAAAAATATAAAATTTGGTCTGCAAGAGTTTTTCAATATAAAGAACAACTTAAACAGTTTGGATTGACCGTTTGAATTTTGGATCTTGAAAAATTACTCATGTGTACGGGGACGATCCGTACACATTAGTGTATTTTATCCATTCTCTATATATATATTATTTTATTGTTCATATCCGTGATTATCTTTCCTTATACTTTATTCTTTCATGTTTAATAAATAGTTCATCGTGGCAAATTGGCAACAGTCATACAGGTAGTAGAACTGACCAACCAACCATAATCATTTAGGATTTAGAAAATGATTGTCAAGTTTTGGACAACAACAAGCCCAAATGGCGGAAGCATTTTGTATTAGACCCGTGTCTATAAATGTATTTCTTTGATGCTCACATGAGTTTATTTCTGTTGTGTAATTTTTGCTTCGCACATTATAGATTATGTTGTCTTGGTTTTGTTATTTTACTTAGTTTTTTTTTTCTAAATTCATTACATAGTGCAAGTGCTATCAAAGCATTGCATATGATCTGTAATCTGGTCTACGCAGAAGATGTAATGTTTAGGACCATATGCATGCTTGCCAGAAAGCATCATGCCTGTGTGCTTGCGGCAGATATTGCACTTCTATAGATAATGGAGCAAACAGATACAAACATCAATATTCGAGGTGAATTTTCGTTACAATTCTGTAGGATTTATGTTTGATAATAAATGTTTAGACTGTAGAGTATTGTAAATGTGAATCATTGGAATTTTCTTGCTTGCGACAGTGCTCTGCGATGTTTACTTGCAACAACGCGGTATTTTTTTTCTACCGTTTTTCTCCTTTTTTTTTCTTTGCTTAGTTTTGTGTGGTCTGCATTTTGATAATGGAACTGCTGGAGCATCGAAGTATTTATTGTTTCTTTTTTTATGGTGATTCACAGATATAAAAGGTTATTTTTAGATCGGTAATGTTGAAATATGAGGATAGAGCATTTAGGATCAGCTTGCATTTGTTTCGAGTAAGCTTTATTTGATTCATTGTGATTGGTTTTTAAGGGTTCCTTTTAAGTTTTGCAAATGTGTGATGTTGGGACAAATTTAGGATTTTTTTATCTAAATTCTATGTCTAACGTGCAAATTTTGGATTGGCCAATGATATCTTTCGAAAGGTTTCCTTTGTTTTGTATAACGGTTTGCTCTAATCGTGTTTTTCTTTAATAACCTGCAGTGATAACTTTTACATTGATCTTGATGGCGCATATAAGAATATATAGTCAGATACAAAAAAGATATAAGTGATATGCCATTATACAAAATAGATATCAATGCGAGTTCCATTTGTCGTTTTAAATTTTTTCATGGACTGTGTTCCACTCCTCTAAAAATATTTTATCATTTTTTTTATTTTATAGGACTACTGAGTGAGCATTGGAGCTCATGGACCCACTTGTTCTATTAAACTAATATGCACCTTCATTATATGAACATAAGGTTGGGAAAATCAATAGAGAATTGATTTATGAGTACCACTAAGGTTTAAATTCTAATTGATGAATTACAATTTAAATCAGTGGAGAAATGTTCCACACATTCACCTAATAATGTTTGTGTTGGTTAGTATTGATTAAACAATTGATTAGACAATTCATCACCCATACTCTTATACTTTCGCGATCTTTCAAACTTGAAACAAATGTAGATGAATCGCGCAACGCGCGAGATTAGCACTAGTATTAATAAGATTTAGAAATTTGTGCCTATTCATATTTCAAGGTTTTGCTAGAATATGAATAAGCATCCGAATAAGCCCAAATTCCTTATTCATGTGTTGTTTCATCCAAATACGCTGGGTCCCTTTTTTGTTTTTTTTTTAAAAAAAAACTCCTTTCTTGAAAAAGTAGGATGGAGTGCATATGACTAATAAAATAAGTTAAATTCTGAAGTGACTTATTTTTATATAAATATCTTATAGAAAAAAATATTATTCTTTAAAACTATAAGCAATTAGAGTTTATTTGAAAATAAAAACTCAAATAGAGCAAAAAAAGCTGGTCCAAACATATAATAATATCAAAATTATAATGTAAAATCTTGAAATATTTTTTAATACTTGGATTGTTTATTCAATTTAATTTAATTTATACAGCACATCTATTGAGTAAATTGGAAATTTGGATAGTTCAACTTTGTCGTTGTTTTATCTCTACTACTTATAATGCATCTATAAAAAAGGTCGCAACAATTTCACTAAGGGGGTGAAAACAATCTTTATATCAAATATAAATGGACCATTGATTTGTGTGATCTAATATGATATGTGATCTAGATGTTGATTTCAGATAAAAAAAGTCAGACTCTTTGGAGTTTAAACAATTTAATTTTTGAAAAATATCTACCTGTATTATTGATAGATTGAACCACCTATATTTATTACCTAACATGTATTGTTCTATATAAAATAAAAATAAAATCTATTATTTTACTTCTTTATTTGCCAACATATTAGTGGTATCTTTTGATAGTAGCTTTAACTAAGTAATTTCAAATTGCACTCGATGTTATTCAAAATCCAATCAGTCGATTAATATATATATACACAACACACACACATATACAATATATATATATAATTTTATTTCAGTTCTTTTATGATTATCGATATTAATTATTATCAATCATTAAATTTCGTTGGTTGTTAATATGTCTCTTCCCACTAGGATAAGCATAATATCATTAAATATTTATAATCAAAACTCCTTAGGGACGTGGCAAGTAAGGCGGACTAAAATTTCAAGCTGGATTTGAATCCTGAATTCCTGATCGATCATATCTATTCGTAGTTTTTAATGAACAGCATATATTTTAGAGTTCGGTTTTAAAATTCAATCCATGACAGAATTTTCCAAGTTTTAATTGTATGTATTGATATATTTTTTGAAGATAAGATGAGTCAAGCCTTTCAACTTATTTCGAAATTAATAAATATCATAAAGGACCTCCAGCCGGATTTCGAACCCGCGACATTTGTTGAAGAAGCGTTGTTCTTTGTCACTAGATCAAAAGCTGATTTTCGTATGTATTGATATAGTTAGATTTTATCTGTCCTCTTTGGTATTATTTAAATTGTGTACTAAATGACATACTCGATGAAATATTAGCGATAAAGATATACCAAATACCGTCAACTTGATGCGTTTTTTGTTTATAGAGGCCTAAGCTATGATGTTTGGATTTTTTTCTTAGAATTTTTCTTTGCTGTAAAAACATAATTACTAATTTACCATGCATAGTTAATTTTTTGTCCGTGTACATGCTGATATTTTTATATCCCAAGGGAAAAAACTAGAAAGTAGACTGTTTAGTCTCTTGATTCTAGAATGTAACTGCGACAGATTGATGGTATATTGATATAGCATTTATATATATGGTATTTGGCCGGACTTCATCCCGAAATCACAACCTAAACTCTTGAAATTGTGTGATTTTCAGCTTGTATTTGTTGGATTTGGTACTGCTTTTGGTTGGTCTTTGAATTTCAAGGACTTTAAGCAAAAACAATGCAAGACGACACATTTCGGGTGCCACAGATAGCCTAGTGCGGCCTACAATGGTATTTGTGCGGAGCAGACTCATGCTAGACGACTCATACCTAGCTCGGGTCACATGGTGCGGCCTACATCGACCCTTGTGCGGCATACACATCATATCCTTCTTCTCTGGACGCCTCCAGTTCGGAGTACAACCCTCCTATGTGGCCTACAGCACACGTATTGTGCCTTGGATACTTCCAATGCGGAGTACAATCCAGCTGTGCGGCCAACACTTGGGCTGGATGACTCATTCCCAACCCAGCACATTGTTGTACCCCGAACTGGGCCCTGCTGTAGCCCGCACAACCCACTTGTACCCCGCACAGAACCCTAAACCTAACCCATACCCTATATAAAGCGCCTCTAATGCCAAAATTGGGATCCTTCCTTCCATCTTTCACTCCCCAGACGGCTGCCTGGGGCACTGCCCCATTTTCCACTATTTTCCTCCATCGTAGCCCACACAGCACCACCATAGCCCGCACAGCACCGCCGTATTCTGCACAACACCATTTTCCACCAACGATCCACTCGCTGCCACGCCGATTCACCCCGCACCGTGCCTCTGGAGCTTGGAATTACATGCGACAGCAGTGATTCCAGCCCCGATTTCGACTCTAGAAGCTTGCAAGTAGGAGGAATAAGCTGGGTTACGGTTGTATCTCTCCTTTTTTCTCTTGTTTGCTTGATTATGGAGTTTAAATCTTGCATTTCATTATTTACTTTATGTTTTGAGCATATGCTAGGCTAGATTGCATTGTCTTAGGGCTTAGGTTAGATCTTGATGTTTGGATTGATGTATGACACTTGATATTTGGTATTTGATGTGTATTGCTTATTGAATATTATTTGTGAATGCTTGTTTGTGCTTGATTGATTAACTGAACCTCCTATTAGATGAATGGCCACATCTAATCTTGGTCAAAGGTGTAGGTTAGTTGATTGGTTGAACAAAGTGATTTGAGGTAGGATATAAGCTGAAAGGTAGTCCAATTGGTACCCGACAGAGAAAAATTTCTACTAAGACGAAAGTCTAGTGGATACCTTTGAAAACAACAAGTGAACTTAGGTAGATTAAGCCAACAAACGAAAGTTGAGGGTTAATAGACCTAATGGAGATGTTAGACTAGGTTCCGGTCCCAATACCATGACCAACAAGCGACGGCTAAGGTCTAGGGAGTCCAAGTCCGGCTAAATCTGCCTCACACAAGTCAAAAACTAAGTTATTGAGTCGAAACACCATTAACTGAGGGTTGTGCGGGCAACACTGGTACATGTGCGGAGTACACAGGTCTAATCTGGCGCGCACTAGTCGGTATCGGCACGAAAGTGACCGGTGCCGACAATCCAAAGCTGGACTAAAAGTGAAACTGAAATCCTAGGACACTTTTATTGCATATATTATCACCAAAACACCAAAAATTATTAGTTGTTTGTCTCTTAGTTAATTGTCTTTGTTAATTGTTAGTTTAAGCCAAAATTCTTCATTTGATTGTCTAGATTTTGTGAATAAGTAAGGTTTAATACTCAATCTACCGTCCCTGTGGATTCGACCTCTAACCATATCCAACGATTTACCGTACGCTTGCGGTATTTTTAGGACCAAATTAGAATATTATTAGCTACACATCATATATAATCCAATCAATATTTTACGTCTATCATTTCTTACAGGAAATGATAGGACAAAACTCATGCGACAATGATAAACATCACATGACAGATGATTTAAAAAAATTAATAAAAGTTAAGGAATCATCTCATGTTCAATCAAGGCTTGATTATCAAGCGAGAAGAGGTTGTTCCATATGGCGCTGTTGGCTCTAAATTAGAAATTGTTTCATGCTGCCATAGCCACAAAGGTTCCATCAAAGTCTCAACACTCACAAATCACAATCTTACTTGGTCCTTTACAAGATCCACATTATGATCCTCCCCTCCATTTCACTCCGACAATGATAACATCACTAAAGTTGTTATTATCATCTTAAGCAATTTATTATTAATTATGCCAATTCATAAGTAATTACAATAAATTTCATTTTGGCATCTTGATTCCCTTTTTTCAATTAGTTGCATAATGCATCTTTTGAAAGTTTGAGCTTTTGATTTCATTATAGAATCAAATGACCTAATTACAAATGACGAACACTTACTTAGTAGTCTAAATTTTCAATTAAATTTTGTATACATGAGATATTATCATGAATTAATCTAGCTTTTGGAGAACATAAAATGATAAGCATGAAAGCATAACATATTAACAAAAAAAAAAAAGAACTTTGGAGATAACTCGGAACTATTTATTATTGAACGTGACAGCCAACACATAGAAACAGATCCATGCTAAAAAAAAAAAAAAAAACAGGGTCGATTGACCCCATTATGTTTTCAAAATAAAATCTACATGTACGTGTCATATTTCAATTTATATGTTGACAATAGACGGCATATACTTTTTTATTTACCTTCAACTTAAAAAGAAAAATCTATAATTGACCTTCAGAATCTTCTTTATCCCCCCCCCCCCCCCCCATATAATTAAATGTGATGTCTCTGCTCGTACTAGCACATCACCTGTTGGGCTGTTCCAGGGAAGTAAAACTGGAGAAGATATAAATGACGGTGAAAACACAAGTGGGGAATGGCGTTCCCTGAGCAGGGAAAGGTCGCATGTGGATCCGGATAGGCCAGGCTGCTTTTGTTTTTTATTGTCAATGGGCCAAATTTCCTACACCCATGTTCTTTCCCAGCTCATTCCTCCTATTTGGTATCTCTTTTTTTTTCTTTTTTCTTTATTGTATTGTAAAGTTCAATATTTTCCCCTGAAAACTATTAGAAAATGTTATCGTGACTATCGCCTTAAAACTAGGAATTACATAATTTAAGAAGATATCATTGATTTATTTTTGACAATTGAACATTGTCAATGTTAGGGTCCCCTCAATATTATCATTATTATTATTTTTTGCGATGATATTATTGTTGGAGTTATGTTCTAGAAGTTAATATTTAATGACTTAATTTATAGTTTATGTTATATATTGATGATATTTGATCATTTGTTCCTAAAATTTATTATTGACAGATCATTTAGGTTGAGGATCTGAATCGTGGATCTCTGTGTTTCGTTTGTAATGAAATGACAATAATAAATTTGAATTGTCTGTAATCTTGATAATTAACAAGGAACATTAATTATCATAAAAGATTAGTATGCAAGTTAAGTGATGATTAAGTTCTACAAATCATAGGTAAGAAGTTACCAACTTAATTGCATATGTGTATGTTACTAGAACATAGCACGGGACTTGACCTATTGAAATAAATATATGGATTGTGTTACGTGTCATTATTTATTTCATAAGTTGTTTGATTCTAAGTTTGAGATGGTTCAACTTTTTCACATGAGGATATGTTCAATAAATATCGTCTAACGTTAATTCCTGATAAGGGCTGCTATACGGATTTTATTTATGTTCTCTTGAATTGTACGGGAAAAAATTGTTCATCAAGAAAATCGTATGTCCCTCATTAATATACCTAGTGAGTGATGATATCTATTTGGGCCCCTTGATGGAGTTGGATCGTATGCATGCAAACTAGACGATTATCTCTAGATCAAGAAATATATAATCTGCAAGAATAACACATTCCTATCTTGGATTATACAGTGATATCATATGACATAAGAATCAAAACAAGGAAATATTTTATTTCTTATGCAGGATTAAAATACTGTAGTTGTACAGTGTTTATTTATGTTAATTGAAAATCATAACGTGTTGCTAGATACCGCTTATGATTATTGGAAATAAATAGCGATTTCATTTTCATGGCCAACATAACATAAATCCTCGAGGGTCACACGAATTAAAGACTCTTAATCAACAGTGCATTAATATTAGTATACTTGCATTGGAAATTACAATATATGATATGTTGATTAATTAATTATATACCGTTGCGAACCGTTATAATTAATTATTTCAAATGGATCATATAAAACTAATTAATGCAAAGTCTAATCCTATTATAATTATCAAATAGTTGATAATTAATTTTGTTCAACACATTTAATATGATTATAGAAATTATATTAAATAAATGGGCTATCTTTTGATTACCCGATATGAGTCCAACTTAAATGCAATTAAAGGAGAGTATTAAGGCCCACCACGTTCTAACATGAAGTGGTTCCCAAGGGTTAGGTTTGGATGGCTATATAAGGATCACAATTTGAAAGAAGCAAAACCTAGTTTTTTTTCTCTCTTTTTCTCCTCTCTAGCCGCCATCTTCTCCTCTCCATGGAGCAATTAGTTGCTGCCATGGAGAGCTCTTTTAATTGTATTTTGTAGGTGCTCATGAGTTGAGCAATAACCACCTCTCCTAGATATCGATTTAGAAGAGAAAGGCGAACCATTAGATTAGACGATTTCACACGTTTCGCTAGCACGAAATCTTGTGAAGTTGATTAATCTTTTAGTGGACCTTAGAAAGGAGAAGAAGAGAAGGAGATGAGTACGTCACCGCCTCCTATGCCATGGTCGCGCCTCTTCATTACTATACGAAGAGATGTTAAAAGCTTATTCTCTTCTCTCTTGTGTGTGCTAAAAAAGACTAATTACTAGATCCTCTTGTATTTGTGTGCTTGTTAATGGTTATTAAATATAATAAAAATTAAAATTGCACATAGAAAACACTTTCTAACAATTATTTCCACCGAGTTTCCTATAATAATTGAAGAAGTGATATTGGTGAACTTATCACTCTTTCTCGTTGCACCTCATGATGCCACTTTCTATCACATCGATAATTTAAATTTCAAACTTTAATCATTAATCATGTTTAATGTCGCATGGAGTATTATTTCACCACAAAGTAATTTTTTGAATTTTTTTGATGCTTGATTAAAATAGAAAAAAGATGGACATACACAAATTAATTGTTTGCTCGCTATGTGGAGCTGAATAAATTGGTCTGAATTTAAAAAAAAAAAAAAACAGTTTACAATGTGCGTGCAATTTGAAATTTTAGTAGAAACAGTTGCCTTATTTAAAAACATAAATTTTCAGCAATCAAAATTAAATTACTGTAAATGTATAATGTATAAACTTGAGCGACTTCGAATAATATTTACCCATTTTCATAACTTCGGTGGAACGTGCATCTGCCCCCTATGATGCGTCACAGCGTCAACATACAAAAATGAAAAATGTTGCTTTTTCAAGGGTGCACACGAGATTCCCCGTTGTGCTTTTTAATGGATTTTATTTATTTATATCAAATATATCAAGGTTAATTGCCACTCACAAACCGAATTCACAATGAGAATGACCATGACCTACATGAAGCCCATGATCATTAGTCGTTGTTCCACTTAGGCTGTGCTCCAAAACTCCATTATTAAAGGAGAGGAACGGAGATGAGAGTAAAGATTGATCGGAAATTTGCTATCCTTCAAATCAGAGTGAAAAAGTTTACTCTAAAATTTCCGAAATTTCAGTGTGTCTCTTCCTTTTCGTTGTCTTCTCTTCTGCGTGGAGCGAGTAACCAATCGGACAGAGTAAACTCGACCGATCATTCCGTTACTCTCCTCTCATCTCCCTCCGATTTGATGTTCTGGAGCAGAGCCTTAGTCCTGTGAATTGTCACCAATATCATTTGATTCGGTTTTATATTATTATGTTTTTTAGTACTTTGTGTTTCGAATTTTCCGTATATTAAAGGACAAAATTTGCAAAAGGCAATTTTCTGTTGTCGTAGGCGTTTATGTGCTATTCTTGTATAAGAAGCAGATTTCCCAAAATATATTCAGTCAATTTTTTCTCATTTTTTTTATAATGACGTATACCGTATACGTCACAAGTTGGTAACTAAACTCTTCTCCATCTTTGCTCTGTAAAATACTTGTTCAAAAACAGATGAGCAATTCAAAATTTGATTACCACCTAATAGACGCTAGCAAATAGGAATTGTACATGAATTTACACAAGAATGGTGCCACAGAAGAACTTGAGTTCAATTTTGCAGTGGTGCCAATCTGTACCGAGATCCTTTCGTGCCAATTATTAATGAGTTTCTCAACATTGGCCAACACATAAAATATTATAAAATAAATCACCTTTTCTATGATGGCGATTGGGAACATCGATCTTTAAACTGGATTAAATGGAACGGATATAAAGGTTGATAGTGCGGTATGTCACTTAATTAACCCTACCAAAACCAAGTAAAATTATAACATACTAATGTTTGGTTGCATCAAGAATCGTGCTATAAACAGTGAAATTTGTGAATTTCGGAAGGAATTATCTGCTCGCTGGATCTATATCGGACAATGGGGCCTCAATTAAATAATATTTTCGCTTGCATCACCGCTTCATTTTGATTTTAGGTGTGAGCGGTATTGAACAATCTTTACAGACCGATCATCAAAATGAGCCTTCATGTCCGTCTTGCGGGCCCTATCATGTGATGGTTCTGTGTTTTAACCGCTGCGCTGATTCCATGCGATATGTGCATAGAAGAGAGAGACTTCCGTCGGAAAATTATGCATGGAATGTCATATGTGGGGCTGGATGAGGTTTGGTGACCCGGTACAACATATTTTTGTGACTCGAATTGATTTGTTACAAGAAATTCTTCTCAGGAGCATTCACATATTCGTGTTATGGGACCCACAGTAGAACAATTCGTCCGAATAAAAAAGGTTTTGGCCAGTATGTATTTTACATGAACTTGACATACATTTGTTTGTATACACCTCTACGTGAGTTTACTTTATTAAACTAATTTGTGGGCCCATTTATATACGGCCCTGTTGCGTGGTTCACAAGGGTATTTTATGGTCTGGATGCATCAAATCCACTGATAAACTTATCTGGTTCTCTATCGAATGACAACGACGCAGCCTATATCAATCTTGGATATTATGATGTTATCAAGGTATGGCATTATGATAGGTGATATTCTCGAACATAAAAAAAAATGCAAATATTAAATTCAATACGATTTACTATAGCATGACGTTCCAATACAACTCGCGGACAAGAAAAAAATAATTAGGTAAAATAAAAACATGCATATGCAGCAAATCAATATCAATTAAAAATTAATCGTACTTAATTTGCTATCGCCGTATCAAACATACATGTTGTCACAATATAACGAAATGTACAACCATAGACATACCAAAAGCTAACAACATTACTCCCAATACAGTAACACCTTACAAAATATATAAAAAAAAAAACATAATACTACTAGCACTATCTTACAAAATAAACACTTCTTCTTCTTCTTTTTTAAAATTGAAATAAACACATCTTACTATACATGATCAACACTAAGCACTGTATAACCACAAAGTATCCAATACACGCGGAAACACCTTAGCTAGGATGGATATTCGTCGCGGCGGAGCCGCGACCTCTGGGCTATCTAGTGGGTTCTAAATGTGGATACTTTTTTTTTTTCCCCTTAGTACTAAGTTTCTGTATGGCTTGTATTTTACTCCACTTTTGTCTTTATAATAATTGCTTGGTAGACTGCTATAAGTTCCTAAAAAATAAATTTGCAACAATGGAGAAAGCAAGCAAATAGACACCGTAACATTGTCGAGCTGTATGGGATCTCGAGCTGATAAAAAATATTTTCTCTTCGTTTTATATACAATAAAACGATAAGAGACTTTACAATTAGCAATCAATTTGTAGCTCGACGAATGGTTACACACACAAATTAAAATATTTTTTATAATTGATCTTGCACTTTGAAGCCGTCCTTAGACAGAGAATCCAAATTATTTTATCAAGTTATAAACACAAACCAGTTGTTAAATGCAAATTAAAAAAAATAATTTCGTGTCTACGTGTACGTGTGTCTTTTTTTTTATTGTTTATTTGATGATTGCACCAGTGTCCAGTAGAAACCGTCAATTTCAATAATATATATAGATGTGATTCAGAGAATACCTTAATACTGTAATTTAAAATAAACTAAAAGGGTTTAAACGCATGGAAGAAAAACACCTCAATGCTTGAGATATGAATTTCACATAATAATGTTAACTTTTCTGTTGAATTGCTATCAGTTTGAATCATCCATTTTTATGTTGGAATAATTTTAAGGGAAATTCTGCTATGAGAACCAATTTTAAATCAGACTTTAATCGCAACTATTCATGAGTGCTAATAAATTAATCTTCTAAAAATATGCAGTTGAGATTAAAACCCGATTCAAAAATTAGTTGACAGAATTTTCCTAATTTTAATATAAGAAAGATGACTTCCCGATAGGCCGATATGCAAATATTTTAAGATTCTTTGACATTAGGGTCGGTTTTTTCAAATAAGAAAATGTTTTAAGAAAGTAAAACTTACTATTATCATCATTATTATTTGTATACACATTGCATCGAGCAAATCAAAAGCAGTGTTTATTAAGTGAAAGGTCGCAGGTTCGAAATCCGGCTAGAGGTCTTTCATATATGTCATTTAATTTAAAAATAAGTTGGGAGGCTTGACCCCCAATTTATCTTCAAAAGCCAAACAAAAAAAAAAAAACAGTGTTTTCAATACCATACCAGCACCTCTACTGGCCCAGTGACCGAAATCTGATATTTCTCAGTATTTTCTAAAATTTTCCGGTATTTTCTCTTACAAAACTGGATACTATCGTTTTGGTCACTATTTCGGTATCTGGCATTGCCGGAATTTTCCAATAATCGGTAGGGTATTGAAAACACTTATCAAAAGACTGTTAGGATATGCATAACTATGATTTGGACCATTAATATTCCATTCCGTTTAAATGCCAGTGTTAGCACATTTGTACAAAATATTAAATTAATTTCTTCTTTTTCCTTTTGGATTCAAGTTGATTGGATCCAAAGCAGCGTTGATATAGTCATATAGTTACCATGCCATCCCTCAGTGAACTTTTTAGCACTCCAGCAAATATAGCAAAAGGGTATAGACGTATAGTTGGTGCAACAATAAAATAATTAAAATAAAAAAAATTATGTTAAATAATTTAAATAATAAAAGGAAACGTTCAGACAAAGACGCGATCTTATGTTCATAATTGCGATATTATCACCAAGCACCATTTTATACAACTGTTCCCACTACACAAAAAAAAATAATAATAAATAGCAAAACCAAAATAAAAAAGGAAAAAAAAGACTAAACTAATAAGAAAAGATGGACAGTGGCTAATGGACCACATGTCCAAATGTTGATATCTCGAGAGTCGAGACACACAGAATAAGCAATACCAAGCATCAATCTTCCTGACCTAACATTTATTAATATAATAAGTCTTATACCATGCTTTTGTACTGGAGAAAATTCACTGCTCAGTATAGCATTGTAGAAAATTGCGCTCATCTGACCTGTGACTGTGAGTAAATAATCCGGAAATTTTCTCACATGTCACGAGTCATGACCAATTTAAAAATTGAAGCAGAACATGCAACCATGGTGCATAGGATGTAAGGTAACTCCATCTGAATTGCACCAAAATCATGTTGCAAGAATGTGTCCGAATTTACAGTTGTCTCAGGTAGAATCCCTAGGAAATCCCAATTTTGTCCACTCGCTGTTAACTTAAATCAGATGGGTAATGGAAAGGGTTGATCTATGTCACTTCTATACATCCAAGTGGAAATATATGAAATTTGGAATCTTATTGTGTTCGATCATGAGAATCCATGATCACGTATATGCTAGCATCCATTTTAAGTTAACATAGCAAATTCAACTGCTTGGATTCCCCATCTGAACAAAAATAGACAAAATTGAAGTATTCTAGAGGGATTCTACCTACAATGATTGTTGATCAATATTGAACGGATCGGATTGAGCAAAACTGGATTCTAGATCAAACGGCTAGCTGCTTCTGGTGACAATTGCTTGATTCCTCCTCAGAAATGAAACAGTTGAGCCTGGATGGAGGAGGCAAGTGTTGGGTTTCCAGATATTGCATCTCATTTTGCAGGATAGAGCAGTAAGAAGTGAAGGTAACTGGAGTTACATTCAATTCAAATCCCACGCCAAACAGAAAGTCCACTTCTAGGTAGTTCATCTCCATTAAGGTTATGCCCCCCACCTTTGCAAAGTAGGCATTGTTGTAGCATCTGATAACCAAAACAAAGTGTAATTTAGTTTATTATTTTCAGAAAATTTGTAGCAATCTTCACATAATGTGGGGAATGGATTGCTCATGTGAGGTAATTTATTGATTGTACGAAATATGAGTGTCAATTTCTTTGGTATGAATTAAAAATAGTCAAATATAATATTTCGAAATTCGAGCCATTTTTCGGCCTAATGTGCGGCCGAAATTTGAATTCGGTGTTTTTTTCAAATTCGAGCCATCTTTCGGCAAAAATACGGCCGAAACTCGAATTCTACATTTTTTCGGCCAAACGTGCGGCCGAAACTCGAATTCAGCATTTTTTCGAATTTCGAGCCAAGTTTCGGACAAACGTGCGGCCGAAACTCGAATTCAGCATTTTTTCGAAATTCGAGCCATGTTTCGGCCAAACGTGCGGCCGAAACTCGAATTCTGCATTTTTCGAAACTCGAGCCATTTTTCGGCCCAATAGGTGGCCGAGGTTTAGTGGCAAAGAGCAATGCATCTTGAGTGAAAGGTCACATGTTTGAAACCCAACTGGAGTCTTTCATAGACATTTACTTTAAAAATAAATTGGGTGGCTTAGACCCTAATTAATTTATCTTCAAAATAAAGAAGGTTTATCTGGTTTGGATAAGAGCGTATTCTTTCCCTATCATGGTCAGTCTCATATCATTTCCCTCAAGAAAATGCATCAAAGAAGATTGCAAAGCAACCCACCTGCCCCCTACTAATATTATATTCTCTAATAATATTCCCCCTACCTCCTCCTAATGTAACTTGATGATGCATGAATGTTATATTAAATTATGCAAGTTTTTAGTTTTTTTTAATTATTCACGATCCCAAGCCATTTCCTTCACTTTTTCCCTGCTCTTTCCTGACACAATTTGGATGGAAATTCGATATTTTCCATATTGTTAAATAGTGTTCTTGTTGTTTTCCTAAAGGTGGTCCTTTTTTCAAAGAAGAAGAGAACCAATCAATAATGATACTTAAAAGAGTTTTTCATTTTTTTAGGTGTATTTATGAGACTTCTTTTAGTTAAAAGGGAAACATCAAACCAACCGTATCTGTCTAACCAAAAAAGAGCACGACACTCAATCTCTCAAGAGTCCTTGTCACTTCGCCTAATTGCATTATAGCTTCTACAATGAAGAAATCGACAATGATTAAATTAAAATTTTACAATTTCATGCTGTTTTTATGTTAGACACGTGATATTGTTGTTAATTATTAAAAATAATTATTTTGATTTTAAGTTTTTACCAAGAGATATAAACTAACTGTCCCGATCAAACAACTGGCATGATCAAGTTGGCGCAAATTAATAAAAGATGAGATGAAAAGAAAAAAAATATATGTGATGAAAGCTGGTTGGGGCCCACATATCCATGTGTACAAGGAACCGACAGCAATGCAACTTCACTATTTTATTAGATAAAACATTATTACTGCAATGCAACTTCACTATTTATCAGATAAAACATTATTACTACACGAATAAATCATAGATAGAATCTATATTCAATCCAATTCAAATTTCGAATATTAATATATGTCGACAGATGCTAGGCTACATTCCAAATCGGAAACAGCGGTTTGTAGATTAAGCCAAAATTTGAGATGTAAGATTCCAAAATTCATTTAAATTCAAATAAACTTCCATATTTGTCAATTTTGTTTTCTCCAATTATAATGTATCAAATTACGACATTTTAGAGAAAATAAAAAATTCATCTCTATCCAATTCTTCTCTGTTGACAGTATTTATACTATGTCATAGAGAAGATAATTTTTTTAGAATATGCTTGCTGCATGCTTTTTGGATGATAATTGATCTTTGCTGTTTGGAGAAATTTCCAAAAGAAAAAAAGAATGATTTTTCAACAGCCCAAAGAAAGTGAAGAAAGGAAACTCCCGTTGAGTTAAAGCATAATTAAGGAAAACTTCCATATTCGTTTATAAATTTTTGTATCTGGAAACCTATACATATTGCCAATAAAAAAAAAGATGTGAATAATATATCTCTTTGTCATGACTCATGTGCGAAGACTGAAGAAGAGAGGTTGTCTGCTTATAGTTTGAGAGCCTCAAAATTTTAATTATCCCAATTTGACACCAATCTACCATCAAAATTCAGAACTACTGACATAATAATGAAAGAAATTAAATAAGTAACTTACATATCGTCCACGAACTTGACAGCAGTCAGAACACTAGTTATCAAAAACCGGTGCACATTCAACGAGTCGATAGTGACCGTCGGATGCCTCTGCAGATACCGATCGAGGTAAATATATGCGACTACATAGCATGAGGGACTACAACCAGCGAACCTGAAAATTCGCTCGAGGTAGTCACGTACCGATATGGACGGCTTTGTCAAGCCCTGAAAGGCTGACGCAACACTACGCGTCACCATTGCTGTACTAGACGGCGAGGTGGAGGGGGAGGAGGATGCTGCATCATTGCGCTCAGAGACACGCTCGAGGAGAGACGAGAGGATGGAGACAACCTTCGGGATGGATCCGGGGTCGAATGCTGGATCCGCCATAGGTCGAGAATTGAGGTGGCACTTGTTGTGGAGGTTTCTTGTGTTGTACTTTTTGGTTTCTCTGATTTCTTTGCCCCCTAAGGAGGAGGAGAGAGAGGGAAGGGATATAAAAAGAGAGAGGGAAGGAGGTCGTTCAAGAGATATGAGTGAGTGAGATGGCTCAAGTTAATTGGAATAGAGAATAATTAAATGAGGGAAAGGAAATGTTGGAAAAAGAACAAGGTTCGTATTATCATATAACATATACCCTTGGAAGATCCAGTGTAATCTTTATTATTCCCTTAGTTTTTTGCTTCTTAGACAACGTGAGTTTGTGTAATGACTTCAGTTTATTACTGCTGAGTGCACGTTGATTGTTTCCAATTGACAACATCGCGCGCAGTACATTTGAAGAGGAACACAATAGTGCTTAGGCTGTAAAGTAAAGTGGGCTTTGTTAGCTAAACGTGAGTTAATTCCTATCAATTTTGATACTGATATATATATATATACGTATGTTTTGGAATAACCCATAATAAATTTTACTTTGCTAAAACTCGACCAGGTTAAATTATGCGCGTCGAGTATGTTCTTGTTGTGTTTGTTTGTCAGATCTCCATCGATCGCATATTTTCTTATTTAATTGATAAGCATAATAAAATTGTCGATTATCATGCGTTATTATAAACACAAAAAGGTACGCGCATTGATATTAATTCGTCCACTATTAATGAATTAACATTGGAATGTCAAATTTTGTTTTTTTTTTTTAATACAGCCTCGTTGAAAATGATGTAATTGAATAGTGATGCTTAAGCTTTAACTAAAATAAACCAAAAAGTCAAGCAAACAATAAATATAAAAAGGCCGCAGTAAACAAAATACAAGAAAATTAACATGACAATCTCTTCAAAGATTTTCGGGGGAAAAAAAAAAAGAATAAAACATAGGGCAAAAAAGGAAAAAAATAAATCATCATATATAGTTTGTGTTGGATCAATTAATATTCTTTGTATGAAATTCGCAAGTTAGAAAGATTGATTAGGTAAAAAAAATTTAATTGAATATGACAAAGGATAAATCAGACTCTTTTCTCGACTCAATTAAAACATATACAGGAAAGGAATCATTTGACAAATAATATCTCAACAATCTTGACAATCATAGAAAATAATTAAGTTTTACATTTAAATCTGAGATTATAGACATGATATTAGAACAAGGATCATGTCGATTAAAATGATAAAATTTATTATATCTTTTACTTTTCACGAAGTAATTTAAATATGAAACTAATGATAGTTTGACGCATAAACCAACTACCCTCAAATTGTATTAAATTATTTGTCTGGTGTTCTATCTATATGTCAGACGACAACATATCTACAAATTTATTTTAATCATATTTACATTTATTTTGTCAAAATATTATCAATATCACTAAAATAAACTATCAACAAATGATCGCTTCTCATAATGCAATTATTATTTACATTATTCAAATATGTTGCGCATATAGTTTGAAGTAATATGAGAATTGTTTGACAATCAATTAAGTGCTGCAAAAATTAACTGTTAAGTTACTCAAACAATTTGAAAGATGGCTGATCAATTTTCAATAATCCAATTTTAAATTTTTAATAAATAAATCCAAAATATATAGAATGCATTTGTAAGTTTACCTTGTTACATTAGATAACCGTTTAGTAAACTTTCACGGTTGTCAAATAACTTATCCTATAGAAGGAAAAGATGAAAGACGACCCAAACAGTCAAAAGAGCGAAAGGAAAGGAAATTTACTGCGAGCAAAAACAAAACTACCGTTGCGTTTGCCCTTGCTTCTATTAGTAAGAAAGCAATTTGCTGACACTGTACAATCACTGTTCCATGATGTCCACAGAAGATCACATGTACAGAAGAGCTGTAGAGGATGAGGGAAGTAGGAAAAGGTCGAGCTTTACAGCCCAAGCCCAAACTGTAATGCACGCTGGCTTAATACCCACAGCTGTTTATGCTTCCTCTCCTCACCGCTTTTGCACATGACCGCGTATTCTACTAATCTTTCTTCAGTTCTTCTGTGGCGGAGAGCAATATAGCGATTGTTACAAAAGGCCACTTGACGAGTCAATGCTGGAATATGTTCTTCTTTTTTATTATTGTACCTATGTACGTTATAAAAACCAATGAGCTTACATAACAAAAAAAAATTAAAAGTAAGAATTGATTATTAAGAACAATATGGAAATTATATATATGCATCCAAACAGAAAATATATTTGAATTATTTCAGTAAGAACGGAGTCTACAGTGGCAGGGCAGGGGCATCTTTAACTACTTAATTGTTCAACTTAATTGTTCAGATAGATAGCCGAAAATTGGGATCATAATAGAAAATAGGTGCACTTAAATCAATTCGTTAACATACCTTCTGGAAAAAGGAAAATATCTCACCCAATTACTCTAATTTAATCTGTAACTCTGCCATGTCGTTGACATACATTGGTACAAGAAGACGATCCAAATTATTTGAGTCCAACCTTTTGGCGAGCAAGTGTAAAACACTATCAGGTGACTAGGTGAGAAATTATTGTATAAATAATATACACACGTACATTTTATTATGGAATACAAATGGACAAACTTAAATTTACTATGTCCGGGCCCGGTGTATCCTCTAACATGCATCCATGTGGTTTCCACTTCAAACATAGCGCAATATCGGTATGCATAGTGAATCTATTTTCTTTTTTAATATTCTATCAACTTTAGGTAGGAAACTAGCTACCTTGCAAGAAATTACACTAAAAAGGTGAGAAATATTACTTGTTGCATGAAAGTTCAATCAACTGATTCCCCAAGGGAGAAAAAGAAAGATTCGTTATTAAATAGGGAATATAATTTGGGAAGTAACATGCAAGGATAATTATTATCATTTTATTTTGATTCGAATGGGAAATTAACGGTAGCATTTATAATAGTTTCAAACGTTTTACCTGATAAAATGAGAATATTCGGTAAAGTTCGGAGGCACATTTTTATTACTAATAAAAAAGTGCGAGCTTAGGTAATATTAAAAACCATCCTATAATTTAATTAAACCACCATATTAAATAAAAAAATATTTTAAACCAAATGGCGAGGTAAATTTAAATAAAATTTGCATAAAACATTTCAAGTTTGTACGGATTAAAGAAAGGCCTTTAAAACTTTATTTAAGAAAGAGTTGTGCATGCGCATGACTTCCAATTTTTCTTTAATAATAACAATTGCGACTTTTAACAATCCTTTGAAAGAAATAAAAGTGTCTAATTCAGTGTACCTAAATCATTAGTATGCACTCACCTTCTTAACGAGTTTGAGGTTAAGATGTGACATATTGAGTGGCTCATTCTATTGCAGCGTAAGAACCTAAGAGGCAGCTATTATGCTCTGTCTAATGGAATATTGCAGTGAAGAGGTGTAAAAGGAATATTTATGGAAGAGAAGAAAGTAAGGAAGAAGAAGGAAAAATCAAGGGGAAAAAAAGAGAGGATGAATAGCCGAGAGAGGGATCGAACGCTCATGTAGACGTAGAACAAAGCAAAATTATGACAGTGTTTTGCATTTATATCTTGTTCTTTTAAAAATTAAATTTTTGATACAAACTTTAACATATTAAAGTTTTGTTCAAAATCCGAATTGTATGTCTTCTATATGTCAAATTTTTAGATAGGAATAGTTCATCGATTTAAAATGTTGTGAAGTGCTCGGCAGAAATAAATTTCTTTCTATATGAAAATAATAAAGATATTTGGAAAAAACATTGATTTCTATTAAGATTTCAATTTTTAATTTACAATAAGCAATATACAGATCGACGGCGACCATAAAAATTTTAAAAACTGAACTTTCAATGCAAAGGCAGCACAACACATCTTTGACATAAATTAAATTTTTATTGTCAATGGCTTAATTAGATAATTGCTCATTTGTCAAAAGTAAAAGTACTAATTTCCTAAGTAGTGAGAGGATGGGCTCTAATTAGGAGCCATAAAAATCTACAGTAAGATACTAAGACATCAACGAGAAAAGAAAATACATCCAATATATTTTTCTTTTGTAGGCTGCACTAATAATATAAATCGTGCAAAGCGCATAGATTTTTCGATTTGATTTAGTATATTTTTTATTATTCTTGTTACGATTTTGCTCCTTTGATAGGGACCACAACTTGTAGGTCTAGACTTCAAAAAAATGCGTCATGCAAACACAACTCCAAAGTTCACTTATTTTAGCGATGGATAAAAAATAGATAGTGGTTTACCATGACACCATGATCCCTTATTATTTGAATATTTGCCTTTTAAAAGCAGTTAAAAACTCCCATGTAATATTCCAAACAGAAGATGAATGGAAACACCATCACATGAATCAATCATTGCACATGCAAGATGTATAACACCTCATCCATTCAATTAAAAACTGAATTTAATAAGTTCATATCCTCTCTGATAATTATACAAATTGAAATTAGTTTTTAAAATATAATACAGTCATGTTAACAGTCATGGAACTTCTAAGTGTCCAAAAGTAGGAATCTCAACGCGCAGATATAGATCTTTATATTCTAGTTCAGATTTTTTGTTTTATATACGAAAATATAAGAAACATAAAGTCTTGTACATATTTCACATTTCAAATAAAAAAGAAAGGTTACATCTCAAATATAAATTTACAGAATTTTATATTAAATGAGAAAATTTCACAGTGTTCACATTTAATAAAAGTATCAATCCTTTATAATTTCCAAAATATATAAATTTCACGCTTAAAAAGTATACAAAATTTACGTTTAATCCACTCTGACTTAATATGATAGTAGTACATGAACATAAGAATTCACCCAAGCGGCAAACAAGCATTGTAATGGATCGCAGTCAGTGTCAGTTTTTTTGAAAAAAAAAAATAATAATTTCAAGGTGATGGGATACTTATCATTTTTCTTTAATATTGTCCTGTAGAATTGACACCGTTTGCTGGCTTGATTGCTTGACGTTGACAAATACCCGTTCTAAAAATGATAATAACAAAAAACACAAGTAAAGACTAAAGAATATGCGTATGCCAGAAAGGAATCATCAACTAATGAATGGGTCATTTATCCAACAAAATCAGGCCCAATAAATTAATATCTGACTTAAGGTGGATCTTTGCAATTTAGTTGGGCTGACGAATTCTGGGCAGAATAGGTTAGTGTGAATTTTAGCACATCCCAATCAATTGAGAACCGCCACTACCCTCAGATCATTCGTCCGCGTTGAGATGCGTGTATTAACGGATCTTGATGCAGATGCACAGTACGGATTCGTCTGGTTGGGTCAAGTACCGAGTCCTGAGAATTTATTGAAGACGTAAATGATCCCTTCTTCTTCAGTTCTCTGTCCCTTCCAATTTCCCGCTTCCCTGATTCCCTCTCTCTCCCTCTCACTACGCTGCTCAAGAAGCCATGGCGAGGTCCCCTGAAAAGATCATCATGTTTTCTTTACCTGAATCCGAACCCGATTCAGCTTCCCCTTCCCCTGTTCTCACTCAAAATGAAGAAGATATGCCCTCAAAAGAAATTTCGCCTATAAACAACGCCTCTCCCTTCCAAAACCCTAACCTTCCTCCAAATCAAGAAGCACATTGCAATGAAAAGCCATCAGATCACTCCTCCTCCCCTTCCCTTGGGGAAAACCCTAACCCTTGCCCAGACCTAATCAAAGAACCGGTCGAAGAAACCCTTGAAAACCCTAACATTTCTCAAAATCAAGAAGCAAATTGTAATGAAATGCCATTAGATGACCCCTCCTCTTCCTTTGAGAAAAACCTTAACCCTTGCACGGACCTAAAAAAAGGACCGGTCAAAAAGCCCCTTGAAAACCCTGTAAATTGTTCTGAGAACCAAACCCATGGCACCGTGGAAAGAATTTCCTCTCCACGGGAGGAAGGAGAAGCAGAAGAGGTGAGTGGAAAAGATGAGACAACCACTTCTACTGGTGCTGTGGTGAGAAAGCTTCCGGCCTGGGCTTCAAATCAGAGAGCGGAGGATGAGAAAGGTAGGAATGGTAAATCTGAAGCCCAAACAGAGAAGAAGGGGAATGATTTACCTCGACCAAGCAATTTACAGGAAGTAATTGAGGCATTTTCTGGGGATTTTGATTGGAAAAGGTATGCTGAGATGGATCTTTTGGAGGTTGCAGAGATGAAAGGTGTCATCTTTGAAAATCCTTCTTGGTGGCCGGCTGACGGTTAACCTGATTCTCTCTAGTCAGGTAATTTAAAATTTTGAAGCTTCAAATTCAGTACATGTCTATTATTGGGCAAGTACAAGGGGCCAATTTGGGGAGATATAGTGTCTGTTTTTTTATGTTGAGACAAAACAAGGAAGTGAGGAAAGAGAATGCGAGAAGCGTTAACTTAAATTGTTATATTTCTAAATTGTTTTGGTGAGGGGTGGGGTGAAGAGAAAAAGTAAATAGAGCCATTGTTATCGTATGAAACTTGAGGGCACACCCTAACCTGTGACTATCCAACTCCTAATTCAAAAATAAGGAAAAAAAAAAGAAAGAAAAACAAGATTAATATTAATATTAATATATCAAAAGTGCAAATTTGATGGTTTAATAAAATAATAATAAAAGAGTATTTTAGACTGATATTCTAGATTTATGTGATCTATTGCAAATTTTGTATGTGTTGAATGCCCATTTGGACAAAAACTTGGAGTCATGTTCAATTATTTATGGTTCAGCTTGGTTACTTTTTGTATGATGTCCATTCAGCGCAAACAAGACAACGCTGAAATCAGTGGTTGCCATTGAGGATAAATAATTTTGATGGGTATGAAGTGCTTTCCACTTTTGTACAGAACTAACTTGATTTGTCCCCTTTTCTTGGTGTGGTAGTGGAGGACGCCTATCAGGCTACTCAATAGTAATTGTCTAAAGATAATAGCATATTAAGATTACTGTGTATTTTGGTAGATCTTTGTGAGAATATAAGATTGCATGAAAGTAATAAAACATTTAATTTTGGTTTCATTCCATAGGTTTAGAAGGTTTATTTAGGAGAAATGCCAACTGGTGAACTGATGATTTACTATGTTTCGCGTAATTAAGTATGTTTTGAAGAGTGAATACTAAAATTCTGAGCTTATGGAGCACTAATTATGAATTATCATTCTTGGCAGGTGGCACTGGAGCCAAAGCTGTGCAGATAGTGCATAGAATTGTAAAACCCCTCTAATCATCCCTTTTGATTGTGATTTTTATTTTGATGCTAGGTATTGAAGAAGTAGATGTATTTTGTGTAGGTATTTTGGATGAGCGGTCAAAGGGGAGGTCCCTGTTGTACTAATAGCTTAGTGAATGTATGCTGGTATCTAATGTCGTGACAAGTAGGAATCTGTAACAGATGAAATGCAGATGCCTTCCACTGGAATTTGTTGGTTTTCTTATGCTGAACTGGTTTAACTAGATGTTATCATCTTGCTTCAACTGATTAACACCCAGTAAGTGTACCAACTTCATGTGATGTGCTGTTGAAAGAGGATGGCCCCAAATGGTTTGTTCCTTTGTATGTGCAAGAAATGATGCATATGTGGTGCAGTTAAGATTTAGTCAGAGATAAACCCCAAGAAAACCTGATTTTCGATCGTTTAATCTTGGTTGAAATTATTTTGGTGAAATCAGTTGTATGAATATACTGGTACAATCAAGTTTACCAACCGAGAAGGGATACTATCAAAGGGACCCTAACCATTATCGACTTATCTTTACCAGTCACTTGAACCCTCTAACTAGGTTGCACTACTTCTAATATCGATCAGCAGTGATTCAATTATATGATGCAGTTGCAATGAGTGAATATGGTATTAATTATTGTGTCCTAATGGATAGTTATCTGAGTGACTGTGTTATAACTTTCGAGCAATTGCCAAAGTTAGGACTTAGGAGTAGGGGTGAAAACGGTGACTGTTTTAACAGTTCTTTCGTTTCGTTCGTCTAAAACGAAACGAAATGGTTAAAGATTTTGGTTGCCTTTCAAAAATGAAACGGTTAAGGAAAGCTTGAAAAGGTTTCGTCCATGTGTATTTTCGTGGTATTTTCGTGATTTCGAGGACGAAACGATTAACGCAAATGGTAGTCAATTTCGTGTCCAAAACGAAACGGTTAACGCAACTGACCATTTTCGTGGTCGTTTTAGACGTTATGCACCCCTACTTAGGAGTATTGAATCAAATGAAAAGTTGAGGATAGATCAAGTATAATGGGCTATAAGACGAGGATAGATCAATTATTGGGTTTGAGTGGGCTACATTCAATTCACAGCTTCTTTCGAGCCTTCTATTTGAAGTAATAAAGTCAAAGCGGTCATCCTCGACGGAGGGGATGCACCAATCAATACTGATTGATTAAATTGTGCCTTCAACACCAAGCATTTAGGAGAAGAAAATTCGTTTTATCCTTAGTTAAGCAATCCAGCCAGCGCAGTTAAGACTTCAAATGAGGACCCTTTCAAAAAAAAAAAAAAAAAAAGTAAAAAAATATAACTTAATTGAGGGATCTAGTATAGTCTATGTAGATACGCCTTTTCCATAGGTCTCTTTACTGTAACTAGACATACCCATTCTTTATTTAGGTGTATTCTGGCTAGGGATGTGAACGAAAACGATGAGGACATTTGTCAATTCCGTCTATGTTTCTGTATCCTTATTATACTTGTATTCACAAAACATAGCGCATGTACGAATACGAATAATGTATAACCTTAAATAAAGATGCAGTTATATGAATTATTTGATTTGTCAGAGTTTTTATTTATGTATTCAATTCTTACTTTATTTTAGTAAATTGGAAAAAAAATACTCATATCCATATATATACTTGGTATCCATTATAAATACTCGTATTCCCTATTATTTAAAAAAAATGGTATAAGAAAGAAGGGAATAAATTACCTTATCTCACTATTTATCTCATGTTTGACATGAGTTATCCCTTATTTATTATCTATTTTTGTGCAACCAAACACACCAAGTTGATTTTTTTTTTTCATTGATTCCTTACAGATCAATAATTTAAAAAAAAAAAATGAATGGATCAGTCAGCTACTGCAGGGATATATGTACACTGATTTTTTGAGCAAAAATATATATACACTGATTGAAATCCGTTTTGTCCCCAAAAGTTCTTTAAAATATGCTATTAATTTTAATAAAGGTATTATACGTACACTAAATTTGACAACATATCATTTTACAAGGCCTTTGTATAGCCGGTTCCATATTTTCCTCCGAGAAAAAAAAAAAAAATCAGATCGCTGTAGCTTTTTACGTCTATATTGACGTTAATAGACTACAAAAGCCTCCTGTGTCTGAACATCAATTTAGTATTTCCATGATAGAGTTATTTATCTTGAATGAAATAAATTTAATTTTCATAAAATTTTACGACGAAAAGAATTCGATTCATTATAAAATTTTAAAACAGAATAATAAATTATAATATATTGTGATATCTGGATCTTTCCCACAATGAATTCAGAGTCAACTCGCCAGCAAAAACTCCGTCAACACCGATATCCTGACACTTTTATTACAACCGTACAAAATAATTTAAATTTCCAACTCTTTTCGTCAAACAGACATAGAATCTCAAGATAGACATTTTCTAAAACAACTTTCGTATAGGTCATATATATCACCAAGAGGGTGTATTTGCAAATTATAAATTTCATGTCGGCGGCTATGCATGACTGTAAAGTTAATGCAGCCTCCTCTCTATCTCTATGACCTCATTTCTTTGGCTTTTCCTTCTGCCTTTTCCCTTTCGCTTATCTTAAGCGATATAATTGATTAAATACAAGTCTAACAGAAGATTTGATATGATATGATAAAAATGGCCTAATCAAGGAGGGTATTGGTCTGATTCCTTGCTGCGCTTATGGACATGCCACATGCCACTTTGTGTGACAATTTCGCTAACAAACGAGCTGGACAGAAATTAACTGCTCCAACAGTCTCTAACAAAAATAAAGGATGTCCCAAAAATTAAGAATCCGTTTGCAAATAAAAAAATAATATTAGAAGATAAATATTACATTTGTACAAAAGTAATACTGGGTGAATGAAACTATTCGATTGATAGTTAGAATAGTTCGATATCTGTAATTCTATGTCATTTGATAATTTTTTGAAAATGTTAATGGGAATAGCAAATAGTGAATGGATGATGATAATAAATAACGATTGTAATAATGTTTACAATAACGACAAAAATAATAATTATTATCATTAATCATTTTTGTTATTGTTATTGTTGGTGTTGCTCTCATTCAACACAATATAAACGATAATTATGTTATAACAATAATAATGATCAGGGAGATGGCGATGCATCATACAAATAAAAATAATTATAATCGAACTTATTTGCTAGAATGCTGGATTGATCTATTTTAGCATTATCCCCGATTCTCTAATTCTTATTTGGTAGCCACGCTCAATATAACAATGTATATGCCTAAGAATCATTTTTTAACGTAGGATTAATTTTTAAAAATTATCTTTTCATTTGCAAATTAAAGTTTGATAAAGTTTGATAAACATCTTCAGTGATATAATTTAGAAGTTTAGAAATCCATCAAACTTAAAAATTTCAATAATTTCAAAATTTCCTAGTTATTGAAAATTTCAAACAAATGACGTATGGAAGAATAGTCTCCAAATTACATCAAACTTTATAGGTAAGCGATGGATAAAGAATATATTAACGCTTTAAATCTTTTGTTTGAATGATATTGATAAGAGTAAAGTTTCGGTGTCACGAGTTTAGAGTGACACCAAATGTCACAATTTTATTTTTATTTTTTTAATATTTAAAATTTTAAAATATAAATTTCTAATCTAAACTGTTAATCTTCTTCGTTTTAACGAGCGATGTATTATAAATTTTATAAAATTTGAGCTGATTTGATACTTGATCCAGATGTCAAACCATGAAAGTATTATAATTAATCTGTCATAATTAACCATATTCGTTCATTTTTAAACCTCTTGATTGAGTATCAAATCAACTTTAAATTTTATAAAACTTATATAAAATTGCATCGCTCGTTAAAACGAAGAAAATCAACAGTTCAGATTCGACATTTACATTTAAAAATTTTAAATATTAATGAAAAAGTAAAGTTGTGACATTTGATGGCATCCTAAACTTGTGGCACCGTAACCTCCTCAATTGATAATATATCTATAAACCTCATAGGATGAACACCGCGATTTTTTTTATAGACATTTATGTTTTTTATTTACATTGATTTGATATGGGAGTCAAAAAAAAAACAACAAGTGTTATCGAGCTGATTTGATTGTGAATGACAATGATACATCAAAAAATCACACCAAATAAATAAAATAAAAAATTATGTATATATAAGAAACTATAGGATTTCCGGGGAACAAAATTTGTACGCGGACAAGATCTAAGTTTTAGAGATACATGATACGGACAAATGTAAGTTCTAGAGAGACAATATAAGTGACATATGAATAGTCCAATATATATTTAGATGGACAATTCCATTGGAATCCACCCAAATTACTCTGTTTGGTCCAGGAAGAGAGGATAATGATCCTGAGGCAAATTGATACTTGAGTGCGTTTGGCATGCTCAATAACAAGAAATAAAGTCCTTGTTTTTAGTTTTCACAAATTCAAACAAGGGAAGAAGAAGGGTTAAATTCATTGTGCTTGCCAATAAATATATAAATAAATAAAGATGCAGCAATATTGTTTTTGTCGTGGCAAGGTGGTTTTGACCCAAACTATTGGTTCCCGTCAGTATCGTCTTGGCTTTGAACCGTTCTTGCGTTTTTAACTCAAGAAATTGAAAAATTTGCAATGTTGTTTTCTGCCACCTAATCGATAGCTGGTATTCCATTGCCTCATTTGCTCGCCACCCATCCCCCTAACCCTTCTCCAACTAAAGAGTTTTAAATGAATGAAAAGAAGAAATTCATTTGTTGGGCTCCATTACAGTACTAAAGCATCAGAAAGAATCAAAACGGTCGCAACTCCTAAGACCTAGTCTACTTGGGGGGGAAAAGATCATATTATTGAATGATGCACTCAAGACAATGTTTTGTAAATAGATTGGTCAATTGAAAAAAAAAAAAAAAAAAGAGTCGGGTGTGCTCTGGCATCTCCCATATAAAAAAAAATTAGGATACATTAAACATTATTAAATTAACAGCCATATAATATTTTTTAAATTAAGTTTGGAAAATTTATAGATATATTGCGAGGATGGCTGAAGTATTTTAGAAAACATGGATCACCATGCTTTAGTGATTAGATCTCGAATTTTGAATTTCAAATGATCGATCCAAACTGTGCAATATGTTTTTCATATTGAATCACGCTGAAAGTCAGATTTTATATATTTTTTACCACTTATTATGATAATTTTTAAAACACTATTATTGGAGAAATTACATACCATCTAATTTGAAAATATCATAATAAAAAATTAAAAAGTAAATAAAATATAACAATTATAAAATTTTGGCTCAAATGAAATTTCAATACGAAAAACATGTTGAACTGTTCGGATCGATCTTTGGAGTTCAAAAATCTAGATATGATCGCTAAGATTGAATGCATTGATATAATACATATTAATTAAATGTAATTTGATATTCTTCAAATGTCATTAAATCTAGATAGTAATGAATAAGTCGTTCGATGGCGCCGATAAAATTTACATTGAATTTCATCGTTTTTTTCGTTTGTGATATATATAGATTATAGTCTATTAAATATATTTCAAATATCCAATTTCCAAACTAAAATTAATTTTAATAATTCTCAATATTATCATTAGTCTCGTTATAAAAGAATTTCCACGCATTAAAAGAAATTGCAAAAGAAAAATAAAAAAAGAAATGATATTATCCTATACCCGCTAAAAGAGTGTTCGCCACCAAGGCGATAATGAAAAAAATTAACAAAATAATGCAGCTGAAGTACTCAAATGCCAAATTATGAAGAGTTTTGCTATGGTGAGTTGCAACTCACGAGAGGGTTCATGAGTTGCGATAAAATCTCCTAGATCTAGTTCAAACTTATCGATCCAAACCGTCCAATATGATTTCCCTATTGAAATCTCCATGCAGACCAAATTTTATAATTTTTTTGAAATTTTTTAGTATTTTTTTCCAGATTTTTAAAAACTGTTGTTTTTGAACGATTCAGAACTAATTAGTTTTGCTATAGTGAGTTGCAACTCACGAGAGGGTCCGTGAGTTGCCTCTCATAGACAAGCTTATCTACATCCATATTCCTACTCTTTATAAATATACGGATCAAAGAGTGTATCGCCTTTAGATCTAGCACGTGCCCATCATCTGTACTAGTTTGTTCGATTTGATTTGTTGCTAGGTGTCAATCACTAGATGAAAGATATTATCATTTGATTTTACATCTAAAATGGAATAAACATTGATTAGAATAATAATTATTTTTCTATTTAAAAAAACACATATGGAAAATTTCAATTACTGATAAATTTTCAAATATGTTGTTATAGAGAAATGTATATTTTTATTTTTATTAAAGTATAAAAATATTTTTTTTTATTTTATTTACCTACATATTAATTCATTAGTTGCGTCTTACATCGTTGCCGCTCGTTGCCAAAGAAAATGGTATGAAAAAAAAAAAAAAACTCTCGATTTGCCTTTCAAATACTTCAATGAGAAAATTTTCACGAATGATTCCACAAGCAAGCTCGTTTCAAGAATAAATTATCGTAAGAATTTCAAAGAAAAAAGTGATTTTCTCATAATACGATAGGTGTGCAACAGCTCGGAAGAAAACGCATTATTCATTATTCGGACGATTCAAGTAATTGCGAATAGCATAATATCGAATGACGGGGGTATTACAAACACTGCAAATTCTCATTATTGATTGAGCCATCCGTCAGATTAACACCAAATGCATAATTTTGTATTTCTCGTAATATATATAAACAGTAATAAATTACGTGTACCCAAAAAAAGAAAAATGCGAGTTCAAAGTTTAATGCGTACTACATCCAAGGTAATTCGAGGGTGCGATTCACTTTATCGTACCAACAAGAAAATATAGGTTACTGTCGGTAGCGATGAAGGCAGCACTCTCCACCGTCCAGTCGTTATATTTCTTAATAAATAATCCTGGCTCCAATATCGCGATATGACTGGACATTTCGACATGCCTGGAGCCTGGTTATATTATGCTTTTCTGATTGGGTACGTCCGTAATGAGTAATGACTACTACTAGTATTTACGCGTACCTTCTGCCCGAGATTTGGTATGGCCAAGGAAGTCTTTGTTTATAAGTGCCGAATGAGAATCGATCAATTGACGGATATTGACTAATTGACCCTGTTATAATAATTACTCTAGTACGGAGATAATAACTAGGTGCTAAAAGATCAAAAACAGTTTATAGTTAAGTGGTTAAAATAAATAAAAAAATGAGAGACAAACATTCTTTAATTGATAATTTCTAAAAAAAAACTATTATCACATTTATCAAGATAACCATTTTTTTTTAAAAAAAAATTAGCCTACGGACTGTAAATTATATATCACACTTCTTATAAATAACGAACTACCTCTAATTAGGACATATTGATAATTTAATTTGAAAAATATATCACACTTCTTATAAAAGAACCAATTCAAGACTGTAAAAATTTCAACTAAAGATGTATCCAGCAATTTATATAAGATATAGATTATTAATTTGTATATTTTAATTTAATTTGTAGTATAGATGTTAATTTTAAATGAAAGTCTAAAACTCTGTTGCTTCAATGCAGTTTATTTTCATACTTTTACTATATTTTATTTTAATTGCCTTATTATAATGCAATAAAAATGAATTAAAAAATTATTACCGAACAAAATATTGAGTACCAGTTGGAATATTAATTGTTTTGTTTTTTTTATTTGTCCACACGTTGTGAAGTTCGTTTTCAAGTAATTAAAAAAATATTTATTTGTGAATTTCTAAATTGAACTTGGAATCCTCGAACATGAAAAAAAATTATGTGACAAACAAATGTAATGTAGATAGCAACAAACATTTTAACATCAATTTACGTTAGTGTTGTATGATGACACGATTTCGTACTTTGATAATTGCACCAAATCGGTCCAGTTTTATATTTTAAATGTTTATTTTATTATTAATTTTTGAGTATTTCCTTAGGAGAAGATATTGTCGAAGTTCTAGGTTCTTATTTCAGGTCAAGCATCAATTCTTTTACGACAACGGTGGAATTTGTCAAGAAGAGCAGCTCTGCACACTTTCAAGACTAATCCCTACGGACAGCAAAAAAGAGCCGCAGGAGAGGAAAAGTTTAAATTCCGGATAAGGATCTAAAAAGCCTTATTCTGTCATGGACCGTAGAAGCAAGGCGCAAAGATGATAGAACTACAGAATGCGCAATCTCTGGGGATTTGCAGACCGCAGAACTGACATTGCGGACCGCAGAACTATTTCTAAAAAGCAGTTTTATAGCACTATCTCAACGGTTATTTTTGAAGGTCAATTTTAGAGCACGATTTTCCACATTTAGCACAAACTTACTAGAAAAAAAATCACCTAGAGTTGTCTATATAAACCTCTGTAACTTAGACACAAGGGACACAAGTTCTCTTGAGTTTTGAGGCGACAAAGCCGAGAACAACAGATAATTCCATATCAGTAGCAAGTCGCAAGGTTCCTCCGCAGGAGCAGTCTACGAATCACGACAAAGGAGGTCGGCAAGTATAGAAGAGACATTTTGGAGTTAATTTCGGTTGTATATTCAATTCTACGTCTTCCTATTTATTTTGTTTGATTTTACTCTTTGTTTCTATGCAATGTTGGACACTTATTCTAGAGCTATGGTTGTATCTTTGTATATTTAGACTTGTTTTACTCGCTTAGTTAGATTTATTATTGACTTCTACGCTTTTTACTTGTGCTATGCTTAATTGTGCTAATTGCTTGCTTTAATTACTTGATTATTTTAAGTACCTAATTAGATAGAGACCTTATCTAGTTTTGGTCATGCTTGAATTGATTAAGAATTCTTATTGCAAATAAGTAGGGTCGTAAGCTAGTCTCTCGAGAGAATTTTTCTCTTTTACTTATGGATCGAAAGAAGTTAGTAAATACTCTAAAAATCGAAAGTAAAACTAAATTGTCCTTACAGTGACGGAGTCAAGTACGGGCAAGCCCAGACACTTGTCTGGACTTGTTCTATGAAAAATAGAGTCCAGTTAGGTATTTTTAGTAATGTGCCTAGGCTAAAATATTAGTTGTGCCTAAGCTTAGCTTGTAATTTTTATTTTTTCTACCTATTTTCATCTCGTGCCCATGCTTAAAAGTTTTTTGGATCCGTGCATCCTTAGCTAGTATTGAGAGAGAAGACTTAGAGATGTTTAGGAATAACTTCTATTTGACTTGAGCTCTTAAACCAAGGATCAAGAGGTGAAATTCGAGAGCTTAGGATTGAATTAGAAAGTTCACATAGAATCAAATAATAATGATGATTAAGCGATATTCAACTAACTCGATAGTGGATTTCAAGAGAGATCTCTGCGAGAAACAAACGAGTTATACTAAATATGCAAAGTATACCAAAACCCCTATGGGCTCGTTTGGATCGTATGGGAATAAGGAAGGAATAAGAATTTTAGGAATAAAATATTGGAAAGTGTGTAACTTTGGGAAGAAAATATTGTCTAGGAATAAGCTATTCCTAGAAAGAAGCTATTCCTAAGCAATCCAAACGCCCCCTAAGTTTAACATCTCGTGTCTAAATATGCAAAGTAGAATCTCATACTCGGAAAACATTTTGTATCCCTTTTAAAATCCAAAAACAATTTGTATCCCTCGTGTCCAATCAATTGAACTAAATAATACTAATATAACATTGAACTAAATAATACTAATAGTTATAACATTGTCCCTATGGGTTTGACCTCGACCGTACTTAACATAAGTGGTATGTTTGCGATCGATAATGAGTAGAATTGGGTAAAATTTATTAGCACTGATTACTATCGTGCTAAAATTAAATATTTTCATGTATTTACTATTTTTCAGGCTTTAGAAAACACTGTTGCAGGATGTTCACCATTCTCAAAGTTTCCCTAAATTTTAGGCATGAAAACAACCTAATTATTGTGTTTCTCTTTTTTTTTTTAAAAAAAAAATTTATTTTCTTGAATCTCCACGTTAAAATATGACAGGAATTCAAATTCTATAATTGTTTAGTTCTTTATATCTCTAAAAATCTGTTATTATAGGATGGCCTAATATTCTAATATCGTTTTTTTGTAAAAAATTCTGAACAATAGTAATTAGTTTAAAAAAAACTATATAAATTTTCGTCCTATAAACTTAATATAAAAATTACATTGCATTGTATTTTAGTCTTCTTTTTTTTAAGACCTACAGAGGAAGAACGTTCTAAAACGTCGCATTCAGTAAGTACTTCACTGGAGCAGTAAAATTTATATCGTTTAATATGAATCTTAAACTTATCGATTATTGTGAATCTATCGATCAAATTCCCTCAATTATCCAAATTATTTTAATTTACCACAATCTACATCGTATATTATTACTCCAGAAAAGCGGACAATGAGTTCAGAAAAAAAAATGATAAGATTTCCAGAGTGGTTTTCTAACTTCCATATGCATGCATGACAAATGCAACTTTAGGTATAAAAAGAGGAGGCTGACGCGGATCCTATTTATTGGTTGGATTAACAAATACACGGTAAAACAGGTCCGTCTACCTATACCCATTTTGGTTTTAAAAGTTAAAACTAGAAAACTATTCAAAAGAATTGATTTTGATTTACTGCAATTAAACTGACATTCACCTCTTTTACTAAGCACAACACACATCAGCGGAGAGAGAGAGGTCATGCAACCAAACAATACAAAAATTAAAGAAAAGAAAAAAGGGAAGGGAGAAAAGCCTTCTCCACCTATTCAATTCACCTCCTCCTCTCCTTTCTCTTTCCCCCACCATTAAATTTTTGATGCCTCCAATTGTCTGTCTTTCTTCTCACCTTCTTTTCTCCTGTTGCATTTTGTACTGATTCCACCTCTCTTTCTCTCCTCCTCCCCCAATTTCTTCTTTAATTCCTTCCTCTGTGAGCATTTAGACTCACCAAAAGTTAAATCCTTTGGCCTAATTTCAATACCTTTCTACTTCGCCCGCTGATTTTGTTTCTATAGAAGAAAAGAGAAAAACTTTAGACGTTGACTCTCTATTGAATTTTACTTAAATTCATTCAAGGCCAAAGTTCAATTTTTTTCTAATTTTTGTAATAGAGATTTTTTTTCTGGAAGAAAGAAATGGGAAAACAAGGCCCTTGCTGTCATTGTGGAGTCACAAGTGAGCTCCTGATTTTATTTGTTAATTTTTCCAAAATTTGCATCTTTTCCTTTGCTATACTTTTAGGTGGTTCTCCGTTTATTAGTAAAAAAATTATTTTGGTACTTATCCTTTATTTAATACTCATTTTCTATATTTACAAGTAATTATTTGGTGGTTCGGTTAGGTTGTACTACCCATGCTTGTGCTTGCTAAAAAAAGTTGAATTTTCTATAAACTTTATTTAAATTCCTAGTTTATATCCTGTTTGAACCACAAATTCTTTACACCTACAAAAATATGACAGGAACTACTGGTTCATTTTTGTGCAATTTCTTTGTTATATGTTATATTAATCTTTTATTTGGCTGCATGCCTTTGCTATTAAATGATGTTTGAACTTTTTACAATTTATAAACATTCTGCAACACCTAAGTATGCTTCTAGTTTTGTCCAACATATGTATCATTATTTATTCTGACTCTTATTTTAGGACATTGATTACAAAGCAATCAAAATCCCTTGAATGAATTCTAAAACAGCGCAGTTTCCCAGTGGAAATGAACACTTTCCGTTTTAGTTACCATTACGGTGCAGTGAAGGATTAACACATTAGGTTTTGATAACAACAGTTTCAATACTTTGCCATTTATGTGTCAGTTGGATCTTTGTTGAGGTTTTTCCCATACCTGTCACTAATTTTTGAGGCCTGGTCAGTGCTTATCTCATTTCCTAAGCATGGCACTAGCCTCCAAAATTGGGTACTGCACTGGTCATAGCAATGGCTGGTTTAACCTAAATTTAGCCTGTACAGTAACCTTCAACTGCAATTTTATAGTTCTAAAACAATTAGCAATAGAATAATTAAAAACGAACTGTTATGGCAAACAGGCACACCTCTCTGGCGGAATGGACCGCCAGACAAGCCGGTATTGTGCAATGCCTGTGGGTCTAGGTGGCGTACTAAAGGCACTTTGGTAAATTACACACCAACCCGGACCCGTGATTTTGAGGAAGTTGAAGTCAAGCCTAAACCAAAGTTTCCTGTAAAGATAAAAAATGTATCGTTCAAATATAGTAAGGATAACAAAGCATTAAAAAGGGATGAACTGAGTAGTCATGGGAGCTCCCCGGTGGTTCTAGAAGGTGACACAAGCAGCTGGTCTTGTTCTGGTTCTGGGTCAGCTATCTCCTCCGAAAGCTGTGTGGTAACTCGCACGAATGATTTGACCGGTGAGTTTTCACTTTGTCAAAATGTTATTTGTACAATGTAGTATACTAGTGCTTCCTTATTGTTCAGTTATAAGCCTGATATAACTCAATTATCTTTTAAACAATCAAGTAGGTTGTAACGCTCACGCGAATACAGTTACACACTGAAACACAGTTGTTTGAATTGTAGGTATAGACAATATGCATTATTACATTATAAAATTTTGAAATAAGTATCGTTTTTAAATTTCTCAAAATTTTGTTTTCTTGTTTTGTTTATTTGTAGGTTCAGTGCAATCTGATTCATGGGTTTCTATTGTTCCTTCAAAAAAACGAACATATGTGACTCGTCCAACAAAGCAGTCTCCTGTTGAGAAGCTGACCCAGGATCTTCACTCAATAATGGATCAGGAATGCTTGTCACACCTCTCGCCTTCTTCCGACGATGATCTCCTCTATCCAGAGTTTGATTCTTTTGAGACAGGCTATGGAAGTGTTTTAATTAGAAATATAAATTCAAATATAAATTCAGAAACCATGGAGGAAGAGTCAGAGGCGAGCTCAGTCCCTGTAAATAGTAAAAGTGCTGCCCCGACAGTTACTAGCTCTTTTTCTAATTCCCTAATTCAACCAGATAATCTGAAGAGGTGCATGTGCTTTTTTTTTTTTTTTTTTGGTAATGATTCTAGTGATAATGACTTACAAACTTCAATTTGGCGGACAAAGTTTGTTAACTTCCTGCTGGTGCATTGTTGGTATTGCCAATTTTGATATGCAATTTCGAAATATTGACATAAATGGACATTATGGACCAAAGTAATGTTAATGTCTAGACCAAAATAGCAGTTCCATATACTTGAAGTCTTGTAAATTTTGCTTTGATTTTTTTAAGATTCGTCATAGTTTATCTGGTTTTAATCTGTTAGGGTGAAGGCTGGCAATGAAAAGCTGGTCATCAAGGACAAGGAGTCGCCTTTGGTATCAATAGACCTACAAGTAAGCTTTGAAATTGAATTTGATCATTGTTTCATATACTTAGGCTGCTTCAAATTATGATTTTGATTTGGTCCTCACTTATTCAATATCTTACCTTCTTTAGGACATAATAAACTATGACAGCTTCATGAAAGTGTTTAAGCATGAGGAGCAGCAACAATTACTGAAGTACCTTCCTTCAGTTGATACTGATAATACCCCTGAAAGGTGCATTATATACTTTAAGCAATTATTATGGTGTCTACTCTATTTATGTACTAGTTATATTGTCATGTGCTGTTTAGTCTTAGGTTGGATTAAACATAGAATCTGTCCAGCAAAGCCTTTTCTTCACAAGTAGGAAAATGACCTACCACTGTCCAATATAAGTTCCTTTAAAAAAATAATAACAGGTAATCACATAGTCTGTCAGGTGGAGGTATTAAACCATATATTATTATATTGTCTTGGCATCTGAGCCAATTGACCTGAGTTCAAATCCTGCCAGCCCTTCGTTATAATAAGAAAATATTCCTCCATGAATTGTCCAGCATCTGACTGTTTCATGAACAAAGCACCACGCATGAGTGTGAGCATGAAGAATATATACTATCAGCTTTAACTTTGTGAGCTACTGATTTGTTATCTTAACTCAGTTCCTATTGCATGTTCACAATTTAATATCTTATCTCTTTATATATTTGCAGCATAGAGAAAATGTTTCGATGCAAGCCTTTTATGGATGCTTTATCCCACTTCAAAACAATTTTAAGTGAAGGCGTACTGAGTCTGTCTGTACCTGGAGCAGCTGGAGAGGAATGTAGGATTTTGAAAAGCCTTGTGTTAGGCAACCTCACCAACTCAAAATGGGTGGAGTTTCATGAGCAAATCAAGGCATGTTCTAATTTCAGTTGGTACTGGGTCTTACCAGGTGTACAATACCAAGCATGAATGGTTCTTATTTAGATGCACATAAGATGTGCAGAGTTGACACAAATCTAGTTATGTTCCAAATGGTAAGGTAGCGCATGTTTCATGCTAAGCTCGGGTGTTTTATGCATAGGTTCTACATTATTAATAATATTCTTGATTCTGTAGCCTCTAACTATTAACATGCCAATGAGCTAATTTCTTTTTTCCATTGCTAGGATAAACGTCGTAATCAGACAAGAGGCAAGGAACCAATGGGTGGCCTTGCTAGCCAGGCATCAATTAGGAGGCCTCGTGACAAGGTTTCAGGTTCGGTATTTGCTTTTTCCAAGGATTTCATTCCCAGACCAATGCTTCATTTGGAGTCTATAAAACAAAGGATTTTAATATCAGTATGATAATTTTTTGCTAGTGCACACGGAATGATATGATCTTAGCCATTGTTATAAATGTTGTGCAATACTCCTTTCCTAAATAAGTTTCATTTGCATTCATGTTAATATTCTGCGTGATTCAGATGTCGATGGTGCTGCGAGGAGTCCTTGTAGAGCTCGCAAATTGGGGCCTATGAACCTTCCATCTCATGACAAAGACCATAAATTTGCAGATGGGACCCCTCAATTTACAGAAAAGAAGGGGGCTTCTTGCTTAATTTCAGTCCCTCTGCACTATGAAGATGGTTCTGACCATGACTTGCTCATGGATGCCCCTCGCAATGCACCTTCACCTGAGGCTGAACTTCTATACAATGGCCCCTTTAAAATCAAATCTCTGACAAATAGCTCCTCCCTTATAGATAGTGAGATAACAGCAGAGAATAGCCTTTCTAGTCATACCATCAAGTAGTTTAGCTTCAATGGTAGTAATAATAGATATAGCATACAATGCTTTTCTTATATTTTGTTTAAATAACCAGATAGTGGTGTTGGTGGGTAGTACTTTTGTTGTATTTACACCTTTAGACTAAACTAAATGGGATTGGTTTTTGTCTTCCCCCTTTTAGATAACCTGGTAAAATATAGCTGCGACTTAGATGAAGTTTATATCGTTTAGTTATGGGAATCAGAGTTGGTGAATTTGTATTAGCCCAAATAAAATAACTTGTATTGGTTACCTGTTGTCACATATTTTAGTTTGGAAAATTAGCTGTTGCTGGCTTGAAATGTGTTGCTTTTATTTAATGGAGCTCAAAATAAAAATTGTTGTTACCCTAACGCGTGTAGTGAATTTCATGTCCTTTTAGCTTATTTATTACCCCTTGATGAAACTGTTAATAATATTTACTGACATTCGATGTCAAAATAAAATTACTACCAAAACTAAATTGACGAATAAAAGATAAAAGAAAACCGGTCTGTCAAACAGAACAGGTCAAACAAAAATTTCTTGGTGTAGGATCTTGATTTTCATCGGAAAATCTGTACGGATTTGACAAGTTGGTTGGATCTAATACATTCCCCTATATCGTAGCTTGGCATATTAGCATATTAGTTAGAAGAGGTCACTGAAAACGGTAAGGCCCTGATCAGAAGGAAAGTTTTTAGGACGGATCTAGAATTGGAATTCTGATTCTTTCTAAATTCTTTGATCAGAAATGAGAAAATTTATAAGTGGGAATTGAATTGATGGGAGTTACTCCCCTCAAATTCCATCTTGAAATCCCACCTTAAAAGAAGAAATTTGGTGAGAATTGCTTTCGAACGTCCGATCATCCTTCTCTATGATTACAGGTGAATTCCTGTCAGTTCTTCTTGTCACTCATCTGATCAATGGATTTCATTTTGAAATTAAATCATTTCTATTCCACTGAAATCAACTCAAAATTACTTTCCAATCAAAGCCTAAGTGTTTAAAAAGATGGCAATAATAGACAATGGAGGTAAGATTTTGAACTATGAAGACTAATATGTACATAAAATAATTGATGTTTTGGTTTAATTTAAAAATATATAGGGATAAACTTTAGAACATTCGTTTTATTTTAGACACACCATTTCTCTCAAGTAGACAACATTTGAATTGGTTTGAATGAACCCGTTTGTCCATTACATTATTTAGGATATAGAAAATAAGAATTCGTACTGTTATTGGGTCAGGAGTTGGGACTTAAAAAGAGCACTGCTGCTTATGCAGGTAAAATTCGGAACTACCTTTTCATCCAGTACTATTATTATATCTCAGGGCCCTCTTGGCAAAATGCGTCTATTTTGGACTTATTAGTTTTCAGTTGATATTATTATTATTTTTTTTAAGAAACAGTCGCCCAAGCAGGAGACCTAGGTAACATTAGACTAAAAACAGTCAGAGTTCAAAAAAAGAAATTACCAAAACAAATCCCATCCAAGTGAAAGTAAAACAAAAGATGTCCATCATTAAAATAATAATAAATACCACTCCCAGCTTCAGGTGATATTGGAATTAGCCTCTTGTACTAAATTATTACATTTTGTAACGGTGTTGATAACACAAAAAATTTTCTATAGAACAAAATTGGACTGAACAATTTTAAATAGAACAAAGCGCCATTTTTTTTAATAAGAGCACAACTATAGCGGCTATGTGGCTGCCGTTATAGTCCAGCCTTATAGCAGTAGTCCCGTTGCAGCTATAGGCACTATAGCAGCAGTCACATAGCCGCTATAAGTCATATTGCGTCAAAAAGGTGCCGCTGTGACAGTTGGGGATTTAATGGTATTAAATTCTGTTTTTTTTTTTTTGTGTTTTGTACAGCCTTTACTCACCAAGTAAGAGAGGAGAGAGAGGGTTTAATGTCCCTTTTTTGTTCAGCCGAGAGAGAAGAGAGAAAGAGAGAAAGAGAGAAGAGAGGAAGAGAGGAAGGAAGGAGAGAAAGGAAGAGAAGGAGAAGGAGAGGAGACGTAACTCCGATTTCGAGCGAGATATCGGCTATCGGCAACCGGCAACGAATCGATCGGTGGAAATGTAGATTTTTTTTAAATTTATTTTTTAAATATTGAATGTAAATTGTTCATGAAAAATGTTAGTAAAAAAATTTAGTTAATATTTAATAGAAATCGTTAATGAAAAATGGTAGGTATTTTTAAAAAAAATTTAATTATTTAATGGAAATTATTGATGAAAAATGGTGTGGAAAAATGTTGGTTAATATTTAATAGAATTTTTTTATTGGAAAATGTATGTAAAATTGTATGGAAAATAATTGGAAAATTATATGAAAATGTATGGAAATTATTTTCAATTTAGAAAATTGTATGAAATATGAAATTGTTGGAAAATTATATGAAAATGTATGGAAATTATTTTGAATTTATTTTTGTGTAATAGGATATGTTTATGAGAATTGGTTAATATTTGTTCGAAATTATTGGAAAATGCAATGGAAAAAATATTAATGGATAAATCAATTATTTTATTGAATAAATTATTTTATTGAATAAATTAGTTTATTGAATAAATTAGTTTATGGAAAAATAATTTGTTGGACCAAAAATTTTGTGGTTTAAAAAATAACTATATATGAAAATATTATTTGGAAAAAATATAATTTGTGGAAAGTACATTTTTTAAAATAAATTTGGATAAAATAAAAGTACATTTTTTATTAAAAAAAAAAGATGTTACGGATGAATTTCTGTACTGAAAAATTAGTACATTGATGTCATAATATTTTTAGTGAGGATCTGAATTGTAGACCTCTGTAGATCATTCATCAGAATGACAATAATTTTAACACATATTTGTATTATATTTCCTTTATAAAAATATTTTAATTTTTTTATAATTGAAGTGGGAAGAACATATCTCAATACACGGCCATAGAAGAGAATTGCCAAATAATGTGCGAATCGAAGGTCGATTGCAGAAACTTGGTTTGATTCACATGTCTAAGATGTCGAATGCGAATTTGGATGTATCACTATTAAAGGCGTTGATAGAGTTTTGGCGTCCCGAAACTCACACCTTCCACTTTTCTATTGGTGAGATGACGGTCACTTTGGAGGTAATTTTTTTTTTCAAAATAATTTTGAATTATTTATTTCTCATATTCATTACAGCAGGGTTATTTATTTGAATTTATTTCTCATATTTAAAAATAATAAAATAAATGAATCATTTGAATTTAAGGATGTCGCATTCCTATATAGTTTGCGAATCGAGGGTACTCCTGTGACTGGATCGACGAGAGGTAATGAATGGGTGAAAAAAGTTCGGAGATGGATATGTCCGGATACTCCAGTGCGAGTTTGGGCGAGGGAGGATCGGTATGTGCATGTACATATTATATAAATGTTTATTTTTGCAAAATTTTTATTACTTTATTGTAATAGTTATCATTATATGTAATTACAGGATCGACTGCCATTTGATGAAGTTGAGTTTTTTACGTAATAAATTTAAGAACGGGCCACGACCGAAAGCTTCTGAGGAAGACCTTGATCTCTACACTCGTGCCCTGTGTTTACAAATATTTGGCACAATTTATGTTTCCTGACATGTCTCAGAATTACGTTCCTATCTACTATTTAGATTCTCATGGAGGTATGAATAAATTTTACATTATTTATGCATTTTGTAAACTTACAAAATATGTTTTTTTTTTCCATACCAGACAAAATATATTTCTATGGGTTAATTTCATAACAGGGTTCTTTAAATGAGGAAAGAAAGATTAATTGGGGTGGTGCAGTTATCGCATGTCTGTATCGGGCTCTTGACAGTGTAGTCTTAAAATTCAAGAAGCCGACGGGACCGTAGTTACTTCTTTTGTATTGGGCATGGTCCTATTTTCCTGTTTGTAGACATGGAGTAGGATTAGGCCAGTCTGATTTAGATTCTTGTCCATCGTTTGCATGGTTAGTACAACCTTCTTTGAAATTTATTATAATAATGCAATTATTATTTCAACAATTAGTAATGGTTAGTATTACAATGTATCAACACTTATTAATGGAAATATTATTTAATATTGTTGTATTGTTCTTGACTAAAGGAAATAGAGTCAAGCTCGAACATTCATGCGAAACAACCATCGCGGGACAGTGCAGTTTGCAAGGAATTCTTTGGTGTTGATGGAAGTTGGCGATGTAAATTGGCGGCCATTTTTTGGAGTTCTTTCCATTTATACCACGACATGCGCAGGAGGGTTCGGTATTATTTTACCTAAGATTGCCATGCATAAACTACTTCGAAGTCTGTTGGACATTTCCGGACCGTTGAAGGTATCAGCAGGGTTTTGTGCTGGCTTTTCCTCCACCTCTAACTATTGTATATTCCTTAGAATGAATCAAGAAACGATTGAAATGCTCAAATGATACTCAGAATTGCATTATTTACAATTTATATGCAAAATTACCAAGTATAATCCAATCTTTTTGAATAAACAAGATATATATCATATTATAGACAGCATAAAGAGTTTAAATGTAGATTATTGTGATGAAATGACTTAGAATGAATCCAGAAATGATTGTAATGCTCAAATGATACTCACAATTGCATTATTTGCACTTTATATGTGTAATTACCTTGTATGATCGAATATTTTTGAATAAACATGATATGAATCATATTCTAGATAGTATAAAGAGTTTAAATGTAGATTATTATGATGAAATGACTTATAATTAATCCTGAAACGATTGAAAAGCTCAAATGATACTTAGAATTACATTATTTTCACTTTATATGCGTAATTACCATGTATAATCCAATCTTTTTGAATAAACAAGATATAAATATTAGTCTGTTCAGTATAAAGAGTTTAAATGTAGATTATTGTCATGAAATAACTTAGAATGAATCCAGTCTTATCCCAAAATGATTGAAATGCTCAAATGATACTCACAGTTGCATTATTTGCAGTTTACATGCATAATTACCACGTATAATAGAATCTTTTTGAATAAACAATATATGAATCATATTAAAGATAGTATAAAGAGTTTAAATGTGGATTATTGTGATGAAATGACTTAGAATAAATCCAGAAACGATTGAAATGCCCAAATGATACTCATAATTGCATTATTTGCACTTTATATGTGTAATTACCATGTATAATCCAATCCTTTTGAGTAAATAACATATGAATCATATTTTAGAGAGTATAAAGTGTTTAAATGTATATTATTGTGATGAAATGACTTATAATGAATACATAAACGATTAAAATGCTCAAATGATACTCAGAATTGCATTATTTACACTTTATATGTGTAATTACAATGTATAATCGAATCTTTTTGAATGAACAAGATAAGAATCATATTCTAAACAGTATAAAGATTTTAAATATAGATTATTGTGATGAAAGGACTTAGAATGAATCTAGAAACGATTGAAATGCTCAAATGATACTCTGAATCGCATTATTTGCACTTTATAAGCGTAATTACCATGTATAATTGTATATTTTGAATAAACAAAATCTTAATCTGTACAGTATAAAGAGTTTAAACGTAGATTATTGTGATGAAATAACTTAGAATGAATCCAGAAACGATTAAAGTTCTCAAATGATACTCAAAATTGCATTATTTACACTTTATATGCGTAATTACCAAGTATAATCCAACATTTTTTAATAAACAAGATATAAAATATTAGTCTGTACAGTATAAAGAGTTTAAATGTAGATTATTGTGATGAAATGACTTAGAATGAATCCAGAAACGATTGAAATGCTCAAATGATACTCAGAATTGCATTATTTACACTTTATATGCGTAATTATCATGTATAATCAAATCTTATTGAGTAAATAAGATATGAATCATATTATAGACAGTATAAAGAGGTTAAATGTAGATTTTGTGATGAAATGATTTAGAATGAAAACATAAAGGATTGAAATGATCAAATGATACTCAGAATTGTATTATTTGCACTTTATATGTGTAATTACCATGTGTAATCCAATCCTTTTGAGTAAATAACATATGAATCATATTTCGGATATTATAAAGTGTTTAAATGTAAATTATTGTGATGAAATTACTTAGAATGAATACAGAAATGATTGAAATGTTCAAATGATACTCAGAATTGCATTATTTACAATTTATATGCGAAATTACCATGTATAATCCAATCTTTTTTAGTAAATAGCATAATCATATTCTAGACAGTATGAAGAGTTTAAATGTAGATTTTTGTGATGAAATGACTTAGAATGAATACAAAAACGATTGAAATACTCTAATGATACTCAGAATTGCATTATTTGAACTTTATATGCGTAATTACCAAGTATAATCCAATCTTTTTGAATAAACAAGATATAAATCTTAGTCTGTACAGTATAAAGAGTTTAAATGTAGATTATTGTGATGAAATGACTTAGAATGACTCCACAAACGATTAAAATGCTCAAAATTGCATTATTTAGACTTTATATACGTAATTACTATGTATAATACAATCTTTTTGAATAATTATGATAAGAATAATATTCTAGACAGTATAAAGAGTTTATATATAGATTATTATGATGAAATCACTTAGAATGACTCCCTAAACGATTAAAATTCTCAGAATTGCATTATTTAGAATTTATATGCGTAATTACCATGTATATTCTAATCTTTTTGAATAAATATGATAAGAATCATATTCTAGACAGTATAAAAAGAGTTTAAATATATATTAAGGTGATGAAATGACTTAGAATGAATCCTGAAACGATTGAAATGCTCAAATTATACTCAGAATTGCATTATTTGCACTTTATATGTGTAATTACCGAGTATAATCTAATATTTTTGAATAAATATGAAAAGAATCATATTCTAGACAGTATAAAGAGTCTAAATGTAGATTATTATGATGAAATAATTTATAATGAATCCTGAACGATTGAAATGCTCAAATGATACTCAGAATTGCATTATTTGAAATTTATATGCGAAATTACCATATATAATCGAATATTTTTTAATAAACATGATAAGAATCTTAGTCTTTACAGTATAAAGAATTTAAATGTAGATTATTGTAACGAAATGACTTAGAATTAATCCAAAAACTATCGAAATCCTCAAATGATACTCAAAATTGCATTATTTGCACCCTATAAGCGTACTTGCCATGTATAAACCAATCTTTTTTAATAAACAAGATATAAATGTTAGTCTGTATAGTAGAAAGACTTTAAATGTAGATTATTGTGATGAAATGATATAGAATGAATCCAGAAACAATTGAAATGCTCAAATGATACTCAGAATTGCATTATTTTCAATTTATATGCGTAATTACCATGTATAATCCAATCTTTTGAATAAATAAGATATGAATCATATTCTAGACAGTATAAAGAGTTTAAATACAGATTATTGTGATGAAATGCATTAGAATGAATCCAGAAACGATTGAAATGCTCAAATGATACTCAGAATTGCAATATTTGCAATTTATATGCGTAATTTCCTTCTATAATCCAATCTTTTTTAATAAACAAGGTATGAATCATATTCTTGACAGTATAAAGAGTTTAAATGTAGATTATTGTGATTAAATGACTTAGAATTAAACCTGAAATGATTGAAATACTCAAATGATACTCAGAATTGCATTATTTGCACTTATATGCGTAATTACCGCGTATAATCTAATCTTTTTGAATAAATATGATATGAATCATATTGTAGATAGTATAAAGAGTTTAAATGTAGATTATTCTAATGAAATGACTTAGAATGAATCCAGAAACTATTAAAATGCTCAAATTATACTCAGAATTGCATTATTTGCACTTTATATGCGTAATTACCATGTATGATTGAATCTTTTTGAGTAGACATTATATGAATCATATTCTAGATAGTATAAAGAGTTTAAATGTAGATTTTTATTATGAAATGACTTAGAATGAATCTTGAAGCGATTGAAATGTTCAAATGATACTCAGAATTGCATTATTTGAACTTTATATGCGTAATTACCATGTATAATCCAATCTTTTTGAACAAACAAGCTCAAAATCTTATTCTGTTCAGTATAAAGAGTTTAAATGTAGATTATTGTGATGAAATGACTTAGAATAAAACCGGAAACTATTGAAATGCTCAAATGATACTCAGAATTGCATAATTTGCACTTTATATGCGTAATTACCATGTATAATCCAATCTTTTTTGAATGAATAAGATATGAATCATATTCTAGACAGTATAAAGAGTTTAAATGTAGATTATTGTGATGAAATGACTTAGAAAGAATCCAGAAATGATTGAAATGCTCAAATGATACTAACAGTTGCATTATTTGCAGTTTATATGTGTAATTACCATGTATAATAGATTATTTTTTAATAAACAATATATCAGTCATATTATAGACAGTATAAAGAGTTTAAATGTGTATTATTGTGATGAAATGACATAGAATGAATTCAGAAATGATTGAAATGCTCAAATTATACTCAGAATTGTATTATTAGCACTTTATATTTGTAATTATCATATATAATCCAATCCTTTTGAGTAAATAACATATGAATCATATTTTAGACAGTATGAAGTGTTTAAATGTATATTATTGGGATGAAATGACTTAGAAACAATGCAGAAACGATTGAAATGCTCAAATGATACTCAGAATTGCACTGTTTGCACTTTATATGCGTAATTCCCATGTATAATCCACTCTTTTTGAATAAACAATATATGAATCATATTCTAGACAGTATAAAGAGTTTAAATGTAGATTATCTTGATGAAATGACTTAGATCGAATCTAGAAACGATTGAAATGCTCATATGATACTCAGAATTGCATTATTTGCATTATATATGCGTAATTACCATGTATAATCCAATCATTTTGAATAAATAAGATATGAATCATATTCTATATAGTATAAAGTGTTTAAATGTAGGTTATTATGATGAAATAACTTAGAATAAATCCTGAGACGATTAAAATGCTCAAATGATACTCAGAATTGCATTATTTGCATTTTATATTTGTAATTATCATGTATAATCTAATCCTTTTGAGTAAATAACATATGAATCTTATTTTAAACAGTATACAGTGTTTAAATGTATATTATTGGGATGAAATGACTTAGAATGAAAACAGAAACGATTGAAATTCTCAAATGATACTCAGAATTGCACTATTTGCACTTTATATGCGTAATTTCCATTTATAATCCAATCTTTTTGAATAAATAAGATATTAACCATATTATAGACAGTATAAAGAGTTTAAATGAAGATTATTATGATGAAATGACTTAGATTGAATCCAGAAACGATTGAAATGCTATAATGATACTCAGAATTGCATTATTTGCATGTTATATACGTAATTACCACATATAATCAAATCATTTTGAATAAATAAAGATATGACTCATATTCTATACAGTATAGAGAGTTTAAATTTAGATTATTGTGATGAAATAACTTAGAATGAAACCTCAAACGATTCAAATGCTCAAATGATACTCCGAATTGCATTATTTTTACTTATATGCGTAATTACAATGTATAATCCAATTATTTAGAATAAACAAGATATGAATCATATTCTAGACAATATAAAATGTTTAAATGTAGATTATTGTGATGAAATGACTTAGAATGAATCCAGAAACGATTGAAATTCTCAAATGATACTCTGAATTGAATTATTTGCACATTATATGCGTAATTACCATGTATAATGCAATCTTTCTTAATAAACTAGGCATAAATCTTAGTCTGTACAGTATAAAGAGTTTAAATGTAGATTATTGTGATGAAATTACTTAGCATGAATCCAGAAACGATTGAAATGCTCAAATGATACTCAAAATTGCATTATTTGCACTTTATAAGCATAATTAACATGTATAATCCAATCATTCTGAATAAATATGATAAGAATCATATTCTAGACCGTATAAAGATTTTAAATGTATATTATTGTGGACTTCAAATGAATACAGAAACCATTGAAATGCTTAAATGATACTCAAAATTGTATTATTTGCACTTTATAAGCGTAATTACCATGTATAATCCAATTGTTCTAAATAAATATGATAAGAATCATATTCTAGACAGTGTAATGAGTTTAAATGTAGATTATAGTAATGGAATAATTAATAATGAATCCTGAAACAATTGAAATGCTCAAATGATACTCTGAATTGTATTATTTGCACTTTATATGCGTAATTTCCATGCATAATGTAATCTTTTTTAATAAAGAAGATATAAATCTTAGACTGTCCAGTATAAAGAGTTTAAAAATAGATTATTGTGTTGAAATGAATTATAATAAATCCAGAAACTATTTAATGCTCAATTGATACACATAATTGCATTATTTGCACTTTATATGCATAATTACCATGTATAATAGAATTTTTTTAATAAACAATATATGAATCATATTATAGACAGTATAAAGAGTTTAAATGTGAATTATTGTAATGAAATGACTTAGAATGAATACAGAAATGATTGAAATGCTCAAATAATAATCAGAATTGTATTATTTGCACTTTATATTTGCAATTACTATGTATAATCCAATCCTTTTGAGTAAATAATATATGAATCTTATTTTATACAGTATACAGTGTTTTAAATGTATATTATTGGGATGAATTGACTTAGAAACAATACATAAACGATTGAAATACTCAAATGATACTCAGAATTGCATTATTTGCACTTTATATGCGTAATTACCATGTATAATCCACTCTTTTTGAATAAACAAGATATGAATCATATTCTAGACAGTATAAAGAGTTTAAATGTAGATTATTCTGATGAAATGACTTAGAATGAATCCTGAGACGATTAAAATGTTCAAATGATACTCAGAATTGCATTATTTGCACTTTATATTTGTAATTACCATGTATAATCCAATCCTTTTGAGTAAATAACATATGAATCTTATTTTAGACAGTATAAAGTGTTTAAATGTATATTATCGGGATGAAATGACTTAGAATGAATACAGAAACGATTGAAATTCTCAAATGATACTCAGAATTGCACTATTTGCAATTTATATCCGTAATTTCCATTTATAATCCAATCTTTTTGAATAAATAAGATATGATCCATATTCTAGACAGTATAAAGAGTTTAAATGGAGATTATTGTGATGAAATGACTTAGATTGAATCCAGAAACTGTTGAAATGCTCAAATGATACTCAGAATTGCATTATTTGCACTTTATATGCGTAATTACCACGTATAATTCGATCATTTTGAATAAATAAGATATGAATCGTATTCTATACAGTATAAAGAGTTTAAATGTAGATTATTGTGATGAAATGACTTAGAATTAATCCTGAAACAATTGAAATGCTCAAATGATACTCCGAATTGCATTATTTGCACTTATATGTGTAATTACAATGTATAATCCAATTCTTTAGAATAAATAAGATATGAATAATATTCTAGACAGTATAAAATGTTTAAATGTAGATTATTGTGATGAAATGATTTAGAATGAAACCAGAAACGATTGAAATGCTCCATTGATACTCAGAATTGCATTATTTGCACTTTATATGCATAATTACCTTGTATAATCCAATCTTTTTGAATAAACAAGATATTAATCATAGTATATACTGTATTAAGACTTCAAATGTAGATTATTGTGATGAAATGACTAAGAATGTATCCAGAAACGATTGAAATGCTCAAATGATATTCAGAATTACATTGTTTGCAATTTATATGCGTAATTACCATATATAATCAAATCTTTTTGAATATATATGTTAAGAATCATATTCTAGACAGTATAAAGAGTTTAAATGTTGATTATTGTGATGAAATGACTTAGAGTGAACCAGAAACGATTGAAATGCACAAATGATACTCAGAATTGCATTATTTGGAATTTAAAAGGTTAATTACCATGTATAATTGTATATTTTTAAATAAACAAGATTTGAATATTAGTCTGTACAGTATAAGGAGTTTAAATATATATTATCGTGATGAAATGACTTAGAATGAATTCAGAAACAATTGAAATGCTCAAATGATACTCAGAATTGCATTATTTGCACTTTATATGCGTAATTACCATGTATAATCGAATCTTTTTGAATAAAGAAGATATGAATCATATTATAGACAGTATAAAGAGTTTAAATGTAGATTATTGTGATGAAATGATTTAGAATGAAAACAGAAAGGATTGAAATGCTCAAATGATACTCAGAATTGTATTTTTTGCACTTTATATGTGTAATCCAATCATTTTGAATAAATACATATGAATCATATTTTAGACCTTATAAAGTATTTAAATGTAAATTATTGTGATGAAATTACTTAGAATGAATACATAAATGATTGAAATGCTCAAATGATACTCAGAATTGCATTATTTGCAATTTATATGCGTAATTACCATGTATAATCCAATCCTTTTTAGTAAATAGCATATGAATCATATTATAGACTGTATAAAGAGTTTAAATGTAGATTTTTGTGATGAAATGACTTAGAATGAATGCAAAAACGATTGAAATACTCTAATGATACTCAGAATTGCATTATTTGAACTTTATATGCGTAATTACCAAGTATAATCCAATCTTTTTGAGTAAATAACATATGAATCAAATTTTAGATAGTATAAAGTGTTTAAATGTATATTATTGGGATGAAATGACTTAGAAACAATACCGAAACGATTGAAATGCTCAAATGATACTCAGAATTGCATTATTTGTGCTTTATATGCATAATTACCATGTATAATCCACTTTTTTTGAATAAACAAGATATGAATCATATTCTAGAAAGTATATAAAGAGTTTAATTAAAGATTATTCTGATGAAATGACTTAGAATGAATCCGGAGATGATTAAAATGCTCAAATGATACTCAAAATTGCATTATTTGCACTTTATATTTGTAAATAACATATGAATCTTATTTTAGACGGTATAAAGTATTTAAATGTATATTATTGGGATGAAATGACTTAGAATGAATACTGAAACGATTGAAATTCTCAAATGATACTCAGAATTGCACAATTTACAATTTATATGCGTAATTTCCATTTAAAATCCAATCTTTTTTAATAAATAAGATATGAACCATATTCTAGGTAGTATAAAAAGTTTAAATATAGATTATTGTGATGAAATGACTTAGATTGAATCCAGAAACGATTGAAATGCTCAAATGATACTCAGAATTGCATTATTTGCACTTTATATGCGTAATTACCACGTATAATTCAATCATTTTGAATAAATAAGATATGAATCATATACTATACAGTATTAAAGAGTTTAAATGTAGATTATTGTGATGAAATGACTTAGAATGAATTCTGAAACAATTGAAATTCTCAAATGATACTCCGAATTGCATTATTTGCACTTATATGCGTAATTACAATGTATAATCCAATTTTTTAGAATAAATAAGATATGAATAATATTCTAGACAGTATAAAATGTTTAAATGTAGATTATTGTGATAAAATGACTTAGAATGAATCTAGAAACGATTGAAATGCTCAATTGATACTCAGAATTGCATTATTTGCACTTTATATGCATAATTACCATATATAATCCAATCTTTTTGAATAAACAAGATATTAATTATATTATAGACTCTATTAAGACTTCAAATGTAGATTATTGTGATGAAATGACTAAGAATGTATCCAGAAACGATTGAAATGCTCAAATGATATTCAGAATTGCATTATTTGCACTTTATATTTGTAATTACCATGTAAAATCCAATCTTTTTTAATATATATGTTAAGAATCATATTTTAGACAATTTAAACAGTTTAAATTTTGATTATTGTGATGAAATGACTTAGAATGAACCAGAAACAATTGAAATTCTCAAATGATACTCATAATTGCAATATTTGCACATTATATGCGTAATTACCATGTATAATTGTATATTTTTAAATAAACAAGATATGAATCTTAGTCTGTACAGTATAAAGAGTTTAAATGTAGAGTATTGGGATGAAATGACTTAGAATAAATCCAGAAACGATTGAAATTCTCAAATAATACTCAAAATTACGATATTTGCATTTTATAAGCGTAATTTCCATGTATAATCCAATCTTTTTGAATAAACAAGATATCAATCTTAATATGTGGACTATAAAGAGTTTAAATAGAGATTATTGTGATGAAATGACTTAGAATGAATCCAGAAATGATTGAAATGCTCAAATGATATTGAGAATTGCATTATTTGCAATTTATATGCGTAATTACCATGTATAATCCATTTTTTTTAATAAACAAGATATGAATCATATTCTAGTATGAAGAGTTTAAATGTAGATTATTGTGATGAAATGACTTAGAATTATTCTAGAAACGATTGAAATGAACAAATGATACTCAGAATTGCATTATTTGCATTTCATATGCGTAATTACCATGTATAATCAATTTTTTTTAATAAACAATATATGAATCATATTTTAGATAGTATGAAGAGTTTAAATGTAGATTATTGTGATGAAATAACTTAGAATGAATCCAGAAACGATTGAAATGCTCAAATGATACTCAGAATTGTATTATTTGAACTTTATATGCGTAATTACTATGTATAATCCATTCTTTTTTAATATATATGATAAAAAACATATTCTAGATAGTATGAAAAGTTTAAATATAGATTATTGTGATGAAATGACTTATAATAAATCCAGAAACGATTGAAATGCTCAAATGATACACAGAATTACATTATTTTTACTTTATATGCGTAATTACCTTCTATAATCTAATCTTTCTGAATAAATATGATAAGAATCATATTCTAGACATTTTAATGAGTTTTAATGTAGATTATTGCGATTCAATGACTTAGTATTAATCTAAAAACGATTGAAATGCTCAAATGATACTCAGAATTGCATTATTTGCAATTTTTGTGCGTAATTACCATGTATAATTGAAAATTTTTTAAAAAATAAGATATGAATATTTGTGTGTACAGTATAAAGATTTTAAATGTAGAATATTGTGATGAAATGACATAGAATTTATGCAGAAATGATTGAAACGCTAAAATGATACTCAAAATTGCATTATTTACACTTTATAAGCGTAATTACCATGTATAATCTAATATGTTTGGATAAATATGATAGGAATCATATTATAGACAGTATAAAGTGTTTAAATGTAGATTATTGTGATTAAAATGACTTAGAATGAATCCAGAAACGATTGAAATGCTCAAATGATACTCAGAATTGAATTATTTGTACTTTATATGCGTAATTACCATGTATAATTGTATATTTTTGAATAAAGAAGATATGAATCTTAGTTTGTATAGTTTAAAGAGTTTAAATGTAAATTACTGTGATGAAATGACTTTGAATGAATCCAGAAATGATTGAAATGCTCAAATGATACTCAAAATTGCATTATTTGCACTTTATGAGCATAATTACCTTGTATAATCTAATCTTTTTGAATAAACAATATATAAATCTTAGTATGTACAGTATAAGGTGTTTAAATATAGATTATTGTGATGAAATGAGTTGGAATGAATCCAGAAACGATTGAAATGCTCAAATGATACTCAGAATTGCATTCTTTGCACTTTATATGCGTAATTATCGTGTATAATGCAATTTTTTTAATAAACAAGATATGAACATATTCTAGACAGTACGAAGAGTTTAAATGTAGATTATTGTGATGAAATGACTTAGAATGAATCCAGAAACTATTGAAATGCTCAAATGATACTCAGAATTGCATTATTTGCACATTATATGCGTAATTACCATATAATCCAATCTTTTTGAATAAACAAGATATAAATCTTAGTCTGTACAGTATAAATAGTTTAAATGTAGATTATTGTGATGAAATTACTTAGAAAGAATCCAGAAACGATTGAAATGCTCAAATGATACTCAAAATTGCATTATTTGCACTTTATAAGCGTAATTACCATGTATAATTTAATCTTTCTGAATAAATATGATAAGAATCATATTCTAGATAGTATAAATAGTTTAAATGTAGATTATTGTGATGAAATGACTTAGAATGAATCTGGAAACGATTGAAATGCTCAAATGATACTCAGAATTGCATTATTTGCACTTTATATGCTTAATTACCATGTATAATCTTATCTTTTAGAATAAATATGATAAGAATCATATTTTGGACAGTATAATGAGTTTAAATGTTGATTATAGCAATGAAATGAGTTAAAATGAATCCTGAAACGATTGAAATGCTCAAATGATACTCCGAATTGCATTATTTGCACTTTATATGCTTAATTACTATGTATAATTGAATATTTTTTAATAAACAAGTTATGAACCTTAGTCTGTATAGTATAAAGAGTTTAAATGTAGATTATTGTGATGAAATGACTTAGAATGAATCCAGAAATGATTGAAATGCTCAAGTGATACTTAAAGTTACATTATTTCCAATTTACGAGCGTAATTAACATGTATAATACAATCTTTTTTAATAAAGAAGATATAAATCTTTGTCTGTGCAGTATAAAGAATTTAAATGTAGATTATTGTGGTGAAATGACTTATAAGGAATCCAGAAACGATTGAAATTGTCAAATAATATTCAGAATTGCATTATTTGCAGTTTATATGCGTAATTACCATGTATAATCCAATGTTTTTGAATAAACAAGATACGAATCTTAGTCTGTACAGTATAAAAAATGTAAATGAAGATTATTTTGATGCAATGACTTAGAATGTATCCAGAAACCATTGAAATGCTTAAGTGATTCTCTAAATTGCATTATTTGCACTTTATATGCGTAATTACCTTGTAAAATATAATATTTTTTAATAAACAAAATATGAATCTTAATCTGTATAGTATAAAGAGTTTATGTATAAATTATTGTGATGAAATGACTTAGAATGAATCTAGAAACGATTGAAATGCACAAATAATATTCAAAATTGCTTTATTTGAACTTTATATGCGTAATTATCATGTATGATTGAATATTTTTTAATAAACTACATATGAATCATATTATAGATTATTGCCATTTTTAGTGTGTTTGTGTGTGTGTGTGTATATATTCGTACCCGTACCGTACCGGGTACGGTACTCGTACTCGTATTCTTGCAACATAGGTTATTTGACATCAAGTGCGGATGCAGTACAAGAAAATGAAGGACAACAAAACATTTTTGTTCCGTTATTAGTATTACTTAATAGGCACAGTTCTGATCATAAGATACCGTAAAAGATGAGGTTAGGAATCCTCTTTTTGTTATTTTGTTTGAAATTGTGAGTGGAATTCAAAGATGAGATTCCTGGCGAGGGACTTGTCCATAAGGCAATAACCCAAAACAGTCGTCGATGTCTCAATAGGTGAAGACTTTCAGTTGCAGTCGCAAATTGAGATGGCCAAGCGCTTGAAAGTTTCGATGCGGATCAGATGGGTGAATTTTATTGATATTCGCGCTAGTCCAGTAGCGCCTCAATTTTCCCCATAATTTCTAATGGTCCCAGACAGAGCGCGTTGGAAGTTGGAAGTTAATATCTGCTACGACGGACCCGGATCCTGTGTAGCGCGGCACAGGTGCAGCGCACCATCCCAGCCGTCCGATCTAATCGGGATGGTTAAATTTTTTTGGACCTTACAATCTGGTATAATTCACGGGCCACCCATCATAAATCGTACAGTTGGGATGGTGCGCTGCACCTGTGCCGCGCGGCACAGGATCTCGATCCCTGCTACGACTGGAAAGTGGGTAATGCGACTAGCCGACTGCTAGTGAGTTAGATATACATTGATAATCAGTATATTTATAATTGATAATTGAGAAATTAATTATTATAAATTAAAATATAAAAATACGATTATATTCTACGTAGTTTAGCTATGTTGTATTGTAAATTTGTTTTAATTGGAAAATTATTGATTACCTATTAAACAATTTGAATAATTAACTGTCAATTAAATTAGTATTTAATCAGTAACTAAATCCCTACTATTTATAAAAGCATCAATCCAAAGGTCTATCCAATTTTGAGTCTAAAGAAGCAAACAAATGTTTACCCAATGCAATATAGACCGTGGATTTGTTATGATCTGATCAGATTAGTGGTCTGAATTTAATAACGAGTTAAAATGTTTAAACCTTTCGTACAGACCTGTTAACTTTCGCTGAGCGAAGTCTCACTGGGCTTAATCAACACAGCACAACGGTTCGAGTCTTGTCTCCTTTCCTTTTTTTTTGCGTGTTTTCTGTGAAATTTTTTATTTCGATAGCGTCCTCTTCGTTCTATCTAGGGTTTCCTGCGATGATCTCCTCTCCGCTCTCCAGCCATCGATCAGATCTCTGCTCTTCATCGATCTGATATGGCAACATACTTATGGAGATATCTTTCTTCTTTCCGTTCAAAAAGCTGCGCCGTAACCCTAGACCCTTTAATATTTGACTGGATCTAGGGTTTTCTCCTCCCGACGCACCATCGGATGAACAAGGACGGTCGATCAATCTGCTTAGCGAGACAGAGGAACGCGCTCGATCTCCTACTGCTGGTAAGGATCGTGTTCCAATTAGCTGTATTTGTGGGATCATGCTGACCACACCATCTCTCTCGTTCTCTCAATTCTTCTCTTCTTCTAATCTATCTCTCTCTTTGACAACTCAGAGCCTCTTTGCTCCATCTCTTACTTTTCGAATTTAGCATGGCTTCAGAGCTCCTTGGTCGTCGCCTCCATTCGAGCCTTTGCAACACCCCCCACCGTCGAGCGGTTGCTCCTACTGCTCTCTTCTCTAGCGCCTAATAGAAAAAAAACCCAAAAGCATAAGGGTGCAATGATTGAGGGAGAGAAACTGAGACCGATCAGTGGTGACACCAGGTGAATGGGCTAATGTAAAGTTTTCTTGGTTGGATTCATGGTGGGCTTGGCCTACAAACAGTCACAGAGCAAGGTAGGTGAAAACGCTCAACTCCTTTCTCTCTATTCTCTACAATTAATTGGTTTGGCTCTGCTATTGATGATGCTTCTTCTTTCTCATTTTCCTAATCGTGCTGAGAAACTTAGGGATAAAAAGCTTAATTAACGCAGTCGACATTATAGCAAAAAATTAGAGAGGGTTGCTTAATAGCAATCCAAACAAGAAGACATTTGATCTCCTTTCTTAATTGATTGCCTGAAGCCTTGAACATTTATTGGAGCTCGAAATATTCATGTATTATACTTATGAGTTCTTTTCTTTGATTTTGTTTTCTGTTTGATTATTGAGGACAATGCTTCTTATGTAGCCAAAGGTGATAGACAAGGAATATAGCAAAGACATGGACACATATAACAAGAAGTAATATTTTGTGGTCCTTCTTTCTTTCCATCAAAAATTGATTTGGTATATAATATATGATTGTCAAAGGCTATTGTTGTATTTGGTATTGAGAAAAAAAATTAGCATGCCTTGATTATTTTGGCATTTATGTTTTTTTTACACTTTATGTTTATTTTTGCTATTTTCTATTGTGTAAGTTTCTACAAGACATCATCTCCTTTGCAGCAAATTGATGCAAAAAAAAAAGAGAGAAAATCCAACTTGAGTTAGATCATGGTCTAATATTTTTGGTGGATGTGTTCAATTAGGTACTAGCATCTTGAGGTAATCGTCTAATTACTTGCATAAGTTTCCTCATTTTTACATGTTATGTCAAAATAGAATCGCGGTTGTCAATAATTCTTTCCATAGTTAAGTGGGCAGCAGCTTTGGACATTGTGGATTAGCTTATCAATCAGTTTGAGCTTGTTTAAATGGAAATAGAATTAAGTAATAAGCAGCACTGATACAACAATAAGAAAATGTTAGATTATCGGTGATAGAGGTTTCAGAACCTAGGTCAAATAAATTTGTTTTCTTTGTTCTATCCTACTAGTCGTTTGGGTAAAGCTAAGAGTCGAACCCAAGGGACGGTAAAAATGAATACCGGACTTAGTCTTTCTTAAAAGCTAGACAGAAAAGTTTTTGTGGAGTTTTGAATAAGAATTTAGAGCAATTAAAAATGAGAGAAATAAGTAATAAAATATTCTTGGATTAATTTTTATATTTTTCTGAACTCAAACAGATGCAATCAATGTCCTAGGGTTGCGTGTTCAATTAGTTTAGCTCTAAAATACCTCTGCCTTCAGTTTTCACCTGGACAGAGGCACATTTCAGACCGAAATGCATGGATTTCGGACCGAAATCCATGCTCTTCGTGCCAAAACTTACTTTAGACCTTTTGTTCCGACTTTATATTTTTACACAGTACTATGTGAAGGTTACTGGACGACCAGACCTAAGTTCTAACCTCAGCTGTCGCGATTTTGGTTCTAACTTGGTTTGGAACTCGGTTTTTACCACGTGAATAACTAATCCTAAACTTTTGTGTCGGATTTTAGTTATTCAAGTATGTTTGGTTGGATTTCTAGAGGTATTTAAAGTCCTGTCGGATCAGTAAAAGTCTCACCTTTCGGTCGTAAACTAACCTCCTCTTTCGAGCGATTGGCTTACCTCAAATACTTAATTAACCAATTGTTTGTTCTAGTTTAATGCCCTACTGGTGCTGTAGTTCATCAATAGGTAAACGATCAAGCAAACAACTAAATTAACCAAGCAAGATATAATTCTCAACAAAACATATCACATAGAATAATATAAAGCAATCAAGTCATCACAAAATACTAAACTAATCTACTAACTACCCATAAGACATCATAAAAATCTAGCCTAACATGTTTACGAGACAACACACAAATATCATGCAAGTAATAAAGATACAAGCCATAGAATTCAGAGATAAAAGCATGAAAGATTAAACCGAATTATCCTTTAGCCTTTACTCATTCTTCTAGGGCAGGGAATCGATGGAGAGTTACAAGGTTGCTGCCGTCGCACGCTAACACTGCTGCTCCTCAAAGAAAACCCGCGAAAAGAGCCAAAAACGAAGCAAAACGATGGAAAATAATGGTGTAGAAGGTGGGAATTATCTGGAATTATCTTCTGCACGAAAATACGTGCCTAAATACCCCTATGGAAGGTCAGGGAGGCGGCTAGGGCAAGGAATTCTCTTTCTTTTCTCGAAACTTTCCAAAATTCACTTTCCATACATGGATTTCGGACCGAAATGTGAGCATTTCGGATCGAACTCGGGCGCTGACGAGGTGAATTGGGCTGGGACCGGAGCCTTCGCGCGATATTTGATCTGTCTCGGCCCATGAAAGTCTTCTCTGGTCCTTGGAACGTGTGTGTGGGCCGGGAATGAGTCGTTCGGCTAAGGATTAGGCTTCATTCTTCTTATTTGGCGCGTTTTGTCTTCAATTTCCGTGAGAATTCTACAAAATAAAGATAGAAACGGCGGCAGTACCAAAATCTTGAAAAACACAGTTAATCATGAGCAATTGTATTGGTTTGAGTGCCATTTTGGTGCTAAGTATGGTCAAAATGTGTATATAAATACGAGATATCAATTGGCATTGATACAACATATATAAATCCAACAATTAGTTTAGCCCTCGGATTGATACAGATTGCCTTTTTTCTATTGGGTTTTCCTTTTCATGGCTATATTGTTTTAAGAGCTCGGTTGACATTGTGATTTACAGATGAACTACTAAAAATGTGCCACTCTTAGTTTCAGATGGTTTTGATACATACACAAACATAGGAAGGATTGAGACAATACCGTCTGAAGGCAAGGATAATTTGCAAGTATTAGAATCTGATGTTACTTTCAGACTTATAGGTACTAAATGATCAAAAGTCCTTCGCAGTTAACCATGAGTTGTTCTTATTTTAGCAGGTAATATACGATGTCTGTATTGGCAATTGTCAGGCGTGAGATTCTGCACTTTAAATGTTGGCACCAGCTCCGCTGGTAAGAATAGTCCTTTTTGGTATTTTTTTTTTACACATTTCAGATCAATGATGATTATTTATGTTATTTATATCCCTGAAAAGTGCGTATTAAAAATAAACAAGAATCCTAAAATTTAATTTGGTTTAGCTTAATTTTGGTTCCTTTTAGCATGCCGATTTAGCCTACTGATTGCTCATTTTACTTGGAGATTACTTACAATAGTAAACAAATTCTTACTATGAAATTTTTAGTCAGTGCCTGCGGTGAGACGCGACCCACAACAGTGGAGAGACGAAATCGGAAATTTCTTTCAGGTTCTTGATCACATAGTTAAATTTGTTTAAACCTCTTAGGAATATATGTTTTGGGGCTACATTTGCAGGTTGTGTGCAACACAGTGATGATTGCGAATGTGAGCCCTTCAAGGATGGTCAGGTTTCTCTCCTTAGGAAGTCCTCACTGGTGGAGTTTCAGGCCTCTTCGCTCAGGTACAAGAATGTCATTACTACAACTTGAGATGTTATTACTAGATAATTTCAATTTTGGATAATATTTACAAACTTTGTTTTGCTATTGCATTCATTCATTCATTATATTTGTGAAGATTAGTGTCAATTCACCTGAAATGGGACTCAATTTACCATCAATATGCTAATTGTACCACTCAGAAAATGATTTGTGCCTCTTAGCACGGCCACGAGCCGTCCGACCCCATTACCCAAGAGGTATCTTTCTTTATACCACCTGCACCACCTCCGTCTCGCCAGTGAAAGCCCTTAAGCTGTTGCTCGAGTCCCAGGGTATCCATCAGGGGCCTGATTGCTTCGACGCACTCAATGCTAAGCTCATCCAGTGAGCCGGGTTCAGCTTTTGCTTCACCAAAGGTGAGTGTTTCTACGAGAAACTTTTTAAATTTTTCTCCATGCGAGGGACAGACTGTTTGTTTAACCATGACTTATGGTTTCTAACCACAACTTGCAAAGGCACTGAGTATAATAGGAAAGCAATTTGAATGTACGAGTAATCGATTGGCATGACACAATTTGAGGTGACCTCTTTCATATTTTATTTAAATTTAATTAATTGGCTTAGTACTAATGTCGGCAAGGTGTAATTCCATTGTCTTCTCATTTTTTTATGGGAATTGCTTAGGATCATCCCTAAGATTCTATCATCCCTATCATCCCCCAGATCTTCATTAATTATCTAACTTCTTCACTAATAGAAAGTCCAGGGGATGATTTCCCATCCCCTCATTCTCATCAGCTCTTTCCTTTTCTGGCCCCCTCCTCCCCATCCCCTATTTCCTTTTCTGGCCCCATCCCCTATTCCATCCAGCGCTAACCTCATCCTCATCCCATATTCATTTTCTGTCATTAACCCCTATCCCACCCCTCACCCTTAACTGTTATAATTAAATAAGTAATTATTTTAACTCTGAAACTAATTGTTCTAGTTAATATTGTTAACTGTTTTCGAAAAAAACTAACTGTTCTAGTTAATATTACTAACTGTTCTAGTTGTTCAAAAAAAAATTGTGCTGGAAAAAATAAATGTGCTAAAAAAAACTAACTGTTTTAGTTAATATTACTAACTGTTCTTGAAAAAAAATAAATGTTCTAGTTGTTCTAACTGCTCTGAAAAAAAAATTGTGCTGGAATAGTTGCTGTATTAGCTGCTGGAAAACAAATTGTTCTAGAACAGTTAGTATTCACAGTTAGAATAGTTATTTTTTTAACTAGAATATTGACTTATAATAACTAAAACAGTTATAATAACTGTTCTGTTTAAATTCACAGTTAGAACAGTTATCAGAAAAAAAAATGTGTGTCAGAGAAGGGGAGAAGAAGCGAAACAGAGAGGATGGAGGGAATGGAGCGCCTCTTTCTTTTTTCGAAATCATCCCCATCATCCTCATCCCCTCTTTCTTTTTTCGGAATGGAATCATCCCCATCATCCTCATCCCCTCTTTCCTTTTTCGGAATGTAATTAATCTAACTGTTGAAGGATGATGGGGATGATGAATCTAGGGGATGATCCTTATCAGTCCCTTTTTTTATACTTAAAACTTCTATTTATAAAATAACTTCTGTTGACATTCTCAGAGGTTTACTATTCTTAAACCATGGTAATTATTAACCTAAAATAGTCCTCAAATACCGAAATTAACTTCATTGCTCCTAACTTTGATGGCATATATGTCAGATTTTGAGATTTTCCAGGATTGTGCTAGAAACTGCCCTTTTATTGTCATGCTAAGTAGGGTACGGGGTACCATTTTTGTTATGCAGAAGAAAAAAAGGATATTACAAAATCAGTTTTAGATTAAAAAAAAACTATCTAATGTCTTTGTTTTTATTTTTATTTTTAATTTTGCTAGAGAGGATAACAAAGGAGAGCAACAATCACTGCATGGCATCCCGACCTGACCACTGGTTAGGTTCAAGAAACATCTCCTCTTGTCTCAGTAGGAAACAACTTAACCAACCACTAACACTGCTTCACTTGCCACATTAGTGTATAGAGAAGAAAGTAGTAGTTTCTTTTTCTCATTTGAATATATCCCCGTGCATTTTATTTTTTGTGCCAGATGGTTCATTTTTCTACAATCATATTTTTTTTCAATTTGATAATTGTCTTGATTTACTAAAAAAAAGATATTGAATAGATATAGTGTGATCTAGCACCAAAGATTCTTGCTTTCTCACTTCTCTCTAATTGACTCTCTTGTATGATCTAATTGTGATTTGATAATATCATGAGAAAATGGAAATAGTGATCCTGCGCCATATGCAATTCCTTTTTAAGCACAAATAATAGAAATAGAGATCCTGCGCCCAATCATTTTGGTGACCATATGTAATTCCTTTTTAAGCACAAAAACAAAAATAGTGATCGTGCGCCCAATCATTTTTGTGACCTGGCAAAATAATTCCTTAATTTTATTCACTAAGGTCACCTGCATATATAAAAACTCCAATTAAACTCCAATCAAGGATGGACATAATGTCTGTATATATGTAAGCCTTTTTTCCCCTTTATTTATAAAATCAAATAAACATAATGTTTTGTATCAGTCCTGCGTACCTGACATGAGAAGCCAGGGAAAATATTTGAGAGAACAAGAATCATGCAGTATTTATAGTTTAATTATAAGAAGTAACAACCATGAATAAAAAAAATAGATCGAATTTAATTTAACTATTATTACAATTATCAAACTATATTCATGTCAAAATAATATTTTTTTGCATTTGAAGTCTGCCAGCACATTTAGCGGGCATTGCTGATAGTAATCTTTAAATAAAGGCAAAAATAGAGACAATTTTACAATTTTACCTTTTTTATTTTGATAATTATAATTGTTTTGTTGGTTGTGGCGGTCATCGTGTCAAAAGAATTGTCAAAAGAAGCATGTTTGTTATGTAATAATTCATTATTTGGTTTGTTATTTTATGGTTGGTAGGAGGAATCAGATTTTAGTTTTATTTTCATTTTGTTCAATAAAGATCATTAGTTCCACAATTTGGATATTCGTTTCAAATCTTAAATAAAAAGATCTATAAAGGTGCACCGCCGAAGAAGTGAAGAAATTTAAATTTGGACACATATATTCACTTGCCAACCTAAGCTACATGGCATTGCTTTCATCGAGGCTGATTAATTCTGAAGTTTATATGTAATAAAGAAGCACCGTTTGTTTCTTAAAAAAAAATAAAATAACTATCAAGGCTGATAATTGCCAGCCACCAGGTCCATGCGTGGACAATTAGGGCATGGGAGTCGTTGCACGCCTGACTCATCTTGAAAAAGCATGCTGAACTGGGGCAACCGAGCAAGTACGACGTCGGTATTGGACTTTTTGTTTCAACGTGCGTTGTTGTATCGAGGAGTTCGTTTTCATAAGAGAGGAAAACATATGTTTCAACACTTGTAGTGTTCTCCAATCGTGCGTGTCGTGTCGTGTCAAATAAGATCGTGTTAGAGTCTCGAGTCGTGTCGTGTCGTGTTGACACAAACTATTTTTTTAATCGTGTCGTGTCGTGTCGTGTCGTGTCGTGCTAAGTGGTCAGAAGAGGCAACATGGCACGACTGCGTGTTGACATGTCGTGTTAGTCGTGTCCAATCGTGTTAGAAACTTTTCTTTATTTTTTATAATAATTTATTAAAAACTGTTAAAATATTAAAATGGAGGAAAAAAATATTGTTGTAGTTTATTTGACTATTCTACAAATTAAGTATATATATTCGTACAAAATTGCCAAAATGTTTTTATTAAAAGATTAATTAATGATTTTATTTTTTTTGCTAACTTCATTTCTTTATTGTTTGAACGGATTAAAAAAATAAAATGTTTTAAAAAAGTAAATACACGTTACGGTTATAATTTGAATTTTAATATAAAATTAATTTAAATATTTTTTTAGGAAAATAATTTAAAAGAAGAAGTATGTTTATGATGCTATTTTTGGTAATGTCAAAAAATAAATTCGTGTTGTCATGTCATGTTTGTGTCGTGTTAGTTCGTGTTGCGTGTTAGTCGCGTCGTGTCAAATCGTGTTAATTTTTCAAGATTGCCAACACGACACGATTATGACACGGCACGATAATACGATCGTGTCGTGCTAATTCCGTACTCTTGTCATGTCGTGTCGTGCCAACACGCATGTCGTATCGTACCAACACAATCACGTCGTGTCATTTTGGAGAACCCTAAACACTTGGAGGCTGAAAATAGATCCGATACGGATCGGATATTGATAAGCTGAATTCATATCCCTATAAAAATTTTTGGGTGATTTAGGTTTATGCTTGTCAAAAGTTGAAAATTAGAGATATATAATCACTAAATAATATTTTTTTGGGAAAATTGGATATAACCCCCTCTAATCTTGTCTAATTGGATATAACCCCCTCAAATTCTTAAATTTGGATATAACTCCCTGTAATCTTAGTTCTTATGGATATAACCCCTTTTGTTTATTTTAAATCGTATTTTAAGTAAAAGAAAATAATTTTTATAATCTCTGACCAATATACCCCTCATGAGTCATGACCATACTCCTCTTCATATTCTGGACCTTTCATCTTCTCACCAGCGTTTATGAACAAAAGGCAATAAAAATTCTGATTTATTTCTTTCCAAATCACCAGATTATTACTTCTAAATTCTAATTTATTTTCGCTCTCTTCTGTCTCTTCACATCTCCCTATTTCTTTAAATCATCAACAATAATTATATTAACTTCTTTCATTTTTCACTGTTCTTGCAAGAAGGAATTTCAAAACTCAAGAGAATGATAATTTTTTCATCAGGTTCGAGATTGGCTTAAGTGCTTTTTTGAAGAATTTTCCAAAAAAATATCATATTGGTCAGAGGTAGTGGTAAGATGTCCAAAGATTAATCAGATTTTTTTTATTAAACCTTTTCAATAAACAATGTAAGGAAATGCAAAGTCTAGGCGACAAGATGAAGAGAAGCATTGTCAGGAGGGTTATATTGGTCAAAGATTATAGAAATTATTTTCTCTTACTTAAATTATACTTTAAATTAATCAAAAGGGGTTATTTCCATAAGAAACAAAATTAGAGGGGGTTATATCCAAATTTAAGGATTTGAGGGGGTTATATCCAATTAGAGAAAATTAGAGGGGGTTATATCTAATTTTCCCTATTTTTTTATGTGGTCACTAAACGACAAAAATAGATTTATGTCATTGGTTAATTGATATGACCATTCTGCCCTTTTAAATATGCCACCATAAAATATTAAGATTAGTCGTATGCCATTATAAAGTATTAAATAAAAAAAAATTAATTTTATGACACTATATAACAATTAAACTTGGTTTTATGATACTATAAGATTGTAAAAAATAATTTTATACCATTAGAATCTTCAATTTGCTCAAAACCTCCTTGATTTTTAGTGAGAAAAATCATAACTATTATTATTATTATTATTATTATTATTTTTGCAATATTTCCCCGCATTTTATTTGGTGAAAACTCTTGAAAAGGCGCTCTTTAAAAATCCAAATGAGGAATCAATCTTTTAATACCTTCAGATGGCTAATAAGCGTGCAAGATGCAAATGGGCCATTTAACCGGATCCAAATCCTGTGTCGCGCGGCATATGGTGTAGCGCGCAAAATGACAAAACTGCTACTTTGGGGTATAAATTAAAATATTTGAAATGTCTTTCTTTATTAGTTATTTTCACTTCTTCTCTTTCTTCTTTACTTTCTCCCACGACATGAAACCCAAAACAAAACATATTTCTCCTTTATCAATTATCACTCACTCTCCGATTACGAGTAGATATTTGCATCTGTCGATGTTATGATTGTGCTCTCCTCTTCACAAGAAGTCTATAGAGATCCCATTTGCTTATCTTTCGTCAACCCTTTCCCATGCCTCGCGCATGGCATCTCATAAAACTGTCTATCCTTTCGCTAGCTTCGACTATCTTGTTATTTACTGGTTTTAGATCTATAACAGCTAGTTTAGAGAGAAGTACACACATAATTGATCAAATATTTATCGATTCTTTTTTCATATAGCTAAATGTAATGAATAGTTGGATACGATTGGATACTTCTCTTTGTCAATTGGATATTTCATGATCTACCGGCATATTCGGAATTTCTTCAACCTTGACAGAATAAGCAATTGTGTTGGTCACTTTGTTAATCATTGATGTACACTTTCATATTACTAATTATTAATAAATGTTAATTTCTTGTAAACCAGAGTTAGAGTTATTAATTTTGGTTCACCATGAACATAAAATTTTTATTATGAATTTTCAGTTGGTATTAAGTAAAAGAATCATGGTAGGAATTTAATCTGGATTCATTTTTGAAACCCTTGGAGCAAGAAGCAGTGGAAATTGGAAAGAGAGAATAGTGGTTGCTAATTGCTAGTTGGGAAGATGCTATTAATTTATTGTTATTTTTTATGTTTTGTTTGGTCCTTGACTTCTCTATCTAGAACGGCTCGTCCTCCAAGTAGTAGCGTTTGTCATTTTGTGCGCTACACCATATGTCGCGCAACACAGGATTTGAATCCCATTTAACCAGCCATGTAAAACGTGTTTTTAACAACTTGGTTTGATATACAAAAAGAAATTTTGTTCATATGGCGGACAGAATCCGAATTTGCTGTTGCGCGACAAATGGTGTAGCGCACGTACGAGCCGTCTGATCTTGATCGGACGGTTAATTTTTTACGGGCCTATCAATCTAGGTTACATGCACGGGGCTCCCTTGTCCATTGGATCTTGATCAGACGGCCAGCATGCCGCGCTACACCATGTGTCGCGCGGCAGCGGATCTGAATTTTGGCGGACATGGTTTGATGTACAAAAAGAAAGTATTTTCATGGAGTTGCGTAGAGCACAGAGGAGACGGCGTCTGTCACTTTTTTTTTTTTTTTTGTTCGTCAGTTTTTTTTTTCTTTTTATTAATGATTTATTTTATTGAGGGACAATTTGGGTATTTTTAAAAATTAGAGTTGCATATTTCTAATTGAAGTGGCACATTTCTAATCTTGGAAGAAATTAATGGTATAAAATTAATTTTAATCATTTTATAATGACATGAAACTAATTTCTAATTTAAGAATGGCATATCTCTAATTGTCAATTTACATGATGGCATATATCTAATTATTCTTTTTTTTTATGATATATTGATATGTGATGGTATATACCAAAATAAATTGTAAATACATAAATAAAACTAAATGCTTATTCGATATGAACATTAATTTGAATATTATGTTATGTTTCATGCAAAATTTTTCCGAGATTAAAAGAGGAAGGCGAATTCCGTTTGTTCGGACCGAAAGGGGCTGATCTAGGGGCGAAGCCATGTATAGTTTGGTGGGTCCATGGACCCACCTAAAAAAAATTTACTTAATATTCTATTTGTTTGTAATTAAAAAAAATCATAAGATGTTAGGGACCCATCTCAAAAATTTGAAGGACCCAGCTGAACACATCGTGTTTGATTTGAATTGCATAACGACACATAAAAAATCGCATAGAGACCCAGGTAGTATTTGTTCATGACTAATCGTCTTCTTTTTTTTCTCTCCAATGAATCTTATTAAGACAAAACTTATAATAAAATAGAATATTTAAATGAATAATTATTTGCAGCATCTATATACTAGCGGAATCTGGCGCATTGCGTGATTCGCCTATATAATGTTTTGTGAACTTTAGAACATTATAAACAAAAGATACCACAAAAGATAAAAAAATACAATTCAGATATTATATAAAATCTGCCAGTAAAAATTCTAAATACTGTTCTTGTCAAAAAATTCCAAACGCCACAAAAAATAAAAAATATTGTGGTTTGAACAGTGGCCGAACTTCTCCGTATGCCTCCCATCTTTTTATATCTATAATATAGAAAAATAAGTATTCAATGAGATTTCTAATGAACCTATTATGCAAAATTATGAGAAAAATAAAAATTCAGAGTAAACTGTTGTACTTTTTTATTGTCTTGATTTTTGAATTATTATTTTGTATATTAAATATATTATTTTATTGTTATTATAATATATATTTGATTTCCCATGAATATTTTTAATGTAACATTATTTTAGAATTGTTTATTTAAAAATTATTATTATACTATATCTATATTAGATGTTTATATCGTGCATATGTTTTAAAAAAAATAATTTATGGATCCTGATGATACGAAATCCTAGCTTCGCCACTAGACTGATATGTCAGTCATTCTGAAAGGGGTTGATTAAGTTTTATGTTTTGAATGTTGAAGAATCTGCTACGTACCACATAAATGTTTGAAAATCAATTATGTGCCTTTTTCAGACATTCTACTTTAAATAATATATATTTTTTTGAAAAAAAATAAGGTAATGAAATCTAACTCTCCTGTGAATAAAGGGACACGTTAATAACTAACCGAATGGATTCATCAAACAAGTTAGCTCTGCAGCACTTGTCAAGTCCGTCGACAAAGTACCAAAATATAGTAAACCGAATTTCGGACATAAACTCGGTGCCGACTCTAAACGATCAGACTTAACTTTGAATCACTTACGCTTGATTAAGCACGTCTTAGCTTGAAAACTTAATTAAAATATTCACGCTTCTTGGCCAATTTTTTTCCCATCTGCTATGCTTGTACACAGAATTGAATCAGTTTTAGTCAGCAGGGATAAAATATGTATTTTTATTTTATTTTTGATAAACTTGTTGTATTCCTACAATTGGAGTTTATGATCTTCTTAACGCCACCAATGAAAATTTAATGTGTTTGTTTTAAATTGAATAATTTGAAATTATTATTTCTAATGTACTGCCCAGCCTGCCCTAGAAACAACGAGATGAACTTTGGTGCATTGTTCGATATAATTAAACTGTAACGGCTAACGAGTAACATAACAAATCCTCTTCACCTTTGCAGAATCACAAGCCAATGACTCGCTACATAGATATTAGTTGACATTTTCCATGGAAACAAACTTATACCTTTCACGCTGTCCGCGACGACCATTGCAACGCTCCGACCCACCTCGTCAAAACAAACCTGGACTCGTTTCATACAAACATCATGAAAAAGTACTTACTGAAAAGTGGACCTTCCTAAAAATTCAGTGTGGGTCCACTACGTCAGTAGTACTCCTCAGGAACGATCGTCTCCGCAGTTACACACTAGCAATTGTCTCTTCCCTTCAGTTTTCTTTTCTCTTTCCAAATAAACACTCGCAAAAATAAACCCAGAGCCGAGCGTTGCAACAAACCATTCAACACAAAACCTCAAAGAGAGAGAGAGAGAGAGAGAGCAAAATCACAATCTCTCTCGGCCTCTCCTACCTCCGCTCCGCTAGATGGTAACCGGCGGCGCGATCCGTCGGTCGGCGGCGGCGGCGGTGGACCGGGTCTACGCGGAGGTGCGCATGACGCGGCGCGCCGTGATTCGCTTCGCTCCACGACCTGGAGCGTTCGGGTTCCCACCCGACGCCGAAACGGGCGCGGTTCGGATCGTGCGAAACATCCGAACCTTTAAGATCCATTACGCAGCTATTCTATGGATGTTTCTCCTCGCATCTCTCTTCCCTCACCATCGTCCCTCAATGCTCCTTCTCATGGCCTCCTCTAAGGCAATCTTGTGCTACGCCGTGTTGCTCAAGGCATTTCCTTCTTCTACGATTTTGCGCAGGGTGCTTGATCGGAGGCTTGTCACAGTGGTGTTTATTGTTGTGGTGGTTGGGGAATTGGTGGCGACTAGAGCGGTGGAGAGCTTGAAAATGGCGGCTTGTGTCGGGTTACCGTTGGCGATTCTTCATGCGTTGCTCAGGATTAGAGACGATCTCTTGATTGCCGAGGAAGCAGATGCGAATGGAGATGAGGTGGCGGCATCGGCGGTGGTAGAGAAGGAGAAAGAGAGAGAGAAGAGGGAAGAGGGAGGAGTAGATCTTGAGGCAGTTTCCCGTGGCGATTAGTAAGATTTTTTAATTTTTCTGTGAATTTCGTGCTTTTGTTTCGATTTTTATACATAGAGACTATTATTATCAAAGAAGTGTTAACAGATCAATAGGATATTAGGCATTGTGGTATCCATTTGGTGCCATTATGATTATTGTAATTTTGTTAATTAGAAGGTCTAGGGGGAGTTATTTAGCTAGAAATTTTTCCCCCTTTGAAACAAAGATCGAAATTTGAGAAAATTTAGCAAGTGCAGTTGTGTAATTTGCCTAGTAATGTCAAAGGATTTCTTATAATTATTCGAAACGCTGTTAATTAGATATAATTGTGGTTAATTGGAGAGGGGAGAGAGTGTGGAATTAAAAATGAAAAAAGATGAAAGGAGTAGAGAGAATAATGATGGTTTTATTATTAGTTTAAGACTCCAAGTCCCAAAGTTTGGGTTGTGAATGTAATGGGGCGTAACGAGTACGTTAAGGATTTTGGTTTGGTACGGAGATGTTGATGGCTTAACTAGTGGTCCAGCCGTTTCAAATTTCCTCATTTGCTGCAATGAAAGCTTATGAGAAAATAATAACTGATACAGAAATTGAGTAGCAGAAAATGGAAACAGCTTGTTTAGTGGCTGACAGTTAGTCCGGGTCTTCTGTGATGGGCATGAAGACTGCACAGTTTACAAAGACTGAATGAAAAATATTCGAATATCCAATGTTGATTGTTCTCTAGGCAACCAGCTATTATAGTATTGTTCCGGATAGTGATGCTATTACGTACGAAAATATCAAACACGATCTTGTTGTTTGACAAGTGCTAGAATTTTTTTTTTTAAGACTAAAAAAAAAAGCGCTAGAATTTTCAATAAAATATTGATGTAGCATGAGAGTGTGTCCGGAGACTAGATATACATTCTGAATAACAGATTTTCATTATTTTTCTAATTATCACTTTTTACCATTGTCTTTAATCATCGTCTCTAGAACTGTTTCATATATTGCTAGATGAGCCTATATATATAGTTCAGCTCTGATCGCTCGATTACTTAGGTTCTAATTGGATAATCTTGACTGATTGATATCTGCAAAAATTTGTACAAGGATTCTGTTTATAAGTGATTTAAATTAAACGGGAACTAAAGAAATTAATTTTCTCCCCTCTCTCACTGGTAAGAGTTATTACTTATATTCTGTCAAATACTCAAATTTTATCCCATTTTGAAACATAAGCTATTCTTCTTGTAAATAATGTCCGATTTAATTCATTGACCTAATCCAGTCCAGTTCCCAATACACGTGTACTGCTCTGTTCGCATTTTAACTGACAGATTATCTTCCATAAAAAAAAAAACTGACAGATTATCGTGTAACACGAGCTGACAATTATCTGGATTATGTAGAATACAAGCGTAAGAGCATACCACTTAATTCCATTTCATATTCTATTAGTTAATTCAAGTTTGGCATTAGGACCTATGCACGCAAATCTTCATATTTAAAAGAGTGGCGGATGGTCCCTTCATGGTTCAACCATGCCTCCAAGTCATGGAACGGACGGGACAACACAGTACAAAGCCATTTTGCTAAAGGGCCGGGATGTGGTTTATTCAAAGCCCACGTTTTTTTTTCTTATTTTTTAGTAATTGATCGTACATTTTGGTCCGAGGCCCGTCTCAAATTCGTTGTGCTTGTCACAGTTAAAGTGGAAGAAGAAATAACGGGCCGTTTGGATGGGGCTAGGAATAACCTCTTCATAGGAATAGACTATTCCTAGACATTAAATCTCTCTCACAAAGTTACACACTTTCTAATGTTTTCCGCCTAAGAATAGGCTATTCCTCTTATTCCTAAGCGATCCAAGCGGCCCCCTAGAATATTTGGAAGAAGAGCCGGGATAAAAACAACTACAATACTATTTAAAAATAATGTTTCTTTTTATTTTTGGATCAATTGCTAAGAAATAATATTTTGTCTACTAATTTGCATTTGGGAAATAAATTTGTGCTTCGAAATAGGTGGTAATTCTAATTAGTGACGAGCAAAGACAATTACGCAAAAGCTTTTTCCACACGTCGTATGTGTTGATCCAATGAGCAATATACATGACATCGTTAATTTAACATTAATTTAACGTTAAGTCAATGTCTAGACTATGCATAGCTAGCGAAATAGCACTCATATGAAATGAAGTTCCAGAACAAGGCACCTTGATGAAATAGCGGAAAACAGGTTATTATTTTTTTTAACAAATTTTTTTTTTTGTGTGCCCAAAGCTGCAGTAATTTATACAACACGTTGCTTTTGTTTATTTATTATTTACTTGAATAATAATAATAATAATAAGTATCAAGTACTCTAAGATTATTTTAAATTTTAACACGAAGAGTAGTTAGAAGGTAGTACGAGAAACTGTCACGAGATATCAATGCAATGCAGCAATGGGTCGCCAACCGGCATCTGCAGGCAAGAATATGCAGGAAACAATCAAGCCGCCTTGCTGTGGTATGCTTCCGAATTTTGAAAAAAACAAAAGAAAAGAAAATGAGGACATATTGTAGGGAAGGCATCTTGTGCTGCTTGACTAAAAAGATATTGACAAAATAATTATACAAAAAGTTCATAGGGTCTGCATTGTCTAGATGATTGACTTAGACATGCAGCAGTCGGATCATCAAAATTTGATACAAACTACCTACTAAGAACTAAGAAGTCTAGCTGGAGATTTTATGATGAACTGTTTTAAACTTATACAGAAATAACTCAGCAAATGCATAATCAAGCGTGATTGCATGATCATAACAACGGCCCCCACCCTCGTGTTTGAAATAATTATTTTATTTTAAATACTATCTTCGGATGGGAAACTAGGAAAAGGTTCGAATTATTATAATTCTGACCCGGATCCAAAATTTCAATTTTGAAACGTCTCAAGTTGCCGAGCGGCCTAAGATTACGTTACCATGCCTGATGCCTCAGGGGGCGCCAACAGGTTGTCCCAAAATGTTAAGAAGAAAAAAAATTTCAATAAATAATTTCTAACAACTTGCCAAAATTGTTTATTAGATATTTTTATTGCAATTCAATTTTGACTTGAATTACCTACTTAGTACTCTGGAAATGAAACTGTAATCTTCTATTTGAAAATGCAGAATGTTTGTCTGATTGACGTAAATAATAAATACCGTGCGTAATCTTGCTTTTATTTTCATTTGTTACACACAATATTATAGACTCCAGCTATCCGTATTTGCTGATTAATCAAAAGTTCAAAACACAAAAAGTCAATACAAATAATAATTTTAAAAAATAATATATTAGAAAGGTTGGATGACTTAGTTCGGACTTAAACTTTTGTGATAAGTTTAACTAGCGGCGGATTAAAAAAGAAATTGATTATTGTTATCTACAGTTTTGTCATTGCTTGACATTGCTTGAACAAAGTGAACACATAAAATAGACAAGATGCACGTATAATTTATCAAAGTGAACACTTACAAACAAATAAGTTCAATAAAAATAAGTTGAATATGCATATAAAAATCTGAAAAATGAATGACAAACTTATTTTTTTATATGCGTTTACTTTGATCATTTATATATTCGTCTTGTTGATTTTATGTGTTCATTTTGTTCAAGCAATGACAAAACTGCATATGGCGGTTATCATTTCTCAATTAAATTTAAAAACACCACAACAAAAAGCATATATACAATAATTTAAATATTTACTCTTATTTTTTTATTTAATATTAGACAAACTTCTCGTTATTACGCTGAACTATTAAAAGTTTTAAAAAACAAACAAAATAATAGTGAATAGTTGAAACTTGAAACTCAAAAGAAGGTCGAAGGTGTAAGCTTGCCCCCTTCTAAATCAGCCAGCGTCTAACATCAATATGTAACCATAATAATTAATAAAAGAGATATCTCTATTGCTTATAAACACACAAATTCAAGAGGTGTTAACACGCTAGATCTATCTCTATCTCTACTATATACTTATAAACACACGAATCTAATAGGTGTTAATACGCTAGATCTAGCAGATAAAAACGTGTTTCTGCCATTCGATCAATTTGATCTGTGGTTGGATAAGAGTTGGATTTAAGGGGAGGCGAGCATGTGCTTGGCACATGCCATGATTTATAAAATTTAGAATTTACCTACTTAATTTATAAAATTTTGGTAATAATAAGTTATGTTATTATATTGGTCTCCCCTAAAATTTTCATAATAGGATAAATTTGATGATAAATAAGATCATGTGTTGCTATATTTAACCTCTCCTTAAACTTCTATAATTATTCTATTGACAAATTAACTATTAAAATCGAAGTTTTCAAAATTTTAGTTAGTATAACTTGTAAAAATTTAAGTAATTAAATTGAATAATATTTTTTTATAAACCTTTTTATAATTAATTTATTTATATATTTTTTTAAGGTTTTCATCTCTTGATTCTTGGCGTCTCCATTCCATATTTCTAGTTCCGCCCCTTGTTGGATATCAATCGTCAGACGAAACAACAATATATTTTGGTTTTCTGTCTAATAAAAAAATTAATTGAATAATATATCTATTTATATCGCTGGTAGATTAAGCAACATACTTTTATTATCTAATATTATTTTATTTTTTTATTTGTCCACCTAGGACATTTTATGCTAGTGCTAGCAGGAGATAAAGTGAGGTTATTGTACATGATTTTTTTTACCAGAAAACCACTAAATCCTTCAGAGGTCCACGTCGCCGGGGCTGAAAATTGTTGAAATGACTTTGGAGTTTGGACGGAGTCTGATCCCAACTTTTTTCTTTTTCGAGCTGTCAAATTACAAACGATTAATATAGTGCTTAATGAACGATTGACACTACCAGCAATGCAGATTTTTTATTTTTTTTTATCTCCTCACAACTACCAAAAAATAATCTAGGCTAATTTCAAACCTGGATAGTTGCTTGGACCAATCTGAAACCCCGTATTTCAATTTTCATTTATTTTTTTCAGTCAGAATATTTTTGAAACAAAGTAGAACTAACATGACTGCCTGCGATCAGTCAGATAACGCATTACTTTGCTACTTTTTACTATTTTAATATTGACCAAACAAATCCTTTGAAACAAATGAACCATAATGATGGCAAAATCGAGGTAAATATTTCCTACCACATAATTTGGTGGCAAAATCGAGGTAAATATTTAAGCCCAATACTAAGAACTTGTTTTGTTATACAACTGTTTTAGTGATCACATAAAATAAATAAAATGAACATATATAATGATCAAAGTGAACACATACAAACAAATAAGTTCAATAAAAATAAGTTGAATGTGCATATAAAAATTTGAATAAGATGATAATACTTATTTGTTTGTAAGTGTTCACTTTGATCGTCTTTATGTTTCTCTTGTCTGTTTTATGCGTTCATTTTGTGTTTAGCGATGACAAGCGATGGCAAAATTACATAGGGCCGTTATCATTTCTGATTATATTATTAATATATATTAAACTAAATGCTGATTTGGGGCCACATCAAGGCAAATTCTACATAACCGTACAACTTTAGAAAAAGCCCGGACCGAAACAGGGTTGAATCGGAACGGGTTAATTCCGGCCCAGAGATGGTATCAAAACCGGCCGAGGCATATTCGATTTCGAATGCGGAGACACGTGTCATCTACTAAAGTCCTATCTCCACAATGTGCTTCTATATAAAGTACTTCCTCTCATTTTCTCCATTACCATTAGGGTTTTCCTGCGCCGTCTAATACACAAAAAAACACTAAAGTAAAAGGCGAAAATACCAAGGAGAAACAACTATGGAGAGCACCTTCATCATGATTAAGCCTGATGGTGTCCAGAGGGGCCTTGTAATCTCTCTCTTTCTATTTAATTTTCTGTTGTGTTTTTTTTTCCTGTTAAATTTGACATGGTGTGTAGGAGCTTTGAATTATTCCTTTTTGTTGAATTTCTGATTGTTTTGTTGTTTCTGTGACAGATCGGTGAAATCATTTCCAGGTTTGAGAAGAAAGGGTTCTACCTGAAAGGTATTGATCAAAGCCAATTTATTTGTTGTTCTTTCTCATATTTGATTATGCTTAATTCCTCTGTACATCTAGTAGATTAAAAATCAACGTCTTTACTATTGCGTGCGTATGTTTTGTTTGATAATTTTTTTCATTTTAATTTGTTTATGTGTCTCACTGTCTTTTGCATATAAACATGAGATCAGTAGGAAGTAATAATTTGATGTGAATTTCATTGGGATATCATCTTTGTTTTCAATGGTATTGTTTACATAGCCCACATTATTTGGTTTATAAAGGGGATAAATGGTTTAATTTTTTAAATTTAAAAAGGATAAATTATTAGGGCTTATGGCTTTTAGTCTCTTTTGCTGAGGTAGAGTTAAAGAAGGTGGGCCGGTTCTTCATTTGTGTATAAGTAATTAAAGCCTCTTGCACTTGCAGTGGTCCAGATCCAATGGTCAACATACACATGTTTAAGCTAATTAAGGATGGTGTAATTGGGACCCTCATTTCTAAATTTGTTAGGTACCTCTCCAGTCTATGTATACAATGGAAGGATTTAGCAGGAGTATGCTAGTTTTGAATTTTTAAATAAGAAACTTATATGCCAAGCAATATTTGGACATGAATGATTTTTAAAGGAAGCAAATGTAATTTCTTGAAGTGTCCTGAGAAAAGTGCCTATAAATGATTTTCAGCAATGAAGTTCATTACTGTTGAGAGGTCCTTTGCTGAGAAGCACTATGCTGACCTGGCAACCAAGCCTTTCTTCGGTGGTCTGGTAGAGTACATCATCTCTGGACCTGTTGTGGCCATGGTCTGGGAAGGCAAGGATGTCGTTGCTACTGGCCGCCGCATTATTGGTGCTACCCGCCCCTGGGAGGCTCTCCCCGGCACTATCCGTGGTGATTATGCCGTCGAAGTTGGCAGGTAATATCTTATTTTGGGATGTTTGTAAAGTGGTATTCCTTGTTTCTCTGGAATTAATACCTATTTTGGGTTTATGTAAATTTTTAATTCGCCTCTTTGGTAGTGATCTGTATCAGTTCGAAGGCCGATTTAACTGGTGCATTTCTCATTGCTCCAGACAATTGTGCTTTTTTTAATGGATTTCAAACTTGGAAAATACTGCTCTTGGTTCTTTCGAGTTTCAACTTTCACAAAACCACATTGATCCATAAAAACTTTAATTTGCACCATCTCAGTCCTTGAACTTTTAAAAGGACAGATTTAGCTTCTTCTGAAAAGTGAAGGGTAATTTTTTCTGAATGTTCAACTCATTAATTGGTGCAACTAAGAAAGTTCAAAGAATTAAATTTGATACTTCTGAAATCGCTATTGCTTTAATGTATTCATTGTGCAAGAGCATTTAATTGCTACTAAAGTATTATGAACTTATTGCAATTTGTAGGTCTCCAACATTAGAAGAAAATGAATTCATGTTATAAATTTCTTATATATCAAGTTGAGTAATTTTAATAATTAACGTGCTCTACTATTTGTACAGAAATGTGATCCACGGCAGTGATGCAGTGGAGAGTGCCCACAAGGAGATTGCCCTCTGGTTTCCCGAAGGAGTTTCTGAATGGAAGAGTCAGATGCACCCTTGGATCTACGAGGTCTAAGATCTGATCCTTCCATTTTGGAATCTTAATTTGAAAGTATGGCGTTGAGATATATTGTTCTTCTGTTTTTTCTCTTCTTGACATGTGCCCATGCTATGTGTTGAGTTTTTGCTGTGCAAGGCTGCCAAATAACAGTTGAACCTTATTTTTGTTAGATTGTTATGTTTGCTAAGCTTGATGTTTGCTTGTGCTTGCTCCGGTTTTTCTTTCATTCTGTGTAGGCTTTTCATCTTTGTCTAAAACTTTTTTCTTGTGTTAAACGTTCACATATGCAAAACGGCGACCAGGGGGTGCAAGATGTCAGCACGTGTTGCTCCAGTTTTTGTTAGATTCAACCGTGATGTTTCTCATTTAAAAAAAAAAAAAAAAAACCGTGATGTTTCTGCATTATAAAATTTATGCCAGCACAATGTTTAAAGACATTTCTTTACTCTTCCGTCATCTCGTCATCCTCTCTTTCCGTGCTCATCTCTTCGCTCCATTCTTCCCTCAGTTCCGTTCACCCATGTTATCTCTGTTCGCTCTCCCTCTCTGAGTCCCATTTTCTTACCCCGTCAGTCTCGTTTCCCCAATACTCTCCCCCCTTTCTTTGCTCCCTCCTCCCTTCACTCCATCTCATTCTGCCACTGCTCTCCTTCGTTATTCTCTCTTTTGTCATCTGACAAGCATAAGATGCAATAAACATAAAGGATTAATTAATAAATGTAAGAGAGTATTTAATACACCTAAAATGTACAACTTAAACATGTAACTAATAGAACTAAGCTAGTTTATATAGTATATATGCTAAGGAATATATAATATTCATTAAGAGAGTGTCAAATATATTTTCATTCATGCTTTTATTATGGAAAGTTTTGTTCTAAGGGAGTAATTAATAAGTTTAAAAAAGTATATAATAAAAAATTAGTTTAGAATAGAAGATCCGGCACCACACAGCACCTTTGCTTTGAGAAATTATAGCCATCATTTTGAAATTCTCAATTTGCTTCAATTCAAAGAAATGCTGAAAAATATCATAAACATAGGAATATATTCAATTAGTTGTTCCTCCAAATACTGCTTATCAGAAGAGTAACTTGAAAAATATTTACATCAAATTTTATTCAATGAAGCAACGATTAGCTCGATAAAAGAGAATATTTTGTTGCTGAAAAGGAGAGAGAATTTAAATATTGTGGATAGGAGAGCGGCGGAGAGGAGCAGGTTGCTGCTGTGTAATGCAGTGTATATTCCCACCACCTAGCACTATTTCTCTAGCACCTTCCACCATCACCACCTGAAATTGACCGAAAATAATTTGGATGTATGAGAAACAAAGACAATTGAGAACAAATTGTATGGCACAAGTTGCACCCAGGGAAAAAAAATAATAATGAAATTTGTGGAGAAACAAAGTCCCTCCAGAAAAAAAGATAGCATTAACAAATCCCAAACAGTAAAAGTGCAAAACTAAAGCGGGTAAATAAGGTTGAATTCAATTTTAAAGAGTATCCTGCATTTCTTATTCTAAGAGGTGTGTTTGGATGAGGGGTTGAATAAGGAATAAGAATTAGAATCTCGAAATGCGTGCTTATCCAAATTTCTTATTCTAATACCATGGTTTTGTTAGAATATGGATAAGGGTCCAAATTTTTTATTCAACGGGGGTGTGTTTGGATGCGCAAGAATAAGGATCCGGATAAGAATAAGCTCCAAATTTCTTATTCAACCCAAACAACCATGGAATAAGGAATTTGGGTCCTTATTCATATTCTAACAAAACCATGGTATAAGAATAAGAAATTTGGACAAGCACGCATTCCGAGATCCTTATTCTTATTCCTTATTCAACCGTGTATCCAAACAGGTCTGGTTGTTTGGGTTGCACAAGAATAAGGAATTTGGAGCTTATTCTTTATCCGAATCCTTATTCTTGCACATCCAAACACACGGTTTACTAACATAATTTGGATCCAAACAAAAACCACTAGAGTAGGCTTTAACAGATTAAGCTTGATAAATCCAATTTGTGTAGTTTACTTCAATCATTGTCTTGAGTGTTTTACAATGATTGTCTTAAATAAGAGCGATTTGCTGACCCTAGAAGACAACAATCTGTCATGCAAAATTTATGGGAAAAATTGTTAATGCTTATTGGTGAAAATTATTTAAAATATTATATACACCTGTAAATTTAGTCCCACTTTTCCCTTTAACCTCTCAAAAACTAACAAAACAATCTCAAAATGAGATCTGTTTGTTGCATTAAGGAGTTGTTTGAATTTGTTATTTGAGATTATATCAAGTTCAGTGAGTCAGACAAATTATTTGAAACTTCAATTTTGATAAAGTAAATTACACATTATTTCTTATTTTGTACCTCATTCCTATAACTTTTAAAGCATGCTTTTGTAATTTCATCTGAATTATAAACTAAGTTAGTTCTACACTTGTAGTGAAGTAAACATATTGAAACTTCTGGCAAGGACACTGAATTATCCTTCATATATATTACTCATAGAACTTAGTTTTTTGTATTTTGCACAAAGAACCAATAAAAGGAAGAAGAAAAGAGAATAGTGCAAATGAATATGTACAAAAATGAGAACAACTCAAATTACCTCGTGATTGGGAAATGCTTCTCTAAGAACAGCATATGCTTCATGGTCTCGCTTGGTGTCCCCAAATTTAGGAGCTACAATTCCATCGTTTGCAATGTAGAAGTTCACATATGAAGCAGCTAATCTTGTACCAGCCTTCCTAGGAACTGCATGCCCCTTTAATAGGAAAAAGGATCATTGTGCATCTCATTCATTATTTATTACCCTCAAAAGCACCAAAAATTTAGCATATGGTCCACAAACATATGAAAAATACAGCCTAACTTCCCTTTATTATTCTGAAGTAAAATGGCTCAAACGAAGCCCCTATCCCATGTATCTACATGAGTAAAAATGCAAGGACATTTTTGGGATTTTGGTGAACAAATATAAAGAGATTAGTACCTTGTCTACAAGTCCTTGAGCCTCTTCTTCAGTCATGTAAAGTGGACCTGGTACGTGAATTTTTACCACCTCTATTTTCCTCCCTTTTGCATCAGTGCAACCGGAGAGAACGGAAAGTGCCTCAAGTGACCTTTCATGTTGCTGGTCTGACGGGTCATCAGTCCACGAGAGAAGCACTGCACCTGGCTTTATGAAGCAACACATGTTGTCTACGTGGCCATTTGTGTCTTCATCCCCTGAAAGAACAACATAGATTATTCTTTGTGCTCTTTTATGTGCATGCTTTTTTGTTTGTTATAGTTCTTTACTGATTGGTTTGTGCTGGTACATGCCTATTTATTTTTCTATATTTATCACCTTAAGTTTATTTACAGTGATATCCAGCACAGTGCGAGTATTGGTACATGACTTAGTCAATGCCCTATCTGGGTTTTACAAGTTTAAATAATTCTGGATCAACATGTCAGACATGTTGAAAATTACCAAAAAGCCCTCGAGGGAGCCAAATGACCTTTTTGACACCAAGGTACTGCTTGAGCTCATTCTCTATATCCTCTTTGGTCATGTCAGGATTTCGGTTTGGATTTAGTAAGCACTCTTCTGTTGTTATGCATGTGCCTGTAGCAAAACTTCCACTTGGGTAAAAGGAACCAATAAATTAAAAAAAGTTATTGAAGAAAAAGGATATCATATCATTAGCCTCCATTGGGTGCCACATGGCATACTGACACTAAGCAATGTAATAAAAAGCTTGCAATACTGGACTAGGAACCATGTTTTCAATTCTGTTACAGCATTGGAGTTGGACTAAGTTGATTCTCATTTTAAAACAGCGAGGACCAATTGAGATGAATTTTAGTCAAATTGAGATTCACTTGAAATATTGAAATCTAATTGCCACTTGCTTGGTTGTGTTGGTGACTTGGTTCACAAAAGATAGCATATTTTGGTAGAATATTTGCATATAGCCAAACTTAACGGATATGTGCTCACAAACATTCATACCAGTAGATACCCACAAAAATAAGGTGTAGGCAAGGGATCTGCTGAGCTCCCACACAGGTCAGTTGTGAATTGAAACTTTTTCTTTAGATTATATTGTTTCATACAATTACCTTCACCATCTACATGGATGCTTCCTCCTTCAAGAACCATTTTGTGGGCAAACCTTGGATTCTTTTCAATTTCTAGGATCTACAGAAGTACAATCCGCAGTACAAAATACAGAAAAGAAATGACGAGAATCAAAGACAAATTATAATATAGCATTTTAAAAGAATACAACCAGTGTGGCTAGATTATCTTTACAGATATAAAACCTTCTTGGCAACGAGACTATCGAGGCTCCAATCATCATAGCAACCTTCTTCGGGCCCTTTAAAATTTTACTTGTAATGAGAAATATTAAAATAAACATCATCAACAACAATAAACAGTAGCATAGCTCCATATTTCATGGCAAAGAACAAAGTGATTACTTTTCCAAACAGAAAATTTGTACTTGTCTGAACAATTCAATTCAGAGTTTCTAATATTTTCTTTGAGCAACCTCTGACTCTCATTCTGTTTTCTTGATGTCAAGTCTATCATTGATCAAATCTTCCATTCAACCGCGAGATGAACGACTAACAACTAGCTAAATGAAAATAAATAAAAATAAAAAATATATGATTATTACCTCCCCAACAATTGAATTGCCAATCAACTCCAGCCACCCATCCTTCATTAGACAAACTTGATTCCATGTGACGCCTGACAAACTAATTCCCACTGAATGTTACTTTCACACTTCGACAAGAAAAACAAGAACATCTGAAGCTTTGTTTTACCAAATTGAAAAATTAATTATCGAGAGAAACCCTCTTTCTTAAATATTTGCAACTGGATGCCTCCCAATTTTCTTTTGTTCTTTTTTTAAACATAAGAACCCTAAAAAGGAGGTTGCATCATTAGTATTCGCTTACGACAATTAGGTCAGGTGCCCTCTCATAGAAGTTGCTTTTACAATCACTGCTTTCTAACATAGAACTGGACGGGTATTGTTGCAATTACTGAAGAAATAAGGGGTTTGCGAAATATTTCAGAAACAAAAAAAGAAGAAACAGCTTACTGTGGGTCCAATATCACGAAACCATGAATCATTCATGCTCATCTCAACCACCCTTATGGAAGGCTTATTATTCATTAAAGAATATACTTTTTCATACTACAAAAATAAAAAAAAATCCAACAATAATGTATTAACCAAGTTTACTAGAGATTTTAATATGGTAACGAGTTTTAACCCAGAATTATGAGTATGCCTACATTACCTGAGCAGAGCTAACACATAAAGTCACCGGCTCAAATTTTGAAATTGCGAAAGCCACATCTGCGAATACTTTCTGAGCAGGGCCTGCATTGTCCCTCCAGTTGTCAGGCCTTTCCTGCAATACAGTGATTTTATCCGTATATGATTCTTAATATCTGATACATTACAACAATGATATAATAAGTTACAGATTTATCAAATGAGAGAGAGAGAGAGACAGGCCATCCAAGCCAGCACTGCTCGTGAGGTTCCCACTCCGCTGGCATGCGGTATCCCAGTGACAGTGGACTCTCCAGTATTGTCTTCGCCATACCTCAAGTTAAATACAACCTAGGTTTTATGGGATATCGCTCAAATTAGAGTTTCTAAATATGATAGCATTTATTTTATTATTATGTCTCCGATGAGATCAATAAGCGAGGCGAGGAAGAGGACGTACCAGATCAGATCAGATTCGCAGGCGGAGTTGGAGTGGAGGGGTGACTAGCCAAGGGCAAGGCGTCGGAGTTCTGCTCTGAACTTGGAAGAGGAGGGAATGAAAGAAAGGGTAGCCGCCGTCAGAGAGGGCAGGGCATTGGCCAGTACCACTCGGGAAGCAAATCGGTAGAAACTGGACTCGACTGCGTGGTGAGCCGTAAAAGGCAACGGACAAAAAATGTTATAAATGAAAGGCAAATATTTAATATTTTTTTCGAAGAAGTATTTAATACAGTTGTTGTGCGTGTTGTTGCAATATCGGTGAGAGGATTTTATTTGCAAATATTTGGTACGATGTTTCGTGTTTCAGCGTTGTTAAAAAAAAATCGCTCTCTCTTTATTATTATTATTTTTTTGATATCAGGCCGTAGCCTCACACACGCACCTAGGGGTGAGCAAAAAGCTCGTAACTCGTGAGTTACTCGAACTCGGCTCGAGAAAAACTCGTTGGTTACTCGAGTTAACAGGACTCGAGTTCTAGCAGCTCGAGTTATGCCAACTCGCGAGTTTTATTTGCTGAGTTCGAGTTGGGCCTAACTCAACTCGGCCCAACTCGAGTCAGTGCATATAGGCCACAAAAATAAAAAAAATGTTGTTCTCATAGTATTTAATTGGTTTACAGGCCACGGCCCAAATTGTTTTTGCTAACTCTTTCCCCATATTCTTTCCCCTCCCACACGCCATAGAGAAAAAAGCTCATGTGCGGCTGTGCCGGCCTCTTACTCCCTCTCTCTCCAATCCGCCATCCCCACTTTTTACTGATGGTCGCCTCCTCTTCGCCTCCTCTTACTTCCTTTGGAGTAGTAGCATCTATGGCGACAAACCTAACATGCCTTATTCTTCTCCATCTGTAGAAGATTACTATGCAAAATCCCCTCATGCCCTTTTCACGAGTTCCAGACCGAGTTACGAGTTGGCTCGAGTAGAATCAAGATGAGTTCGAGTTAGCATGAATAGCTCGGAACTGCCTCCATGTCGAGTCACGAGTTGACTCGAGTTGTGACGAGTTCAAGTTCGAGTTGAGGCCAACTCGCTCGAACTCGGCTCGTATACGGCTCACGCACCCTCACTTCAACCAGTCTCAAGCTGGGATCGAATTGCTGCCCTCCTATTGAAGAGGCACATGCCACTACCAACTATCCTAGACAGCGGTGGCATTTTTTTTTGAGGTTGAAAGACTCTTCCGTCATTAAAAATTTAAAAAATCAAGTTAAAGTACAACATTAAAAGAAGGAGATATTCGATCCACCTAACCTCTTCCTAACACCTTCCAACTAATGTACAACCCATCTGCCACCTACTTATTGATAATCATAAAAGTTTTTCCACTATCCGAATTCTCAAGAACCACAAAATAAAAGATAAAAGAAAAAAAAAGCAAAGAAAAAAAAAAGCAAAGAAAAAAAAGAAAAGAGAAAGTCAGGAAGAAGGAGGCGAAAAGGACAATAGAAATTCTTCTTGCAAACAAAACCATGGTCAGTTCGAACTCCTAAGCACTAGTTCTCTCCATGGTCGTCTTAAGTGTTAACACTACTTGATCTGTCTGTCTTGAGCTTCAAAAAGAGAGGGATTTCCTTCATTTTCGTCAGTTGTTGCGCTGTGGGATAACCATGTAGTTGGAGATTATGGTTCCTTGCCAGTTGTGCCAGATCGCGAGCCATGTAGTTGAATCATCAAACGAGCTTTATGTTGCTAATAAAAGGCCAAAAGTTGATCAAAATCAGGTAAAACTTGACTATATGTAACCTTCAATCTGTCTCTGTTAATTATGGCTTTGATTAGCTGCTGACGGTCAGTTAAAATTAACCAACTTGTTTGTGAGGATCGAGGACAAAAGGCAACATAATCAATCGCCTCTCTCATGGCCATTAGTTCGGTGTGGAAGTGTGGAACGCATCCAGCCCTATGTGGAACGCATCCAGCCCTATGTGGAACGCATCCAGACAGGTCCAGCGATGCTCGATGAAATGATCATCTCGATTTTTTGTATCGAAGGCAATAACTCCAATTGCACTTTTGTTCGGCTGTACCTAAGAACCTTTTGCAAGGATGGTTCTTGTCACTAGAGAGATATGTAAGACAGGTACGTCCACTCCATTATTTTTATCGTTTAAATTCTTGTAAAGATCAGTGAGTTGTCGGGACTTGATCCAAATTTTCATGGAGTTCTCCTTTATTCCTTGAAAAATAAAATTGTTTCTCATTTTCCAAACATACCAGCAAATATTATAAAAAATCACAAAATTCTTTGAGTTGTGATGTGCTTGTAATTGGCAGATTTATCCCGAATAGAAAAGGGGCAACTAACAATGGTATCAGAAATGATAGAGAGGATAGAGATGTTAGTCATTTGCTAGGTTTTCAGAGAAGCAGCACATGGGAAAAAGGTATGGTTCTGGTCCTCAACATATCCATTGCATCTCTTATAGATTGGTGAAATTGTTGGAATTCTCTTGTGTAAATTTTGACAAACTGGTAGGGAGTTAGTTACCATTCTCCAAGCAAACAATTTGACTATAGGGTTAATCAATTTATGTTTCCACAACCTAGGCCAATTGAAGATATGATTAGAGACATGTGAGGTATATAGTTGAGCATGTAGCCATTTGTATCCCTTGTTGTACTAAACGTCTCTAGGTTCGTCGATTACAAAACAATATCATTTGACATTTAACAATCTTCTTGGAGTTATCATTATAGGTCTTGACTTGGTATGAAATCGGTACATGAACTCAAGAAATGGATTAGAATGAAGATGAGGATTGAAGATTAAGTCAAGCAAGATCAAGATCAAGTTTTCCTAATGATTGTAACAAGTTTAGACTAGATTGATAGGTATTAAAGCTTTATATCTGTTATAATGACCTAGTTAGCTAGAAAAGCTCAAGTTTCAAGTTGTAAATTAAGTAATGGTACTTAGCATTACTTAATGGTAGTAGTTGGTCACCTATTTGATGTGTTTTGCCACCAAAATAGCTCTGGAGGCGTTACACAACGCAGCTAAGGCGTTACACAACGTTACCGCAGTAGTCTTCCTGCTGTACTGCTCTTGTAAGCCTGATTTGACCACTTTTGTTTCGAATTTGAAGACACTCAAAACACAAAAGTTGTAGATCCTTTTTGTTTTCTTTCCAATGATTTTTGAATCACCTCAATCAGAGTTCGAAGAAGAAAGTTTGAATCAAAATACTAAACATTGTCTGCTGAAACTGACAATAGCGTTGTATAACGCCCTTCTGGGTCAGGCAACGCCCTGTTGTTTCTGTTGGAATTTCCAGCAACGTTGTGTAATGCCCTGGAGTGTCAGGTAACGCCCCAATGGCTAGTTTTACTACAAGACAATTCCAACAGTCATATTCTAGCGTCGTGTGACGCCCTTTGGTGTCAGGTAACGCCCTGCCTAGTTTTGCTGGTAAATTGTTCATTTCGAACCCTATATATCTATCCCTCGTTAACTCTCTTTAGAGAGCTTTGCCTTGCAAAAATAGACCAGTATTGAGCCTTTGAGCATGGGGATACTCTCCCACTTGAGCTTTTCATAGCTAGATCACTTTAAGAGATATAGTAGCCTCAAACACCACCGCCCCGACATTGTCGCGGGTGTAGGTTGGAATAGGTTGAAAGTTCTTTTCTATTGAGGTCGTTGTGCCATTCGAGTTAGGCCGATCCGCCTCGAGTGTCCTTGTGACGAGGTGATTCGGTTCGAAATTGTAGTCCCATTCTCGTTGGAATTGAACGGAGTGCAATCTTTCGTTGTAGTGAAACTCCCGGAGACGTACGACTAAGGCTAGCCTTTCCTAGTGGGTTGGAACTCCGTAATCACATCGAGTGTTCAATTTTTCTCTCTCTTTCTCCCTTTATTTTATTGATATACTTGAATTGCTTGTGTGTGCTTGTTAATTGTTAGGTACCAATTGAATTGTGTTAGGATAGTTCATATCATACCGGTCTAAAACCTTAATTGCTTCCACTAAACCCTACTTAAGCAACCCTTTTTAGAGACAACGCCCCTGATTGACCGTATACCTTTTATTGTTTGCAAGTTTCCATGATAAGGTATCTTGAAAACAAGGATCCGGGATGGAGGTTGGGACAACAGGATGTTTTGAGCTTGCCTAACAGGTAACATATGAAAAGATGACCTATTTTTTCCAAGTATTAGTAAAAGAATCAATTGCTTCTGAGAGAAAACAGTTTCTTTTCCTTGTCAGGTTCAGGCAACTGTGCCAATCCTCAAACCAAGGGTCACCTCTGAGAGAAATTGTTTTTCCATCTCCAATCCTCCAGCAAATGTTGTCAATTAGGTAAGGCTTGAGCTCCTGAATGTTTTTTTTTTCAAAAAAGGCTGCAGCCTCTTGTCTTAACAGTGCCCCAAAATCTTTTATTTGCACAATATTTATTTTTGATCAGTTGTATCCAAAGATTATTCTGATTAGGGGCTAGTTTCCAAACCATCTTAAGCATTAAAGCTTGGTTGAACAGCTGTAGGTCTTTTACCCCTAGACCTTTTCCAGTGGCATGTTAATTTTTTCCCAAAAAATGAGTGAGAGAAAGTGATTTTTATTTAATTTTCTCCAGAAAAACTTTCTAGCTAAAGAAGTTAATTCCTTAATGGTGGATTTCGGGTATAGGTTGACTGAAAAGGAGTAAACAGGCAAAGAAAGAAGAACTGATTTTAATAGCACAATCCGTCCTGCATAAAGAAAGAGTGTTTGCTTTCCAACCCCCTAAGGCTTTTGTAAATGTGTGTATTGTAATTCCTGTATTTTGGGGGTTGGTTCAGCATAACACCCAAGTATTTCTCTTCACTCTCAGCTTGTCTTGCTCCTCATAAGTTGATAATATGTGATTATGTGGCATCACTACAGAGATCACTAAACCAAAGGATAGATTTCTGTGGGTTTATCTGAAGGCCCAAAATTTGATGGTAATCATTAAGAATAGCAAGCAAATTAATTACCTCGTCACCTTATCCGGGCCTGCAATAAGTAGATCGTCAGCGTAAAGTAAATGAGTGATTGTCGGGAAATTAGGTGTCAACCTGATACCATGTATTGTTCCTGTCATCAAGTTTTCCTGTAGGGTTTCGAAAAGGAATTCCATGGCCATAATAAAGAGATACGGGGACATGGGGCTGTTGGAATTTCGTGTGTATGTCAAGGATACGAAATTTTAAAATTTTATTTGACTCGATACACAAAGGACTTTATTTATACGACAATAGCAAGCAAGATTGAAATAAAATTTTTAATCAAATATTCATGTGCACAAGAAAACCAACAAATAACTTTATTTGAGGAGGGAGAATATTATACCTAAAGAGATTGTCAAATCTCTTGATATAGAGAAGTCGATTTCTCTCTAGGTCTCTTGGAAACCTTCAGTTGTCGTTTAGCGCGTTTCTTTTTCTTGGTTCACCTTGAATCTAAACAACAAACTCAACCAACACTTAGATAGATGGATGGTGAGTTTCAAGCTTAGATTCAACCATCTTTAATTTTCAATCAACAAACTATTTGATTTATTGGTGGCTAAACTAATATGCAAAATATATATGAAATATGAAAATTCCCTTTTTCTCTCTTTTTTCCCCCCTTTTTGCGCAAGTGAACAAACTTTCTGTCGACAAATACAAAATGAAAAGTCCTCTAAATATTGGAGTGCCGGCCAATGAATTGAGGGGAGAGAAATTATATTTTCATATTTCCTTTTTCCTTTTTTTTTTCTTTGCGCAAGATCCAACAAGATAATTATTGCACAAGAAAAAACAAAAAAGAAATTAAATGTCGCCCAAGGAAAAATTTTAGAGAGAGAAAATAATTTTTCTTATATATCAAAATTTCCACGTACGATATATCTTTTATACAAAAGTTCTATGGCAAATCATTTTGTGTTATTCACACAAATGCCACTAGAACTTCTCTAATTATATTCTGCAACTTATTTAATAAATTAATTCATGAAGTAATAATATGAAACATATTATTATAATATACGATGTCTATATTATTTTTATAATGCTCTCTAACATTATACTAATAATATTCATATACTTTCATGAATTTATTTATGGTCTAAGCATGTCATTTTTCATGACAAATTATTTTAACATTTTATCACATATATTTTCATACATCATATAAAATGTAAAACACTTGTTGTTTCTTTTCATTTGGTGAGACTATACAGAGAATCTAGGTCATCTTGGCAATAAATTATCGACAAGTTTGAACTCTTTGCAAAGGCAGAAGGAGAGGTTGGAGGGAGCGATAAATTATCAACAAGTTCTTCATCAAAGATTATGGGACTATCAAAAGACACCACATTTCTCTCTGGTTCATCTGTCACAGTCAAGACATCATTTTCATCATCGGAATACTTATCAAAGATCGGTGGAGAATCAAATGATACAGTATCATACACAACACTTTCAGAAATTTCAAAGACATTATCATTTCTCAATTGAATGTTTTTAGCTATGACTCATTGAAAATAAGTGCTCTTTTAGGTGTGGAGTCGATGTCGAGCCGCTTCAGTACAAGACGCCAAACTTGATTTGTTGTAATGGAAGGGGTTGCTCTCTTCATCTATACCACTAGAATCTGAGTCAGCTGAAACACGATTCAATGTATCGTATTTTGTTCCAGAGACTTGCACACGATCAAAATGGTTTTTTCTCTGTTGGAGGTGAGGTGGAAGAGAAACATTATCGCTGGAGATGAATTATTGTCGGCGGTGAGAAGAAAAGTCGATGTAGCTCGTTGAATCGTGCATTGTTCGGCGATCTCGATTCACACGAGTATTACTTGTGGAAGAACCGTGCCTCGATCGGCGATCTCGATTCTCACAAGTGTTACCTGTAGAAGAACCGTGCCTTCGTCGGCAATCTCGATTGTCACAAGCTGTGCTTCTCGAAGGGATATGCCTTATTCGGCGATCTTGGCTTTGATTAGCCTCCAATTGCACAATACGCTCACAGAGTTGTTGTATAAGTTGTCTCAGCTCTCGCACCTTAGTAACACGTTGGTCTTTGCCTCTATGGTGGATATTGTGCTGTCTATAACGAGCATCCATCGCACATGAAGAAGCTCTGATACCAAATGACGCCGATCAGATAGAGGTTTCAAGTAGTAAAGAAGTGTAATGATAAAATTCACTCAAGGAGGAATAACACTCAGCTCTCAAGAGAAAGAAAATAGAGATAAAACTCATAAATTTGTATTCATTCAATAATCTGCATATGACATCCTCATATTCGGCTTATATAGCAATCTATTACATTAAAAACCCACTACCCATTAATACAACATCTCAACTACTTTTTTCTAATCCCAAAACATACTTAATTACCTCCTAGAAGACCACAAAAGACAATACAAAATACAAACAACAAATTATTAACTCATTTTGACTCATTAAAATTTAAGATAATTCTCAACTAACTAATTAATAATCTCTAACTGTTCTTTGAATAGATGATACAACTCTTTCGCTGATTTGGCAACTGACATGACATCTTGATCGGTGTCAGTATGTTTTATCGGGTCCAACAAATAAATTAAGATATAGAACTCATAATACAAGAACACTACACTAGTGGTGAATTTTCACTTAACTTACCAAAAGAAAAACTCGTTTGGGAACATAGAGAGACCACAAAGGAAAGTAAGAGATAAGAGATGATAGTCACTTTCTTCAATCTTGAACCGAGAAAGAGAGAGTTTTTCTCTTCTTTTTTTTAGTTTTATTTTTGTAAGCTGGAATGCAGCAATGAAAACCTCTTTAATAGGTACTAGCAAAAAAAGCCCACCCGACTGTGGAAATGAAAAATGAAATGTGAGGCGATTTTGGTATGGTGGTTGAAGGTTGATTTATTTTTTTCTTTCTTTTACTGTGCGCACAAATTAAGAAAGAATAAGAAATAAAATAACCATCCAGCGCCTTGACCCCTTTCTGTAAAGGGGTTTGAAATACAGATCTAAACCGTACATCAGATCAAGTTGCACAGATCAATAGTCTATAATGATGTTAACAAATGTTTGAAACCCTTTTTAAATTATTATGACCTTGTTTTAGATGTTTTTATAAGTAGTATAGATTTATTTATTTTTGTACTTTCATTTTTCATGTATTTACCTTTTTCATGTATTTACCGGGAGGTCTTTAGTGTTGTGTATAAGGTTTTCTTTTTTTAGAAAAGATATTAAAGTCATGACCGGTACATCATACAATACTAGTGGGTTCGTCGCGCGTTGCGCGACCTATTTTTTTCTCTCACTTTTTTTTTGTAAAATTTTACTATTATAGTAGTTTTATTTTGTTGTTTAGTTTATTACATCTACAAACCATAATTAACCATAGTGCATATTGATAAATTATGAAAAAAAAACAACAACAATAAAAATAAGACGAAAGATAGGAATACAAATGTTAAAGAGTTTTTCAATAATAGAAATGATATTGAAACATTATAAATATCAAAGTTTTTTATATCAGCTGTGCTCCTGAGCAACTTCCACTCATATATGGTTCTTGCTACTTTGAATACTTTCGCGTGCATGAATTGTAAGAGTCTGTGATGCCAATGAAATTCACGGTATCTATTAATATTCCACCCATTAGTGCAGAATCAGCAAAAGAGATTTTGGTCTAGAAATAGAAGCTTGAGAGACTTCTTATATCCTGAAATCACAAATAGACATAGAATAGTATGAGAGTTTGGAGTTAAATTGGCCATAAATGACAATAAATAATTGAAATGACAATAATGAATAATATCATTTTTGCATGTGTTGTGACGTGCTCTTTTTCACCGCCCGAGATACCTCTAATCATGTTATTGCGCGATCTATTTCTATTTTTAATATTTTTTTTGTTACATTTGTTATTATAAGGCTACTCTCATATGTTGTGCAATTTTTTTTTTTGTCTTCATTTGGACAACGCTATAATTGAGCATTAGATATATCAAAATAATTAAAAAAAAACTATAATATGTTCAACTTATTAATAGATATCATAATGCTATTCTAGGAGGAAGCCACTCTAATCATGAATTAATAAATAAATAAAAAAAAATGACTAACATGCAGTATAAATTGATTAGCGCATGTGGTGTATAATGTCCCTGTGAAATATTGATTAGTGTATGTGAAATATTGGACAATATTAATGATCTGCACCAATATAAAATAAGACATCAATTAAAAAATTTTACTTAATATTTTAAACATAAAAATTATGAAATTTAGTATAACTTGATTTTTTTATAATAATTTGGGAATCTAAATAAAATCTAATGAAATAACAAATTTAAGAAGGTGATCGAACAATCAGAAAGAAAATGACCTCCATTTGTTTAAAAGAACGATTAACAGCTTTACTTTTATTATAACATTGTCAGTAATGGATACCTTAATAATCTGAATGAGAAAATAACTTTTGCTTGTTTAAACCAACACATCTATCCTTTAGCTCCTCATTTCTTCTTCATTTCCTGCCAATAATATTTAGAGATGTAGTTAAAAAAAAATAAAACATAGGCTAATGAGCACAATACGCTACTATGTTGTTATTATTATACCCATCAAGAAACTCACAAAAATTGTAGTAGGCAATGTTGCAAACTGCAAATAGGGAGGCAATGTCCACTATTTAGAGAGGGCAACCATAAATTAGACTACTGATCTCAGAGAATTCGATTAAAATACAACTGCATTGAATTGCAAAACAAACCACACTTTAATTAGACAAAGAACACAGTAAATTTTATACAGCAAGAGCAGGAAACATGCTGGCTGATTTTATGGCAAACTGAGCAGAATCACTAACATCTATCAGTTGATACCTTTGAAACCGACCACAATTAACTATCAATCTTTGGTACCAAATTAATACCTTTTACCTTTGTTTGTCAGCAGTTGCTTTGAGCTCGATCTGAACAGCATGAAACTCCTCAAGAGAACATTTGCATTCTATTAAATGTTGGTTTACTTCCTTTCAAAATTTATCATGTGTCATTTTTAGCCTTGCAACTTGTCCTGCATTATTAAAAAACTATCAAGCTAAAATTTTCTCGTATGCCCTCACCAAAGTAAGATATAGTCATAAAATTTCCTCTTGCATCTGGACAACATATTCTTTAGTTGCTTTTCAATTTTCACAGCAGCAACAAAGAGCATTTCAAAGCTCTTCTTGTTTGTCTGCATCTTTATCTTGGACTTGAGTTTTCCTAGAACAATAGCTAGCTAGCATACAACACTATTATAAGATAAAATAAGAAAGATTACTAATTGAAAGCAATCTTCAATAGAACACTTGTCCTCCAAAAATAACTACTTGAGGTTGTGTTTGAATGTTTCAGATGAAAAAAATATAATCTCCAAGACAAAGACCTTTCCAAAGAATTGTCTGGGAATTGATTCCATACGTCCTCAGATTGATTGCTTTCTTCTCCTAAAAAAGAAAAGGGTAACACAAATTTAAGATAATTAACTGTTTGAATTGCAAAAATGGAATGACAAATATACAGAATTGAGAGATTAATACCAGAGCTACTAACTGGAAAAGGTGGGGATAGTTCTGTGGTGCTCCTTTTCACTGCTTTGGCGATAGTTCTTAACTGATGAGGACTGTTCAATAGGGGTTTATGGAGAGGATAATAGCCTGTCGATTCTTTTATAATCTACAATTTGAAAAATGTTGTTCCTTTATCTATGATTTTGTATACCTGATTCAGTACCTACCAGTCAAATGAGGTGCCAAATGCATGGGCAAAACTATTTTATTTCTATAAAAACCAGCCACTGTATATCAAATAGAATTGAGTAAAGCAAACATCACCTGAGGAATCGAAATGAAAAAGGACATAGCCACGAAGGAGGTTAGAATAGTAAGCAAAAATGTAACAGTACGCATCCTACAAAACAGGCAAAAAAAAATTTTGAAGCCGGTATGCAATCAAGGTGATTATTTGATAAAAAAAAACTAAAGGATATCACAAAAATTGAACCAATTCTCTTTGGAAATCTACTCGAAAACCTTCGACTGGCGCATCCCCTCAATTTTTATTGTTTGTTTCCAACATAGCGCAACTGGATCGTACTTTGTACAATATACTCTTCCTAATAAAATAACATAACAACACTAAAAAAACAATAAAAAAATTGACAGCATATATAGAAGGTACAGAAAATTCTGATAATATTATCGGCCTAAGCAATTCGTCGAACACCTTCATGTAATTATCCAAGTAAGAATCATATAGTAATATAGATGAGAAAAGCAGAGAGGATAGTACAATACCCTTGCAAATAGATCATGAAGATAGTTGAGATTTTTATTGAATCAATCATCTGAAACATTATCATCTTAACCTAAATAAGGGAGTAAAAGATGAGCTCATCTAATCAGTTCAAGCTCATTGTTAGTAAAATAAACAGCTTATGCAATTTTTTCACTTTCTCATTTTCTTACGGCTGAAAAATTACAAATAGAGAAGCAAATAAAATTTGCGTAATGTACAAAGAAATAAGCAATCCGTACTTGGTCATTTTTTTCAGTATTTGCAGTGTCAAAAACACTCTACCTTTTGGTGTCCGTTAACCTTGTTTGCTCTGGAATTATCTGAAGCCAAAATTTTTTAGAAGATTATTAGAAAATTGAAGAACGGTGGTGACCAAGCATGAATAAGAAAGAGGGGGGGTGGGGGGGGGGGAATAAAATGAAGCAAACTTACCTGAAAATGGGAACGAACCCCAGAAATTGAGCAAACTGATAAATCAGGCACCCTGATAACAAACTGAAGAATCGTTCCAGTTTGCACTGCAAGTACACTAACAGCACAACCAACATCTAAAGAGAAACTGAACTGAGAAAGTAATACATTTGGCATCCAGAAAGAAAGGCCATAACAGTGGTGGTCTTGGAGGATAGCAGACCATGAAAATACAAAATACAATGTTCAGGATAATATAAAATGAAATGTGATGCACTCCCCTATTATAATCTTACAACCAGTACCTGCACACAGAAGAACGAACAATGCAGGCTGAACAATCTGCAATGAGACAAAAAGACAGGCAATCAGAAGCAAAAGGGGAAAAAAATTTGTGCTGAAAGAAGAGAACGAATCAATGAGAAGGAAGAGAAGAAAATAGTAAAGAAAACCTGTTCCGAAGAGCAACACCAACAGCAGAAAGGGAGCAGTTGGAAAAGACGAATAAGTACCGAAGCACATCGCACAATGATCGAGAGGAACAGCAAACGCACAGTGACGGCAGCATAGCGGTGAACCCAGACGACGCAACACCAAAGCAGAAAGTTGAATTGCCGAAAAAAGGAGCAGAAAAGAACAATTCCAGGGAGATACCAAACCAGAAAGGGATCCGTGAACCGCAGGCATAGACTCCAAATAAACCAGAAGCGAGCGAGAGGGAAGGGCCCATGGACCAGGACCAACCACCAGAGCTCCTCCGTACAGCGACCACATGACGATTGACTGGAGGCCATACCTTGGAAAGTAGGCGAGAAAAGCAAGGGGATCAAATGGGAGAATAAGCGCTCGATGGAAGGGATGTTTCTCGAATATCCTCTGAAAAGAAGATCTGATGGAGGAGACGGCATGCATCGAAGGGCTCTGATGAAAGCCAACGAATCTCCTGTGATCTATACGGAGAGGAATATCCACAAACCACAACAATCTCATGGTGACCGTCCGTTAGCACCAAAGAAAAACGAAGGGCCGGGATGGGAGACTGTTCTAACAACTGTGGAGACATAGTGGTCAAAGAGAAAGTCAACCTGCGGCCCTTAATATTATAAATGATGATGTGGAAAATTTCTTCGGGCTATTCTTCGGAGAGAGATGAATTTTGACTTTGGTCCACTAGCATTATGCTTCTTTGGTGAATGGTGAGATCTGAGTGGCCCATCTATCATAAATGAAATTCCTTTCCTCTTGTAGCAAAAAGCAAAAACTCACACCACAAGTACATACTTTATGTAAGAAAATCGTGGGTGATAAACCATATCACAGCATAAATAAATTTTCCAAGATCTCTTACGATTTTTTTCACAACATGACATACCAAGTCCTTCCTCGTCTTCACGATCACCGTCTTCATGCACTAGTGGACATCAACCTTGATTAGAAACGAGTTCCAACGATTTCTGCCACACTATCCACAATCACAATGCCAGACAAACTGCCACACGCCGGCCACTTGAATAGGTTGCGGTGTTTCACTCTAGATCGAATAGGTTGAGGTTTACTAATTATGTAAACCATCTTTAAACATTCATACATATTACGAATCTAACGTCCCACTGTACCATCATCGCGCATAACAAAATATCATTTCACCTTTATCTGAATCAAAAGTGTGAAAATACATCCAATACATAGCCAACTTCAACTTGAGAAAACTGTTTGGTTACTTAGATCAAAATAATTATATATAAATTTTAACATAGTACTTTGATATTTAATTTAAGAATTAACTACTAAATGTTAAAAAAGGAAGGCACGGTTGAAGCCATTAAAACTCTAGACGAAAACCCTTCTTCTATCCATGCATCAAGTTACCATATAATGCTTTCTCCTTCAACTATTTTGACATTACCGGAAACCAAAAGTTTACTTCTTTGGAGGCTTGGAGCTGAACTACTGTCAAGGTTATTATAACCACAAGCGTATATTACAAGCCACAGGTTGGAACATAATAATTCCAAGCAGTTCTTTAATTCATTTTCACAGAGCATATTTACCGTAGCTACATCACAGAAAATCTAGTATTAACTAAGATTCTATATTTTGTACTTCTCTATGCTTAAGATTTGACAGGTACAGAAAAATGGAATGCAGAGCAAATAGCACCATGAATCGTCTTAAGTATAGACTAACAAGCAATCATGACCCCAAAGACAACCAGGTGTTACAAGCCTCTTGATATGCTTTATTTTAATATATATACTTAACCATAGCACCGAATGGGGTCATTGCAGCCCTTTGAAGCTGACTGCTTAAAGCCAAAGCGACCACCTTTCTCAAGGTACTGCTGGTGGTACTCTTCAGCACGATAGAATTTCTTTGCGGGAATAATCTCAGTCACGATGCGGCGATTAAGCGTCTTCTGTTGCTTCTCCAGTGATTCCCTTGCAGCTCTTTCCTGCTCCTCTGTGTAATAGTATATCCCTGACCTATATTGTGTCCCAACGTCATTTCCCTGCACCCAAGTAATTGAAACTTAGTTGCACAAAATATAAAATAAAAGGGGAAAAAAGAAGTTCTAGTGGAGCATACAAAATGTCAAATGTATTACAATATCCTTAAACTGCGACACATCAAAAGTGTTCCTCTAGATAACTTTCAAGAGTACAGAATACCCAACAACTTACCTGTTTTCTGTTGCTTTCGTGTAGCGAAAACATAGCATTGTACCAGTAAGGAAAGTATTTTGGACATCTGAAAGAATTTGAGAGAACAGTACCAATGATTTGCATGGTACCAGGATAACTCTAATATTTCCATTTAGTATCTATTATATTCCAATTCAAGAAGGTATAATTTCTGAATTATAATTTTGCAAGTTCTAAAATTCTTCCCTTGCCTCAAGAAAATTCTCAAGACATGATTGGTCCCAATCTGGGATCAGTCAACATATTATCAAGTTATCAACTGCTTTCTTACAGAACATGGAAAAAAATATCAAGAACTAATGGAGTATCTAACAGATGTGTACCCTCTTGAACAACAATAGGAAACATGAGTAGTTTGACATGAAGTATCTTCCAGTGTTACTTGAAAGTTCAAACCATGAGAAATGTTAGATGCATTTTTTGAATATGACGTGCTTGCTCCATGTGCAAGGTATTCAGTAGTTAAAACATGAATTGTTAATTTTATTAGCTGGAACATAGCTCAGAAATGAAGTAAAAAAGGATAATATAAATATTGTTTAGGGAATAACTACATTTCATAGTATATTTTTTACCAGTTTGAATGTATGAATACACAAATCACTATCATATGTAGACCAATTCCAAATTGAATTTGACAACTTGTCATTGTCATGTCACCCTTTTTTGATTGCTTCAGAACAAGTTTTCTATGTTTACCACAATTTTAATTCTCCAACTTACACTGAGATAAAGAATAATATTCAAATATCTAGCAATGCTGCAACAGGCATTATCAACTGGGAACATACTAAAACAGTAAAACCAGTCCAACATAAAATATGCATTACATAAACTCTTCTGTCATGCATAAATATATTTAGCCCAAAAATCATGTATAATACACAAAACACATAAATCAAGTATGCTCCTGTAACACTATCCAGTTTCCACACTGATATGCTAGATGGGTATTCTATATCTTTACCAGCGTGCAGCGATTGACATCTCTAGTGTTTATATGATTGCATACCCAAGAAAACTTGAAAATCATGAAGAGTGCTCATTAAAAGGTTTTCCCGTAACAACATAATGTACTGACCTGGCGGTTGGGTGTGGTGGGGTCATGCCGGGCCCAGAACACATCAAGCAAATCCTCATACTTGCACTCACTAGGATTGTACTGAACACGGACAACTTCATTGTGATTTGTCATGCCAGTGCAGACATCCTCATAACTTGGTTCGTGCAAGTTGCCCTGGCTGTACCCGACTTCGGTCTTGGTCACACCAGGAACTCTTTGGAACGCTAATTCGACTCCCCAGAAACACCCTTCAAGCCCGAAAAGATGAAAATGGGATCAATTTAGATTTGGAACATAGCCACATAAATTCATAATTATGTACAAGTTTTATGTACTAGATATGGTACATGAATGCGGAATACATCAGTTCAAATTACCCAAGAAGACTTCCAAAGCTAAAAAGAAATCAATTCCAGTTACAGTTTCAATTTTGATCAATAAATTAGTGAAATCAATGATGGATGTCCAAATTACACAGCCTACAATTTCAGCACGCCTTAATTCTTGATCCTTAATTTTGCAAAATTATTCCAAATTAATAACAAAAAGTAAGTCACACTATCAGCTATGCCATTTCCTAAATTCACTACTCATTCACGACCTAGAATAGTAACTGCAACAATTAAAAATTTAGAACTGAAATAACTCAAAAATTCCAACGCCAATCAAAATCAATACCAGCTCCGAATTGCGCGAACAAATTCCCTGGCGCTGGTACATCATCATCAGGTCCTTGCGCCAGCGTAGCGGAGGCCTCGGCTGATATTCCGCCACGTGTACCGAAGGAGAGGCCGAGCTTTCCGAGCCAGCTCATGGCAGCGAAGCGGGAGCCGTACAACGGGGAGGTGAGGGTTTTGAGGGTTTTGTCGGATTTTGAAGGGAAAGGGAAGCAAGACGAGGTTGGTTTAGAGAGACCTAAGCGAGGGCAAGGGAGGGAGGAGAGGAAGGTAGTAGGAGGTGAGGTTAAGAAAGGAGGCATTGTTTTATTACAAGAGCGAGATAGAGATAGCGTGTGCAACAAGCGCTTTTTTTTCCTTGAGGTTCGTTTGTTTGGTTGGTGGCTTGGCGCAGGAGGTTAGATTAGAAAAGGAAGGCTGCGGCGGTGTGTGTGAACTTCCGATTACTTGCGGTGAGCGTACTGCATCCATAGAGTACTTCTATTATTTACATAATAAAAATGGTGATATCACTGAATATTTACTATATTTCATATATATTAGTGATATTTATTTTATTAAGTTATTTTAAAGGAAGTAGCTAAATTTAATATAAAATTTATTATGATAAACTAATTATTTCTGAATTTTGTCCATTTGATTATTATTTGGATAGAAAATTGACAGAGTATTCGAATTTGGAAAAAAAAAATTAAAGTTTTATTGAGCAAAAATGGAAAGTCAGAAATTTAGCGATTAAAAAATAGAGTTTGTATCAAGTTCAGTGATGTCCGGCAAAATTAACCCTTTATTCTTTATTTTTTTTATTTTTTTTTTGGACTAATGGCTCAACTGCGATATTCGCTCTCCCTTCTAGGAAAAACTTTTAAAATTACATCATATTTAATTGGAGGCATGAGCTTATACAAAAACAATTTTATTGTGTAAACTTACATCGCCGTAAATTATTTTTGATTAATTGAGTAAATAAGAAAATAATAAAGAATAAAGAATAACATTCATATTGTATTATTGTTGCATTCGAAACATTGATAACATATGATCATCTACGATCATAACAATAAAATTATGATGATGTCAATCATCTGTAACTTAATTTCCAATAATAATCATCAAAACTGATATTACTATTCAAATAAAATCTTGTACGATATCAACTGTCATCTTATTCGAATTTACATATATTTACTTCAATCAGCTCCTACATGCTTAAAGACAAAATAAATATTTAAATATTAAATAAAAAAATAACAATCATCTCCGTTTACCTACCCGGTCCCGATATATTTTCTGGCTCTTTATTTTGTAAGACTTCGGTAACGTGCGTGCATTATTTCGTTGTTACATACTCGGAGTTACAGTATGGATATTTCGAAGAAAGGCAACATTTTTTTTTTATTTACTTTCCAGTTCTCTGATGCCGCGTTGATAAGTGATAACCAGGAAATTATACGGCGTACGTGGAAAAGAACAAACCACGAATTTCAATTGAAATTTCTTAGAGCCTGCATAGCTCCTACGGTTTAGATTCTGTTGCATAATACCAAAGGACTTTTATTCTTGTGATGATCTATTATTATCTTCCTTTTTCAGCACGCAGTCTAGCAATCAATAAACAAACTGCAAAATACAGTACGAATGTATTAAGATTTTCATATTTAAAATTTATTCACATCTTCTTCTTATTTTTTAAATATTAGCTTTTGTCTGTACTTTATTCTTACCTAACAGTAACAGATGATTAATAGGATGCATGAAGAAGTAAATATTACTTTCAACTAGAATATATCCGTAAACACTCCTATGAACTTTTCATATACTTAATAATACACACTTGATTATTGCACTATCTATTGTATAAAGCACATTTATCTATTTCATTTCAATAATCTTAATACAATTGTTGACGGTTGTCATAGTCAAACGATGAATTTTGAATACCAGAAAAAGTCAAGTTAAACTTTAATTGATCCTTATTTCCTCGAAATACATTGTTATTATTTAATACAGACTTTAAAAAGTTACCGCCTGGACCGGACCTATTATGAGCTCGATCAATTTTTCAAGGAACTCTTTTTCACAACAAAATTTTCGAACCCCAGTTGACAATTTAGCGAGAAATTCAGTACATACGAGACCGTATTAAAACAATATTGCAACTTGCAAGGGCTCACTTGTCACCTCATACCTTAGTTCAGCAATTCTGCTTTAATGGCGTAGTCAGAATGTGTTAAATCTTAACAAATACAACTTGAAACATTATATATTTAAGAAATAAATGATAACATATGAAGACAAATGAAAGCTCAGTAGAAAAAGGACGTACGGTACAAGCTTCCTCTAGTAAACAGAACAGAACTTATTTACATAACGCTTGTTTTCTGATCATTATTTATGCTTAATCACAGAGTCTACCAGGCTGAGAACTGAGAAGACTTCCTAAGCAACTGTTGCTTACTGTGGCTTTAAAGGCATAGAAACAGTGTGCTAACGCCTCTCTGGCTGAGACGTGGCACCTCGGGCTGACAGTCGAGCACTTGTTGATCAATGAGAGAGTAAGAAATGGCCTGAATGAACTTAGGCCGAGTTGAGTTTTCTGTTTTCCTCACACCAGTCCTTTTAGGTTAACTTTGCAGATATTGCACACCATAACTCCCGGAGAAAGTAGTAAGGTATTGATGATGGTACATTGCGATTTGCGAATATTGTTTTTTGTGGTAAAAGAAGCGGCAAACTAATCTTTGGCAGTAGGTGCCAGCAGTCAGGTTCTGAATGGTTCGGTACGAGTCTAGCAAGTTCCAAATAATAAGAACCAATCAAACCTATTATCCTCCAACTAAAGAATTGAGCCTCCACACTTCCCGCTCACCCGAGTAACGAGGCCTTCATTTTTCCCAAATAATGCAATTTAATATCATCAGCTGAATATAATCTGATCCGAAATGAGCTGCCTACTGATCCTCAGTTTGCGATTAATTGCGACGATTGTGAAAATCACAACCATACATAAAAGGAGGATTTACATTAATAAGTCATAATCCTGATTTCCAGTAGTGTAATTATTTCCATTCTGAAGATAATTGACAGAGTAGGAACTAGACTACCAGTGAATATCCTGAAATACTGTCATTCAAGATTAATAGTTTGTCCCAACAAATCAGAATTCAAGCTAACAGATGAAACAACTGTAGATGTACATTTTGTAAGTACCGTCAAGAGCAAAATGATAATTGCTGGAAATTGCAGCAAGGCAACCTGCACTGCAACATAAGCTGGAAATCATCATTCATCATCTAAAGCAAATCATGTAATGTATCAAACACAATCACTATGTAACACCATAAAATCAAAGTGAATTTCACTAGTAAGGAGTCGCGAGCAGAACGAAGGAACTAACTCATTGTCCTATCAAAACAGACTGACAATCATTGCTAGATATTACATAAATTTGCATTAAATAAGAAAAGCCAAATACAAAAGCTGATCATGATTGGATAGGCTTAATCTTGAAGTGCAAAGAAATCAGAGAGAACACAAAGCACTTGAGGTCCTGCAAAACAGAAAACCAAACACAGGTAAACGAATTGACCAATTCACCAATGAATATGATCCACAAACTACCTGAATTTATAGACTTTAAAATAAAATGCCTGATGTTTCTCTAAAATTACAAAGTAAAGTCTAACCATCAACAGTATAAACCAACCCATCAAGCTGCTTTATCAGGTGGTGATTAGATCACTACCAAGAATTAACTGACACCACTCAGTAAAAATTACCAGATCCTGTGTGATACTAAGCTTCTACAGAAACAAATACTAACAGCAGGTCGATAGACCAATTCCCATTCAGCTAGTAAGGCAGAGACCATTCTAAACTCTACCTAACGCAGAAAACCGCATACATAATACTAACACAGTAACCACTGATTTAGATGGAAGAAAGAGACCTGGACAAGGTAGTAGAAGATGCGAAGGCCTTCAGGGTCCTTGGAAGTCTGGACATCAACAAGGGAGCCAATTTTTGAGGTGGTGAAGGAAATATGCTCGTTCCCCATCACTATCTCCAGCTCCTGCCGACCCACTCTGTCAGGCTCTGGCCAGTTGTTGTCATCTTCCTTCATTATCTACAATTTTTATAGGGAAAAAAAAAACTCATTTGTTAGCTGCACCCAGCTTATTTTGGTTTCACTGCATCAAGCGTTACTTTAGTTGACAGCCTAATGGAAAACCCTACCCAACCAAGAATTCAAACTGTCAGCATGGGATTATGCCCTTTTTTTTTTTTTTTTTTTTTTTTTGCAAACACACTACCTAATTTTAGCAACATCAGTTGTATTAAATTGGCATTCTATTGACATTAAAGCAGAATCAACAGTTGTAAGTATTTATTAGTTAAATTACTTTTGGCCCCCTCTATTATCTTCAATATTCAACAGAGAAAGAGCAAAATCAAAATCAAAATGCCTCTAATATGGACAAGCCGCCAAAAAAAAAAATGACTGCAAGCAGGTGAAACCGAGGGTTTTGGTTCTGCACCTGAACCAAAGCAAAACTATAAAATGAGCTCCTTTCAGCTTACCAATATTTTATTTTCAGTTCTAGAAGCAACAACAATTTGTATCTAAAAAATGGGTTCTACATATCTTTTTTGTTCGATTCTCAAAACATTCTGAAGTATTTTACGGGGTTTCAGAAAACATCACATTTCATTTCAGAGATAGTATGCCTGAAAATAATTCACGACCTCTAACAGTTACAGATTTAGTGCACTCGCTTCACAAGCCTGTTACACTACTGTTTAACCAAGTCTTATCGGTCCTTAGTTGCAGAATTTACGTCAGACCAGACTAATTTGGGTTACTTTAAGAGAATACAGAACCCTAGAATCAGATAAGTCAACATAAGGGCAAGACAAATTATATGAAATATTTAGTTGAATTAACAAGGCCAACTTACCTGACTTGACAGATCAACTACAAAAGTCATAAAATACAAAACCCTAGAAAGCAGTCAGGAAGGAGGTATAAAGATACTAATTAGGGTTTGAACCTCGCTGTCATTAATGATGCGGCGGCACTCGCGGAGAACGGAAGGAGTGACGAAAACCTCCTTGCGAATCATAGTGTCGTTCTTGTAGTTGGAGTTGTTGGCGTAGCGCAGTTTCCCGTCGGGACGGAACTCGAATTCCAAGAACTCGTGCCCGAACTTGCCCTTGTGCCCCACGTAGTACCGCAGGTAGAACTCCTCTCCTTCGCTGCTACTCGCCGCCATTTCCCCCTTCCACCGATTCCTTCCTCTTTCTTTGTTGCTCTATGTTTGTTTCTCTGTGTTGAATATTTCGTCGTCTCGGTTGGGGTCGGAGGGTTTTGAGGTGGTTGTGGCCTTGTGGAAAGGAGGTGAACTGCATATATGGGCCAGGCTGAGATGACTGATTGAGAAGATGAATGAAATGTTCGGCCCGGATAGGAAATCATATTTTCGGGCTTGATGGGCCGACATTAATTGCATAGTAAATGAGAAGTTGAGAACTATTTGGTTATTCTAAAATATTATGAAAAATATCACATCATTATGACCAAGAGCTCATTTCTGGCCGATGCAAAATTCTTTTATCCTCCAGATTTTGAAATGCTATTTTTTTCTTGTAAAAGTCAAACCTATTTTATAACACTTTAATACTCTGATTGGATAGCGATAAACGGAAGATCACATTGAGCGGTTGGGATCGACTGCTTGAAAGTTCAATAGTTGAGATTTTGACGTCAAATGTGTTTGACTCTAACATTACTCAAAATCATTTATTCTCAGATTTTGAAAAAGCTATTTTTTTTTCTTATAAAAGCCAAACCATTTTATAACACTATAATACTCTGATTGGACAGAGGAAAAATGGGGATGGGGGGGGGGGGGGGGGTTTGCGAAAATCAAGAGGTTTTCTTAATCACTGATCATATCCTGACCAACAGATCAGATAACTTTGTACAAACTGTCAACTTAAACATATTTTCCAAATGTCAAACTAGCATTGGCTAGTGAGGGACATAGTCTAGTTTCAAAAATTACTCAAAGATTGTATTTGGATTAACATAATATGATCAAGAATGACAAACGAAATTTAATTTGGCCTCTTTGCTGTAGTAATTAATTTTTGAATAAAAGAATAAATAAGAAATCATAAGCTTGTTTCAATGAAGGACGGTCCTAAAAGAGGAAAAAAGGCAACGAGTCGGCTGATAGTTTTGTACCTGACCAACACCATAAAAGAACAATAATTGAAATAACACAATTGAAACAGTCAAATCTCCTCCATACTACTAAAGGTACCTTTTTCATTAGCAAAGATCTCAATACAAACAAACACTGTATCTTTACCTAGACCATAAGCAAAGTGCTTACAACAAAAACAGCAAACACAAGTCCATAGAAGCCACTTCTGGTATGCTCACCACCGTTATAATAAAATGGTCTGGAATAAGGCTGGTATGGTGTTGTAGCCGAAGGAGGTGTTATAGCCCCCCCAGGTGTAAATGATCCACCGCCCCCAGGTGCGAAGGGTGTAAATGAGCCGCTGCCCCCAGGAGTGAAGGGTGTAAATGAGCCACCGCCCCCAGGTGCGAAGGGTGTAAATGAGCCAGCCCCAGGTGTGACGGGTGTAGATGAGCTGCCGGGAGTGGTGGAGGTGGTCGCAGAGACAGTGACAGCCAGCTTCATTCCTCCAGAGCAATGCCCTGCAGAACCACAGATGAAGTATCGGGTGCCTGAAGCAGTAAGAGTGATTCTGGTGTTTTGGTCCCCAAATGACTGGATGGCATTGGATGCTGAGCAGGCACTGTAGTCTGACTCGCTCACCTCACTAACTGTGTGCAATGCTCCGTATTGGAACACTGTAGGAATCAAATTTGATGGTGGTTAACTAAATTCTATTATGTTTAAGTATCACAAAACAAAAAGGAAAAAAAAAAAAAATTGTGACTATGCTCTATATAAATACATTAGTTTTGAGTCTGATATATCTTTTCTCATGTTTCATAGTTTCCTTATAGTTAATTAATATATTTTAGAGAGCATCAATTTATGTCTGGCATGGTAAATTGCATTCTTCATTGTTGTAATTATTTCGTTATTGCTTTAACTAAAACTAAATGATGCTATCTACAACAATGATATCTAAAATAGTGCTATATATTTCGATAGCTATCAAAGTCTAGCTTACTGAAGGCTTAAAAGTTGAAACAATAATCCTAAAATAGTGGCTCAGATATATGTTTTCATTGATTTATGTTAAGGGTCTCTCTGTCTCCCTCTCACTCAAGTCTGTCTCACTTAACACAAACACACCGGACCATCAAACCATATTAAGGATGATGTTGCAGAAAATATCTAGCTGCAAGTATATTTGATTATGAAAATGTCAACACTCAGGACAGTGAGACTCTATATATACCAAGTGTGTCGCCGACATTGAAGATATTGGAAGAAGCCCAGGTGCTGTAATCGATGCCTGTACTCCACCCTTCTGAACCACCAACCACATATTCCTTCGCCTCTGCTGCTGCCACAAAGAGAAGCACACACAAAGCTGTGGTATAACCCATGACTGATTTTCTTCACAATATGTAGTTGCTGATTCTATCTCATTATATACCGCAGCCTTTAGTAAGCTAGACTCTGATATTGCGATTACAAAATGTTAAATAGCCTGAAAGTTCTCCAGTGAATATGATATCCAGTTATCTTTAGTGCACTAAACCATAGTTTTCCAGTACAACAGAGATGGAGGGAACATACCTCAACCAATAGATAGACGTGGTTGGGTTATCTAATTTGTCATTTGTTTATTGTCCATTGTTAAATAAAGTAGCATCTGATATTGTTTGGTGCACCAAATATGACTACGCAAGGTAAAAGACTCGCGTCATGTATGGGTCTGTTGTTCAGCAATCAACAATAACGTTATACAACAACGATGCAACAAAATTTTAGGATAATTTACATAAATTTCCAGGTTGTTAAGTTAGGCTACCCAAAAGCAAAATTGTAGCGAGGAAAAAAAAATTGTGGGGGTGGCAGGGGTGTTAAACGCTTTCCAAGAATGCTTTTATTCTGGTTTTCTTGATCTATAGTTACATACACCAACATCGAAAAAGTATATATGACATTCTCTCAGTTAAAAAATAATCTAACAAATCTCTTCCCAAAAAAAAAAAAAAACAAAGAAAAACAGAAAAATCTGGTAAACTAGTTTTTATCCAGTTTCTCATCTTGGCGATTTTCTGTTTCTTCTTCTACACTCAAAACAATTAGAACATGGTGTTTCATAAGCATAAGCATTATTCTCGTTCTTGTGGTGTCCTCGGAGCCTGTGAGGCGAAACTTTCAAGTCTTCAATGAGTATCCCATGCAGTTTTTTGTTTTCCTCCCTCAATTCTTCGATAACTTGTTGGTGCTTGAGTAGCTGATTTTGTTTGACAAGTCAAGAATTCATATGTACATAAAAATAAGGAAACCACTAAATCAAACTTATGCAAGCAAAAAAAAAAAGGATAAATTTGAGATGAGGCTAATGAAATAAACTCACCATCTGGAGCACGTTGTTTTCTGATCGCATGTTTCCAGTCTGGAAATGATTAACAGAAATTTAATTCAGCTAATGAGAAAAAGAGACAACAACACAACATACATGAACTGACTTGTTGAATTGAATAACAGTAGAGCCCCACCTCCCCCCACCAAAACACTTTTTTTTATCTTATTATCTTTGGCTTCTATTCTGTACCATACCCCACCCCCCTCAAAGAAAAAGCAAAAAAATAAATAAATAAAATAAAAATAAAAATAAAAATCTTCGAGAAGTCTGAAAAATATGTTTCAGATGGACACACGTACAATTCTTATAAAGTAAATTTTTAAATATTGCATGTACCACTTAGCTTGATTTGAACAAAATGAAAATACAAAGAAAAATCTGGATTATTCTCAGTGATAAGAATATGGAATATCAAATTCATTCATCCACTTTTGTTTCTTTAATTACATAAGTGAAGGTAAAGGTGCAATTAAGGGTGATTGGGCTAAACTAAGATATAGAGGGACCAAATTAAAGAACCATTGCTATATTGTTATGGTGCCTAATGTCCTTATCAATAAAAAATTCACTCATAACACATACCATTTCACCACGCCCTGCATTGCGGTCAGGTTCAATAAGGGGGTTTTGCAAAAAGTTGGAAATGATCTTTTCAGTGCGATTTCCTGTGAATTCTGAAAGTGCCCCCATTCTTTCATATGACCCTCTTGTTGATTCTTTAACAACAGAGGTGGAGCCAATGACATTCGTACTGGGGGGTGTGCCTTGTGCTTGTGTGGCACCTTGTAGAGTGCTTTGAGCAGAGGAAAGAGCAGGAATATCCTTCATTTTTGTCATGATCTTAGCTACCAGCTCCTGAAAAATGATAATCGACATCAACTAAGAGTACACAAATGCAAACTACATTGATAATAAGTAAAAGATATAATATAATGCTTTACTTCACACGAAGTTTGAATTCCGCGAACTACTCCTGGTTTCAAAGCAACCCCTGAAAAGGGTACAAAGGGAAAATGGATAAACAATAGTGGGAAAAAAACACCGACACAGAACAATTCCGATGAAATTCAAACTAATTTGGGTAAGACTTGCAATTTTCTTTGGTCTCAGAGCAGTTGCCCAGGTGTTTGATTCAAAAATCCCTACTGAAGTCACATATTAACATTTAAGACTCAAGTACAAGTTGCTTTCAGATAAAACGAATTTGACCCCCCAGTATCTATGGATTTTGTAAAATCACAAATATTTTTACAAAACAAAATGGCTAGGCAGACAAACAGTACCAGTATAAGCATAGCTGAGAAATGCTGGCTTATGACAGTACCAAAATTCTCCTTAATCATGGGACAAATCAAAGACCGTAGCCATAAGTTTATACCTACTCCAAAGCCATGACCAATACCAACACCACAACCAACTCCAGCTTGAACATTCTTCAATCCCAATTTCTTCAGCTAAAGTTAGAAACCGAAAAGGCTAAGAGTTAACAAGGTCAGACTAAATGGGCATCGAGAAGATGAGTATTAGCATAATGGTTCATTACCAGGTCATGTTCAATAAACTATATTTACCATCTAGAATTCCATCGATGATAAATTAAGTACAATTAGGTTGAACTGTAGGTTGCTGACAGTTCAATGGCTTGTTTGAATGAGGCTTAATGCCTCAAATTGAACATTTAAAAGAAACAGTATACTACTACCATATTAGTCCGGCAGTACTGGGAAAAAAGGATGTGATCCACTTACATGGACATTAACATGATTACCAGCGCCACGGAATATATCAGTTGCGCCTCTAGCAGCCACCATCACTTGTTGTAGTGCTGGTATCGCCCCTATCAAAATAAGCAAAGAAACATAGTAAGCCCGCCATAAATAATATGATTCAAAATATATCAATAATAAAAGCAAGGCAAACTATTGAACTCAGCAACATAAAATTGAAAATAAAAGAATTATCACGTCACATGCAGACAAATTGTTTGTTAGAATGCTTCAATTGATAAGTACTGACAGAAGGCTTCCTTTATCCAAATTATAAACAATAACAATAAAGTATAAACATTTGATTAAACCAAGCTAATTTGAACCTAATACCATACCAACTCAGCAAAAATTGCAATGACATCAACTGTTTGTTTAAAAGCCCCAAAGCTGCCTACTACTACAAAATTTACCACTGTTACCATCTCATATTGAGTTGCTTTCCTAGAATCTCCAACCAAATGCGAACCATATAATCAAGCATTTAAAAATTAATCTAAGATGTCTACCACATGAACCTCAGGTGCTATGTAGGAAGTACCAGAAACTTCATACTAGACTAAAATAGCAATAGATACATGGAATTGGGTTTAGCTTTACCTAAGTAGATGGGATTTCCAACCCCGATGCCGACGCCACAGCCTACACCAAAGCCAGTGAAGATCTGACCAACCTTCAAGGTAAAGGGGTTTTCAAATTGAAACTCTTGCTTCTGCTTCAAGTTCAGGCTCCATGGTGGCGTCCCCATTAGAGAAGCAAGAGAGCTGGAAAAGCAAAGTCGATGTGAGGAGTTGGCTTCAAATGCGGAAGCCTACTTCAGTTCAGAGTTCAGACCCAAGCAACCAAGCTTGATGACGTGGTTTTGTACTCCCATGTAAAGGCCCATATTTATAATTAGGCCGACCAAACATTCTGTGGTGAAAGTATTATATACAAAAGCCTATAAAAGGCCTATTTTTCTAATTGGGCCGACCAAACAATCTGCCAGTCTCCGTGGCAAGTTCAACGGATTAGAAATTGGAAATTTTGATGCAGATATAAACCGTCTGATTTAGATCGGACGGTTTCTCTGGGTGATACTGTACAGCCGGCTGCCGAAATCAGTCGATTTTGAATACAAAATAGCTGAGGTCTTAAACAGATGGAATCGTGTGATGGGTTGTAATCTTATATAAGACCTAATAATGTCGCGAGTACGGACATGGTCTTTCAAAGTTAAGAAATAAGAACTAATGCAAAGAGTGGGTCCTTCTTTGGAAAGACTCGCTACAACGTTTACCACCAACAATAGGAATAGAGAAACTGGAATAATTAATAGCTTTCCCGAAGTATATGGACACGGTCTCTGCTTTTTCTCCAGTCTCTCTCTCGCCGCCATTTTTGTGGGAAGAAGCCGTGATGGAGGACGAAGAGGAGGTTCGGTTCGAGGTGGACGCGGTCCAGGCGGTGTACGGAGACGACTTTTGCGTCATCGATGATTTCCCTCCGCATCTCACCGTCCATATCGTGCCTCGTACAGCCGAAGATTCTTCTCAACAGGTTTATTCTGATTCTTTTGTATCTTTCGATGGTAAAGATATATCACATGTTTTAGTTGAGCTGAAAGGAGGTTTCTTAAGCCGTTAAGAAGAGGGAATTAAGTTGTTTAGTGCTTTGTATGGTGCGATCAGGCGAAGGATGGATGAAAAACATAGAAAATATGGTTTTTTTATTGTGTATTTGGTATTTTGGTGTGTTAATGGTGGAAAGAGTGCTTCTTTTATCTTTCGGGTTTTTATTTACTAGTAGGTTCTCACTTCAATTTTCTTCTTTTCCAGTTCGTAGAAGCCATAATCGGGATAAGAACATCAGCGCAGGTACATGCTGATAACTATAGATATCTGTTCTCACTTATGAGATTGTGATTTTCTCCTTTTATGAATTTTCTAATAATTGGGTCTTATGTTTTTCTTATAGTATCCGAAAGAACCTGCTCAGGTGTACCTTATTGAGTCGAAAGGCCTTGATGTATCCCGTCAGAAGTATCTGATTAATCAAATGCGTCAGAAAGCTATTGAGCTTGCTGGGTGCTTGATGATTGTAGCTTTATGTGAGGTAAACTATACTATTAAACCCAAAGCCCTGAACTTTTTTGTGGCTGGAATAACTATTACTTTATGATAATATTCTACGTTGCGTCATTGTGGTTAACTAACTTGAATAAGTCAAACCAATTACTGGCAAGACGTAGAGTTCAGTTTTAATTCTGCAACTACACCTCAACCGTAAGGCTCCATTTCAATTTTGGGATAGAGCTTCAAATTTGTCAATTCTTTTTGTAAATTCGTCCACTGTTGTTCTAGAGAAATGGCAGGAATAACTCAAAAGCAAAATTGACACTATCTAGCTTTTCATATCATGTTTGTGCCTTTATTAGTCACTTTAACTTTGCGAGCTAAACTTATTAGGAAGCAGTGGAGGTACTGTCAGGCATGAATCACCCAGATGGTGATTGCCCTTTGTGCCTCTATCCTCTCTTCCCTGAAGATACCAATCTGACCCTGCATCCTTTTATGAAGCTCATGTCATGCTACCACTGCTTCCACAGGTTTGTCTCCCATTGAGAAATTATTTTCCGTTATTGTATGATTATCAAACGTATATATAAGTGCAGGAAATCCAGACTAAGGCAAAAACTGATCGACTCCGGAACCTCAATAAATTGCCCTTTTACTTGAACTGTTACACTAGATGGAATAATAAGAACTTTTCAAATGATTAATTGCCAATTATTCATTGTGCAGTGAGTGCATAATTAGGTGGTGGAAATGGATTCATGATCAGAAGAATGAAAATGAGGTCCATGACCAGACAGGTATTGTTTCTTTCTGTGCAGCAACTGTCGGGTCAGTTGTCAGGGCCTGGTTACCAGCTTACCATTTTCTCTGAATATACTTTCGTTGTTCAAGTTTTGAATCAATGCCTAACATTGGTTGGGCATTCAATTTGTACAAGCAGATTGAATTCTATAATCATATCTAGTATTGGTAAAAGATTAGGTTATAGCATTGGTGAAGTGTTGGTTGAATCTCGAGTCGATTAGTAGAAAAAAAAGATATCTTTTGTTGAGAGGATATATTCTGTGATTGTAAACCTCAGTGTACCTATATAATTATTTATTTAGTTAATATTAATACTTAATTTACATTTAGTAAACAGAAAAGTTATTTGTTGTCCAGCTCAGGTCTGCAACCATCACTAAATCAACAAGCAGAAGATAAGGGAAACTGCCCAGTTTGTAGGAAGGAATTTGACAAGAAGGATATAGAGCATGTGCTTCATTACATGAGCTCAAACCCAATCATACAGGTATGTATTGGTGGTGGCATTGCTCAGTTTTTTGTTCACTTAGTTACAATATCAAGGTCAAATTAAGCCTTAATTGACCTGCTGTGAACTGTCCGTTTCTCTTCTCTGTTCGTTATTACATGCTTAATCGTTGATTGTATTTCGACCTAATTCAAAGCACATAGTAAATAACTTAAACAAGCCAACAAGTAACTGTCATATCTCTTATCAGTCGGGTGGAGAAGAGGACCGAATTGAGGACTATGAACAAGAGCTGCTCCAGTCAAAATCTGAAGAAGACCGAAGAAAACAATTTGATGAATTACTAAAACTCCAACAAGAGAGAAATGGTATAATTGAGCCGAAAAGGGACCTGGTGGTACAGCCTGGTATGTTCATCTCTCTTCCCACTCCCCCACCTACTACCGCAGCTACAGCTGAAGAAGAACAAGAAATTGGTGTGGAGGACAGCATAGCAGATAGCACGGAGCCAACCAATGAGGCTGCTGCACATCACAACAAGCAAAAGAATGCAATTGTGAGAAGGAAGCATAGAACGCGTGGTTCAAGAAAACAGCAGCAGCACCAGAGAAGGCAGTGGGTGCAAAAGGAAGCTGGCAATAGTAGTACTTCTGATCAATAGCGTGTATTTATTATATAATATAGTTAGATTATAGTAGAATAAACATAAGCTAAGATTCATTTTCTGTTGTTTTTTTTTTTTTCATCATTTGATGTTATTTTGTTATTAGTTTTCTGCATTGAAAAGCTGATTAAAAGTTTTGCATTTGTTCGGCAATATTCAGTTCGGATGTTGCAGAAAACTCAATTACTTTACTTTCTCCCCTTTTCCGGGCAATGGTAATGTGTTTGATAGAGTCATCTATCCAGAGGTAAATGTGTTCCTTTGTCGAATTTTCTTATTTTATTGTAAAAACTGTTATTCTAATTTGTCCCATCATTATAACTAAGATTAAAGGAAGTGCCTTGTAGTAAAAGATCTTTGTTTTTTTATATTTCGCTTTTATGTCTTAAGTTGAATTCCTAGTCCATTTCATGGGATGACTTTAGCATTTCAGGTTTAGTTAAGCGAAATTTTATTGTTGCACTTGATAAAGTTGCTGTATATTATACATGGACAAGATAAGTGGATTTCGGTTGTTGCCTGCATCATCTAAAGTTGTCTATCATCTTCCTTTTTTTCCCACTTTTGATAGCAATTAAAAGTTGGAACCTAATTACAAGTGTTGTTATTTTGTTAGCTTCTCAACTGAGATCTCAAGCATAGTCCTTCATATGTGAAGATCTTCTCCACTAGCGACCCCCACTTCCAGAATTTTATTTAATTCTTTTTTTATTTTGTATTGAATTTTGGATGAAACCACAAAGAGCACATGAGAAGCAACACCTTATCAACCGTAGATGGAGCTTTCTTTAAAAAGCAAAGACAGCGACAGTGGCTTTGTCTCCATTGTAAATGTGAATTTGTGAAGTACTCAACCGACCCATTTTTTAACATTAGGAGAGGTTAATTACAAGCATCCAAGTGAATGCGATTGCTGTGAATATCTTCACGTGGAAATAAAGGAGATGTTGTAATCAATGGACTGCAGTAATAACTGCTCCATTTCACCCACGGAATTGTCTCATTTGATGGCCAATATATGTACAGATGCATCTTTCCCAACCTCACTGTTCCTGAAATATCAGAATTTGAAACCTCATAACCTCATAATATTAATAGTAGTACAGATTATTGTGTTCAGGTCAAGCTAAAACTAAAATAAAGGAGGTGGTTGTTTGTATTTGCAGTCCTGAAACTAAACTACAACAGACTATTGTGTTCAGGTCAAGATTTCATTAACTTGTCAATTTGTCATTGCCACAAAGAAACTTCATAGCACCAGCTGTTTCTAGCCTTTACTCTGAAGTAACGCAGATAATATAATCTACTATTTTACATTCTTAAACTGGTCTTAAATTAGGAGAAGCCTACACTTCTACTAGATGTATTTTCTAGACATATTCTACAAGAAAGGGACCCGCCTTGATAATGGTATGAAAAAGGACCACAAAAAACATAAAACCCAACCATCAAGTCCCAATCATTTTTAACGAAGGAGAGGCAGAATCAGAGCCACATATCCATGTATTGTGGTCTCAATGTAGCTTAGACAGGAACAAAAAACAAAACCCATTTATGTAAGAGACAACATTACAACCACCTCACTTTCTCTCTGTCAAATTTATGAACTCGCCCTTAATACTTTTTTTTTTTATGAAAGTATAGTTCCTTTTATTTTCGAAATTAGTTCAGTAGTTTGGATAAGTAAAAACTCAGTTTCAGAATAAGGTTACTGTAACTTCAAAAAATAAATAATAATAATAAGGTTACTGTTTCTGCATTGTTCCAAATTATAAACAATAAAATAAAACAAGCATAGTTTGAGCATTACAAACGCCCATGTTTGTACAATCCAATTATCCAAATCTACTTAAGTCTCTAGAAGGTAATTTTGTTTTAATAACTTGCAAAATGTTCTGAAACTGAGCTGCGGGGCTAAGTTAGCACAAGATTTTCAAAGAATGGCTGTTTTGTAAATTTTCCATGCCCTCTCACTTACCTTTCTATGTTCCTGTAGCATAGGAACAGAGACAGATCTTGACATTTACTGCTCTGGCATCATTTAAAGATTTTCTATCAAAATAGTACTGTGGGATGAATCTTATCTCTTTATCCTTTTTCTTATGTAAGATACCATAGGTATTCATATATAGCTGTGTCATCCACTTAAATTATCCTCCTATCTAGCATGCTACTTTATTATGTTGTTGTATCACCAAACTACCGTATACTCCTTTTTGACAGGATTGTCTTCTGGTTTAGCATCTTGATTTAAAATTAAAAACTATAATGATTTTCTTTTAAATATAAATTTAGCATGTACGCTAAAACATTATTTACTTCAAAGTTTCGAGTTCATGTTGAAATTGTCGTTAAATAAAATTTGTTACTCCTTTGCATCTGACTTGCTTAGTGCATTTGGCTACGTTTTAACATATCTTTACGGTATCAATTTTTCAACTGCCCTTTAATTAATAGGCTTTTTTTTTTTTTTTTTTTTTTTGATGAAAGATGCTGCCTGAGATAGGCTTCCATTTAAACGAAAAGAGTTCATACAAGATAAAATGAAATTCTGTAAAGCAGAATTAAACCAAGTAAAAAGGTCATCACATCCAGGCCCTTTGCCGAATCGTATATAGACAAAACAATACGTTTACATATAATGAATGCTTGCAAAAAAAATCTGGTTAAAGTAGATCAAGGAATCTAAACTAAAGCATTAATTTTTGAAAGTTACATCCACTCACAGTTTACAGTCTACATACGTGGTATGATATATTCACAACACCTCATGATATCATTAGCCACAGACTTGCCTTTCCATGAAAAGCACCAGTAACCCAGAATTTAAGTTTTAACCAGTAGCTTTCAAAAACCCTATCTCAACAATAATTAAATACTTATAGAATCAGAACCATACAAATATACAAACATCGTTCACACAATCACACTTTTGCAAAAATTGAAACACCAAAACATCATAGGAACTTTTCACTTGCACTCGGAAAGAGAGTATATATCATACATCTCTACAAAATATATGAATATTACCAATGCATCTCACAGTTTCACACCCGCATTCCCCCCCCCCCCCCCCCCCCCCCCTCCTTTTAGACCAAAGAACTTCAACTTTCTGCCAGTAGTTACTACTACAAAGCAGAGAAAGGACTTTGCTATCCATGGAAGTTCCAATTTACAAGGATACATAATAATCATTTACAAGGAGAGAGACAGTAAGAACAAAAGATAGAGATGACATCTATTCCATACCACAATGTCAAGTTAAATTGACTTGTACAGGCTAGAATACAATGCTACATTATCCAACATCCCTCTACCCATCCACTCATTCCCCAACATGCCTCATATATGGAGATAACACACATCATATAGCACCATAGCATGATCTAGACATAATTCGTCAGATAAATTAACTTGTACAAATCCTTCGATCAACTTGCATCCTTTAACAACTCAGCTAATAGCATATATTAGAGCCATCTAAACTTAACATAAAAAAAAATCTAACAACACAGGACATACCTATACAAAAATTATAACATAAATATATTGCTTGTTATTTCATAGAACTTTGATTGCACCTGCAGAGCCATGAGAAGACATTGTTGAGAGGCTGAGTGAATTTGGTGATGCAATGCTGAGCTCTAAATTAGTATTGGCGCTTTCAATCGCAGCAGAGTCAAATTGGTGTGGGACTCTAGCAGGCATGGCCAGGGATAGTGCTGGTCCTTTGTTTGCATGGGAGTTATCCAGCTAATATTTGAAAAATCAGAAACAAATTGAACCTCGTCAATCTCAACCCAATAGCAGGTAAATTGTTATAAAGATTTTTATTACTTGTTTAGTTGCTAAATGAAATTGAAATTGGGACAAATTAATAAATCGAAGATTAGCTGCAGAATTCAGGTTTCTGTAGGCATATATAACTGCAATATTAGTTGCTAAATAAGGTAGGGTTGAATGTTTGGGCTCAATTGCATCTACTTCAAACTTCATCCGGCCTTAATTACATCTTTTGGGAAATGAAAATGTCAACCTGGTACCTACCAGTCATAATGCCAAAATAACTGTTATATCTACTGGAACATTCTACATTGCAATTACCTTTGCTGGACTGTTATATAGAGCTGGGCTGTTTCCAACATTTGAGATTAGTATACCTCCAGATGTTACCTACAAAATTAAAATAAGTGACTTAAGATCTTATTGCCATTTATACAAAAGAAATGTAGCAAAGGAAATTTACAGTCAGTCTAATCTGAAACTACGACACTGCTCAATTTGAATCGCACAAACTCACAAAAGATGCCTTTAAAAGCCACAATGTGATCTGATGCATTCAAATGGGCAGTTCCCATCATGTGCCATAGTTTCCTATGGCAGAAGATGCAGACCCTAATTAGAATATGTAGTGATATACCATATTATTGTAGGCGCTGATTGGGAAGTTCTCTTCTCGATTAACTTGACCTGGCTTATTTGCCGATGCGGTTGACGCTTCAGGAGCTGCCACCTAAAATGCCAGAAAAAAGTTTGTAAAGCATATTAGTTTATAAAGGAATAAAACAATTAAAATAAAAGTAACATGCTGTTCTGACAAAGCAGCAACAATAAAATTCAGTATTAGATCCAAAACTTATAACAAAATTAAAACAAGACGAGATACAGCAAGATATATCTAATGTATCTTGGACTATCATACATAATCTTGTAATATATAAACACACCCGACATACACGATTGACAAATAACTAGGTGGATTTGGTCATGAGTATCTCCCAACTTCCATTAAAATTTCCAATCAAACCTTATACTAGAGAGAATAAATGTCACAAGACCAGATCTGCATTATAATTAACTACCTTGCTGGGCAGTTGAACATCAAAAAGGCTGGATCGACGCTTCTTCTTGAAGGGGTTGCTCTGCCTGAGAAAATATTTTTGCGCATGGCTGGCCACCTGAGTCGGCGTCCGTGTGGTCACAAAATTTTTAGAAATTCCTCTCCAGTCGCCTTTACCCAACCTCTCCAGTCCAGTAAGGAATATTCTGTGCTCTTCCTCTGTCCATGGCACACCTTAATAATCAGAAACAAACAAAATTGTTAGAAATATAACCTAAGAATATCTCATATAATCATAGAATATCCTCCTCTGCTTTTTCAAATACCCAAACAACACCATACTACACAAGTTATTTACTTTCTTGCATTAGATGCCTGCTAATATGTTTTTTAAAGATTTGGTATCAACTGTTCCATATTAAACAATTAGAAGTACCCCAAAAAAAAAAAAACTTGGAAATCTGAAACTAACAGAGACCTAACCTTTACCAGTAAATAATTTGCTTAAAATAACTAAAAAAAGTAAAGTATCCAATCCGTAGAAATATTCACACTCCACTTATTAAGCCTGATTATACAACCTTACAAAACTGATACCCTCAAAGCTAAATGAAAATTAATGCCTCCTCCTATGATCTCCAAAATTAACTTAATCCATTTATTTATTCAATCTCTCCCCTCATTAGTTCTATTATTTAAAGCTTCTTTTAATTTCAAATCTGAAATAATGTCATTTCTTATATTACATGCATCAAAGAAGCGTGAAAACCAGAGATTTATTAAATAAAACAAAACGAAGAAAGAAAAAAAAAACAGAGGAAATATAAAATTCTCTAGAGATGACAAACCTCTCTTCCTCTCCTGTCCAGCCGAGCGCCGCTTCTTCCTAGACGACTTGACGAGACCTCCATCGGATTGATACCCACCATTCTCCCTTCCACCGATCTCTCCAGTTGACCCCATCGCACTCGCGCAAGACACGAGATTGCCCATACTCGCGCTCTTCCTCATGATCTCCTCTCCTTCCTCGACCTCCTCTCTCTCCTTGAAAATTTGCACTCCGAATATCTTGAATCCTTTCTCCATTGATGAAGGAAGAGAAGAGAGCACCTTCCTTTCTCTCTTCTCGTTTTCAGGTTTATGGATTTATGGATGGATTGTTTCGACAATTTCGTTTTTGTAGGGTTGGATTCGGATAGATAGAAAGTGGGTTACTGGGTTGGGACTTGGGCGGATGTTGCCTTTTTGTCTGGCTTTGCAATTTGCTTTCTTCTTTATAAGGTTTTTTCAAGGGACGAAGAACCACTGGTTTTGGTTTTAATTACGGGTTTGCCCTTCTTCCGTACGGACGAGTCGGCTTGTATGGCATAGTGTCACCGCAAGGTGAGAGTAAGATCCTTTCGTGTTTTTCGTTGTATCCAATCAAAAAAAGTAACTTTCCTTTTCTAGGCTAGCCATATCAGTAATGTTTAGCTAAATCTAGTAACTAAAAAACCTTTTATTTTTTGCTATAAAAAAAATGTTATCTAAGAAGTTAATTATTATAGGCAAACAAACATTCAGAGAGTGTGTTTGGATGTGCAAGAATAAGGAATCGGATAAAAATAAGTTCCAAATTTCTTATTCTTATGAAACCCAAACAACACAAGAATAAAGAATTTGGAATCTTATCTATATTCTAACAAAACTATGAAATTAGAATAATAAATTTGGACAATCACGCATTTCGAAAATTCTTATTCTTATTTCTTATTCAACCCCTCATCCAAACAACCCCTCAATCACAGGCTCACAGCGCCTAAAACTGAAAGAAATATGTACATACTACTACTACTACTAATAATAATGTGCTTGTATTTATTTATAAAACCAATAATATATAGTTTGAATTATTTAAAAAATATTATGAACATGTAACTCCGTCGTGAAGATTTCTGATTATATGACCTATCTTTTGATTTTATGTTCGCATTATTGGCAATCGATGAAAAGTATAGTGTTTTTAAATCTCACAATGGATAGAATCACATAGATTAATAGATACCAATATGGGTGTTGAATTCTTTATCTAACTTTTTAACTGATGCTAATAAAAAAGTACAAGATTAAATTTGATGTCCTGAAATGATTTTTCGTGAAAGTTAATAATCTAAAGACCAAAATATAAATAATTAAGTGGCACGCTTAGGACAAGTCGTGTAATTTAGTCCTTATGGCAACTTTTTTTGGAAGTTTCAAATATTTGAGGTGAAATTTAGCTTTAGTCACTAAACTGTACATTGATTATATTTATCAAAATTTTAGTTACTCAAATTTTTCATTCAAGATAGTATGGATTTTGACCAAATTTGGATGAAAATTTATAAGTAAATTTCACTCTAACTTTAGTGTCCTCCAACAAATATTCCAAATATACTATCTCTAATCATAAATCTCTTGACAAGCAACTACAAGTTTGTAAGTGAGAAAATCATTCTCCCCCAAAGAAAATGAGAAAATATCTTTCTCCCATTTTTCAAATCCATCTAACTCAATCCCTTCCATATTTATACTTTGCTTATCACAATATTTTTCTTTTTTTATTTGCAGCTGTGGTTGTTCTTTTATATTTATACTTCGGTTATTACAATATTTTTCTTTTTTTATTTACAGTTGTGGTTGTCCTTTCATATTTATACTTCGTTCATTACAATGTTTTCTTTTTTTTTATTTACAGTTGTACTTGTCCTTCGATATTCCAGTCAGCTATTTCTTTTGCTTTCATTCTCATCCAATTTTCACTTTAAAATTCAAATCCAACTTTAATCTTCAATGGGTATTGAAGGATCACTTTCTATCATTCAAAATAATAATTATTTCCATGTCAACAAAATAATAATTATTCGGAAGACGGATTTAAAGAATTGAACATTACAAAGTTCGGTTAACCATTATTCATCCGTAGTGAAAAAAATAAGGTAAGAATAAGTGCGAATACTAAAATCTACGGTTAATATTTCCATAAATCCTCCACTTGGAATCTTGAATTAACGGCTCTATATTTTGTTCCTGGCGCACGAATCGGGTGCATGATCCGACTGCGTAAACTCTGACCTTGATAATGGCCTAATTTACAAAATTTGCCATCCTCAAGCGTAGGATCTTACGGTAGAATGGTAGACGTATGAACTGTCCTTGGACTCTTTCCTGTTTGTATTTTGGTTGGTCAAAGGGCTTTTTACCATATTAATTATCACAAATAAAACCTACTATTTTTTATCGCACGATTAAGACATCTAATAATATTCGGGTCATTCGCAATTGACTAGAACTTTAGATATAAAAATCTAATAAAAAAGATAATGTCACGTTGGATAGTCCTTGTTTAGATGTTCTACTTCTGTAATGTTCTTTACTATTAATTTGGGGGCGTGATTTTATCAAATAGAATTGAGAGATTTTTTACCTTTGACATGTAAGCATTTCATAAATTTAAAATTATGGTATTCTCTAGCAGTTTTTTTTTTTAAATTGAAATGCAAAAAGTTTTAATACAGTATTTATCTTTCCGACCATTTTTCTCTTTTTTTTTGTACACTAAAGTAAAAAAAATAATAATAGAAACATTTTACAATTTCTTAGAAAATTCGTCTTTTCTTTGTGTCATTTCTCGGAAGGCACCTGTTGCAAAAAAATAATAATAATAAATAAAATAAAAAACAATAGCACGCGGGCAGAAGAAACCATATATTCTTGCCATGAGAAATAATGGAAAATATCAACTTTACCGCGTAGAGTTTGACTTACAAGTTAGAACAGACAGAAGTAAAATAATTGAAGGATGCAACTTCAAATCTTATCCACCGTTCATTTTTTTTTTTTTTTTTTGTTAAATTATCCGAAAATCATCCAGCAAAAGAGAATGCACATGGGCAAGCAGTGCACCGAAGTTTTAAGAAAAGGCGACTCAATATTATATGGTTCTAAATTATGTAAAGATTAATCCAATTAGATAAGAAATGGATGCCCTATGTTAAGATTTTGTATCACAACTTTTCCCAACGCAAGTGCCGCCACTATTTTTGGCGCTGTCTCCCTTGTATGATTGTATCTGCTCACCGTGCTTTCTCCACTAATTTTATACTAGAAAATTCACACTACACAGAAACCAAAGAAGAAACAGTAAGAATTTATTTTTAGCTTTTTTACAAATTGCAAAAGACGGGATTTGCATTTTAATGGGACAGGTCTACAGGTCTCGATGCTTACGGTACCTTTACAAATTGCATCATTGTAAAATATAATTTTTTCGATATTTTTAATTATCAGTGCAGCTTGTGGAAATGATGTTCTCTCACTGAAATCTTGGATATCAAATTTAACTGAAGATTTTTTTTACTTTTTATATTGAAAGACTTAATTCTCATCTAGATCTTCAAAATGTTTTTTTACATGTATAATTTACTATATTGCAGTCTACATCTGCAGTCATAATGACGACATTGGGAGTTTTACAATTAATGCAAGTCATATAATTAAGATTTAATATTCCAAGCAAGATTTAGAAATTCATTTTAAATACTTAGGAGTAGACCTGTCAAACCTCAGACGTTCCAAACGGAATGGAAAAAGACTGTTCCGTTTAACGTTTCGTTTCAGTAACGGAACGAAATTACTCTTTTGTTTCCGTTTCGTTTCGATAAACGAAACAGATTTCCATTCCGTTTAACGTTCTGTTCTTAATTTTCCATTATAATTTCGCATTTTCGTGTTCCGTTTAATGTTTCGTCTCCAAAATATAGTTTCGTTTCCGTTCCGTTCTGAAAACGGAATCCATTTTCTCTTTTGTTTAACGTTCTGTTTCGACGGAATAGGAACGGAAACGTTAAAACAGTAGAATATTGACGGGCCTACTTAGGAGTGTAACATGAGACATTGATATTCGTGAGACGATTCACATGACACCTTCACTGCCATCAAAATTATAGCAGCTAATGCGAAATCCCATCTCCATCCTTCACTTTTCCAATTTTTTTTAATAAACTCTGTACCATTAATCATCAAACCCGTTCTAATAATTCCTTAGAATGTAACGTAAGTTATCCAGAGATTTACTTCAACATCGTACGAATACTAAGAAAACTATGAATATATAAGAAATTTTAGCTTCTAAACAAACTCCTGATCTATTTTTTTTTAAAAAATTATATCTTTTTCATAAATTATATTTTCTAAGGTTTAACATGAATGAAATCATTTTGTTTTATTTAGTTGCTTTCGCATCCCACATTTTCCCTTCTGTATTATTTCTTATATTTTTAGGAGAAAGAGTAGTGCACTTATAAGTAATGCTGTACATTAAACTGGAAGATTTGCTAACTGTTTATCATGATCCGCTCAAAAATGTTGGGAGCGTTATCAGAGTTTTTGAACGTGCCTCTTTTACTGTCCGCCTATCATGTGAAAGTATTGCATTTGAAATGATGTGTTTTCATTATAAATATATATAATTTTATGCATAAAAATAACATATATTATTTCTGGGTGGCGCTCCCACCTTTTTTCGAAAAATAACATATATTATTTAATAAATTCTAACAATATTTATTGTTCTACCTAACTGTTTTTGTGTTAAATTGGGTTCAAGTATTATTTTTTTTTACCTGTTGACTAATTATTTCAGTTACCTTCAAAAAAAGACTAATTAATTATTTCAGTTGCCACAGTAATCAGCTTCAGACCACAATAATCATTTAATTGACAACGGTATAATTGCAAACACTTTCAAATACGTTGCAAAGGAGCGGGACCTTTCTGAACAATATATTTTTTTAGAAACTTGATTGCAATAATTGTTGCAATTAAACTGATCGAGGGACACAGTACAGTGTTTCAGAAGTTAATGATTCGCCATTCAAAAAAAAAAAAAAAAAAAAAAAAAAGCTAATGATTCGGATTGAAAGAGATTTAAAAATGTTTTGAGTAGTGACCTCAATAAATCACAGATTATACTCTCGGAAGCAAACGATTCCATCTCGCATGACGAGGTCACAATACAGTAAGACCAATGAGCTTAACAGATATCTTCATCAAAGGACTTTTATAATGAAATTAATAATTCAGTGGATAACTCCCTTTGTTTTGTTTTTTTTTCCTTGATAAGACGGTGGATTGTCATTTCCATTTTCAAATTGTTTCTCTATCTTCTTTTTCATTATTTTATTTTCACCAATATGATCAAGAACTATAAATAGATTAATACATTGCACCTGCCCCAGTGCATTGACAATATGACATAGAAAAACACACCAGCCAATGGTCGTGTGCATTTTCTCTTGATCCATTTTAAGCCTAGCGTGGGAGTAGTAAATTATTATGCCGGTGGCGTATTGGAATTAATTAACAATTAATTTCATCTTTAGACTATGGTTTTGAAATTTATTGGATGTCAGAACTAAAATTTCGATGGTTTCAATATAATTAGGCGTATATTATCTAGCATGTCTCTTCGGTATGTATTTCCGAGACAACTCTAGTAAGCAACATCTTAAGGACAGGATATAATAAATAAATACAGTTTGGATGTCAAAAATGAATCAGGTCATTAGTTTCTCATATCAGCATTTCTTGTCTTTTTTTTTTTTTTTTTCCATTGTACACAGTCAAAGTGGTTGTTGGAAGATAATTTTATCTTGCAAAGATGTTTTAGTATGTTCGATTGGACCGACACATCATCTCGTTTTATTTTTGTCTAATTAACTTTTTTTTTTATATGTGTATATTTAATCAAAATTTATTTTATGCTGAAATTCATTGACAAGAGATCAGTTTGGCACTTTTGGCAATCATAAGAAATTATTTAAATACATCAAGTGTGTTAAATTTTCAACCTCTCTAGCTATGCTACAACATCTATCCTCAATAATCTGATTCAGATTAAAATGTCATGTTGATAAGCGGTTTTCATGTATATAACCGGATTCGGTTTTAGGACCTAATTGCACTTAAATATATGTGTTTCTAATTTAATTTTGATGTTTTAAAGTAGAAACTATGTACTGCTATGGCCTCTCAGTTTTGTTACATGATCTACATGATGCGGCGACTCGAAACGGTGAAAACAACACTGCTCTAACTATGATTGGTGACCCACTGAAGAGCACTTGATATTTGTGTTTCGTGCCTTTATTTAATTGTTTATATTGATCTTATTAATTCTTTTAAGTAGATCGGTAATTACTCGTTAGGCAAAGGTCACACTTAATTGTTAGGTAGTTATACCCGACAAAAACTTAGATAAATTAGTACTATCATGTATGACTTGATGGTAAAGCCAAAAGGTAAAGCCAAGACAAAGAACTAGCAATAGTGAAGTCTTTTCCAAATGCGGAAGTCTAAGGATATCATAGGTTGAAAGGTATAAATTTATAGAAACTAGACCACAAAACTGAAAGTTGAATCTAGGATCTATAAGAGAATAATTGAGTTAATTGATGGGGACCTGACCTGTAATGAAAGTTAGAATTAAGGAAACTTAGTTAAACAATTAATCTACATAATTATCTTGTAGAACTAGTAAAAGTGTTGTACCATCACTAATCCTAGTGGGTCGCTAACCTACTTGGCGGGTTGTCTATGCCAGCCAGCAGTTAGCGACACACAAAGTGGTTAGCAGCCTAAGTTTTCAGCGAGCCGCTATAACTGAAATAAACTGAAGAAGTAACTAACCTTAATCCCTAAGCCTTTAGAACTTGATTTAAATCTCTCTTAGAATTAGAACTGTTAATTTAGAAGTTTAATTATTTGCAACTGTCTCTGTTTAGTTCAGTTACCAACCAATATTTCTAACAAATTGTATCAATTCTAATTGATTAAATAGAATAAAAACTTGGTGATCAAATAACCGTTCTTGTGGTTCGACCTCGAAATACTTAGGCGGTAGTCGTAAGCTTGCAACCGTATCTTAGATAAACTGGGATATAAAATTAAGAGCACTAAACACAAATCACAAGACTTTTGTTCTTTTGTGTTCATTTGAATAATATTTCATTATCGTATTAATTAGACTTCTTTTAAGTATTGTCTTTACTCTTTGGTATTGAAAAAAGAATATTTATTTGTGTCCAAAGTTTACTAAATGGAAGATTTTCTATAAAATATTTTCTTTTAAATTATAATTTTTCTCTAATAGATATTTGAAGCATAGCTCGAAAACAACCCTGCTAATTTGTAATTTTTGAGATGTAAGATTTTAAAGGTGATTGCTCGAATCGGCAACTCATCTTTTCTTACAATGTCACTATACAATATCTGTATGGTCGCTAGTACAGATTCGCTTCAGGCGCCCCGCTGCTCGACCTTAATATGAATATTGGTGATTTTTGGCTATCTCTCATACACTCTACCATCTATTTAAGGAAATTTGTGCTTGCATCGATTCTTGGAAGAAATATGCTTAGCTTTTTAGGTTTTTTTTTTCATGTATGGGCTTTAATTTAGTTTTTCTTTCTTTTCTTTTTTAATTTTCTTTTCATTTTCTTAACTGTCTTGTAAAATATTTTTTTATTAATAAAATTTATCGGTGTGGTACTTGCCACCTGACCCTAAAAAAAAAATTAAAGGCGATCCATACTTCATGAACAACAATACATAACAAAACTTGACGGTCACTTTATCTTTAACATAATACTTTTAAAAGTATGCAATAATTTTAACTATTAAAAATAAAATATCAAATTCTACTCAATTTATATAACACTTTATGTAAGATATAAATCAAACACAAAAAAATTATAACACTAGCAGCATCTATATAATATTTTTATTTTTTGTTTTTTATAGTTTGATTGGAAAAACTTTTTTCATTATTTTTAAAAATATTTTATTACTTTTTTTCTATTCTTTCATGACTTTTATCATGCTCGGTTTTTTTTTCAAACCTACCCAACTTGATTGGAATTAAAGACTTAGTTTGTTGTTGTATTTTGATTGGAAAAACGTTATCAAAACATAAAAAAAAAACTTCATTACCATCAATAACTCGTTAACTTTCGCGCTTTATTTCAACCAAAATAACTTCAATAAACATAGTCTGATGCCCATCGGCATACAATTGACATGTTAGTTATTTTTGTATGAACATATTAGTTTTCTTATTTGTGGTTATCAAATCTCGTCGCAATTATTTAACTCGTATCAGTAATCTGAACTCTAAATCTTAGAAGGATTAATAAGTTAATTTGAAATGAAATACCTAGAATTTAAAAATCTTTAGTTGCCTCCATTGAATAATTAAGTACAATAAAAAAATAATCATTAGTTAGTCTCTCTTCATCTTCTTATTTTATTTTATTTTTTTATCCGGAGAAGGCGAATGGTGCAATTCTTTTTTTTAATTCAAAGGAAAGAGATGGCATGCAGGTGAAGTGTCTCACCCAAAAGCAGTGTTTTTAAAACCGTACCGGTACTTCTACAAGCTAGATGGCAGAAATCCGATATTTTCTCTCACAATATCAAATACTATCGTTTCGACTATTGTTCTGGTTTCCGGTATTGCTGGAAATTTTCGACATCCGATACGGTTTTCAAAACACTGCCTGTCAAATAGTGCCCCAATGCAAGACAAAATTGTTCTCATTTGTTTAAGCAGGAAATTCATTTGCTGCAAGAGATACTTGAATTGGTTTTTATACTTTTTTAAATGAGGATGGATATTTCGATAAGATGCAGCCCACTAAACAACAAGATTCTTTCTGTACTCCTATTATTTGGTTCCGGATTTTCTACGGCACCACCCCAGAAAGGTTGCGCTTTATTTTCCTGCGATAATTTGGGGGTTTTCAAATCCGGTGTAGCGCGGCAATCTGGACCTTTCAAAATCAATCTAGCGATCTGCATTTGTTATAGATAAATTGAGAGAAATGAGAGAATCATTGGATTGATTTTGAAGAGTACGGATTGCAGCGCTACACCGGATTTGAATTTTTTTTTTGGGGGGGGGGGGTAAAAACTCTTTTCGTTGCTGCCAATGGCATATTTTAAATTCGAAATTATATTTTGTCCCTATATAACGGGGGAGAATCCTTAAGTTTTCACATGTTATATTTTTCTTTTTAGATAAGACGATTATCAAAACCTCCAACTTATCTTTTTGTTATTTAATGAATTTCAGTAGGTGTGGTTTTCGCCACCCTACCCTCAAAACCTCCAACTTATTTGTAAAAATTAAGTTTTCACCTGAGTTTCGAATTTGCAATTGACACAAATAATCGTGTTGAAATACAATTTTTTTTTCTCTACGACTGTGTTTGAATTGTTTGAGAAAATGTCTAGGATTAGTTATTTAAAATTAATAATGTTATATATAAACGATTAAGAATAACTTTATTTGATAATTTGAATAGATTAAAATGGTATTTCTAAATGATCCTCAATTTAGGAAAATATTGTAATTCAAATTTATTATGATCATTATTTAATCCTAATTAAGAATTATTTTTAACAATATCTTATTATTGTTTATCCAAACGCACAGATTGATTTATTCAATGCTTCACAAATGCACACACGACATTGGACGTATATTTAGCAGAGTTGTGGTTAGAAAATTAAAATTTCCTGAATATTAGCTGTGTTGAATCACGTCTTCATATTCTCAGAAAAAGAATTACTCCATCTGTTCACTATGTGCAAAATTTATTTCACTGCCTCACAGCTCTGTTCAAGTGTCGTATTATGATTTATGAGTGTTATTTTGAAAGCTTCAGAATAAAATTTGGTATAAATTTATTTAGATCCCGAATTAAATTTTTTTATGCATATATCATTTGCATAACTGGCATTGGCATAACATCATTTTATTTACCCTTTCATTTTAACAGGCTTAACTGTCACTTGTCTAGTTGTCTTCTTTCAAATAGGCTTAACAATAACATCATTTTGAAGAACATCCAGAGCCCAACAAAATCAACGAACTCTTGGCCCGGCTGCACTGGTGGTGGGCCTTGATCTACAAGGCTAATGGGGTTAGGCCGTTAGGGTATGGTCAATGGAGGTTTTTATTTTATTATTATTTTTTTGAAATATAATAGGCAACGGAGTTGGTATTTAGTAAAAGGAAGCAGACAAAACAGTAGGAGACATTTTTAAATCCGGCTGAGAATGTTCAAAACCATAATGCCATCCTTGATTATTCAAAAAAGATAAGATGAGGATATCATCTTTGCATAGAACCGCTTCTTATACTCGTTAGTTCTCCTATAGAGAAGAAATCACGATTGTTTTTTCGTTGATTGTTCAAGAAGGTACAGACGACTAAAGTTGACTCAAGGCCTGTTGAGCTCTCGACCGTCAGAACTCGACTCTTCATCTCTCATGGAAAACAGCGACGTCACTTCAAAGAAGGTGCAGTAGAGATGGAGTAAGGATAAGTCTCTAGCTACTTCATTTCTATTATATTAATAATATAAGTAATTTAAAGAGTAGTAGAGTAGAGTAGAATCAAAATATTTTCATAGGTGCTATAAGTTAATGTATAATTTTTTCCAACTTTTCATTATTTTCTTTATTATTTTATCCACTAATAAACTATAAAATAGTTAATATTTATTAAATTTTATATTATTTATTCATTTTTATTAGTATTAAATATTAATGTGTAAGATAATTTGGTATCTAATTCATTAAACTTTAAATCATTCATTAGATATTTTATAATTTTTTATTTTTTAATATTTTTTTATCCTTACCATTACATTGATTATATAGTTTACGAAAATGAATTTTCTCATTATTAAATATTTATTTTATTTATTCCACTATCATTAAACATAAATAATTTTTTAAATATTATTTATTCTGCCTTAACTTTTATTATTTACAAAATTCTGACTCCCCCCCTTATAAAATATATAAAACGTTACATTATTTTAGAGTAAGCAGGAGGGATCCGCATCCTCTACGTATTTTTTTTAAAACACGCACTACAGGCTTTTCTTTCTGGCCGTTAGATCTAATTTCGACGGACAGATTTTTACGGGCCGCACGAATCTAGACGGCTATGGTATAATTCATTATTGATCAGACGGTCAGAAGGGTTCGGATCCTCTAGACATTTTTTAAAACATCTAGTGGACGTCTATCAATCTGGACCGTCCGATTTAATCTCAACGGTTAGATTTTTTTCGGACCTATCAATCTGGTATTAATCAGGGAATCGATTATTGATCCGACGGACACGGATTAAAGACGTCCAGAGGATCCGGTGGACTTTCTCGTTCCACGGTCAGAAACAAAGACGTGCACCGCAAGGCCCGCAGGATTTCGTTCAGTGGGCCGCAGTTTGAGACTGTCCGAGTCTCTGAGCATCAAAACACACAAAAAGTCCAGAAAGTTCCTGCTGTTCGTGGCTCGGCGGCTGCGATTCTTTTTGCGCAAACATACTTCTCTCCGTATTGTGGCCCCGTCGGGTATAGATGCTTCCTTTCTTACTGTTCATTGCAGGGGTAGTGAAGGGAAATTTCAAAATCATGCTCGAGGTGCTGTCGCCTGTCGGAAGTAAGTGATAGTTCTTCTTCCCTTTGTTTTTTTAATTGTTTTTGTGATTGAATTGCAATTTTGAAGTAAATCGTACACCAGAACAATGATCTTTTTTCCTTTCCTTAAATGTAGATAGTTTTTAGTGTAAATTGCGTTAATGTGTGTGTGTGTGTGTGTGTGTGTGTTTATCGATTTAGCCTCAAGTTCTTTCTTTAGCAGAAAAACTACCGGTTTGTTTGTCTTGATTTTAATAATCTTTCAAATAATACCAAGTTTGCATGTCGAGTTAACTTCTTCTTGGCTGGGATTTGGAACTCATGGAATTTGTTTTTAAAACCCAATTTTCAATTCAATGATGGACAGTTGATGTAAATCATATTAAAAATTGAAAAGTGGTGGTTTCTAATTCCAGATAATGATTGCAGCACCACAAAATCCTGATTAATATGATCAATTTGTACACACAATGACTTGGATAGTTTTGTCTAGCGCAAGCTTTTTTTTTGAAGTAATATATTTCCATCAAAAGGGACCATTTCTTACTTTTTTTTGGCTATAAAAGAAGTAGAGAAGGATGAAAAGAACAGTTCCAACTAGCTTGTATATATACTTTTTCTATGTATTTCTGACTGGTTAGAACTACATTCCTTTATTTTCAATGAAATTATAACAACTATATTGAAAAATAAGGCATCCTTTGCCTGGCAAAAAAAACATTCATAAAAAAGAGAGAAATGTCAATATTATTCTCTTGCTCTAATATAGAAATGGTCAAGTACTAATGCTTAACGTGAGAAAATTCTGACATAATTTCTTCATATACAAATCCAGCAGCCCTTTCCCTTAATTTTTTTTTTTGCGTGGATGCTTATCTAAGATTTTGCAGCAAGAGAGAAAAGGGTAGAATGGGTACTTTGTCATAAAGTTCGAGACGGGGGAATATATGGATCTATTTTTCTTATATTTTGTGGCACCATCCAATGTGGGTCTATTAGGTATTAATTAAAATATTTTTTGATCTGTTCTAGAACTTTAAGTTTCATCCTGGTTTAATGTCCAATTATAAATGAAGCAGTTTTGGTTTATTGTTTTTTATTATAGGAGACCAATCTGCAAAAAATTTCTCTCGCAAATTTGCAAAGCTTTTTAGAAAGGGATCATGCATTCATGCTTCTAAGAAATTGATGTCATTCCCTAATTTAGATCCTTGTGTTAAAACTTGAGTCAATACAGAACTAGAAAAGAAACAACAAAACAGATTAAAACACATCGTGTATGTATGGCTGGTATGAGCTAGTATTGGTCCTACTGATTTATCTTCAGTAAAAAAGTAGCCGGAACAAACTGTGGTGATATCATAGGCATTAATAGAATTTAGAAATAATAGGTATGTTACATGCTCTTCTAAAATCAATTAGAAGATGGAAAAACAGTAACCATCTCTTGTAAAATTAAGGCATGGACCATTATTTCCATTTAGAGAGCGCACATGAAATACAAATTTAAACATTCCTAAGGCTCTGGATAAAACTCTTTCCACCACAATTGTATCCACTTGATATGAATTCCAAAAAATCTGTAAAGCTACTCTCCCTGTACCTTTTTGGGTGTTGTTCATCCACTAGCTCCTTCAAAGTCCCCACCTTCTCATTCATAGAAAGTCCATGAATGCTTGCCATGGAGATCCTTTCCTCACAACCAAGCACGGTTCGGTGCATTAAGCCTTTATATCTTCCATTGCTAAGCACCTCCATGTGGTCACCCAAGTGCACGTGCAATGCCCCAGGTTGGATGTGCACTGGTTGCCACGTGTTGCCATTGTTATGGCTTATTTGTAAACCGTCACAAGTTTGAAGAAGGATGGTTATGAAGCCAAAATCAGTGTGCGCATGTAGACCAATTTTATGAGACACAGAGTTGTTATAAGGGTAGTAATTTACAGCCATGAGTTGCATTCCATTCTCTAAATTTGTAATTTGATAATTTGGGCCCAACCCTAGGCTCTCAAGGATTGCATATATTAACGGCACAGCTACTCTTTGTATTTCTTTTGAGTAAGCACCCATCTTTTCCCTGAAGAATAGAAGGAAACATTTATAAAATGCATGTACACTGACAAATAAGTCTTCCAGGATGAAACTAAAAAAGCAAGATTCAGATAATAGTTTGTTGCTGGAACAACACTTTGGTAACAAGTTCAATGTTCGTAAAATTATGAAATACAAATGAACTAAATTAGTACCTGTAATGGGGTGGATTTTGTGGCCAAAATGGAATCCAATCCGTGAGTGGATTTGCATAGTGCTTCAAAAGAAGCCTCAACTTGTTGTTGTTTCCTTGTAATGCTGCTTCATATCTTACCGGCTTTTTCAGATCAAAAGACTCAAACTCTGACTTCTTTTCAGGTGGCAGGTGGAAGAAAGATGAAGCTGCCTCCAATGCACCGCTAATCACTGATTTGCTTATTCCATGATTCACCACCTGCTTTTAATTATCTGGGTTAGAATCAGGTAAAACAATTTCTTTTCTAGCCTACTCCAACTTGTTTGGACAAAAGGCTTAGTTGTTGTTGTTGTTGTGTAAATACAATATGTATATCTGACTGCATCTTTTTAGTATATACCTCTTTATCATGGTTCTGGTTGAAAATTCTAATATTTTGGTTTTTATTGCCCTTATGTTTGGTTGATGTCTTATGGAATTATGAAATAGTCTTTTTTTTGTATTTTTTTTTGAAAATGTTTTTGAATAAATTCGAAAGAGGTTGGTGTACTTCTATTATTATATATGTTCAGGCCTTCAGGGATGGTTGGATATGTTTTGGGTCTATTTCTGCTGCAATTCATGCCTTGATAATAGGGTGCTACTACCATAAAACCCTAATCTTACATCTATGTTTTAAAACAGATGGGACTGATATAGAAGATGGATATGTGTGGGGTCTATGCGAGTATTTAGCAGTTTATGGAGAACTGATCAGGACTGTCTGAAAAATTGTAAGGTCAATAAATGAAACCCTTATATTCCTGCTATATATGGAAAGAAAAGCTGTTGAACGGAAATATCTGGTGGGGTGATGCACAGGAGGGGGAGGGGCTTGAAATTTCTTGTTAGGCTATTGAAGACGCAATGTATTGTGAGTTGTACATTGCAAATTATAAGTGAGAGACATTAAAGGTAAAATCTCACTATACCTGTAATAAGTGAGATGCATTTTTATTTTCTTTCTAAACAATTTTTATTCTTTGTGAAGATGTAAAATTTCCTCCCTATTCTTTCTAAGCTAATCCACATGACTGAGAAGGATTGACACTTCGGCATTTGGATAGAATTTGAGATATCAAGGGTAAAGTTCTCGCACTTCCTGGGGGATGTATGATATGTTTCTCGAATCATAGGGGTATAACATGGTTCTGGGACTCTGACACAATCTACTGCAAAAACTTGTAAGATAGGGACTGCCTGGTTCACATCTTATCCTTGCCAGATGTCCTACTACTGAAATAATTACAAAGCGTGGGATGTCACTGTGAGTCCAAGAGGTATGAGCTTTATGAAATTCATGCATGTATGATTATGGGTTCCCATCATTTCGTACTGGTTGTACATGTGTTTTTTTTTTACATATGTAACCATCTCTGGACACTATCTACTGTGCTTTGCTATGAACCTTCTGTTAGAATAACAAGGAGTGACTATAAAGTTTGTGCATGCAGTTTTTTTGGAGTCGACATAAATTGTAAGTAGCACAGAATAAAACCTACATTATGGCATTGTTTTATCATCTATGACAGGAATTAAATGTCTGATGATAATGCATGAAAAAATATATACATGAAAGCAACCGAGTTTCTGACAAGAATTCTTGATATCTTCTATTACTGCTGATCTGGCAGTCACCGTACTCTGCTGTTTTAGAAGCCCGAAATCAATGACAGGTATTTGGGTCGTTGCAGCTTCATATCGAATTCTGGGGCTACTCAGGTGAGCAACTGACATCCGACCACTCAGCAAATTCACACACATACAGTCTGCTTAAATGCGGGCAGAGAGCTTTGGTCAGAGAGGTAGTTACGTTTGTATTTCTTTTGTTTTTGACATCCAGTTGTTGCATGGCGCGCATCTATTTATAGGCTACTCTGGGGGGGTTGAATTTGGTCCCAGAGGGCCAAGTTGTCAAATGTTTTTGTCTGAAGATCTCAGAAAAGGGGTTCTTTTTTTATTGTGTGGATTTCAGGGAACTGGTATGCACTGTGTTCTTATGTGTGACAAGTTGTTCATTGTACAGGAGTACAAATCGTGTATCTTTGTTTTATAATAAAACAAGTTGAGTTTGGTTACTAAATTTTTGACTCGCCACGCGATCCTTGCGTGTCAGCGTACACAAAGGATCTGAATTACTGATTGCCATACAAAGCACCTGGCAAAGCTGATGTAGATTCAAGAGAATCTGTTGTTGTATACTTGGTGGAAAAGGGACTGGAAGCTATGGTCTATACTTTGGGTGGAGGGACAGTGGGGCCCCGACTCCACTGGTAATGTTTTTATGTAACAATCTCAATTCTCATATCTTCAACTTTATCCAATTCTGTTTTGCTGGATTTTGGTCTAGTTTTTTATGGTTGTCGAAATTACTAGTTTGACTATGGTATAGTTCTGGAATTTTTGTTAATTGTATTGAATTAAGTTTCAGTTTCAGTATTGGGATTCTATTTTTGAGTGAGATCAAGATACGAGAATTCTTGAGCAGGATCAATGTATGAATCTCTTAAATTATTTGCATTTTGAAGCAATTATGAGGGAGCATATCAAATTCCATAATATGATGAACCCCCCCCCCCCCCCCTTTTGGAAAGGATGCTTTTTTAATGAAGAGAGAAATTTTTGTCAGGATTTGACGAAGACAGAATATTAATTTGGTATTTGCAATACGGCGGTGTGAGTTGATGAATGAGTTCAAGGCGTGCCTTGAAGGCTCGGACTATCATTCTTTTATAGGATCACTTTTTGCGTCCTTATTTTAGTCTCTAAAGTAAAAGATGCTAATAATTATACTTAATTTGATTTATAATATATTATTTTTTTTGTATGTATGAATATTAAGTTCCTTCAAATTTTATTATAAAATTAATAAATATGTAAGTAGATATATAATCTAGTGAGTAACAAATATTAATTAATTTACATTTTAATTATTTAAATAATATAAAATACATATTAAGAAAAGGGTAACTCTGCCAATAAAGAGATGATAATCGAGCTCGTGTGGAGCTTGAATTCGATTTAATTGAATTACTTCGAGCTAAATAACTTGAGTTTGATATTGCCATATTTAAATTCAAATCAAATTAGAGTTAGGATCAGTTTTTTCAAAGTTAAAATTGTAATTAAGGAAATAAAAAAAGGAAACAAAAGCACGTCTAGAAGAGAGAGTCGACCAACATACGGCTGGCCATAAACCTGTGATTTTACCAGATTCTATCTTGATAATTGCAGAAGAGTCGGAATCGCTTCGTTTGTTATTATGCGGGCGGGTTCTATGCATGTGGCCATGCTACATCCTACATGAGAGAACTATTTCTTTTTGTTGAAAGTGAAGGGCATGGCGCTTTAATGTGCGAGGAAGGATACAGAAGCTATTGTTTGTTTCTTTCTTACCTTTTCGATGCATCTTTAAACCAACAAACCTTAATTTTCACTTCCTGGTTTTGCTGTCAGCGGTATTGCAAAACCATTTGGAAAACTGGTACCAGGTTTTGAGACATGCTGACGATTTACATAGAAAAAAAAAAAATCACTTTTAGAGCTCGCCTGTTATGTGACCCACAAATATACAGAATTACAGATAATTGAAATGTCTATTTAAAATAGATAAAGTATTAATGTATTATTATAGATAAATATCATTTTACACATGGGAATGTAAGACCAAACAGTTAATAAAAACCTGAAAGCAAAATTATAGATATACTAATACAATTTGAGGATTGCTAGAATGACACAAATTAATACTCGATTGGCAACTAGTAGAATTTAAATCGTGCCAATTTTAATAGACGATCTATCTAAACTATGCAGAATATTTTTACAGTTTTATTTCTGGGTTGATAGTAGTTTTTGTTGGTTGTCACAATGATCAGAGTTATCATACAGAATGAGCGTCAATATATCTTTATCTAAATTGTGAGCAAATCTTGATATATGCAAAAGTCAGTTAAGCTGTCGAGATGTGTTAATTTAAACAATAAATTATTAAAATGAGAAATGCTAGAGTCCAATATATTGGACGGATGGGGTCTATCCAATACGATCGTTTTCATATTTTTAAATTTCAAATAACCGATCTGAACCGTTCAATATGTTCTCCATATTGAAAACTTATAAAAAACTAATTTTTATATTTTTTTTGAAATTTTTTACTATTTTTTTGGTATTTTGGAAAATCGTTGTTATTGGACGATCCATAATGTTTATATCATGAATTTTCAAAAATACCAAAAAAATAGTAAAATTTTTTGAAAAAAATGTAAAAATTAGTTTCTTGTAAGTTTTCAATAGGAAGAACATATTAAACGATTCGGATTGGTCATTAGAAATTTAAAAAAAGTAAAAACGATCATATTGGACGGACCCATTCGTCCAATATATTGGACATTAGCATTTCTCTATTAAAATTGAGAAAATATAGTGGCGATTCAATATATATCAATTTTCAAGTGTTAAATGAAGTTAAATTTCTCTCCACAGCTGTCTGGGCGGAGAAAGGTAGAAAGAGGCTACTTTGATGCTAGTTTTTATGTATTGGCGATTTGGCGCCTTTGGTTAATTGTAAAACCTTTGATGCTGTTTGAATGAAATATAAAATGAATTATCCCACGTATAGCACTATAGCTATGTCTATATAAACAAAGACATCAGTCATCATTAAGTAAATTGATAATTTGATTAAAGTAATGAATATAATATATAAGATTTGCTTGGAGATAACACTTACCCTTTTTATTAGTGGAATCCTTTGCTGAACATTTTGGGTGAGGCAAGATATCCTTAGGGTTTTTTTGGAATGATATATTTATGGCAATCCCGTTTTTCTCGCCATACCTAGGATGCACCAAAATTGTAATCCCGTTTCAGTATCCAAGTTCCTGTTTTGTTCACGATTTTTTTTCCCTTAAGTGTCAGGTGCCAATCACCACGCCGACAGAGTTTTGTTCGCGATTTTTTTTTTTTTTGAAAAAAGAGGGAGGTCTTTGTCATCTAACTTTTTCTGAAATTAAAGATGTATGCGGGGTTTCAACTCTTGATCTCTTAGAGACAAGTCTAGTGCTCTTACCACTTAGCCACTGAACCACATGTTTTGTTCACGATTTTTGAATAGGGAAATGCATTTTCGTACATGTACAATGCATACAGTTTTTTAATATTTTGAATGATCCACTAGCTCTCCCTATCTGTATCTGATGCCATTTTTAATTCACGTGTTGTTGTTGGGTTGTGTTGGTGTCAAATTTTTCAATTTTCACATAAGATTTTATATATAAAGTTTTGCTATGGTGAGTTGCAACTCACCAAAGCCTCCGTGAGTTGCGATCAAAACTCATATATCTAGTTCAAAATGACCGATTCAAACCGTCCAATGTGATCTCCCTATTGAAATCTCCATGCAAATCAAATTTTATATTTTTTTAAAATTTTTAAGTATTTTTTTCAGATTTTTAAAAACTGCTGTTTTTGAACGGTTCAGAACTAATTAGATTAATGATTTTCTAAAATTAAAAAAAAATACTTACAAATTTCGAAAAAAATTAAAATTTGGTCTCCATGGAGATTTCAATAGGGAGATCATATTAGACGGTTTGGATCGGTCATTTTAAATTAGATTTATGAGTTTGATCGCAACTCACGGAGCCTTTGGTGAGTTGCAACTCACCATAGCAAAACTCTATATATATATATATATATATATATATATATATATATATATATATATAAAATTTTGCTATGGTGAGTCGCGACTCACCAGAGGTCTGTGAGTCACGCTCAAAACTCCTAGATCTAGTTCAAAATGACCGATCCAAACCGTCTAATACGATCTCCCTATTGAAATGTCCATGCAGACCAAATTTTATATTTTTTCGTAATTTTTAAGTATTTTTTTGAAATTTTAGAAAATTATTTATCTAATTAGTTCCGAATTGTTCAAAAACAGCAGTTTTTAAAATCGGAAAAAATACGTAAAAATTTCAAAAAAATATAAAATTTGGTATGCATGGAGATTTCACACAGAGAGATCGTATTGGATGGTTTAGATCGGTCATTTTGAACCTGATCTAGGAATTTTTTAGCGCGACTCACCATAACAAAACTATATATATATATATATATATATATATATAGAGAAAACATATGGTGCATACTAATGTACGGAAGCTTCGGTGCATACTGATCCAAACTCTTGGATCTGCTTCAAAATGGCCGATCCAAACCGTCCAATATGATCTCCCTATTATAATCTCCTTACCGACAAAATTTTCCATTTTTTCGAAATTTTTAAATATTTTTTTCAAATTTTAGAAAATCGCTAATCTAATTTTTTCTGAACTGTTCAAAAATAGCAGTTTTTAAAAATCCGAAAAAAATACTTAAAAATTTCGAAAAAATGAAAAATTTGGTCGGCAAGGAGATTTCAATAGGGAGATCATATTGAACGGTTTGGATCGGTCATTTTGAAGCAGATCTAAAAATTTAGATCAATATGCATCGAAGCTTCCGTACATTAGTGTGCACCATAGATTCTCTCTCTCTCTCTCTATATATATATCAGTTTTCATGGCATTGTTATTCCGTGCCAAAGTCGGTGTTGGATATTAGGATGCATCTTTTTATTCTCTTTATGATATAACATTTTCACAAATTTTTATTTTTTCCCTCTTGGTAAAACGTACAATCGATTCATACCCACTCGATTTTTTCACTTCATCCTCAATTCGTCATGTATTAACTTTCGGCTGTTAGTTTAAACTTATTAAGACGTTTATATATATGACTTAATTTTTTCCCTTTTTTTTTTCAAAATTTAAATTTTTCAGAAGGGCTGTTGAAATCTCATGAAAATGCTAACGGACCGTTCATTGAATGAAACAGCTTAAGCGCTATCATGTTGATTTTGGTACTTGAACTTTTCGATTCTAGCTGCAACCAAAAAGTGAGCTGATAAGAACAAAGACGACGATAGTCTGTCCATCCTTATCCATAAAAGGAAAAAAAATGGGGCCTCTATTTGTTTTCTGGGGTTTTACTTTCATTAGGCACCCGCCACTCGTGTATTTGATTCTGGTTAGCATCAAGTTGGTGGAATATCTTCTTTTCTTTTTTCTTTTTCTTTTTTTTTCAACTAACACATCTTATACGAAGTTAAACAATGCAAAATCAAACGTGATGAATTATATGCTATTTACAATATAATTGGTTCTAGCATCAGCAGCCCCAACATAAATACAGCAAATTTCCCCCAAAATAAAATCTACTAGTTTATATATGAACGCATCATTTTTATTTAATGTAAACAAATGATTAAGAAGTCATTGGATGTTCTATTGTAATATTTATTAGTAAAGAAAGTCTAATACAGTATTTCCTTTTATCTCCTTTTTTTTTTTTAGCTATTTTTTCCCTTTTGTTTTGGCAAGTCGTTACTTTATTTGATTGCCACCGATGACTAGTAACATTAACAAATATTCTTGACTGACCAGGGCTGGTGTTGTAATTTGAACAAGAGATGTGAGTTGTTAGTTTAAACAATTTCATTCTCGATTTGTCGATTTGCAAAACAAACTTCTTCACTAATTTCTATTCTAAGTGTTTATTTAGGCAAATTCTTATCAAATTGCTAAGTACAAGAGCCAGTCAAGTTTTGAAGATGCTCAAGATCTAGTTTAGAGGTTTTAAAGTCTGTTGTTAAAGTAATTCATAGTTAAATTCAATTAATTGTGAGTTTGTCAGTAAATTGCTCTTTTTCAGGAACAGTGCGTCACACAACGCAACTATCAAATTGCACAACGCATGCCAGAACAAATTTCCTGCATTTCTGAGCTCACCTAGTCTGTACGTTACACAACGCAAGAGAAAGGTTGTGTAACGCAGTAGACACGTTGCACAATGATTCTTCTTCCGCTGTGCAACGCAATTAAATCATAAAAAATTCTTTCATTTATTCAGAACGTTGTGTAACGCACTAGCTGTGTTATACAACGTACCTTTGGTTTTCTCCTAGTGTTTTTAGCTCAGAAATCTGGCGAAATTTGGCGCATTTAATGTCATTTAATGTGCATTGTATAACGCTCAAGTTGTGATGTGTAACGCATCTGACAAGCCTTGATCGTTTGACTTGAAACTCGACACGTTGTACAACGGATCTTTGCGTTGTACAACGCGTCTGACACCTTCGTAGCCGTTGAGTTGTCAGTGCTTAGCTTTACACAACGGGTCCTTTGCGTTGTGTAACGCACTGACAATTCAAACAGATATCTTATCCGTTTTGTTTGATTATAACGATTCTTACAAACGTTACACAATGGGATAATGCGTTGTGTAACGCACTGTCAACGGATAGTTCAATTTTTGGCCTTTTTATAACGGCTAGCTGTGCGTTGCACAACGCGATATTGGATTGTGTAACGCACGACAAACACATAGACCTAATATAGCCCCTTCTGGGACTGTTTCAATCTGTTGTTCACCTTGCTATACTGCTGTCTTTGAGCTTCAAACACATAGACCTAATCCTTGAGCATTTTAAGAGCAAAACCAATAGGATTAGATTGCCACAAATCAAACCCTAGTGCATTTAGCCAAATTATAGAGTGTTTTGGTTGTGAGCATCATTCCTTGAGTGTTATTTGATTAGGTTAGTGGTTAGGCCAATCCACCTTGAGTGTTTTGTGACAAGGTGATTTGGTTCGAACTTGTAGACCCGTTCCTTGTGGAATAGAACGGAGCGCACCCGATTTGGTAGTTGCGAAACTCCCGGAGACGTACGACTAAAGCTAGCCTATCTTAGCGGGTCGGAACTCCGTAATCATATCGCTTGTCATCTCTCTCTCTCTTTTATTTATTTATTTTATTAGTGCTTGTTTATTTGTGCATTTGGTGAACAAAATTGTTGAATTGAACCAAGAATTGACCAAACCGGTTTGTAAATTTGAAATTGTGCCTATTCACCCCCCTCTAGGCCTTTTATTAGGGACAACATGAGTGCGTGCCTTAATATCCGCACACCAATATAAACCAGGCTGATAATGATCATTTCAAGATTCATCATCTTCATCATCCTCTAGCATGCGTTTTTTTTTCATTTTTAGAATACTTTTCCAACGTAACTCCATCCTTTTCGTTTTTGAAATCTCATTTCTATCATCTAACGCGTCTACCCCATCTCTATCCCTTCCTTTCCTAATTCTCTCACCCCCTCTATACCTACTGCTTACTGAGAAAAGATCAAGACATCTACAAAATATTTTTTACATAGCTAATTGTTCTAGTTAATATAACTAATTATTCTAGTTAATATAGCTTATTGCCAAGTGTATTTGGCAAAGGTGTGAAGTAGAACAAGAATTAGAACAAACCGATTTGTTCTAGTTCTATGATTTTGGTAGAACTAGAACAAGGAGGGGAACTAGTTGTTGTTCTAGTTCGTGTGATGTTTGGTTCACCCTTGTTCTGCGAACAAGCAATTCGTGGGGGTTTCCAAACACACCTAATAGACCTAATTGTTATAATTAATATACATAATTGTTCTAACTAATATACATAATTGTTCTAGTTAATATAAGTAATTGTTGTAGTTACTATACCTAATTGTTCTAGTTAATATACATAATTGTTCTAGTTAATATAGCTAATTGTTCTAGTTTATATAACTAATTGTCCTCGAAAAAAAGCTATTTGTTCTAGTTTCAGATCCTCATTGTTCTTGAAAAACTATTTCACATGGAAAAAAAAAACTAATTATCATAGGGGTCGTTTGGATGGGTTAGGAATAGCCAATTCCTAGGAAGGAATAAGGATTTTCGTTGGGAAGTGTGTAACTTTGTGAGAGAGATGAATTGTTTATATTAAAATTTATGCCCGGAATTGGAAAATCCCCAAATTCCGGACACATCCAAACGACCCCATAGGAAAAAAAGTTAATTGTCTAGTTTCAATACTAAATGTTCTAGAAAAATAAAAAGTTCTGAAAAAGTTTTAGAGAGGAAGAGAAACACATGGAAGGGAGGAGAGGATGAGCGACAAAAAATAGAAAGTTATGGAGTGCCAAATATTAATGATATTTCGTACTAGTTTTGGATAATAAATCTTGGGGATGAGCGACAAAAAAATAGAAAGTTAATTAGCACTTAAATTAATTGAATTATAAAATAGAAAAGAGAAAACGCATCATTAAGGAGGATGATAGATAATTAATGAGGACGCTGGATGGAGATGAGAGAATGATGGAATATCTATGATGATGGTAAGTAATTCCGCTTTTCAAATGCTTCTCCTTTTGTGTTGTATACCCCGAATGCTCTGAGCTCTCTATGACGAGAGGTCTAGTTTAACCGGTCGGTACTAGATTAGCTATTCTAAAGCCACTTTTGTTTTTTTTTTTTTTGTTTTCACCTGAATTTGAATTGAGTCTCACATAGTCTCTTAATTATGTGCGATACTCGTAACTCGTAAGTTAGCTGCCAAGTTGTGTAGATCTACATCAAAATTTGATTTATAGTATCATTGTCGTTGGTACACTCAAGGATCTAATCAGAATGGAATGTCAAGGATTAATGAAGTTTCGTAGTTCACACAATTTTGATAAAAAAAAAAAAAAATTAATGTCAATCTTAATTAAAGACTACAAAATATTAATTAGTGTTGTATAAATAGGTAGCAAAATTTGATTTAGAGCAATATTGAGTGTCAAATATTAATGATATTTCGTACTTCACACAAGTTTTGTCTGAATTAATAATAAATAATGTAATCTGAATTAGCAACTGTTGAAACATAATATTAGATTTGACGAATTACAAAATAATATCTTAGAGACTTCTAACATTTTTTGTTTTAGCTTTCATAATTACAGCTTCAATAAATTAGCATATTTTCAAATGATACATCAAGTCAAGCATGAGAGATGGAGCATTCAAGAATTATGCTTAGTTAGCTAGTTTTTCATTAAACTTGATTCTTTTGGAAGCTGTTAACCTCGTTTGCATTATGGTTAAGCTGAAGCTCAATATTTGGATTAAATAGATCACTTTTCTCACTTAGAACATCCTTCTTGGCAGCGTGAAAATCGTCCGGCCGCACCTCATTGTCTCCCTTTCGAATATTTTGTTTTTCAGACTGGTGAGTCTAGATGAACTTCCAGTGAGTCCAAACGCACGTACTTAGGTATAACGGCTATTTTTTTTTAATGGTCGTACAGTATCAGTTAGAGAGGGTTTTGCAACAGGTTTTTGAGATCTTTTTGGATATAAGTACAAACCTTTTAGCTAGCATTTGTTCTCTCTTGAATCCTTGCAATATTTGTGCCATTTAAGCACAAAATTCTAGTTTCTCATTTTGAGCTCAGGAGAGTAGATAGAAATTTATGTCAGCAGGTTCATAAAATTATTTTTCTGAAAATATATGTACAATATAACGTCTAATATAGATACAGTATAACAATATTTTTCAACTAAACAATTCTAAAATAATCTAACTTAAAAAAAAATTATGAGAAATCAAATATATCTATAACAACAATACAAGATCTAAAATAATATATCTAATATCCAAAATAATAATTTCAAGACAATGAAAAAGTAAAAATTACAACAATTCCCTACGAGTTTTCATTTTCTGATAATTTTTCCGAAGGTGGTTATTATGTGCCTTGTTAGTCCCTTCGCGACGAAGAAGCGGGAAGGCAAATATGTGATTCGCAGGGGGAACAAATCAATTTCTAATTTTTTGAGATGGGTCCTTCGAATCTTTGAATTAGCCATATCATTATTAAGTTAATAGCCTCAATCTCCACCTTTGTAGCTCGATTAGTTAGCATTTGTGTGAGTAGGTTGTGAGCATAGCTCGCCTTGTGTATATATAATGAGAGTGTCAAAGTTGAGAGCACATATCACTAACGTCATTGAGCATTGCTTTGTCGAGTTAGGTCGATTCGCCTCGGTTGCTTGGTGTACGAGCTGATTCAGTTCAAAATTGTAGTCCCGTTTGGATTGAAATTGAATGGAGCGCACCTAATTCGAGTTTGAGAAATTCCCGAAGACTTATGACTAAAGTTAGCTTTATCTAGTGGGGCGAAACTCTATTATTGAATTTGCCTGTTTTTTTCTCTTTACATGCTGTATTATCAATTGCTTGCGTGCTTGCTTAAGTGCTTAATTGTTTACCAATTGAATTGTATTAAATTACTTTGTACTGAATTGTATTAAAGTACTTTTAGATACTTAATTGCTTCTGCTAATTCTGATTAGCTGCTCCGTTAGAGACAACAATGACTATTTAGAAATATTATTGACGATGCACTTGAATAGATAGGCAATTTGACAAAACAGTCGTTAATACTGTTAGTTAACTGTTATAATAACAAAATTAAATTAGCAATTATTTCAAAAATCTCAGTTGTTTTAACGCTACAAATTCATAATCCAAACATATCCAGAGTTTATTACGTGCTTTACTCGTAATTTAGCAACAAAGTTGTGTAGATCTACATCAAAATCAATATCCGATTTGGAGCATCATTACTTAGTATCTAGTTGCCCGTCTACTCAAAGATCTAATCTAAATCTAATGTATAAGATTAAATGATTAATGAGATTAGGTTGTGTAGACTTCCTTTATACAACACTATAGACGCCGTACAAAGCAGTAACATTGTGACAAAAACTTATGATTGGGAAAGCCGCACTATGCGAATTTAAAGTCGGGGCTTATCGTTATAGAAAGCTATGTGGTATTAATATAAGAAAAATATATTATGATAAAAAACAAATAATTTTTTCTTTACTGAGCTAAGTTCAGGGGGAAAATAAAATTATATTTGGATAATCATGCCATCACCTCAAATAGAACCTTTTTATATATTTTTTTTTGTGTGAGTGTGTGTATTTTGTTTTTCTGTAAATATAATATTTTTCGGTACCATCCTGACTTACAGGACGCTCCTATAAACTGAACGTTATTTATTACATCCTTTCAAGGACGGAGTTAAACAGTATCAAAGATTCAAGCAAAAGTTAGGATGCATAACCTCATAATTATTTTAACATGATGTATTTTAGCATCCCACAGCTTCGGCAGACCGCTTAGCCCCGTTCATCTTCGGCGTAAGAGTGCGCGATCAGTGAGCTCCTACGCACTCTTTGAAGGGTGGCTGCTTCTAGGCAAACCTCCAAGTATATTTTATAATTTTTTTTTCCAAATATCTAGACCATTATCCATTAAGCATACTCTTTTATTATTTTTACAATCGAGGATGACTAGTGCTGGTTTGGTACGGACTGGATTAAGACATTGATTAAAATTCTGTGTTATTTTTTTAATGTTACGTAACTGCGTGGTGTTGACACGGATTAGGATAAGAACTTGATTAAAAGTACTTTATATTGGTTAAAAGTACATTACAGTTGAGGAATTGAAAGGAAACAGAGAAATCAAAACTTCATTGCAATCCAATATTTCATTCGTTGGAATTCAATCCATACGTAATTTGTGACTAGGGTTCTCCAAAATGACACGACACGACATGCGTGTTGGCACGACACGACACGACACGAGTACGGAATTGGCACGACACGATCGTGTTATCGTGTCGTGTCATAATCGTGTCGTGTTGGCAATCTTGAAAAATTAACACGATTTGACACGGCACGACTAACACGCAACACGACACGAACACGAACTAACACGACACGAACATGACACGACAACACGAATTTAATTTTTAACATTACCAAAAATAGCATCATAAACATACTTCTTCTTTTAAATTATTTTCCTAAAAAATTATTTAAATTAATTTTATATTAAAATTCAAATTATAACCTTACTTTCTTTTTTAACGTCTATTTATTTTTTTAAAATATTTTTATTTTTTTAATCTGTTCAAACAATAAAGAAATGAGTTAGCAAAAAAAAAATCATCAATTAATCTTTTAACAAAAATATTCGAGCAATTTTGTACTAATATATATACTGAATTTTTAGAATATTCAAATGAACTGCAACAATATTTTTTTCTTCATTTTAATATTTTAACAGTTTTTAATAAATTATTATAAAAAATAAAGAAAAGTTTCTGACACTATTTGACACGATTAACATGGCGTGTCAACATGACACGACACGATCATATTAGTCGTGTCGTGTTGCCTCTTCTCACCACTTAGCACGACACGACACGACATGATTAAAAAAATAGTTCGTGTCAACATGACACGACACGAGACTCTAACACGATCGTGTTTGACACGTCACGACACGACACGCACAATTGGAGAACACTATTTGTGACTGGCTGTCTGTTATCGTTTGGAATGGATCGCAATCGAACTGGGTGCAGTTTTTTTTTTGAGACAATCACCATTACAAAAAGAAAGTAGAGGCACCCCAAAGGAGAACGAGGAGTGAAGTTTCGGTTATGTTATGTGATTAATATTGAAATTGAAGCAACATGTTTATTTACTTGCAGATCTGAATGTCGCACTATATACTTTGATGATGAATCATTTTGAACATCTACGAACAATATATTTATTTAAAAAAAAAAGTGTCTCGAGACCATTTGTTTAAGATCAGGCGGATCAAAATTCTAGAATAAACGAAACGAAGTCATTCATGAATAATTCATCGATCAGGCCAGTCATTTTATTGCTGAACGATACTGGCTGCACAACAATTCCGCCAGGTCGCCCAACAAAATTATAACATAGATCATAAAAGAAAAACAAAATTATAACATAGAATTTGTTGCATTGATTTCTATAAGATCATGCTATCATGAACAAAATTAGATTGCTCACTATTTTAATCATATTCCCCATGCCTACACAGTAGCTTTTCAAAGCAAACAAAACTTCCCTTCAATAACTGAGGATGCATTGCATTGAGTTGAGAAATGTACTACTGGAAGTCTGGCTACAGCATTCTTCTAGATCAGCCTATTAAAGTTCCAAAAGTTAAGAAATTGATCTAGACCTGCACAACACAATCAGATATCAAGGGGTCCTGTCGCGCTTTTGAACCTTCTTTTTTCATCATATTGCGCCATTTATCCTTGAGATCATTCGGAAATCTGGTTCGATGGAATACATTTCGGCGATATTCTAAGATTGTGCACCATGGAATTCTTCCATCAGGTGTGACCCCAAATTTTTGCATCCCTTCCTGTACAACAAGAATAACTCTCAAATTTGATCCAGACTATAAAAAATTACATTCAAAACAAGACTAATGCTCAACAGAAGGACAAAGGAGGGTGGGGGTTGTTAGGGTTTTACATACTGCTGGAGCTTCATAGTAAATCCTCAATACAATGAGTTTAGACAAGAATCCTAAAGTAACAACACAGAGAAAGAAAAGAAACCACTTGGCTGGTACCGATATAGAGATCAAAGATTCAAAAGATAATCAAAGCCCACAATGTCAAACCAAAAAACCAAAGTGGTAACACAAAACGTACTCTAAGAGCTTGCTCTTCTTCTGCCGACCAGGGAAGCATATTGCGCCTACGAGGAGCTCCAACCTTATTTGAACTGGAGATGGAACAAGCAAAAAATTTCAACATCAGTTACAATAAATTATGCAGTCTGAAAAGTTGAAATGTACTGGAAGAATGAGATAAAATATGTAGTATGCTTGTGTGGGCATGTCTTTTCTTTTCACTTATATTGTTCTCATCTGAGGTTATTAGATCTAGTGTTAACCAGTATTGGTTGGTCCAGACATGTATTACCACCATATTGGTTATGTCTCAAGTACAAGTGGGATCATAGACTTTGGTTAAGTTCATGAATTGCAATTGTGTCCTGAGATATTAGCAAGTCATGCTATGCCCACAAAATAAAAAAATTGTGGAATGGCCTACCAGTAGTTAAATAAGTATCAACAAAGAGATCCCGCTGAACCTAAAAATTTTACTCAACAGACAGCTACAACAATAAATGATGAAAACATAAAAGCAAAGCCAGAGCCTTACTAACGAGGTGCCGCTTTGCGCCTCCGATTTACAATTGCACCAACTCTGTCTTCTTTTAGTTTCTCATTTCCAGTTTCTTCATCCCTTGGCACTGCATGGCCCCCAGACGTGGCCCCTGGACCAGACTTACAATATCTATACTTATCTAGTTGTTCAAATGCCAGATGAGCATCACGCTTATTAGCCTCCTCAGCTCTCCTATGAAGAATATCTCTATCATCTGGCAAATTTCCATCATTAGATTGAACTTCTCTCTCCTTCATCCTACCAAAATTTTCCACATTTCTCCTACTGTGTCTCGAGGCTGATTCCCAGCTCGAAGATGCATCACCATTTCCATCTTCTGATGCATATCCATCACTAAATTTGGTCCTTTTGCTCTTCCTCTTACCATTCATATTCTTCTCGACTGGTTGCTTTTCTTTTCCACCGTTTACTTGATTATGATTTTTCTCCATTTCAAGGAAGGAGGAGAGGCTCTCCTTGGCAAGATACAAGACCTTTTTGGCCCTGTCATATGCATGTGCAGCTCTAGTACATGCACAACAGGGGCAGTAAAACTGGCCTTCTTTGCCGAAGTTGCTTGCCGTGGTCATAATGCAGTTTTCATGCACAGATATTCCACAGCCTTCTCTTGAACAAGTGAACAATTCACCTCCTTTGTTACATACAATGCACTGGTTCTGTTTTGAAAAGGGTATCTGAGAGTCCATGAAGTAATCGATCAGGTCATCTAATTGGTTTGCATTGGACCTCAAATTTTCATTGTTTCTGTACGTGGAGGGTTTATTTGGAATGCTTGTCTCCGGAATAGGTTCTTTAGGGTTGGCATTTGGCCTCAAATTTTCATTGTTTTCATTTGTAGAGGGTTCAGTCGAAATGCTTGTTGATGGTGTAGGTTCTTTAAGCTGTAATATTTGAACAATAATATAAATAAAGAAAAGGAGCAGCAAATTATATCTCTGTATCAGAAAGAAAACACTAAATAAGCTCCTAAGAACCCTCAAAAATCATGTACAACATACAGGATCAAATCTCCTAAAAACATGTGGATATAAAGCATCATCTGAACCTCTCCTCTCTCAGAAGTTTTTCAAAATACCCTAATCAATATCAACCGTTGATGATGATAAATAAGCACCTTTTCCATAAGATGGGAGAAACTGAGCACAAGCAGGCACAGGGGATAAGTCTCCTGCTTTGTGGGGGGGGTAATGATAATTTAGAACTTCCTGTGGTACATAATCCAGTGCTTTCCCTTAAAAATAACTCAAGTGGAATGTTGAGTACCTCTTCGACAGATGTCTTTGGCTCAGCAGCTCTCCTCTTTAAAATAAACTCATTCGTGTCATCACTTGAAGGCTGAGTCCCGGCTTCTTCCAAGTAAGACTGATTTGCTCTCTGGTGCATAATAAAGTGCTAAATAAGAATAAGAAATATATGCAGTCTTAATTACCAGATTCCAATCCCTTTCTTTTCTTTTCTTTTTAAATTTATGCAATTCATAGCTCAAGCGATGGTTAAAAGCCACATTATTGCCAAATAAGCCCTCCAAACATATTTATTCATATCTTTCTTCAAATAAGAGAATTACAATTTGCGGTGTTCAAAAGTGAAAGAAAACAAAGACGTAAAGAAGTACCACAGTCGTGGGAATATTTTCATGCAAAGGGTCATTGGCTGTCTTATTAGCATTAACAGCATTCTGTGAGGGCGAGTTTTGTGAGGTATCATTGTGCAGAGACTCTGCACGATGAGCAGACCTGGGGCTTCCAATCACATCCTGTTCTTCCTCTACAGTATTATCTTCTTGCCTTTCGCTTGAAGAACAACAGTCTTCCCTTGTAGAGGGCAGTTTAGCATCGCTTCCTTGTAAAGCAGAATTTTTCAACTGAATGAAATAGGAAAGATAGAAAAGTGGTAAGGTGATAATCAGAAGAGAGATTCACTCCATTGAAACAAGGTATTTTACTGGTACATGAAAGAAGAACTGTTATTTATGGACAATGTTCCGAATATGTTGGTCTAACTACAAAGTCGACTTTTTTATTAGCTATTTAGCTGTAAAGCTGATGCATACTGATTAAAAAGGTAATTTAGAATATTCGGCCATAGTTTGACATTTAAGAGTAAAATAATACTTAATAGCACTCTCTGGTGGTATACTGAGTGTCAACACAGCTGAGTTGTGCATTTGAAGTAGTCAGAACTTTGTTGCTATTTTTTTTTTTAAAATATATATATATATATCTGATTAGCTTACCTGATCAAGAGAGGGCTTTGGCAAGGTGGATCTCTTCTGTAAAATAAACTGTCTGATATCATCGCTAATTGGTACGATTCTACTTTGAGAAGGTACAGATGGATCTATATGCTGACAAATAACAAAAAAGAAAGGATTCAATATGGCTTTTCCAAATAGAAATCCAACCATAACCATTTAAATGCAATTTGTAGAATAAGAGTCATTCCCTTGTCTCCAACTAAATCCATACTGATACTATGCTAATTGCGGTAATAAATTTTCAAAGGGGAAAATCACATCATAGGATGAGGTTTAGGTAGGGTAGTTTTTTTTTTTTTTCCCCCAAGACTAGAAAAAAGATTGAGAAAGAGAAGCCGGAAAGGTCTCATCCCTCACCACAGTATCATAAATAGTTAGGATTTCTACTTCACACTATGGATTCTATATTTATTTCCTTTTCTTTTTCAGTACTTGGAAAACTAAGACTGGGCCCGCCTAGGCTACGCCCTCTAATCCTCTATTTTCCAATAGCTTTAGCCTTTGTGGCACAAGTTTGGTGTGGCAATATCATAACATGAATGATCAGAATCCTCTCAAGCTCAAAAGTAACATGAACACTCTACCTCTCTTTCTCTCTTTCTGAAAATAAAGAAAGAGTTCTTGTTTAGTTGTATTCTCTGCAATAATTGAATCCTAAAAGGGTTACAACATTCAGCGGCATGGCAATAGAGAATATTGAAAATAGCAGGACAGGCATGAAATTGCCTCGTACGAAATCCAGTATAAGATTCATCCAAGTACCTCTGGTAAGTTCTGACAAAGAAATTCCACAGTGGATTGGGATACCTCCATACCGCCCAATTTATCCTTGGTACTAACAATACCTCTACTAGCGCATTCCTCCAGGTATCTCAACGCTACTCTCTCCTTCACTGGTTCAGGCGCAGCAGTGAAGAAATTGGGCAATCTGAGGATCAACTCTGGTATAGTATCAAGGTAGAAGAGAAAGAATCAAAAACTGAAACTTGTAACAAAATAAATAGAAGAATTGCATGTGATTGTTGTCAGGAAAACCTTTGAGGAGAGGAAGCTCGTGTTTCGACTCGGCTAGGGTTTCGATGACACCGTACCATCCGAGAGAGGGAGGCGAAGAGGAAGAGGAAGCCATGGCATCGCGCGAGTTGTGAGGAAAGAACTTGAGAGGGTTTCCCTATTTAATTTGATTTTGGGAGTGTATCAGTGAATTCGAAATTGGATACGGGTTTTGAAATCGGAATTACCCGTCATCCCATGCGAACGCGTTAATAACAAACGCGTTAATTCGTTAATTCTATTTTTAGACACGTTAATTTCATTTTTGGAAGTTGAGAGGATGAGAGGATGAGAGGATGAGCGCTGAGGAGGATGAGGACAGAGCGAATTTACGTGTGAGAGAGCGAATCAAAGAGGAGGGAGAAGGAGGGGGAGGGAGTGAAACAGAGAGTTAATACATAACCGTTCTAGTTAATATCGTAACTGTTCTAGTTAATATACTTAACTGTTCTAGTTAATATTTAACTAGAACAGTTACGATATTAACTGTTATTTAACTAGAACAGTTAAGTATATTAACTAGAACAATTACGATATTAACTAGAACAGTTAGATATATAAAAAAGAACAGTTACTAACTGTCCTAGTTAATGTTACTAACTGTTCTAAAAAAATAACTAACTGTTCTAATTAATGTTATTAACTGTTCTAGTCGTTCTGGAAAAAATAATTGTGCTATTCTAGTTAATGTTAACTAGAACAGTTAGTAACATTAACTAGAACAGTTAACTGTTCTAACTGTTCTAATTGAATCAGAGAAAAGGGAGGGAGCGAAACAGAGAGGGAGAGAGGGGATGAGTCCCAGGGGATGATTGGAAAAGCTTTCCAAAAATAGAAAGCAGTTATTAACGCGTTTCTAAAAATAGAAAACGTGTCTATGGAGATGCTGGAGGATGATAGGGATGATAAATCTTGGGAATGATCTTTATCAGCCCGGTTTTGAAATGTTTTTTTTTTTTTCTAAATAGCTACTTGCATACATCAATACATCGTGTCGAGTTGAATGTCTCCAATTATACCTGTCAGACGTGCGAAACGGAACGGAACAAGTTTTCTGTTTAACGTTTCGTTTCAGTAACGGAATGTCATTACTCTTCCGTTTCCGTTTCATTTCGGAAAACGAAATAGATTTTTGATCCGTTTAACGTTCCGTTCTTCATTTTCCATTATAATTTCGCATTTCCGTATTCCATTTAATGTTTCGTTTTCAAAACATAGTTACGTTTTCGTTCCGTTTCTGAAAACGGAACCCATTTTCTCTTTCGTTTAACGTTCCGTTTGGACGGAATGGAACGAAAATGTTCGAAACGGTAGAATATTGACATGCCTATCTCCAATTGCTTATCATAAGATTCATAACTAACGTTGTTATTCTAATTCTTGTTCTAACTATAATAAAGAATGGAAATCCTGTTCAAAAGGACGAAACTTTGAACTCATTTTCAAAAGAAAAGAAATTAATTGACACATCAAAACATGATACTACTATGATGATAGATTAACAATAAAATTTATTGTTAATTGTTGTAAAATACGGAATGCGCTTGACGGATTGAATAGATACTAGATAGACAGGGGAGGCGTCTTCGCCGCCATTTGATAAATTTTGATGGCTAAATCTATCAATATATAAAGAAATATATATTTTCAATATATCTACTTTATATATAAAGAACTATCTTAGATGATTGGTACAACTATTTTTAATATATTTAACCAAAAAAATATTTTTAATTAAAAGCCAATGCAGTCACGGCTTTTAATTAAGAAGGATAAACTTCTAGAATATTTTCAGATTGATCGATTAAAGAAAATTGGAGGGCTCAGATTGCATGTCGTATGAGGGGATAATTTTTTTTTCTATAGATTAAGCATGAACTACCTTAGACTTCCAAATATATCTACCCTAGATTTCCAAATATATTTAATTTTTAAACTATTTTTAATTTATATAAATAACAGTGTAAAAAAATTGACCCTATTTTTTACCGCATTTTAAACTTAAAAATGCGGCCACGGATTTTAATTTATATATCTTAGATTTCATTAAATAACTAATTGTTATACGGTCAATCAAATGAAATTTTGCGGACACTAGTGTATTTATGTTAAATTTTTTATATATAAGTATAAACAATTAATTATATATACATTGTTGTCGAAAGTATCTATTTTAAATTTTTAATGTTTTTATGTTATTACCCATGAGTGTTTATAAATTGGTCAGCTCTTGATCGTGATATCAAAAATGTTTATAAACGGTTTTTTATTTTGTATTTGATAAGTGCAGAAATTAACAAACTAAATATTAAATTAATTTAAAATAGTACCGTTTGACAGTGACGGCGTAAGTAATAAAATTTTCTTTAATTAAAAAAGTTTACATTATCTTCATATCTACTGATACAGGCGAAACAACAAGATTAAAAGATGTTAAAATTACACAAAAAATAATATTTTAAATTTAAAAGTATCTACGGAGTAACACTAATTGTAGCCTCAAAGCACCTCACACAATTTTGTTTGAAGTCTTAAAATCTTAAACGGACACAAAGTTGCTCAACCAAATTAAGCACCAAACGGATAACAAGCTTCCAACAAGTTACAAGAAAGAATACGACGTGTCACAACGATGGTGTCAAAGAAAAAAAAAATGGGTCCTTGTGTACTATCAAGTACGAACGAGATCCTCCGGAGTGGACTTCCTCACATATGAGCCGTCCGATTTAATCTCAAAGATGATGGGTGTCCGTGAATAGTACTAGATTGATAGACCCGAAAAAATTTTAACCGTTGAGATTAAATCGAACGGCTCAGATACGAAGAAGTCCACTGAATTTTTTTTGGAGAAATCCAGAGGATCTCGTTCCCTATCAAGTAGGGCCGTCAAACGTGGTAAAAAACCACAAATGCATTATGCCGTTTGCCATTCCGTTTGAGAAACGGTAAAAAACAACATGTCGTTTACCGTTTCGTTTATTAAACGAAATAGATTTATGTTCCATCAACCGTTCCACTTACCACTTTCAATGTAAAATACCAATTTCAGTGCTCTATTTTCTGAAAACAGTATAACCAACTGTACCACATACCATTTCGTGTAGAAAACAATATAATTTTTTGTGCCACTTACCATTCTATTTAGGTTAAACGAAACGGCATAACGGTAAGTACCACGGACCACAGTCGCTTATGAGTAATCAGTAGAGGGTTAACTTGTACCTGCTCAGACTAAAACCGGTACAAATGTACAGCACTCGAACTAATAGAACCAACATAATTAAAAGAAAGCCAGTGGGCGCCCCAACCTTGAGCCACAATCCAAAGAAAAAAAAAATCACACCAATAGAAAAAACCGAAAAAGAAAAAAAAAATTTCTGGCACAAGGAAAAATCACATAACCAGATTTTGTGCATTTCCCATAAGACCCAAAGCATTAGAACCCTTATTCCTCAAAAGCACCCTTAATTGAGCTCTTTGACACTCCAAATTAGACTCCAAATCAATCCTTGGTTCCTTGGCTTGAACTCTAATTGACTTTGGAAATTCCACAAACCCCTTGATCCCTCTCTTGATATGAGGGTTCTCAGCTTCTTTTTTTTGCTGGCTGATCCTACCCTCTTCATGACCACCCTGCTCAGTGGGGCCCACTTCCTCAGCCTTTCTCACAGCCTCTTCCAAGTAGATCAACTCTGTGATCTCTCTCATTTTTTCTTCCATTAACAATTTAGCCTCTGAGAGCTTCACTTGCACTCTCTCTTCTCTCCACAACTCTGCAATTCTTAGCATTCTTCTTTCTTCCTCGACTTCATCTTCGAGCAACTTGTACCGTTGCTCTGCCTCCTCTCTTGCCTTCCTCTCCTCTGCCAACTCCATAAGCATAACCTGGTTCAGCGACTCGACCTTGCGCCTCATCTTACGCTCATATTCGAGCTCGGCTTTCAGACATTCAATCTCGTTTTGGGTTCCTTTGTTCTCCATTGCTAGAGAGTAATGTGGTGGTTTCTGGTGAGTTGTGAACGGATCACTGGGGAGATTTTGATTTTGTTGGAGGTTATTATTGTAGTGTGGGTTGTCATAAAGCTTAAAAGAGGTGAAATCGGGCCCAAGATCAGGATTCGCTAGATGCATCATAGAAGCCATCATCTTCTCTTTGTGCATGCACAACATATTAATATTAGTACAGAGATATGTTCCAACTTTTTAGAATCCTGACTTTTGGAGATGGAAGAAAAAAGAGAACGAGACAGTGGGATACCATTGCCGTTTGGTACAGGTTAGCAAATTAGTTCATTGAAAATCCGACACTATTGAATACTTTACAGGCAATTAATTCAACCCCTTAGATGCGGATGCTATTACATGTGAACATGGCTTGTAAAGTAATGAACTACTGGGTGTATGTGTAAATGTCTTTTTTAGAAAATACACCACCTTATAACTTAGGTAGTCACACGGGCACACGGGCACACGGCGCATACCAATGTTACGTTACCCAGCAATACTAATGCATTATTTGCCATTTTGAAGTATATCAATAGTTCAATACATTATAAAACCAAGCAATACACAACAATTACTGTCAATTTTACAGTATACTAATTTGCTGATTGGTAGGTATCCATCATGGCTTACGCTAACTGTAATTTATTGGATAATATAATGAGTAAAGATTGGATAATTTGTAAAGTATACATGTTGCATGCATTGACATATCAGTTTAAGCGCGTCAGTAACTACTACCAGAAACAGTGTCAGAAAATTTGTCAACAAAATTGTATTATTGAATTGGGAGATCCCTTGTAATCTCTTTTTCTTATTTTAAATTACCCAGAGTAAGGTTTATCCCTAAAAAGGAAAAATAAACTAAATATCCAACAATCTCATACCACCCAAACCAGACCCGATTGCGGTACGTGCTAGTAACTTCTGGGAATGGTCCCAATGCGCTAAAGCAACTATGGGTTGTAAAAGTGGATAAAGTACTGTATTCATCGTTCATTCTTCATTGTATGAGGTTAATCATAGCGGTACTGGCTTTGTTGTTCTTTTCTTTTGCATGTGCTCGACTTAAACATGTACATTCGCATCGCATGTCATAAAAGGAGGTCGGTATACAACTTGTTATTACCCGATTAAATTATTAGTTAAAAGCAGAGCCAATTCATTCACGAGCCCACCAAGTCAACCATTACTCAACATGATCTCCGCATTCCCTTTTGGCAATTTGCATGTACGAAAGTACAACCTAGCAACTTTCCAATTTACCTGGTATACATAAAAAAACCCACATTGGCTTTCAAAAATGAAAAGAAGATTTATTTATTAACAAACAGATCATTGATTAAAACTCTTGGAACAACAGTACAGCACGATCAACATAAGAACAACAACACGACGCAATTAAAACACACAGAATAGCAAGAAATAACTAGAAATTTCCATCCATTAACAACCAACACACAGGACAATTTTCGTACACACATTCCACTATCTATGACCCAGTCACCTGCTCGATCTTGTGTTGTGCTGACTCCTTGATATCCCGTGCCTTCGATGCGAGCACCCCCTTGGCATGGTCAAGTTGATCGGCACCAGGTGGGTGCCTGCCCGTCAAATACCGGTACATCCATGCAAGCACCGACAGTGCCGCCAGACCAAATCCCCCAGAGGAAGCAAAACCGAACACGAGAAGCGTGACAGCAATGGCAGCTGGTACCAGCACCGGACTGAAAATAACCAAGAGTGGCGTGGCGACTACCAGTGCTATTATTGTACCTGCCAGTGTCAAGCCGGAGAGTAACAGCATTGAGCCACCGACCGTGCCAGCTGTCACGGCCTTCAAGACGGATTTCATTAGCGTCTCATTTTTTGTGGGTGCTTGCTGGTGTTGACCTAACCTAAGATAGTCTGCCATGAGCTTAGAATACCCCTTTTTTTTTTGTGTTTGAATTCACTTTTCTTTCTGTACGTGAGGTTTTCCTAAGATGGATTTGATCAGGTTGAGCAAGATAGAGGCTATAAGGAAGGAAGGCGTTTGACACGTCGAGAGGTACGTGGCAAAGAAACGCTCTCAAGAGGTGAGAGGTGGACACGTGCGTGTATGAGACTATAGAGGAGTTCGGTTTTGTGTATCAGCAGCTTAATAATCAAGTAACAAGTACGACCGGTCAAAATAAATGCAGTAATTATAAGTGCCATCGGCGAAAAAACCATCGGTTGTCATCGCTCAACAGACAACGCGCGCGCGTGAGTTTCTGTCTTGTGTTTATTACAAATGTTCAGTTTAATAATTAAAAATGTTCAGTTTAATAATAAAAAGTGTTCAGTTAAAATACATCAACTAATGGACAGAGTTGCTCTAGGGTCAGACTCACGCGTGGGTCAGAGAGAGGTGCGCCAGGGGCAGAGTCGGAAAAAAATTAATTTGAACTGGATCGGTTCATGACCCTTTCTAATTTTTTCATGTGTTTTTTGTCCGGTTTGTGACCCCTTCGCTTGGTTTAATAATAGCATTTTTTCTTATAACATTTATATTTTTTATTGCAACTAACTGAACATTTATACTCAATTAACAAAACATTTGTACTTACCCAACTGAACATGTGTATTTACTAAACTAAACATTTATAATTAATAAAATAAATATTTTTGCTTATAACATTTATATTTTCTGTTACAACTAACTGGACATTTATACTTAAATAACAGAACATTTGTACTTATTAAACTGAACATTTAGATAAAAATAAAAAAAATAAAATAAACATACTGAACACAGCGAACACTTATAACACAGTGAACATTTATATCTAATAAAGTGAACACTTGTAACAACGAAATGAACAAGAAATAATATGCTCGCCGGGTGAGTACAGCTTAGGGGAGAGAGAGCTGGCGCTGGCTTAGCGATAGCGCGGATGGTTATTCTGCCGATGGCAGTTATCAATTTTCAAATAAATGCGGGGTTGCCTTAATTCGGCTGGGCTGGTCAGGGCTGGTTTTGTAGAACAGTGTAATGATTCTTATTTAAAAACCTTAGATAAAAAAGGCTAAGCAATAAGCGATTTCAATCTCATGTTGGGCTTTACAAATAATAAACAGTCCGTCTCTTGATTCATTTTACCAATTGAAAATGGTAATTACTATAGAGCATCCCCTCTTTTAGCATCTAGAGCATCCACAGGCTCCAAACAGGCTCTTATGGACTCAGCACTGGCCCAGTCTATTTAAACCTCATCTCTCACCTCTCATTCCAAACCCTAGCCGCAGCCAGAGAAGAGAGAAAGGTGATTCCGCCATGAAGAGAGAGAGGCGATTCTGCCATGGCCAAGCATTCGCACCGCGACGAAGATGTCGGTCTCAACGCTCCACCGATCCTCCTTCGCCACTTGGTTCCAAACAGCCACTCCGTTCATCGTAAAAATCCTAAAGGGAACAAACTTCTAGATCGAAGCGAAGCCCGAGGATAAGGTATCGCCTCACTTCCCTTCAGATCCGTCTTTTGTTTCTCTAGATTTTGATTTCATTCGTTTGTTTTGAAAGAAATTTTCCGATTTTTAATTTTCACATTATTCCGAGATCCGTCTTTTAGTTTTCACATTATTCCCTTCGGATCCGCCATGCAACAAGAGTTTGATTTCAGATCCATCTTTTAGTTTTCACATTATTGCAAGAAGTTTCTCTAGAATTGGAATGAAATTAGCATCGGACTTGGTTTAGTATAATAGTTTATATTTTATACAGAGGGAATGTTATTTAGTTGGAGCAATTTCAGAGGTTTCGTGAGGTTAGTAACATATTCAATTTCATTGTGTAATGAATTTGTTAATCAATGATAGGGACTGTACACTTTAGTGGGAGCAAACATGTGTAGATCTCAGAATACATTGGATATCTAAACAAGATTGGGACTGTAATGGATTAGTTAGTCATAGTATGTGTTAAGTCACTATCTCTAAGGGATCATCTTGTTTCGTTATGAATTTTTTTAAAACTTCACATGATCCGATTGTTCATTATGTATTTTTACTATCTCTAATTGTTCAGTTCTTTAAGGGAGCATCTTGTTTCATTATGTGTTAAGTTAGTATCTCTAAGGGATCATCTTGTTTTATTATATTGTTCAGTTATCTAAGGGATCATCTTGTTTCACAATGTGTTAAATTAGTATTTCTAAGGGATCATCTTGTTTCATTATATATTTTTTTAAAACTCACATGACCTGAAAGGATTAAATATTATAAGAGCACTTAATTAGTAATTGAACTTAATTGTATTTTGTTTTGTTTGTGTAGGAATTACAGGTCAGGGTGAGAAGAGTTGTGCGGAAGGAATCGAAGGAGGAGTTGATGGAGTGTGTTTAGCTTGTAGTGGTTAAAATTATGTAGGATTTGTGTTATTATTAATAGATGTTATTATTATAAGAGTTGTTCAGTTTGTGAAATAATGGATATTATTCTTAATAAATGATCGTTGTTTACTTTATTGCATGGTTATTAAAACGTCATATTACGAGCACATTTAACTAAACACAAACAATTTTAATTGATCCCTTAACACAAAAGCTACGAAATCAAATTTCTACTGCAACTAACTGAACACATAGATACTTTAAGTTCATTCCTTAACGTATTTAACTGAACACAAAAAACTAAAATTCCAAATTATTGGTGCATCTAACTGAACACATACAAACTTTTAAATAATCCCTTAAGGTGTTTAACTGAACCCAAAAACTAAAAATCCAAATTATTGGTGCATCTAACTGAACACTTACATACTTTAATTCATCCCTTAAAACATTTAACTGAACCCTTAAATCAGTATATTTGATGACGCTAGCACAAAAAAATTTCGGAAATTTGTCAAAAAATTTTGCTGACGTCAACACGCGGAAATCTGGATTTTTAAGCCCATTTCTGGCTCCCTGGCCTGTTGGATATTTGGATGTTTTTTTATTGGATGGTGTATATCACACCTGATTGGAAATTCTTATTCCAAGCTCATAGAATGATTACAGCAGAGAAACAAGATTCCTTTAGCAATTGAGAATTCAAGTGACATTTATAATGAAAACTACTTTCCGCAAGAAAATTTCAGAATAAAGTTCAACAAATTCATTTTTTTTTTATATTATCATATAACCATCGTACATTCTTTGATCCATGAATTCACTTTTTTTTTAATCGTAATAGTTCAAAAGTTCAAAGATAAAAAAAAAACCTACAAAAACATTTCGAGAAGTATTACATTAAGGGAAAAAAAAATTAGAGCACATTCATAACACATTTTACTAGATTTTTAATTTCTAATGAGATTCTTAAATGCTTATTTTTTTTATAAATTAAGCGTATTTAATTATAGAGGCGTACCCCCGGTTACTGAAGAAGTTGTGTTACCTTGAAGAAAATGACTAATAAGTCTATGACGGGCTTTACTGGACTCTAGATTCTTCATTTTTCAATTGAGCTCTTCAAAGTCTTCTTCTTTTTAAGTCAGAATTCATAAATACCACAACAGTAACAGTAACTGAATTGTAATGGGGAAGTGACAAGCTATCAAGCCAGTCATGTTTGTGAATGTATTGCTTTTTAAGCGTTCATGACTGCTAAGCATACTGATATTTTCTTAAGTTCAAATTTAAATAATCACATTCAGCATAACTGGTTAAGGTGTTGCTTTTTATGGGAAAGACTACAATTTTTCAAATATCATGTATGCTAGTAGAGCAATTTGAAAATTCTGAGTCTCGTTTCATCTTAGAAAAATAGTTGAAATTATAGAACAAAGGAAAAAAGCAAATGATTGGGTTGGTTTCCATATACATCGGCCAGTCCAATTGCAAGTTGTCCGAAAATTAAATGCTATCCAATCTTCGTCAAATAATACCCAATCAACTCACAAAAGATAGCTCAAATAAAAAACCACCATCCTATTATATAAGCCACGACAACACTAAACCGTCTAATTTCTCATGGTCGGCTCAGATTTTATTACACCATGTTTGTTCCAAGGCATGGACCGCGCATCATCCACTATTTATGTAATAAATAAATTTCAGATGTTACACAAAAAGGCTCACAGTGTACCCTGCGCTCTTTCTAGTTGTGAGGCTGAGAAGATGCTGGGTCCAATATTCAATGCATCGAAAAAGCAACTATGAATAGTCCACCGGTACCATGCTATAACACCCTAATCATTCCCTAATTCCTATCCAACATGCAAGATTTGGACTTGTTCGGTCACTAAATCGTATCCCTGCTTTGCCACAGAATGCATTTTTGGTCCCTGGGGTAAAACTGTAAAAGGTTGAGGTGACATTGCTTCCTACAATACCCCCAGCCCCCCACTACTGTACAGCCTGTAACGATCATGCTGCATCCCTCTATGGACTGTGGTCAATTGGATCCCTGTAAGGGTGCTTGATGCTTCACCCCAAATATAATGTAATGTCCCCCTTATCATACATTTTAGTTACACAATTAGAGTAATAATCAAACCAATTCAAGTTAGTTAATTTAGTTCTGGTTGTTTTGGTTTATATTTAATGCTAGCATTTTGTCAAACAAATAGGTGCAAGTGAACTTCTTTTGCCAGCCAAGGCAAAATTGCCTTCCCAAAACGCCCATACAGTGCATGAGTGCGTCTATAATAAAATTGAACTACGTGCCAAATCAAAGATCAAATGGAGAACGGGAGAAGTGAAAGGCCTACTGAAACAGCTGGAGCCTGGAGATGCACTTCGCATTTATTCTCCCACGCAAACAAGCTTGTCGTTGGGCTCATCTATAATCTATTTGCTATTCAGCTACCTCCCACCTACCAAAAGTGTGAAACAAAAGGCTAGTTTTCTGATCTCGTAATTTGATTGCTCTCATGGTTGGTGGCTGCTGTTGAATCTCTGCCACCTATATCTCGCCATGTACCGCATGGCATTTAGTGCATGCACGTTGTTTCTTACGGCTGGAATGTTCATTAGTCAGCTAGCAACAGCACAGTATGTTTTTGTAAAGGACCTTGTTTTACAACGCCATGTTATCTTCTCCAGCACAAACTTAGTATGGGCTGTCTGATATAGGGACTGCAACTTCTGTGCGGTTAGAGGATTCCAATCCTTTCTTTTTCTAACTAGGACGGAGTTTTTCCTTTGCTTGTTTGATCTGTTCTAAAATCCTTGTGGTTGTTATACGTTTCATTAATAAACAACCATAATTCCCACATATATATCTCGCTAGACACTCTTAAAGATACACATCCGATGTACCTGCGTCAACCAAACCATTTCTAATATATTTTCTTAAGAACTCAAAATCATGTTCACGACAAAAAGCAAAACTGATTTTATCTACAAAACAATCCCCCCTCCCAATTCTTACCTTAAAATATAGCTAGCTATATATATATTTTCTTTCATCTTATACAACAAAAGGGTTACGAAACCCACTTTACCAGTACAAAAAAAATAATATTATCGCAGAATACGTCAGTTTCAATGAACTGACCCGGCCCGTCGACAAACAGTCTCCAGTGCCTCCACAAAAAGCCCTGAAAACCCAGTCATGGCCTGAAACACACCCGGTAGACCCGTTTGTATATTATTGAGAGTCATTGACCTAGTCACCTCTATAGCCTTGCCATGTCTTGTCATCTCATCCTCGACTCTCCTTCTAACAAGGGCAAGCTCAGCCTTCTTCTCAGCAAGGGGATCCCGGGAATCAAAGACCTGGCCATTGACCTCACGCCCACTACCTGGCAGTGGAAGCCCTACCATAGAATATGACTGGTAATACTTCTTTTCTATACCTCTTAATGCCTTGGCCTTTTTCTCCAACTCTTTCGATAAATTATCTGCCCGTTTTTTCACCTTTAACTCCTCAGCTTGCTTTGTGTAAATAACATGTATCACATTCATGAATGATTTGATGGCCTCTGATGCTACGGCATCGGGAAGACGATCCAGGGCTTGTTTCCACTCATCGCAAAATGCAGTTAGTTCAAGTGAAATAGGGGTGGAATGGTCTTTCTTGGGGTCATCAGTGGTAACCTGAAACAATGTTAGCTTGAGCCAGCTGTAAAGGGAGCGAATGTAGTCACGCTGGTACTTGATCAAACGACCAAAGGCAGAGTGCCAGCTGGCAACAGATGCCTCAAGGTCACGGGTCGCCATGCGCTGGAGGTCCGAGGTCGACTCGCCAGCTGCACGGTTTACCAGACCACGAACTTGTTGCACTATGTTGTTTTGTATCTCATGAAACTGGTGCATTGATCTCCACATCTTCAAAAGCCTAAAGAAGTAATCAGGAATATTACTAAGCATTCGCTGGGGCAAGAAAGCATTGACTAACCCAGCTTATCCGAAAATAAGTCTAATTTATCAAGTTTTTCGGGGATTTTTACTCTCTACATCCAACATAATTTTTTTATGGAGTTTCATAATTTACACATTCCACCTGCTGTACTTCTTCAGATTCACACAACCAAACCAACAAAATGAGATCGACAGAGAGAGAGAGAGAGAGAGAGAGAGAGATTGAGCCTGCCAACAGCATGTTGGATAAGAAAATGAATTTTACTTGGGATCAAACAATGAGAGGAGACTGATATAAGATAAGCAACTTACGCATAACAGAGCTCGACAAGTTGAGGTGCCAGCTCATTGTCCCGAACAGTAAGGATGGCAGAAGAGGTGGTGATGACAGCTTGAGATGTGACAATGATAAGGGATTGGAGCCTCTTTATGGTGGCTTTAGTTTTGTCCAGCTTTGCATCATCTTTTCCTCTGTACTCCTGGCTCTGCAGTGTAGATAGCTTCTTCTCATGCTCTATCTTGACAGTCTCTCTTGCCTACATTAACATATTTGTTAAGTTCAACTGATATGAGATTCTGTGCCAATAATAAAGAGATGTCTCATATCTTTTGTTTGGTACCTGAAAACTATTGCAGGATATTTTTTTTATTTAAATAATCTTGTTTGCTTTTAAAATCTTCAGGTTGGATAATAAAGGAAGTATTAAATCCCGATAAACTTGCACACAACAAGTGACATAATAGAAGTCCTGTTAAAAGCCTAAGTAAAAGGATAGTGCATCATACTTCAAAGATGTACCGATGATAGTATGAAAAAACTATGTGAGTACTAGTTGCTCTTAGCCTTTTCAATAAAGAAACTAATCCCAAGAGGATCAGATTCCTCCTTTACTGTAAAAGCAAAGCAACCACATCCAACTATCAGTTGCAAATTAGGTTGAGCTAACAACATCAACCGCCTCCCCTCCCCCTCCAAATCACAACAACAACAAATACTTTAGTCCCAAACAAGTTGGGGTAGGCATAAAATGGAGAACAAAAAAAAAATGTAAATATCATTTGCAACAGCATATAATGGAGCTTAATTCCTGGGGGCCACAGAAGCTAGTTCATTCAGCAATAAAGCATTTCCTGAAGAACAAAGGGAAACACAAGTGGGATACCTTTCTAGATTATAGGGACAGCCTATTAACCAACCAAAGTTACAAAGAATCCCACTTAAATTATCCTCACCATAACATGTGCCTGTTTCAACAGTAGCCTCTAAGATATAAGCAAATAACAAAAAAAAAAAAAAAAAACTAGACATGTTTCTCCCCCTAGTAATTTTTCACCAATTAACTAACCCAAATCTACTTGAAAGAGAAGGCAAGAAAACAAAAAGTTCCAAGTATTCACATATAAAAACCATGACTATCATCCATACTACTTTTATCTGAACCACAGGATCCTATTAGTTAGGCACAGAGAGAAATAACGACGAGGCAAAGTTTGGACAGCTTAAAAAATAAAAGAGAAATTCTGGGGGCCAAAGAGACTGGAGGCTTCAGCTCAAAAGTTCACCAAATGCATTTTACTTCGTAAAAATAACTCCTGAAATAACTTTCTACAGCATGTATACAATTCCACAAAACACAACCATCACTGCATCACGTATTGCATGCCAGCTTACAAGCTATACTGGTACAATGTCTGAAGATCATAGAAGTGTAAGAATGATTCAATGCACTAATATACCAGCTAGAAACAACCAAGAGAAACATACAAACTAAAGGAAGATCCAATATGACTATGCTTCTATTACTATAGTGAAATTAGACAAATGGGATCCCACATTTCTGAAATTTTGACCCGACAAAAGAAAATGGTATAAAGTGGCTGGAGACCATACATTCAACTTTCTTGATTACAAACAATAAAATTATCACACACAAAGCCAATCAATTATTTTAAGACTCAATGCCCAATCCCCAAATAGTAACTGGTTCCATACTCTATAGTAGCATTTAATGGACTATCACAAGACTATTAACAACATATAATACCCTCTAATTTAACAAACTAATATTTCATTGCAATTGCAACTGAATACAATTTTAGGACTCAATGCCCAATCCCCAAATAGCAACTGATTCCATACTCTATTGTAGCATTTTATGGACTATCACAAGACTATAAACAGCATAAAATACCCTCTAATTTAACAAACTAATATTTCATTGCAATTGCAACTGAATAAGAAATGGCCCATCTATGGTGTGCGTACAAAATAAGTATCCACCAGCGAATCAATTTCTACAAACGTTACCAAGGTAAATTTCTACAGAGGCCAAACATACATTTTTTGTGAAGTTTAAATTCAAAAGTTACCTTAACCTCCTCATAGAGCTTCTTCTCCCAAGCAAGGAGCCTCTCCAAGGTGGACCCATGGCTTGTACTGCCTCCTGACTCCTGCAAGGCATCAGTATCAAGCTGGTATTTTACCGCCAATGGTGGTTTCGAACTCCATGTAGATGATAAAGCACTAAGCACACTATTTGAGTGATACACAGTCTCTGCAGAGAGAAAACCAAACTTATCATGATTTTTATTCTTTTTCAATAGCTACTCAGCAATACACATAATTCCAGGCACAAACAATACCCTGGCAAATCCACCAGAAGCATAAAACGTAACAGTTACTTACTCTTGAGCTGACTGAAGCTCCGATCAAGCTGTGCCCGACCTGTTTCTAGAAGCTCTGATACAGCACTGCCGGCCTCAGCCGCCTTAATGAAGTACTCCTCAATTGAGGCTGCGATCTCAGCCAATGTTCGGTGATGCACAGCTGCACCAGGCCCAATGGTCAGAGCTGATGAAGGTGGCACAATTTCTGATGTCGGAACTGATCTGCCCATCTCTGGTGCAGGTTGAACACCGTACCCATACCCGTACCCATATCCATAAGCCTCTGATCTTGATCTCGTCTCATCATAGCCATCCGATCTGGATCTGGTGGATGAACTCGATGTAGAGGTGTATCTCTCATCCCATTCCCGACACGTCATCTCGTCATTGTCATCTTGTGGCTTGAGCTGATCGTCATAATCATCTTCAAATTCTCCTCCTCCATCTTCTTCTTCCTCCTCCTCTACTTCATCATCATCAGCAAACTCATCTTCTTCTCTGAGGTGGTGTTGATACTGTTGTTGTTGTTGTTGTTGTTGTTGATTTGCAGCTTCAATCTCAGCTTTTCTTCTGTCGAAGTAGTCGGAATCAGGAGGTGAAGGTGGATAAAAGTTCTCCCAATCCCAAGCAGAAGACGACATTGACGGAGTAGACGCTAAATTAGCTCGATTAGCATAGTTAACATCACCTCGTTTTCTAGTAGAAGGAGCGGGGCTTGAATCCGAGAGTATATGAGGCAGTTTGAACGAACGGGGAGGCAGATTCGGATTCGGATTCGGATTTGAATTGTGGTGCTTGAGAGAAGAACTAGTCGATCGGGAGAGAATATGAGGGACCTTGAGAGTGGAGGTAGTAGAAGAAGGAGGAGGAGAGTAATGAGGAGCTAGAGGCGGAGGCGGAGGCTGCTGAGGAGTGGGAGGAGGAAGTGAGGAGGAAACGGAGGCGGTGTTTGTGGTCTGGTGGTTGTGAGCAAGAAGTAGAACGGGAGGAGTGGACTCGGAGATGGAGAGGAAAGGTTCTCCAGCGGCGAAACGAGAGAGTGAGGCGGCGGCTAGGCGCATGGAACGGAGGTAGTCGGCGTGAGCGGAGGCGAGGAGGTGGCGAGAGTGCACTGCCTCTTTCATGAGGCGGCGCCGCTCCTTGCACCGCCGCACGGTGTCTTCATTGTCGACCTTCGACGCTGCACACCCCATCCGAGTGGAATGGGGTGGTGTGTGGTGTGTAGGAAGTGGGATTGTGGGAATGTAGGGAAAGGGACGGAGGTCGAAACTCGAAAGGGAAAGGTAGACGAGTGGGTTTAAAAAAAAGGCGTTAAGAAAAGGAAGGTTTAAACCTCTCTCTCTCTCTCTCGCTCCGTCGCTCGATTCTAAATTTTTCTAATGCTAAATTCTAATCCCATCTGCTTTTGTTTTATTTGCAAATCTAACGGTTTGTTGTTCTCCGTTTAGAGTGATTCAGTTGTTGTCCAGTTGTACGGTCGATTTGTGAAACTCGTTGTTGTCACGTGCAGATCCGACCATCCACCAGACAACTGGAGAGGGTCGGATGTCAATCGAATTAAAAACTGATTTCATTTAATTTCTAGCTCTCTGATTAAATGTTTAATTGTTGGAAGAATCAAATGTTCATGATTTTTTTGGTTATATGCATAATTATTTTTTCTCTCGACTATCATCTAACAGCTATCCAGACTTGTATTAGAATTGCATGATTTCGTATCATAATCTTTTTTCAACTTTAGAATTATATATTTAAATTTGTTCTTAGAAATATCCAAAGTACATACGTTTTTATTGAATAATAAAAAATATCGTAAATTTTTCCTTGTAAAAAAAACTCTCATCGTTAACATTAAATGTCAAAAATAAATTTATTTTTGAAGAAAATTAGGGGTCAAGCCCCGTAAACAAAATTACATATTTGTCGTTGAAAATATAAAAGATATATCTATGCATCTCTCCAATAACGAATCGTAAATTCATAGGAATAAATTAGTAGGACATGAAGGAGGCAATAAGATAAGAGTTTTTGCGCTTCGTAAACAAATGGTTATTACTTATAACAATTATTAAGGCACCAATATAATTTTTAGTTTACAGGAAAGAGGACGTACATGAAAATTCTTTCGTATAAAAGTAACCGTACACCTGAATAAAAAAATATTAATACTTCAGTGCAGACCATAAAATTCGTCTGCTTTTCATCATTAGATTATGGTTTGATGTGTTTAAAAAAGCAAGGTCGGTGCTATATATAGAAATTAAATAATAACTGAAACTGCCAAAACAAATACGGTAGAGATCCGGTTGTCTGGGCAATGCATTTGTCAGTGTAGTGTCGGAGCATAGTTTAAGGGAGAAGATCAAAGAATAACCATCTACTGTCCTATATTTTGTTTATTAAAGGCTTCTTTTTGTCAAAGCAATTTTGTTAGTTGATAAAAAAAAACCTAAAAAAAAGAGAACATTACAAAGTCAATCTAATGCTGTACGTAAATAACAGAAATTTAACACAGACTTACAAATTAACTGGAACTATGACCTATTTAAAAGTAATAGCAAGATGCTAAAAGCCTTCACGGCTAGCTGCTTGTGAATATTCATCAAGCTAATTTAATTTATTAAGTAGATTAAGTTCTGTTTTGAAATTTGTATACAAAAAAACTAAGTTAAAACTAAATTAAATTAATTTAACTTCATTTTTAATGCATATTCATGAGAAAGGAGGTAAGAAATATGAATAATATTATATTAATCTTTGTAGAAGTGTCAAAAAGTTTTTCCTCTCAGCAACTTCGTTTGTGGCTTTGTGCTTCAAAAAATTCCATAGCATGATCATAGTGACATGGCATAATCATTTTGATATTCGTAGAGCAATTTCTTATATTTTCTGCTTGGTACGTATATCATCCTAATTTCACAGCGGGTCGACATACTCGTGCTCTTGAGTCTTGGCACCTATCTTAGCTTAGTGCATATTTGCATCATGTCGATTGTCAGGATACTCTCAAACTTAGTAGTACACAACATTTTATTAGAGAGGAATTGCTTGCTTTAAGCCGCACTAAGCTAAGATCAAGCAGAAAGCTGATACGTGGCATTTTCTTTTTTCGCATTAGTACACCACTGGATGCAAATAAAGTTTAGTATCGGATTCCTTTTATTGCGAATTAATGCGCGAATTAGGGTTTACATTTACTATAAGTGAGAAGTTGTGCCTCCACGTGGGCTCTTGGATCGTGAGAGAAGGTGGTATTGTGAATAGAAGTAAACGAGAGTTGTCAAATTAAAGTATTATCAAATGTATTATATTTGACTGTAAATTATTGTTTTCCTGCTTTAAGGGTTCCTTTAGCATGTGGGAATGAAAAAAATTTTGCGTCGTGGTATAAAAAATTATTGTGTTGAAGGAAAAGTCAGACTCGCTCGATTTGAATATTTTATACTGTGACAAGGTTAGACTTGCTCGACTTAATTATTTTCCAGGGAAAGCAGCATGAAAATGTTCCAACATTTGCTCAAAAAGCAACATGAAAATAATCACACAATTATAAAACAAAGTTCACTTGTTAAGAAAGTACTCTAATATTTTTAAAGTTCAGTACTTACATTGAAACAAGAAATGAATATAAGTCCATAAATATATTTTAACAATAAACAGTTTTGTAGGCACTCTCACGCGATCATTAGTGAATTGCAATCTTACCGTATCGTGGTGTGTCGTGGCAAACACGGGTGTGTTTAGCATCGTGTCGTGTCGTGTTGAGTGGAGGGAAAGGCCGACACAACACGGAAATTGACACGACACAGTTGGAAACCGTGTTGACACGCCACGATACAGTTGTGTCAACCGTGTCAAACCGTGTTAAAAATTTATTATTCTATTTTTTCATAGAAATTACTAAAAATTATTAAAAATTACTAAATATTTTTGTGCTAGGTTCGAGTTTTTAATTTAAAAATTATAGAACACGTGGCTGTTGAGGGAGGTGGATTGTTTAAGTTGGGATTATTTGGATTGTTAGGATTATCAAAAATATTATATATGTTCTCCATTGGAAATTATGAAGAATAATTAATTTGAAATTTGGAAATAAGAAAAAGCTTATCGGCAGAGAATATAGGATTTAATTTGGCTTTTTTTTTATGAAGGAAATAGTAAAAATGGGTAATGGGGTGGTATTTATAGATGGGTCAACCGGTCAAGGCTTTCAAATTTGAATTTAAATTTATGGAGATAAAATGTTGCTACTACATTTACAGTTTCCAATTTCGAGTTTCCACTAGTGTCTAGTGGCTAGTGCCAGACTTAGGTAGTTGACGGTTGTGTATTAATTATGTTCTAGTTTGACCAGTAAATCAGAATGTGCCAAGTGGCTCAATTCAATTAGCTGAGGGTGAAGCTTTCTTTGAAAATTTGGAATTCACAAAGATAACGTGTGTACGGTGTACCTGTGTGCACTACAGACCTACAGTCTACACTCTACAAGATAAATGCTACGAGTCTAGACTGGAAAATTAATAGGTATAAGCATAACGTCTCTATTCTTGCCAACTTTTTTTTTTTAATGCAGACTATAACGTCGCGTGGCGTGTTTTAGGTGTGTCGTATCAATTTGTGTCGTGTTAAACTGTGTCGTGTTGAACCTTATCATTTTTCTAAACAGATCAACACAATACGATTTTGACACGACACATCAACACGACTGTGTCGTGTCAAATCCGTACCCGTGACGTAGTGTGGCGTGGCAACACGGTTAACACGGCACGATTTGTAATTCACTAGCGATCATCCTATGAAAAAGTTAAAGGTTAGCTCAAATTTGAAATTTAAATTGCAAATTAAGTTTCACTATTAACAAAAATAATTCAGCATTTCATGATGCTGAAAACTTATTTGAGAGTTTTCTCAAGTTTTTCTAAGCAGACTCTCGTTGTCGGTTGTATTGGTAGAGAGGAGCATAGCTTTTTGCAATTTTCCTAATCAGTCTATCAATTAAAAAAAAAAAAAACCTCTTAAGTTCTATACATTGCAAGACTTAGAATATGTTGGCACATCCTTACTCATATATATATCCTAAAACTGTTGATAAGTTTTAATTGAGTAATTTATTGGAAAAGGGTTCTAGTGCCACAAATATCATAATTTTTTTTATTAATATTTCAAATTTTAAAATTTAATTTTTAAAATTCAAACTGTTGATCTTATTCAATTTAATGAGTGATACATTTCTATATATTTTTTATAAATTTTAGAGTTTATTTGATACTCGATCAACATGTTAACACATGAACATATTAGAATTAATCTGTTATAGTTAACAACATTTGTTCATTTTTTAGGCTCTCGATCGAGTATCAAATGAACTCCAAAATTTATGAAACTTATATGAAAATTCATCGGCTGTTGAATTAAACAAGATCAACGATTTGGATTCAAAATTTAAAATTTAAAATATTAATGAAATAAAGAAGTTGTGGCACTAGAACTCTCCTCAATGTATTGATAGTAGATAATACATAATTATTCACATACAAATTATATGTTAGATAAATGATCGAACAATATATACATGCGAAGTACCTTCTAAACAATCATGTCATCATTATATTTATGGCAATGATTAAGAACTGTAGCAGGCCATAGCAAAACGATAAAGAAAAAAAAAAAAATCACCAAATAATTTGATTAAAAAAAATTCTACGGGCCTATTTACAAAATATAAAATTACCACAAAATGTTAATATAATTAAAAAACACGACAACTTTATGGGAAAAGTTTCAGCAACTGATGTATGCCATCTTTGAAAAATGAAAAAGTAGTCGCAAAAAAAGAAAAAAAAAATTGACGAAGTTTCCATCAACTACAGCTAAGGCTGAGTGCATTAACAAGCCATGTGCTATTGTGCCTCCGTTCAAGACCCGATCATCTCTTTTCGTCGTTTCTACATCCCTTTTTCATCTCCCCTCGTGCTTTACCCTTTATCGGATGATCAACGCCTTCCTTTTTCCCGATGAAAAAGCAATTCAAACAGTCAGAAATTTTATCAGATGTTTTGTTCAAGCAGTCAGAAATTTATCAGACGTTTTGTTCACGCCTAAGTCGTGATCTTCATCAAAGGACAAGAGATCAGAATTAGTTTGACCAGTAGTACAATTTTCTCAGTTTGAATTAAAGTTACTAGTTCAATAAATCAAAATACCGCAGTTAATTTTGTTTTACTAGCTAGCTTCTTATTTATATGCATTTTTACGGGGCTGTTAGGTATCTAGACAATTTTGTGCAGAGTTTTACAGCAGTAAAAAACAAAAAAATATAGTCTGTAATAAAATTAATTTCGTCACAAACAGAACAAAACATAACTTATTATTAATACATGCAAGATCTAGTTTGGTTAATTCCGCAGTGGGAAAATGTACGGTATTTCTATTATTTGTACTTCCTCGAAATCAATTTCTCCTATTCTAAACATTTATTTTTATCTCCACAGGCCACAGCTCTGTAATACCGAAAACTGGAGTAGAAAACTAATTTAGGCTATGTACAATTTGGGCTTCACTGGATGGGTGATCCAATTTGAAGTATAAAATAAGCTCGAATTCAGATCTGTGTTCCGAAACAAGGATAATTCATAATTAATCCAACATATCAAGATCAAAAGATGCTGTTGGGCTAGAAATACATTGGAGGCCTAACAATTTTGAATGGGTTTAAAGTTTGGACTTAAGTGAAAACACATTCATAGCAAATTTTAGAGAAAATGAAAAGCGAACAAAACTGAAGTATGCATATTCCCAATGCAAACTGTGGTCGACTCAACAACCCGATGCTCATTAATACAAGTGGAGCCTGATTAAAACATGTAACTTTTAATGGAAATGTGAGGAATCCACATTTTCTTTTCTTCTTATCCCTCCTTAGTCATAAATTTTACTTGGAACGCTTATTATATGCTTTCAATGAAGCTTGCCTGTCATGGAATCACGAAATTAACAATTATTTCTTAAATATTATTGAGTCATAGATATTATCACAAAAACTAGCAATAGAAATGCGTCATGCGGAGATACTCTAATGCACTAAATATTGTCTATATATTGTGTCATTTCAGATCCTACAGTTATTTTCAAAATTTTCAGTTCACAAATAGTTATTGTAGTATGAACAATATTCTAATAATTTTTAAATATTGTAGTATTGCATTGAACTTGCGTCGAGAAATATACAGTAACAGGTTGCAGTTGGCAGAATCGTCTCACAGAGCTCTCTCAAATACAAGCACTTTGTTGGTACTTGGTACTATAAAATCTCCTCTCACTTGACAAAGAGTCGGCCCAATTAATGTTTTAATGCGACCAGAGTGCTAGAATATGATGTTGTGGTATGAAAACAATGATACATGCCTTATAGGACTGGCGAGCTGTTTGGGCTCGTCATGTGAAACTTACATCATAGAAATATTCATTGTAGGACATTCAAAAATAATAATAATAATAAAAGTCATTAAGATCATATAAAGGGCTACCTTCCTTTTTTTTTTTTTTTAATCAGCACAATTCTATTGGTTATACTAGCAAATCTACTCATCCAAACGGGTGGGTAAATTATGAATGCGAAAATTTACATATGTGTTTTAATTTTATAAAACAAAAAATTTTATTATTTTAATGAAGTTTTCTATATTTATCGTGTTCTCTTTTTACAAACACAACGCACAATCAATCCAGCAATAAATTTCTTTCTATATTTTGATGAATGCACAACCAATCCAATGGAAATTTTATTTCTATTCAAAGTGAAGAACTTGTAAACTTATATCCATCGCTAACATCCAGCCATTGGTTTAAATGATCAATGGCTAAGATTGCATAGAGTAAATAATTATTTACATCCTTCGCCTAATTATTTTAGCTCTTGGATACGTGCTTTTATCAAGAGATAGAGATAAATATTCATTATAGGACGTATTAAAACTTTATATTAATAATATCAATTATACATTTTTACCGGAGTTATTATATAAATATTCATTATAGAATTAATTTTTTTCCGATTATACTGGGGTTATGGAATCATTGACAAAGTCAACTCAAATGATAAATTTCCAATTTGGTATATCTATGTGCTAAACCAGCGCCGATCTGTTGCTCCTAGCCGTCCTTGGACGTGCGATATGAATCCAAGGGCTCTGTTTGCTTTGTACTGATGGCATTAGCTGCAATCCGCTTCGGTGCTTCTTTGTATCTGGTTCATATCGGCTGTACCAACAACCAAAAATTTTTTTTTTAAAAATTTAAATGTTTGAAAAGTCAAATGCTGAATCCAAACCGTTGATCTTGTTTAATTTTACGGACGATGCATTTTCATATATATTCTATAAACTTTGGAGTTGATTTGATACCAGATCAAGTGGTCAACAAATGAACGAATCCGGTTAACTATCGCTGATTAATTCTAATACGTTCATAATTTGATTACTTAATCAAGTACCAAATCGACTCCAAATATTATAAAACTTATATGAAAACGCATCGTCTATAAAATTGAACAAGATCAACGGTTTGAATTCAGCATTTGAATTTTCAAACTTCTAAATTTTTTTTTAAAAAATGTTTGGCTGTTTGGTACAGCCGATATAATCGGCTGCTGAGGATTTGATTCCGAGAAAGTTTAATATGCACCATAGTGCATAGGGAGTTCTATGCACCGCGGATTTTTTCGGAAGTATTTTTGTAAATTGACAAATCTAATTTAACCATTCTAATCTACATATTGAAATCTCATATCAAACCAAATTTTACAATTTTTGAGATTTTATTACTATTTTTTTCGAATTTTTTAAAACCTGTCATTTTTTAAAACAAACTACTATTTACAAATTCCAAAAATAACAGGTTTTAAAAAAATCGAAAAAAATAGTAATAAAATCTCAAAAATTATAAAATTTGGTTTGCTTTGATATTTCAATATGTAGATTAGATTGGTTAAATTAGATTTGTCAATTTATAAAAGTATCTCTAAAAAAATTTTTGATGCATAGAACTCCCAATGCACTATGGGGTCGTTTGGATGGGCTAGGAATAGCCAATTCCTAGGAAGGAATAAGGATTTTCGTTGGGAAGTGTGTAACTTTGTGAGAGAGATGAAATTCCTAGGAATATGAAATTCCTAGAAATTGGCTATTCCTAGCCCATCCAAACGACCCCTATAGTGCATATTAAACTTTCTCTTTGATTCCAGGGGCTTGGTTGCCTCTCCTAATTTGTTCCCCAGCTTTGTTAAAGATAGCCATATCTTGGTGTATTAAATGCTAGGCGTGATGTTGGTCCATGTACTTTGAACTTGGCCAAGATCAATCAAGCTGCAGTGGAAATTGCAAATAGGAATTCCATCGGGATGTGAGCCTTTAGTGCCGGATTTTTTAGCTATGGTCTTCTGCATTTTAAATTATACGGTCCCCAATCCCCATTCTGTCAGGGGAGGTCTATAACTTTTTCACAATTTGGGTCGTTAGTTTCAGAATTGGTTAGTTTAAAAAAAATAATAATCTATTTAATTTTTCAATCTCTAACCTCAATAACTAACCTTATATTAGCACTAACCCCTTCCAATTTATAACTCTATCAATTTACATCACTAACCTCAAGCTTTACCAAATGCACCCTTAACAGTGAGCAGTGCATTTTTTCTTTGCTATCAATCTATCATCAACTGATCAGTCCTATAGATACGTTGACCAAATTTTGATATTAGATCAGGCATACATACGATCATTTTTTATTTTTTTTTTTACAAACGATAATAACAAAATTTTTATTTGTGGTTAGTGTTGATGAACAAAAAAAAAAAAAAAAGAGCACTGCTGGCTACTTATATTGGTTGAATGGAAATGCTGGAATTAAAAAAGTAAGTGATAATACTAACAACAACGACATTAATATAAGGCACCAATACAGTAATGCATGCATGGAGTCGTGTCTCTATCACAAATTAATCAATAACTAAAAGATATACGATTCTTTTTTTTTTTTTTTGAGATGTAAAAGATATACGATTCTTTATGCTCAATATGAAGTGTGCACGCGCACGTTTCAATCAAGAATAAAAGTCAAATGTTAGTAACTATTGTCAACAGGAGGTGATTTTTCTATTAAATGGAAAACCCGTAGTCTATTAAACTATAACATTAAAAATATATATAAATGCTTCCATTGATAGTGTGAAAAGGGATTTAGGCCTCACTTGAGTCAGATCTGTTCGACCACTGTATTAAAATAACCAAAAAATATTTAATGCTGATGGAAGATGTTGTCTGATTATCCATTGAATAATTCAAAGCTTGAATAAAATAAAGCCGACAGTCCATTTTATATCCATGTTTGACTCGATCTTCACCTGATACATGTCACTTTCATCATAATTTCGAACAACATTAATTGGTAGAGAAATATTTTGCTGGCTTGCGAAGTGCGAACGCTTAATTTGTCTTATTTTCGAATTAAAAAACGGCTCAGCCATTAGATTTGAAAATTCAAAGCATTATATATGGAAGCGCCGAAGAAGTTAGCACTAAATTATATGATGAGCTTACGGTTACCTTTTTTGCTAACAGATTGTTGGACCTGATCCAAATTTTCTCCGTTTTTCTAGTACGGACCATTTCAAAGGGTTATATATAATTAATAATTTTTAGTATGTTCTCATATGGATCCCTTGAAGCAAAGCATGATTAATTTCGCTTAAGTTGATGTCATACTTTTACTTAGAAGGTTGACTGAGCAAATCCTAATTCGACGATAACCGCCCCCCCCCCCCCCCCCCCCCCCACAAAAAAAAAAAAATGAGCAGCACCAGCAGTTTCTTCAATTCATATAACTTTCTGTAGGTAAGTTTGCAAACTTGTGTATTGTCTAGTACACAATCATCTTCCGAATCTTTCAAATGCAACTTTGTATTGTCTAATTTGTCTTACACTGTTACACACACTCATCTTCTGTCCATAATGCACCCTAAAAATTTTGAATTTTCTCACATATCTTCCAAATCGCTTCCAAAATGTGCGCTCATTTATCGTCCAATGCATGCTTGGATATTGCACAATGTACAATGAGATATATTGTAAAATACACTCCTGATTATATATTATTTTCTTGTCATGGTAGACGATTAAAGGTGGAGTAACTCATTTAATCCACTTTTACTCCAAACATGATTTAAATTTGGTGGAGTAGTGTGGAGTAGGGAGGAGTAAATTACTCTACTATTTCAGGTAGAGTAAAGTTACTCCATATAAATCAACAGATGGTTATCATTATTTATTTATTATTTATTCTTACTTCATATTTACTCCATCTTTTCATATCAAACATGATCTAAAGTTGGAGGAGCAAAGTGGATTAACTATTTGCGAAAAAAATATTTAAGGTATTTAGGAAGGAGAGATTTGAGGCAAGTACAACATTTCAACTCTAATTGCGCACCATCGGCTGTTCTTATTGAGATAATTAAAACAGAGCATTTGTGATATATTAATTTCTACAAGTTTGCTCACTCCAGCTTATTGTTGCTGCGTGCAAGTTTTGTCAGACCATTCGATATTTGGAATGTGTACGGTGGAAAAAATTTTGGTAGAGTCTCTGACCGAAACAGTGAATTGAAATTCTATTTCAAATTTTCAAGTTTTCAACTGAAAACGATGTGCCAAACGTGAGTCTGAAATAGATTGGAGTCTTCAATATAGTCTTTCACTGTTCCGCCAAAAATATTGGAATAGAGGGGAAAGGGACATTTTTTTTTTCGCCGCTGCAATAGCGAAAATAAAAGTAGCAACATATCCACTGTGAGAAAATAAAATTAATAGCCTACTAATATTATATACTGGTTGTTGTGCCCACCTAATGTGTAGACAAATTTTTTTTAAAATATGTTGTTATACTTTAATAAATTAAAAATGAACATATAAACAACGGAATAATTTGATAAAAATGAATATTTCATATTATCTGGTGCTTTAAACGTTAATGAACCAAACCTACAAAAAAAAAATAAAAGTAAATAATAAAGGAACTAATTTGGTAGGCTAGACAAATACAAAAAATGTGATACTACAAAAACTCCATTTTCTATCATTTTTTTTTTCATTGAGATTACATTTACACCACAGGTCAAATCAGATAACACCTGTAATTACGACTCAGCATCTAATAATAGAGAGAAGAATTAAATGTTGGACCTAATCTATTTATATTCAAACACAAGGCTTTTTCATTTGAGCCCTCCTCCATGACCCATCTATGCAAGCTAGATTTAGACCACTCCTCGACTGTGTTGCTAACTTGCTATATAACATATATAATTCTTGAATTAACTTAATAGATGCTTATAAGTAAATTTAATTGGCTATCATTTATTGAACTTGTCTATGCTATTGAAATCAATATTTTTTTCTTCTTCCCAGAAGTATGAAAATTGGATCGGTTTTCCTAAAACTTGAAAACCTGTAGGGTTTCTTCCCACTCTCGCATAGAGTGAATTACATATTTTTTTTGAATTAAAAAAGAGCGAATAAAAGATTAAAGATGAATAAAATCGAGTTTTATTAATTTTGTAAGCTAATAACCTTTATTTACTTACAATACAATAGCATAAATAGCAAAACGAACTTCAATGAATGGCCACAAAATTTAGCGCACACCAAACATCGACGAAAGGAACCTCTATCAGGCAGAGGCGTAGAATTAGGAGTTCCTATCGTCATGCTGGTAGATGTATGTATTCGAAATTAGCATTTTTAAGATCAAAATATTCGAGTAGCCGACTAGAGATTGTCTAGACATGAGTCGTTATATTTGAAATCAATATATGGTATTCAAGCTCGATGTGGATTGTGGATATCAAGTTTGTGAGCCTCTTGTGATGAAACTTGAGGCATCTCGAGAAGTAGCTAGGCCTTTTCATAAATTAATTGCGTTTATTTTTCTAAAATAGTATGCAAAGAAGCTTGAGGTCGTTACAAAATTGAAAGAATTCGCCAAATCTTAGAAGTTCCATTAATTAAATTGAAACTGATATAAAGCAAATTAATTAAATTCGTTATCATATACATCATGCTTAAGTGCAATCTTAGCTAAGCATACTAATTAAAGAGATCAACAAATAAAAGAACCAACAAATCAAGCAATATAGTACACCATAGCCGGCTAAAGCCCAAATCCCACAGGAATCAAATGGATCCGGGGACATAGGTAGCACACATGTATGCCCGACCTGATTAGCTGACGGTGACCTGAGAAAGACCAACGTTCGGGTGCGGCGACAACGGCGACAGAGGCGGGAGCGCAAAAATCCCCTTCAAATCAAATCCTTCCCAGCTGAGCGGGGTTAAATCTTGGCCCTCAATTCTCTCCTTCTTAACCTCCCTCTCCAATCCAACCTCCATCTCTATCTTTCTCTTAGGAGGAAGCGGGATCGGTGGTATAACTCGAAGCTGACACTCCGATCCCGATTCGGATTCGGATTTCAAGCCAGATAAGGACCCGACTTCGTTGGGAAAGTTGAGGATGGCCTTCGACCCTCGAAGCTTGAAGGCTGCCTTGTCATAGGCACGGGCAGCCTCGATAGCGGAGTCGAAAGTACCGAGCCAGACCCGAGACCCACGACGGTTTGGGTCACGGATCTCAGCTGCGTACTTTCCCCATGGGCGTTGTCTAACGCCCCTGTACTTCCTCGATTCGTCACTAATTTGAGTTGTCGATTGCATCGGGTTTGTTGATTGCGATTCGGATTCGTCGAAGAGGTGAGAGCAGATAAGGTCGAGAGTTGAGAAGTTGTCGGGAGAGAAGGCCATGAGAGAAAGAGAAGTGCAGTGGTGGTTGTAGTTGTAGATGGCTTTCCTTTTCGAGTTTGAGACTTTGAGTGGAGTAGTGAGTGAGAAAACGTATATAAATAGGCAGGAGCAGGATGGAACAAACGAGTCTTCGAGGAGGGTTCCTGGATAGAGGGATGAAGCATGGGTGGGCTCTAGTCTAGGATTTAAATAACTTGAAATAACATTGTCACCTTTTATTTCTACGATTATTTACTTTTCTGACGTGGTTGGTGCTTTTTCAGCACACGTGTACATCAGGAATTGTAATTGAGGCAGGGTAGGATTTAGTACGTTTTATGGTGTATAGCACAAGTGGGCAAATGGACTTTTGGATTGTGGTGCGCAGTGCGCTTCGCCGCTGTGTCGCTTTCTACAATTCTACTTCAGTGTTAATTATTGAATGGAACGCTCGAAGGTACGACCTGGTGCGGTTTGAAGCCTGGTTTTTTGTAACCACTGATAGCAATTCTAAGCAGTGCGGGTTACTGATAGAATGCCATTAAACTGAAATAGAGACAGTGTCCCCATACTTCGACGAAGTTATGTGATGTTGTCCGCATAATACTAGCTACATACTTTGTTGAGTAGCTGCTAGCAGCATCCTCGACTCAGTCTGACGGTCTGACTTGAACACAGCCAACCGCCGTTAGATTTTTTATTTTATTTTATTTTATTTATGAATTCCCCCACAGCCCCACTTAAGGCCCGCCGTTAGAATTATAATAACAAAAGTTAGCGGAAGTGTTTATCATTTTATGGATATCCAATCCCCGCTTGAACTCTAATGCCGCTTTTCGACATGTAAAGTCACAATAATAGTTAAAAAAAAAAAAAAGCAAGTCAGAATTTGAAAACTATTTTTCTATGGGAGATAATTCGAAAAAGGGAGTGGTTATAGTCCACCATGTTGGACACGTACACTCATCCAACATGATGAAATTTCAATTTTTTAAATTAGAGTGGCCCATCCGAACCACTCAAATTGTTATTCATAGTAAAATCTTATGGAGATCAAATTTATATTTTTTTCTAATTTTTTTACTATTTTTTGAAATTTTAGAATTAGAATATGCTCGATTTAAAAAGTTATGAACCCTCCAATTTTGAAATTTCGAAAAAAATAGTAAAAAAATTAGAAAAAATATAAAATTTGATTTTCAAGGATATTTAAAATTTTATTTAACGTCCTATATGTTGGATTCTAGCATTATTCTCCAAAAAAATAAAAGAATTATAAAACTTTTTTAATTTTGTTTTGGCGGAGCATGGTGAAGGAAAATCGCGAGAGGAATTGAACGGCACGGATTCAAAATAGATACTGTGAAAACGGATTCAAAATAGATAGTCTGAAAATCATATGTACAAATATAAAGATAGACACCTGTCGAATTTCAAAATTAAAACAGCGCTAAAATTTATTTCCTTTCTTTATTTATTTTTGAATTGCGACGTGCTACATATTTGGGCTCGTTTGGATGCATTGGGAATAAGGGGAATAAACAATTCCGGGCGGAAATTTTATTATAAACAATCCAAACTCTTCACAAAGTTACACACTTCCCAATACTTTCCGCCTAGGAATAGGCTATTCCTCTTATTCCCAAGCGATCCAAACGACCCCATTAAGAATTTAGCAGGTTGCTTTGTCTCGTGTTATTTTGTCATTATATATTTGAATCAAATTTTAACATTAGAAAGTTAAAGTTAATTAATTTAGAGGTGTTTAACATATTTACATTTTTCAAGGCTCAAGGCACATCAAATATTGTAAAGCGAAACAACAAACATCTTTATGAAAATAGTTCACCTCGAACGTCCATTTAGTTTGCCAGAATTTGTTCTTCAAAAAAAAAAAAAAAAAAAAAAGAAAGTTTGCCAGAATTGTCGTTCTTAAACACACCCAAAAGTATATTTTAAAATTATAAAATTTAACTTAGATTCAGATGAAATTCTTATAGAAAACGAAAACACCAACTGTTTCGATTAACCTTAATTTATTTAAAATTTTATTAAACGTATTTGTCACAATAATAATTAATCTAACGTGGGATTTCAAAATTTCTTTTTATATTAGAATTTAGACTGCTCGATAATTCCAGTGGAATGCTGCACATGCGCAGTCGTGCTGCATATATAGCATCTTAAAATAAGAGCACAACTACGTCAAAGATTCTAACGAAAAGTAAATTTTATGTGGACTTTGAAAATGGTCTTGATTAATCTTAGAAAGCAAAAGGGAAAACGATCATGTTGTGGTCGCCTAGTGGCGGGTAGTTGACAATTTGACCGGTTTTCCATTTGCTTATTGCGTGTTTAATAAAAACAAAAAAAAAAATCCAATGGGTAGTCACCAGAATGAACAAAAATGGATTTTATTGCAAAAATACTTTATTTTCAAAATAAAATTAAAAACTTTTTGCAACATTAATATGAAATAGACGAGTCTGCAAATTGAGGAAATTTTGACGTCAACTGTGCAACAGTTCTTACTATATTTCTATTCAAATTTAGAGTTCAGTTTTGAGGATACAGTTGAGGCGTTTACCTTCCAATTTGTTTCTATTCTTTATTTCTATGTTGATCAAGGGGGATTAATTGCACAATTCAGAAAACTTCAAGGTTCGATTTATTATATTTTGTTCTTTTATAAGAGCGGTCAAGGCTCGTGCGCTACATTTGTCACTACCTATTCTAAAAGGAGGAAGCAGATAGGAAAGTGGCCAAGGATAAGAAGAAGGAGAGAAAAATAAAAAAGGATACGAAAGTGTCGAAGTAACTAGAAACTTGAAAGCGACGTCTGATCTTTTGCACTTAATATGTCTATAGAACTTTCTGCGGCGAGTATTTATGGCTAGTAATTTGCAAAACGATCTATGAATGTTGAATATTATACGTACGTGTGTATTGCTTATTACTCGAATGTACAAATATTTAAATAGCTAAGTTTGCATTTTAATGTGAAATTGTGAAGTAATAAAAAAAGATTTTGTAACTTGTAAGATGACAACAGTTGTTTGAGTACTGTTAAAGTAGGTTTTATTTTTTTTCATTAATACCGTATGATGATTATGAGCTGATGAGCATCAGTATTTCTTTTACCTATATATAAACAAATATGATCGGTACAAATAGAAACGTGTATTGATATAATAAAATAAATTATATGAATTGATAATAGATAAATATGTACTCTACAAATAATTAAAAGTTGATGAACTTGACGAATTGCTCTATATAAAAGTAATTATCATATAGGTAGGAAAATTTACACCAAAAATAATGATTTTATAAGCAGGTAATAATCGATCATCGAGTCAACTAAACCTCAGCAAGAAATGGCATTCCGTACCGTTGTAACGTATAAGCGATTCAAACTTCATTCGGTGAAGACAGAGAGAACCCAAATATTTGAGAAAAGGCCCAAATTGGGACTCGGACGTATTAAAATGGAACTCTCTGGGCCTTTGGATGCTTATTGGAACGACTAAAAGTTTGTTTCTGGAATTTCGATTTGAAGCAACCATTTCTGATTTGTTTCTGTTATAACGATTTGAATAATTGTATCCGAGTGAAACCGGTCCATAATCCCTGATGTTTTCAAGCTTGCATGTTTAAATATGGGATTAAATATTTTTAACAACAATGAATAATTGATAATTAACTTGTTGTCCCGTCGATTTTATGGATGTTCTAGAGAAAAAAGCAGATCCAATATTATCATGTTCTTCCTCAAATTAACAAAAAGAATCATGTCTGTCTATGTTTTTTTTTCTATTAAATTGCTTTATTTATCCTGTTCGAATTTGTATATCCTAAATGAAAGTATTATTTAATTAATTGACTTGGGGACCCTCAATTTTTCAACTTAATTGTATTATAAACAAAATTTGCATCAATTGAAAGCTTGCTATTTTTGAAAATGTAAGTAGATTCCTATATTGCTAAAGGCTGAGTAAAGTCAATGATATATTTTTTTTGTTTCGTGCCAAGTGTTGTTAATAACTGTACTTTATCCCATGGATGACAAGTATCAATGTGGCTTGTGATAATTCTTCATTTGATCAAGAGCAATTATTCTATTTTATTTTCTGACTATTTTCCAAATAAAAAATTTTGATATTATTTCGTCTCTGTAAATTCTTACCTAAACGGGACTATTCAAAAAGTAAAATGGGAATATATATGTTTGTCATTTTTTGAATCTTGCTGAGCTCTGCAAAGAGAGATGACCCTCTAATGATCTATATATGGAAGGTCAGCGGATTTAGGTCCAACCGTCTATGCGGGTCTCGGGTCCGACCCGACCCACATAACGTCTCAATTGAAGAACAGTTGATAAACGAAAGAAGGAAATCTCCGAGAAAGAGGATTAAGATAGAGACTTATCCAAAACGTGCCAAAATTAATTTTCATTTTAATCTGAAAGCACGTGCAAGTCCTTTTGTCAAAGATAATTTGTTTCTAGCTCCGGTTTCTTCTGGCATTTGAATATTTGATTCAAAGCTACCTCCAATCAAATACGACGTCAACAGCACAGACCGCGACCCTTGACTAATAATAGTACCAGCACCAACCTCTTTTTTTTATTGGTGTCGAACTGTCGATATTGTTTATTCTAATGCACCATAAAATGCTGACTTGAATTCTAACTTCTAAGTTAAAACCATTTTATTTTGGAGAAATAAATGGGTATATACAGGGCGAAGCTATATACAATTTGGTGGGTCCATGTACCCACCTTAAAAAAAAAATTTACTTGATATTATATTTGTTTGTAATTTAAAAAAAAGCCACAAGAAGTTAGGGACCTATCTCAAAAATTTGAAGGACTCAGCTGGACATATCGTGTTTGATTTGAATTGCATAACGACACCTAAAAAATCGCATAGTGACTCAGGTAGCATTTGTTCATGGCTAATCGTCTTCTTCCCTTCTACCCAAAAAATCTTATTAAGACAAAACTTAGAATAGAATAAAATATTTGGATGAAAAATTATTTGTAGCATATGCATACTAGTGCGAATCTCATGTATTACGCGATTCGTCTATATATTGTTTTGTTGTATTTAGGACATTATAAATAAAAGCTACCACAAAAGATAAAAAATACAACTAAGATATTATATAAAAACTACCAATAAAAATAAGAAAAATAAGTGTTCAATGAGATTTCTAAAGAACTTATTATGCAAAATTATGAAAAAAAATGAAAATCCATAGGAAATTGTTGTACTTTTTTGTTGTCTTGACTTTTGAATTATTATATTGTATATTAAATATATTATTTTAGATTTTCTATTGTTATTATAATATATATTTGATTTCTCATGACTTTTTTTATCTAACATTAATTTAGAGTTGTTTATTTAAGAATTATTATTATATTATGTCTATATTAGACGTTACATCATACATATATTTTCAGAAAAAAAAAATTTACAAACCCTGCTGATACGAAATCCTAGATTCGCCACTGGATATATATCTTCTTATAAGTTGAAAAAAAGAACTTAAAAGGCCCCCGAAAAAGAAAAAGAGAACTTAATTTCTGGCCATGAATTAGATGGCACGCTAAGTACCTTCAAAATGCTCATCTATATTCTGTCGCCAATTGCTTAAAAATTGCATATTTTTAATAATAAGAAATGGAATTGGATTACAGCAAAAATTTTATATTCTTATATAGATTCCACGCAGTGGAACTTTATTACTCGTGTATGAATAAGAACGACTGAACGAGCGGACTCTGTTTTCCACGCTCGATTATTTTCTCTGTTGTGAATTGTTCCCGGTTGCTTCGTCAACTCTTGGACATGAGACTATTCTAAACCAATTTTGTCAATGATGATTGTAATTTTTTTATTTATTAAATATGCAGTCAAATTTTTTTGCATATATTGTATGTTTATTTATTAAAGGTATTAATGCATTCAATTCAAAATGTTTGACTCGGAACGTTGTTTTTTCACCGTGGCTTTACTCTATTGGTTGATAAAAAATTCAATTCAACTAATGGCGCGATGATGCAAAGGGCAATAATAAAATGTTTTTTTTTTCCCCGAAAACTTGACACCAGCTGACAATAAAGCCGAAAATAAAATGTTAGCTTGTATATAATAGAACGAGGAATGCTACGCCTTCGTTTTTTAATTTTGTACTTTGAATAATCGATCCGAACCGTTCAATGTCTTCTTCATATTAAAATCTTGTTGTAAACTTAAATTTATAACTTTTACAATTTTTATAATTTATTTAACTTTTTTTTTCGAATTTTTTAAAACCGTTAGTATTGAAATGTCCAAAACTAATTAGATTAAAGATTTTTTTAAAATCTGAAAAAAATATAGTAAACAAATTCGTAAAAATGTAAAATTTGATTTTCAATGAGATTTCAATAAAAAAAAACATTGAACGGTTCAGATGGATTGTTTTAAGTACAAAATTAAAAAACGGACACGTAGCACGGAGCCTTTTTATGCTACGCGTAGTATTTTAGCAATCCTCATAATACTAATATAATATATTACCGTTGGTGATTGGTATGTCAAAATATAGCGGTGAAATATTAACTACAAAATCAGAGGATGATCATTGTGATTTGGCCATAATTCATTTATAAATCGGGCAGAGAACACGGGACACATGCACTCCGATTAATTCATTGCCCCTTTTAATATTATTTTTATTATTCGCATAGTAAATAATCGATACCAAAAAAAAAAAAAACAGTTTTGTGTTATTATCGGTAAAAAGGTAAATTTTGTATTGGGCAATTTCTTTTTGTGGGGACAGAAAAGCAGATTATTTGTTTAAAACTATGAATGATTAAGCTCAATAAAATAAGTTTAATATGCTTTTAAAAATCTGAACAAGGAGTTTTTTGACAACTGTTGTCAAGTTTTTGAAAAAAAAAAAATCAGAACAAGGATGGCGAAACTTATTTTTTTAGTGTGTGGTCACTTTGATCATTTATATGTTCATCTTGTCTATTTTATAGGTTCACTTTGTTCAAGTTATGGCAAAACTACATATGACAGTTATCATTTCTCGTTGTTAAATAAGTTTAAAAAATAAGTTGATCTTTTATTCATTAATAATTTAATTATTTAGAATAATAGTAATCTACACTAACATTTCAATTTTAATAACAACTCGTTGGTTTAAGTATAATGAATCGTTTTTTGGATTTATTATAAACATGTCAGGACAAGAAGATATTTGATTAGTATTTATTTTTTCGATTGAAATAGAATGCACAAGAAAAAAAAAAATTTTTAAAAGAATGCTTGTTGTTATATCTAGACTCCAGAGAAGCGGAAGGAATTAGACCTCCTTCCTAACTATATCCATATAATTTCTGAAAGTTCCTATTTCTTCATCTGAGTATCAAAATACTTTACTTTACCCTATTAAACTAACCAACTTATCCTAATTCTCCATTTAGTTTTTAATATGGATATTTTAGCCTTAATTCTGGAGTTCGTTTTATTAAAAAAAATTCCAAATTATCATTGTTTGTTTTAAACGGGGAAATAGACATTTCAGACAACAAGATATGGAAATAAGAAAGCTCTAGAAGTTTATGTCATCAATTGGGGGGGGGGGGGGTATAAATCTCCAGTTAAATCCATTGAGAACCCCAAGTGGATTTGCCTTTTGTCTGGCTTGGAATCCAAGCAAACTCCGACATTATTTTTTATTTTTATTCATTTTTTGAATAACGCAAACTCCGGCGCCTAGCATATCTGTGAGAGGATAATTTCATCAGCGTTTAAAAAATCAGAAACGGTTTTGACCACACTTCCTCACTCGTACTTAAAGCATACTCAAAAGTTTTGAAGCTAGTTTATTTGGTGGACAGAATGAGATCTGATGATCGATTCATATATCCTATGCAATTGCATATTAATGTTTAAATTTATAATGATGGATTTAAATCGTTCAATTTCACATCTATTCTGGAAAATTATACATACTTAAAATTAAATATTTTTTTAAATTTTTTACTATTTATTTTATATATTTTAAAAAGTCATTGTGAATTCGTGATTGCATGTTCCATAATTCTTATATTGATAAATTTTCTAAAAATTCAAAAAATAGTAAAAAATATAAAATTTTGTTCCATATAAGTTCTCAATATAAAGATTATATCGAATGATCCAGATTGGTTGTTTGAAAATTGAAATAATCTGTTTAATTTATTCCTAACAATATAATTCTTTATTTGGTTGATTTTTTTTAAGTTTTATTTCATATTTTGTTTTGATCTTATCAAGAGAGGCAACAGAAGGGGCCTATGTGCACTGCATCTGTCCCCTTCTTTATTCCCCACAGCAGATAAAACAAATGGCTTAGTTTTCTCACACCGCATTGTCATTTTCAAACCCTCTAAATTATTATATATATATAGAGATCAATTCTTTTCCGCTTTCTGCGTCAAGACCCAACAGTACACCCAATTGACATAACATACGGTTTTTTTTGGTCTATAAAGTATTGTTTTGTTCTATATGTAAAGTAGTGTATAATGTATACGTGCCCATCATTATATTTATATAGCTTAATCGATTCCGTAACTACCCTGCGATGGATCTTTTTCCCCTTTTTTTTTATTCCTTTTTCCATCACAAGAGACGGCTCTGATTTTGTAAGATATTGTAATATGGAGAATCCAGAGTCCATTATATTTCAAATGTTGTATTGTGAATCTAGCTTTTTTAATCTGATTCGAGAGCAGATCAACCACAATAATTTATAATTTTTAAAACGGTTCAATTTTCAGTCTTTGTATTAAAAAAAATGATTCACCTCATAATTTATAGACAAACCCAAGGTGTTCTTTGGATAGGATTTATTTATTTTTTTAAAATAGGTAGCTTTGGAATGTTACCCATTTCATTTTATTACAGAATCAAATCTCACAAATAAATATAAAAGTTCCCTTTTGGATAGAAATAACTAGAAATTTATTTACAAAAAATAAAATAAAAAAAAGAAACAGATCCACGTTAGAAGAGGGTTGATCCAACGTGGATTCTGACACCTTGGCAAGCATCCCAAGGTTCGGATCATCAATTCACAATTGATCCCCAGTCGATGGCAATAACTCCTGTGCTGACGTTATTGATTACGTAGGACACCTCATCACTGACATCATCCTTTTCCAACCCTATCTTCTTGAGGCCCTTCTCAGGTTGCATTCTTTACAAGAGAAAGAAAGCCTTTTCTATCGTACTAACTGGGACCCGGATCCTGTGTAGCGCGGCACAGGTGTAGCGCACCATTCCAGCCGTCCGATCTGATCGGGATGGTTAAATTTTTTCGGGCCTTACAATCTGGTATAATTCACGGGCCACCCATCATAGATCGGACAACTCAGATGGTGCGCTACACCTGTGCCGCGCGGCACAGGATCTAGATTCTACTAACTGTTCTATACTAAGCTTATTTATTCTTCAGGTTTAAGCAAATCTGACCACAAATAAAAAATGAAAGAATAACCTAACTAATATTGGAGAGAAAAAGTTCCACTGAAATTAAATAATGTATTTATTTTTTAAAATAATATAGATTTTTATATAATTACAATAATTATATAAAAAATATTAAGCAAGGCTAAAGTCCAATGCATTAGATGGAAGTATTCCGTCCAATGTCCTCGTTCTTGAATTTGGAGTCTTGAACAACCGATTTAAACCGTCCAATGTAATCTTCATATTGAAATTATTATAAAATCAAATTTTATATTTTTCTAATTTATATTTTTACTAATTTTTCAGATTTTTAGAAAATCATCGATCTAAAAATTATGAGCCGGTTAAAAACGTATTTTTCTTAAAATCTGAAAAAAGGTAATGAATTCAGAAAAAATATAAAATTCAGTTTCACATGAGATTTCAATATGGAGATTAAATCGAATGTTTGACGCTCTAATTCTAAGAACGACCGCATAGGACGAACTCTCTGTTCGATGATTGGACTTCAGGTTTGCTCAATATTATGATTTCTAAATGTTGGAAATCACGAATAATGGTTATTTTTTGTACGAGATTCAAATATGTATATTTTTTGAAAATTATACGCATAGTATTAAAAATTTAGTTAAAAATTAAAGGGTAATATTCCTCATTTATGTACGTAAATATATGTCAACGATACCATAGTAGATATGATCTAAAAATATCGATCTGTAAGCATTATTTTTTATAACAAAATTATTCTATGGAAAAACGTTTGAGATGTTAACGGTCGCATAAAAAAGAAATAGGAGGCAATTTTGTAAGTTGAATGGAGCAAAAATGAAAATCCCGGATTTCAAAAGAAAGTATCACCAATTCACCACGAAAATAAAAGACAAAATTAGTCGTATAGCCTCCAAATTTTCTCTAATTAGCCATATACCCTCATATTATTTAATATTAGTCATATATCCTTCAAATCATGATTATTATTGTTATTTACCCTTTTGGATGATATAAATAATATATTAATTCTAAAAATTCAGTTCTTAATATCTAAGACAAAAAACGCCATTGACCTTTGTCCTCCCCATTTTTGTTTCTAATCGACTAATTTTCCCGCCTAAATTTAGAATCATATATGATATGGAAAATTACAAATACGATGTGGAAAGAAATAAAGGCCAAATCAATATTTAGAAACAATAGAATCTGATCTCTTGATAATTGCATCTCCAACCCTGTTGATGCGTTTTGGCAAACGAATTAAATAATTCTAGAAAGAGTTGTATTTGTCTATTTGATGATAGGATAATTGTGTTAAGGATCCCAATCACCAAAATCATAATCAGCCTAGAGAATCAATTTACCAAATTAAAATACTAGAGTTCGATGAAAATCGAGACAAGTTTAGTCATTATTTGCCTAGGTCAACTAAACCAATAAAAATTGTGCATCTTTGTCGGAACAACTAGAATAAAGATCAAGAAAATTATCTAATACCATTCTCAGCGCACATGTGAAATAAAAATTACGTATGCCAAGAAGTCTTTATATTGTAAATAATATACTGATTTAAGAAATTTTTCTATATTGGCCTCGTATTTGTTTCTATCTATTTCAGGATCAAATTAATCTCTGTATCGATTCTCATTTTTCAATCGATACTGAAGAAAAATTAGGGAAGGGCGGAGGGTAAAGGTCAAGAATATTTTAGTCTTAAATATTAAAAACTGACTTTTTAGGATTAATATATTATTTAAATTAGCCAAAGGGTAGATAGCAACAATAACTATGATTCGAGGTATATATGACTAATATTAAAGATTAGAAGACTACATGACTAATTAGAGAAGATTTGAAGGGCATATGGTTGATTTTGCCTTTATATCACGTGCGTCCACTAGACGAAACTTCAAGGCAACAAACTATCTATCCAGCGGGACCCACTCCTCAGTCGCTATATATACATCAAGCTTGCTCCTTTTTCCCACTGAACCATTCCATTGTACATCAACAACAAGCCAACTTCACAGTTCACAAAACTATACAAACAATACTTGAATAGATCGAGTAATTCGAATAACGAAGGATAAAAAACCCTCAGAAAGCTCAAATGCTTAGTCTCCACCAAATAGAGAAAGCTACACCCACCACGCCGGTGCAACCGGTACAGCCGGCTCGACCCGTCTACTACAGGAGCTCGAGTTTCGGCCGGCTAATCGCCGACCAATGGCGAGAGCTCCCCTTTCAGCAAGACGACTCCGATGACATGGTAGTGTACTTCGCTTTAAGAGATGCATTCGCCTCGGGTTGGTTGCCTGACGGGTGCAAACCCGAACCGCAAGCTGCGCCGCCCGTACCGAGACCCGTGAAGGGGGAGAAGCACTACAGAGGGGTGAGGCGGCGACCCTGGGGGAAGTATGCGGCGGAGATCCGAGATCCGGCGAAGAACGGCGCTAGGGTTTGGCTGGGGACCTTCGACACGGCAGAGGAAGCGGCCATGGCTTACGACAAGGCGGCTTATCGGATGCGGGGTTCGAAAGCTCTATTAAATTTCCCGCTAAGGATTGGATCCGATTTGGGATTGGGACCGAAACCTGAGACTTCGTCGGATTCGGATTCGGGTTCGCCAAAGAAGAGGAGGAGATCGGAGTCTCCGGTTTCGGTTAAGGAATTGAGACCGATAAAAGAAGAGCAGGATGCGGTGGTTGAGGTGGCGACGCGTGTCGAGAATCCGTTGGTTGGCTAGCTTCTGGATTTTTTTTTTTTTGAAAATGAGCTTCTGGATTGAGTGGTTGAGTCTGTGGTTGTATAGACTGACTAGTGGGTCCACACGAGCAAGTGGGAGAATGAAAATAGGGACTTGGCGAGCGAATGGCAAAGGATATTTTAAAATGGGGAGTAATCCCTGTTCTTCTGCGGCAATGAGGGTGTAGCTATCCGTGTGTCAACCATGCATTGCATTATTGCATAACCGTTTTTAAAATAGAAAACGGGTGGCACGATCATTTAATTATCAGCTGATTCTGAATCTCTGATGATATGCATCTTAGTATAAGGCATCTGAAACAAAAGTGTTCTTTTTTTTTTTTCTCTCTCCTTTTGGTCGCATTTTTGAAGATAGTGTAGTGACTTCAAACTACTGTATTGCATTTGTTAGTGTTATAAGGTCAGCAACAAAATCATAGAACTCTTTTATTTTTGTTTGCGAAATGTTTTCACAACCTCCTATAATGATCACAAATTGATGCATCGTATAAATTTTTTGTTTGATGAAACAAGACTCAGAGTTGCGGTCCATACTTGTCAATTGCTAACAATAATATGTACATTTTGCAATGTGATGATGACAAATGCAATTAGTTAGTCCCCCCCCCCTCAATTTGTGTCGTTTTCAGTATTTTGTCAGTCATATGGTAGGAGAAATCAATTTTGCTAGGTCATAGCTTATGAAATCAACATTTTTCTCTTGCTTCTATATACAAACATAAAATACAAGTCATTCGTGTTGGTTTTGACTTTACATATAATTTTTAAGTTGTCGACATAAGTCGTGAAATTCGAATGGTCCGTTTTAAAATTTTAAATTTAAATTATCAGGAAGGAAATTGATTACAACCGGCTTGCATAAGTTTGACCTCAGCTTGATTCTCCTTTATTACATCTGTATTTTCTAGATATTTATAGTAAATATATTCTGTACCAGTACTGTATCATCAATTTCTTTATATTTGTACATGCATTTTTCGGCTCGTCTAGAATTTTGTTCTTCTCTCTTCGAAAGGGATGCAAACGAAATAGATATTTATTCGTTTTGTTGGCGTCTGTCTTCGTTTTTATTATCGTTTATATCCGAAAATAAATTGTAGTTGTATTTGCTCCATATGTGTAATTATTATCCTGATTTAAAATTTGGTTTTAGAATATAACACAGATATTCAGAGTATCATAATTTGAAATAAAAACAAATGCTATGAATTTCTTACTGACAGAAATGCGTTAAATTATCAAAATTTCAATATACATGCATCTCACTATCTTATTTATTTTTTTCAGTTTTGTGGAAATATACCTCATATTTTATATACTCATTTTGTAATCTGTGTATATTTGTTAATACATCTGTTACTTATTTGCTTCGCATCAATATCTAAATCCAATTTTGCAAATTATCTATAACGTACCTGTATCCGTTTTGGATGGATTTGTTTCTGAATTATTGATATTTATTAATTATCCGTATTCACATCCATAGCGTTCTAATACAATAAATATGTAGATATACACTATCTGTCTATGAATTTCTCCTGCTTACACGTCTAACCTTAAATCATAAATAGGAGAACATGCAAGGAATAAAAAAATTAATTGTCGACGAAACATTGAGCTCATGACTAGATCAAGCACACTTAAAAAATGTTACATCTACATGCTGACGATACTTATTGTCATTAGAAATTAATTTATTTCAATCCTTAAGGTACTAAATTACATTAAAATGCGACAGAAGGTCATACCGAGAAAATAAGTTCCATTCTCAGTAAATTTTTCAGACTTCTTTTAATGAAAATAAAATGAGATTAATTTCCTTTTTTATTTATATTATCCAATAGGCCAATATCACTTCTCCCCAAATTGACATATATTAATGATCAATCATGATACCAGTAGAACAGAGACCAATATCTTCCATACCAACCCATCATGCCAATATAATTAGATCATTGATTCCCTGGAAAAATTCCAATGTGAGTCGGACGGGTAGGTATATTGTCAAAAGGCATTGAAAATTTTCTAGCATTATGGAGGATAGCGAAGCAAATGAAATGCTTAAAAGTTAAAAGAGTGCAATGTTTAAAGTACATGTATGGTCGCTTTCATATCGGTGCCGTTCAATTACTGGGAATACTATTGTCTAACACATGGTTTAGTTATTTTTATTATTTTATTGGTAGTTAAGCCCCTAGACCATGGTTTAGTTATGCAGCACTTGAGCCACACATCGTGTTTACCAAAAACCCGAATGGATCTGACCCGATCTAGACATTGAACTGAACCGGACTTGGATCGGTGGGTAAATCTAGTTCCGTTCTAGTCTGGTCCAATCATGGGCTTGGCCCGAGGTTTTTGGGAAAAAAAAAACACGGACTTACCTGCCTCGTCTTTAGACCGAGACTGAATCTGTCCAGACCGGACTAATCGGGACTTACATGTAAGTAAGCTGGACCAAATAGGTGATTTAATAGATTATATTAAAAAGAATTACAAAGCAAATTATATTTAAAATAAATTAGTTATAAAATTATTATTATTTATTTATTTTACATATATTTTGCAATATAATATTTTTAAACAAATTAATAAATATTTTGCACACTTTATAAAAAGAAAAACAATATAATTAAAATTTAAAAAAAGATCCAGACCGGACTAGTCCAACTTGTCCGAGTTAGTTAAGGATAGGTTTGACATCGATTTAGGCTGAGGGGAAAAAAATTCGGACTAAACCCGACCCGTGATAGCCTTTGGATCGGGTTAGCCCAGAGACCCAGACCGCCTCAGCTCGAAGGTCTGACCGGATTTGGATCGGACCAGACTAAACGGTAAACACTAGCCACACATATCCTTTATACATGAGTACTTAATTATCTCAGCTATATGGTCCACATATTTGCTCACAGTGTTGGGTATGTTGTTTCTATTGAAATAATGTTTTAGTCCTTTGTGATCCCCTTTTTTGTATTTATTTGTTTTTTTATCATTCCATTATTGAAATAATGTTTTAGTCCTTTGTGATCCCTTTTTTGTATTTATTTATTTATTATCATTCCTTTCTAGGCCTGTTAACGTGTCCAACGGCAACGGAATGACTCATTTCGTTTTCCGTTCCGTTTCATCAATGGTACATACCAGAACTTTCGTTAGTCGTTCCGTTCAGAAACGAAACGACTAATGGTACGCGTTTCCGTTCTGACGTGAACTATATTTCACTCAAACGTGTGAGGAAACGCGTTCTTTTTTAGAAACAAAATAAAAATATGTACCGTTATATGTTCCGTTGAAATGGAACGTAAACGGTAAACGTATAACGAATCTTCCGCTTGCAGGGCTATAATCCTTTCCTTGCTCTTTCTTTCTTTCTTTACCCTTTTTTTTTTTTTTTTTCTGAATCATGTGGCTACTAATGTTGCGTATTTGTTTGGAAAATATTTTGAGTCTACCCCTACTACCGCCTAATTAACTGTTTACGCACTTTTTTATGAACAATGATTTTTATCTATTAAACAGAACTAGCTATATTATTATTAAGAATTATGCATTGTCGCGAACAACAATATCTATACACATGCAGACTTGTATGATTTTTGTCATCAACTTTATATCCTTTCAAGCAAATATAGATAATTATTATTAACAACAAATATATGAATGAACTGTTAGATAAACAGTAAGATTGGACTCGATACATATTTCCCTTGCCAATTCATGACTTCATGTGTAGTACATACTACAATTTTAAATATATTCGGTACTTGAATTTTCCTACATCCGACGCTGGTTTATTAATTTGATGTTTTAATTAAGATCGCCTCCATTTTTTTTACCATAATTCATTCGCATATTTAAGTGAAAACAAACAAATCTACAAACGATTTTTTTTTGAATTAAGGGTATTTATTTAGAGAGGCATATTCCAGTCAATAGAGATTTTATCTCTCCCGGCGTCCAACAGAAATTGAACTCGTTATCTTTAGATAAACGATGGAGCCACTCACCAGCTGTACTCCCACGTTGATATACAAACGAATTTAGTAAAGAAATATGAATGAAAATGTAACTTTTTAAAGCTTCAACCAAACTCCTTTTGACTTTGAAATCCATGAGGTCAATTCCACAAATAAGACTTCCACGACTTGCAATTCCTCAAAAGTAAGGCACCTCTTTCTTCAAATCTTGTTTTTTTCGCCTCTTCTTGCCAATAGACAGTTTGGTCTACGATCTTGTTCACATTATTGTGCATTCTACTCATGTCAAGAGAAATTTAAAACTATGTTCTCAACAAAATATATAAGAAGTCAACTAGATGGCCTTAATACCATGGTCATGGGGCCCACATGACAAAACAGCGCCACTTGGCACTCTATGGTTAGGTGCCTCTAGGCAAATGAAGCATCAATGTGTTTTGAGAAGGATATTCTTAATGTACAGGAATAATGTAAAAATTACATAGACTAAAAAAGAATAACACAAGGCAATGTACCTATACAAAAAGAGTTGATAATTAGAATAAAGACTTTGCTATCACTTGGAACAATTTGATGTGATGGCAGTCATATACTCCAAAGTGTAACCATCACCTCTTAGGTAGTAGCACGAGCCACGAGAGGAGAAACCCACAAGAAACATATGCATATGCTTATCTAATTGAAGTTAACACAAGAGTGCTCAAGCAAGCAACAATTATGAATTATCAGCTCCAAAGCAGGGAAAATGGAATAAAGTTGTTTCGTTTCTATTGGCTGAAAGGCGAAAATAGAATAAAGTAATTAGTCCAATTGCATTGAGCCATTATGAAAATTGAAAAGTATCTCAACCAAAACCACAACAAGCTTTCTTGAAGGAGACGACCACTAAAAAATAACCAATCATCCAACAATTGGATAAGTTAACAAAAGAAAATAAAAGGACAAAACAACTTTTAGTTACTTTTACATTAATATAGACAACATACCAATAAAGTAACCCTCAATTGTGCCATCATGCTAGTTTATCCCAGACCATCATATTGTACCTGTGGAAGAATGAATACGGGATACATTTTGGCGACAATCAATTCGATTGAAAATACCAAGCTGCAAATGATAAACATAATAAGAACCAAAAGAAATAATTCTCTGACAATCTAGCAAAATAATATGCAAGTTTCCATTTGGAACTGAATAATCAGTTGTATTTTCTCCTAAGAGCAACGTAAACATTATATCAGAGACACAAAAATTCTTTGACAAATTGCTCCGTACCTCATCGCTTAACGATTATTGATCAGGAAATGGGACTTCTGTCAAACCTTACCACATGAGCTGGAACAGGCATAGCTAGGTATAATTGAGGAAGGTACAGCTTAGATCTGTTGATACGGTGGACTTTTTTCAAGCTTTACCACATAAGCTGGAACGATTATTGATCACGATTTCTGACGAATGCCAAAGAGGAAGAACTGACAGAGAAGGTGGATAATTTTAAAGGCCCATCAGTGGCGAGTCCAGACTTTTTTTAAGCCTGGGCACAACAGTTAATGTACTAAAATTAACTTATAAATATAAAATAATAATAAATAATAATTTTAATATAATAATAATATTTTTTTCAACCTAATTGCCAATAGTATTTTGTCAATTTACTCATAAAAGACATAAATATAACTTTTTTAACTTTAATAATGTATGAATGCCATCTATTCAATTGGATAACTTACTACTTTATTATAATATGATATAGAAAATTAGTTCATCAGTTTTATTCAACACTACATTATTTTATTACCTCTGTGCATAAATACTTTAGTGCATTAATAATAATGTGATCCAACATCAAACTCGCTATATTAACTCATAAGTGAATAATAAAGTACTTCTATTTTTAAATTCATCTTAAAATTTTTTCATTCTAACTATATATCTTTTGAATAGATTTTGCAAAGCTAATTGATAATGTGCTAATTTTAAATAAATAATTAAATAAACAACTTTACTAAACAAAAAAAAACAGCACTACATTTCTAAATTAATTTTATTATCATCAAATCAACCATTTCAATTAACTTGCAATCCATTAATTGTTTATGCGACCATATTACAATATTACAAAGAAACTAATCTCTTGTGGGGCAACGAATTATTCTCTTCCAAAATATAACAACACATACACAAAAGATATTGGACCCAAAAAAAATAAATAAAAGAAAAAAAATAAAGAGACACATCAGAACATGCCAGACTTGGGTGTGAAAAAAGAGTACACACCAGCAAGGCGAGAAAAAAAATATGGAGCATCATTAGCACGAAAATTATGAAAGAAATAAAATAAAAAATAACATGAGTAAGCATCGAGCCTGGACACCTCATGCAATCAAGCCTGGGCACCCAACTTTTTTTTAATAAAATTGCAATTGAAACTAATAATTGTAATTTAATTTTTGTAAAACAGGCCTGGGCCCCTACATGGACTGCCCATGAGGCCCATTGAACTGGCCCAAATTGGAAGGTACAGACTTAGATCTGTTTCGACAGAGGATTAGGCCCAGTATATTTTTCTTACGTTGCCTTTAATTTTGCTTGTGATACTGTGCTCATGCTGTCATGCATTATCTTCTAGTCTCCCATAAATTTTCAGCATTTGATCAATTTCCTCATTGGGGCAAAAATAAATCCTACTGTCTTTATATGGAGCGTCATAACACAAGCTGACAGAAAAACACTGAGGTAAAATTTATAGGGAGAAATGAATTGTAACTTAATTAGTTAAATTCGAATTGAGTCTTGTTATGGAACCGGTTATACTTCATTTTGACAGGAAAGCCAACAAAAAAAGTAATTTTTGCTATTAATTGAAATATGTATTTTATTTAATAATCGGAACAATAATCTACCTGTTTCTAAACTAGGTTTCCATGCGTCCAACTACTCAATAATTAGACCTTACTTTTAATAATTACATAATTTCATCTGTTAGTTTTGTCAAAATTGATTACTGCTACAGTGTCCCGGGTTTCGAGATGATAATATTTCTTAATTCAGCTGATATAATCTCTTAATTATTTAGTTAGATTTAGTTTTTTCTTTCTGTAACAAACATTTCGGTCAGCTTAGGCTAATTCAGGGCGTAAAGTAATGCCTAGCATTAGTAAGTGCTGAAATCTTTTAGAAAATCAAATCAGAACCTGAGTGATGGTCATGAATAAGTTACATCGGTTTCATTATTTTCTTGAATAAATGAAATTACATACTTAAAAAATTTTCTACAGTTGATTACTCTGTATTATAATCACTGAAAAAAAAATTGGACAACATTTGAATAAAAATTTCACAGGAAATAAACTTAAAGAAAGGGCAGACTTAATAGGACACAGGCTGACAGGCATGGTCTTTCTCTAGCTTTGCTCTGTAATGGGTATGCTGTGTAATACAACGGTCTCAACCAAAAATCACTCCCCACTCGAGCCCATCTCCGGTAGTTGCCTTTCCTTCCTCTGCTGACCGTTTCCTCATCTCATCCAAAATGAATAGAACACATGCACTTGACATGTTTCCATACTCACTCAAAACGTTCCTGGTTGTAGTTCAAGTTTGGCCTCTACCTGGTCCAAGATTGTCGGGCCTCGAGGGTGCGCAATCCAGAAAATCGAGTTCCAGTCATTGATGCCTGATGAACAAATGCATAAAGCATTATCAGGAAATACATCTTATTTTCCGGTGATGCTGTTAGACCATTAAATGTGCAACTAGAGGAATATTGTACATGTTAAACATAAAATCGATTTTATTATGTTAATTAACTCAAACGTACCAATAGGAGTAAAAGCCTGATTGAGACTCTTCTCTATGTTCTTGGAGATTAGCCCAGGCACATCTTTGAGAAGGTGGAAGGTAAGACCTACTTCACGTAGATGGCCATCTATGGCTCCCTCTGAATCAGGTAGGATTGTCTGTGAAGCTGAAACTAGCTGGAACCATGGCCGCTCAATTGCTAGGTCAGGGTCAGCTCCAACTATGAGAGCAGCAGCGCCGTCCCCAAATAGTGCCTGCCCGACCATGGTGTCAAGATGTGACTCTGATGGGCCACGGAAAGTAACAACTGTGATCTCTGAGCAAATCACCAACACTCGGGCCCCACGATTGTTCTCAGCAAGGTCTTGCACCATGCGAAGAACGGTGCCCCCAGCAAAGCATCCTTGTTGGTACATCATGAAGCGGTTGACAGATGGACGGAATCCAAGCGTTTAGTGACTTGATACTCAGCACCAGGCATGTCCACACCACTAGTGGTGCAAAATATAAGGTGTGTTATCTTTGATTTTGGATGGCCCCATTCCTTGATGGCCTTGACTGCTGCCTCCTTTCCAAGCTTTGGAACCTCCCGGACAACAATGTCCTGCCATGCATCAAGAGAAGGCGCCATGTAAGCACAGAAGTTTGGATTTTCATTCAGAATCTCCTCTGTTAAGTGCATGTATCTCTTTTTTATCATGGACTTGTCGCCTGAATGTTTGGTAAAAATGAAAACATTATTAGTAATTCAGTGAAACTATACTAGTGTTTGCTACATCAAGAAAAGAGAGCACTCTAACTCAATCCATTGCTTGTTTATAGCGTACTAGAGTTTCTAATTTTTTTTTTTTTTTAAATTGTAGTTTCGTCATGATGAAGCTTAATTGAAATTTGAAAACACTTACACATGCGCTTGAACTTCTCTTTCAGCTCAGTCATATGCTCGCTTTTGGTGATACGGAAGTAATAGTCAGGATAATCAGCCTGATGCACACAGTTGGTCGGTGTGGCAGTACCAATGGCCAATATGGTGGCTGGGCCCTGAGCACATTATGCTTGTCTGATTTCCTCAACTTTGGCCATGACTATTAGGTGTCTTTTTTTTAGGGTCGACTATTAGGTGTCAAACAGAAAGCAAGGCTTAACAAAGGTTATAGGGGTTTTAGGGTTTTTTGTTCTTGGCTAATGAATTAGAAGGCTTTGATAGTTACTAAAGCAAAGTAACTCTGATGGAATGGTGAGGAGAGGTGAAAGGAGGAAATGATTTATATAAGAAAAAAGATAGGGGTAGGTCCTGATAAAGACTTTAAACCCAGTATCAAATAAATTTATATACCTTGTTTTACCTCACTAGTCGTTCTGGTAAAGCTAAGGGTCGAACCCAAGAGACGGTACAATTGATTACTAGATTTTACTTCTTCACGAAAGCTAGACAAGACAATTTTTGGAATTTTATGATTTTAAAAGACAATTATCTAAAGTGCAAGTATTAGAAATATTTTTGGTATTTTCTGGACTCAAACATATGCAAATAATGTCCCAGGACTTTGTGTTCATTTAGTTTAGCTTTAAAGTACTTCTACCCAAAATTTTCACCAAGGCAGAAGGTAATTTTAGACCGAAATATACAGATTTCGGACCGAAATCTATATAAGTCGTGTCAAAATATACTTTAAACTCTCTGCTTTGACTTGACAATTTTATACAACACTATATGAAGGATACTTGTCGACCAGATCTAAATTCTTGCCTCAGCTGTCGTATTTTTGATTTTGGAATTGATTTGGAACTCGATTTTCACCACGTAAATGACTAAATCTAAACTTTCGTGTCGGATTTTAGTCATTTAAGATTATAATGTTGGATTTCCAGAGGTATCTAAGTCCTTTCGGATCGTTTAGAAACTACACCTTTCGGTCGTTAAGTTAACCTCATCTTTCGAGCGTTTGGCTTACCTCAATTACTTAATCAATCATGTGTTTAGTCTAGTTTAATGCCCTAAAGACGTCGTGATTCATCCATAGGTAAACATCAAGCAAACAAATAATATAATTAAGCATATCAATAATTCTCAACACGATAAATCACATAACATAGTAATCAATCCATCAAGTAATCACAAATACTAAATTAAACTACTACTTAGCCCTATGACATAATTAATCTATCCTAACATGCAAGTAAAATAAGATACAAACTCCATTTGATCAAAATATCAAGAGAAAAGGAAGGAATAAACCAAATATCGCTTCTAACTCGAGATATCGATCTCCTAGAGCCGTGGTTGGATCGGTTCTACTGCTGTCGCATCCAGAATCACTCCAAATTTGCTGCCATGTTCGTGCTCCGCTGCGAGAGGTGGAATCCCACGCCTTTCGGCGTGAGAACGGTGGTGGAAAAGGTAGAAAAAATGTTATGGAAGGTGGGATCCGATGGTGGAGAAAGTTCGCCCCTTTCTGGTCGAAATTCATGCCCACCCATGGAAGGTCAGAGAGGCGGCTAGAGCAATAAATCTTCTTTTCTTCTTCGAAACTTGTCAAATTTCACTTTCCATACATGGATTTCGGACCGAAATTCCAGAATTGAGCACTGATAGTATTTTGACCATAATTTCTTCATCCGGACTCCGATTGAGGTGATTCAAAGATCGTTGGAAAGCTTGGGATGAGCTCTACAGTGCCATGGATTCCATTTAGTTATTTTCTTCCCAAAAATTCTTCCTTTTGTGCGATTATTATGTCCAATCCACCAAATTCCTACAAGACAAGTCAAATTCCACGGCAATATCCAATCTTGACAAATATAGCACAAAAGTACAGTGAATATCATTGATTTGAGTGTTATTTCGGTGCTAAGTATGGTCAAAATTCATATATAAATAAGAGATAACAAATCTCCCCAAACTTAAATATTTGTTTGTCCTCAAACAACATCCTAAGTTTAAAGGAATCAAATATACTTAGACTTACAATCAAATCAACTCAAACCAAACAATGCAATGAAAAATAGATCAATCAAGTTTACTCAAAGATTTCACACAACGAGAAAATTAAAGCAAGTTTAAAAATTCAATTCAAAGACAAGGATTTAATTTTCTTTTGGATTGAAATTGTGCCTCTCTTAGCTCTAATGAATTTCACTTTTCAAATGCAAGAACCCTAACTTCTCTTCATCAAAACAATTGCAAACTCAATTTGATTTGTCTGTTCTTTTTCATGACTCACAAAAATTTGTAAAGGAATTTTATCAAAGTTGAAAATTTCATAATGAACCCTTCTCAAAATCAATTTTATTTTCACCAATTTTTATTGTGCAAGTCGAGTCGTGGGGCTTTGCAATCTAGAGGATTTAATGCGAGTCATTGACCTTGTAAGAATGCTACTGGCAAATGTCGCACCAGGGAGGTTGGTCCGATTTTTTCGAATTTTTCGCTACAGACTATTACGGACTTTAACCATTTTTCTGCTAAGTTCCTTAAGCCTCCGATATTTGTGGTTAAGTTAGGAAAAAAAGGTCTCGACGCGTCCTCGTTTTCACAACTATTTAGATTTAAATCATTTTAAGAGTTTGCTCGTTGGTGATTCAAGCATTCAAAAGCGCATTCAGGTTCATCTTATAATTTTCAAAATTCATAAAATTCGTTTTTAACAAAAATTTGCAAGACACAAAATCGTTCACTCGACAAAAGCTTGTGAGAATCGACTTAAATCATTTTGACAATTTGCAAGCATCCAAATTCAGGTTTTTTTATTCTCAAACTAATTTTCAATTCGGTCTATTGGTGCACAAATCAATTTTAAAGCCTTTAAACAATCTAAAGTCTTTTAGTAAAATTTTGAAAAGTGCTTTAAAAATTCAAACAGTGTGAAACAGTGAGTATTTTCATCAATTTATCCAAATCAGAGACCAGGCATGCACCAAAAATTAATTTCCAAAATTTTCAAACAGTTCTGCTCAAAATTTCAAATTCCTGAGACTGATTTCGGACCGAAATGCAACAAAATTTTTTCAAAAATGGCCAAAACAGAGACGAATTTGCATCAAAATTTTTCAATAAATCCAGAATTTTATTTTCCACCTATTCTCCCCAAACTTAAATCAAGCATTGTCGTCAATGCAATCACAAAGATCATAATTAAAAAGATGGAAAAGAGAAACTAACCAAATCAAGGCATGGATTTCCATATGAATTCGACTCTGTTTGGCACGGGACAGCAGCTCTCAACTTGAGTAAATCGTGGCAGCAATGTAGGAGCTTCGTGGCAGCAACGGGATATGTTTTCTTTTGGCATGCAACTCGCATGAGGTCGTGCGTGGGTCATGCGCTTCTTTGTTGCTCGACCCGTGGTGCTCTAGCACAAGTTGCAAGTAGGACATCCACAATCAATCAAAACTTGGGTTGCCTCCCAAGAAGCACTTCTTTTAGGTCACGAGCTTGACCACCTCTCTTGTTCATCTTATTTTCACTTGACGTCCATTTAGCGCATCATAATTCACCCAAAAGTACTTGAGAAAGATCTTTGAAACACGCTTGACACTTTCTTGTTTTGATATCATCTTCCTTCGCTCGATTTTGATGTGATACGTGATTCGTGGTTTGTCGTCTTCCATCACATTATGATTCTCCAAGCATTTTTCAAGTTTAGAGCTCAAGTCGATTTTGGTAATTTTTCCTTTTGTCATGTTGGATGCCTCGACTTCGAGAGGTGTACCACCATTTTCTTTTTTCTCAAATTCATCAATGATAGAACGTATTGGAGGATCCTTCAATTCCAACTCATTAGATTTGTCAATATAAGTTAATCTAAGTGGAATAAAAATTGAAAGGAAATTGGGTGCAGGTGCTATAACTTTTGGTTCTTCTATTTTTTCTTGTTCTTCAAGTTACGTCTCATCATCACTATTAGTCTCATAACAAATTGAAATTTCTTTCAAAGAACTAAAACTATCTAATTCTTCATTACTTTGCAATGTTATTTTATCATTTTGTTCATCTTGTGATATATATGAGGAACAAGGTTTTTGAACAATTGTGGTCTCAAATAGCTTTTCTAGTTGTGTGGTAAGAGTTTTGAATCTAGATGATAGAGAATTGAATTTTTCAAGAATTTCCTCATTTTGTTTTCTTTGCTTGTCCACAACATCTTTACAAATCAATTCATCATTTGACAATTTCAAAAGTAATTCAGAATTAGAAGTTTCAACCATAAAATTCGATTTAGATTCATCTTGAGACATGAATATGAATTACACCTAGAAAAACAAGAGATATTAGTCAAACCAAAGTTATATGCATCATGTATGGGCGTTGCTTCAAGTTGTCTTCCCCCACATGCTTTTTTTATCGTATTGTTCACCAAATTGAGTTGATGTTTGAGTCGATTTTGATGCTCGCTCCATCTTTACTTGCATGCTGCCTCTATCTTGTTGTTCACCACATTGAATTTGTGATATAATCGTTGCATGCTTACATCCTTTGGATCTCCTCGTCGTCTCCAATTGTCCTCAGTTTCATGTTCACGGTCCTGAAAAGAATAATATATGGTGATACAAGTGAAATTTTTTTAAAAAAAAATGAAATAATAAATGGAAGATACAATATCTAGTCTCTCGTTACTAAAGTAAATTCTAATATCAACACCGTCCCTGGCAAACGGCGCCAATTTGATAGAGGTTTGAAACCTGGCATCAAATAAATTTATACCTTGTTTTACCTCACTAGTCGTTCTAGTAAAGCTAAGGGTCGAATTCAAGATACGGTACAATTGATTACTAGACTTTACTTTCTCACGAAAGCTAAACATTTAATTTTTATGGAATTTTGGATGATTAAATCTAAAGATGCAAGTAACTAAAATATTTTTGGTTGATTTTCAGGATTTTCTGGACTCAAACAGATGCAAATGAATATCCTAAGGTTTTGGGTTCATTTAGTTTGGCTCTTAAGTGCTGTTATCACGTGTTTTCACACGTGACACCAAAAATTTCGGACCAAAATATATAAATTTTGGACCGAAATTTATATATATTTCGTTCTGAAAAGAGTTTTAGACTCTCTATTTTGACTTAATATTTTTATACAATGTTGTGTGAAGGTTACTTGTTGACCAGACCTAAGTCCTACCCTCAGCCGTCTCAATTTTGGTTTGGACTTGATTTGGAAATCGGTTTTCACCACGTAAGTAAACTAGTTCTAGACTTTCGTATTGGAATTTAGTCACTTAAGTTTGTTAAGTTGGATTTCCAGGGGTATCTAAGTCCTTTCGGATCATTTAGAAGTTACACCTTTCGGTCGTAAACTAACCTCCTCTTTCGAGCGTTTGGTTTATCCCAAATACTTAATAAATTAAATGGTTGTTCTAGTTTAAAGCCCTACAAATGCCGCGGTTCATCCATAGGTAAACATCAAGCAATCAATTAATCAAATTAAGCATAACAATTAATTCACAACAAAACAAATCACATACCATAAATAAATCCATCAAGTCATCACAAATACTAAACTAAACTACTACCTAGCCCTAAGACATAAGAAATTAGTCTAACATGCAAGAAAAATAAGATACAAACTCCATATTCAATACAAGCAAAGAGAGAAGAAGAGATACAACCAAGTAACTCTGCTAAATTCCTGTTTGCAAGGTTCTGGAATCGTGGTTGGATCGGTTATATCGCTGTCACGTCCAGAATCGCTCCAAATTTGCTGCCATGGTCATGCTCCGCTGCGAGAGGTGGAATCCCACGCCTTTCGGCATGAGAACCGTGGTGGAAAAGGTGGAAAAAATGTTATGGAAGGTGGGTCCAATGGTGGAGAAAGTTCGCCTCTTTTCTGGTTGAAATTCGTGCCTAAATACACCCATGGAAGGTCAGGGAGGCGGCTAGGGCAATAAATCTTCTTTCCTTCTTCGAAATTTGTCAAATTTCACTTTCCATACATGGATTTCGGACCGAAATAAGAGAATTTCGGACCAAAATTCCAGAATTGAGCACTGATAATATTTTGACCATAATTTCTTCATCCGGACTCCGATTGAGGTGATTCAAAAATCGTTGGAAAGGTTGGAATGAGCTCTATAGTGCCATGGATTCCATTTAGTCATTTTCTTCCCAAAAATTCTTCTTTTTGTGCGATTATTATGTCTAATCCACCAAATTCCTACAAGACAAGTCAAATTCCACAGCAGTATCCAATCTTGACAAATATAGCACAAAAGTACAGTGAATATCATTGGTTTGAGTGTTATTTTGATGTTAAGTATGGTCAAAATGTATATATAGATAAGAGATATCAGGTCCAGTCATAGAAAAAAGAAAAGATTAAACTGGTACATTACATGTGACAGCCGGTTTGTTTTAGCAGCCAGTAGTAGTACTGTAGTAGGCGAGTGCTCAGTTTTAGAAGAGTATGACAAATTTGAATAGACCAAATTTTCCTAAACATGCATGCAATAATTTTTTTTTTAACAATCACTCGGCATGCTATAATTCAAAATAATGGATATTCTAAAATATTAGAATAAATGACATGCTGTGTAAAGGATACCATATCAAATCTAATGCCTAATACAGCCTGATTGCTCCAGCTTAATTTACATGCGCCACATATGGCAAGACATCCATGCTGACTTGTATACAGCTCATACAGAGGTGCACAATCATTTAGCCGTTGTAGAATATTGCTGTTGTATTATTACCTTTTTCGCTAGGATATCTCAATTAGTAGTTTACCTTTTATAATCGTTGCACATATGGACTGTACACTCTGTATATATATAGGATGTAAGATTGTTGATAATGAATAAGAAAAACAGTATTACAATTATATCATGGTATCAGATCACCCTTTCTAAACCATAGCAAAACCTTTTCTCTCTCGCCAGGAAGCAAGACGATCGTGGTTGAGCTAAGCCATGGCAGGATCTGACACAGAACGCAACAAAGGGCCAAAACTGACAACAGAGGGCACTCGCTCCTACATCAGCGACACAAACACCACATTGAAGCTTATCTTTGTCCCTCTGAATGGTCGGAACTATTTATCTTAGGCTAAAGCCATCAGAATCTCACTTGGGGGTAAAGGTAAATTAGGTCATATTAATGGCAGATTACCAAAACCCCTGGACACTAATTCAAATTTTGACCAATGGCAAAGTGATGATCTATTGGTTGTAAAATGGCTACTAAATTCAATGGAATCAGACATTGAAAATATTTTCTTACTGTTGGCTGATACAGCCCGTGATTTGTGGCAATCTGTCCTAGGCATGTATGGTCAAGAAAATAACCATGCACGAATTTATGAACTTAAACAAGAAATTTTTCACATAAAAAAGGACAATCGATCCAACACAGAATACTTGGGATTGTTGAAAACCAAGTGGCAGGAATTAGCTTTTTACCTTCCTCAACTGATCTCAAAGTCATTCAAGCTCGTATCGAGCAAGATTGCATTTACCAGTATTTGTCAGGGTTTGACTCAAGCTATGACCAGATTCGTAGCCAAATTCTTAATTCCTCATAGTTACCTTCTCTCGCCACCATTGCTTCGACAGTTCGGCGCGAAGAAACAAGGCGGAGATTCATGAATTATGGCAACCAACCGGTACCTGAAAATCAGGCCTTTATCAGCAACTGGAACAAGGTAAACCAATTTCCCAAACATGGTGAGCAACCTAGAGGGCACAGTCAAGGCGGCGGCAGCAGTCGTGGCTTACCTAGCGGTCGTGGTAGGGTGCGGGGAAAAGGGAATAGACCTGCTCCGTACTGCGACCACTGCGAAAAACTAGGTCACAGTCGTGATTGGTGCTGGGATCTATTTCCCCACCTCAAACTTTGGCGGGACAGGACCGAAGTGAGGCCTCAAGCGCAAGCAGCGGCCGTCGCACCTATCCCTGCTGATGGCGCAAGCAACAACACTGATCCAGGGACACAGTTCACGCTGGCACAGCTCCAACAGCTCTTGCAGAACTTGAGCTCCTCAAGTCAAACGGTAGGAAATGAAGGTAAGTCTAGATTGAAATTGAAAGAGAAAATAAGAGAGTCGAATTGTTTGTCGGTTACTGCTAGAAGTATCCCTGTACAACAAGTGAATTACCAAATAGACTCATGGATTGTGGACTCTGGTGCCACAGACCTGTTAGAAAGTGCTCAATTTTCAATTTTAGTTACTAATTAACTTAATTAAACATCAAACACAAAGGATCTTGCTAAGCAATCAACACACACATGAGAAAAGTGAATGAATCGATTACTTCTCGCGGAATCGTATCCGCGAGGCTCGACCAATGCATGGGAGTTGATGGCGTGCTTTCCTTTGCCTTCTCCTCCGTCGACGGCCGCCTCGAGTCCACCAAGAAATTTAATCACCTTCTCTTTCAACTTGTGCTAGCAAGAAAGAGGAGAGCAACTAATCCCCAAGGTTTTCTCTCTTCTACCTTTGTCAATTAACTACTTTAATTAATGGAGAAGGGAGAGATCTCAACACATGAGCTAGATGAGGTGGAAAAGAGCAAGAGAAAGAGATGAAAATTCTGAAATTTTCTCTCTAATTTTCGTTCTAGGAGGAAGAGGGAGAGAAAAGGCTATGGTGGCTAAGGTTTCTCTCTCCAAATGACCTCCTTTTATAGACCAACCACTCCACAAACTTTAGGGACCTTTTTACCCCTATTAGGGCAGCCACTATATGGGCTATCAAGCCCATTTTGTGGTTTGTTAAATGTCCACTAATTCAATTAATTAATGGACATTTCTCTTGTACTCAAATCGGGCCTTTAATTTACTAATTAAATAAAGGTCCATAAGCTCTATTTAATTACTATAATTAAATTGTGTTGAACAAAATTAATTATTAACTTATTAATAATTATTTTGGGATTAGTTAATGCATTAATTTATTTCTATATAATCTCCTTGACTTAATTAATTATAACGGTTCGCAACGGTATATAATTAATTAATCAACTTATCATATTTTCGCAATACACTGCTGCGAATAAATAAATAATGCACTGTGTGATTAAAGTCCTATTTGTGTGACCCTTTGAGGATTTATACTACGTTGGCCATGGAATTAAATCGCTATTTAATTCCAATAATCATAAGTGGTATCTAGCAACACGTTATGATTCCCAATTCGCATAAATAATGTACTGCTACAATATCTCAATCCTGCATAAGAAATAAAAGTATCTCCTTGTCTGATTCTTATGTCACATGATATCATCGTATAATCCAAGATAGGAATGTGTCATTCTTGCAGATTATACGTTTCTTGATCTAGAGTTGATTGTACAAGTTGGCCAAACAATCCAACTCCATCAAGGGGCCCAAACAGATATCATCGCTCACTAAGTGAATTAATGAGGGACATACGGTTTTCTTGATGAACAACTTTTCTCCGCACAATTCAAGAGAACATAAATAAAGTCCGTATAGCAGCCCTTATCAGGAATCAACGGTAGACGATATTTATTGAACCTATCCTCATGTGGAAAAGTTGAACCATCTCAAACTTAGAATCAAACTCATATGAAATAAATAATGACACATAACACAATCCATATGTTTATTTCATTGGGTCATGTCATGTACTATGTTCTAATAACATACACATATGCAATTAAGTTGGTAACTCCTTACCTATGATTTGTAGAACTTAATCATCACTTAACTTGCATACTAATCTTTTATGATAATTAATTTTCCTTGTTGATTATCAAGATTACAGACGATTTAGATTTATTACTGTCATTCTAATGAATGATCCACAGAGATCTACAATTCAGATCCTCAACCTGAATGATCTGTCAGTAATAAACTCTAGAAACAAATGATTAAATATCATCAATAACATAAACTAAGAAATTAAGTCATTAAATATTGACTTCTAGGACACAACTCCAACAAGACCACATGGTGAAAAACTCAACCAATTTTACAAATTTAAATGGAAATTGTGTGATGCAACCTGTTGGTCTAGCTGATGGTTCTACAATTGAAGTGAAAGGCATATGTGAAATGCACTTATTTAACAAACTAGTTACCAATGTTCTCTATATGTCGAAATTCCCATCCAACTTACTTTCGGTCAAGAAAATCACAACTGAATTAAATTGCAATGTAATCTTTTCACCGAAGAATGTGATTTTTCAGGACAGAATGACAGGGAAGAAGATTGGTGAAGGAATTTTAGAACGTGGATTGTATGTTGTTAAGCCAACCAACTTTGGTCTTGCTTCTACTTCAATAGATAGCTCGAATAATTTGTGGCACTGCCGTCTGGGTCACCCTTCAGACAAAATTTTTAAAAAAATCTTGTGTTTACCTAATTTAAATTCCAAGTGTTGTGAGGTGTGCAACTTTGCCAAACAAACAAAATTGTCATTTCAATTATCTAGTACTAAATCAAATAAACCATTTCAACTTATTCATTCTGATGTTTGGGGTCCTACTCCTGTAGACTCTTATGATGGTTTTAAATATTTTGTGACCTTTATTGATGATTTCTCAAGAGGTACTTGGCTTTATCTTATAAAATCTAAATCTAAAGTTTTTTCAACCTTTAAGGAATTTGTAAATCTTATTTCAACCCAATATGATTCAAAAATTGAAGTCTTTAGGTCCGATAATGGTACAGAGTATATTAATAATAATTTTTGAGAATTTTTAAAATAGTTAGGTATTATACATCAAACTACGTGTGTTGGAACTCCGGAATAAAATGGTATTGCTGAACGTAAAAATAGACATGTTTTGGAAGTTACGAGATCTCTAATGTTCCAAACTAATATTCCTAAACATTTTTGGTCTGATGCCATTCTTATTGCCACATACTTGATTAATAGAACCCCTAGTGTTGTACTGGATTACAAATCTCCTCTAGAAATTTTGATGAATCGAAAAATTAATCTCGATCACTTAAGGGTCTTCGGTTGCATTTGCTATGTGTACAATCAGGACAATCAACGAGACAAACTAGACCATAGAGCAATTAAATGTGTCTTTTTAGGATATTCAACTATAAAAAGGGGTAGAAATGCATGGACCCGACCACACACAAACTATACATATCGAGAAATGTAAAATTTGTAGAGGAAAAATCTTTTTTTGAGAATACAGTACAGGGGGAGAACACAACTAGAGTTCGGCCAGCAGATAGAGAAGAAATTCCATGTTATACCTCAAATCCCACTCAGCCCATACAAGTTGCAGGAGGTCAGCATGTGCAAAATCCAATGCATGTGCAAACGTTGAATACACAGCCCATATTTGAAAACCAAGAAGAGAATGCATCGAACTTAGAAGAAATTAGCGTTGACCATGCTGAAGCAGATTTAAGTGAACTAGGGAACGTAATAAATCTAGAGCACACTACGGAAGATCCAGGTAACCAAAGCGAATCATAAGGACAACGCAGGTCTGGCAAAATTCTTAAACCTTATACAAGATTACATGACTTTATTACTTATTACACTTTCAAATATCCTATAGAAAATTATTTGTCATATGAAAATATCAATACTAGTTATCGTAGTTATCTTAGTGCTATTTCTAAGGAACAAGGACCAAAAAATTTTGGTGAGGCCAATTCTGACCCAAAATGGCAACAAGCCATGCAAGAGGAGCTTCAGGCTCTTGCGAGGAATAAAACTTGGAATATTGTCCAATTACCCCGTGACAAAAGCCCGGTTGGTTGTAAGTGGATTTATAAGATTAAATATAATAGTGATGGTACTATAGAAAGACATAAGGCTAGGTTAGTTGCAAAAGGATATACTCAAACCTACGGAGTCGATTACCAAGAAACCTTTGCCCCTATAGCAAAAATGAATACAGTTAGAGTCATGCTTTCAATTGCTATTTATAACGATTGGAATTTGTATCAGATGGACGTGAAAAATGCATTTCTTCAAAGATCGCTTGAAGAAGAAGTTTACATGGAACTTCTTCCCGGTCATCTTAAAGCACATGATAGAAATTTAGTTTGCAAATTGAACAAGTCTATTTATGGTTTAAAACGATCTCCAAGAGCTTGGTATACCAAATTAAGTCAGGCCTTAATTTCGTGTGGTTTTCAAACAAATAGTGCCGACCATTCTATGTTTGTCAAGCGCAACATGAGTCATGTCACAATTGTACTGATTTATGTTGATGACTTAATTATAACCGGTGATAATACAAATGACATCAATAATGTAAAAAATTATCTACACAAAAAATTTGACATTAAAGATCTTGGAAAGCTAAAATATTTTTTAGGAATTGAAATTGCTTGCTCTAACAAAGGTTTACACTTATCACAAAGAAAATATGTTTTAGATTTATTGTATGAAACAGGTAAATTAGGATGTAAGCCTATCGAAACACCAAGTGAACTAAATGTAAAACTTTACCCCAATGATGGTAAACCTTTACAAAATACTAGACAATATAAAAAAATAGTGGGTAAGTTAATTTATTTAACTGTTACTCGTCCTGATATAACATTTGCTGTAAATACAGTGAGCCAATTTATATGCATGCTCCTCGTACAACACACATGGATGCAGTCGTGCGAATTTTGCGCAACCTTACAAGAACACCAGGAAAAGGGCTACTAATGCAAAAACACAATCATTTGAAAATCATGGCATACTTTGACGCAGACTGGGTTGGGAGTTATGATCGTAAATCTACCACCGGATATTGCTCGTTTGTCGGAGGAAATCTAGTTACATGGAAGAGCAAGAAACAATCAGTTGTAGTACGATCAAGTGCAGAGGCTGAATATCGTGTCATGGCATCCACCACCAGCGAAATGATTTGGTCAGTGGTGAGGCCAGCCAATTTTTAAGCATGGGCACACATGAATAGAGAATAATAAAACTAATATTAAATTAAAAAATATAACAAACAATAACTTAAACAAAAACAGTCATTTTTAATATTATATAATTGTACTATTACAAAATACATATCTTTCCATAAACCTTTGTCGCTTTATCTAACACCAAAAAAACAATCAAAATAAAATCATTCTAATCATCTAATCTAATGCAATCAACAATCCTTTGGGCGGCTTCATAGATTGAAATCTTTGCAAGATTGCCTCATTAGGAACCTCTTTGAACATATCATTTTCTATATAACCAAATTATCATTCAACCATGTATCTCCCATTCGATTCCTTGATTTGGTTTTAACAAAGTTCATAGCTGAAAATGCCCTTTCAACACTTGCCGTTGGAACCAGCAAAATTAAAGCCAACTTGATCAATTTATATACCAAAGGATAAATAATATCTTTTCTCTTTACAACCAACATTTGAGCAAGATCACCCATCCCATTCAATTGAGAAAAATCTTGATTAACATGCAAATCATGTAAGTAACAATCAAAACCATCTAAAATTTTTCTTCTATAGTTTCAGCAAGTCAAAACCATCTAAAAAATCCTACTTAAGGCAGAGACCAGAGAGTTATGCACAAGTCAAAACCATCTAAAAATTTTTCTTCTATAGTTTCGGCAATAAAGTCAAAATCATCCTCAAATTTTGATTTTCCTACTGAAGGCATTGATATTCAATTGAAATTCTTATTAATAAAATAGATTTCAGAAAAATTACCTTGTGCGTTTGGAGTTCAGAAGCGCCGAGTACATGAGCAGAGACCAGAGAGACGGGCTGAAAGATACAACGGCGACGGAGCACCGGAGCAAGTAGCAGTAGCGAGTGAGCAGTAGAGAGGCAAAGTCGGAGATGAATTGAGAGGCAAAGTTGAATCAACGAATCCTCCACGAATAGAAAAACTAGGTCGCACCAGTCAACTCTTTACAGACTTTACTTTGCCTCTTTTCTGTTTAATTTATTTTTGTGACTTTGTGATCCCAAGAGGTCAAGAGAATGGACCAGTCAAACACAAAACAAAAAATTGCAAAGTGGGCCACGCGCCCACGCACAAGTAAAAGCCCAAATTTGAAATCAAGTGCGGGCACTGTATTTTTTTAAGCGTAGGCATCTGCACAAAGATACATATACGGTCCCTTATTTTCGAAAAATAAGCCTGGGCAAGTGTCCAGCCTTGCCCACTACTGGCCTCGCCACTGGATTTGGTTAAAACAACTTTTACACGACATCGGAGTAGAAAGCAAAGAACCAATGCCGATGTTCTGCGATAATCAGGCTGCCCGGCACATTGCCAATAATTCCGTCTTCCACGAAAGAACCAAACACATCGAGATTCATTGTCATTTTATCCGAGAAAAAATAAAATCAAATGAGATCGAAACTCCCTATGTGTCAAGTAAAAATCAACTATCTGACGTTTTCACCAAAGCTTTAACCAAGATGCACTTCCAAGATATTCTGTCCAAGTTGGGTTCTTATGACATTTATGATCCCAACTTGAGGGGAAGTGTAAAGGATACCATATCAAATCCAATGCCTAATACTGCCTGATTGCTCCAGTCTAATTTACCTGCGCACATATAGCAAGACATCCAGGCTGACTTGTATACAGCTCATACAGAGGCGCACAATCATTTAGCCGTTGCAGAATATTGTTGTTGTACTATTACCTTTTCTGCTAGGATATCTCAATTAGTAGTTTACCTTTTATAATCGTTGCACATATGGACTGTACACTCTATATATATATAGGATGTAAGATTGTTGATAATGAATAAGAAAAATATGATTACAATTATATCATGTTGCATCACTGTATGGTTTACTAAGGGTCAACAATCATTCAGTCAACACCGAATGATCAATGATATGCGTGCTTTCGTTATTGTTTCATTCTGAAATCCTTGAAAAAAGAACCGGTTTAATACTTGGATTACTAATGAGTCCATTGGTGCTAGCAAATCTGAAAGCATCTGAAGTTCCACATTGGACCGTTTTGGACCTCAAATGCACATGGTACTACAATCCGAAAAAATTAAATGTAGTTTTACTGTTCACTCGAATTTCGATAATAAAAGAAAAAAAAATCAAATTTTAAAAATAGTGTTGTAGCCGGAATCCGATTTAAAAAAATCGACTGGATCGAATTCTCAGAATGCGATCCAAGCTTGGATCCGATTCCTGGAATCCGATCCAAGCTTGGATCGGATTATGCTAAATTCCAAGTAAAAATGGCATTTATTGACAAGCATGCACGTGCACCTGTGAACCCATCTCAATACACCCAGGATATTCCGTACAATTAATATTCCGTGCAATAAATACAAGATTTTAAATAATTAAAATAAATATGTTCTTTATATATATAATTTTATTCACTTTATTAATATTATTTTATTTTTGGTAAAAAGCCGAGTTACACGAGTCGTGTCGTGTCGTGTCTAATACGATCGTGCGTGCGTGCGTGTCGTGTCGTGTTATGTCAAACACGATTGTGTTGGAGTCTCGTGTCGCGTCGTGTTGACACGAATTACTTTTTTAATCGTGTCGTGCTAAATGGTAAAAGGAGCTAACATGACACGTATTTTGGCACAACACGACTAACACGTCATGTCGTGTCGTGTTGGCACTTTGTATTAATCGTGTTGGATTATTTTATTATTTTATTATTTTTAAAGGAAAAATTTTACTGAACCGTAATAAATTATTATTTGGTTAATTTTAAACTTTTTATTAATACTTTTTATAAAAAAATAATAATTAGATAAGAACAATATGAGTCAAAGGATGGTAAATAATATGATGTAGTATTATAAATTAATAATCGTGTAGTGTTGAACGGAGAGAAACACCAACACAAAAACTGACACGACACAGTTGATAACCATGTTAACACGGAAAATTGCTTTTTGCACTCCCTGAGTTTGGAGATCCACTCCTTTTTGACAAAAATGCCCTCGAGTTTCAAACTGAATTGTGAACTGAGAGGCGTAAATTGATGGAATACAATGGGTATTTTCGTCCATAAAGGAGTGGATCTCCAAACTCAGGAAGTGCAGGAAGCAATTCCCGTTAACACGCCACGCCACAGTTATGTCAATCGTGTCAAACCGTGTTAGAAACTTATTATTCTTTTTTTCCATAGAAATTGCAAAACAATTATTAAAAATTATTTAAAAATTGAAAAAAAATACGAATTAAAATTTTGAGTTTCACTGTCTACATAAGAATTGTTCTTTTTTGATATTTCATGATAAAATGTATTATTAAAAAATAATAGGATCAGATGACTGAGTAGTGTATCGTATTTAATTTTTTATAAAACTTAAGTAGTATATCAATGATATTGACATATTGTTTATGTTAGCAGAGCTAAGCAAGTTTGTCTGCCAAATCAGTCAACTTTTTTGATATTTTACTCGTATAGAAAAATATTTTTTTCTTAACAATTGATTACTAAATTCATTTTAGTTGTCCAAATTCAATGATCTAAAACATATGAACCCATGATTGTTTCAGAAATAGGGTTACACGGATTATGCTATTTGATCTAAAAAAGAATTACTTATTAATTGATAATGATATTAGAAAAAATAAATACCAATGTTAATAACATAAATGAAAACAAGTTAATGCAAACATGCATAAATTTTCACTGTTATGAATTCAAATGATACTCATGCTGGTGTTTGTACAATTTTAGTACTTTTTTAAAAAGGTTTTAGGTACTTTTAACTTTTGTTCAACACATTGAAGCACATACATAATTGTAACTTTGTAAGAAATAAAGCAGGCAAGTACGAACTAGAATTGATAAAATCACACTCCTCTTATGGTATTACAAGATACAGATACATTATACAGATTTTTAAGTCAGAAAAATTTATAAGCATAGAACTGATAATATGGTCAAGACCCAATTTAAACTGCTTATCATTAAATTTTTTTTAAATACGACCAAGTATATATCATGCATATTCAAGTAAAGAACTAAAGATCTACCCCACCATGCCACTTGAAATAATTAATTGCATCTTCATGTACCTACCAAATCATATCGGAATCGAAATACTAGTTAATATTCAAAAAGTTAACTATTCAAAAAGAAGGAATTTCAACGTTTAATTGCACGGAATATTAATTGTACGGAATATCCAGGGTGTATTGAGATGGGTTCACATGGGCACGTGCATGCTTGTCGATCTATGTTGCACGGATGCGGGTGCGGATATCGTATCCGATTCGGTACGGGTGCGGGGATACGTAATTTTTCGAAATACTAGAATACGGGAGCATATATATAATAAAAAAAAATTATATTATATATTAAAATATTTAAAACTTTACTATTTATATCTAAAAATTAAAAAAACTGTGGAGACTAAAATAAGCATCTTAAGTAATTTACTGGGTGATAGTCTGTCATTTTATACTATAGCTATGTTTTGACAATGGATTTGAAATCAAAATAAAATTTAATTTAAAGAACAAGTGGTACTCTAAACAGTAAATTGTATGTCCAACTTTGTCTTTTAGCCTTCCACGTGATGGCCTAGAGTCAAGAAAATAATAACTTGTTTTCTTTTAGGAAAAAGGGACCAATGAACGTTGCGCACTTACACAGAAAGGTGACGAGACATATATTTTTAAATACTTCTTTTAAACGAATCCATTTGAATCAAACGTATCCGAACATATTTGAAGCGTATCTGAAACGTATTTTGACCGAATCCTCCGGTCAAATATATTAAAATAATAGGATTCGCCACATGGAGTATCCGGTGCGTATCGCACGCGAGTCGCACACGAATCCGTGTCGGATACGGGGTGCGGCATAATTTTGGAGTATCCGAGTAACCTAGTTGTCGATTAATGCCATTTTTACTTGGAATTTAGCTCCCAACCTGGGATCGAATCCGATCCAAGCTTCGATCGCATTCTGAGAATATGATCCAGTCGATTTTTTGGATCGGATTTCCGGAATCCGATCCTACAATATTACTTTTAAAATTTAAATTTTTTTCATTTATTATTGAAATTCGAGTGAACAGTAAAACTACATTTAATTTTTTGGGTACTACATGTACTCGTTGAAAAGGAAATTGGTGTGCGGATATCTTATGTAATTCCTTTTAAGCAAAATATCCTCCATAAAAATATGTACTTAGTCCTTTGTGTATAAATAAGCGGTTGCATTATACTTTACAATATCGTGCCATTTATTGGTGTTTGTTAAATATGCGAATTACTTTTTTGACCTCTCCATTATTTATTTAATAGATCGAGTCTGTTTATTAAAGGTTCTCTTTTTCAGAATTAAGATAAAAAAATGGGCAATGGAGATATTAATCTATTTTGCTATGGTACAAATATGTACTTAAGCCTGCTTAACGTTTACAACGGCAACGGAATTATACACATTCTTTATTCGTTGAGGGTGATGTGATTATTGCAATAACAAGCCCCTCTGATTAACAAGTTTGATTATTTGACATTAGCACCGCTTGAATATAATTAATACCATTGAGGCATTGATCTAGTCAAAATTAACACAGGATGCATGGTAGGTACAACTGCATGCTCCTCTTCATCAAATCACTGTGGATGACAATTGACGACTTTGATCCGTTCTAGTTGATATCGTGTTCACAGAATTTTTTGTTTTGTTTTTTTTTTTTCTTTTTTGAAGATTATTTACATTTGGCATTGTTAAGGTTAGTAGGGTACGTTAGTGGCATAAGGTTAGTATTTTTTGAGGTTAAAGGGGTAGAATGATGAGGGTAGTGATTTGATGGGATTAGCACTATTTCAAGGTTAGACCTCTAATTATCATAATCTATTTAGATTTCTATAATTAGTGTTTTTTCTATCTCTGTATTACATATTGGTGTGTTGATCTAACATATTTGACGTTTCACTCTTATCAGATAATGAACAGATGCTCATTTTGGCCTCTTCAACCATAACAATAATAATTGCCTATCTCAATTTAACTTACACAGAAAGAAAAAAAAATGTAACTTTATTATTATAAATTTAGCAAGTGTCAGTACGCTTTTTTTCCTTTTATGTATCGATAATTTAAGTAGTTAAGAAAAATGACATGGAACATATAATGATTTACTATTTGTTCACCTAATATAAATCCATTATAGTTAATGTGATAGCAATTAGCAAACGTGTTTGTTTAGTTTAGCTCTAAATTTTGATTTTTTTTTCATTGACTGTTGTTGCATCCAATTGAGATTTTGTACAAAGGAATATGTTAGACTTTGATTTATCATATACTTTGGAGAAATGCTAGAGTCCAATATATTGATAGAACAATAATAAACTGATATTCAATTTATAAGAAATCCAATATATTGTCAAAATAATTTTGTTATAGAAGGGAGGTGCTGAATTGTCCAATAATAACAATTTTCTAAAATATCAAAAAAATAGTAAAAAAATATAAAAAATATAAAAATTGATTTCTTATAAATTTTCAATATGGAGAATATATTGAACGGCTTGGATCAATCGTTTGAAATTTAAAAATATGAAAATGATCGTATTAGATGGACACATCCGTCCAATATATTGGACACTAGCATTTCTCTATACTTTGACTATTCTTACGATCCAACTTTGATTTGAGTTTTTCCCTTTATTATACAATTTTATGACATAATTAACTGCAAACCAACAAAGACCCCTGTTGCTAAAGAGGACAAGTTTAGTCTAGAACAATGTCTCAAAACACAGTTGGAAAAGAAGCAAGTAAAGGACAATAAGTATGCCTCCATAGTTGGAAGCATAATGTATGCCCAAGTGTGTACACGTCCAGACATTACTTTCATTACAGATATGCTAGGTAGGTATTTGCATAATCCAGGAATTTAGCATATAAAGGCAGCCAAACGAGTTTTGAGATATCTTCAAAGAACCAAAGACTTTGCACTAACGTATCGGAGATCAGATATGCTGGAGGTCATAGGATATTCTGATTCTGATTTTGCGGGATGTCAAGATAGCTTAAAGTCAACCATAGGGTTCATCTTTATGATGGCAGGTGGAGCTGTTTCATGGAAAAGTGCCAAACAATCCCTAGTGGCATCTTCAACCATGGCAGCAGAATGTGTGGCATGCTATGAGGCATCATTATTTGGGACATGGTTGCGAAATTTTGTCACTGGACTGTGTGTAGTGGACTTCATCCAGACTCCACTAAGAATTTTCTGTGACAATAATTCGGCAGCCATGTATGCTAACAACAAGAGAAGCTCAGCCAACTCGTAACACATCGACATCAAGTTTCTGTCTGTTAAGCAAAAAGTTGAGAATGACGAATTATCAATCAAGCACATTGGAACAAACTCAATGATAGCGGATCCACTCACTAAAGCATTAATACCCAAGCAGTTTCTGAAACATGTAACTAACATGGGGTGTAATTTCAGTTGAGAATACTAGACTTTAGTGGGAATTTTGTTCAGTGGGAGTGCTAGATTAGATGATGGATTTAGTTTATTCAGTTATTCAGTGTATTATGTAATGAATTTCTGCATAAATGAATAAATATTCAGTTTTTCAGTTTCAGTTTTCATTCTCACCTTATTTAAGTTGACCTCACTTCAATTTTTTTTTTTTGGTGACCAACAAAGTTGAAAATAGACACGTGACAGTCACACTTACGTGTATTTTCCACACCACTTATACACATCTTAATTCAATGTCGTTCTTTATAATGATATTGTGATCATTGTGAGTTTAGTTGCGACGGCTTTATAGGATTAGAGACCTGTAAATGCTATAATGTAACGAATGCTTCCTTGGTCTTCTATTATTGTAAATGACGGACAGAATTAAAGGCACAAAATCTATTACCATGAAAATATGAGCTCATTAAGTTAAGGATATTGGATAACACTGAGCATAATAGTTCAAGTGAGAGATTGTTAGATTGTTTGGTGTTGGAACGGCCCGTCCCAATTCTGGGGCGGCCCGTTCCAGACTCTGCACCATATTAGAAAACAATCTATTTTTTGTGGGCTAATTCTGCTTAGTTTCCAAGTCATTAAGTTATGTGGTAATAGGCTAAACGTGGCTGTGAAGAAAAGTAAGATTTTGTGCAGGGATGTGATGTCTTTTATAGGTGGTTATATTTAGAAACATTGGCTATTTTCTGATGGGTAAAATAGACATTGTTTGGAGGCCAAGAAGCCTTTGGCTCTCTATATAAAGGGGTTGGTCCCCAAGGGATATGATAATCACGTTGCTGGCTGTATACATGTATTGATAACAACCATCTTCTGCCTCTCTCTCTATTCTTCCATCAAATAGCTTGAGAATGTGTCCTAAGTTAAGGTTAAGGGTACCAAGGCGTGTCTTATTCTCTTGGAAGACCTCTCTCCCGACTTTGATGCGTGGAATAGGTTTGGTAAAGGTGCACATACATCAAGAACTAGAGAAGATCCATGATTCAGGCCATAGCAATTGAATTAGGTAAGCTTCCGCTCATGATTTAGTTTTGGTGTTTTGGAACGGACCGGTCCAGGTCTGGAACGGACCGTTCCACTGCTGGTTCTGCGAGTTCATATTTTTTGAGTTGCTTATTTGACTTGTTAGAATTGTTTATTCACTTTTTAACTTTAAAAACAAACCCAACAATCTAAACTGCTCGTATTCAGAGGTATGAACTGGTACAAACATGATGAGCATTTGTAAACTTCAAAGTCAACTCAAGAGCATCAAGTAATGATGGGTTCCAGGACCACAACAAGACAAGCTTAAGGAGCGATCAGGGATTTTCCTCTATGAATAAGAGTTGACTCTTTGGGAGTGTTTTTTTATTTTATGAGTCCATAAAATTTAGCCGAACTCCATGCATGAAAAAATTCGTCATACTTAAACTACGTACTAGTGTTCAAAAGGTATGCACCAGTACAAAGTCCAGATCATAATAATAGTCTTATAAGAAGCATTGCCTTCAAATAATTAAGGAAACAACCACATAAATCATAGGAATCAGTACAACCAATTACAAAAAGCAAATACAAAGGTGTTACTACATCTGTATGGTATAGGACATGTACATAAGCCATATGCCATAGGCTAATTGTAATGTATCATCCAAACATCCACCATGGGTGTCCTATATCTAATTAAATAAGATACTCCTAGCTACAAATATCATTATCCAATTTCACAGCAAGCCAGGTCCCTAACATCCTGGTTAATTTTAATCCTAATACGTACGTTATACGTACTTATTTTGACATAACTGTTTTTTTTTTCTTTTTTCTTTTTTTTTTCTTTTTTATTTTTTGATATAGTAGTCAGCAACTGACTAGTTAAGACAAATATATGTTAAAAGTAGAAAATAACGTGACGATTTGAAAGATTAAATACGACTAGAGTAATCACAAGACAATGGCGACACATGCACGAGTGTAAAAACGACCTTATGTTTGACGTTTAACACCTGCATGACAGCATAACCATTACAAGCTAGATATTTTAAGATACACTTATCATTACAAATGATAAACATTGCACCCAATTGACTATAAGTGAAAACCTATGCACAGATACACAACACTCGTACAATTAAAGTTTTCAATCCAGAATAACGAAACCATGACAACTTCTTTAGGGAGAAAAAGGTAGGAGAATTACTCGAAATATCTTAGATTAATAGTCTGCACCATTCTCACTGTAATTATTCCTGGTGCTGAGATCACTCTCCACTTTTCCCGCAATCTTCTACTCTTCATATTTGACCCCTTCTTCAAGAGCCATCGCTCCAAAAGCTCCAGCAATCTTCCCCACTCGCAACAATACCGGTACATATCCGCTACTTATTAATTATTTATCAAATAAAAAATAAAGTAAGAAGCCACTAAATAGTGAATGTTGTTTGATATGGTATGTTGAGGTTAGTGATGGAGGGAAATAAATAAATTATTGATAATTTTTAATTTGTTAGACTTCATTGTTTGTGTACCAACTATTAGCACCGATTCATATATCAAGTTAGGACTTCATTACTTTTCATGACTTACAATAAAACTTATTTCGTAAAAAATAATTCCTTACAAAAACACGTTATTTAAACTATATGAATATATCAGTTAGGATTTTAGAGCATAAAATTTATAATTTTACCACGTCCTTTGGTTAATTTTTAGATCAAGTATCATTTTATTTTTAAATTATTTAACTTCTGAAAAAATCTGGACCATTCAAAATTAATCAAAACGTAAGAACTGGACATATCCAGTCTTTCTTCCCCAACATTTTTTTTCCCCGTGCTCTCAAATCGCGCATCTTGTTAGAACAAAAAGGGGGCCAAATCCCCTCACATGGAGACCCATGGCGGTTATCTTAATGCGTTCTCTGACTTTCCAGGTTATTTCCCCACCAGTTCCCACCTCGGACGGCATTCTCCACGCCTCTCCACCTCTCTCCGGTGAAGAAAAGCTAACTCGACAGAAGTCTCGACGAGATACCAGCAAACGGATCTTCATCAGTTCCGTGCGATGATGAGATTGCAATAGCGATGTTGGCGATTGCAATTTCTTTGCTTATGGCTGCAGAAAAATCGAACAAGAAGAATGAGCATTCTTTTTCACTTTCCAGGAGAAAAGGCAACGAGTGGGATAAATAAATAATAAAAAATGAGTTGCTGAGTTTTTTTATAATAATTTCTCTGTCCACAGTTAGCGCTAACTCACCCATCGGCAGAGGTATCGGCAGAGGTAAAAGGTTAGACCAAAGCGAAGCGCTAACCTAACTAACTCTGTTTCATTTGGTAAACTAACCTGGCGGAAAGTTAGTCACTAATCTAAGTGAAGCGCTAACCTTGGGTTGCCAAACGCACCCTTTTGTGTTCACAGAAGTTGATCTAGTCATGAGGTTAGTTTTATGCAATAACAAGAGTTAAAATTCTCAAAAAGTTAAAACAACAATAAATTAACTTTGTTTATGACTACGTCAGTTTCTGGGATAGGACCTTGTACCGGCATATGGGAATGAGATCCTCTGGTCGTTTTTAGATCCGGACCGTCTGATTTAATCTCAATGGTTAAGGATGCTTCATGCATGATACCAGAATTGATAGGCTCGAAAAAAGTTAACCGTTGAGATTAAATCAGACGGTTCGGATCTTAAAACGACTACTGGTCGTTTATAAAAAACGACTAGAGGATCCGACTCCCCGTCATATGTGTCATTAATCCAGTAATATCCATCACTGAACTCATGCCAGGTACTTCTTGTACATATTATATATATTTTTTTCCATTCAACAATTGAGAAGGAAAAATGAATTCAAAATAATTAAAAAAAAAGCAGAGTTAAATACTATTTTCCATTTTCTCACTATTTTTGGATCGGTGGAAATAAATCTTGATTGGATCCTTAATTATTGACGGAAACTCTTTCCATGTGTTGTAAATTGCAATGATGATCGAAATTTCTTGTGTGAATAAACCTCTCTTCTACATCAACTTTCTTTTTATTAAATTATATTTTTTAAGTACATGACGTATTTTCTTTTGCATTTTGGCTTAATTAGAGAAGTTATCTTAATTTCTTCAAAAATGAAAAATAAAAACAGAGAGAAACAGTCTTAAGCCAATTATAGGCTACAGTTGACATTTTTAAATTCACTCGAACATGAGTAAAAAATAAATAAAAGAACTTCCATGGATACATTACTATTACTCTCTTTGAAAACACATGAACACAATATAAAAAAAAAAAAAAAACCCTAACTAGATTGGGCAAATTTCATCGAAGAAAATGCTCATTTTCTCTTACGAGGCTGTGATGGGAACACTATGCAAGACAACAGTCTCGACAGTGATTCCAGGTCCGAACTTGAATAGCACTCCCCACTCAAGTTCCTCTCCTGTCGTCACCTTGCCTTCTTCTGCTGATCGCCTTCTCATCTCATCCAAGATATGTTACCGTACTATTTTAGAATGTGCTTTGTCGCGCGCATCTTTTCCTTCTTCAACTCAAGCTTGGCCTCAACCTGGTCTCCTGGATTGAGTTGCAGTCATTGATACCTGGTCTCCAAGATTGCTGGGCCTCCTGGATTGAGTTGCAGTCATTGATACCTGCCAAAGGTACGTATACATGTAATTAATTATGAGATATGCTTACTTTTAAGGAAAGATAAATGAGTGATTAATAATTATTTTTTTGTTTGAATTTAACGGACCAATAGGAGTGAAAGCCTGAGCCAGACTTTTTACAATGTTCCTAGAGATGAGCCCAGGCACTGGGTAGGTTGTGTGGACGGTAAGATGGGATGCTAGGTGGCACTTGATAAAGGAGGTTAGTTGACCTGGGTGTAGGTATAACTGTATAAGACTATAAGCTCAAGCAGTGTTGCACATTTGAAGAGAACCACCTACCTGGGGTTCTTACTTGGACTTCTCTTTTTTAAAAATGATTTATCTGGTGACTATACAATGATTCTTTCCAGTTTGAAATAAAAACGCTGAATTGGCTGATAACTACTCGTGAGCACAAACCAAAACTAGCTTTATCAAATTAAAATGCTACGTGTGGTCAATTCTTCAGAGGGTGAATATATTAATTGCTTTAATTAGACAGAGAACCTAATTTTCAAGTTTGGTTCATTGAAGAGGCATAAGCGTAGCTAGGCAGCTAGCTACCTGCAACTTTCTCCAAGTCTCTATTTTGTTAGAGAAAAAAGTCTCGTTTATTTTATTTTTCTCTTTTTTGCCTTTTTCCTTTGGTCAAGAGTTAAAAATTCGTTTTGATTTTATCCTTTTCTTTTTGAGGGTCTTGATTTTTCCTTTTCACACTTGACTGTTAAATTTTGTCACCATTGTCCCGAAAGAATCATAATTTGCGTCAATATAGAAAGCAATTTTTGCACTAGTATTATATCACACCCGTAAGTAGACTATGCTTAATATTCAATAACTGGGTGTTATAGCCCTAAAACCGAAAACAAATTGAACTTTTGGACTTTTTTATAATGTTAGTAGGTATATCTGCTTGTTCCCTTAATCTCTTTAATTAGAAGCTCAAAATAAACTTCCATTTTAAGAATTATGCATATATAAATGCTGATGTCTAGGTGGAGCCGTGGAGACGTTGTGAAGAGAAGCAGATGCCACATCATTTCAGACTGCAACTAAATAACATGGTTGACAGGTACAGAGTCTAAGAATCTCCTAAAAACACAAAGCTATTGAGTTTCTCAGCCACTTGTAAGTTATTATAGAATTATTGCTTGCGATGATAAAAGTTTCTCAATCTACATCTACATTAATTAAAATAAGCTAGTAACACTTTTCAGCATATATGATACATATCCTGTCGTTCTATCGTTAGACTTTTCTTTCGGGGGGAAAATGAAAAATGAGTTGTTAGCTGTCAATTTCTCGAGCCGTGTAAAATGTAAGGCCCTAATCAAAATGGTGTAGACAAGGATTTCAATTCATTTCATTGGATTGGATTAGAATTGATTGGAGATGATTTCCAATTGAAATTCCGTGATCAAAACAAATATAAGAAGAATTGATAGGAATTGAAATCTGATCAGAAGTCATATGTGAGAAGGAAATGATTTGAATTCTGAAAAATACTATTTAATCGTCATCTATTTAAAGGAGAGGAGGGGGTATTAAGGTCTTTTCCAATTACGCATCTATTTCTCCTCTTGAAATCCGACCAAATTTAATTCGACCCAATTTTCAGGATTTCAATGGGGTCGAATTTTCCCATGGAATCTAATCAAATGAAATGAAATCTTACTTTTTATTAGATTCTGATAAGGGAAATTCAATATCGTAAGAATTCAAAATCCAATTCCAACATAAAAAATTAATTTTGATCAGGGCTTAAGTCTTTCGTACTTCGAGGAAAAGGAAAATTTGAAATTTTTCGTACTCCTAGGAAAATGAAAATTTAGGTCTTTAACGTTTTTTTTTTTTAAAAAAAAGAAAGAGACACGGTCAAGTTTTTGAACTTTTAATATAAGGAAAGCTTTTTTTTAGTAGTTTATTGTTTTATTTAATTTTTTTTGTTTTTGTTATCATTAAATTTCGTTTTAACTTGTATATTACTGACCTTTTTTGGGGCGAAATATTATTTTCTGAATGTTTCCTTGCTAATTATTACTTATGCAAATGTTACTTGGGTTAATATGATTTGAATAATAGTACATTTGGTTTCTGAATCATTTATCATTTAACAAATAAGTGCAAACATATTAACTCTTAGATACACTACAAAGTACATAGATAGACATACATAACAAATATAGATTGGCGATGCCCCATATACAAAATAAATTAAAATTTGATATGGTGTGCATTGTAGCACAATATAATATCTAATTAGAATGGAAATAAAAGTTCATTTGATATTTTGGTTCTGATAGAAAGGAGCACCAATAGATGATACAGCACAGTTCGGACTGGCTTCTTTATTTTACTGAGAGGAGAGCGGTACACTGTGTAATACGACTGTCTCGACTGTGAGACCCGGTCCAAAACCGAAAAGCACTCCCCACTCAAGCCCCTCTCCGGTGGTTGCTCTTCCTTCCTCAACACACCGCTTCCTCATCTCATCTAGGATGAACAATACACAAGCACTTGACATGTTGCCGAATTCGCTGAGGACATGCCTTGTTGCACGCATCTTCTCTTTCTGCAGTTGAAGCTTTAACTCTACCTGGTCCAGGATTGCCGGGCCTCCTGGGTGTGCGATCCAAAAGATCGAATTCCAGTCAGAAATACCTGAAATGTAGATTGTTAGAATAATTTGTGCGACGATATTAATTATTGGTGTGGTGGCAACAACATAATGTAAAGGATATCTTCAAAAAAAAAAAAAAAACATAATGTAAAGGAAACACAAAACGATGTTTTATACGTACCAAGAGGAGTAAAGGCTTCGACAAGACTCTTCTCAATGTTCTTGGAAATGAGCCCAGGCACATCCTTGAGGAGGTGGAAAGTGAGACCCACTTCTCGAAGGTGGCCGTCAATGGCCCCCTCTGAGTCGGGCAGAATTGTTTGTGAAGCTGAAACTAGCTCGAACCATGGTCGCTCAATTGTTGGGTCTGTGTCGGCACCGACTATAAGAGCAGCAGCACCATCTCCAAAAAGCGCCTGCCCAACCATGGAGTCAAGGTGCGATTCTGATGGACCACGGAAGGTAACAGCAGTGATCTCTGAGCAGATCACCAATACTCTAGCCCCACGGTTGTTCTCGGCAAGGTCCTTGGCCATGCGGAGAACAGTGCCTCCAGCAAAGCAGCCCTGTTGGTACATCATAAACCGATTAACAGATGGACGGAGACCAAGAAGCTTGGTGACTTGATAATCGGCACCAGGCATGTCTACACCACTGGTGGTGCAGAAGATCAGGTGAGTGATCTTTGATTTGGGCTGGCCCCACTCTTTGATGGCCTTGACGGCCGCTTCCTTACCAAGCCTTGGAACCTCCACCACGACGATATCTTGGCGTGCATCCAGTGACTGCTCCATATAGGCACAGATGTTTGGATTTTCAGTCAGAATCTCCTCTGTCAAGTGCATGTATCTTTTTTTTATCATCGACTTGTCACCTAAATGAGAAAATCATCGTTGACAAAAAGTGTAAGTTGTAAATTAGTAGTGGAAAGAATGTCTATTATAAGGATAATCAAATAGTGCACAATAATATGATTCCTTGAGATTTATAGTTTAAAACTATTCTGATAACAACATTTAAGTTGTTGTCCATTATTTAAACATGTCATGGCTTCTAATATTTCCCTTGCGTACTTTGTAAAGCTTTCGATGCTAAATTGGATCATATATATTAAAATTATTTCTTTTTTTTTAAACAAATATTTAAAATATTTCTTGACTTCATGTATTCCGATATAGTACTTTTTTTTTATTTTATAGTTTAGGTCTTTCCAGCTAATTATACTACATTACTGATGGCATATGCTTTATAGATAGAACCGGAGAAAGAGACTTACACATGCGCTTGAACTTCTCCTTGAGGTCAGTCATATGCTCACTCTTTGTGATACGGAAGTAGTAGTCGGGATAATCAGCCTGGTACACACAGTTACTCGGAGTGGCTGTGCCGATGGCCAGTATGGTGGCCGGACCTTGAGCACGCTGTGCCTGTCTAATTTCCTCTACTTTTGCCATAGCTACTGTTATGTTTGTTTTTTTTTTTTTTTATTTATACTAGAGAAGCTTGGAATTAAATAGGAAGTTAAGATGATTGTTTGAACTTTGAAGCAATAGGACTGGTGCTTTCTCAGCTTACTGCTACAAGCTTGCAACGACCAATGCTTCTGATTTTTTTCAAGGAGGTTGGTTGGTACTTTATAGCAAATGATATGTCAAGGGTAGGTCCAAAGGACGGGCGGATGGATCGCCACGTGGCATGGAAAGGAGGTTAGATTTGGGCCGAGGGAGGGTTAGTTGGGAGCATGCTGATACCAAGAACAAGGTTCTCAGGCCATCCGTCAATTGGATTGTTTGTAATAATGCGATGGTTGACTGTAATGTGGGTCCAACTGGACCAATTACTTGTCCATTGTTTAGCGTCCAGCACAAGAAGTCTACACTGATTGTGCAGCATTAGATCAATTCTGTTTCCTTTTCCCCTCTCATTGTCCTTCAAAAGACCAGCCAAGGTCGATTTGGTTGTTGCTCTTGCATTTGTTTGATTGGGTCAAAGCCTGCTTGGACAAAACATGAAGCTCAAGAACAAGAAATTAATAAAGGCACCGACATTACTTTTAGCAAAAATTGAGATACAATGACTTAATAACTTTTTATTAACAATATATGTATTATTATTATTTAATGCTATATAAGTAATTTTCAACAAAATATTTTAATTTTTTTAAATATATGAAAATATTTTATCGTGGATCTTCATAATTATAATTTTGATCGTTAATAAGAGGAATTCCAAATGATCTCTTAATCTAGATTAAATATTAATCTAAATATAGTCGAATTAAAATTTTATTTTAGAGATTAGGATAATCTAGAAGTCTAGAAATAACAATTTTAATCCAATATTCATTCTTAACTATTTAAGAATAACTCTTTTGATCCTGAATAACTAATCTTAGTCTTATTCGACACGATCCAAACACATTCTATATTAATATCAGTAGTTAATAAAGTACATAACTTCAATCTATAAATTTTCTAGCTCTCTCCATACGAAGGTGTGCTTGTTTTGAACATCCATCTATGCCTAAGGAATCATGCACATATAATAAATTTTAAGGGGTATCTTAATCTTATCTAACCCTCAACGGGTGTATCTGAATTATGTACAGATTAACTATTCCAACGTTTTGTTAGAATAACATTTAAACTTAAGGACTGATTAAGTACTACTCTAATTAATATTTTAATAAAATAAGATTTCAGATGAGAGACTAATTAACGTCTAATGTTTAATATTAATTTTCAAAATTAACATTAAACTATGAAATGAAATGTATATATGATGCTAAGTAAAAATAAACAAGCCATGAAAATAAAAACTCTAGCAGAAACAATATTTTTTAATTGCAACACATTATTTAATCAATTTTTCTATTCTTAGAATAAATTTATTCTTAATTATTTTAAAATAACAATCTTGATCCTAAGTATTAGTTTTTAATTTTATTTACATACTATCTAAACACACCCGTACGTAAAGAACGTAAGTGGGCGCGATAAAAGGGAAATATAACTGAGATGGACGATAGTTTTTTTTTTAAGAAAAATTGGGGTCAATGTTGGAGTTATGTTCTAGAAGTCAATATTTAATGACTTAATTTTAGTTTACGTTATTGATAATATTTGATCATTTGTTTCTAGGATTTATTATTGATAGATCATTCAGGTTGAAGATTTGAATTGTGGATCTCTGTGTTTCATTTTAATTAAATGACAATAATAAATATATCTGAATCGTCCGTAATCGTGATAATTAACAAAAAATATTAATTATCATAAAGATTAGTATGCAAGTTAAGTGATGATTAAGTTCTACAAATCATAGGTAAGGAGCTACCAACTTAATTGCATATGTGTATGTTACTGGAACATAGCACATGATTTGATCCAATGAAATAAATATACGGATTGTGTTATGCGTCATTATTTATTTCATGAGTGTTTGATTTTAAGTTTGAGATGATTCAGCTTTTCCACATGAAGATAGATTCAATAAATATCGTCTAACGTTAATTCCTAATAAAGACTGCTATATGGACTTTATTTATGTTTTCTTGAATTGTGCGGGAAAAAATTGTTCATCAAGACAACCGTATGTCCCTTATTAGTATACCTATTGAGTGATGATATCTATTGGACCTCTTAATGGAGTTATATCGTATACATGCAAATTAGACGATCAACTCTAGATCAAAAAATGTATAATCTGCAAGAATGACATATTGTTATCTTGGATTATATAATGATATTATGTGACATAGGAATAAAAACAAGAAAATTATCTATTTCTTATGTATGATTGAAATACTATAAAAGTATAGTATTTATTTTTTATATTAATTGAGAATCATAACGTGTTGCTAGATACCACTTATGATCATTGAAATTAAATAACGATTTAATTTCCTTGGCCAACATAACATAAATCCTCGAGGGTCACACGGATACAAACTTTTAACCAACAGTGCATTATAATTAGTTTATTTGCATTAGAGAATGCAAAATATGATAAATTGATTAATTAATTATATACCGTTGTGAATCGTTATAATTAATTATATCAAAGGAATCATATGAAACTAATTAATGCAAAGTCTAATCCTATAATAATTATCAAATAGTTGATAATTAATTTTGCTCGACACAATTAATATAATTGTACTATATGATTATATATTATTATATGTGCCTTATTTGATGCATAAACTAGAGAGAAAAATGAAATATGACACTTGATATTTTTAGCCTATATTTTTGGACGAATTTTGAGGAGGATTTAGCCCCTTTTCTTATGTCAAAAGTTACTTAGAAGAGGGATTAGTTGACTAGTCAATATGACTTGTAGAAGGGGTCATAGTTTTATTATAAATATACCTCTCATTTGGATGAGAGAATGTTACACAAACCTCCTTATATTCCTTCATAGCTGCCATATTTTTGTTGCTTTCTTGCATCAAGTTAAGGGCTCATGTGTTGAGCATTAATTACCTCTACTAAATATCGATTTAAAAGAGAAAAGTGAAGTTTTGGATTAGGCGATTTCACTTGTTTTGCTAGCACGAAATCGAGTGAAGTTGGTTAATCTTTTGTGGACCTAAAAAATGAGAAGAAGAGGAGGAGACGAGTACACCACCGCCTCCCATGCCGATGGTCAAGCCTTCTATTTATGAAAATAAAAGAGATAAAAATCTCCTACCTTTCTCATGTGCTATTAGTCTTAATTGCTAGACCATTTGCATTTGTGTGCTTGTAAACTGATATTAATAGTAACAAAAATTAAAATTGCACATGGGAAACACTTTCTAACAGTCAAGCCCCTAAATTAAAAGAAAAGGTTCAATACAAATCATCATCAGCAAGTTGCTAATGGAAGAAAAACAAAAAAAAAAAAGGCAAAACTAGCCTATTACAGATTTACAGGAAGAAACCCGAAATCAACAAAATACAGAAAAAGCAAACTTTTGAAAAAATTCCACTCAAGAAGCACTTCAAGGTCAAGGAATAAATCAGGAGGTTGCTTTTCTTGGCTACTTCCCTAAATAATCTTGCGCATCTTTCTCTCCAGATTACAAAATAGGAGATTCCAAAGAGGTCCCCAATTTCTTTTTTAATTGCAGAGTAGTGAAGGATGGCTGAATACCATTGGTCAGTTGACCCACTGACTGATCTGTGAGCAATAGAACTTTCAATTCTCTAAAGAATGAGCAAGTATTGAAAAGGTAATGGACTGATTCACTGTCAGAGTGACATAGTGCGCACATGTTTTGGAAGGTTCCATCCCCTTTTCTGCAAATTGTCCACAGTTGCAATTTTGTTCTGAATCATAAGCCAAGTGTGAAAATCTTGAACCTGGGAGGAATGTTCAATTTCCAAACCTTAGCACGGGCTGTAGAGTGACAAGGGTGGGAGGTAGTAAGTCTGTATAACGAGCTAGTTGAGAAAACACCTGAACAGTTGCTCTGTTTCCAAGAGACGACATTATTAGGTCCAGAGTTATTCAAACGCGTCAGTATAGGAGAGATCAATAGTAAAAGAGAAGTTAACTGACTCATGTCTGTCTGAGAAGTAGTAAGCATGGGTGAGAAAAGAGAGAGAGAGGGTTCTGCAACCTTGTATAAAATTGTTGAACTGAAATCATGTGGTCTGAAGCAAAGGAGAACAGCTCAGAAAAGGTAAATTGACGGATCTGAGAAGCCCAATTACTGTAGTTATAGCAATGTTACTGTAGAGCGCGCGCGCGCGTTCTGTAACAAATGTGAACGGCAAAGTACTTGTACGGGTTAGTTTCTGATCAGTTGAGCTAACTGAATAGATACACCACTTATTATTTGTTTGATAAAAATAAATCAAAATTTGCAAAACCTAACTTCATAAAAGCTCCGTACTTGACAAAAAGAGAATTAATTTTCCATGAGTTGAAAGGCGATGTTGGTAATCAAAGATGGAAATCGGAATTACTTTTCGATATACTGTTTTAACGTATGGTACTCCTTATATCTTGCCAGTTGCCTCCACTGACATTAATTGTATCGATTTAAAAATTGACTGATTACCTACAAAATGTACTCTTTCTGGACAGTCAGTACTATCTAGCCTTTTATAAAAAAACCTACAAAATATACTCGAAGAAATGAGATCATAAGTTAGAGTAATTCTGGCAAACTGCAGAAATGACACGAGATGCGCAGCCACATTGTGTAATATACGAAAAGTTAGGAATACAACAATTTTCGAAGACAAGAATCCTTTTTTTTATGTTGTAAATTAAATCATGTATACTATCTTTTTGTTTTTAATAAAATTTCTGTTGGTGTGGCATCGCCACTGTCATGTACTCTATCTTAAAAAAAAAAGAAGTTAGAGTACTTAACAGCTAGTACTATTAGAATCATTAAAGAGTATTAAATGCAAATCTTTATTTGAACCTAACTATCTATTTAGTATTCAGTTGATATTTGGATGGTTTCGATACTGTCGGGTTTTTCTGAGATGATGAAAGTTTTTGTATAAGTTTTCTGATCTATTACAGAGTGTTGGAAATATAGTTGGAAAACTCAAAATTCATGAAATCATATTCGTTTGATCAATATAGATAAATATCAAATTATGAAATTTATTTTCATCAAGTTTCAATTTTGCATTATCTATTTAATCAATATATTTATACGTCGTTCCGTTGAATTGGTCCATATCATTTCTTTAATCCTATTTTAATTAACTTTTCCGTTGGAGACCATTTCTATACCCAATAAATATTTTTACCGTTTATATATTTGGCCCATAAATGTCTATATTCATCAACAATGTTTACCGTTCCTAGGGGTGAAAACGGTGACTATTTTAACCGTTCTTTCGTTTCGTTTCGTCCAAAACGAAACGAAACGGTTAAAGAATTTTGCGTTTCAAAAAACAAAACGGTTAACGAAAGCTTGAAATGTTTTCATCCATGTGTATTTTCATGGTATTTTATTGATTTCGATCGTTTCATCCAAAACGAAACGGTAGTCAATTTCGTGTCCAAAACGAAACGGTTAACACAACTGACCATTTTCGTGGTCGTTTTAGACGTTATGCACCCCTGACCGTTCCTTGCTAGAGAATTTAATTGGATTAATAATAATGAATGTTGAATGGATTAAAGCTGTATTAGCCGTTAACTAATTTGCTATATAAACAGCCCATCTCGTTGATAATAGATACACACAAAAAGTTATACAGCTTGTCCAATTTCTCATATTCCTTTTGATAATATTTGGTATTCCAAATCTCGATTTTATTATTCTGCTGGATATATTTTTGGATGTTTTCATCAGTCACCTTCATGGTCGTGCCCTAAAAGGTGACAACCCCGAATTATCTTGGTTGCGGTTCCTGTCGCACGTTGAAACGGAATATGTTTAAGGACAGCGCCTAGTGCAATTCGGATAACTTTGTTCCTTCTATTCTTTTTATTCCTTTGACATTTTCCATCTTATCCGATTTGTTGCTCAATTTGCACCAACAATCTTAAGCGTATTTCTTATTCGGATAATACTAAGTGATTAATTATATTTTACTTGGGAAAAATTTTGTGCTGAAATTAAATTGCATACTATTTGAATTAGAAAATTATCTAATTGAAAGGAAATTAAAGTTCTGTTTGATCTATAGCCTCTGTTTTTAAAAAATACATTGTGCTAAATATCAAATTTAATAATCACGGTTATTATAAACTGTCAATATTAGACTTTTGTGAATTTTAATGTTAGAATTTTGAATTTACTTGTAGAATTAGTTTAATCCCTAGTTTAATTACATATAATGATTTAGCCGAATAAATTTACTTGGCAAAGGTCACTTTAATTCAAGTAATCTCTTATGTGAGCCTATAATGATATTTGGCTGAATATTCCTGAGACTTGATTAATTACAAAGAAAATTAGAATCTATGATTTCACATTAGCGTTAATTAACAATGAAGTTATATTTCAATCAATCTTCTTCTCTTCTCTAAAATACTATATAATAAACTAATAAATAATCTAGCTCACGAATTTGAAAAAAAAAAAACCATATATACTATTTAAGATAGTATCAATATATTCTAAGACAAATCATATTAAAAAAATAATAGTAATAACAATAAGATTAGTGGTTAAACAATGGTGTTCATACACTTGTATGTGTCAATAGATTTCAATTTTCTTCCTACCACATTATAAGTGGAGGAAATGTAACTATAAAAAAAAAATGAAACATCTATTAATGTGTTAGATGTTGGAAATGTCAATTTAAAATTAATATCTCGAAAATAGAAATTTACGAATTTACTAGGATGTGTGATATGTTCCCTTTTGTAAAGGTGATTTAATAATGAATCTTTGTTAAGATATAGATCAGTTTTTGATTCAAATAAAGTTGGATATCTATATCTTTCTGATGGATTATTCAATAAGAATATTGATCTTTAACCATGAATCCAAACATGAATATTATAATAATATCTATTGATTATTGAAAATTAATCTGTATTTAGTTCTATTCAACAATTAAATATGAATCCAAATCTTATTTGTGAAATTTGTGTTGAATCAAAATTAAAAATCATCTACAAATAAATCAATTTAATTGTTATGGAAATTATTAAATTTAATTATTGCAACAATAAAAAAAATTTACAATGTGCAAATTGCTTCAATGTTAATGAGGAATTTTATTGAATGAATCAATAAATGAATTGTAATTATGAGCTTATCAGTTTTATCATTGAAAAGGATAGTTTCCGGTATGGATAACACAGCTCATATTTGATCCATTAAATAGGTCATGAATATAGTTTATGAGAAAATTAATTATCTTAATGAATCCATTAAATTGATGAGTAAATGAATAACTGAAAAATCAATCAATTCATTTATATGTGTTGTATATTGAGCTGAAATGAATTGCCAGAATTTAATTGTAAAATAAACAATATAAATTGCATTGAAAAAACAAAATCAAGATATCATGATCTATTGAATAAAATATTACCTTTACCTCTAATAATAATAAATTCTAATTATTTTGACCATAAATTATAACTAAAAATAGTAATATCTTATTATAAAATTGCTATAAATTTCCATTGTCAATAAGAGAAATGCAGAAAAAAAAATTTATTAGTAAATAAATCTTGAATTTATTATCCAAAATACATAAGACCTATCATAAATAAACTTCATAAAATTTATTCATATAAATATCAGTAATACTAACTAAAATATTAAATAAAATAATAATAATAATAATAATAATAATAATAATAATAATAAATAAAATGCAACTCATTCTATTATTTATTAAGGTACTGTCACATCTCGCAGCTGGATGTAGCAGCTCCCGCCACGAAAATACATGTGAATGTACTTTCGTAAGGCTTAACATGGCTATTACACATTTTTTTTTCCTTGTAGACTAATAGATAATATAACGAATATTATCAAACTAAGGTAGGAATAAAAGAACAGAAAAGAAAAATAAAACACTGCAACACAAACGGACTTTTCTACCAATTACATGGTTCAAGTCTCAGCTTACCATGATTTACCACGCTAGATTATTATGACTCAACGAGCCATCATAGCAAGACATTTTTGGCTTAACTTCGCTTGACTTGATCGAGCCCGTCTCTGCAACCTGGAACCCACAACCATTGTGGAAAACATGCAAAAGCACGGAATGAGAATTAAATTCTCAGTGCGGATTTTAGTTCCAGTACGCGGATTTAAGCTAAAATCCAAGTTCTAGAAATAATACCCATAAATAAAATAATTCATTTATGTAACGAGACATATTGAATACTATCTTCATTTGATATAAAATAAAACATACATATCTCAATTTTAACGAAAATAATTGCAAATGGCATCTATCATATAATATAATCAAAACCGGACATGCAACAAAATCTCTCTATGGCAAAAGTCATGTATATGTCGGAACTAAACACGTGGCACGAATCCCATCACAGACAACATGTGTCTGAGCGTGAAAGGAAACTGAGCGTGTTAGGGGTCCGAGCAATTACAGAACTAAGCATAGCATGAGTCTGGACAATTCACATTTTATTCACATAATTCCCTAACACGAAAGCAGGCAAAAGGGAACTTCAAAATTCACATATCATTCTAATAATCTCAAATCTCATAATCTCATAATCACATATTCATATATTCAAAATCACTTAGGCCCCAAATCCAACGTAATTCTGCACCTGATTCGTAAGCTTAAGCGTAGCTTCTCGATATCCTATGATGGTTCGAGTTCTAGATGATCATCTTATCCGGGTTCTCCTGCTTGACGGTCTTTTGAGCTTGATAGTCTCATATCAAGTGATCCTAAATCGGATTCCTAATAAAAACAGGTGACTTCCTTACTGACCGTTAAATACTTAAAGTAACCTAAGTAACCTATTACTAGACGGTTCTTGGATTACCATACTGACGGCCTAGGTTAACCAGACTGGTTAAGATTTGGGATGGTTAAGTTCAAATTCTTTATTAAGGAGATTCTGTTTTAAAATATATTATTAAGTATTTTGTTCTGTTATTTAGTAATTGGTTTTGACTTTCCAGTCATTAAGAGTTAACATTTATTTTTATTACATAAGCCATTAATTATATTTTAGAATTAAAGTATTGTTTTATTTTTTTTTATAATTCTTTTCTAATATCCCTTATATCATATTGATTTATTTTATTAATACTTAATTAATTTGACTTACTCTATATTTATTAAATTATTCATAATATTGTTTATTTGATTATTTAACTAATTGTTATATCGAAAATTTAAATCAGAAAAATCAAAATCTAAAATCAAGAAAATCAATTGGAGATAGAAAATCAAAATCGAAAACTATTTGATTTGTTTTGAGTTGGGATCAGAAAGTCAGTGATTTATGTCAAGGTATCCGTTCTTGGTTTCACTCAGACTATTCTCATCATTTCCCCGAAATCCGAAATCCGAAATCCGACTTAACTAAAGGGATACCCAATTATTTCTAATGGCCTCTCCTTTAATTATTTATTTAATCTCAAGCCCACAATTTATTTAACTTAATCTTGGATTAAGTTTAATTAATATTTAATATTAAGTTTAGGCCCATCATTTAATTATTTCATCAGCCTAAATTAATTCGGCCTATTAACCAACAGCCCACAATTTCTCTTGGCCCAAATCGTCACAATTTAAAACAGGCCCAAAAACCCAAAAATTCTGTTCAGCCCAAATCGGCTAAATCACGCCACAGGGTCCAGTCGGGTCAACCTGACCCAGTTGACCCGAATCGCTCTTATCGGGTCCGCAACGATTCCGACAGGATCCATTAACAAATGGACCAAATCCGATCCGTTAACCTCACAAATTTACCAAGAGGTCCCCATACTTTTACTGTTATTTATAACAGCCCTTTGATTTTACAAAAGAGTCCTTAATACTTATATAACAGCCCTCAGAAATTTACCGATTGGTCCTTGAATTTTACAAAACAGTCCCTGCATCCAGAAAATGCCTACCAGTAACACATTTTCATCGTACCTGACTGGTACAGAGGTTGTACCATGTCTTTACTCCCACATACACATCAACACAGGTACAAGGAAGGTTTCTTTGAAGGTTCATAACCGATTTGGTGATCATGACTCTATTATTTCGGATCTAAAAAGGAATGGATAAGAGATTGGTAATTGTGGAAATACCTCAAGTAACAACAAAGATTATACAAAGGTCAATCACAGTTTCGTCACACTCTTTTCTTCCTTTTCTTTCTTCCTTACCCCAGTACCACCTACTGCTCATCTTTGTCATTAAATGTAAAGAAGGGAAGAACTAAAGTTGCAAACTGAGTTCACAAGAAGGAGAAGCAATTAGCACATCTCACACCACAACTCAATTTCTATTCCCTTCCCCCTTTCTTTTCCGCTTTTCTTCATCACAACCCAATCAAAATCAAGGAAAAATAAGAGAGGAAAAATTAAGAGCATAAGCAGATGTACACCCGAAAAAGAAAGGAAGGAGATGATATGTAACCTATTTATAGGCAGAAGAGAGAAAGAGAGAGTAAGGCGGTGCAGAAGAGCCAATAGCCTCTCTCCACCTCGGCAACCCGATAAGGATGGATTTTTAATGGGCCCCACTTTTAGCTCAGCTCAACGAGGATAAGATCGAGAAGGTTCGAAGAAGAGAGAGCGCACTTGATCTTGATCCGGCGGAGAAGAGGCTACCATCTACGCGAACCAATCGGAGAGGGAGGAGAACGAGAAAATCGAAAGAGGAAGGAGGAGTGTCCGATCCGAAATGAAGAGAGGAGAAAATAAACGGGAATTGATAAATTTTGGAGTCCGGATTTAATCAAACGGTGGAGACAATTCCGAAATAAATTTCCTTCATCCAACGATCCATACTAAATAGAAACTTAAATTCAATAGGATTTGATGTTATAACATTCAGAATTTATTTATTTAGACTTCAAAATTTCAAATTTCAATTATCCAATATTTTGATAGACAATTTATATGTTCATAAGCAACTTATGTTGTATATTTAATTTAATTCATAATGTGATAAGATAGTATAAATTTTGAGTTAGTAATAATAAGATTATCGATTTCTGATTAAATTCCTTGATCATGCTATTTCCATTTACTTGGATTAGGTTTATAAATAATTCTGCTCGTTTTTTATCAAGGATGCTGCAACTCATATAGTTTAATATTTATAATAATTTTTATTAGAATTTTAATTGATTTTATTATAAATTTCAGTATAACTTAATCTTTGATTTTGCTAAAATCATATAAACTAATTATAGATAATACATAAGGTAGAAATTTTCGATTTCAGTTCGATTCTACTATTGTATCGAATTTATTCCTTAGATTAGGTTAGTTCTGAGTATTAGTTTTATAATTTCATTTATTTTAATATTATAAATGGAATTATTCTAATTAATTGAGTAAAATATATTATGGCATTTTCTCTTATTTTACAGGTACATTGGTGTTTTATATAAGCATTAAAAGGCTGGCCACCTTTTAATTCTTATTAACTACAATGGACTTTATTATCATATTAAGAATTAAATTTTATTATCACTGAAATGAAGAATAGCCAATAGTTGCTATACTCCATTTAATTGGTCAACATAACCATTGTTATTATGTATATACGGAAAAAAAAAAAAAGCCTTCAGAGAAATTAAGAAGAAAAATGTGGGGGCTTATAGTTTATTGAAATATGAAACTAATTCTATGTCATGACATGAGATTATAAATATTGATAATGAAGTTATCGCTTAACTTCCATATAAATGAATGTAATGGTGTTAGGAATAAAAGTGGAAATTATTGATATAATAGTAAATAAAATCTTACTAATAAAATCAATTAAATCTCCCGATTTGTAATTATTATTCAAAACATTTATACTTGATCAATTATTGATAAAGTTATTATAAAATCCAGTAACAACTTCATTTCATCCCTATATAAATTTATAAAAGAAAAATATGAACGAAAAAAAAAAGATAAGATCCTTTATGTAAGATCGAATAAATCATGAACATTATCAAATAGGTAAACAAATAATCATACATTGAGAATGTTTGAATAAACCATATCATATGGTAATAAATTTGCTGCAACCAAATGACCAAAAGAATTATTATCAGCTGCACTTATTACCAATCCCACGAATCAAAATTAAAGTGAAAATAGAGCAGCAATTGAATTCAAATATGAATTGACTTATTAAAGACAAAAATAAATAAAGAAATATATCAAAAATGAAAAAAAATAATATATATCAGAAAATAATAAAATGATTGTCTAACTAAAAGACTTATATAGAACTTAGGTTATATATTCATCGAGGGATGGGTGTTAGAGTTATGTCCTAGAAGCCAATCATTATATAGCTACTTCTATGGTTTATGTTATTGATGATATTTGATCATTTGTTCCTTGATTTATTTGTTGACAGATCATTCAGGTTGAGGATCTGAATTGTAGATCTCTGTAGTTCATTTATAATTAAATGACAATAATAAATCTAAAAGGTCCATAATCTTGATAATTAATAAGGAACATTAATTATCAGATAATATTAGTATGCAAGTTAAGTGATGATTAAATTCCACAAATCATATGTAAGGAGTTGCCAACTTAATTGCATATGTATATGTTGTGGAACATAGTACATGACATGACCCAATGAAATAAATATATGGATTGTATTATGTGTCATTATTTATTTCATTTGAGTTTGATTCTAAGTTTGAGATGGTTCAGCTCTTCCACATGAGGATAAGTTCTATAAATATCGTCTAACGTTGATTCCTAATAAATGCTGTTATACGAACTTTATTTATGCTCTCTTGAATTGTGCGGGGAAAAGCTGTTCATCAAGAAAACCGTATGTCCCTCATTAATTTGCTTAGTGAGCGATGATATCTATTTGGACCCTTTGATGGAGATAGATTGTTTGTTAGCAACTTGATATAATTATCTCTAGATCAAGAAACGTATAATCTGCAAGAATGACACGTTCCTATCTTGGATTATACGATGATATCATGTGATATAAGAATCAGACAAGGAAATACTAGTATTTCTTATGCATGATTGAGATATTGTAGCAGTACACTATTTATGCGAATTGAGAATCATAACGTGTTGCTAGATACCGCTTATGATTATTGGAATTAAATATCGATTTAATTCCATGGCCAACATAGCATAAATCCTCAAAGGGTCACACAAATAGGACTTTAATCACACGGTGCATTATTTATTTATTCGCAGCAGTGTATTGCGAAAATATGATAAGTTGATTAATTAATTATATACCGTTGCGAACCGTTATAATTAATTAAGTCAAAAAAATCATATAAAAATAAATTAATTTATTTGCTAATCCTAAAATAATTATTAATAAGTTAATAATTAATTTTGTTCAACACACTTTGAACTTATATAATGATTGGCTTCTAGGACATAAACCACATAAGTAACCATATAATGATTGGCTTCTATGACATAACTCTAACAATAACTTATATAGAGATCAGAGCCAATAGTACACCAAACAATACAACTCAACAGGAATTCAATTCACTACATAACCTTGAATCATTTAGACAGGAGAGGAGTTCAGCCAGTTCCTTGCATTTTCTTTTTTAATTAGAAGTAGATCAGTATTTTTTTCTCTTTTATTTAGCAATAGCCCCTTGCATTTTCTTTTTTTAGTTTATACTGGTAGCTTGGGAGTTCTACGGTACTCTTCTTGTTGTTTTCTTTTTCTTTCAACTTTTTTTTGCTTTCTTTCATCCTGATGTTCATCCTATTACAAAATAAGGCATAATTAAATCATGATTGTTTGATTAGTTGGTAAGTTTCATGCTTATTGTACGATAGATATGGAAATTAAGGCATACTTGAATCATGAAGCTAACATCATACCAATCGGTACTGCTCCTTAGTGCAGGGTACAAGTGCACTAGAGAAGCTAACACATCTTTAAAATGATTGTACCTAAATAGTGAAACTAAATAAGCAACACAGTGAAATTAAATAAATGCAAGCAACACAGTGCAACTAAATAAAAGCAAGCAAGCAAGCAACACAGGGTTCATGCACTATATAAATCTGAAACATCGGTGAATAAACGCAATCTGAGAAGCCCAGTTGCTGTAGTGCACGTTCTGTAACAAATGTGAACGACAAATTACTAGTTGCGTTTGGCAAAACATAGGTTAGTACGGTTAGTGGTGTAAGGTTAGTATTTTTTTGGATTAGAGGGGTAGAATGGTGAGGGTAGTAATTTAATAGGGTTAGTGCTAATTTAAGGTTAGTATGTTGAGGTTAATATTTTAAGGTTAGCAACTATTAGTGGTGTAATTATTATTAATTAGTAGTTATTAATAACTATTAATTTTAATAAAAATTATTATTATTATTAATTATTAACTATAAATTATAAAAATAAACAATTATTAATTTTTATTATCATTATTATAATAAATATTATTGAATATCGTTATTATTATAATTTTACATTAAAGATTATTTAAATTTATACAATTATTATTACTATAACTATTATCCATTATTAATTAATATTAATAAATATTACCATAATAATTAATATTATTTATTTTGAATTATTAATTACTTTAATTATTATTATATTAATTACTAACTATTATTAATTATTAATTACTAATTATTATTAATCCTTATTAATTATTAATAAATAACTAATATTACAACAACTACTATTAATTATTATAAATATTACCATAATTATTAATTATTATTATTATTTATTTTGAATTATTAATTATTAATTACTTTAATTATTATTATTATATTAACTATTATTAATTATTAATTACTAATTATTATTAAATATTAAATAATAATTATTATTAATTATTATTAATCCTCTTTAATTATTAATAAATAATTAATATTACAATAACTATTATTAATTATTATAAATATTACCATAATTATTAATTAATATTATTATTTATTTAATTATTTATTGTTATTAATTATTATTTATTTAAATATTTATTATTAATGATTAATTACTATTAATTATTAAATAAATAATTATTATTATTATTATTAATTATTTTTATCATTATTATTGTAATTATTATATTATTTTTTATTTTACAATTTTATAATCATTATTAATTAGTACTTATTATTTGTTATTAAATATTAATTACTATTTATTAATTGTTAATTAGCATTAATGATTAAATATTATTAATTTTTATGTATTATTAATTAATAATAATTGCTATGAATTATGAATTATTATTCATTAATTATTAATTACATAATAAATCATTATTATTATTATCTATTATTAACTAATTAATAATTAATTAATTATTACATAATAAATTATTATTATTAATTATTATATAATTATTATAATTAATATCAATTATCATTATTAATACCAAATTAATACTAACCTTCGAGTCGTTAACCCGACTAACTCATCCTTCCGTTGAGTTAGTGGGTTAGCAAAAGGTTAGTGCTAACCTCAACTAACCCATTTTCATTTGGTAAACTAACCTTGGGAAATGTTAGTCACTAATCAAGGTTAGGACTAACTCCAACGGTGTCAAACTCACCCGATTTGTACGGGTTAGTTTCTGATCAGTTGAGCTAACTGAATAGATACACCACTTATTATTTGTTTGATTAAAATAAATTAAAATGTGCAAAGCGTAACATCATGCCATCACTTGTGAAATAAAAGCTCCCTACTTGCCAAAAAGAGAATTCAATTCCATGAGTTCAAAGGCGATGTTAGTAATCAAAGATGGAAATTAGAATTACTTTTCGATAAATTGTTTTAACATACGATACTCCTTAATTATATCTTGCCAGTTGCTACCGACTCATTAATTGTATTGCATTAAAATTGACTGATTACCTACAATGTACTCTTTCTGGATAGTCACTATCTAGCCTTTTCTAAAAAAAACCTACAAAATGTACTCGAAGAAATGAGATCATAAGTTAGAGTGCATCTGGCAAACTGCAAAAACGACACGAGATGCGCAGTCACATTGTGGAATATACGAAAAGTTAGGAATACAACAATTTTTTAAGACAAGAATCCTTTTTTCTATGTTGTAAATTAAATCATGTATTCTATTTTTTTTTAATAAAATTTCTGTCGGTGTGGCATCACCACTGTCATGTACTCTTATCTTAACAAAAAAGAAGAAGTTAAAGAGTACTTAACAGCTAGCAATATTAGAATCATTAAAGAGTATTAACTGGAGAAACTTCTGATGGTAATAAACCTGGAAGTGTTTGTCTTGTGTCAGCATGTATGAGCAAAGTGACAAGTGTAAGAATAATTTCGTTGAGGAGAACCAGCTCTTTGATCTAGTGACAAAGAGCTTAAGTGAAAGATCGTAGATTCGAAATCCAACTGAAGAATCTTTCATAGACATTTAATTTAAAAATAATTAGGAACCTTGACCCAATTTATCTTAAAAAATATATATAATTTCGTTGAGACGATAAGCTATCATAAAGTTCTATTTGGCAAATTCCGCACTACACACAATTACAAATAGGGAAAAAATTAAAAAGGATAACGCGTCCATTTCCCAAACTACTAATTGAATCTTTTTGAGGGCTAATTGCTCTTCAAATTGCTGACGTTTCAGAAGCATTTTCTCTTATAATTTCTGACGTATGAACTATTTTTTCAACTACCCCGCATTGTAACGATAGGTCATGATTATGTTGGACATTCTATTATTGGGTGCAGACAAATTATTGGATTTAGAAAACTAGGTAGTAGGTGTGCAGACAAAATATTGAAAGAGACGTTTCTTAGTAAAAGTGTAAAATATGAACAAAGAGATGCTCTTTGGACATGCATGTTTAAACTAACTAAGAAATGTGTTTTTATTTGATTCAGCCTTATCCTTGAGTTTCTTAATGCTCAATTTTCTGAATTTGGACAAAAAGCATCGTACTAATTAATGGACTATTCAACCCGCGAGATGTGAAAAATCCATAGAGATTTTGAAATATAATTTATAATTTAATATAAAAAGTACTTTTTGTGACAATCGCCTCCCTTAATGTCTAAAAATAATAACACCGTGTCACCATTGACAATTAAATAATGATCCCATGAAATGATACTAAATTGTTTGTTTTTCCCCTGCCCTCAGCCCCTCAACCTATTCTTTGCATTTTTTTTTTTTTACGAAATGCGCGCTCACCTACCTCGAAAAGGAAAAAAAAATAATAAATCCACATAATATTAGCTACAAGACTGCAAAAGAATAATAATTATAATAATAAAATGCATTTGTTATAAGTTGGGTGGCTTAGACCCCAATTTATCTTAAAAAAATAAAATAAAATGCATTTGTTGAATAGATATTCCTATTATAGAACATATTTACGATTGATTTCGAGTTTTCCGTTTGTACTATGAATTAGCTAACAGTGAATCTACGGCAGCAAGTATATTCTGCAATTTGCACGACAAAAAATTAGAGCATCCACACCCTTGAAAATAATTAATTGAAATCATTTTTTTTATGTCCTTTAAAGGAGTGATACGTTGCAGTATTTTCATATCAAGCGACAGAAAGCTGTTCCGTGATGGTGCTACAAATGAAATTTTTTTATTTATCTATCACGTACTAATAAATTCCCTAGTATTTTTATATTCGTAATTTGACAGTACTGTTGTAACATTTTCTAAGTAAGATGGACAAAGGTATCTAAACGCGTCCAGACTGCTGCTTTAATATATATTAGTTGGCGTTGCGCGATTTATTTTTTTATAATCATTGTTAGAATTTTCTATTACGGTAAATATTTTTTGATATTCTCTAACTGTTCCTATACTCAAATAATAATTATAATTGACCCACGATATATAAAAGTGGAAAATATGACGGGAAAAATTCTGTCCATAAATTTACATATCGAAACCAATTTATGTGAACTTCAATCCAAACAACATCGTAAGAGATATAAGATCAGTGAAGCAAATAAGGTAAAACTACTGCAAATCCATCAAACCATGATATTTGTATCAATCCTCATCTCATATTTTTTTTTTTTTGAAGGCAAGTTGCCAATTACTGGCCAAGTGCAATTTTATTAAAAGAGATTAAATACAGATTTACATAAATACAACAATCTCTCTTAGGCCCTGATCAAAATTCCATTTTTTTAAACATGGGATTTCATTTCATTTCATTTCATTTCGTTGGAAAATTCTTGATCCAAATGAAGGAATTTGGTTTCATTTGGTTGGAATTTCCATGTAATTAGATCCAACAAAATCCTATGAAATCAATTCAAATGAAATGAAATCCCACGTAAAAATCATTTTGATCCGGGCCTTAAAGTTAAAGAAAGTGAAGAAAACAGTTGGCAATTGTAACATGAAAATTATTGCTTCGATTCAAACAACATGAAAATTAATGAGGGATCTGCAATCTGAGAAAGTTTAATATACACCATAGTGCATATGGCTTTCTATGCACCGCTGATTTTTTCGAAAATATTTTTGTAAATTGATAAATCTAATTTAACCAATCAAATCTACATATTGAAATCTCATAGCAAACCAAATTTTACAATTTTTGAGATTTTATTACTATTTTTTAATTTTTTTTAAAACATGCTATTATTGAAAACAAACTACTATTTACAACATTCCAAAAATGACAAGTTTTAAAAAATTAAAAAAAATAGTAATAAAATATCAAAAATTGTAAAATTTAGTTTGCTATGAGATTTCAATATGTAGATTAGATTGGTTAAATTAGATTTGTCAATTTATAAAAATACCTCCAAAAAATCCGCGGTGCATAGAAAGCCCTATGCACTATAGTACATATTAAACTTTCTCCTGCAATCCATATAAATGCTGTATAAAACTGGTCATCTAATCTTATATTATAACAAATCATCTTAATTGTGAAATTTAAGATTAAAAGAATTCTTATGAGAAGAATAATATAAAAACTTGAGAACATTTCAGTTAGTCAAAATACAGGGACGGATAGTAGTTGTAGTTAGACAATGGCACACGAAATACAACAATTAATGCGACAAAATGTGGCCTTCCTTTTACTTATTCCTTTATTATGCTAGTTCTATTAAATCACTATAACTATGACCACACCAAATTGTGTCAGATTAGATTGACAATTGTACTATATATTTAATTGAGGTTTGCTAAGTGAACTTACCAACAAAAAAGTTGCTACGTAAAATATTTTCAATTAACACATTATTTTCATCTCCTAACACGATAGAATAGGGGAATTGCTTCATGCACTCCCCGAGTTTGGAGATGCATTCTTTTGTGGATGAAAATACTCCTTATATTCCATCAATTTACGCCTCTCAATTCACAATTCAGTTTGAAACGTGAGGACATTTTCGTCAAAAAGGAGTGGATCTCCAAACTCAGAAAGTGCAAGAAGCAATTTCTGATAGAATAGTTACTGGAATTATTTTAACATTAATAATAAAAATCAAACATGGTGGTAGTTAGCATATGAGGGCTAAATTGCTGAGTCAATATGATTTGCTTGTGTCCGATATTTTTGAACCCAATGCATAAGTAAGGTTTTATTGTAAATAATAATGTTTGTATAGTGGTTATATATAACTGATCATTTTGTCACATGACCTATATTTGCCAAGTTATGCGTATAAGCCAAAGCAGCACTGCAAACACGCTTCATAGCGAGAGGAATATACCTTGTACCTGACAAAATCAAAGATTAGCTGAGAAAATGAAAGATGAATTTGTTAGGTGAAAGTTAATCATATACTTTTGATAGCACAATGTGGTAATGAAGTGAATTTATTTGTCCGTATTGTACAAATCAGGCGGTAGATCATAATGCATTATAAATGTAAAAAAATAATCTATTTAACCTTTTTATTAGAAAATATCTGGCATACTTTTGCAACCCAAAAAACCATACAAAAAAAAATAATAATGACACACGTCTGAAATTTCTTGAGTAAATTCCCTGAGCTGGAATGTGTACTGATCTAACAAGTAAAATAACACACAGACTAAAAACCAACAGATTCCTACATTAAAAACTGATACTGTTAGATTCCTACATAAAAATCTGTATGAATCTGTAGATCTGTACCATGTTAAATTCCTACAGAATTGGAATTTGTAGTGATACTGTTAGAAATGATTCTCTAACTTGGATCCCTAGTTGTGTCTATATATACCTCTCCATGTATCTGTAGTGATCAACTTAATACAATCCATTCATTCTAAACTGAGATTAATCTTGGTCTCTACTCATCTCTCTCTCTCTCTCTCTCTCCATCCTAATCAAAGGTAGATACTGGTAAAAACCTGATACTGACTTTAGTTGGTTGAGTCGATCAGATTTTGATTGTCACTTCTTTTTCTTCACAGGCAACAAATCTTTGTTTTGTGCACATGGAGCAAGAAAGAAATATTTTTCGTTGCAAGTACTAAAAAAATATGAAGTACAAAGCATCCACAAATATTTTATAACCTAAGTGACAGCAACCCAAAACCTGTTGTGGCCAAGTTGCAAGCCTGCAGAAAAAGGGGCAATAACCCAATCAGCCTAAGATAAAACTGAAGGAGAAGGTTGTGGCTACAGAGTGAAAGGAAATAAAATTGAGACGGAAAGAGTGCATATAGCTTTGTGAATGTCACCAATGGGGCTGCACATTGACACCATCAGACCATCTCAAACCTTATTCCTTATGGCTATTCCTGAATTCAAGAAATCCAAACTTAGAGAGTTAACACTGGGAGTTGGAGAGAGAGAGAGAGGTGGAGAGATCCAAAATCAATAATCACCTGGAAGAGAGAATATTTAACAATTAGCGGTAATTGGAATGGTAAGATTGGAGATGTCGCAGTTTAAAGGTGAAGAGAGGCAACAGTAGTTATCTCTAGCCTTAGGTTCAAAATCGATAATCTAGAAACCTCATTATTTAACTAATTGATAACAAATAAATTTATTCAACCACTGTTCATGAACAACCGTCTAGTTCACAGCCTATCAAATCATGCATCAATTGCAATAATTGAAATTTTCAGAAAGAAAAAGGCTAATTTTACAGATTATGCATATATTATCCATCTATTAATATCCAATAGTATAGTCCTCATGAAAATTGAAAGAAAAGTATACAGAAACATATACAGAAAATTGCCAGTGTGAAAATATCCAGAAACAACCTTTATTAGCATTTCAAATTTTACCGCACGATTTTGCTATTTACCAAAATCAAGCTATGAAGTGCAAACCATAAATACCAGAGAAATGGAAGTTAATATAAGTCAATGTAGTTGCTGAAAACAAAATGAACATACTGTGCAGGACTTGCAATTAAGAAATAAGCTTCTTATCTTTTGAATAAGAAAATAAATTATCAAAAGTTATAACCCAGAAATTAAGAGGTAAATATGGATAATTGTTTATTTGATAGTGTGTCAGAGGGTTAATCAGATGTCAGTACTCTTCTCTTAAAGAAATCAGCACTGAACACTTATAAGGGTTGTACATGCCCAAGAGATCTAGCTAGGATACGACCATGCGGATATGCTGACATGGCATTGCCGGAAAATTCAGTCCCATCATAAACATACATTTTCCCTACATAGTAAAAACAAATTGAAATGAATAGCGAACTTCCATTTTGAGAGAGATAAGTAAAATGTTGTTCTACATTAGGATAATTATATGCCGTATAATGAACAAAGAAATAACTTGATATATAAGGAAATATCAGAAATAATTAGAGTCTCTTGTATTTGCAACAATCATTGCATTTAAACTACAAGTCGAATAATCAAAACCTGCTCAATTGTGTTTTTTTTTTTTCTCTATGAGCAATAGGACAAAAGTCTAATTCATAACTCAGCAATGTGAAGATAGTGAAACCTTTAAAATATTTTGTTAGGCAACCTAAACGTAGTATTAAAGTCCAATTACAATAAACCTCAGAAGAGTCATGCCTCATGATTCATACACGAGCTAAATTGAAACTCCTGAAACTAATTATACCATATTGCCAGATGATACCTTGAAAATACAGTACAATATTCATGAAAGTACTTATATCAGTTTAGAATTGATGAGAACTTTTTTAAAGAGAAATTTTTTTTAAAAATAGAAATTAGATCGGATGGGTACTTACAGAAGTTCATAATTCCTTATAAAAAAAAATAAAAAAAAAGAAACTGAAACGCCTGCTAACCACATTTGAGAGCCAAATTAGATAAGCAGTGTCATTTTTCACTTTTGCACTTAGTACCTATCAGACATCAGATTATTTATACGCTCAGTCTCTATAGCCTCCATGCTCCAATTCCTGCCCAACATAAGAAGAAAAAGTAAAAATTTACTAAATACAACCAAAACAAGGGTTTTAATCCGGATAAAAGACGATCAAGCCTAGATAAAAACATCAATGACCTGTCATGAGCACAAAATCTTAATTTTGAGACAAATTTAGTTTGTTTGAAGACAGATTTAAGAAGACCTTCGATTTTGAGCATGCGTGTCTACTAATTCCATCTACTTTAAGAAGAAATTAATAACCTTCGATTTTCACACCATCTACTTAATAATGTACTTTAAGAAATGACCTTCAATTTAAGCAGACAGCACAAAATCGAAGGTAAATTTAAGAAGACGGCAAAGAAATAAAATGGAAAAAAAAAAGAACAAATATAAAGTAGTGATAGCACCATACTCACCCACGTTGGCAAAATCTTTAACCTGTCATCACGCAGCCTCATACTACAGTGAAGTCAACCATCTGAAAGGAAAACGATGAGCAATTTTCATAGAAATCAACCATCCGATCTTTACTGTCTGTTTTGATGGGAACACAGAGAGGCTTTGTACGGAGAACACAGAAGGAGACCGAACGGACGGCAAGTAAAATCGGATGGCCAGATGTGCAGAGGAGAGGAGAGCCGTACACAGCTCACATGGGAGACGCTGTGTAGCTGGCGATTTGAGGAGAGAGAATGCAACGGAGAGAAGAAATCTTGAAAATAAACAAATCCCACGGGAGAGATGAAGCGAATCAAACGGACAGGATCAGACACAAAAAAATAGACGGTCCAGATCGATTCACTGTTGGACAACAGTGCTTATCTACAGTCCCGGATCCGGATCTATTCGGCCAGAAGCCCAGAATTAATATAGTGTCCGATGTCCGATATGCGTTTAGGCATTAGGCTGAACTTCTAATTGCATTATGTTCTTTGTTCAAACATTTCATTCAAGCAGTTGTGATGCATGTATGTATCTATCTTCTAAAAAAAAGAATTATGCTTCAAACATTTCATAATTTTTTTTGAAGTTATTTTGATATTCGATTAAGAGGTCAAAAGAAGAGGAATGTGTTAGAATCAATATGTTGTTGTTAACAAGATTTGTTTATTTTTTGACTTCTTGACCGAGTATCGAATAAGCTCCAAACTTAAAAATATGTATGAAAATACATCGCTTGCTAATTTGGAAAAAATCAATAGTTTATATTCAAAATTTAAATTTAAAAATTTTTTAAATTAATAAAATAGAAAAGTTGTGATATTAATTTGCGGAATGAAAAACTTGTGGCAACGGACCTTGTCTAAAAAAATCAATATTTCATTTATTATTAATTTATTTATATTTCCTTATTTTAAAAAATAAGCCAGTCGTAAGTACTAAAGCTTTTATTTATTTATTTTCCCTTTACTTTCAGTGGTGTTTGGTAATTCTAATGTTAATTCTGTGCGCTACAGTGTGAAATTAATTTTAATTGAGAATTATCAATTTTGTAAATTGAATATTTGTATTTAATAGTGTTATATTTCTATGTATTTAAGGTAAAAATTACGAGAAATTATAACCGTCATCTATAGTTTGGCCATCGCTTGAACAAAGTGAACACAGAAAATAGACAAGGTGAACATATGGATTATCAAACTGAACAAATATAAAAAAATAAATTTTGTCATCTCTTATTTAGATTTTTATATGCATATTCAACTCATTTGTTTGTATGTGTTCATTTTGATCATTTATATGTTTATTTTATCTGTTTTATGTGTTCACATTGTTCAAGTGATGGCAAAATTGCAAAGGGCAGCAGTAATCAATTTCTAAAAATTACTACTGGTGTTTTAAAATTTCTTTATTGAATTATCTTTCTACCGGATAACAAATTAAAAATTCCACTGGCCTAGAAAATATTATTCATTTATACGCCGTACGTGCATATATGATTTGTTTCTACTTTCTACTACTTGATTATTTTTTGTTATCCTTCCAACGAAATTACCCAACAAGCACTAGCATTTTGACCACGTGTAATTACATTTGAATAGCACATGCTTCATTGATCAAGTTAGCCAACACTTAGCAGAATGGGTACCGTCATCTTTGATTAACGAAATCGAACAGGGAGCTTAGTGACTTCTACTATCCGAGTCAAAGTGCGACAAGGAGTAGGTCTGCTAATGTCCGGGTCCAAATCTAACGACAAATGATCATGTTTTCTATTTTTTTTTTTTTTTTTTTTTTTGGTTGATCGCTGTTATCTTTGGATTGAGATAGTAAATTGTTACTAAATTAATTTGATTCTGTCAAAAGGTCAAGTCGTTTATATTGTAATTTTTAAAAGATTCATATAAATTATACGTTTTGAAATTAAGGTCGTTAATTGATATTTCTTTCTTTATTATCGTTTTTATTTGGATTTTCTTATTTATTATTTTTTTAAAGAAGCGAAAGCATCTTCCGATTGCCAATTTGAAATTGAATATTTACTACCGTTGACCAGTTTACCAATCCATCAGCATATTATTGATTCAACATTCAACAAAGCCAACTCTAACCTAGCCCATGCCACTTCCCCTATCGTGCTATAAATTCATTCCCTTACCCTCACACTCTACAAAGCAATCAGCACTTCACTTTGCTTTAACAGCTCTCCAAGAATCTAGCCTTCAGTTACGAAGGTAATTGAGAACCAAATTATACTCCATACCTTATTCATTGTGTCAGGAGCAAGTTATGGCCAAGGTTGATGAAGTCAGACATGCACAGCGTGCTCAGGGCCCGGCCACCATATTGGCCATCGGTACAGCCGCACCTTCCAATTGCGTGTACCAAGCTGACTATCCCGACTACTACTTCCGTGTCACCAAAAGCGAGCATATGACTGACCTTAAAGAGAAGTTCAAGCGCATGTGTAAGCATTTCATTTTAGCACAGTAGTGCAAGCTTTATTGTGACATAGTATCTTGGCTTTCCTTGATATGACAAACACTAATATTACTTCACTGAGTTACTAATAATGTTTTTTATATTCATCGATATTCAGGCGACAAGTCGATAATCAAAAAGAGGTACATGCACTTGACAGAGGAGATTTTGGATGAAAATCCAAACATCTGTGCTTACATGGCGCCTTCTCTTGATGCACGTCAAGACATTGTTGTCAGGGAGGTTCCAAAGCTCGGTAAGGAAGCAGCAGCCAAGGCCATCAAGGAATGGGGCCAACCAAAATCAAAGATCACGCATCTGATCTTCTGCACCACTAGTGGTGTGGACATGCCTGGTGCCGACTATCAAGTCACCAAACTCCTCGGTCTCCGTCCATCAGTAAACCGTTTCATGATGTACCAGCAGGGATGTTTTGCTGGAGGCACCGTCCTCCGCATGGCCAAAGACCTTGCTGAGAACAACCGTGGGGCCAGAGTGTTGGTGATTTGCTCAGAGATCACAGCTGTTACTTTCCGTGGTCCATCAGAGTCGCACCTTGACTCCATGGTTGGGCAGGCACTTTTTGGGGATGGAGCTGCAGCTCTCATAGTTGGAGCCGACCCCGACCTGGCAATTGAGAGGCCGTGGTTCCAGCTAGTTTCAGCTTCACAAACAATCCTGCCCGACTCAGAGGGGGCCATAGACGGCCACCTTCGTGAAGTAGGTCTCACCTTCCACCTCCTCAAGGATGTGCCTGGGCTCATTTCTAAGAACATTGAGAAGAGTCTTGTCAATGCCTTCACGCCTATTGGTATGTAACAGATCATAAAAATAATAAAAAAGCAATTCCGTAATTTAATGATGAAAATTTATTGTAATTCTCTGATTGTACAAATTAGTACTCTGATATCTTTAGTCCTTAGCCTAGTAGCTTAAAAAGAATGACCTTGACAACTATTTTTTTTGTTCTGCAGGCATTAATGACTGGAATTCAATCTTCTGGATTGCGCACCCAGGCGGCCCAGCCATCCTGGACCAGGTGGAGGCCAAGCTTGAACTACAGAAGGAAAAGATGCGTGCAACGAGGCACGTTTTGAGCCAGTATGGAAACATGTCTAGTGCTTGTGTATTGTTCATTTTGGATGAGATGAGGAAGCGGTCGGCAGAGGAAGGCAAGGCAACTACCGGAGATGGGCTCGACTGGGGAGTGCTTTTTGGTTTCGGGCCAGGTCTCACAGTTGAGACTGTAGTATTGCACAGTGTTCCCATTACTGCTCAATAGAAGTAACACAGGCCTAAAATAAGCCTGTACTTTATTTTATTATACGCGTAGATACGCACTCCTATGAACTACCAAATGTGATTAAATGAACTGTTATGCATGTATTCTTTTTTGAAAATAATGAATTACTTTTTCTATTTATATTTTTTACTTGGAAGAAAATAAAAAAGATTCATTTGTTCAATTTCCATCGAATCCTTCTCTGTTGTCAGTTGTCACTTGTCAGCATGTTTAACTTTTCAAGCATAATGAACCTAAGTAGATGAAATCACTATAATTAGAAGCATGTTACTATGGTACCACTAGTTTGTGTGGCAAATATTTTTTGATAGGTACCCAGGATTTCAATCTTTGGTACTAGTACATTGTTAGGTGCCTCTTGGTAGTACCTGCTTAATTTTGTTGCAATAAGGGATATTAATTTAATTTGGTTCTTCAAAAACTATACTTTTCTATCTTCAAAAAAAAAAAAAAAAAAACCATACTTTTCATAGCGACTTGAATAGAAAAAAAATAAGCCAATTGACTGCACCTACTCTTTGTGCGACACAAAATGAAAAAGTACAAGATAAATAACATGTCCTGAATAGAGCTTCTCCAGTCTGCTTGTTTTCTTGATTTCTTCCCTCCATAAAATTCTCTTCCCTGCACAATTTAATTTTAAGAAACTATTTACGTCAACATAAAAAATTGCATTAAAGGAGCTATTTAATGTAATGCTGGTACTGTATTTGTTTTCTTTCGTGTGGAGCAGATAGTTTGTTCTAAGGCTGGAATCTGAAATGTCTAATTAGTAAGGGTACTGTCTTTTTTTCTTTTTTTAGAAAAAAATTTCTTTGGTCTTCAATGAGGTTCATGTAATCAGGAATTCACAAGTGGTTAAGGCATAAAAGATTAAATCCTATTTAAATGACCTTACACAATCTCTTGGTATGCAAATGTCATGCTGGTATAAGTTTCAATGTCGTCTTGATTCTGGTCAAATTAGTAAACTATATTTAGTTTGGCACAGACTAACTCCCGGGACTGTCAGGCAATGAGCGATATGTGATGTATACACCAGGTTCATCCTCCATTTCCCATTCAGCAGCAGCTTCCACCCGCTTTCTATTTTGCTGATTTCCACTGAATCATTATCTCTTGAACCCAACCACTGGTAGCAACTCTTGCCTTGACCTAAATTCTCAGCCGATTCCTCAGAATATTGGTCGCACAAAAATCTGACTCTCTTCTCACAATTCATTTTTGTTTTTCTGTCACACGCATTATTATATATATATTTAACCAAAATTATTATGCAGAACGCGAGGTAGTCCTCAATAGTGATGATACTAATAATACTTTTTTCTGAAATGGCTTGACAGCGTTGTCTAACGTCTTGGTCCGAAGAGTTTGGGCTTTGAGCAGACGAGATTTCAGATACAACAAAAACGCCAATGCTTTCATTCTTAAATTTTGAGCATACTATTGTAAACTTGTGTAAGTAGGAGATGAATAAACGGATCTAAACGCATACCTCCAGACTGCTTAAAGTTAAATATATATGCGTTTACTCTGAACTTCTAATCGCATGATGTTCCCTGTTCAAATATTCCGTTCAAGCAGTTTGAATGCATGTCTTTAATTACCGTTTGTTAAAGTATTTTGACGTTCCGATTGCACATATTGTGCAGAATTGCAGATTTAATTGGTTACATTTAATCAGAATTGTCCATCGCGTGTTATGTAAAAATGAAGCATAATATTGTCATATACTTAGAAACTAGAATTTTAGCGTTATTTTTAAAATAAAATTCATGTTAGACAAATAAAATATTACGCTTATGATGAGCCATAACTCATAAGTCACTCTCGGTACAAAAGCTTTTATTACTGTTTCCTATCACCTTCAGAGATGTATTTGGTAATTCTAATATGAATTTTGTGTGCTATACTTTTTTTTAGAGAACTTAATAGGAACTATTAAGTAATTTTTTGCGTGCTATACTGTTAAATTAATATTGATTGCAAATTATTATTTTTGTAAATTCAATTTCTTATTTTATATATTATATGCTATATTTGTAATTTTGTATGTACAAAGGTAAAAAAAAATATTATTGGGGTTTTAGAATTTCTTAATTTAATCAAATTTGCAGGATGAAAATTCGCCGTGTTGGCATAAAAAAATATTATTCATTTATATGCCCCGTTTATAACGATTTGTTTCTATTGCTTGTTTCTTGCTTATTTTTTGTTATCCTTCCAACTACTTTAACCAACAAGAAATAGCGTTTTTTACAACGTGTAATTACATTTGAATAGCACATGCTTCATTGATAAAGTTGGTCAGCACTTAGCAGTTTCTTTAAATACATTGAAAGCTTCAAACTTTACTATAGTGAAAGCTTTCGTTTAGTACAGTAGATATGTCTCTAATATATAGATCGTTTATAAGTGACGTTTAGTTCATTTATGATATGTATACTACCTATCTTCACTAAACACAACATCCATTAACCATTATATAAGTGGCGCATAGGTACAACCGTACAAGCTAATGTCATTTATATACCTCAATGAAACAGAATTAAACTGCATCCTTTTCTCATATAAACAGCCACTTTTAAGGTCTATCTCACAGGATTAAGTGATTAAGTATGATTATCTATGATTAACAAAACATAATAAAATATGCATTGTCGATTATCAAGTGATTAAGTACAAGCTGGGAGCGAACAAAAACAAATACAAGACGAGAGGATATACAACCTGTAAGGCTGTAACAGATTCTATACATAAATCAATCTAAAAGCTTATTAAAAGAAGGAGAATATCACAACAGTTAGTCTTAAACTCTTGATCAAATGCTTCAATACAGGTTATCACATTTGTTCAATGCATACAGCTCCTGTTGGCGCCAACGATACATACATCTGAAATAGGAAAAAAAAAAAAAAAGAAAGTTTTATAATAACATGGAAACATGAAAGGCCATCAATCAAGACAATGTAATTGAAACTTCTCTGCTACTAATACCAGTATCTGGTATACCACTACCAGTCTCTGCTAGTAATACTAGTATCTGCTACTAACTTACTAGAAAATAGAAAATTGCTTTGTTCAATACTCATCAGTTACTGGTTCATGAGCTACTAAATCCGAGTCTCAGTGGACGTTAGCTACAAAGTACAAACTTAATCATGCCTACTGGTTCACTATCCGAAATCTAACATACTAGACATGAGCTAATCAATAGCTTTGTTCAGTGCTCCCAATTATTACAAACAAACCTACAGACATTAGCGGGAAAAAAAAAATCAAACAAAAGAAAACAAACAAAGAGCGCAGGTTACAGGTACCACCTATAGACCAGTATCCTCAAACGCTATCTAACCCCAGCATCACTAATTGAATACACCCAAATAATCACAATTTATATCTCAAAAAAAAAAAAAATCAAACGAACCAACCTGAGGGTTGATCGAGCTTTCAGGGTTGAGTAGCTGAGGGGAGGCGTCGCGAGCAACCACTGAGGCTCAGAGGCTGAGATCGAGCAAGATTTCAGGAGAGAAGGCAGCAAGATAACAACGGCAAGGGTGATTTGAGGAGAGGTGTTGGATCTGCGTTTTTCCTAGGGTGTCGGAGGAGTCAATCGACAGAGAGGCCGAGAGAGAGCAGTTTTCGACGAGAGAATAGAGAGAGAGCAACAGAAGGGCTACAAAGTACTCAATCGATCGACAGAGAGATATTGGACTAAAACCAACTATATCATCAAGTCCTTGTCATGAGAAACTGAAGGTTTATCTAACTATAAGAAGAGGTAGACTAAAATCAGTCGCGATTGACGAATGAGACCGTCAGCTACGGTCAAATTTCAATTTTCAAGATTCTAACAGTCGATCCGAACCGTTCAATGTATTCTTCATATTGAAATCTCATTGGAGACAAAATTTTATATTTTTCTAAATTTTTTTAGTATTTGTTTGGTATTTTACAAAATTCTTAATCTAAACAATTATAGACCCTTCAATAACTATGATTTTTAAAATTCTCAAAAAAAATAGTAAATAAAATCAGAAAAATGTAAAATTTGGTCTCCAATGAAATTTCAATATGGAGAACATATTAAACGGTTCAGATTAGTCATTAAAACCGCAAAAGTTGAGATATGATCGCAGCTGATAGGTTCATCCGTCAGTCGTGGCTGATTTTAGCCTCTCTCCCTATAAGAATAACTTAGAGTATTAGATATATCGCAGCGGAATTGATTGAACGTCTAGATTCTCTTGTCGGAGTTCTAATCTGCAGCCTTGTTTCTCTCCGTACGCAGCTGGTACACCACCGCCTCAAGTTAGGATTTGACGTCACCTTTCAGGCTTCCATTTGCCGGTCTCGACTCGTGTGTGTGACCCGATTGCTCTGAGCAGTCAGGTGGCTTCCTCCCTCTCAGAAACTCTCATCTCTCTCTTTGTGGAACGTACAGAACAGTAGATCCAAGAATCAGAGAGATGTTTCTGTTTAGAGGGGTATATATAGGAGTATGTGTGAACATATTTCAGTCCCCCTGCCAGTGACCCGCTAGGTCGTTCAGTAGTAGCGGCCCACTAGCCTAGCTAGCAGTCCGCTTAGAACGGCTCCACACACTTTTTCCCTGCCAGCGACCCGCTAGGTCGTTCAGTAGTAGCGGCCCACTAACCTAGCTAGCAGTCCGCTTAGAACGGCTCCACACACTTTTTCCGACAGAAACCCCTTAGGTGATCATGCGACAACGGATGGTTCCATGAATCTATTGTCTGTGAAATCAGTGCGCATTTGGAAGACTAGATGTGCAAAGATTTTCCAAGGAACCGCACTGGACCTGAGAAGGACGGTACGCACCATTCTGCTAGAAGCAAAGAAGTGGTCTCAGCATTGTTGAAGATTCGAATATTAGGATACGTCTTAGTTTTCAAGCTGGTATTATTAACAGTTTGTGTTATCATTGGACTAGAATTGTTCCCTGTCTTTTGCTTTTCTTTTGTTATCCTTTTTTATTTCAATTTGATGTACGGAAACTTTTCCGTTAATAAATGAAATTGTAGGAGAGATCACTCATCTCCCTATCTTCAAAAAAAAAAAAAAAAAAAAAAAAGATTATATACAATTCAATTGCACATATGATAAAGATGTCTGAGCCATAATAAAATAGTACTCTTATGCTGAGTCCCTAAGCCACTATCAGTATAAAAGCTTTTATTTGTTTAATTTTCCTTTACCTTCACTGATGTATTTGGTAATTCTAATATGAGTTTTGCAGTAATTTTTTTCTAAGAGAACTTGATAGTGGCTATCAACCATTTTTTATGTGCTATACTGTTAAATGAATTCTGACTGCAAATTATTATTTTTGTAAATTCAATTTTCTTATTTATGTATGATATAAATTAAAGGTAAAAAAAATAATTGGCCATTTTTAATTTTTTACTTAATCAATTTTTTTGCAGGATGGCAATCCGCCATACTGGTATAAAAAATATTATTCATTGATGCCCCGTGTATAACGATTTGTTTCTATTGCTTGTTACTTGATAATTTTTTGTTATTCTTCCGACTAAATTAACCAACAAGAACTATTGTTTTTTTTTTTTTTTTACCACGTGTAATTACATTTGAATGCCACATTCTTCATTGATCACGTTGACGCCTACTGCTATCCGAGTCAAGATGCTTATAGGAGTAGGTCTGCTAATGTCCGGGTCCAAATTGGAATTAGGAAAATCCAAATCTCACGACATCTGATCTTGGGTTTTATGGACATGATATATGTTCAGTAACAGATTTACAGAGATGAAAAATTATATTTGAAAAAAAATGGAGACATTTTGCATCATGTCACCGTCCAAAAATAGATAAGATTAAACTTAAATTTGTTGCCACCCTTTAATTGTTATCCAAATTTGGTTGACATATCTCTTGGAATAGTAAAAATATATTTTCCTCTTCTTGCTTAGACTGACTTAATGCTCTACAAATAAGTCATTTGTGCTCTCAAATATTTCAATATTTTCCGACCGAGGAAAAAAACCAACAAATAAATATACCAAATTAGACAGTAGAAAAGTTCATGCGAATTGTTCATAATATAACATCCTCAGGTATATATATATTTTTTTGCAATTCATGATAATTTTTTTTTTTTTGGAACGTTTTCTTTTTCCTCTGCATTTCGTCTTCCGGCTTACCTTTTTGTTCTGTACTATTAACCCATGGATGCTTGAGATATAGGAGACTGTATGTTAGTTTAATATTTACACCTTGATATGCAATTACAAATTAATTTACATGACATTTAGTATTTTTCCCGACAATTTGTTTTTACTTTTATATCATTAAACATATATTAAAGTTCTCCTGGAACCGCCTTCAAAATCTACATTACTATTTTCACTTTTCTTCCTTGATTTATTATGTTCGTTGGATTAAATCAATCCCAACCACAATTTTTTTTCCGAAATTAACATGGGCATGTTTCACATAGATGATAGATTTGTATTTAAACATCCGCATAATTTTGATTGTGTAAGCATGATCTATGATGATTTATTTGCTCCATGCGTTTTAACAAAATAAGTGTGAATTTATTTTTAGGTTTGATTTACATATAGAATTGGTTTTGACATTTAATGTAGTTTGGTATGTATATTTGATTTTGTTACACAGTCCACATTTGATAAAATGTGGCAAGTGTGTTAAAAAAATTTAATAAATCTAAATGTAGTAATTATTTTTCACATATCCTAAAAGCCGATCAAATGTGAATATATGTGAATCTTAATAGTTATATCTTGTTTTGTCTTCCTCTTAATTATTTTATAATTAATTAAGCCGACCTTGAGTACTTCTTATATAAGGATCTTTGGCTCTAATTAGAATTGGTTTTTGAATTTTAATAGTTTGTAGTTGGTGTGTTTGATTTAGATTATATTTACTTTTGACAAAATAAATGTTCTATATAGATTGTACTTATTGTCTTTTTTATCAATTAGAAAGGTGTGTTAGTGGAGGATGATTTTTTTTTATATTTAATATTAAAATTCTAAATTAGAAATTATTATGTGAACATAATATAATCCATAAGAGTTAAAAGAGTTGGAATTATTGTCTTGAACATCTTTACCATCTCCCATGACAAATTGATCAATAAATCACATACCAGGAGGTGGTTGAGAATCTTTATGTGTTGCTTTGTATAATTTGTTAGCAAATAAATAAAATTACAAGATCATTTGTTTGCACTTTCCTTCTTTCAATTGAATTAAGTAGAATGTGATAATCTACAATTAAAGAATAACCAATTGGATACAATATGGATATTTGTTTGTAAAATTGAAATTAGTATTTTGTTAGCAAAATTGTGATTCAAATCCGAATATCATTTTAATTATATATATATTACACTTTTTCAAATAACACCCACTAGAAATAGTTGGCAAATTGAATTTTCTTATCTATTTTATTTTATTAGGCCGGTGGAATGATAAGATAAAACGATAGCCAAATTGTATTTTAGTTTGTTATTTTAGTATTTTTCCTAAATTTGGTTAAAGAAAAACAAAAACGGTGAAGGAAGTAATACGATAATTAAATGAAAATAAATGGTAATATGATAATTAAATGAAAATAAATGTAAGGAGACTTATATTTTAGAACTCAAAATTAGGATAATATATTTTGGTTAAAAATATAAATTTTGAAATTTCAGAGCATCACAATATTCAATTATAATACTTAATTCATCTTTATTCTTCATACATGATTCCAATTATACTCAATGAAAGAAATACGTCACCCAACTCATATTATTTATCTTTTTAGAGGTAGACTAAAATCAGTCGCGACTGATGGATGAGATCGTCAGCTACGATCAAATCTCAATTTTTGAGATTCTAACAGTCGATCCAAACCGTTCAATGTGTTCTCCATATTGAAATCTCGTTGGAGACAAAATTTTATATTTTTCTAAAATTTTTTTAGTATTTGTTTGGTATTTTACAAAATTCTTAATCTAAACAATTCTGGACCCTTCAATAACTATGATTTTTAAAATTCTCAAAAAATAGTAAATAAAATCAGAAAAATGTAAAATTTGGTGTCTAATGAGATTTCAATATGGAGAACACATTGAACGGTTCAGATTAGCCATTAGAACCGCAAAAGTTGAGATATAATAGCAACTGACGGGTCCATCCGTCAGTCGTTGCTGATTTTAGCCTATCTCATCTTTTTAAATACCTCTTTTTTAAAACCAAACTTGATATTTTTTAAAACATGGACAAATAAATATTACACACATCTACTAAAAGAAATAAAACTCATCAAACTATTAAAAATACCAACATCAATATTATAAACTAACTTCCATTAATAATATTTTTTATTTTAAGTTATGAATATCTAGATTATGGTTGCTGTGTATCTAGTTGTGCTATAAATTCATTCCCTTACCCTGACACTCCTTACCAGTACACTCTTCACTTTGCTTTAACAGCTTTCGAAACATCCCGCGCGCCTTTAGTTACAAACTTACGAACCAAATCATCCTCCTCACCTTACTATCTATGTCAAGAGCTAGTTAGTCATGGCCAAGGTTAATGAAATCAGACAGGCACAGCGTGCTCAGGGCCCGGCCACCATACTGGCCATCGGCACGGCCACACCTTCCAACTGTGTGTACCAGGATGACTTTCCCGACTATTACTTCCGGGTCACCAAAAACAAGCATATGACCGAGCTCAAGGAGAAGTTCAAACGCATGTGTAAGTGTTTGTTCTTAGAACAGTGCAAGCTTTACATTTTGACAAATTAGAAACACTAGTATCTTTTCCGTTCTTGATATAACAAACACTACATTATTTCACTGATTTAGTAATGTTGTTTTCATGTTTACCGACATTCAAGCGACAAAGTCCATGATAAAGAATGGGGCCAATTAAAAACAAAGATCACACATCTGATCTTCTGCACCACTAGTGGTGTGGACATGCCCGGTGCTGATTATCAACTCACCAAACTCCTTGGTCTCTGTCCATCAGTAAACCGTTTCATGATGTACCAGCAGGGCTGCTTTGCTGGAGGCACTGTCCTCCGCATGGCCAAGGACCTTGCTGAGAACAACCTCAGAGCCAGAGTGTTGTGATTTGCTCAGAGGTCACGGCCCTTAGTTTCCGTGGTCCATCAGAGTCTCACATTGACTCCATGGTTGGGCAGGCACTTTTTGGGGACGGAGCTGCGGCTCTCATAGTTGGAGCCGACCCCGACCTAGCAATTGAGAGGCCTTGGTTCCAGCTAGTTTTGGCTTCACAAACAATCCTGCCTGACTCAGAGGGAGCCGTAGACGGCCACCTTCGTGAGGTAGGTCTCACCTTCCACCTCCTGAAGGATGTGCCAGGGCTCATCTCCAAGAACATTGAGAAGAGTCTTGTCAATGCCTTTACTCCTATTGGTATGTAACAAATAATTAAAAAGCTAAAATAAAACAGTAACACCTAATTAAATGTTCAAAAGTTTTATTATAATCATTTGATGTACAATTTAATACTCTGATATCTTTGGTTCTTGGTCTATTACCTCGAAAAGAAATATCCTGACTGCTATTTATTTATTTGACAGGTATCAATGATTGGAATTCAATCTTTTGGATTGCGCACCCAGGCGGCCCAGCAATCCTTGACCAGGTGGAGGCCAAGCTTGAACTACAGAAAGAAAAGATGCGTGCAACAAGGCACATTTTGAGCGAGTACGGAAACTTGTCTAGTGCATGTGTTCTATTCATTTTGGATGAGATGAGGAAGTGTTCTGCAGAGGAAGGCAAGGGAACCGAAAAAATTAAAATTAACGTTACTGTTCACACGAATTACGATAATAACAGTTAAAAATTCAGAATTTTAAAAATAATGTTGTTGGATCGGCGTTTGGATCGCCGAAAATACAAAACCCTTGGATCGGCATTCCAATCGCCGATCCAAGGTCTGACAATTTGAGTCTGCTGAATTTATTTTTTTTTAGTGCGCAATTTGATTTTTAAACACTCAAAGTTGGTTTGCAATAATTTTTTTTGTCGTTTTCCCGCTTAAAATTGTCTATATAAGCTCAATTGTCATCATTTATTCTTCACAAACTAAGTTTTTCTCGTTAGTCTAAAATTGATAAACTTTCTCCTCGTCATTTCATATTCGCAATATCACTTCTTCGTAGGTAATAATGTTAAATTAATTATTAAATTTATTTTATTTGATTTGCTAATAGAGTTTTAATTTTGAAATTTTAAGCAAATGGGTCCTGAGCCAAGGTGCGTCTCTTCCGGTGTTATTTTGGTCGAAGATGAGCGAACTAGCGAACGACGATTGCTTTCTGCATTGATGTTTCAATATCATGGGGAAAAATTTAAAGTTAAGAAATTAGAACGAAATGAATATCATGTTAGGGGCCTCAAATTTTTTACAGATTTGGTTGAGAGGAATGGAGATTTTGATCTTGGAGGGTCGTGGTTGCGTCACCAGCCAGCAGTTCCACCTGGTTTCGAAAATCATCCCGCAGCTAAAAATGTTATCCATCTCCGCTGAATGGAATAGTATTATGTTTCTGTTATCGGTATGTTATTATTGTCATTATTAGTGAAATAAGTTTGTGTGACAGTGGTCACTTGTAATGTTTGCCTTATATTACTGAAATATATTATTTTATCCATATATTTTTATTAAATTTTTTTATGATTTGTATTCAAAATTAATATGCAAAGAAATTCAGAATTAAAAAATGCACACCATTAGAAGAAGAACTAAATTTTATAACCATAATATAAAGTAACACACGAAAATAAAAAAAGAAAAAACTACCTAAAAAACAAACCAATCAGTTGCTACTTAAATAGTTAGATATTCTGGATGTTCGCATATTGTAGAATTTCATCCCACCATGGGTCTTCTTCTTTGTCTTCTTTTTGTTGTTGGTGACTGACACCGGCGTTGTCAGCGAATTGAGCGGTTTCGTTCCAGAAAACTGCATCAGGTTGCTGACTCACACTAGGATTATCGGCGAATTGAGCGGCTTCGTTCCAGAAAGCTGCATCGGCTTCTTGTTGTTCTATCTCTGTCATTCTAGCTGCTGCAATACTTCTGTGTTCATCTCTCTCCTTGTGCCATCTCAGGCGCTCCCTGATTTTTTTTCCAATTTCTTCTTCTTTCAATTTTTGTCTCTCTTCGGCAGCCTTTTGTGTCATTTTTCTCTTTTTTTCCGCCTCGTCTCTCTCTTTCCATTTCTTGTCTTGTTGATCCCACCAAGCTTGTTTTTCGTGGTCATCGTAGTGGTCACGCAAGATTGTCTCTTTGTAATTGAAAACCTGACCACACTTTGTACAGGTCACTGTGTGGTCTTCACGAAAATTGTAGATTCTTTCATAAACGGTCCAGTGTGTTTTTGGTGCTGAATATGATTTTTCTGTTGGTGTTTGTTGGGGAATTGGTTGCGGTTTTTTGTAGTAATCTTTATACCAGTCACAATTCTTATGTTTGGGTTTGCTCAGCATTCTTTGGAGGTGCTCCTTACGGTCTCTTTCTTTCCCACCATTAATGTGTCACTGGTAGTGTATTTTTAAATCGAACTATATCCCGTCATCTTCGTAGATATTGTATTTGAAAGTGCGAAAACATGTGCGACATCTTGCATGATAATCTCTTTTTTCTATTTCATTTGTATTGACAGGAGAATGTTGGTAATTTGGCCAGTATTCATCTCGGGTAGCTGTTCGTCAATTTGGGACATCACTATTGGAGTAAGAGCTATTTCCTTTGTCCATGACAGTGAATTTTTCAGGAAGAAGAATTGAGTGTGTGTTGTATAATCTGGTTGATGAAAGGTGGTTTTATAGACAATTTTAGACTTAGAATCACACAATAAAAAATTAATTTCACGTGATGCTTTTTCAGACCACGCCTGTCCTTTTGCAAAGGGTAGATGGGCATCAGTATACTTTTTCAGACTTTATCAGACCACGCCTGTCCTTTTGCAGAGGACAGATGTGCATCAGTATACTTTTTCAGACTTTATCAAACCACGCCTGTCCTTTTGCAGAGGGCAGATGGGCATCAGTATACTTTTTCAGACTTTATCAGACCACGCATGTCCTTTTGCAGAGGGCAGATGGGTATCAGTATACTCTTTCAGACATTATCAGACCACGCCTGTCCTTTAGCAGCTAATTATTAGGTTAAACAATAAATGCTGCATTAATAATAAATGGTAGATTCTTAATTTTTTTTTCATGCATTAATAATAAAATGGTGCAATAATAATAAATGGTCCATTAATGAAGTCTAACAAATTTACCTTAGTCTTATTTTTTTAACTAATTACAATTAATAATAATATTAATAAGTAATCACAAAAATACGTAATAAATAATAATATTTAATAATTAAATTATTACTAATATAATAACTAATAACACTTACCAATTTAATAGTAATAATAATGCAATAATCACAAAAATACATAATAAATCATAATATTTAATAATTAAATTATTACTAATATAATAACTAATAACACTTACCAATTTTATAATAATATTAATGCAATAACTACAAAAATAAAAAATAAATAATAATATTTAATAGTTAAATTATTACTAATATAATAACTAATAACACTTACCAATTTAATAGTAATAATCATGCAATAATCACAAAAATACATAATAAATAATAATATTTAATAATTAAATTATTACTAATATAATAACTAATAACAATTACCAAATTAATATTAATAATAATGCAATAATAATAGCAATTAATAATAATATTAATAAGTAAATGTAATAATAGAAAATAATAATAAAAGATAAAACAGTAAAAGCATTAAAAAAAAAGTCACTTTTAGCGGGAAATCAGTTGGATCGGCGATTGGAACGCCGATCCAACTGGTTTTCCGCTAAAAGTGACTTTTTTTAATACTTTTACTGTTTTAACAGTGCGTTTTAGCGATTTGATTTGATTGCCCATCATTATTTCGACTCTCATTTGGTTATAAATAGAATATGCCGTTCCGAATTCGAAAATCACCCATCATTTTCAAATACTCGACTCTCTATACTGTCAAAAATATGATTTCCATTCCGGTTTTCGTTAATCAATCTCCATATAATCCATCAAATTATTTCAGTTTGGATGCAACCTCGCAAACTGATTATGAATCAATTAAAGAAATAATTTTATCAGTATTGAAATTTTATCAAGGTCATTATAATTTGAGAATTGTTTCCCATTTTAATATCATAATTGAAGGAAGGTTCCAGCAGATGCAGTTGCCGGTGAACTCTGAAAATGAATGGCGGTATGTACGACATGAGTGCTTCCAAGCAAGAAGGCTACACGGCTTTTAACTTCACGTTGATTTTCTTCCAGCAACTGGTGGTGGCCAACAAGGTAACTTACGACAAATTTTATTAGTAAAATTACTTTATTATTTATTTTTGAATTAGGATTACAATAGTCATGAACATATGCAATATATGGTTTGCTTAAATTAGGATTATAATTCTTTACTAAACATAATTGGCTTATTAAGAAACTTTTGCTTAAAAAAAATTTTGCATAATTGGATAAAATTACTAATTAAATTTGTATCATTATAGAATTGATAAAATTAGTTTTTTAAAGTAATTATTTTTCTCTTGCTATTAATTGTACGCATTTATAATTAATTTGCTCTTGCCTTTACTCTTGAATAATAAAATTTTAAATTAAGCTTTTTAAAATAAAAGCAAATCAATAATTTTGATTACGATGACACAGAAATTATATATTTTTTAATTATATATTTTTAAATTAGGGGGACACACAAATTGTAATTATAATTATAATTTGAATCAACAAGTCAATAATACAGAAGAAGACGAAGAAAGAAATAATCAATACAATACGAGTGCACAGGGTTGGGATTCTTGGGAACAATCTGAGAGTAGTAGTCGACAACAAATACAAGAGCGAACAAATATGAGTGCATGGGGTTCGGATCCTTGAGACCAACCTGAGAGTAGTAGCGGACGAGAAAGACAAGATGGAACAAATGATGAGTACAATACCAATGCACATGATTGGGATCCATGGGACCAACCTGAGAGTAGTAGACCAGTTAGAGAAGAAGCAGAGGAAGATGAAGAAGAAGAAGAAGGGAATATAGACGAACTTGACGAGACATACGACCGTGGTCCGGGTTATCAGTCGAATTATGCAACGGGGGAGGACTTCACTGATGAAGAGGAAGAGTTTTGGACGTCACAGGATATGGAGGGAGAGGGTTTCTATGCGCAGGGTTTCGCGAATCACGAGTATTACATTACCGGAAGAACCGATAATTACCATCCCGTTAGGCAATTTTTGGATATCTCTGAGTACAGAAATTCGATTCCACAACCGTCTCAAACAGAAACTTCTGGGCCTTTAGCGCAATGAAACATTTTTTATGTCAAAACCACAATTAAAACAAGCTTATAATAAATATGCCGTAGATAATAATGTACAGCATAAAGCCACTAGAAGTACTCCAGCATTATATGTATTGGATTGTAAGGTGCCTACCTGTAAGTGGCATTTGTATGCCCGTACAGAAAGGGAAGGTGAATTTTGGAGAATAATAAAGAATAAAGAAGAACATACTTGCGTGAGAAGGGCCGGAGATTTCACGCATAAAAATCTGACGGCAGAGGTAATCGCAAACAGCATTAGGAATGCAGTGAAGAGAGATCTTGGTATTTATATAGATGACGTAAAATCTATATTGGAGAAAGAATATCCAAATGTAAAACCAACCTATAACAAGTTATGACGTGGGAGAGAGAAAGCTATCGAACAACTTTTTGGATCGTGGGAGGGATCATACAACAAACTTCCCAGTTTATTATTGGCTATACAGAGAACGACCCAAGGGACACAGATCAAATGGTTGACAGAGAGTGTAGGGGATCCTAACAGAGCTATGTTCACCGCAGCAGCATGGGCATATGGACCTTTTATCGCGGCGATACCATACCTAAGGTCTGTTATCAGAATCGACGCGTCGTTCTTATCAGGTCGGTACAAGGGAATATTGTTAGCGGCTTGCGATTATGACCCAGAGCAGCGGTTGCTTCCACTAGCATTTGCATTAGTGCGAACTGAGAACGAACAATGTTGGGGTTGGTTCATGAATTTTCTAAGGCGGCAAGTTATCGGGGAAGGAAGAAAATTATGTGTTGTTTTCGATCGTCATTGGGAAATAAGGAACGTGTTCAAACAACCCCAATACGGTTGGCAATAGGATGCGAACCCTTCATATGCCGTGCACCGGTATTGCGAGCAACATGTATGTGAAAACGTATTCAAGGCATCTGGAAAAGACGCAGCTCTACCAGAAAAATTCAGAAATAAATTGGCCAACAAGAAAAAAAGACGACCCTTCTACAAAATGTGGAACGAACTGAAAAAAACGAATCCAAAGGCGATCGACTACCTTGAAAAGTGTGGGAAAGAAAATGAAACAGATAACAACGAGCAGTGGAAACCTGAAATGTGGACACAAACGTATGACGGTGGTTATCGTTGGGGTATTATGACGAGTAATGGATCAGAAAGTCTCAATAGTAGATACAAGGCTGAGAGAAGACTATCAGTTGTTGGACTTGTGGAAGGCACTTGGTACAAAACTGTTAAATAGTTTAATGACAGAAAGCAAATAGCTTTGGCGAGACAGGCGGAGGGAGAACGATGGACAAAAGAAATTCAACTTAAGCTGATGAAGCATACTCTCAAAGCATGTACAAATGTACTTCCAATGTAATCATATTTACTTCTACTCTTTAAAATGTATAATGATATAAATTCATATTTACAGCGGCAATAAACGTTATCACCGTTGACATTGAACGTGGAGAATTTGAAGCTCAAGTGCCATTCGAAAAAAATGATCCGGGAGTAACCTGGAAGTACCAAGTTTTCCTCAAACGTGATTACCAACCGAGAGATACTCAACTACCGAGCAGGCGTGCTTGGTGTAAGTGCAGAAAACCTCAACTCACAGGAATACCATGTTTTCATGTTGTTGCCGTATGCGGTCATTGTAGGTGGGATGTTTCTGATTTTGTAGACGAACGGTACAGCACAGAGAATATGGTTAAAATATGGTCAACGGGTGATTTTCACTGCTACGAAGACGAAGATAAGTGGCCTGGGTATGATGGTCACGTGATCTATCCGGATAAGACAATGATTAATCGGGGCAGGCGAAAGAAGGATCGTGATTGGATGCGGATGGATGCAATGAGGAATAAAAATCTGGCAAACCAAAGGCGCCGAACCAGAAGAGACGCTACGGCGGCTAACGACACTCAGCAACCTATGTCGATGGAGGACCTTCAATCTGGTCGTCGTACAGGTCGTCGTACAGGTCGTCCTACCAACACACCAAGGACACGGAGGACTACAAGACCTTCTACAAGGAACAGAACTCAATCTTCTACAGGGAACCAAAGTGAACCTTCTAAGGAGCCAGTTCAACCTAGCCGGAATTCTATCAGTATTGATCCTCGCAGTGAAAGTCGTGTCAGTTTTGGGATAGAAGGTATTCAACCACGTCGAAATTCCATTAGCGTGGATGACCGATCAATGTTGGTCTGATTTCCCACAAGTCACGGAGCATCAAGTAGCAGGGGGGGCAGTTATGGCGCATCAAGTAGCACGGGACCATCTCAAAGCACAAGCAGTGGAGGAGGGAGACTACGACGTGGGGTTGTCCGGCTAGGATCAAGGTTCATGAATATCTTACCAGGAAGAGGCCGGCGTTAGTTTTATGTAATATTTTTATGTAATTTTTTAAAAAAATTACCCTTGATAGATCGATGTAAGGGTTGATTTTATGTTATTCGGTGAAGATAGCTATAATTTTAATATTTATGGTTGACTAAATTCATAATATTTTGCATCTACAATAATTATTTATGGATTTTTTTTTTCCGCGTAGTTTTGCAATCCTAAAAATGAAACAAATTAGAAGTAGGGTTCCTCGGAAATGATATCTTAGGTATTTTAGCGATTTTATATTTTTTATGCGTTTGACCTTATGATATGAAACTTACAGGCATGAGAGTGCAGCGCCTTTATTACCTAATGTGATTTTTTATGAATTTGTTAGACTTTTTTCGCGTAGTTTTGCAATCTTAAAAAGTGACGGAATCAAAACCAAATACGAAATATAAATATCACAATAAATATCACACTCGTACAAAAATATAAATATCACAATAAATATCACACTATCCTACTGATGTCCATCACGACGGAACCATCCTTGAGAAGGAGATAAATACCATGCAGCACCAGGCAAGTTTCGAGGCTCTCGGCCGAGAGCAAGTCCTGGGGGAGGAGGGGGAGGATAAGTCGTAGAAAATGGAGTGGAATGACGAGGCGGTCTGCTAGATGAGGCCCCAGAATCGCCGAATAAATGGTGCGACATAGGTGTGAATGGGTCCTGCAGTGGGGTACCGTATGCCTGGTAATAAGCATCAGCCTGAGAGATAGGTGTGTGGGTAGGCACAAAGGGCTGACTGTACCCTCCTCTGTACTGAGTCTGAGTATATGGTGGAGGAGGAGGATAAGGACTCCCGTATGTGAAGTACTGTGTGCTGTAAGGTGGAGGCCACGGCTGTGTGGTCTGGGGCTGCGAATGTGGTGGATGCTGTGGCTGTGTGGTCCGGGGAAGCGAATGGGGTGGAGCCTGCGGCTCTGTGGTCCGGGGCTGGGAATGGGGTCCTGTGGATCCGGAGTGAGGCCCAAAAATACCGGAATGTGACCATCTGCTCCGAACCAGAGGCTGACTGGGTCGTGGAATATCAAAAAATGTATCTCAATCATGCAGACTAAAATCATCCTGTTACAGATAATATTATAAAAATAATAAAAATATTTTAAATAATTATAAAATATTAAGCATGAAAGGAACAATAATATTAATAAAAGTGATTGAAAAATGTATTATACCCGCATGAAAAGCTGCTCCTCAACAGATCCCGGCTCTGGCGCATCATCCTAATCATCCGTATCAGGGATAGAGTCGATGTCTGAATGAAGACCCTTCGACTCTAAGAGTCGAGGTAATCGATCAGGCTCGCCAACAATATCCAAGGACGTGCTGCACCCTCTCAGCAATTGCTTCCCAGCACGACGAAATCCCTTCTTGACAACCCATGCACATCCTCGCAACGCCTCCCGCAAAATATATTTGACCTGTTCAATTTTTGTAAGCCACTGAATTATTTATTAGGCACAAAATTTTGCGTAATGTAACTTACCAAATTCATGTGACCAGGCGTCTCGCAAAGGTATGACAAGTTGCGAGCCGGACCAGACGCTGCCCCTTCAGGAATTCGCACAAGATGCGCACCTCCGTGTACGCTCAACCAGCGTCGGTAGTCGCTCTAAATATCTTCGCTCCACGGCCGATCCTCTATCACCCTAGCCTCATTAGTGTTCGCCCATTTGTTGACCTCAGTCACAAATATTTGATGCCAGTCAATACCTCGATAGGTATTATGCTGGTATCCCATCAATTCCTCTATTCTCGACCAAGGCTGTTTTATTCAAATCACAGTTAATCAACAAAATATAATTGTGAGAATTAAATAATGAAATTAGTAATGTGAAGAGTTAAATATACCTCAGGTGGCGGTGGGAGAACTGTCTGATAGAGCATAAACTGATGCATGACACGATCTACGTGGTGCCACATCACGACCCAATAATGAATGCATGGGATGCGTAGAAGGAACATCTTCTGCTCAATCTGGGCACAACGAGGCATGCGGTCCCTGATGTGATCATAAGGCCTCCACACGACATGCTCGGGCTTCATTTTCATGCAAACATCCCTCGCATATTCTATCCCACTGCGAGTAGGGTCGGTGAACTTTTTCGATTTATGTCTCGTCGTCCATTTCCTGCATTTCCATTTTGTTGTTTGTTAAACTCAAATAAAACATATTTTAAATATTACAATTAAAATCAAATCAACATACCTCTCATAAGGCGGACATAAGTCAATACTTGGTAGACCCCAACCATCAAAATCCTTCGTGATCGACGGCCGACTAAGTAGTAATCTTGCATACGACCACAACTGCAAGAGCAACCAAGGAGCATCAATATTTATATTGTTATTAATGAATGCAGTGTCCAAGCCTCGGTATAGCATGGCAAGAGTGGCACCACCCCAATTGTACTGCACCGAGTTACTAGAATGAAGATCCTGCAAATAGAAATTATTCTTTTAAGGAATATCATCAACTCTTTCATATATTTAATTTCTTATTAAAGCGCAATAAATGTGAGATATTTACTAATATCATAATCGTAATTTTTTTTCCCACATCGTTATTTCTTGGCTAACCTGCAATAATTGCAAATAGAAACATGGAACCGAGTCACCCGTGCTGTCAGAAAATAACTCGCACCTAAAAATCTCCAACACGCAAGCGCGTGTGTATCTGTCGATTCTCGCTACGTTATTCGTACCAGGCCCCCCAATCTGATTCCAAATCTTACGCAGTTTCTTTAACTTAACGAAATGAGATTTCCTGCATTACATTATTAATGTAATTTGATTGTAAGAACTATATATATTTAAAATTAGCATAAAAATAAATTTTTTAAAACCTTCTTACTTCTGTTCTTTTTCCTTGAAACACTTCTCAACTATCGCCGTGTCTATATCCTCCGGCAACGTCAAATCCTGGAGTAACTGTATGGCGTCGTAATCGGTCCGTCCAGTAACGGTTCTGCCTGCCGTAGGTAAACCGTATAAGAAGGCCACATCCTGCAAATAGTTCAAATTTTATACATATATAGTTACAAAAAAAATATTACAAATAGGTATTGATCCTTACCTCTAGAGTGACCGTCATCTCGCCAACGTGCGGAAAAAAGAAAGTGTGGGTCTCTGGCCTCCAGAACATGGCTAGACCCTGCAAAAGCGAATGATCGAGCTGCATATGACCTAACTGAACGAAATGTATCAGTCCAAGTGTCATCAAATGCTCATCCACCTCAGCAGTTCGTGACATCTTAGCCCTATGTAGTACTGCCCTCCAATGCTGTATATATATATTTTTTAATTATTTTAAAAAATACTACCAAAATAGAAATATATAAGTAAAAAAATAAAAGAATAATAATAACTTGCACCAGTTCCACGAACTTTCGACTCATCCAAATGCAAGAGACGATCTGCATTAACAGGACCAGGGGGAACAACAGGATCCGCTGATTTAGAAGCCTCGGCATCAACAGAAGCGGTAGATGTAGAAGCGCCGGGATCTCCACGAAACCTCGTAGATCTACGAGGTGGTGCCTCTGGTACTCTTCTTCTCGGTGGCATTTTTACTACATTACAATAAAAATTATCAATGTAAATAATCTAATAAAATTTCGGCAGCATCTCCCCTATACCTGGAGTGTTTTCGAAAAAAAAAAACACCCAAATCCCCCCTAATTACAAACCCAAATATCATACAATAACATTTCCAATCTCATACAACAATATTTCCAATTTTCTATTTTTTTACATATTTTTAAATTTTTTTAGAATAATTATTCTAATTTTTTATTTATTTATCTCAATAAAATAAATTAATTGAATGTATAAATATTAAAAAAAACTCACCTCGGCTAGAAGCGTTGCTTGTCTCTTTTTAGAAAATTTTTCTACATTTAAAAAATTATTCTATCAATTTTTTATTTACTTTTTCTAATTTATAATTAACTTATCCATAATTATAAAATGTACAAAATAATTCTAAAAAATTTTGTAATTACATATTATAATTATTTCTAATTATTCTGATTTTTTAATAATTTTTTAATTATTTCTTCAATATTTATTCTATTTTTTCTATTAATCACCTAATTAAACTAATTAAATTTAATAAAAAAAATTTATATTACATATTATAATTATTTTTATTTATTCTGATTTTTTACGAATTTTTTTATTATTTTTTCAATATTTAATCTCTTTTTTTAATTACTTACCTAATTAAACTAATTAAATTAAATAAATAAAATAATTAAATTCAATAAAAAAATTCAAATTATATATTATAATTATTTATATTTATACTGATTTTTTACTAATTTTTTCATTATTTTTTCAATATTTAATCTATTTTTTAATTACTTACCTAATTAAACTAATTAAATTAAATAAATAAAATAAATATAAAAAAAAAACTAACCTGGAGAGAGGACGTCTGTCTCGCACGAGAGAGAGAGAAGGGGTGGGAATGATGGGGGTCGCTGTCTCGCTTATATAGGAGAGGCATACCTTGGATCGGCGATTGAAACGCCGATCCAAGCTTGGATCGGCGATTGGAATACCGATCCAAGCTTGGATCGGCGTTTCAATCACCGATCCAAGGGTTCTGTATTTTCGGCGATCCAAACGCCGATCCAACAATGTTATTTTTAAAATTCCGAATTTTTAACTGTTATTATCGTAATTCATGTGAACAGTAATGTTAGTTTTAATTTTTTCGGGCAAGGGAACGACTGGAGATGGGCTCGACTGGGGGGTGCTTTTTGGTTTCGGGCCAGGTCTCACAGTTGAGAGTTGAGACTGTGGTAGTGGTATTACATAGTCTGCCCATCACGGCCTAATAAAAGTATTTTATGTCTTGAACCCGTAGATAGATATACACGTTCTATTGAACAACCGAATTTGATTATAAGATTTTTTTTGTATTATTTGACGAAAAAAATGTAATTTCTTGCTCTATTTTTATTTGTAATTTCAAAATGAAACGTAAAAATTAGTGCCACTTGAACAATGTCAATGTGATTTGGAATTCCATTTTTCTTCCGGTCCTTCTAAGTTGTCAGTTGTCAGTATATTTAACTTCTCAAGCATAATAAACCTAAGTATAGTTTGCAAATGGGACTGAAGGAATCCTATGGTTTTCAATTCAAATATAATTGGATGGTTATTAAAATGTAAGCATGATACTGTGTCTATCCCATTACTGTTGCTAGCACAAGTTGGTGTGGCAAATTTTTTGATAGGTACCCAGGATTTCAATCTTTGGTACTGGTACATTATTAGGTACAGCTTGGTAGTACCTGTTCAATTTGTCGCAATACGGAATTCTTTAAAAACTATACTTGTCAGTTGTCACAGTAGTAGACATAAATAGAACAAAATAAGCCAACTGGCTGCAACTACACTTTGTGCGATAGAAATTGAAAAAAAAAAAAAATACATGATTAATAACATTTCATGAATAGAGCTTCTCCAGTCTTTCCTTGTTTTCCTCCCACCATACTATTGACTTCACCTGACCAAATTTCTCACCCCTGCACGGTTAGATGTTATTAAGAAATAATTTACATTAACACAAAAATTGGATTAAAGGAGCTATTTGATATAATGCTGTTACTATCTGAGTTTTGTTTCTTGTAAAGCAGACAGTTTGTTCTAAGTCTGGAAACTGAAATGCCTTAGTACCAGTTCAGTTGGGCACTGCCATTATTTTTTCAATTCCTTAGGCTTCAATGAGGTTCTGTAATCAGGAGTTATAAGTAGTTAAGGAATAAAACATTGGATCCTATTCAAACAACCATACGATCTATTTGTATGCAATTATTATTAATTCTGGTTTAAGTTTCAATGTCATCTTGACTATGGTAAAATTAGTAAACCATACATTAGTTTGACACAGACTAACTCCCGGGACCCGTCTGGCAATGAACGAAGTGTGACGTACACACCAGGTTCATCCTCCACTTCCCATTCAGCAGCAGTTTCCTCTCTGCCACTTTCTGTTTCACTGATTTTCTCTGATTCATCATCTCTTGAACCCGACCACTGGTAGCAACTGTTGCCTTGCCCTAAACTCTCAGCCGATTCCTCAGCGCCATATTGGTTCTGGAATTAGGAAACGAAGAACAAACAAATTAACATTCCCAATATTATTGCCATGACAAATCTATTATTATTATTATTATTATTATTATTATTGTTGTTGTTGTATAATATTGGTTCTACAAAAAATATTACTCTCTTATCTCATTTCTTTTTTTTTTCTTTTTTCTGTCATGACGCATACTAATTAGCAATTACCGAAATTATTATGCAGAACATGAGGTAGTCCTCATTGGTGATGATACTAATAGAACTTTTCTGAAATTGATTGACAGCGTTGCCTAACCTCTTGGTCAGAAGGGCTTGGGGTTTGAGCAGATGAGATTTCTGAAATACTATAAAGGCCTACAATTTTCTCAAAGTTTGTTCTCCACCAAATCTCTGCTTGCCATGCATCAAAAAGCTCCTTACTGCATTAGATATAACAAAATGTTATCACTAATCAATATTAGTACAAATAAAAAGGATTACATTGGCCGTCAAAATCCTAAGTTCTTAAACAAGAAAAAAGGGGGAAAAAAGCATTTGTGACTATAGATGATAATTAAAAACTTTTCTCCTTATCATCTAATCAAACCTACCAGTGTGCATTATAAAAATAAAATAATGTCCAACACAAAATGCAAACAAAAACATATTTATTTTGTTTTATTTCCATCAAAAATAGATTTGAAAAGTTATGTTTTTCTGTTTGATGATCTGTATTGAGAAATTACCATACGCATGCTCCATACTCCTAATGAGTAATTTTCTTATTTAATTTATAAGTAAAAATAAACCTGAACGAAATTTTCTTGAGAATGTTGCCTCCATGAGGAAGCTGCACCAATGTGATGAAAACCCCTGGCTCCGGCTCTGAATTCCATTCATTCTCTTCTTCTTCATCATCATCTTGTCGTTCTACTGTTTCTGTATCTTTCACTTCTTCAATCGTAACTATGTGCACCTGCTCTTGACACTTACTTGCTTCTTCTTGTAGCAATCCATTTAAATCAATTTTTTGCTGATTTGATTGGTAGATTGGATTGCTTTGCTCTTTCACTCCTGAGACCTTCAAGGACAAAGCTTTTATCTACAAGACCAGAACAGCCATGGTTCCAAAATTAGCAAACAAGATGGGAAGAAAAACTATGATATAATGTGGAAATTCTTCTATTGCTCTTACATGATTTGTAAGTTCCTTGATGAATCCTCTTTTTCTGAGGCACGGTATGCATGTTACAAACATCTCTCTCATTCTCTGTTTTTTGGAATGGTAAAGTGATTAGGAGATCAGTTAACAGAAAGGTGCGATGTACACAAAAACATGCGTGCATGGCAGATTATGTGGCGTGATTATTGCTTTAATTAAATTTTGAATTCTTTCCACAATACGTTCTTCAATGCGCTTATTGTGTCTCCTCATCCTACAACGGACCTATTTTTAAATTTTTAAGAAATTACCATAATTTGCATCTTAATTTCAGCGGAAACAAAAATTAAAGATCCTTCCATTTCCAGCAGAACAAGTTGTAAAACAATCATTCTTTAGGCGTGATCCAGATCCTCTGTCAATTTATTAGTATATATACCTTGCATTAGGATGTTACGCCGAGATTCATACAATTTGTTTTAATTCGTTGAAACACTTGGCGTGTAAACCGCACTGCAAAATTGCAGCTTGGCTGAGGCTGACAATCAGGACCTTTGCTATATAGGCGTTAGCATATATTTTCCTTTTATTTAATTCAATTCTCTATGGAGGCGTTAGATATAGAAAAAGACGTGTAAGATCTTGATGTCAGTAAGACAAACTTTGTAACCGTGATTGTGAATGACCTCGAAATTTTTCTAAAATAATTAGTAGAAAAAACGGCATATCACTAACGAATTAAAAGACTTACAAGAAAAGATTATTAAAGAAAAATATACATGTTAAAATTTAAGAATATATATATATATAGAGTTTTGCTATGGTGAGTTGCAACTTACCAAAGAGTTGGTGAGTCGCGCTCAAAACTTTTAAATCTAGTTCAAAATGACCGATCCAAACAGTCCAATATGATCTCTCTATTGAAATCTCTATGCAAATCAAATTTTATATTTTTTTGAAATTTTTAAGTATTTTTTTCGGATTTTTAAAAATTGCTGTTTTTGAACGGTTCAAAACTAATTAGATTAGCGATTTTCTAAAATTTTAAAAAAATACTTAAAAATTTCGAAAAAATGTAAAATTTGGTCTGCATGGAGATTTCAATAAGGAGATCGTATTGGACGGTTTGGATCGGTCATTTTGAACTAAATTTAGGAACTTTGAGCGCGACTCACCGACCCTTTGGTGAGTTGCAACTCACCATAGCAAAACTCTATATATATATATATATATTCAACTATAAAGAACGCTAAGCTTGTAGGTTTTTAAGAGGTCGCATTGTCCATACCTTTATTCCTCTTATCATTATTTATTATTTATTTTGTATTTATTTCGATTGCATGGCTTATACCATGCTTCTCTCTTTATTTACAGTTTTTTTAAGTACCGTTTGATATTATTCACATTCAACATAACTCTTAAAGTTAAATTAAACTAGATATTACAATTTAAGAATATTATAGTGCCACAACTTTTTGGTTTCACAAGTATCATAATTTTTCTATATCGAATCAAAACCATTGAATTTGTTCAATTTAACGAACAATGTATTCTCATATAAAATTTATAAAATTTTGGTGTTTGTTTGATGCTCGATCAAGTGACCCAAGCATGGACTTATTAAAATTACTCTGTCATAATTAACCACATATGTTCATTTGTGTCCTCTTGATCGAGTACCAAATTAACTCTAAATTTTATAAAATTTGTATGAAAATGCATTGCTTGTTAGATTGAACAAAATCAACGGTTTAAATTCGAAGTTTGAATTTGAAAATTTGAAATATTAATGAAATAGAAAAGTTATCTCATTTATGGCATCAAAAATACTATGGCAATACTCATTATAGTAACCCTCAATTTCACTCCAACTATATTTTTATCAACTTTTATAGATAAATTAAATATGTGTACATTTTAATTAACAAATATTTGTTTGGTTTCAACGTAATAGTTTAGACAAGTATGCATTTTAGATGATTGGCAAAATGAAGTTAAAATATCAAGACATAAAGTGTTCATTCAGCATGTGTCCGTTATTATAAAACAAGGCATCATTTGTGTTCAGACAAATGTAAATATTGAAAGTTGTTTATAATAACTCTAATAGTTGAAGACAGTTAATGATAGTGATTAATAATATGTTTTACAACTATCGTTAACTGTTTTAAATGAAACGAACTTGTATTTATTTTTAATTTTGTACTCAGGCAAGAATAAATTATTCTAAGATGCGCGAGAGGCAATATAATAGTATGTGGAGATAGTCACTGCAAACTTTAATATATCTTCATTGTAGAAATAAATTTTTATGCAAGCATACACACCTACAGAAACAATTCTTGCCTTTTTGGATAAATTATTATTTTTATGGTCATTGTGCTTTTCCCTTATTCAGTACATACGTCATAAAAATTTTGTGGTTAAATTATATCCAAAACACCTAGTTTTTCTCTATATTGTCCGAATCACATCTTGTATTCTTTATTCATTTTATTTGAAGTATATACTCCTTGTGCATTTATAAAGAAAAAAAAATTTCAATGTCAGTAGGAAACTAAATTATTCCGTCAATAATTGTTTTTAATGAGCCATCTCTTTAGATGAAGAGGAGTAATCTGATCAGAACAAACTAAAATTGCAGTAAGTTAGGGTGGAAAATAAAATTTAATGAATAAACAAATATAACGAATATCTTTTTTCTTGCAAAGAATATTATTGGAATATGGAGATGCCAATCTAGAGATGGATATTAACAAAAGTAGCAAATGATTGTCTCTTGTCCTGGTAGATTATAAAATTCATGACAGCTATTTTACCACCATCTTGTTATTGGTTCTGGCAGTTATTGGGCAGTCTGATAAAAATAATCTATAAGAATATATTTTAATTTGGAAAGCTCATCAGAACCTTCTAAAAACATCTATCTAAAATATAAAATTGCCTATTTGAATGGATTGGCATTGCTATGCCATAATTTTTCAGTGCACACAAACAACAATAACAAGTAAATAATTATTTAGACTCTCTTTAGAGATATAAAAATATCATTAACACTCTCTTTAGCGATACAAAAACATCACTAACAAGTAAATAGTGGACTGCAAACTCCAATCATAAATATGAACTTTTAGAAGGACCAAAAGAAAACTCGCCCCTGAAAAGATAACAAGGAGATAATAATTTGGAGTGCTCTGTGGAAAAAACAAAGAAAAGAAAAACTTGATGTGCTCACTGCCTTCCAGTCGCTTTCTTCCAACTTTTGCAACTTTTCTCCTTTCCTCTCCTTTCTCGAGAGAGAAACAGAGGGATCCTGTAAAGAATTCTTTCTTCCTGCAAAACACTCCACAAACTTTTCCTGGTGTCTTCCAGTTTTTTTAACTGGAGAGCATTTGATCACTTTCTCTCCCTGGATTCACGAAAAGTTATTGCCTTTCCCCTTCCCTTTCCCTCCACGGGGCTGAGCTCGAGTCCCCGAAAGAGAAATAACCATTAATTAAATAGTATTACTGTTTAATTTAATACAAAATTAATTTCCACTTGATCTATCTAATTCCAGACCCTCTTCAATGCACCAAGGAACGAAAACCCTGAAACAAAATACATTAAACAAAACTTAATTTCCTTGTCCTCCTCTCCACTCAAACTTCTCTTCTCCGACGAGAGAGAACAGATCTCTCTCTCCAATTGCCTCTTGGGTTGTGCAAATGAGTTGAAGGGGGTTGTGTCGACATGTTTTTGAAGCTAGCTAAGTCTTTTTCGACTAAGGAGTTAGTCGAGAAGAAAGAGAAGAAACAAGGAGAGAGCGCTGGAGGAGGAGCAGAGGCGGCGCAGAAGACGCCTATCTATCTCAATGTGTATGATATTTCTCCAATTAACAAGTATCTCTACTGGTTTGGCCTTGGGATTTACCATTCGGGCATTCAAGGTAACAATTTAACCATTTCTCAGCTCTTCTAGCCTTTTCTCTTTCTGTTTTTCCCTTCTATTTTTATATAGGAGCTGAAACTAGAGGGTTTAGAATAAATTTTCTATTTTTTGTTGGATAGACACAACTGAAAATTGCATCTGTATGTTATGTATTATTCTAACTTCTATGTCTAATTATAGTGGGATTGTAATTCACTGTTTTTGTGACTTCATCTAGAATTGGAATAAGAATATATACCAAATCTGAATCAGAATTTGATTCTATTCCAGTAGCCTGTGTGAACACTCATTCTGTAGAATTATGATTTGGATAGAATAAGAATAGGAATCATAATTGGAACAAGGGTGATTTTGTTGGGAAAACCGAACTAAGATTTAAGAATGAAAATCAAATCACTTCTTACAAATTTTTAAGGCTCTTGGGGCAATCTTTACTGATGTTTTATGCATGACAGTTTCATGTAAACCAGTCTACGGGTCTGAGGATAAGAAATGAAAATACTTTGTTGTTTCTTAATTTGTAAATGCCATATCCCCTCCCATATTTTGTGAATTATTGCACCCCCTGTGCTTTTAAGTTTGAGAATAATCCCCACCCCACTCCACCCCCTCAAATTTCGGGCTTTATGACCATCACCTCACTTTCCCTCTTGCAAAACAAAAAAAAGAATGAAATAGCCAGCCCACGTTCAAAAAATATTTTAGTATCCATCCATTAGGTAACTTTGATGAGATCTTCAAAATAAAATTTTAAAATCGTTGATATGATATTCATTAATTAGATTGGGTGTTTATATCGAATTTGGCCCATTTCAGGAACCTTCTCATCAAATGATTCAAATTCTAACAATTTAGCTTTGACATAATTCCAAGTTTCAATTTAGCTTTAACATAATTCCAAGTTGTTTGGATATTGACATACACTATATTTAGATGATGCACACTATAAATTACCCGAATATAAAAGAAGCAAATGAAAAGAGCCAATTTGTTCATTAGTTTCTGACTCCCAGAATATCCCCTAATTTATTTTCTCCGCTCTTATTCTGCAAGTATTTAATAGACACATTTTTTCAAATAACTGAAATTTGAAAACAGGTTATGCTAATTTTTATTGGTATTTATTTGAAAAAAAAAACATGAGTATATTATTTAAAATAAAAAATAAAAAACCTGAAAATTTGTGTATTTGGTCCCGGACATATTTTTCTCTCCAACTGTAGAATTATTTTTATTAGAGCATTTCTGTCAATTAGCGCCATAAGAATAAATTTACTGGGTGAGTCTCACAGCTCAATAGGTTTAGACGGTTCAATAATATCCAATTTCCTTCTTTGAAACCTCTGCATTATGAGTCATTGTTTTTGGCATAATACAACCAGTAGTTATAAATACTCTGATGTGAACAGTATCTTGTTAGTCTGATTGTACCTTTTTCAAAAGCTAGCATGAGTGTAATTGTGGTCATGTTATTCCATAGTTGAGGGTTAAGTGCGGGAAAATTTTAAGTGAAGTGGTGAGCATAAATGCAAACTTGTGGAATAGCTGCTGCTAATTAAAACCTCATATGCTTTTAATGGATGGTCCTGAATTCAAGCCAAAATGTTCACATAAGCATAGTAACAATTTTTGCCCTGGTATCAGTAATAGGAAGATGAGGATTAAAGATCATTTTGAAAAAAGAACGAAATATATAATCTTTTATCCTACTACCAAGGCAAAGGAACTGTTACCAAATTCAATATAAAAAAGATGAATAGCACCTGCTGGCTACAGTATTATAGCACTGGTTTCATGGTAGTAAGGCTCAATTTTCAATCTCGAGCTTTAAAGGGCCTACCCTGTCATAACTCAACCTTTGTTGTGGGTCAACTTTTATATTGTTGTTCATCAAAAAAAAAAAAAAAAAACTTTTATATTGTTTTACATCCAGTTTACTATTGTATTAGACTTAGAGAGAAAGTGCTGATATTGGATGCTCCAAATTTTCCAGAATCGGTGGTTTTTCTCCTATCAAAAAGAGTAGAAGAACTGAAAAAAAAAATTAGGAACTTTGGTTTCAAACTAGATTTCAATATGTAGATCACATTGCTTGGTTTCAGATCAGCTGTCATAACTCTACAATCATGATCTGGAGCCATCACATCTGCTTATCAGTGCTCTGCATTGCACTGTAGTCTCCACCAATAAAATTATGATATGAAAAATGTTTTTTTGTGAAACCAATAATAACTACATTTAAACTGACTTCAAAAAACAGTACATGGAATGGAGTATGGATATGGTGCACATGAGTACCCAACAAGTGGGGTATTTGAGGTAGAGCCACAGAACTGCCCTGGGTTTATCTTCAGGCGGTCCATGTGGCTGGGAACGACTGAGATGTCACGATTGGAGTTCCGAGTCTTTCTGGAGGACCTTGCAGAGAGCTACCATGGGGACACATATCATTTGATCTTTAAAAACTGTAATCACTTCACTGATGATCTCTGCAAGCACCTTACTGGGAAGCGAATCCCTCGATGGGTCAACCGCCTCGCCAAATTGGGTTCGCATATGTCGTTTTTTAATATTTCTATAAGGAATTTGGTGCTTTTTTTTTCCATTTGTCTTTGATTTGACTTTTTATAAATTTTTATTATCATTGGTTTTAATTTCCTTTAGGCAAATATAAGATGTATCGATGGAAATTCCAATTATGGGGAAAGTTTATGCACAAAAGGATCATTAGAAATGAACCTTGTACTAGAGAAATATCCTATGTGCACTCATGGAAACATAAAACTGTCTGTGTGAATGGTTGTTAGTGCTAAACGTGGACAAATTTTGGGAGAAAGAAGGCTCAGATGTTTAAAAGCTTTGTCAGATCTCATTCATTTTGACTCAATGAAGTTGACTGCTTAGTTTACCATAATAAAGTCACCATGCAAACTAACATTTAAATGCCTGTCAGATTTTCTACATTTGCTCCTTCACTCCAAATAAATGGCTTTTTTTTTGTCACTTATCCATAGAAACATTTATTGTTCAGGGTCCTTCTGCAGCTGCATCTTGCCAGATAGCATCAAGGTCAATGCGGTGGGGGACCTAACAACACAGCCCCCTCTGTCAGGTAACTTCTTTGTAATTTTTTCTTAACTTCACAAATTGATGTGTCTTTATCTGTGGTGGTTTGCTAGATTTTCAGTGATTCCTCAGTGAAAACATATCAAGTTAAATACTGTGCTTTTGGGTTGGGTTATGCACAGTTATGTGTATACCAAAAAATTCTACAAATAATCCCTCAAAAGTTCCTATCTTCAATGTATCAATACTGTACCAGACTACCAGTCATAGCTGATACTGGAAGATTCTTGTAGGAGAAACCACATCTACTTTTTTTTATGGGAGCATGGCACTTACCTATATTATTATTTTTTAAACATTTCATTGTGTAGAAAAAAAGTTACCTTTTTATTTGCACTCTTTTATTTTCGAGAAGCTTGATAGTGACTGCCATGTCAAGCTTTTTTTGCATTCTTGTGACCCAAAATTCGCCTCATCCAGATGTTGATGAGATGGAGATCCTTGCTTCAATAGAAGCCGAAAGTTGTCTTGAAGAACTTGACCACCAACTCCTGGCAACACCTCCAAACAGTGAAATGACACCCCCAAGAGTCATGAGTTCAGAAAAAGATAGCTGATTCTTCTACTTCCATTATGATTCTTTTGTAAATCTAATCTAGGTCTTAGCTCCACAATAGACCCATTACATGCTGATTGGCTAGTATGCCATGTTTCTAGTTTAATTGTTCATTGGTTTTGTTTGGTTTGTTTCTTTTTTCCCCCTTTTTTTTTATTGGATTGTTTTTGTGGTGTGATGTAATTGCTACCGAGAGGCCCATAACCTTTAGGATCAGGAAATGGTTTATAAGTGTACATACTACTTTTAGAGATCTTGTTGCGTTATTCGTTATTAAAATCTCTTCCATATGTTTGAATATTGGTAAGTTGTATGGCCGTATGGAAGTTCCAAATGTATTATGAGATCTTTATTCGTTACAAAAAAAAAGTCTATTCAGAACATTTAACTCCAATACAAATCATATTAACATCATGTCAGCACGCATTTAAAAATGCAGTGGCCTATTCCCCGAAAGAAGAAAAAAAAAAAAGAAAAATGGTAGTGGCCACCTATTGTTCATTGTCGCATTATGACTTCGTTTCCTCAGTTATTCTTCCAAGAAAATTATATAATTTTTTTCTGATTTCGACTATATCAAATCGACGGGTCATATTGGCGTTGAAAAATTCCTTTATATTGGCAATATAATTTGAACAACGCATTTTAAATCAAAGAGAGTTTATTATGCATCATAATGCATAGATTATTTTGTGCATCATGGTCATTTTTGTCAGTATTTTCATAAATTGACAAATATAATTTAATCAATCCAATCTACATATTGAAATCTCATACCAAATCAAATTTTAATTTTTTTACTATTTTTCAATTTTTTTAAAACTTGTCATTTTTTAATACAAACTAATATAAATACATTCTAAAAATAGCAAGTAAAAAAATTAAAAAAAATGTAAAATTTTCATTGGTATGAAATTTCAATATGTCTATTAAATTTATTAATTTATAAAAATTACGACAAAAATTATTATAATAAAATCTCTCTTAATTAAACAGACTGAATCGAAAACTAAAATCCTGCCCTTATTGGGTAAAATGATAATAGATATGGATACGTGACATGCGTCATAGTTTCATGCATACGGATGCCACATCATCACCAAAGTTGACCTCTTACGGTGCCGGCGGCCGCTTCAGCACAACTCTTTAGTGACGAATTGCATCAAGTTAATGTAACAATGTAGATCGGGAATTGTTTATGACAACAGCCTTTTTGCTATTGCAACATTACTTTGACTAAATTACCCCTCAATCGATATGTTAATTAAGTTCTTGACGAGTTCTACCACTTGATTGATGGCTATTTTAGTCAAAAATATGTTGCAATAGCAAACAACCTGTTGCATTTAGCAATCCCCATGTAGATCGAGGTCCTAGAGGAGTAATGGACTTTTTTAAGGAAAAAGACTTTAGTCTAATTATAATTATTCCATTTCTACATCGCAGCTTCATCTCTGCCATCTAGTTTTCTCCTAATGTCATTACATAATTAATACTTTAATAGGACTGTAGCATCAACTTGGACCTTTCTCATAAAAGCTTACAAAAGAAAATTAGAGTAACAAAATAGCAACTTGTCGAGACGGAGACCAGACAGTACTCGTTTGATGAAAACAAATGAAGAATTAATAGAGGTACAGGGGATGAAGGCTAACATGACCAAGTCCTTCCGTATAATTACATTTCTTTGTGGTTTTGATGTAAACAGAGATACTATCATGAGCAAGAGCAACTGGTTGACACGGGATGGACCAAGTCTGAACTTATAACTAAAGCAAACATCCAATGCTAGTTGATTAATTAATAGCACTAACCACCTCTTTTCTCAAAAAAAATAAATAAATAAAATGGAAATATCTGACGATGTTTCCAATAAGCTAGGGTTAGAGTATAAATTTTGTTGAGGTCATTACTCCATTAATCCAAATTCCTTTTTTTTCCATTTTAGTTGTACATACATAAGCAAAAAGTAACCGATCTATGCGTTTTGTGGGAAATAAAAGATAGTAGGTGATATTGCTTCAACTAAAAATTGTTTTGGTCTTTTCGGAATGATTCCTGCAATAAAAACTGAGTTTCTGATAGCGTCACAGCAGGGCGTCAAAATTCTGCCAATTACATTTCCTAGAAAAAGAAAATAGTTATCGTCTTGTGCACTCAACATAGTTTTGTCACTGCGCTCTATGTCACTGCATTATTGCAAAGTATCAGAGAATGAACCAAAAAAACCCTTATCCAAGTTAACTCAAAAGTTACTGCAAAAAGAAAAAAAAAACGCTCAGAGTTTTCATATGGTTAATGCAAAATATCTATATTTTTTTTATTTCGATAATCCTAAAATATTATTTGAAATAATAAGTACGTGTAGATTTTGTTTTTAATAATCTCATTTAAGTACTGTAATATTGCATGTTTCTTTTAGGAATTTTCTTTTTGAATTTTTTTATGCAATAATAGTGGAGGGACAAAAAAAATAGCCGTAACATTTAAATGAACCACGGTTTGCTAGATGCTTCTTATTTAGAAATGAGTTTTCAAATTACCTAAATAAAAAACTGGCATGTCTTCATGATGTGCATCATTCCTTTTTATGATATAGAGTTGCCAATTTCCGATCCGATCCGGATGATTGTGAATTTGTGATTAAGATTAATTATGTATTAATTAGGATTTAATTTCATAATAAATAAAAACAATAAGTAATTAAATAACCAAGTTATACTTCCTGGATTGGACAAAGAATCCTCTGAATAGTACAAATATATCTAAATTTATAAATATATCTCTTTTTTTTTTTTTACCTCCCTAAGAATGTTCAACATGCAAAATGTATAACTCACTTAAGGTATAATATTTTATAAATATATACCATATTTTGATATTACACCATATTGAGCGGTTTGGATAATTGGATTGATCGAGTGGACACATGGAAAAAAAAAATTAGACCATTAATATTTCTGTTAAAATGTTAGTGGAATCATAGTAAAGCTCTTACACATCAATAAATAAATTAATATCATCATTGTTGTTCACATGTTACTCAAATTTCAACAATGTTATTATTATTATTATTTTGGTAATTTTGAGTTTGTATAATACTAAATGAAGAGGGTTATAAGATCATTTCTCAGGCTCCAGATTTTATTGAAAACGTATTTAAAACCAGTATTTCGGACAAGTATGTTCGCTGGTTACGTATAATATAATTCCGATTTTTTAATTAAGATATTATTTAGGCGATTTCGGTCACATGGTTGGAGGGCCCACAAAATTCATAGGGATTGGTACAATGGTCCCGAGTAGATGATTAGATGAGCAGCAGGCTGCCTACGGGCTGTGATCAAAAAAAAAAAAAAAATGAGCAGCAGGCCAGCAGCACCACCTACGAACTTCCAGTTGATGAGAGTATTTTTTGGAAGGTAATTACTATATACCATCCAAACTAATGGCATCCATAGCATCCACTGGACTCATCCATTCGAAATAGGGACAATTTAGTAATTTTAAAAAGTCGCATCTAAATAATCTCCGAAACTCTCTCTCTCTCAACCCTAGCCGCTTCAGATCTGACCTCGCGCGAAACCCTCTCTCTCTCAAAACCCTAGCCGTTCTAGATCGCCTCCGCCTCTCCTCTCCAGATCGCCTCCACCTCTCCTCTCTCCCATCGCTCTGTCTCTCCTCTCGCGTCGCATCGCGTCTCTCCTCGACTTTGCCATGAGAGCAGCAAAGAAGCTTCTTCAGTCGTCTCCTCGACTCGACCTCTCCACGCCGACTATAAATCTAAAGTCAAATATACTATTGCCATGAGAGCAGCGAAGGTACCTTCATGTCATACAAAATTTTCTATGCAAACTCAAAAGAAGGCCTCGCCACAGGGTTTCGGCGCAAACGACGAGTATCTTTTCTGGCTTTGGCGACATTGAAGCCCAGATTTTCGCATTAAATTTAATAGTACGCTCTCTCAATCCTTCATTTGGTTTCAATTGCTCGATTAATCCTTCATTTGACATCTGTGTTTCTGGTTCTCTTGATTTAGTTTGAGAAATAACTGTTAATCTCGGATCTGCCACACTGAGTAGGTTTTGATAGCAAGTTTGATTGTTAAGTTTAATTGATTTAGAAGGAACAAATTAAAATCTTGGAAATCATTTTTAAAATCAGAATGTGAAAATCACCATTTGAAACTGTCTATGCAATTGCACAAAGGATGTATTAGATAGTGCAAATGTTAGGTTAAATAATATAAGGGATCATCTTATGTTCCATTATCAGAAACTGTCTATGCAATTGCACGAAGGATGTATTAGATACTGGAAATGATAAGTTAAATGATATAAGGGATCATCTTATGTTCCATTGTCAGAAACTATCTATGCAATTGCACAAAGGATGTATTAGATATTGCAAATGTTAAGTTAAATGACATAAGGGATCATCTTATGTTCCATTGTCAGAAACTGTTTCTGCATAAAATTGCCTGAAATGATTATTTAGTATTAAATTGTGCTTGTCAATTGTTCAGTCGGTTGCTTTATATGTTATATTACATACATTTAGGGATTATATTATAATATATGATGTGTAAACAATTTACTTGTGCAAATGTTAACTTACTTTAAAATTTCCAGAAAGGATGTGTTAGATATTGCAAATGTTATGTTAATGACTTAAGGGATCATCTTATGTTCAATTATTAGAAACAAGTTTCTACATAAAGTTGTTTGAAAAGATTATTTAGTATTAAAATGTGATCTATTTGTCGCATTAAGGAATCATGTTGTTAACATCTTATATCTGTATTTTTATTCATATTACACAGGTTTTGGCTGCTGTTTGATCGAGTTGGTGTCCTTATGTTTGTTCGTTCTCCACCGACATTCTGATTTGTTCCAAAGTGAACATGTTTGTTGTAGTTTATAATTTTGATTTGTGCTGGTATTGTCGTAATCGACAATACTTTTATTGTTGTGTGATGTAAAATTTGAATTGTTTTGAATTGATTACGACAATACTTTTATTGTTGTGTGATGTAAAATTTGGATTGTTTTGAATTGATTTTTGAATGGCTTGTTACTTTTTAAATTATTCCATAACTAGTTTAATTGAATAAAAAAACTATGAAATCAAATTTCTGCTGCAACTAACTGAACACATAAACACTTTAAATTCATCCCTTAACATGTTTAACTGAACACAAAAACTTAAAACTTCATATTACGACTGCATCAAACTGAACACTTAACGTAAATTAACCCATCCTTTGACTCATCTAACCGAACAAAAATTTTCGTCCATTTGATGACGTCAGCACGCAAAAAAAAAATTTGAAAAAATTTTTTCGAAAATTTTTTTGATGACGTCATCATGCGGATTGATGACGTCATTAAGCGAAAAATTGAACTCATCCATTGGAATGAGGTTGGATGCTTGGATGCTTTAGAATTGGATGGTGTATATCAGCTCCATTTTTGGAATGGCAAGTAAAAACCAACAACTATTAATTGCGAATTACTTTCCATATGTTGGTAGAGAGAGAGAGAGAACTAAATTCTTTCGAAGGGACTGGCAGATGGTCCAGTAAAGGAACTTCGGATTCTCTTGGCAGGCCTCAACCTATAAGTTCATGTTACTGTTGGTTTAAGATTAATTATAGTTCACCATTTATGGTTGACAAATTGAAAAGCAATGGTACCCCTTTTATTGGTCCGCAATAGCACAATTAATTATAACAAAAGGTTCACTAAAATTCTCATTACAAAAACCAAATGTTCATTGAAAGAAGAAGCAAACTAAAAATTTTCAATTTTTTGTTTTTTACTTGCCAAAGAAGAAGCAACACACCCAAGTCTGTTGAATAGGGTGTATTGTGCTCTGATCGTAGGTACTATTAATAATAATTAATAAACTCAAATTTTCTTATAACTCCAGACTGTTGTGTGAGCAGGTATATTAGGCCTTGATCAAAATCTCTTCTTTTTTTAACGTGGAATTTCATTTCATTAGAAATTTTTTTATCAAAATGAATGGATTTGATGTCATTTAGTTGGAATTTTCATGTAACTAGATCCAACAAGATCCTAAGAAACCAATTCAAATGAAATCATGTGTAAAAAACATTTGATCAGGCCTTAGTGTCTTCAGTTTGAAAGTAAAAATAAATAAATAATAAAGTGCTGTTTTAATTTTGGCACAAATAAAAGCAGGACCAAGAATTTTGTAAAGTTGAGGATTTTCTGAATTGTATGTATGCTATCAGATAACAGATGAATAAATATATCCATCCATATATCATAAGAAAAAAATAAGTCAAAGTATTTAAAATTCAGATCATAATATTTTTTTTTCGATCTTATTAATTTGTATAATCGTTGTCCAAACCTTACTGATTCTCTTGTTCAAATTAACTGAATAAATCAAAATAAATAAGAAAACTGGTAACTCCAATTTCGTATCAACCTAGCTAGGTCTAATTTATATTTTATCAAAATATTAGGGAAAAAATAAGAGAAATTGATACCCCTGTTGACTGTCAGAGTTCATAAATGTACTATGGGGTTTAGTTAGAAACTTTTTGGGTATTTCATCTAGCACCGGCTCATCCAATTTTGAAACAGGTTGAAATATTTTGGAGTAACAAGGTGTTATGGCGTGCACTTATAAAATTATCGTTTTAAAATAGGAGCTGCGATGACGGGCACGCAATAACTTTAGAATAGAGCATCCATTCTTATCCCTAGAAAAAACTCATTGTAGCCGCAACAATGCTTATACCGAGAAACTTTAATAGCGGACAACTACACAAGTAGCTGCACCAATTTAGAGATTATGCTAAAAACAGAAAGACGTATAAATATTTTTTAAAACAATATAATTTTTTTTATAATGAAAGATAATACTATATAAGTCACGAAAGAATTCCTAGAGTTGTATTGCTTTGTATTTAGATAAATCAACGTACTCTTTTTAAATGATGAAATAAATATGTGAAATTATGAGTGGCCTGATTATGATGAATAAATTAATAAATAAAAGGAGGAGGTGATTGGCCATATTAGAATATGAATGTAATATGGTTAAGAAGTTTCAAACTCAACTCCATTTATTTATTTACGATGAGAAATTGCTTTCTATCATTGTGCCATATTTTTATTGTTCTTCTTGTTCGTCATAATTATCTTGGTATTATTGTTGCTGATATTGTTGGTAATATTATTTATTTATGGGTACTAATTGTTTGGTGGGTACATAACAAGATACATTCAGATAATTAATATTCATCTAATCTGGATGTGCTGCATTCAGAATAGTATTTTTTTTTATAAAAAAATAAATAGCCTATGTTAGTCAGACACAGCGGCCAAGCTACATGGAATTTGGTGGGTCCATGGACCCACCTCAAAAAAAAATTTTACTTAATATTATATTTGTTTGTAATTAAAAAAAAATCCACAAGAAGTTAGGGACCCATCTCAAAAATTCGAAGGACCCAGCTAAACATGTCGTGTTTGATTTGAATTGCATAACGGCACCAAAAAAATCACATAGGGACCCAGGTAGTATTTGTTCGTGGCTAATCGTCTTCTTCCCTCCTACCCAATAAATCTTATTAAGACAAAACTTAGAATATAATGAAATATTTGGATGAAAAATTATTTGTAACATATATATACTAGCGCGAATCTTGCGCATTACGTGATTCGTCTATATAATATTTTGTGAACTTTAGGATATTATAAATAAAAGTTACCACAAAGGATAAAAAATACAACTCGGATATTATATAAAAACTACCACTAAAAATAAGAAAAATAAGCGCTCAATGAGATTTCTAAAGAACTTATTATGCAAAATTATGAAAAAAATAAAAATTCATAGGAAATTGTTGTACTTTTTTGTTATCTTGACTTTTGAATTATTATCTTGTATGTTAAATATATTATTTTATATTTTCTATTGTTATTATAATATATATTTGATTTCTCATGACTTTTTTATCTAAAATTATTTTAGAGTTATTTTTTTAAGAATTATTATTATATTATGTCTATATTAGACGTTACATCATACATATATTTTCAGCAAAAAAAAATTTACGGACCCTACTGGCACGAAACCCTAGCTTCGCCACTGGTCAGACACCTAAGTCAAAACTCTCTTAGCTTGGTAAAGGGTTTTTGCTAATATTAAGAGAAACAAAAAAAAAAAGAATATATAATTTAGAGAAAAAAATATTTCAATTTTTTATGATCAGTTAATTAAGACTCACAAAAAGACGCACTAAATGAAAACACAAACGATGCTCGTGAGAACTTTAAGCGTTTTACACGTGAATACTGAGCAGATATCTGGCAATTGAACTGTGACATGCAAAATTGTGTAATCACTATGTTTCAAGCGTTATTTATTTGTTTACATCATTGCTGTTGTCGTCGTCATTTTTTACATTGGTGTTAGCTTGTTGTTAATGTCGTAGTTTATTTTTAGTAGTGGGACTTATCTAACCTCGCTCGATACATAAATTTTTTTAAATTAATTTTTTTATTTTATTCTTATAATTTAGTTATTTATTTATTTATAATTAATTTATCTATATATTTTAATTTGTATAATTCAATTTAATTTATTTGCAACAGACTAGAAAACATTTGTCTAAATTTGTGGATAGTTGTAAAACATTGCCAAAAATATGATGTTTTAAAAATAATAAGTTATGTGTCGAAAATAATCTTGTAGATTAGAGTATATTGCTAATATGATTTTGATTGATTTAAAATAATACTAATGTCCAAATAATACATATTCTAAGCATCATTTGAGCATTTCAAACGATTCTGCATTTATTCTAAGTGATTTCATCACAATAATCAATATTTAAGCTCCCTATACTATCAAGAAAATGATTCAGATCTTACTTACTAAAAAAAAAGAATTATACATAGTAATTAAACGTATAATATGCAAATAATGCATATTCTGAGTATCATTTGAGCATTTCAACCATTGCTGAATTCATTCTAAATCATTTCATCACAATAAACTATATTTAAAATCTCTATATGGACAAAATGATGATTCAGATCTTACATAATAAATAAAATTTAGACTATACATGGTAATTACGCATATAAAGTGCAAATTATGTAATTTTGAGTATCATTTGAGCATCAATGATTTTTGGATTCATTCTAAGTCATTTCATCACAATAATCTATATTTAAATTCTTTATACTGTCTAGAATATGGTTCATATCTTATTTATTAAAAAAGATTAGATTATACATGGTAATTACCCATGTAAATGGCAAATAATGCAATTCTTAGCATCATTTTAGTATTTCAATCGTTTTTGTATTCATTCTAAGTCATTTCATAACAATAATCTACATTTAAACTCTTTATACTGTCTAGAAAATTATTCATATCTTATTTATTCAAAAAGATTGGATTATAAATGATAATTACGCATATAAAGTGCAAATAATAAAATTCTGAGTATCATTTGAGCATTTCAATCGTTTCTGAATTCATTCTAAGTCATTTCATCACAATAATATACATTTATAGTCTTTATATTGTCTAGAATACTATTCATATCTTATTCATTCAAAAAGATTGGATTATACATGGTAATTACGCATATAAATTGCAAATAATGCAATTTTGAGTATCCTTTTTGCATTTCAATCGTTTCAAGATTTATTCTAACTCATTTCATCATAGTAATCTACATTTAAACACTTTATACTGTCTAGAATATGATTCATATCATAATTATTCCTAAAAATTAGATTATACATGGTAATTAAGCATGCAATGTACAAATAATACAATTCTGAGTATAATTTGAGCATTTCAATCGTTTTTGGATTCATTCTAAGTCATTTCGTCACAATATAAACTCTTTATACTGTCTAGAATATGATTCATTTCTTATTTTTTTCAAAAAGATTGGATTATACATGGTAATTATGCATATAAAGTGCAAACAATGCAATTTTGAGTATCATTTGAGCATTTCAATCGTTTCTGGATTCATTCTAAGTAATTTCATCACAATAATCTACATTTAAACTCTTTATATTGTCTAGATTATGATTCATATGTTATTTATTCAAAAAGATTGAATTATACATGGTAATTATGCATATAAAGTGCAAATAATACAATTCTGAGTATCATTTGACCATTTCAATCATTTCTGGATTCGTTCTAACTAATTTCATCACAATAATCTACATTTAAATTCTTCATACTATCTAGATTATGATTCATATGTTATTTAATCAAAAAGATTGGACTATACATGACAATTACACATATAAAGTGCAAATAATGCAATTCTAAGTATCGTTTGAGCATTTTGATTGTTTCTTGGTTCATGCTAAGTCATTTTATCACAATAATCTATATTTAAACCCTTTATAATGTCTAGAATTTGATCCATATCTTATTTATTCAAAAAGATTGGATTACATGGTAATTACGCTTATAAATTGCAAATAAAGCAATTCTGAGTATCGTATGGAAATTTTAATCGTTTCTTGATTAATTCTAAGTCACTTCATCACAATAATCTACATTTAAACTCTTTATACTGTCTATAATTTAATTCTTATATTATTTATTCAAAAAGATTGGATTATACATGGTAATTACGCATATAAATTGCAAATAATGCTATTCTGAGTATCATTTGAGCATTTTTATCGTTTCAGGATACATTCTAAGTTATTTCAACATAATAATCTACATTTAAACTCTTAATACTGTGCAGAATATGATCCATATTTTATTTAACAAAAAAGATTGGATTATACATGGCAATTAAGCATATAAAGTGCAAATAATGCAATTCTGAGTATCGTTTGAGCATTTTTATCGTTTCTTGGTTCATTCTAAGTTCTTTCATCACAATAATCTACATTTAAACTCTTTATACTGTCTAGAATTTGATCCATATATTATTTATTCAAAAAGATCGGATTATACATGCCAATTACGCATATAAATGGCAAATAATGCAATTATGAGTATCGTTTGAGCATTTCAATCTTTTCTTGATTAATTCTAAGTCATTTCAACACAATAATCTACATTTAACCTCTTTATATTGTCTAGATTATGATTCATATGTTATTTATTCAAAAAGATTTAATTATACATGGTAATTACGCATATAAAGTGCAAATAATGCAATTCTGAGTATCATTTGACCATTTCAATCATTTTTGGATTCATTCTAAGTCATTTCATCATAATAATCTACATTTAAACTCTTTATACTGTCCAGAATTTGATCCATATCTTATTTATTCAAAAAGATTGGATAACACATAGTTATTATGCATATAAAGTGCTAATAATGCAATTCTGAGTATCATTTGAGCATTTCTATCGTTTCTGGATTCATTCTAAGTTTTTTCATCAAACTAATCTACATTAAAACTCTATATACTGTCTAGAATATGATTCATATCGTATTTATCCAAACAGAATGGAAAATAAATGGTAATTAGGCATATAAAGTTCGAATAATTCAATTTTGAGTATCAGTTGAGCATTTCTATCATTTCTGGATTCATTCTAAGTCATTTCATCAAAATAATCTACATTTAAACTTTTTATACTGTCCAGCATATGATCTATATCTCATTTTTTAAAAAGAATGGATTATACATGGAAATTACGCATATAAAGTACAAATCATGCAATTATGAGTATCGTTTGAGCATTTCAATCTTTTCTTGATTCATTCTAAGTCATTTCATCTCAATAATCTACATTTAATCTCTATATACTGTCTAGAATTTGATCCATAACTTATTTATTCAAAAAGATTGTATTATACAAGGTAATTACGCTTATAAAGTGTAAATATTGCAGTTCTGTTTATCATTTGAGCATTTTAATCGTTTCTGGAATCATTCTAAATCATATCATCACAATAATCAATATTTAAACTATTTATACTGTCTAAAATATGATTCATATCTTATTTACTCAAAAAGATTGGATTATAAAGGTAATTACGCATATAAAGTGCAAAAAATGCAATTCTGAGTATCATTTGAGCATTTTGATCGTTTCAGGATTCATTCTAAGTTATTTCATCATAAGAAGCCACAATTAAACACTTAATACTGTCCAGAATATGATCCATATCTTATTTAATCAAAAAGATTGGATTATATTTGGCAATTACGCATATAAAGTGCAAATAATGCAATTCTGAGTATCATTTGAGGCTTTGAGCATTTTGATAATTTCTTGGTTCATTCTAAATCATTTCATCACAATAATCTACATTTAAACTCTTTATACTGTCTAGAATTTGATCCATATCTTTTTTACTCTAAAAGATTAGATTATACATGGTCATTGCGCTTATAAAGAGCAAATAATGCAATTCTGAGTTATCGTTTGAGCATTTTAAACGTTTCTTGATTCATTCTAAGTCTTTTAATCACAATATTCTACATTTAAACCTTTTATAATATCTAGATTATGATTCATATGTTATTTATTCCAAAAGATTGGATTATACAAAGTAATTACGCATATTAAGTGCAAATAATGCAATTCTGAGTATCATTTTCACATTTCAATCGTTTCAGGATTCATTCTAAGTTATTTCATCACAATAATCTACATTTTAACTCTTTATACTGTTTAGAATATGATTCATATCTTCTTTATTCAAAAACATTGGATTATACATGGTAATTACGAATATAAATTGCAAATAATGCAATTCTGAGTATCATTTGAGCGTTTCAATTGTTGCTTCATTCATTTTAAGACATTTCATCATAATAATCTTTATCTCAAATTCTTATACTGTATAAAATATGATTCATATCTTATTTATTCAAAAATATTGGATTATACATGGTAATTACGCATATAATGTGCAAATAATGCAATTATGAGTATCATTTGAGAATTTCAATCGTTTCTGGTTTGATTCTAAGTAATTTCATCACAATAACATACATTTAAACTCTTTATACTGTCAAGATTATGTTTCATATGTTATTTGTTCAAAAAGATTGGATTATACATGGTAATTACGCAAATAACAAATAATGCAATTCTTAGTATCATTTGAGCTTTTCGATCGTTTCAGGATTCATTCTAAGTTAGTTCACCACAATAATCAATCTACATTTTAACTCTTTATACTGTATAGAATATGATCCATATCTTATTATTCAAAAAAATTGGATTATACATAGTAATTACGCATATAAAAGTGCAAATAATGAAATTCTGGTTATCATTTGAGCATTTTAGTCATTTCTTGATTCATTCTAAGTCATTTCATCGCAATAATCTGCATTTATACTCCTTATACTGTCTATAATATAGTTCATATCTTATTTATTCAAAAAGATTGGATGACACATAGAAATTAATTACATAAAGTGCAAATAATGCAATTCTGAGTATCATTTGAGCATTTCAATCATTTCTGGATTCATTCTAAGTTATTTCATAAAAAAAAAATCTACATTAAAACTCTATATACTGTCTAGAATATGATTCATATCTTATTTATTCAAAAAGAATGGATTATACATGGCAATTACGACTATAAAGTGCAAATAATGCAATTCTGAGTATCGTTTGAGCATTTCAATCTTTTCTTGATTCATTCTTAGTCATTTCAGCACAATAATTTACATTTAAACTCTTAATACTGTCAATAATATGATCCATATCTTATTTATTCAAAAAGATTGGATTATACATGATAATTACGCATAGAAAGTGCAAATAATGCAATTCTGTGTATCTTTTGAGCATTTTAATCGTTTCTTGATTCATTCTAAGTCATTTCATAACAATAATCAACATTTAAAATGTTTATACTGTCTAGAATTTGATCCATATCTTACTTATTCAAAAAGATTGGATTATACATGGTAATGACGCTTATAAAGTGCAAATAATGCAATTCTGAGTATCGTTTGAGCATTTTAATTGTTTCTTAATTCATTCTAAGTCACTTCATCACAATATTCTACATTTCAACTTTTTATACTGTCTAGAATTTTATCCATATCTTATTTATTCAAAAAGATTGGATTATAAAAGGTAATTACCCATATAAATTACAAATAATGCAATTCTAAGTATTATTTGAGCATTCAAATCGTTTCTGGATTCATTCTAGGTCATTTCATCACAATATTCTAAATTTAAACTCTTTCTACTGCCTAGAATATGATTCATATCTTATTTATTTAAAAAGATTGGATTATACATGGTAATTACGCATATCAAGTGCAAATAATGCAATTCTGAGTATCATTTGAGCATTTCCATCGTTTCTAGTTTAATTCTAAGTAATTTCATCACAATGATCTACATTTAAACACTTTATACTCTCTAGATTATGATTCATATGTTATTTATTCAAAAAGATTGGATTATACAACGTAATTATGCATATAAAGTGCAAATAATGCAATTCTGATTATCATTTGAGCATTTATGTCATTTCTGGATTCATTCTAAGTTATTTCATCAAAATTCTATATACTGTCTAGAATATGATTCATATCTTATTTATTCAAAAAGAATGGATTATAAATGGTAATTACGCATATAAAGTTCGAATAATTCTATTTTGAGTATCAGTTGAGCATTTCTATCGTTTCTAGATTCATTCTAAGTCATTTCACCACAATAATCTACATTTAAACTTTTTATACTGTCCAGCATATGATCCATATCTCATTTATTCAAAAAGAATGAATTATACAAGGCTATTACGCATATAAATTGCAAATAATGCAATTCTGAGTATCGTTTGAGAATTTTAATCGTTTCTTCATTCATTCTAAGTCATTTTATCGCAATAATCTACATTTAAACTCTTTATACTGTGTAGAATTTGATCCATATCTTATTTATTCAAAAAGATTGGATTATACATGGTAATTACGCATATAAATTGTAAATAATACTATTCTGAGTATCATTTGAGCATTTTGATTGTTTCAGGATTCATTCTAAGTTATTTCATCATAATAATCTAAATTTAAACTCTTAATACCGTCCATAATATGATCCATATCTTATTTATTCAAAAAGAATGGATTATAAATGGCAATTACGTATATAAAATGCAAATAATGCAATTCTGAGTATCGTTTGAGCATTTCAATCGTTTATGGATTCATTCTTAGTCATTTCAGCACAATAATCTATATTTAAACTCTTAAATACTGTCCATAATATGATCCATATCTTATTTATTCAAAAAGATTGAATTATAGATGGTAATTACGCATATAAAGTGCAAATAAAGCAATTCTGAGTATCATTTGAGTATTTCAATCGTTTCTGGATTCATTCTAAGTCATTTCATCACAATAATGTGCATTTCAACTCTTTAAACTGCCTATAATTTGATCCATATCTTATTTATTCAAAAAGATTGTATTATACGAGGTAATTACGCTTATAAACTGTAAATATTGTAATTCTTTTTATCATTTGAGCATTTTAATCGTTTCTGGAATCATTCTAAGTCATATCGTCACAATAATCAATATTTAAACTCTTTATACTCTCTAGAATATGATTCATATCTTATTTATTCAAAAAGATTGGATTATAATGGTAATTATGCATATAAAGTGCAAAAATGCAATTCTGAGTATCATTTGAGCATTTTGATCATTTCAGGATTCATTCTAAGTTATTTCATCATAAGAAGCTACAATTAAACACTTAATACTGTCCAAAATATGATCCATATCTTATTTAATCAAAGAGATTGGATCATACTTCGAAATTACGCATATAGTGCAAATAATGCAATTCTGAGTATCGTTTGGGGCTTTGAGCATTTTGATCATTTCTTGGTTCATTCTAAGTCATTTCATCACAATAATCTACATTTAAACTCTTTATACTGTCTAGAATTTGATCCATATCTTTTTTACTCTAACAGATTGGATTATACATGGTCATTGTGCGTATAAAGAGCAAATAATGCAATTCTGAGTTATCGTTTGAGCATTTTAAACGTTTCTTGATTTCTTCTAAGTCTTTTAATCACAATATTCTACATTTAAACTTTTTATACTATCTAGATTATGATTCATATGTTATTTATTCCAAAAGATTGGAATATACAAAGTAATTACACATATTAAGTGCAAATAATGCAATTCTGAGTATTATTTGGGTATTTTGATCGTTTCAGGATTCATTCTAAGTTATTTCATCACAATAATCTACATTTTAACTCTTTATACTGTTTAGAATATGATTCATATCTTTTTTATTCAAAAATATTGGATTATACATGGTAATTACACATATAAATTGCAAATAATGCAATTATGAGTATCATTTGAGCGTTTTAATTGTTGCTTCATTCATTCTAAGACATTTCATCATAATAATCTATATATCATCTTCTTATACTGTATAAAATATGATTCATACCTTATTTATTCAAAAAGATTGGATTATACAAGGTAATTACGCATATAAAGTGCAAATAATGCAATTCTGAGTATCATTTGAGCATTTCAATCGTTTCTGGTTTGATTCCAAGTAATTTCATCGCAATAACATACATTTAAACTCTTTATACTGTCAAGATTATGTTTCATATGTTATTTATTCAAAAAGATTGGATTATACATGGTAATTACGCAAATAAATTGCAAATAATGCAATTCTGAGTATCATTTCAGCATTTCGATCGCTTCAGGATTCATTCTAAGTTATTTCACCACAATAATCAATCTACATTTTAACTCTTTATACTGTATAGAATATGATCCATATCTTATTATTCAAAAAAATTGGATTATACATGGTAATTACGCATATAAAAGTGCAAATAATGAAATTCTGATTATCATTTGAGCATTTCAGTCGTTTCTTGATTCATTCTAAGTCATTTCATCACAATAATCTAAATTTATACTCCTTATACTGTCTATAATATGGTTCATATCTTATTTATTCAAAAAGATTGGATGACACATAGAAATTATGCATATCGAGTGCAAATAATGCAATTCTGAGTATCATTTGAGCATTTCAATCGTTTCTGGATTCATTCTAAGTTATTTCATAAAACAAATCTACATTAAAATTCTATATACTTTTAGAATATGATTCATATCTTATTTATTCAAAAAAATGTATTATAAATGGTAATTAGACATATAAAGTGCGAATAATTCAGTTTTGAGTATCAGTTGAGCATTTCTATTGTTTCTAGATTCATTCTAAGTCATTTCATCACAATAATCTACATTTAAACTTTTTATACTGTCCAGAATATGATCCATATCTTATTATTCAAAAAAATTGGAGTATACAAGGAAATTACGCATATAAAAGTGCAAATAAAGAAATTCTGATCATCATTTGAGCATTTCAGTCATTTCTTGATTCATTCTAAGTCATTTCATCACAATAATCTACATTTATACTCCTTATGCAGTCTAAAATATGATTCATATCTTATTAATTTAAAAAGATTGTATTATACATGGTAATTACGCTTATAAATAGCAAATAATGCAATTCTGAGTATCATTTTAGCATTTCGATCATTTCTGGATTCATTCTAAATCATTTCATCACAATAATCTACATTTAAACTCTTTATACTGTCCAAACTATGATCCTTATCTCATTTATTCGAAAAGATTGGATTATAAATGGCAATTACGCATATAAAGTGCAAATAATGCAATTCTGAGTAAAGTTTGAGCATTTCAATCTTTTCTTGATTCATTCTTAGTCATTTCAGCACAATAATCTACATTTAAACTCTTAATACTGTCTATAATATGACCCATATCTTATTTATACAAAAAGATTGAATTATACATGGCAATTACGCATAGAAAGTGCAAATAATGCAATTCTGACTATCTTTTGAGCATTTTAATCGTTTCTTGATTCATTCTAAGTCATTTCATCACAATAATCAACATTTAAAATCTTTATACTGTCTAGAATTTGATCCATATCTTATTTATTCAAAAAGATTCGATTATACATGGTAATTATGCATATAAATTGTAAATAATGCAATTCTAAGTATTATTTGAGCATTTTGATCGTTTTAGGATTCATTCTTAGTTATTTCATCACAATAATCTACATTTTAACTCTTTATACTATCTAGAATATGATTCATATCTTATTTAATAAAAAAGATTAGATTATACATGGTAATTACGCTTATAAAGTGTAAATAATGCAATTCTGAGTATCATTTGAGCATTTCAATCGTTTCTGGATTCATTCTAAATCATTTTATCAGAATAATCAACATTTAAACTTTTTATATTGTCTGGAATATGATTCATATCTTATTTATTCATAAATATTTTATTATACAAGGTAATTACGCATATAAAACGCAAATAATGACATTCTGATTTTCATTAGAGCATTTTTGTCATTTCTTGATTCATTCTAAGTCATTTCATCATAATAATCTACATTCATATTCTTTATACTGTCTAGAATTTGATCCATATCTTATTTATTCAAAAAGATTGGATTATACATGGTAATTAGGCTTATAAAGTGCGAATAATGCAATTCTGAGTATCGTTTAAAAAATTTAATCGTTTCTTGATTCATTCTAAGTCATTTCATCTCAATAATCTACATTTATACTCTTAATACTATCCATAATATGATCCATATCTTATTTATTCAAAAACATTGGATTATACAAGGTAATTACGCATATAAAGTACAAATAATGCAATTCTGAATATCATTTGAGCATTTCAATCGTTTCTGGATTCATCCTGAGTCATTTTATCACCATAATCTACATTTAAACTTTTTATATTGTCTAAAATATGATTAATAACTTGTTTATTAAAAAAAATTGTATTATACATGGTAATTACGCATATAAAGTGCAAATAATGCAATTCTGAGTATCATTTGAGCATTTCAATCGTTTCTGGATTCATTCTAAATCATTGCATCACAAAAATCTACATTTAAGCTCTTTATACTGTCTAAAATATTATTCATATCTTATTTACTCAAAAAGATTGGATTATACATGGTAATTGCGCATATAAAGCGCAAATAATGCAATTCTGAGTATCATTTGAGCATTTCAGTCGTTTCTTGATTCGTTCTAAGCCATTTCATCACAATAATCAATATTTAAGCTCTTTATACTGTCTAGAATTCGATCCATATCTTATTTATTCAAAAAGAATGGATTATACACGGTATTTATGCATATAAAGTATAAATAATGCAATTCTGATTATCATTTGAGCATCAATCTTTTTTGGATTCATTCTAAGTCATTTCATCACAATAATCTATATTGAAACTCTATATACTGTCTAGAATATGATTCATATCTTATTTATTCAAAAAGATTGGATTATACACGGTAATTACGCATATAAATTGCAAATATTGCAATTCTGAGTATCATTTGAGCATTTCAATCGTTTCTGGTTTCATTCTAAGTCATTCCATCACAATAATCTACATTTATACTCTATATATTGTCTAGAATATGATTCATATCCTATTTATTCAAAAAGAATGGATTAAAAATGGTAATTACACATATAAAGTGCGAATAATGCAATTCTAAGTATCATTTGAACATTTCTATAGTTTTTTTATTCTTTCTAAGTTATTTCATCACAATAATCAACATTTAATCTTTTGATACTGTCCTGAATATGATCCATATCTTACTTATGCAAAAAGATTGGATTATACATGCTAATTACGCATATCAATTGCAAATAATGCAATTCTGATTCTCCTTTAAGCATTTCAATCGTTTCTGAATTAATTCTAAGTCATTTCATCATAATAATCTACATTTAAACTCTTTATACTGTCTAGAATATGATACATATCTTATTTATTCAAACAGATTGGATTATACATGGTAATTACGCATATAAAGTGCAAATAATGCAATTCAAAGTATTATTTTGAGAATTTCGATCGTTTCTGGATTCATTCTAAGTCATTTCATCACAATAATCTACATTTATACTCTTTATACTGTCAAGAATATGATCCATATCTTATTTATTCAAAAAGATTAGATTATACATGGTAATTACGCATATAAAGTGCAAATGATGCAATTCTGAATATCATTTGAGCATTTCAATAGTTTAGGGATTCATTCTAATTTATTCCATCACAATATTCTACATTTAAACTCTTTATACTGTCAAGAATATGATCCATATCTTATTTATTTTAAAAAGATTGGATTATACATGGCAATTACGCATATAAAGATTGGATTATAAACTCTTTAAGCATTTCAATCGTTTCTGAATTTATTCTAAATCATTTCATCACAATAATCTACATTTAAATTCTTTTTACTGTCAAGAACATGTTTCATACCTTACTTATTTAAAAAAGATTGGATTATATATAGTAAATACGCATATAATGTGCATATAACTCTCTTTTTCCGAGTATTTGAGCATTTCATCCATTTTCTGAATCCATTTTAAGTCATTTCATCACAATAATTTACATTTAAACTCTCTACATGGTCTAGAATATTATTCAGAGGTTACATATTCAAAAAAGATTGGAATATACCATGTAATTACGCATATAAAATGCAAATAATGTATATCCTGAGTATAATTCGAGCATTTCAACCATTTCTGAATTCATTTCAAGTCTTTTCATCACAATAGTCTATATTTAAACTCTTTATACGCTCAAGAATATGTTTCTGACCTTACTTATTCGAAAAGATTGGAGTATACATAGTAATTATGCATATAAAATGTTAATAATGCTCATTCTGAGTATTTGATCATTTCATCCATTTCTGAATTCATTCTAAGTTATTTCATCACAATAATCTACATTTAAATTCTCTGTATGGTCTAGAATATGATTCAGATGTTAAATATTAAAAAAGATTGGATTATATCAAGTAATTATGCATATAAAGTGAATATAATGCATATTTTTAGTATCATTTGAGCATTTTAATCGTTTTTTTCTTTCATCTTTAAAAATTTTGGAAAAAAACATAAAATTTGGTTGGCCATGAGATTTCAATATGAAAAATAAATTGAACGTTTCTAATCTGTCATTTGAGATTCGAATTTCGTTGAAGTAGCCCGAAGTAAATACTTTGTCTTACTCTGCAAAGTACAGTAGCCAATTCCTTATTATGTAAGTTGTTGATAACTTGATATAAATTGTAATTATAAAAGGTCAATAATAAAATTATCTTCTCATATAATTGAATGCCAAATATAATATTTATTAAGATAAATACTAATATAATACTAAAAATGTAATGTAACTGTATATAATTAGGAAAAGTTATGGAGATATCCACCAAAATTTTTAAGATTATACACACTAGTTTAAAAGAAGATACAACAACATATAATCATGACAAAAATACAAAATGCACTCTTTTAAAAAATAATGTATTGCATCACAAACGAAATTTATAACCTATTAAATAGAATAGTAATTCTTTTCAAATGAATATTCAAATATTTCTTTCTTGCGAATTTTTTTTTTGCTCGAACTTGCACGCGCGATAATTTTAGAGGATAAGTAACCACTGGCCCCGACAGGTCACAATGTTTTTTCTGTACAGTCCGTGCAAGTGATTGAATTGTCTTATTAGTTATTATTACTTATATTTATTAATTTGATTCATTCGCAATTAATTTACCAAAATTCGGGAAATAAAAAACCCAAATCACATACTAGTCTTTCTTTTGTAGTTGTTGGTGTTGCTTCTTTAATTTAGGATTTCTTCTTTAATCTATTCACTTGTGGTCCGATAAAGGTAAGGTTGTGAGAATAAAGAAACAATGGCGGTCTCAGTAGCGCGATTTCTTTTTCTCTTCGCGCTACTCTGCATCTCGGCCTCCGTTTCATTCTCTCTCCCCTTCATCGTTCTCCATGGTGCGAGAATCTTTTCTCTCTCTCTCTCTCTCTTGCTCTTTCTCCTCTCCCTCTCTATCTTTTTGATTCATTGATCGGTATTTTGTTCTAGGAATTGGAGATCAGTGCACCAATGGAGGAATATCGGAGTTCACACAATTGCTCAGCGACTGGTCTGGCTCTAAAGGATACTGCATGTGAGCTTCCTTTTGCGCATTTCTATTTATTTGGTTAAACTTAATCCCCGTTCTAGTTCTAGGTTCAAATGTAACCACAGTAATTGAAGAAGGAAAATTTTTAGATTTCCATCCGTTTGTGATTTTCTTGAATTGAGCTTCTTTTATGGAAATAGATAAGTGTTCTTGTTTATCTATAGAACTGATAGTGTTGAATCAACTTGGTATGAATCAAACTTTGTGTTTGTCAGAAAAGCAACACATTTTGGCAAATTTTGCAAAGGAATTGTTTTTGTGAAACTTCTAGTCTTATCATGTTTGCTAAAGCAGGTTTGTATTTTCTTATTTTGTCGTTCTTAATGCTCCTTTCAGTGAAATTGGACATGGAAGCTGGGATTCTTGGGTCATGCCTCTTACAGACCAGGTTTATTTTTTAAATGTTCAGTATTTTAAATTTTGATTGAACTGAATAGGTAATTTACATGGAGTTTGACTGTTTTTACTTTTTCTGTTTTGTTTCATTTTTTTTTCTTTTTCAGGCAAATCTTGTGTGCGAACAGGTTAAACAGTTATCTGAACTTTTTTATTTCTTCATCATGTTTATTAACTATGCTAAAATGAGCTTGGGATAATGTTGGAGTTCTTTTTGCTTACTTGAATGATTAGGTCAAGGAGATGAAAGAATTAAGTTCAGGTTACAACATGGTTGGCCTTTCACAGGTATAGTATATGAATCCTCCATTTTCCTGCAACAATCGACATGGTCGCACCCTTTTGCAGATTTGTAGCCCGGCTGTTTTTATTTATTTAATTAACTGCTTGTGTTATATTTCAAGTTAGGCTTGATTTGGAGTTCAATGTGAATTTGTGCATCGATTAGCATGCACAAAGATCAAACAGACAAAATTGAATATGTATCAGTGGATCATTCCCAACATAACAAACTTAAAACTTATATAAAAGCCAGTCATTCCCTGTGGCCTTATGAGCCTGTTAAAACTAACACCCCCATTTCTCATTCTGCATGCACATTATTATTTTTAAATCATTATGTTATCATTTACAGGGAAATGTGATTGGACGAGCTGTGATAGAATTTTGTGACATGGGTCCACCAGTAAGTAATTGTATACCTTTTCAGTACAAAAGTTGCTTTGCTTTCTATTTTTTCATCTAATGATGGAATATTTTATAACATGCAAATGAAGCTTCAAATCTTGTATGAACTATTAACTACATAGTGGACCATTGAAGTTGGTTAAGTTACTGACTAACTGACTACAACAGGTCAAGAATTTTATCTCACTCGGTGGTCCCCATGCTGGCACTGCATCAGTTCCACTATGTGGTGTGAGTTCCTCTTTACTAAACACTACGAACTCTTTTACTTTTTGGAGTAACTGATGCTTTTTTGAAATTTAATTGCTCAAAGATATCTTCTTATCTATGTTGTCAGTTACTTTTATTAGTTATTAAACTTATAAATATTGTTCTTAATCACCATAATTTCACGCTTTAAAATGTTTTCTATAAGACCTGCATGAAATATGCAACAATCTATAACTGGTAGTTCTCCCCCTTAAAGTTGGACATAGTGACTATTTCTCAATTATGTTAGATTAAGCAGAAAATATCAGGTATTCAATTTAGTAGTTCAATATTTCATGGATATCTTCAGTTGGGCTCTCGTTTATTAGGTTGTTATTGCCATATGAGTTAGTAGAGGATTTTTACTTCCCTTCCATCCTAGAACAAGTTGTGAAAAGAATAATACAATGGTGCGATAATACTATTGCATGTTATGTCATTTTGTTTGCATTGTTATATCATATTCAATCTTAATAATGCTTCATGAAACATATAAATTGTTTATAAAGTAATGCCCATATTTGTTTTATCAACCATTTTTTTGCTGTTAAAGAAACCATTAAATGCTAAAAATGACTCCCTTACCGCTGAGGACTGCTAAAAGCTACTTTATTTATTACTTTGTTTTAGTTGTTACTTGTTAATTATTAGTTTATTACTGTTGTTTCTACATTGGTTAGTGCTGAACTTTCTTTAGTTATTCATATTTTATTATGAGTAATGCTAGAATCAAACATGTTTGACGTCATTTTAGTATATTAAATTTATGTTTGTCATTTTCTCTAATAACAGAAAGGCATTATTTGTGTCATAGTTGATGCCCTCATCAAGTCGGAGATATATTCAGATTATGTTCAGGTTGGTATACTCTTATTGAATTGCTTGTAGTTGCTATATACACTGATATAGAACGTGTGAGCTCTGGTACTGGACATGGAAAGACGTTTTTTGTAGTACATCTTGTTTTTTATTTTTTTTGCCCGGGGGGTGGGGGGGGGGGGGGTTGCAGAATAAATATTTTAGTATGGAACTTACACCCTGATCGGAACCGCAAAAATAAAGCGGTGGGAATCGGATTTCACGGGGGTCCATCAAATCTCATGATCGGAATGAAATTAAAAGGTGATGAGAATCGGATTCGACGGGAGTTTTCATCGCTGAAATCCCATTTGCAAATTCTCTTCACAATGAAGAAATTTGATGGGATTTCGCATAGAGAGGAGCACAACCGTTCGATTGGAGCAAGAAGGGATATAAATGACCTTCAAACTCAATTCCTGTGATTTCTTCTCTCTTCATTCCAATCAAGAATTTGATTTGTGAAATCAAATCGAGTCTTCTCTTTTCAGTTCCAATCAAATCTTCTCTCGATATTGTTTCCGATCAGGGTATTAATGTTTCAACGTAAGGTACTAATGCTACCAGACCTGATCACCATGGTATTATAAATCTTCCTTCTGTTACTTCTTTTAGTTACGATATATTAATTTGAGGTTAAACCAACAGGAACATCTTGCCCCAAGCGGTTATCTCAAGATCCCTACTGTAAGTTTAACCCATCGTATTTTTTTTTTTAAAAAAAAAAAACATATATGTCGGTCGACCATTTTTGTACTATCTAGAACTCTGTTTCTGGATCCTGAACTGAAATTCTAATGTTCAAAGAATTGTCATCCTTTCTATTAATAGCGATCTCTGATTTTGGTACCGGTGACTTATGTGTTATGGAAGTGTTATGTACTGTATGGTATTAAACAAATTCTGCATTGAGTTTTTCTTTGATTCTGGATTAGTAGTTTTAAACTTATTTTAAATCTAGCAAAAAGATTATGAAGGTACTCTTGTTTTATTGTAATGATTATGTTCAGTGCAATTATCAGATATGAAATATTAGAATAAAGTTTGAAATAAATTTTAGGGAACTTGATGGATAAATTTTGGGTACTGTGATAAAAAAGCTATCAATATTCTGAATTACAAAAAAGAAATACTTATTTTAATGCATGTTTTCATTTTTTTTTTCCAATGTAGCAAATAGATGAGTACTTAAAAGGATGCAGGTTTCTTCCCAATCTCAACAACGAAAAAGCCGAGCAACGAAATTCCACTTACAAAGAAAGATTTAGCAGCCTACAGAATTTGGTTCTAATTATGGCAAGTTACTTTATGAAGCGACAGCTTTCCATTTTCCAATTTCCAGCAACTTTTAGTCATAATGGAGTCAATTACATGAATGTTACTGAAATATCACCTGATTCACTTTTTGATTCTTAAGTGGTATAACATTACTGTTCTCGCCACTGGCAAAAAACCTAGTTCACTGCCATTTGCAGGTTCTTAGTCTAGTGTTTCATTGAAAGTGATAGAAATGAACACCATACTAGTAATGTAGCCTTTAGATTATATTTCTTTGAATATAGTCCCAATAATGCTATAGTATGAACATAATTTGAAGTTTATTTTTCTTTTAAGACAATCCCTAATGATGCCATAATATGAATATAGTTTCGGTTTAAGTTCTGTTAAGACAATTTTCATTCTTGCACATATTATTACATCTTGAGATAAAACTGATGTCTGATCGGATTTTTTCTGTTTGATCCATAGTTTGAGAATGACGTAGTGCTGATTCCAAAGGAAACAGCCTGGTTTGGTTTTTACCCAGACGGCAGCTTCAACAACGTACTGTCTGCTCAAGAGGTATCCATATGAAAAGTTCATTTACTGCTTGTATTGAAATTGAATTTAGAATGTCTAACAAAGAAAAAAAAAGTTCTTTTTCAAAATTGAAGCCTGATTTAGGCCCTTCATTTTTTTTTTTTTTTTGTTGCTGTTTAGCTCCTCGTGAATTCTTTATTTATTTCGGTTCCATCGTCACCGGAACTTTTGGTTGCCAAACGGATTGGTCATTAGTTGGCACCTTGTAGCATGCTGATAGGAACTCTCAAATGTTATGAAAAAAACTGGAAGTATTTAAGAATCTGCTATCCATGCTCTTAATTATTTTATTTGGACACAGTTAGTCAATAAAGTATAATATTATATGTTATATAAGCCCAATGCAACTCGTTCTCTCTCACACATTGTTTTTACTCAAATGGTCATGCAGACAACGCTGTACCAGGAAGATTGGATTGGTTTGAGAACTCTGGATGAAGCAGGGAAGGTGAAGTTTGTCTCGGTAAAAGGAGGCCATCTCCGCATCTCCAGAAGTGACATGAAAACTTATATGGTGCCATACCTAAAGGCGAAGAAAAAATCATCTATTTCTTCTTCCATTTCTCAGTTAATTTCATCAGCTTCAGACACTGTCAAGGAGGCTCTGGGATTAAATCATGACATAGTGTTATTATCGAATGAATGATCAGATGAGTACCCCTGTATTATTGTATTTGTATTGCCTTGGGTCATGTCATACCGCGAGTGTAAATAAGGTAGTGTTAGATGCTGATGATTTCACGTCCTGCCTTTAGGTTATGTTGTGTTGAAGGATGTTTAATTGACCCAAGCTTAATTCATTTTTTAAGTTCCATGTTAAGCTTTACAGGATCGTTTCTGGAATGGTGAAACTGGATTTAGAAACAAAATTTTAAGCCACTGAATATGCTACATCAGGGGTAAACCTCTGTGACAACCAAATCTACATATAAAATTGGAAGACCAGAAAAAATGTGGAAGGTCCTATCGTGCAAAGATAATTCCACAGGCAAGAGTAAATCAAGAGGGAAAATAAGCTGAGCCAAGGTGTATAACTCGGTTGAGATTAGAAGCACCGCAGTAGGTAGTTCAAACACAGTTCATTCTGGTATTCTAGGAAAAATTGGTTTCAGATCCAACTATTTAGCCCAAAGATAGTAGATTCGCAAAGCTATACTATTACCCGCAATAATGAAGCCTAGTTAAAAAAAAAAAAAAACAAAACTAACTTCCCATTAGAATAATTCTATGATCATAGTTCTAAGTTCATATACAATTACTTCTTTTTTTCTAAGTAGAGCACGCCACAAAAAAGCCTATATGTCTAAATGCTTGACATAATTTAACCTCCTACATACACGCCCAACTCAACAAATCCAACCTAAACACACAAATAAATCTAAGGAACAAAAAGGGGACAAAAAAAATACACTCAAAACTAGTCGCCTTCAGAAAGAAAGGCAAAGATAGCATCAGTCTGGGAAAGGGGTAATTTATTCTTTTAAAGGCCAATTTTCTTGTCCCTGTAAAAGTATAAATGTACCCCGGTACGTCGAAAATGTTGCATATGCCCTACAAACAGTAGAAAAAGGTCAAGTGAAATTTCACATCCTCAACATAATTTGAACCTCCCCACCTTTCCAACTGGAGGTATAGCTAATATTGTGAGGTTTCCCCAGGGCACAGATGAAAGATAAACCAAGTAGTGACCAGGTAAGAAGTTCTATTAATTGATCAGGATGGTTCTTTTTCTTAACACTACTGTCATGCAGAAGATTCCGACTGGTGGTGTTCAAGATTTCTGAGGACGATCTTGGCAAAGATTTTGGCCTCAATTGGTGCAGTTGCTGATGCAGCAGCCCCACGTAAAACACGAGCTGCACCAGCTTTTTGTAGAAGGGCTGCATGGTGTGCTGCATGTCTGCCACCAGGGATTGTAAACTGCATTTAATTAAAAGAAAATAATCATAAGTTGATCAATAACGTGCTTGACTAGTAGTGCATAGTACCAACACTATAACATGGAGCTCTTTTATTTCTGGCCTAATCATTCATGCATAGCCCTCAGTTACTCCGATCCTGATAATCCTACATAATACCTCAGTCATTCAACAAACAAATACCAACTAACGAGAGGAATAATGAGAGTACTATTTTTACTTGTCAGGGATCACTGTTGGTGCCAGATGCGAGAAAAGTATCAAAAAGCTGATAGGATGGATGACCCTTGTCTTAATAAAATTGTTCTAGATGATAATATTACAGGAGTATACACGCAAAGATTGGCTCAGCTCTTTATCTGTATAACCCCTAGTGCAATAGAAATGCCAACCTGAAGAAGAGCAAAAGCAGCACATGCACGAAGAATTGATGAAGGATTGCGCAGCATTGAAACAAATCTTCCAATCTCAGCACCACTGAAAAGAAATCACCAGCGATATTAGGGACAAAACATAGTATAATAAATCGCGGAGTGTTCTTACTTGAAGCATTACAATCCATCTGGCAGGAGCATTTGGATAAAACAGAATGTTAGTGATTGAGCATGCCAACCAGGGTTGGCTTAATAGACCCAAATTACTTTAAATGAAGGTAGTTTCCACAACAGAAACAAAGATCCATTATTAATCTTTGTCTGCAGAAAGGACCTTACTGTTCAGTGTGTTTAATAAATGCTCTAAATAATTAGCCTTAATTAATTAGACAATGGAAAATAAAAGGACGAACAAGCACTTAGTGGCACAAGATCCAAGAGAGAAATATAACAAGTACTGTTTGATCTTTTAGTAGGATAGTTGCCTACCTTAAGCTAACCCGTAATAAAACATAGATTTGTATGAAGTTTCATTTCACTATGATAGAACAAGTAGCTTAACCCACTTATAACCAACTAAAATTTGAAGCCTGAGGAAAGAACTACCATCTTCATTGAAGAATTAACTGACCTGCATCTGAGATGTCCAGCCTCTTGAATGAAGACAGCCTCAGCAACATGCGAAAGAGCTGCAGGGGCAGAGGAGGCAGCAGCAAGGGAGAAGAGGTTGGGATGGGAAAAGGTGCCAACAAACGCTTCGATGTGCTTCAATGCCATCCTTCTTGCCCCCTCGAAGCATGCACCTTTGGATGACCCTTCCCCTGATGTCCCCATGATAGCCACCTCGTCCATCCTGCAAATCGAAGTACCACTTCTAATCAGGAATTGAAATTCTACAATCATGTCAGCAGATACCAGACATGACAAATACAGTCGTAGACAACACCAATTTATTAACAGCCAAAAAATTAATGAAGTCTGGAAGGTAACATAAAAGTTTGATTCACTAAGCTAGGCAATGGGCATGCAAATAAATCTGAAAAGTTGAAAACTGTTATCTGTGGGGTGATTGTCCATAACACAAGAAAAAGAATTTTAAAATAGTAAGTATATCCAATCACTTAGAGCTCTAGCCGCACCACATAATTCCACTGGTCTTTTCTAAATAGATGGGCTGTAGTCTCATCAGAAATGAGTAATGGTAAAGTCCTACCAACAGCTGTGGATTCTGCCTCAACAGATAATGGAGCAATTAAGTTATGGCTTCACACAATGAGGCGCTCTCAATTACATCATAGTGGGCAAGTGTGAACAAATAGCAAGGCCAAGAAAAACTGATAAGGAAAAAGGAAGGCTAAAAGGCGTACCTCCCATCAAACATGTAACCAAGAGCCAAAGCGGACATAAAACGAGCCATCTTTGATCCAGATGAAGAGCAAAGGTTCACAAGAACTGGTACACCGCCTTCTTCCACTATGTGTAGTGCATTTCCAGAATAAAAGGCAAGGTTCCAAAGCGCTCCTGCAGCTGTTTCATGGACATCCTTTACAAAAACAAAAAGGAAAAGGAAAAAGATTACAATAAAATAAGAAGCACATATAATTAAATTTGAAACCAGAACCATAAACAAAAAGAGTCAAATAAGAATAACGACTTACTTCGACTTCAGAGCGTGCAAGAGCTAGTAGAGGACCTACTCCTCCTTCCCGCCCAATAGCAATGCTATACAAAAGAACCAAAAAGAAGATTTCATCAAAAATGTAAAACAAAACCGTAAGTTAACAAAAACTAAAATCAACAAAAAGAATAACAGGTTCAGCGCGAAGAACAAAACAAAACCTACAGGAAAGCATTACTTTTCTTCTTAAAGAAATTGATTATACATAACATCCTCAAAGTATAGCAAAAAAAAAAAAAAAAAAAAAAAAAAAGGGTACCTATTAGCTTCTGAAACAGACAATCCCCACAATGCACCAGCAGCTCTCTCCTGGAGGCCTTCTGATGCATTTGTGCAATCTCGTGCCAGTGCCACCTAAATTCATGGCAGTAGAAAACAAGCACAAAAGCAAAATTACATTAGTGCCTTTCATAAATGCAAGTTTTGCAATCTATGCCTGTGGTAATATGCACAGTGTGCAATTGTAGGGGCGAAAACCTTCAAATTGTGTATGAATTGTTAAACAACCTACCATGTTGAATGTGGAATGATAGCCCTTTTATTCTTTAGAAAATTTAAAATGATTCCCAATTATTTTTAATGAAAATACAGTTTAGCTAATGCTTAATTATATATAACATAAAAGTATCCCAATTATCACTCTTCGCCTAACCAAAAGTCCCACATACTGCCAGTGCCATCTCATTCATCCTCTTCTCTTCTGTTAACCCCACCTCCCTAAAGTTTTACTGTGTCAAGACGTATCAAAAATCTCTCCTTTGTCTGCTTCCACATATGTCAATGTTGCAACGAAATCAAGGTCTGGCAAAGCTAAAAGCAAGGATTGCATCGGGGAACTTTTAGCTCCAAATTAATTACTTATTGTTGTGTTATTTCATGTAACTTATGCCAAAGAAAATTCCAACTCCCTCCTTCCGTTTTAATCTTCTTAGACTCTAACCGTAAGAACCACTCTCAAACCCATTTGCATCAATACTACTGTGGCCTGATGAAGCAAGCACAAGTGCACGACTTGAGCTTCCCAGCCAGATACCTAACTAATAATTTTCTTTCTTTGATCTCTCCTGATCTTTTGAGGATAGAAGCATAATACTGATTTGGATTCAAATTCAGGTAGATGGCTATAAATAAATGATATTGCCCAATTTCATGCCTTTCTTCCCTTTTTATGAGTGAAGATTTGTGATCTAAGAGATTAGAGGTTTACAAATATACTCTAGGTCTTAGCTGCAGAGAACAGGGTTCAGAGTTGGCGCACTCAAGTTCTGCACATTTAAGTGGAACTAAACTCTAACAAAAGAGAAAGAATTCGCTTGTGTTGCAATAGAGAGGAAATAAATTAAGAGCGACCACTTCGTAATACTAATCTACTTCCATAAGTAATGACAAAGGCTATTTTAAACTTTCCAAGTAACATAACACAATGGTAGTATCACGGAGAGGTCTTTTTGTGATTCCTCGAAAGGTAAAGGACTACAATGAGTCCACTTTTTTGTCAAGACTGGTATTCAGACTTGTGAAGCTAACATCTAAGACCTGACTGAAAAAAATATAAATAAATAAAGAAGTTAGATTATTCACCAAGGCCTCTACGCCACCAGCAGCAGCTATAGCTTCGCGGTTCCTATCATCAAATGATAGGTTCCATAATGCACCAGCTGCCTCTTGCCTGTTATTTAAGAAAAATAAATAAATAAATATTTTTTCACATGAAAGGGAAGGTATATTAAAGTTAAGAAAAAGATTAATATAACATGTAGCTAGGAGAATGGCAATTTCAGGTTTATAGAAAGTATAGTTGTTACCTTACACCTTCATTTTGAGAACAAGTGAGCTGTACCAGTGCTTCCAGAGCACCAGCTTCCTGACCAACTGCCGTATTATTACCATTATTATCTCCATGTGCTGCCAAGTTTGCCAATGCTCTAGCAGCCTAGAGGGAGACATTGCAACTTAGTAAGAGTGTCAAACTTTAATATTCCAAAATCTCACTTAAAAGACAAACACGAACAGCTATCATGTGACTTTGTATTCATGTCTCCTGTTTGAATCCTCTAGTAGAATTCAAGATAACCCAGTTGCATTGTAAATATGTGTAAGGCATCTAAATGATGAGATCATAAAAAATTACATTTTTCAAAAAAATGAATTGACAAAAAGTCATGTGTATGCGCAAGATCTATAACATGTGCCCGACACAAAAATGAAATCCTTCATCCCCCGGTTTCTTTCTACAAAAGAATTCAAACCAACCATTCGCAAGCATTACATCACCACTTCTCTCAAGATAAATAAAAATAAAATAGAATTTAGGTTGGGCGTTCTTTGGACTAAGACAAGAGGAGAATGTGAGAAATATCTTGAATGATTCAAAGGATAAAACAAGACACATCTCACTTGACCTATAGGTCAATCAAGAAAAGGAAATTGAGGTTTTTCAAAATCCACACACTAAATTGTAAATTTAAAAAAAAAAACAGCTGTCAAGAAGACCTGCTCGAGGACCCCTTCAGCTTTGCAAGAACGGGCAAGCATAACAAGAGCATGAACACCTCCAGACCTCGCCACCTCCAAGCTACATTTATCATCAGCTGCCAGATTTGCCAGTGCACCTGCAGCCCTTTCCTGCAAATTTTAAAAAGGTATTAGCACAGTAGGTCCATTTTCCTTTTGGAGAAAATAACACAATGATCATTCCAAGCCTGCATAAAGCACTCCTAAGAGAAGACTAACATAATACAAAATTTAACTTTTACAGGACTGATATGGTAGATCTTAAAAACTCTGGAAGACTGGAACTAGTACGACAAAACTGGGAAAATTAAAGGAACATTCAATCATTGTACTGTTCTTTTTAAAAAACAAGGTTACAGTATTTAAAAGAAAAAACATACAAGAACTCCATCATTTCCCTCACGCCATCTGAAAATGAGATCAACCAAAGCTTTCACCCCACCTGCCATAGCAATTGCTGCCTAAATATTAAAAAAAAAAAAACAAAAGAGAGAGTAAAGTAGTAAATAACATGCAAGCTCCAGAAGATTTAGTCATCACATTCAATTCATTGTAACTTTGTAAGTAATTTATGGATCCATTCGCAACTCATATTTAGAGAGTATTGAAAATTCAGGTCCTAATCATAATAAATGTTTTCTGGATCATTTAAAATCAAAAAGAAATATTGAACGAAGCACCTTCATGTGTGCAACATTGTACTTTCCAAGCACACAAAGGAACTGCTTGATGTGCAAGGGCATAAGGGAATATAGAAAAATCGTAGAAACTCCACTCTTTCATCAATGTTACTCATTATTTTGTTTTCTTATCAGGGTGTTAGATATGTTGGAAAAGTTACAAGGAGAGGAGAAAGGATGTCATTGTCAAAAGTTTCAACCAATAAACATATGATTTTTTATCTATAATTGTGAATTGTCCTATACAGCAGGTCGCTTGTGTGACATGTTACAAGTATAATGTGCCGTAAAAGTCCAAAGACATCAAAATTTGGTCTACCTTTCAGTTCACAAGGTCCACATTTATCATGTTTCTCTTTGTTTTCTGGTTAAAGAAGAGAGAACAAAAAAGAAACAAAAGAGAGGGGACAAAAGTCCTACATGAACCTGGAAAATTTAAACATCGAATAACCAAGGATAATACAGAACCTTGTGCTCTTCTCCCACTGAAAGGTTCCAAAGGCCACCTGCTGCCTCTTCAGCCACCAAACGATTCGTCGACTTTGCAAGATTGGTGAGTATTGCAATGCCACCTTCATCTGCGACTGCTTTTGCAACCTTTGCATTTACTGAGAGGTTTGCAATTGCCTATAGAGACAAAATGAACCCAAATAAGTATCTATAATAAACTGCATTAAGTGACTTGTGACAGAAAGCTTTACCAACTTGTGGTCCACAAAATCAAATGAAAGGCAGCAAATTTTTCTCCTTTTTGTGTTTTCTTCTTTGGCTTGTTTTAGTGGTAATCACTTAATTGATGTAACATTTCAAGTGGGTTTGGTTACTAGGGAAAAAAACAATGAAATTAACAAAGGCTTACTAGCAAATTGTGGTTATTTGAGCCAACTCTGTTTGGGTTGAAGCCAAAATTGAACAATTAAGGTTAAAATCGGGTAAGTTAAATCAAACTTGGACATAATTGGCAATCAAGGTAGGATGATACTGACACATGATTGTAAGTCAGGGTTGCCAAGGAATGGACTGTACTGATGCTGGAACTAACCCTGAGTTTAAATGCAGTGTACATGTAGTAAATTTCAGAACTACAACCAACTTGAAGAAGTGTTCCCAGTAGTGAAATTTTCAGAACAACTGGGTTTGAATGCATTCTCTATATTAAAGAATTACATACAGACTGTCCAAGAAACAATCAATTAGCAATTTTCACAGTATTTACCAAAATATAGTGTGTTCAATCAAATCCAAAAAAATAACCTTTGCCGCCTCAGATTGAGCACTCTCTCTACAACATCTGGCAAGCTGTAACAACAAAGGAATGCCGCCATCTTTCATCACCGCCTCTGACCTGGCAGGATCCACATTTGCGTTCTCATCATCTATGACTACAAATGTCGCAAGAGCTGTTGCAGCCTTTTCCTGCACATCCTCTTGTACGCTTCTTACCAGACTTAGCAACAAAGATGCCCCTTGTTTCAGCCAAAACTCATCCATGGCATGAGGGTTGGTTTCTGCAATTTTTAGCAAGGACTGCGATAGAATCCACTCTATCCATGTCATCATATCGGCCAAGCACCTATCTTTGCGTTTCACATTGCACCGCCATTGATCAAATACCACTTTCGAGTCAGTCAAAGAGTGTGGGAACAGAAAAGAAGAAACCTTTTTCAAAATATCAGTGAAAATGGTGAGAAGTAATTTTCCTTTCGAAAAAATTGGATTGTGCATCTCTTGTTCTTCAACAGAAGGGCAGTTCAAAGCACACAGAAGTTTCAAACTTTTAGACTGGGAAAGAAGCCGAGACACAGCTATATGAGAAATGTCAGTCCGTGACACATCTAAACCTAGCAATTTGGGAAGCTTACTCCATGACAGAGAGGCGGTGGCCCACTTGACATTGCGGGAACCAGCAATAGAGAGAAACCGTAACGACGAGATTTTTCCTAATGCCCCCTCATCAATATTCCCACAATCAAGGAATGTGACCTCCTCAAGATCGGGGCAATGCCTTGCAAAGGATGAGATTGCCTCCCCATCTATCTCTCTCAAGCCTGAGAGACGGACCCGTCTGAGCTGTGCACAGCACACCGCCACATGGCGAAGCGCATCGCTTGACACGCGGTCTAGCTGTTCTGGCCCAATTTGGATACTCTGGAGGGACTCATGCCGGGCCGCAAGTACAGCCAGTGTCGCATCAGTGAGCCCCCGGCATCCATCAGCAGAGATTTCGCAGAGACCCCGCGCACGGAGGGATGAAATTGCGAAAACTGAATCAGCTCCCCGCAGACGGAGGCTCTGAAGGTCGCCACAGCGGGTCGACAGAGCCATTGCCGTTGAGGTACAAACTCGATAAGACCGCAAGTCCAGGAAGGCCCAGAGGCAAGGAGAGGAGCCGAGAGCGCGCCAGGTGCGACACGTGGAGGAGAGAGAAGCTCGGTCGCGATAGTTCAGGTAAGAGAAGAGCTGGACCACGGTGTCGTCGGGAAGAGAGGTCCAGTCGACGACGACGGGTGTAGCGGATATGGACGCAACAGTGCGCTTGCCCTTGTCGGCGGCGGCACAGCGCCGCCGCACACGGCGGCTCATCTCCGATGAAACCCTAAGCGAGGGTTTCTTTCCCTCTTTTTTTTTTTTTTTTACCTTTATTAATTTTTATCTAGAGGAGTGAGGTCTGTTAAATGGCTGGATCTGAGAAAGAGATGAGTCGTGTCCAGCTATGGTTTTGGACTTTTGGTGTTGGTGTTGATTTTGTCATGCTTCTTTTCTTTCTTTTTCCTTTGTTCGCTTCAAGAAATGGTGATACAGGATGGGAGCGGATCGGCATCCTCTACAGCCGGCCTCTACAGCCATCACCTACAGCCGGCCTTTTTTTTTTTTTTTTTTTAAAATTTTAAAGTTCAAATGTTGAATCCAAACCGTTGATCTTGTTCAATTTTACGAGCGCTGCGTTTTCATATAAGTTTTATAAAATTTGGAGTTGATTTGATACTAGATCAAGTGGTCAACAAATGAACGAATATGGTTAACTATCACTGATTAATTCTAATACGTTCATTTGTTGACCACTTGATCTAGTACCAAATCAACTCCAAATTTTATAAAACTTATATGAAAACGCAGCGCTCGTAAAATTGAATAAGATCAACGGTTTGGATTCAACATTTGAACTTTAAAATTTAAAAAAAAAAAAAAAAAAAGGCCGGCTGTAGGTGATGGCTGTAGAGGCCGGCTGTAGAGGATGCCGATCCGGATGGGAGCGGAGAAGTCTCAGCATGTATATTTTGTTAGGCGCATGTATAGGTGACTAGGTGTATGTTAGTATGTATAGAACACGTATACATTTTGAAATACAGCAATTTTTGTTCTTTGTACGGGTAATCGGTGGGGTGGGGGTGGATGTCACGTGTCTTCTTTTATCGGAAAAAGGTCAGAAAATGAGCTGCCGTTGCAGAGGGTAAATCTGACCAACGCCATTAGGTTTGTGTGGGTGCATTAAAGATCAATTTATGTTTGCAACTATAGATCTATTTGGTAATTAATTCTTGTGAACATCTCAGAGATGTATGTGATTCACTAAAGTAGTTTTGCATACATACAGGAGTTATTTAGGGTCAGTTTAGAGATTTTTTAGTGAATATTATTATTAAAAGATTAATAGTTTCTTGATTGGCTTTTTATCGCCGGGATTCTGGCAAGGTAAAAAAAAAAAAAAAAAAAGAATGAGGTGAGAAGAAGAACTGATATGGCCACTTCGTATTTAACTCTGCAACGCTCTTCTTTTTCTGACAAATGAGAAATTGTTTTTTAGTTGGGAGTTATATAATTGTCAAGGACCTTCTTTGCAAACCAGTCCTATTCTCTGAGCGTATTTACAGATAGAAACCAAAATGTAGTTTGGACTTAATGCACTTTTTACCTTGTATTTACTTATACAAATGAGTTGATACTTGATAGTAGTGGTAATTTTGGACAATAATTACCAAATTCCGCTCCTCTGTCGTATCTAATTCATTCATTCAACCCATGAATTTGTTTACAGTTACCCGTGCATAAATAACCAGTATTACAGACATTTTGAAAAAAAAAAATGAATAAATTGAGATCGTATCATGGCTATAGGCCTATAGTGTAAGTTGGAAAGGACTATATAAAAAGAAAAGCCTAATTACATTGCAACTAGCATTCTCAACATTATTAATTGGGAAAAATGATTACTGTCGATGGTTTTACCATCGCGTGCCATCGCTAAGGGGAGCGCCTCAGCGATGGTCCATCATCCAGCGCACTTATTTCGTATCTAAATGTTCAATTTGATAAGAACAAACGTTCTGTTATTTGAGTATAAATGTTCAGTTAGTTGCAATAAAAAATATAAATGTTATAAGCAAAAATGTTCATTTTATTAAGTATAAATATTTAGTTTAGTAAGTACACATGTTCAGTTGGGTAAGTACAAATGTTCTGTCAATTGAGTATAAATGTTTAGTTAGTTGCAATAAAAAATATAAATGTTATAAGCAAAAATGTTCATTTGGATAAGTATAAATGTTTAATTTAGTAAGAATAAATGTTCAGTTTAGTAAGTACAAATGTTCAGGTTATTACATATAAATGTTCAGTTTATTAAGTATTACTTTCAATTTTTTTAATAGGTGCAATGTCAAGCGAATGGGTCACGAACAGGACAAAAAACACATGAAAAAATTAGAATGGGTCATGAACCGGTCAAGTTCAAATTAATTTTTTTCCGACTCTGCCCCTGGCGCACCTCTCTCCAAGACTACACGCGATTCTATATAATAAAATCATTAATTGACGTATTTAACTGAACACTTTCGATTATTAAACTGGACACATTTGATTATTAAACTGGACACATTTGATTATTAAACTGAACATTTGTAACAAACACCTACTAGTCACGACGATGGCGTGCGATGGTTTTTTCAGCGATTGCACTTATCATTACTGATTAATTGGTGTTTGGTGGTAGGAGTGGAGGGAGAAAAATAGATGGGCTTTTGCAAACATTAAGGTCCAAGCTCTTTATCCAAATGATAATTAGAGATTTAAATTTGTTTTACAACGAAACATGCCATATTTCTGAAAAAAGGCGCACAGGTTTAGATCTCTTGCTGATCTGGCCAGAAGAAATAGACATAAGACATATTTCTGCAAATTAAAGTTTACTATCTGAAAATCGATATGCATAGGATCACATTATTCTGTTTGTCATGATAATAATTCTGTTCAAATCTATGCTATTACGTTCTAAAATAAAACAAAAAGAAGAAATACAATGAATTCCCTAAAATTAATTTAAACGAAGAGCATTCAGTACTAGATATTTTGCAAATGGCACCGATATAACGCAATACTTTTCCACATTTATACTATATATAAAGTTTGCTTTCGGAATGAACAGTAATGAACAGTGATGAACAGTCCGTTTTATTGATTTTCTGTTGATCGATTCATGCAACTCTTCGTGCAATGCAATATCTGCCGTACAAGTCACGTTGTCTCGCATAAGAAACATAAGTGGCTACACTATTTAGTTTGTGTTGTAACTGGGTGTTTCATCAATAATATATGTGGTTCCCTAGCTATGTTTACACAAGAAACGGGCCGTGGTTCCTATAGGAACATACCTTTATCGTGGCACTTACATAGATGGTTATACTGTTGCGTACCACATTTCTTCCAAACCTCATTAGAAAAGACAACAGTGGGTCCTACCTTACCTTTGTTTCCTATGTTTTTACTCTGAACTTGGTGTATGGAATTTAATGAGAGCATCTATTGTTGTGTAGATGCAGTGCATCCTTCTCATATCTTTATGGTTCAGCCCATTAAATTGTGCTCCGTATGCTTTTCTGCCATTGAAGAAAAAGAATGAGATTTCTTTGGTACTCTGACCAATTCCCCTCTCCCAAGGCTTTGAAACGAAATCTATTCCTCGATTTTCCGACGGTGGACTGATCCACCACGACAATTGGCCAAAGATCTTTGCTCTCCTTACCAGGACGAGTCCATAGAGATCCGTCTTCATCAAGTTCTTGTCACAAGACCAATTGGTCTGACAGCGTTTTCACCCAGTAATTGGAGAATTGAGAGGGAAGAAGAGAAATTAATGGCTTTTGAAATGTAATTAATGCTCAAAGTTAGCGGCGAGAGAGAGAAAAGATTTATTTCACTATTTTCAATATTCCATAATGCCTTTTACAGCAGCTCCTTTCCTATTTATATTTTTCCCAAAAGAAAAGAAAAGAAAAATAAAATTACATCATCCCAACTGGACTTCTCCATTTATCTTTAAAATCTATGAACGGCTGAGATCAATCGATACTTCTCCTTCTGTTGCTTCATCGCCCGTTAGTTTATTATGTTTCCCGTCTTCTTCCGTCAACGAAGCGACCGCATCTTTATTTAGTTCCGTCTGCTCCGTCTGCCTTTCTGTTCTCTCTTCTGATATCAGCTGAATTCTCTCCTTGCTATTCTGACAAGGTGATTGTAACATTTCCCCCTCCATAAAGTTGTTCTCGACCTCGAGAAGAAATTGAGGATAGAAGCGTTTCATTTGCTCAAAGTGTTAGAAAGTCTAAGTTTTCAAATTTTTATGCTAATTAATCATTTAATTAACAATCCAAACGACGTAGACCTCGATGGATCTAGTCCAAGCATTCACACACAAGAGATTGAGAGTAGGATAGTATCTCTCCTTGTATCGCAACAAGGATGCTCGAATCCGTCGATGTCGAGGTTGCACGCACCACCAAGCTCGCCTTGGCCTCGAGTCCACCAAGAGATTAACCACAACCTCAATCTATGCTAGTAGATGGGAAGTTAAGGCTAATCCCTTCCTTTCTTAGCTTACAATTAATCAAATTAATGGAGGAATGATCTATACTCAACACATGAGTCCTATGGATAGAGCAAAGGAGAGAGAGCAAGAGAGAAAATCTGAATTTTCTTCCTTTCTTTGAAGGTGGCGGCCAAGAGTGAGAGGAGAGAGAAATTAAGGATTAGAGCTTGATCTCCAAGTAAGTGGTCCTTATATAGATGACAAACCCTACTAAAACTCTCACATAATCACCATTATGCCACTCAATATTTGGCCGGCCTCCTAGTGGATTTTTGTAGGCTTAATTACTTTTTAATTGAGCCCATTAAACTTACTTAAAGTTGCTCCTTTAATTTACTTTCCAATTAGACTCAATTAGACTAACAATTAAAAGCCTATACTTTTAATTTATTCTCTCAATTAAATTTAAAGTATGTTGAATAAAATTAATTATTAACTTATTAATAATTATTTTGGGATTAGCTAGTGCATTAATTTATTTCTATATGATCCCTTTGACTTAATTAATTATAACGGTTCGCAACGGTATATAATTAATTAATCAACTTATCATATTTTCGCAATACTCACTGTTGCGAATAAATAAATAATGTACTGTGTGATTATAACTCTATTTGTGTGACCCTTTGAGGATTTATGCTACGTTGGCCATAGAATTAAATCGCTATTTAATTCTAATAATCATAAGCGGTATCTAGTAACACGTTATGATTCTCAATTCGCATAAATAGTGTACTGCGATAATATTTTAATCCTGCATAAGAAATAATAGTATTTCCTTGTCTGATTCTTATGTCACATGATATCATCGTATAATCCAAGATAGGAATGTGTCATTCTTGCAAATTATACGTTTCTTGATCTAGAGATGACTGTATCAGTTGCTAGCAAACAATCCACCTCCATCAAGGGGCCCAAACAGATATCATCGCTCACTAAATAAATTAATGAGGGACATACGATTTTCTTGATGAACAACTTTTTCCCGCATAATTCAAGAGAACATAAATAAAGTCCGTATAGCAGTCCTTATCAGGAATCAACGGTAGACGATATTTATTGAGCCTATCCTCATGTGGAAAAGTTGAACCATCTCAAACTTATAATCAAGCTCAAATGAAAATAAATAATGACACATAACACAATCCATATATTTATTTCATTGGGTCGTGTCCTGTACTATGTTCTATAATATATACATATGCAATTAAGTTGGCAACTCCTTACCTATGATTTGCAGAACTTAATCATCACTTAACTTGCATACTAATCTTATCCGATAATTAATGTTCCTTGTTAATTATCAAGATTACGGACCTTTTAGATTTATTATTGTCATTTATTATAAATGAAACACAGAGATCCACAATTCAGATCCTCAACCTGAATGATCTGTCAACTAATAAATCAAGGAACAAATGATCAAATATCATCAATAACATAAACCACAGAAGTAGCCATTTAATGATTAGCTTCTAGGACATATCTCTAACACAAAGTCCTTCCAAGCAGCATCAGCTTCGTCACAATTCATCCACTTGATTCTAAGCTGAGCAACTCCTTCATTTCCTCTTTTGATCAATCTTCTATTAAGAACTTTCTCTGGCACTCCTCGTACCTGACCATTTGGGCCCACCCATGGGCAATATGGAAGTGGTATATGATGCTTACCGATGTGTTTCTTTAATTGAGACACATGAATAACTTGGTGGATGAATGCTGCCTCAGGAAGGTTTAATTTGTATGCCAATTGACCAACCCGTTCCAATATTTCAAATGGGCCAAAATATTTAGAACTCAACTTGCCCACAGCTCCAGCTGCAAGTGATGTCTGCTTATAGGGTTGCATTCTCAAATAAACCCAATCACCCACTTGGAAGTGTCTTTCACACCTTTTGAGGTCTGCATACTTCTTCATCCTATTTTGAGCTTTGACCAAATTGCCCCTGAGCTGTGTAATAGCTCTCTGTCTATCTTTCAACATTGTATTGACTGCTAGATTGGTACTTCTAATGACATCCCCTAAAGGCAACAGTGTAGGTTGATAACCATATAATGCCTGAAAAGGAGATGTATTCAGGGACTGTTGATAGCTAGTATTGTACCAATACTCAGCTAAAGGTAACCATCTACACCACTGCTTCTGCTGATCGAAAATCATGCATCTTAAGAACTGTTCCAAGCATTGATTGAGCCTTTCTGTTTGGCCATCAGATTGTGGATGATAAGCTGTGCTCATATTGAGTTGAATGCCAATTTTAGCCATCAATTCCCTCCAGAAGTTGCTTGTAAACACTAGATCCCTGTCAGAAACTAGATTCTATGGCAACCCATGCAGTTTGTAGATGTTATCCAAAAATAATTGAGCCACTTCTGAAGCAGTATAAGGGTGTTTCAATGGTAGGAAGTGACCATATTTAGTTAATCTATCAATCACCACTAGAATAACATCCTTGCCCCTAGAAATGGGCAATCCAATAATGAAATCCAACCCAACACTTTGCCAAGCTTCCGCGGGTATTGGCAGTGGTTGCAATAACCCAGGATATGGCACTCTTTCAGGTTTATTAAGTTGGCAATTTTGACAGGCAGAGACATGGTCATGGACAGACTGTTTAAGATGAGGCCAGTAGAATAACTTCTTTACTTTTTGATAGGTGCCATTTATTCCAGAATGACCCCCTACAGATGTGTCATGCAATGCTTGTAGTATTGTTTCCCTCCAATTACCTATGCTGCCAACACATATCCTGCCTTTAAATCTAAGAACTTTTTGATGAATAGTCAGGTCAGAATTTGGAGTGACACTGGTCAACTGAGACTTAAGTTGAGCAATCCAGGGGTCATCTTGATAGCTTAACAACATATCTTGTATCCATTGTGGTAGTTGATATCTCGGATTTATATATGCATTTTGGCCGGACTATACACCTAAATTATAACTCAACTCATATTATTCACTGTGCTTTTATGCCATATTTGCCAGGATTTGGTACTGCCGCCGCTTCTCAACTATTTTGTAGGTACTAGGTGGAAACAACGCAACAATCGGACGTTTCTGGACGAACCACGCGAAGAAATTACTTGGATGCAAGGAGACAGACCTCAATTGGCGTGCTCCAGCCTATTACAAGCCAGATGACTCATTTCTGGCCCGAACAACTCCCAGCCCACGACATTTGCAGGCCATTCGGCCTACCATTCGGCTGTCTCCAGCCGAACACCCAGCCGAATGATCCTGTTTTGGCAAGTTTCTTCTATGGAAACTTGACCCCCTGGCCCTAGGACGCCTCCAGACAGCATATACTCTTCTCCCCTACCAGAGAGAGGGGATTCCCACGTTCCCTTGCCCTAGATCTACTTTTGAGAGCCAAAATCACTTCGTTCTTGCACCGTTTTCTCCATTGCGGCGCGAGATTCCACCACCTACTCGAGAGAGGCAGGTCCTAGCACGTTTTTGGAGGCTTTTGTCCACTGTTGCAGCGAGTTCCATCGACCTCGGAGTAGTTTGTGACGCGACGGTAGTATCATTCGACTTAGAGATTCGGTTTACTGTTGTATCTCCTACTTTTATTTATTATTTTGCTACTATGTTTTGTTATTTGCTTTCTACTGTGATTTGCATGATGTTTGAGACTATGTTAGGCTAGATCTATTTATGTCTTAGGGATGTAGAAGTAATCTATTGATTAGGGATGTTGTAGACTTGATTTATGCTTAATATCATTGTGATTTGCTTGTTGGTATATTTACTTGTTGTTGTTTGCTTGTTAATCATTACACACGACTTGGTGAATGCGCACATCTAGTTGGGGTATTTAAGTATTGAATTAATACGTTAAACAATAACAATATCACGAGATAGGTTAAAATCGAAAGATAACCAATCGAGTTGTATGACACGGTTTCTAATTAACTAACCATTAATTAGTTGTCTCATTGAACCACAACAAACATACTTGAATAATTGACCAACGAAGGTTAGGTTAGCAATTCAAGAGGTGTTAGGTTAGTATGGTATCAACCCTAATCGAAGGTGAAAATCATAGGTTAGTGCGTTAGTTACTGTCACCCAACCCTTCACAACACGTGGTATTAAGCATGGATCAGGAAACCAACATTTACATAGAGTATGCACTGTCCAGAGCATCCATTCGGCTTTCTGTTCGGCCTGTCCTGGCCGAACAGTAGGCCGAATGGTGGCTCTGTGCACCGCATAAGTCAAGTTCAGCGACGAAAGTTGATGATTTGACACTCCATGACCTAATCACAGATGAAACTAATTTCCTAAGGCATACTTTTGCATATTAAATTCATAAAACCCCTCAAAAACATTTATTTCTTTGCAATTTAATTTAAGCCTTTTATTTATCGTTTGTTAAACCCAAAATCAAACAAAATCAAACCTTCTAGCTTTTGAGAACAGAAAAGAACTAGTACTCAGACTCCGTCCTTGTGGGTTCGACACCTTAGCTTTACTATAAACGACTAGTCAGGTAAACAAGGTTATTTGTTTGACCTAGGTTTTTGCCTCGATCAATAGTATTTCACTGATGGCAGTTAATGAGGCTGCATTGGTTTGAACCAACCAATTCTGACTGGTTACTCTTGAGAGAGCATCAGCTACTTTATTCTCCTTCCCTTTCTTATACTCAATAATATAATCTAACCCCAAGAGTTGACATACTCCTTTTTGTTGCAATGCTGTTGTCACCCTTTGCTCCAACAAATGCTTGAGGCTGATTTGGTCAGTCTTGATGATGAATAGCTGACCAATGAGATAATGCCTCCATTTCTTAACAGCAGTTAGCAATGCCAACAATTCTTTCTCATAAGTAGACAGTCCCTGATTCCTTAACCCCAAACTCTTGCTTAAATATGCAATGGGTTTGTTATCTTGCATGAGAACAACACCTATGCCCAAGGCACTTGCATTAGTTTCTACTGTAAACTGCTTAGAATAATCTGGAAGTGCCAAAACTGGAGCAGTACTCATAGCTAATTTGAGCTCCTCAAAAGCTGATTGAGCTTTACTATTCCATTCAAAAGCATTTTTCTTAGTAAGGTCAGTGAGAGGCTTAGATATAAGGCCATAATTCCTTACAAATTTCATGTAATATCCTGTAAGGCCAAGAAAACCCCTTAGTTGCTTCACATTTATTGAAACTGGCCAATTAAGCATGGACTGCACTTTGTGGGGGTCAGTGGCCACTCCTTGGCTGGAAATAATGTGCCCTAAATACTCAATTTGAGGCAAACCAAAGTCACATTTTGACAGCTTGGCAAAAAGCTTGTTAGCTGAAAGTACATGCAAGACCTGGGTCAAGTGAGTGACATGATCATCCATAGTTTTGCTGTAAATAAGGATATCATCAAAGAAAACCAACATAAATTTTTTAAGGAAAGGCTGGAAGAGGCTGTTCATCAGTGTCTAAAAGGTGGCTGGAGCATTAGTGAGGCCAAAAGGCATAACCACAAACTCAAAATGTCCGTGATGAGTTCTAAAGGTTGTCTTAAGGATATCATCTTCAGCCATTCTTATTTGGTAGTATCCAGATTTAAGGTCAATCTTGGAGAAAAAACATGCATTCCTTAATTCATCTAAAAGGTCATCTATTATGGGAATGGGATATTTATTTTTTACAGTCACCTCATTCAACTGCCTATAATCATTACATAATCTCCAAGAACTGTCCTTTTTCTTAACCAATAGAACTGGAGAGGAGTATGGGCTTTGAGATGGTCTAATGAAAGAATGAGCCAACAAGTCTTCAATGATCTTCTCAATTTCCTCTCTTTGAAAATAAGAGTACCTGTATGGCCTGACAGAGATAGGCTTGCTGTTAGGAAGTAGTGGGATAGCATGATCCACAGCTCTACAAGGAGGCAAGTCAGGAGAGTCTTGAAATACATGGCTGAAAGTAGCCAAAACTGACTGCAACTAACTAGTATTCAATTTTTACATCTATGCAATAACCAACATCAAGGATGCAATGCAGGACAAACTGTTAACCTGGACACCATGCTACGCCTTAGATGGTTCTTTCGAACAACTACCTCCATATATACAACTGCACTTGCCCCTACCACGGTGAATAACCTCAGTTCGCAACTTTAAAATAAAAATCAGATAATATGAGTAATCTCAAATGTTTTGAGTGAGTTGATTAATACTGTCTAACATTAATGTTTTCTTACATGTCATGGAATCATTATAATTTTATAACTAATAGGACCCTGCCACTTAAAGTGGCATAAATAAACCATTTCTTGATGCAGTATTTCGAATAATGATTCAAGAACTCAACAATTACACTAGTTTTCCACATCACATTGCTGAGAAGTGGTAAAAGATGAAAACAGAGAATCAAGGTTGAATTTACAATAATATAAAATTAAAAGAAGATCTAGGAGAAAAACGCATCACCTTGTACTGAACTTTGACAGACCATCCCAAAATTAGTTCTTCTTGACCACAAGAGCCATGGCTCCAAAATTGCAATACCTACAAAATGCATTAAGTACTGGGTTCACTATTGATAGACCAAAATACAATCAAATCATTTAACATCAAATCATTAGGCACCTGGTTTTTCAGCCGAAAATGTATAGTCTTGTCCCTTGGTCATCAAAATGAACTCAACCATATGCAAACTAATATAACAACAAAATAAAAACTGACTAGTCAATATCAGTCATGCTTGACACAAGTTGCACATGCGCAGTAGACACCATTCCAGTTACGAGTTAAACCATGGATGATGGATGCATTAAATATGCTCTGATGGACACCACATTCCTAAACTGCCCCACATGTACTAGAATATATTCCAAATTACCCTTGCATGCACCACAACAAATTAGAAATTCTTATATATTAGAATTTCTTATATCTCACTATACGAGTAATGTCCTTTACCCAAATTAATTCGAGTAGCAATTAAGAAACTATAAACATGATAAAAAGAAAGATTACCTCGACCAAATTAATTTGAATGGCAATTAATAAAATAGAAACATGAAAAAAAGAAAAATTACCTTGAAGTGACGATCAAAGGAAAGGTTGCTATCATAGTCCTATGCTGGTCTACTATGTCAGAGAAACCTATAATTAATTTTGGATAATATTTTAGATAATAAATACATAAAATCTCAAATAGTAAAATATGCACACTCACAGTATCATCTAACTAGTTGAGTTACTAAGCCCACTAATAAAAACATGACCTAAATTAACAAATAATATTTAGCAGTATTGCTCCCACTGAAGAGATGTGCAGTCATCTGGATAGCATTCAAGTACCTAAATTATATTACCAATTTGGTCAGCCATGATAAGTCACCTTTTTCTTCCCAGCAACCTCATTGTACCTATCGAAGAAATCTTGAAAGTTCTTGTCATTGATGTGACGGGGTGTCATAAACAAGCTGAACATAATAGTTGAATTAAGACGCTTTATGGAACATCTATCCTATAAGGTTGTGTAATGTAACGTAAGCAAGATAGACATTGCCGCAATAGGGATATTTTTCACAGCATGGCGGTGACTGAAAAGAAAATCAAACATCATATTGGTTCAGTTGCAAGCCATCCAATTAAGTCAACGGAAATCAAAAGGAAATCCTGGTACAGATAAGCATGGTGCCAGATTCTGCATCCAGAGCCACATCATCCATGTTACCAGATTAGCATTCTGAGACACGTCAACCTGGTACCGCACCAGAAAGTCTCAAATCTGCAAACAAAACCACATAAATCAAGCCTGGCACCAGGAGCAATAATATGGCCTAAAGGGAAATGTGTCTAGTAATGAAGCATCCTGGGATTAAATCCTGAAGGCAAGACATACCTGATACCGAGAAAAAAAAATGAAATAGAACTACTCTACATTGTCATAATTTGTAGAATATATATATATATATATATATATATATATATATATATATATAGAGTTTTGCTATGGTGAGTTGCAACTCACCAAAGGGTCGGTGAGTCGCGCTCAAAACTCCTAAATTTAGTTCAAAATGATCGATCCAAACCATCCAATATGATCTCTCTATTGAAATCTCCATGCAGACCAAATTTTATATTTTTTTCGGATTTTTAAAAACTGTTGTTTTTTAACAGTTCAGAACTAATTAGATTAACGATTTTCTAAAATTTCAAAAAAATACTTAAAAATTTCGAAAAAATGTAAAATTTGGTCTGCATGGAGATTTCAATAAGGAGATCGTATTAGACGGTTTGGATCGGTCATTTTGAACTAGATTTAGGAGTTTTGAACGCGACTCACCGACCGTTTGGTGAGTTGCAACTCACCATAGCAAAACTCTATATATATATATATATATATATATATATATGCTTTGCTAATGTATGTTCAAACACTAAATTAGATAGCTAATCTAGAATTAACTCTTAAAATTAATTAATAACTCATTTAGGAATTAGGATGAAATCACAAGTAGTAGGTAAAGAGGTTTAAACACTTTGATATTAATTTTTGGAAAGATAATAACCAATTATAGCATTTCCTTGTTTGATTTGGAGATCAGTAAATTAAAACAATTAACAAAAAATAGATGATTGTAACTTACTGGTCCATTCAAATTGTTTTTCTCATCCAACCTTGTTTGTGATGAAATACTATATGGAAGAAGTAAAAGAATTAACAGTGTGGCAATAGGATTTTTTGTTGATTGGTACCTGTGTCAAGCATCACTTTAATGGTAGCGATAATGATAAGAGAAATATGGTGTGGCGTTAGGATTTAATTGGTGGCACAGTGCGGCAGTAGGATTTGTTTGTTTTGTGAATTGTGTAAGAATAATACTGTCTAAGATCACCCGTGCCAATCAGGATACAAAATTTTAAAACGACCAGATAATAACGAGAGATTCCCTATGGAAGCTAAATGTAGCTCATACAACGGAGAACATGAACTTAATTCACGGAGGTTTTAATATTGGATGAGTTAACTCGATTACATCCTTCCGTGAACCAATGCATACTGCAACTGAGTGCACATACTTGTTATACTTGGGATATGACTGAATATAGGATATGTCATAATTTGATTAAGCTCCGGCATATTTGCTACAGTCGATCAAGTAGTCCTGCTAACTTGACGGTCCTCATTTGCATCTTGCACTTCCTTGATAGCGGCAACCAAACCTGCACAACCAGAATGAAATGTGGACCCTATCTTATTAGATTACAAAGGGTCCCCATAGTCATGTACAGGGCCATACCTGCAGATGCTCAACCGATGGACTTTCCCCAAATTTTTTCTACATATAATATTAATTTGTCACCCAACTTAATACAGTATGCCCGTCCCCCCCCCCCCATTCATTTTGACCATGAACCATCTGTGTATACTGTAATTCCTCGACTTTGTTGGCAGTCAGGGAAAGGCAAGGTGCAGGTGCTTTGTGTTAGGAAGTGCACAAATTTAATTTTTAGACTAATTACTCTTAATTAATCCTAATTAAACTAAGTGCAAAGGAGATCTAGTGCAAAAGCCATCCAAACACACAAGAGAAAGAGGGAAAAAGGGCTACCTCTTGCGAACTTGTAATCGCAAGGCTCGAATCCGTCGAGTCGAGGTTGTGCGCACCACCACGCGTGTCTCGGCCTCAAGTCCACCAAGGTATTAACCAAAACCTCGATCTATGCTAGTAGATGAGAGGTTAAGCCTAATCCCTTCCTTCCCTTTGCCTTAATTAACTATTTAATTGGATGGAGGCAAGAGGTGCTCAACACATGAGCTTAAGAGAGCAATGGTGGAGAGGAAAAATTCTGAAATTTTTCCTTTAATTTTCGTCCAAAATATTAGGGAGAGAGAAAAAGGCAAGGTGGCTAGGGTTTTGGCTCCCAAAGTGGTCCTTTTATAGACCAACCACTCTCCCAAAAAGTTGTAACTAATTTACAACTATGCCATCACTAGGGCAGCCATAAAATGGGCCTAAATGGGCTCCATTAATTATTTAATTGGTCCTCTAATTCAATTAATTAGTGGCCCAATTAATTGCTCTCAAGTTGGACCTTTAATTTACAATTTAAATATAGGCCCGTTAGCTCAAATTAATTACTTTAATTAATTCATGTTGAACAAATTAATTATCAACAATTTGATAATTATTTAAGGATTAGAATATGCATTAATTTATTTCTATATAATCCGTTTGACTTAATTAATTAATTATGACGGTTCGCAACAGTACATAATTAATCAGTCAACATATCATATTGTTGCATTCCTTAATACAACCAAATAAATAATGCACGCATGGTCAAAACCTATTTGTGTGACCCTTTGAGGATTTATGCTCTGTTGGACATGGAAAATAAATCGCTATTTATTTCCAATAATCATAAGCGGTATCTAGCAACACGTTATGATTCCCAATTCGCATAAATAGTGTACTGCTACAATATTTTTAATCCTGCATAAGAAATAATAGTATTTCATTGTCTGATTCTTATGTCACATGATATCATCGTATAATCCAAGATAGGAATGTGTCATTCTTGCAGATTATACGTTTCTTGATCTAGAGATGACTGTATCAGTTGCTAGCAAACAATCCATCTCCATCAAGGGGCCCAAACAGATATCATCGCTCACTAAGTTAATTAATGAGGGACATACGGTTTTCTTGATGAACAACTTTTCCCCGCACAATTCAAGAGAACATAAATAAAGTCCGTATAGCAGCCCTTATCAGGAATCAACGGTAGACGATATTTATTGAACCTATCCTCATGTGGAAAAGCTGAACCATCTCAAACTTAGAATCAAACTCAAATGAAATAAATAATGACACATAACACAATCCATATATTTATTTCACTGGGTCGCGTCCTGTACTATGTTCTATAACATATACATATGCAATTAAGTTGGCAACTCCTTACCTATGATCTGTAGAACTTAATCATCACTTAACTTGCATACTAATCTTATCCGATAATTAATATTCCTTGTTAATTATCAAGATTACGGACCTTTTAGATTTATTATTGTCATTTAATTATAAATGAACTACAGAGATCCACAATTCAGATCCTCAACCTGAATGATCTGTCAATTAATAAATCAAGGAATAAATGATAAAATATCATCAATCACATAAACCATAGAAGTGGCCATTTAATAATTGGCTCCTAGGACATAGCTCTAACAATCTCCCACTTGGCCTAGAGTCAATCAACAGCGACTTCTAGTCAGTGCATAGTACTCAATGTAATATCCAAAATATACATGTCTCATACTAAAACCTCAAAAGATAAAAGATACAACTCAAAGCCACTCAGGCATACGCCTAATCCCCATGGATGCAACGTGCAACTCATGTGCGGCTCGAGATAGAGGCTTTGTCAGAGGGTCCGCTGTGTTCGCGGCACCGTCCACCTTCTTGACCTTGATCCACCCGTCATTCACAAACTGACGGATGAGATGGAATCGTCGTAGAATGTGCTTGGTCTTTTGGTGAGACCTAGGCTCCTTGGACTGAGCTATGGCTCCCGTGTTGTCGCAGTAGAGATCCACTGGACCTGAGATGCTTGGAACCACCTCCAGCTCGGTCAAGAATTCCTTGATCCAAACGCCTTCTTTCGCTGCTTCACCCGCCGCTAAGTATTCTGCTTCGGTGACGGAATCGGCCGTGGTATCCTGTTTGGAACTCTTCCAACTCACGGCCCCACCATTGAGCAGATATACGAAGCCGGACTGTGACTTCGCATCATCTCGATCGGTTTGGAAACTAGCATCGGTGTAACCACTTACAACGAGCTCTTGGTCTCCACCATACACGAGGATGCTATCCTTTGTTCTCTTGAGATACTTGAGGATATTCTTGACTGCGGTCCAGTGTGGCATACCAGGGTTAGCTTGGTATCGACTAGTCACACTAATCGGATGCGCCACATCGGGGCGAGTGCATAGCATGGCATACATAATCGAACCGACCACAGATGGATACTTGAACTGATTCATGTACTTTCTATCTGTATCAGTCGTCGGACATTGAGTCTTGCTCAAGAATATGCCATGTGACATAGGCAAGTAACCCTTCTTGGAACTAGCCATGTTGTGTTTTTCCAACACTTTGTCAATATATGCATCTTGGCTCAAGCCTAACAACCTTCTTGATCTATCTCGATAGATCTTGATTCCTAGGATGTAGGCGGCTTCGCCCAAGTCTTTCATTGAGAACACCTTCTTCAATGAATCCTTGACTGCATTCAATTCGGGGATATCATTCCCGATCAAGAGTATATCATCAACATATAGAACAAGAAACACAACCACGCTCCCACTAATCCTCTTGTAAACACAAGGTTCCTTCTCGCTTTGAATGAAGTTCAACTTCTTGACCTCTTCATCAAAGTGATTGTTCCAACTCCTTGATGCTTGCTTCAATCCATAAATGGACCTTTGAAGCTTGCACACCTTGTTAGCATTCTTTGGATCCACAAAACACTCGGGTTGTGTCATATACACATCCTCTTCCAAGTTGCCATTTAGGAAGGCAGTTTTGACATCCATTTGCCATATCTCATAGTCGTAGAATGCGGCAATTGCTAACAAGATCCGAATTGACTTGAACATGACGACTGGCGAGAAGGTTTCTTCATAGTCAATACCATGAACTTGCTTGTAACCTTTCGCAACTAGTCGTGCTTTGTAAATGGTCAAGTTGCCATCCATGTCGACCTTTCTCTTAAAGATCCATTTGTTCTCAACGGGTTTTACTCCGTCGGGAAGGTCAACTAAGGTCCATACCTTGTTCTCATACATGGATTGCATTTCGGATTCCATGGCTTTAAGCCATTCCTTTGAGTCGGATTTTTCCTTCATGTCCTTTATGGTCAAGGGTTCGTCATTCGCAATGACGAGAACGTCGTGCAAACCTAAGTATCTTATAGGTGGACGACTTGGCCTTGCCGATCTTCGTAGGGTAGACGCTTGAGGTTCTTGAACTTGTTCCACAACGATTTGCGGACTTAGTTCTTGAACTTCAAGTGTGGGTGCAACTTCAACATCATCGACTCGCGATATGTTTGAGTCTTCAATTGAGGGAGCTTGCTCTTGAACCTCTTCTTCTACAACTACTTGTGGAATGGGTTCGACTACCACCTCATTTGGCACCACATTGGGAACAACTAGATTGCCTACTTGAGGCATCTCTTGTTGCTGCGGTTCTTGAATTTCTTCAATCACCACGTTGCTCCCACTACTTCTTCTTGAGAGAAACTCCTTCTCCAAGAACTCCGCATGTCGTGCAACAACTATCTTGTTCTCGACACGGTTGTAGAAGTAGTAACCCTTTGTTTCCTTAGGGTATCCTACGAAATAACATTTGTCCGATTTGGGTCCAAGCTTATCGCTCATTAGCCTTTTCACATAAGCTTCACAACCCCAAATCTTGAGAAAAAGCATGCTTGGTTTCCTACCAAACCAAAGCTCATAAGGCGTCTTCTCAACGGACTTTGACGGAACACGGTTTAAAGTAAAAGCTGCGGTTTCTAATGCAAAACCCCAAAACGATTTAGGCAAGTCGGTTTGGCTCATCATCGATCGAACCATATCTAGCAAAGTTCGATTCCTCCTCTCGGATACACCATTCCATTGTGGTGTTCCCGGTGGAGTGAGTTGTGGAACGATTCCACACTCCTTTAGATAATCACCAAATTCGTGGCTCAAGTACTCTCCACCTCGATCGGAACGCAAGACCTTGATCTTTCGATTGAGTTGGTTCTCAACTTCATTCTTGAACTCCTTGAACTTTTCAAAGGATTCAGACTTGTGCCGCATCAAGTAGATATACCCGTATCTACTATGATCATCGGTGAAAGTGATGAAGTATGAATAACCTCCTCGTGCACAAATGCTCATAGGTCCACACACATCGGTATGTATGAGATCTAACAAGTCGTTTGTCCTAATCCCTTTGTTAGGAAAAGGCGCTTTGGTCATCTTTCCCATCAAACATGATTCGCATGTGTCAATTGGCTCGAAAGCGAATTGATCTAAGAGACCAACGGTTTGCAATCTCTTAATCCGTTTCTCGTTGATATGACCTAAGCGGCAATGCCACATTAGAGTCGTACTTTCATGTGAAATCTTACGTTTCCTACTGTCACGTTCAACACTCAAAACATGTTCGCTAGAATCAAGCACATAAAGACCATTCAATAAATGCGCAACACCATAACAAACATCATCACGCAACAAAGTACAACTTTTGTTCTTTATTACAACACCAAATCCATCCAAGTCTAAACAAGAAATAGAGATAATGTTCCGAGTGATACAAGGAACTACATAGACATCTTTGAGTTCCAAAATGAAACCAGAAGGCAAAGTTACATCTACATTCCCAACGGCCATAGCGGAGACACACGTGCCGTTACCGACGCGGAGTTGTACTTCGCCTTTCTCGAGCCGCCTCCTACTCTTTAGTGCCTGCACATTTCGACAAATGTGAGCACAAGAACCGGTGTCAAAAATCCAGTCTGTGTTAGAGGTAGCGAGAAGGGTTTCAATGACAAATATACCTGAGGTAGAAGGCTGGACGGTTCCCGCCTTCTTGTCAGCGAGGTACTTGGGGCAGTTCCTCTTCCAATGGCCCGTCTTGCTACAGTAATAGCATACGGTCTCGGAAGTGGCCGGGTTCTTCTTTCTCTTGGAACCCTCGGGAGCTCCCTTGGCCGGACCTTGGGGCGTCACCGGGCCTTTGCCCTTTTTAGTTCGGCGGGTCTTTCTTTTCTTGCTCTTCTTGCTCTTGTCACTCACCGCAAGAACATCTTTGGGGCCCTTCTCTTTCTTGAGACTCTCCTCCGTCTCGACAAGCATGTTTTGGAGATCATCCATGCTCTTGTCCATGCCATTCATCCGGTAGTTCACAACAAAACCGGTGAAGCTGTGAGGGAGAGAGTTGAGAATAAAGTCTTGAATCGCCCCTGACGGGAAGGGCGTATCAAGCCTTTCAAGCTGCCGAAACAACCCCGCCATCTTCATGACGTGTGGCCCGACTTCGTGACCCTCCGCCAATCGAATATTGGCGACGGCCTTGATGAGACGAGCCCTTTCGGTGCGGGCCTTGGTTTGGAACATGTTCGAGAGACGAGAGATCATTTCAAACACTCCTAGACCACTATCCATGAACTCCTTTTGGAGTTCTGACTCCATGACAGCGACAATCAAGACGGACATCTCCATGTCGTCCGTGACGTGCTTGTCATGTTTGTCCTGATCCGCTTTAGGGGCATCCGACTTGGGAGCCGCGGGGACGGGAGTGGTCAAGAGATATTCCTTCTTTTCAAACCTAAGGACAAGCCTAAGGTTCCGGTGCCAATCCAGAAAGTTGGCACCGTTGAAGGCGAGCTTCTCTTTCTCTAAAAGAGAACGTAGCGAAAAAGACGAGGAAGACATCTACAACAATTTTCAAATTAAAGGTCAATTAGTTTATGTTTTGTTTTAATTTCCAATAAAGTAAAACTTTCACTACTTTAATATAAGTCCCTAAAAGTAATGAATTTCCAAGACCCCCATTTTCGTTGAGATGATGCCGGCGTCGGCACAACATCAAAGCAACTAATAATGAGGTAGGTTCTCCTTAACCAATCATACAACTTTATGACTCTTGGTTCGCGTCGCGAACTTCACTCCAATGTCCAATCCGATTAGGGTCCATTGTTAAGTAACTCCTCTCTATTTGCTCCTTGCAAATCCGATTTACACCCCGACTACCTATGGTGGACCACGATGTCCGCGTCGGCGGAATGCATCAATGGCCGAACATAAGGCGTGAAGGGGATAGAGAGAAGGAGAGTGATTTGGCTCAATCGTTTGGGACAAACAATTATGTGACTCTTGTTTGGTGGTCGTGTAAGCATACACCCATACCTATCCTATGACATTCATAGCATTCACAAACATTCACATAATAAGCATCTCAAGCATTGTTGTGGGTTTGTATGGCTCCCGCTTGCATTAGTTTTCGCCGCATCTCCATGTAGCAAAACTAATCTAACCTTTGTCCCTCCCACTAAATTCTATATGGATCTAAATCCTATATAAAATAAAGGAACAAAATTACATGTGTAAATTTCTATTCCCATCCTAACCTTAGGGGCATGCAAGCCACACAAGTTACACAAAAATTAATCAAAATTAATTAATGGCACCAAAGGCCTAATTACACACAATCACACATGCATTCAATTTACAAACCACAAGGCATTGAATCATGAGCCATACTAAACCCACATCCTCCTACAAAACAAAGTTAGCACAAGTCTATCCACTAGTGTACTTTGTTTATAATTAATGACTTTCAAGTGTCTTTGCGTATTATTTGCCATTCGCAATTTCCGTGTATAAATGCTCAAATTTCAAACAACCAAACTTGTTTAAATTCCTTTTGAAAACTTTTCAATCATCAAAAAACTGAAAGGAGATCGCACAAGGAGTATCCTAATTACTTTTTCAACTAGTTTGAATAATTAGATAAATAATACTTTGATAAAAAAGTATCTAATGGGACACGACAAAATCCACAGTTTTCGGTCTCCAAAAATTATGAAATAATTTATATAAGCTCCTTGTCTAGATTGTAAATACCAGTCAAAATTTCAGGAAGAGATCATATACCATCTGAGAGAATAAAAAAGGACAAATCTGAAACAAGTGCGCGAACGCACCGTTTTGAGATATTCTGTTTTTCTTCTCAACCATCCGGTCTGAAAGATCACCTTCCATCCAGTTTTTATACATACAATATACATAGAAAAACTTGTTTAATCTATTGGCTAACTATTCATGAAAAGAAAACCACTAAGTTCTGTTTAAGAAATTCAAGTTACAAGCTTAACAATCGACTAGACCTGTACAGGAACAGACTATCGACCGAAAAGGTTTGACCTGGTTGAGGTACCAAACTTCCATGAAAAATTATGAAATTAATTTTCCTGGAATCCTAACTTAAAAATAAACAACTCTATTCAAACAATTTTCCAGAAAGAGTTCTCAGTTGGTACAGTTTATTAGAACAATCAGTTTGCTCAATAAACCAGATCTGACGAGATCTTTCTTTTCATACTTGAAAAACCACGAATTAATCTGAACCATGCAACATTCTATACATGTCCAGAAAGTGTTTCAAGTCCTCTTTAAATCTAGCCAAAGAACACTGGTACTTATATTCAAAATATAAATCTTTTAAGCCATTCAAACAGAACAGTGCAAGCAGAAACTGGTTCTGCGCACCGTTGCCATTTTATTCACAGTAAATCCATACAATTTCAGAAAAATGTGAATCCAACGCCAAAAGAACCACAATCCACAGATCTACAACTTTCTAGTTGACAGAAAAAATTTCCAGAGAACATTTCATAGCGAAAAACGCATAACAACACAGAAATTGCTGTTTCCAGACAGCAAGCAATAGCATCAACTCTACTAATCCATTAATTAACCAATTTCTCTTAATTAAGTGTCAAAATAACTTAAGCACGACCATGTGCTCTGATACCACTGTTAGGAAGTGCACAAATTTAATTTTTAGACTAATTACTCTTAATTAATCCTAATTAAACTAAGTGCAAAGGAGATCTAGTGCAAAAGCCATCCAAACACACAAGAGAAAGAGGGAAAAAGGGCTACCTCTTGCGAACTTGTAATCGCAAGGCTCGAATCCGTCGAGTCGAGGTTGTGCGCACCACCACGCGTGTCTCGGCCTCAAGTCCACCAAGGTATTAACCAAAACCTCGATCTATGCTAGTAGATGAGAGGTTAAGCCTAATCCCTTCCTTCCCTTTGCCTTAATTAACTATTTAATTGGATGGAGGCAAGAGGTGCTCAACACATGAGCTTAAGAGAGCAATGGTGGAGAGGAAAAATTCTGAAATTTTTCCTTTAATTTTCGTCCAAAATATTAGGGAGAGAGAAAAAGGCAAGGTGGCTAGGGTTTTGGCTCCCAAAGTGGTCCTTTTATAGACCAACCACTCTCCCAAAAAGTTGTAACTAATTTACAACTATGCCATCACTAGGGCAGCCATAAAATGGGCCTAAATGGGCTCCATTAATTATTTAATTGGTCCTCTAATTCAATTAATTAGTGGCCCAATTAATTGCTCTCAAGTTGGACCTTTAATTTACAATTTAAATATAGGCCCGTTAGCTCAAATTAATTACTTTAATTAATTCATGTTGAACAAATTAATTATCAACAATTTGATAATTATTTAAGGATTAGAATATGCATTAATTTATTTCTATATAATCCGTTTGACTTAATTAATTAATTATGACGGTTCGCAACAGTACATAATTAATCAGTCAACATATCATATTGTTGCATTCCTTAATACAACCAAATAAATAATGCACGCATGGTCAAAACCTATTTGTGTGACCCTTTGAGGATTTATGCTCTGTTGGACATGGAAAATAAATCGCTATTTATTTCCAATAATCATAAGCGGTATCTAGCAACACGTTATGATTCCCAATTCGCATAAATAGTGTACTGCTACAATATTTTTAATCCTGCATAAGAAATAATAGTATTTCATTGTCTGATTCTTATGTCACATGATATCATCGTATAATCCAAGATAGGAATGTGTCATTCTTGCAGATTATACGTTTCTTGATCTAGAGATGACTGTATCAGTTGCTAGCAAACAATCCATCTCCATCAAGGGGCCCAAACAGATATCATCGCTCACTAAGTTAATTAATGAGGGACATACGGTTTTCTTGATGAACAACTTTTCCCCGCACAATTCAAGAGAACATAAATAAAGTCCGTATAGCAGTCCTTATCAGGAATCAACGGTAGACGATATTTATTGAACCTATCCTCATGTGGAAAAGCTGAACCATCTCAAACTTAGAATCAAACTCAAATGAAATAAATAATGACACATAACACAATCCATATATTTATTTCACTGGGTCGCGTCCTGTACTATGTTCTATAACATATACATATGCAATTAAGTTGGCAACTCCTTACCTATGATCTGTAGAACTTAATCATCACTTAACTTGCATACTAATCTTATCCGATAATTAATATTCCTTGTTAATTATCAAGATTACGGACCTTTTAGATTTATTATTGTCATTTAATTATAAATGAACTACAGAGATCCACAATTCAGATCCTCAACCTGAATGATCTGTCAATTAATAAATCAAGGAATAAATGATAAAATATCATCAATCACATAAACCATAGAAGTGGCCATTTAATAATTGGCTCCTAGGACATAACTCTAACACTTTGATCAGTATTGATACCTATAGGCAGCCTGTGGAACACCATGGCAGCAGCCATTTTGTTCGCACAACTGTTTGGCCCTTTTGATTGAAAATAAACAAATTCATAGCTTTCTAAAGGGCCCACAACTGTTTGGTTCTCACCGATTTCAAGATTAGTTGATCAGTAGTGCTAGTGCGGTTCAAATTGGGGCACAGTAAAGGGTTTGAGATAATCCATTTGTACAGAATGTGATGGGAACAATTCAAATTAATACAATTTGATCCCACTGCCCTAGCTGGTCCCTTGTTGTATGGTATGGCGAATCTTCTTTCCAATTCAAAGGCCAAGGGTGGCCTCGTGCCGGGCAACCCTTCCGTCTCGATGTTAGACAAACTGCCTTGTAGGAGAGTTGCAGTAGCTAGTGTCGAATCATGAGGGGAGAAGGAAAGAAGGTGAAAGATCTGGAGGAGAAAGCACCGTCATATGCAAGAGAGAGAGAGAGAGAGAGAGAGAGATGCAAGAGAGTGTGGCTGGGTCGGGACTCGGGAGAAGAAAAAATTTGAATTCGCCGCGCGGGATGGGTTCAGACGGGTAAACCCCAGTCTTGGCTCTGTCAGCGCAGGCGCGCAGCTGACCAGCTGTACAGTTGATTCGCGCCGCCGAACTCGTTCGTTTAACAAGGGAATTGATTTTAGACACCAGATAAAATACCACAAAATGACCAAATAGTCAAATACCGGATTGGCATCCTCAGCAGCCGAAATTTGGTTGTTCCAAGCAGCCAAATTCTTTTTTTTTTAATATTTTAACATTTTAAAATTCAAATGTTGAATCCAAACCGTTGATCTTGTTCAATTTTACGGGCGATGTATTTTCATATAAGTTTTATAAAATTTGGAGTCAATTTGATACTTGATTAAGTGACCAAATTATGAACATATTAGAATTAATCAGTGATAGTTAACCATATTCATTCATTTGTTGACCACTTGATCTAATATCAAATCAACTCCAAATTTCATAAAACTTATATGAAAATACATCGCCCGTAAAATTGAACAATATCAACGGTTTGGATTCAATATTTAAATTTTAAAATTTTGAAATACTAAAAAAAAAAAGAATTTGACTGCTTGGAACAGCCAAATCTTGGCCGCCGAGGATGCCAATCCGTCAAATACCTACCTACATAAGTAAATACTTTACATAAAAATACCAAGTCCGAATTCTACAACATCTTTCTTAGTTTAAAAACTTTGTTCTAATTTTTCTCAATTTTGTCTTTTTTTATTCTATAAAATTACACGACGAATAACGTCATGGCATGTGACGCTACCACATCACGACATGACTACACGTGACATTCAATTTTCATGATGTGCAGTGGAGCCCCTCACTGTGATTTAGACCATTTAATCGGATCGTATGGAAAAAATTTTCACATGATAGCATGTCATGTCACATCGGATAATCCGATCATAGTGTGATAATTTCTATACCTTACGGCATAAGCAGAAATTGAAAACTTTAGATATATATTAAAGATGATGATTCAATAATAATGGATAGTTTTACAATTCTGATGATCATATATATAGTTTTTTAGGCCTTGTTTGAATCAGCAGGAAGAAGTCCTCTTCCGAGAAGAGCTCTCTTCCGAAAGAAATTTTTCATCCAAACACATGGGAAGAGCTCAGGAAGATGGGTATCTTCTAGGAAGAGAGTCTTCCGACCTTTTGTTGGAATTAGGAAATTAGAAAGATTGGAAGAAAAAGCATGAATAAAATAATAATTTTTTCCAATCTTTATTTGCCGGCTATTGTGTAGATGGGCCCAGTGATTAATGGCACCCAACATTGAAACAAATTTAATGAAACGAAAAACCAATATCGGGCACCATATTTTGGTTACTAAATTTATTTTTTAAACGTTCCTTCATTAATTTTACATATTTATTGCATGATAAATTAAATAAGGAGAAAAAAGTTATTATTGATTATAATAATATTAATTTTTATTAAAATATTATAATATTACAAAACTAATGATTTTTAAATATTATTATGATATTTTTATTATTAATTAATTTTTATTATTCTTTGTATTAAATAATAATAATTATTTTATTTTTATCTTTCATTTTATAAGATCATGAAGAATTTTATAATATTATATTTTCTTGGCTAATGAATAATTTTGTATTGCAAATAAAAAATTAATAATTTGTATAATTATAGTATTCTTATCATTATAATTATAATTATAGTATTCCTATCATTACTAATTTTATTATTAGTAATCAATTGTATAAATAAAATTAATTATAAATAAAATTAATACTATATTATTATTAGTAATTATTTTTTTATAATATTTTATATTATTATAATATTATATTATTACAATATTATATTATTAATATTAATAATAATAATTTACTTAATAAAATTCGCACCAATGAAAAAAAGTTATGGTAACAAAGTAAAAAGTTAGTTGTAAAAAATAAAAAAGACAAATGTTTATTTTAATTCATTTCTTCTATTCTTCTTCTCAACTCACCATCCAAACAACATTTCTTCTTCCCGGAATAACACTCTTCCCACTCTTCCCAAAGTTACACTCTTCCCAATGTTTCTTCCTAAAATCCTTCTTCCTTCCTTATTCCTAACTCATCCAAATGAGGCCTTAGAGAGGAAAAGAAAACAACCGGCATAGTAAAAGTAAAAGATGTATGATATGAAATTATGCTAAGTTTGGATTTATGCATTCAGAGAGTTATTGCCTGAACACTTGTTGAGACAATAGATCTAAAAAATATGTATGGCCATGTCTACAGTTCTAAAATGTATATGTTTACAAAACGTTATCAATGGATATAAGACATAATTTCGTCATTCTAAAAGAAAGAAAATGCTTTAAATTTGGGTCTATTCCTTGTCGAGAAAATTTGATGTCCTTTACTACCACAACATTAATATCAGCTGAGCCGTATTGCAATATTTTTCTTCAAACTTGTTGTAAAATTAAAGTGGAGGAAGAAAGAAAGAGCAAAAGAGAGACAACAATATTTATTATTATTCTCAATTCTTCTCCTTAATTTGTCAAAGTGACTTTTGTGATTCCGAGCAATTCGTACTGATAACGTGTTGTAAAATTAAAGTGGAAGAAGAAAGAAAGAGCAAAAGAGAGACAACAATATTTCTTATTCTCAATTCATCCATTCAACATACAATTTACAAGTCACTATTTATAAACAACAAAAGAGATCTTCTAATAAATGACAAAGATATGTATTTCTGATATGTATCTAATGTAATAAATGAGAATAATAAAGATGAACAATCTATAAATGATTTGTATTCATTTATAACAAAACTTGCTTTTATATGTTTAAATAAAATATTGAGCTAAATTGCAATATTCTCCTTTAGTTTTACTTTATTTTTTTTTAAAAAAAAATCTATCCTACCTCGGTGGATTATTGAAATATTAACAAAAGATACGGAAGAAGGATTGTCAAGATGTAACTTGCGCTTTTTGTGACTTGCAAATCATTTTCTTTCGAAGAAAAAAAAAATCGGTTATTTATGTCATTTTACATTAAAGAAAAGTCAAGGTCTTCAAATGATTCAGTATTTGATTTTAATAGATTAAATTAATATGGCAAATTATGTTGTGGGCCAAACTTTTTTTTTTTTTTTTTTTGGTGTTAAGGCCCATAGGCTTCCATAAAATTAACTCAGAGAGAAGAGAAACTAACTAATCTAGACAACTAGAAGTTAACAAAATTAGCAACTTCTAAAACTAACTAAAGAGAAATAAAGCAAACTGACTAACGCAGTAGTCAATGCCAGTATCCAAGCGAGACTGAAACCACTGCAAAATGAAAACAAAAACAATCCAGCAATCTTGGCTGCTTGAAAAACAAGAAGAGGACCGTTCCTTTAAAATTATAAAATAAATGGGGGCGATCGATACGAGTATATATAAAAAATACACTCAAACTAAGCTGAAAATAATCGATCCTCACAAGAAAGTCTCAATTTATATGTTTCAAAGATTTCAGTCATATCAGCTCAAAATAATAAACTATTTCAGTCATTTCATTTTATTTCGTTTCTTGTGATCTGAACATAAAAAGGTTGTTCGTTTTTGTTTAAATTTGAAAGTCAAAAAATCAAATAAATTGTAAAAGCAAATATTATGTGATATTTTAAAATTTATGGATATTAATACATCGATCGACAACTTAACTCTCATAATTGGCCGAAATTGATTCATACTAATAGGTCGGTACGTTTATTTGGTAGATCGATGGTTGCGCTACTCCCGATTGAACCTCTCGGTACAAATTAAATTGTAGCGCCACACTGAGCTGGAAATTTATGACGAATTCTAACAGGAGTAGAGGTTACAAAATCATTGTATTTGTTGTACTGTACAATTTTAGATTCTGAAACTGGTTTATAATTAAATTAATAGTTGTTCCATACTTTTTTGTGAAAGTACGCCTTTTTGGAGTATCGTACTTTTCCGTCGGTTATCTTTTAAATTAATTTGCATAAAATATTCCACTATTTTTCTACGAATTTGAGGTCCTTAAAAAGTAGTTGAGTAGTAAATTATTCACTTTTAGTGACACGACCTCAAGTTAGTTGATCAAAGCCTATCAAACCACATCATAAGATAAGGCCAAAATCAATTAATTAATGCCAAAATGATTATCACTGTTCAGGCTTGGTTTCCTACTTTGCATATCAACCAGTCGTTGCCTACGGGCTTTTCCTCAAAAAAAAAAAAAAAAAAAAAAAAATCAACCAGTCGTCATCCATAATAAATGCATAAGCTAGTTTTGTTCAATATAGCATCTGTATTTTTTATAATAATTGATGTTAAATAGAAATAAATTAGATTTTCTTTATGTGCAGGGAGTGGAATGCTCTTCAGAGACTAATTTAACAGAAGTTCTGCAACAGAAATTAGAAATCTTATTTGTTCCAAAACGGTCTCTTGATTTCTCACTGGCAAGTGCCAACTCCCAAGCAATAAAAAAAAAATTATACCTTAACTACCACATGGGCCATGAACAATAAATTAATTACCAGTTTGCCTTGATCCAACTCTTCCATATATCATGAATCCAACCTCACCTCACGAGGGATGTCACACTGTACTTTCCCAACCCACCTCTCTCAATTATGAAAATACATCCACCTATAATCTCCTATTATTAAAAAACAAAACAAAAAAAGATAGCCTGACATTTCCAAATATGAGCCACATATCACAAATATTCCTTAAATCTTTCTAAAAGCACACTTTGCACCAAACTAAAAAACTGTGGGGCCGGAAATGCAAAAGTTCATATCCATTTCAAACCCAACCTACTCTAAAATATTGCCATTTTGAGTGTTTGACTTGTTAATATTTCTATGCAACGAACATAATAAGCTAATTTTATAATCACAACATTTATCACCTACTTCAACAACCAGCTTATAGACATCATAAGTTGCTACTTTTCTTCCCAAATAACGTGAATTATCGTATTGGTTTCAATTTAGAGAGCCTCAAAATCAGATGTTAATTCGCACAATACTTGAATTAACATCTCTGTTTCCTTTTTTTTTTTATCTTAAGGGGCAAAACTCCGTGACAGGTAAAAAATTATTTTTCATGAACTTTTTACAAAATTCAACCCCAAACACATCAAATTATCACCTGGAAATTTCCTCAAGCCTTTTCAAAATACTCTTGACATCTGGCCTCAAACCCGGTACCGGCGCGCAACAATCCATGGCTAGTCGGAAAAACTCTAGCAATCCTTCTCCATTGCCACACCCTTTAAACACCTCACTTATCTCTCTCTCAAAAACTAAATCCTTGGAGTGCAACAAAGAGAGAATTTTGATTGGATCCCTTTGAGTGAGCATTTCAAGTAGAACAACACCTAAAGAGTATACATCAGTCTCTTTGGTTGCATCTTTGATTTTCATAAGCTCCGGTGCCTTGTAGCCTTGCAATGCGGAGGCTTCTAGCATTTCTTGGCCAGAGGTCGGGCTTAAGAGGAGATGAAGCCCGAAATCCGATAAGCGTGGTTCGAGATTTTCGTCTAGCAGTATATTGTTAGTTTTAATGTTTCCATGGATAATTGGTTTGCTGTATCCCGTGTGTAGACAGTCTAATCCTTTGGTTATGCCAAGAGATAACTTGCATGTGATCTCCCATCTTTGAGATTCAACTAATCCATCTATAAGGGACAATTAAATTCAAAATAGCTACAATTATTATATATTTCAATTTTTGTTTTTAAGAAACAAACAAATCAAAAACTAAGGACAAAGTCGAAGGTGGGCCTTAACTACATCATCCTATAATATATTAATTCACAGCATTGCACAATTTTACATCCCAGAAAAATATAAACATAAAAGAGCAGTATTTCAGTAAGTGTTATATATTCTACATGTAATATAGTTTTTGTAATTTAAAAAATTACTGAAAATTTTACCAAATAGGAAAAGATTCATGGCATCAGCAATTGGCTGGAGCCATTTGGTCAGGAAAAAAATAATATGAAATATTAATCTATTTGGACATTACTTCAAACGCAACAGACCATTCTGCAAAAAGTTTCATCAGTAATATACCAAATTAACACATAAGATCTAATCTAAAATCTAAAATTCACGTTTCGAGCTAGCCAAACTTATTTAAGCAAAGAATATTAAACATAGCAAACCTCTCAAGAACTGAGCCAGCGTCCCGGCAGCGTAGAACGGGTGCACAAACAATTTCTCTCCTCTGGGTCCCACATACAGCGCCTTCAACGGCACCAAATTACCATGCCTTACTGAAGCAAGCGTTTTCACCACAGGTACTATATCCTGTGCTGAGCCAATGCAAGTCGGCCTGACGAACCTCAACAGCACCGTGGACCCGGTCCGCCGTAGACAGGCTCGGTACACCGTGCCATAACTGGACCGTCCAATCACCTCTCCTGGCGCCTCCAATATATCACTGGCCGTCAGATCTTCACCACCAGGGAATGTTATGAGATCCTCTGTTTCGTCGGGCGAGTCGTAGACGGTGTTGTACACGGCGGTTTCTATAGACCTTGCTTGATGGTTGTGTTTGTTTCGGAGTGTTAATCTTCTGTAGAGGAGGAAGAAGAGTAGGAGAAGTAAGAGGAGAAAGATGGGTGAAATGGAGCAGAGGAGGAGCTTTATGAGGTGGCGGTGCTTTGCCATAGAAAGGCAAAGTTGGTTTTTAGTTTGGGGAGTGATTGGAGTGAGGAAAGAGACGAGAGAAGAAGACAAAATAAATGCAGACCATTTGAGGAATCTCTTTTTTTATTAGAGACAGAGAGACAGAGAGAGGGCAGCGGTGAAACTTGAAAGAGCTTACAAGGCAGTTTGTGATTGGATAAATTGAGAAGCAGACAGGAAATCCATGAGGCGGTAATAACTGGGTTCTCTTTTATGTTTTCCAATGTTACGTTACTTTCTTCAAGGCGTGGGGTGGGGTTGGAATTTGGGAAGCCTGTTTGGACTGTACTTGGGGGTTATAGCATGGTAATAAAGTTTTGGTCAAGGATTAAAAAGGAAAGAAGCAGTGATAAAAAGCTGCTTGAGATTGTTCAAATGAAAGAAATTGAATACTGTGTTGCTAATCGTAATTCTTGTTTGTGAATTTGACGGTGAATTGAAAGCATGCATGATCCAAATATAAAGGGGGTTGGGCCCCTTTTAATATATAGATCTAACTAATTTTGTACGGCAATTTTACAAAGGTTTCCATCAACGGTGCGACTTCCATCAATTTAGCACACAATATTACTTCGTAGATCCTCAATGAAGCTCTTAATTATGCAAATGTGCTCGTTTACCCTCAGGTTAAGCAGTCAAAGACCTGATCTGCTTTTAAATTTGAGTACCGATGTCCTACGTTTAGCCCCAAGGCGTTCAAATTTAGTACATTGATCCCAAGTTTTTAATTTAGGACACCGATCCAATTAAGCACCCCAAAGAACCCACACAAATTTAAAGAACAGATACCCAGCTAAAAATTTTGTTGATATTCAAGGTCAGGAGGCTTAATTCTATTTTCAAAGAACATTGAAAGAACATAAGTAAAATATTTTGTCAAACCAGCATTACCGTGAGGGTACTGAAGCTGAGCAGGGAATTACAAATCCAAAACTGCAATCCTTAACCGTTGACACATTGAAAGTACCATCTTTCATTAATAACCCACTTATATACATACAAGTATACAACACACAACACAGTTGGGTTTTATTGCATCAGTTAATACAATATACAAACTCATCCAACTCCACACTTTGGATGCCGACCCATTAGGTGATTTTGATACACTTTCAAACAAAAAGTTAATGCACAACTAGAAATTGCATGGAAACCATTTGAAAAACTGCCATTCACCAAGGAACTCCAAATTCTAACAGTTTCATATTTACAGCTGGTAGCTCCTATATGCAAATACTTTTTCCCTCATAAACAAACACAGGGTGATTCTAACAGTCTAAACCACATGTGCAGAGACACTGCATGTTGAGCCCTTATTTACCATCAGAGGTGTGGGTCCAATGTCAGGAACAGACCATATGTCATACGTAGACATGGCCACATGAGTTTCAACTTGTATTCCAATTGCTTCCCAACCAGTAACCTACCTCAAAACTCAAATTCACCTATAGTTTTTAAGAGATTCCATTTATGTAGTGTCCTGTCACCCCTACCTATGCTTTGAAGAAATATAGGACCACACAGAGAGCCTCCGGCCCGACACCAATTGACTAGGTTGATTAGCATGTTCAGTGGTAAACATGATAACCACTATATGCATTGCCAGTTTTGGATGCCAAGTAACTTGATAAATGCATTTTAGAGCTGCCTAGGTGAAACACATTTTTCACTTGGTTCCAATGCACTTTCCAGAACTAAAAGTAGTCATTATAGCTTAACAACAACACTTTGAGCTAAGCAACCATGTGAAGTAGCACCGACCTGCTCTGCTTCAATAGAGCAACTCTCTATCGCCTTCATATCACAAACTATTCTTTTCTTTATCTTCTTTTGAGATTGGCATCTGAGCCAAAAGTATGAGAGCCTACATACGAAACTTAACTCAGCCAATATGCTGTTCTTGTTCAGATTATCTCTTGTGGAATCTGCAATGTAGCCCTCAATATCAGCTTGGGAAATGACCACAAATGTGCTGTCGTCAAAAGAAATTAAATTTTGGCTGGTGGGTACAACTAAATGGTGCTTTACAATAGAGCTATCCATACAACTTGACTTGTCCACTTTCAGAACACGGAGGCTGTAGAATTCCTGCACTGCCTGCAATATTAAAATAAAAAACTTAGATAGCATAAACATAAATAAAGGGATGTTTTCTGCATCAAATTTAGATGAAAGTTTTCTTGGAATGACTCTCCAGTGCAATTATTTGAACTGTACACTCTAATGAAGTCAAATACTTGTGGGACTAACAACACTGCAGATACATGTGTGGGGACGATAATCATTTCCCAATAATAAATGAATGTGTACCATGGAAGAGTTTTAAACCACAAATGAACTAACACTAGCTGCACAAATAGCATGTTCAGAATCATGTGAAAAGAATTACATGTCCACAAGTAGCCAATTAGTACTTGAACGACACAAGGACAAAAAGAAGTAAATAAGAATCGAAATAATTACTCACTTGCCACTGTGATGAAGCTAAAAGTACTCGCGACCTTTGGACCCTGACATATTCAAATGCCTCAGCTGGTGACATCCCCTTATATTGAACCTGAACCATGCAAGTTCCATAAGAAAATGCTATGCTAAAATGTAGCTAAACAAATGCAAATCACATAAATACGCCACAACTACAACATGAATCCCACATTTGTACCTGCAGCATTGCTAAGTGTACAATTTAGGTCCTAGTTACTTCCCTCAGAACCTCACAAAGGAAGTAACAAGGGAGAAAATTATAAAATGCAGTAATATAGATTTGATTATAGCTGAGAGTAAGACGAAGTATAAGAGAATCTAGCCTGACGCATATTAGGAACAAATGAAGCCTTGGTTTTGGTAGTCAACTTAATAACTAAGAAGTTTGAACTGCTTTTTGGGTGTGAGGAAAACAATTAGGTCATACTTCAAGGAGAAAATAGGAATGTGTAGGAAACAATATTGTGTTCAGCTTCAGAAGGAAAAATAAAATTGATATTGGAGGTGACAGTATGAACCAAAAAACATCAACAAGTAACTACTTTTTGAGGGTCAAGATGGCAGTTTGCACCTTTTATTCTATTTTTTTGAATTTGAACGCCCGTAGGCTAGTTTGCACCTTTTATGGACCATTTATATAATACACTTGAGAAATGGTTTAAAACAATAAATAATAAATAACATGTTTACTGACGGACCAAGTAACATAGAACAACCGTTGTGCTTCGTCCCCGACCGGCTTTGCAATGGACATATGTCATCTTCTTGTTAGTTGCATTCCCTTCAAGTATTGGGGAAAAAAAGATTAAAGCTAACTCTTTCAGTTATCTAATCTGTAAAATGCCCCTGATTCTATTCTTATCCATGAATTATTCAAAATAAGGGGCTTCTTAGACACATGATTTTTTTAAATTTTGAAGACAGGATATGCTTTTAACTTTGCAGCTTTTACCAATATCTTCCAAAAGTTAGAAGATGGAAGAGAAAGTTAATGCTTACTGTGGATAAAATCAACAGCTCTGCACAAGTTTTCGAAGGACGGTGCAAATAGATAATCTCTCGTGGGTAGTACTAGGTTTTCAATTCCATGTTCCTACAATTTAAGGAACAACGCATTTAAAACCAATTAGCCACACTTAAGCCTCATATAGCCTAATCTGGTCAATCTTGATTAAGAATTATGCAAGTAAACACATAATACCCAACAAAATAGAAAAGAGAAGAAAAACAAAGGACCATGAAGTGCTCAATTAAGTCTCTTATACATCATGACTATCAAACGCCTCACCACTAAAGGGGCAAAAGTTAAGGCATGGGGCGCTTACATTGTATAGAGATACTGGTACAAGAGTTTCATAAGGTTCATTGAGAGTAATGACCCCACAAACACCAAGCTTCTTCAAGCGTAGCACATCACTAGGGAATGGCACAGCACCTAAAAGTAAAAACTGAGAGAGAAAAAAAAAGATCAAATCATTTTTAAGTAAATTAACATGTATTTTAAGCATTATGCATCAACTGATTTTCTGTACAAATTAGATAGCATTGCTCATCTGTTTGACAACTTTTGGCCCCTTATTTTCCCTCTACTTTCTCTTACTCAATTCTTGTTATCATAATTCAGGAACCAAGCTGAAACAAGGCCGACTTTAATGAAAGTCAAGGTTCAAGGGCAATAGAAACATGAATTTGCATTCGAGGGCAAACAAAGCCATCAATTAAGAAAAAAGATATAACAAAATAGATAAAATAAAAAGGGGAGAGAGGAGAACAAACCTCATCCACCTGATCCCACCAATGAAATTGGGGCTCAAACGTATTTCTCACAACATTATACAAAAGAGTGGGGTAAAAGAGCATCCTTGCCCCAACCCCAACCGCTGCTCTCTTTGCATCGATCAATCCAAGCTTGCTATTGTTACTAATCTCAATTTCTTCTTCCCCTTTTGCCTCCCCGTCCCCAAATTCCTCTATATGCATGCTTCCAATTACTCAAATATTTCAATTCGAAATCGAAAATCAGTACCCCCAATTCTCCCAATCGCCTCAAATCCCAAATCAATCACTTAATTCGTTCCAATTGACCTACTAAATCAGAACTTAAAACTCAATTTTTCTCAAATTCCCGAATAAAAACATAGTTGCCCAGTCAAAGACACGACCTTCCCCAATCGATTCTAGCTCGGATGGAGAGAGAGGGATCACAAGCTTGATTGCATCGAAAGAGAGGTAGGTTGCTCGCTTGGCAAGGTATTCTCTCAATAAATCAATCAATCGCTGGATTATGAATCGATTAAGATATCTAGCGATGCTTTGCTTTTCCCCTAATCACGCCCCCACACTCTCTCTCTCTCGTGTCTTTAACCCTCGAAATTAACGCCGAGAAGAGAAGAAAAGAAAACGCACGCAAAGACCAGTCGCTGGAACGAGGCTTTCAATCGCAAGTTTGCAACAGGAATATGTCATACGAAATGAATTTATTTTCTGACCAGACAATTTTTCTTTTAGAAATAAAATTATAGCAAATTGACTTTTCTCACAAGAAACTAGGGAAATTACGACTAATTTATAACATTATTCGATATATGTACTAATTCTATATAAAATACTTTTATTATAGTAATTACTCAACAAATATGATATAAAATTAAGAAAATGTCGGTGTTTTGTATAGCAGTATTATAATTTTATAAATAACAAAATAGCTTTGGCGAAAAAAGAGGGGTCGCTCGGGACCGATAAGAATCTCTCTTCTATATCAGATTCTCTGTTACGCCTTCTATACAGACCTTGCAGGGTTATTTGAAAGACGGTTACATACTACTGTGACTCCCGAAATACCGCTCTGTCAGTTACTTATGATATAGTCCAATACAAAGAAAGGAAACAGAAATTACGACCCCTGCACTTCCGCCGAGGCTAGAGGGATGCGAATTAAAAAAAGTTTAATAATGAGCTCTGTACTGCCATTGCTAAACCGACCTCGATCCTCTGGTCGTTTTTTATAAACGACCACCTGGTCGTTTTTGATCTGGACCGTCTGATTTAATCTCAACGGTTAACTTTTTTCGGGCCTATCAATCTGGTATCATGCACGGGGCATCCTTAACCGTTTAGATTAAATCAGACGGTCCAGATCAAAAACGACCAGGTGGTCTGCCGACCAGAGGATCTCATTCCATTGCTAAACCGACATATGAGCCATTTTTAGTTTTTTACAATCACCGCCAAAACCATCACGGAGTGTATAAGAGGCTGTTTGCTATTGCAGGGAAAACATGAAGTGTCGGGTGGGAGAGTGATAGCGGCCGGGCGGGTCGGTCTCGTTGTGGGAATGCTTAGAATATGCTGTGACAACGAATGAATTGAAGGTTTGTGTCAATCGTCCACCAACCTTTTTGGGCAAAAAAATAAATTGTTTATTGTGCGGGTAGTTTCACTAAAAAGGATGACATTTTTAGGGACGCAAGACGCAAAAGAGGTAACTTTGATTATATTTCAGTCAGGTATTTCTGGAATGAGATCCTCTGGTCGGCAGACCAGGTGGTCGTTTTAGATCAGGGCCGTCTGATTTAATCTCAACGGTTAAGGATGCCCCGTGCATGATACCAGGATTGATAGGCCCGAAAAAAATTAACCGTTGAGATTAAATCAGACGGTCCGGATCTAAAACGACCACCTGGTCGTTTATAAAAAACGACCAGAGGATCCGACTCCGGTATTTCTAATATTTGACTTGGTTGTAATTCTGAGACTTGAGAGTGGTTCGGTTATTTATTATTATTGGCAAAAGCGCCCACCTAATCTAATGTGTGGACAAATTTTAATTTAAAAAAATTGATTAGTAAAATTATAGTAAAGTAAAAAATTAAAATCACTAACTGAAATAATTTGATTAGTACCATTAGAATACACCAAACTAAAAATCTCATCCCGCTCTTTCTTTTCTGCGCACAAACTAAATTTTTTATGCCTACTCAAATTATTTATTTATTTTCCATTGTATAATTTTATCAAGGAATATTTACCTTACTAAATATTGTGATATCTAAAGTGAACCATACAGGATATATAGTAATTTAATTCGCCTTGGTTTAACGATGACCCAAAATATTTCTCAAAACTTGTTTGAGCCTTTGTACAATTCGTTACATGAAGATGAAAAAACGACGCCTAGTACTGTTCCAGTTTCTAACAAATGTTATCTCTAAGGGGTCGTTTGGATGTGTCCGGAATTTGGGGATTTTCCAATTCCGGGCATAAATTTTAATATAAACAATTCATCTCTCTCACAAAGTTACACACTTTCCAACGAAAATCCTTATTCCTTCCTAGGAATTGGCTATTCCTAACCCATCCAAACGACCCCTAAGATAATTTCCTTCATTCTTGCTTTCTCTTCTCCCTTGATCTCCTTTTCACAATTTAAGTAGGGAATCTACTTCTCAAATTAGGGTGTGTTTGGCAAAGGTTGAATAAGTCTTATTCCGAATAAGGGCTTATTCAACCAAATTTCAAAAAAAAAAGGACTTATTCAATCTCTTATTCTAATTCGACTCATATGGTGAAATTAAACTCTTATTCGGAATAAGAGAAGAGAAGAGAGAGGAGAGAGAATCCTTATTCAAACTTCTTATTCTATGGTTGCCAAACACACCAAATCGTCGGTACTTGAATTGGCACGGTCACCTCATCACAACTCAGGTTCAACTTAGCTGCTAAAATTCTCAGCCACATTATCCAAACTAGTACAGTTTTTAGTACCAATTAACATTGGAGTATTACACAATCTCCCATGACAATCATTATTTGGTTTTGACCTACAAAACAAAAAAAAAAGCAAACCAAAAACAGAACATTTTAATCTTGTTCATATCAAATAAAATCATTTTCGTGTAATTAATTAAAAAAAACCATAACATAGCTAGTAGAAAAAAGATGTTGCATACTCAAGCAAACTCAACACATGAATAGTACCAGACCACAGGTACCTAGGTAAATATCGTTAGTCCCGCTAAAGATTATGGAAAAAGTAATTTATAACAAATTATTTTTTAAATCTATAAAATCAAAGAATAGATCAACAATAATAAATACCCATCAAATTGAGTTCCGTTAATATATTTAAATGGCACCTTACCAGTACCATTTTGATTCAAACTACATGGTACTGCTACGGTATAACGTATTCTTAGTTATTGGTAAAAAAATTTAATCTCACAAGGTTAAAAACTAAGCTAATAAGTGCCAATATATTCCTTGTGGCACCAGTCGCAAAATAAAGTTTTCAAAGCCATGTTGTCAAAACTCATGTAAAAGGTACTCACGGTGGCTTCTTGCTTGCCCCTTTCCTTGGCCTTGTCGGCAACAATCACCTTACGACGCATCAGAGACATATTTTAGAAGAAGGAGAGGCGATGAAAGTACTTGAAATTGCTACAATCCATAACTAAAACGACAAATCCAACTATGGTAGTAACTGCAACTCAACAGGGAAAATTAGAAAATGAAAGATATATAACCAGAGTACCATATAATTAATCCCAATTCATTACTTAAAAGACTTAATCATAATACAAATAAGATTATCATTATGATGTTAGAAGTCAATCAACACCACAGATTCCGAGGCTTGAACCAACCTGTAATGAAGGAAAAAGTAATATGTTAATTTCTCACATACATCAACAAAATAGGGATATCTTAGTTTCAGAATAATTAATATTGCTCCGATAGGAAGAATCACCATGAAATATTCATCAGTAGCTAAATTGATTCAATTCTCGTTAAAATAAATTCGTGGCATTTGGAAGTGCAAAGAAAACAAAGCTGAATCATCGAAAGTTGAATAGCATGGAATCTGATCTTGGACCCTTCTTGCATAACTCGAAAAAAAATAATAAAATTAATCCTAAGAAATTTCAACAATCGATACAAAAATTACTGATAGGTATAAGATAAATTGCAAAGATCACCTTGTAGTTCCTAGCAATCCAAGTAAGCTGCATGGTGGTCGTGTGAGACGGTGCACGCCAAAGGAGGGATGCTCGGATTTGGATCTAACAAACAGAGAAAGGTATGGGATAGCCAAGTGGTGCTGTGGTGGTTGAGAGGAGGCAGAGGTCAGCGTAACGGGGAGAGGTGCGGCAGCGAGGCGATCTAGGTTTTTATCGAGAAAAATTATGAGAGAGACAATCAGGTGAACGATTATCAAGGAAGATGCTATAGAAATTATGGAAAGATTTGTTGAAGAATGTTTGACATCCATCCTAAAATGTGAAAGAATTTGAAGAGGCGCTGTCAATTAGGGGAAGAATTCGTGAAAGAAATGAATGGGGGAAGGAGTAGCGCATAAAATTGTGCTGATTTTTCATCTTTCCATTCCTGGTAGCGATAGGGTGGGATATGGACGGGGAAGTGGCTGAAATTAATAAAAAAGACAAAAAAAAAAGTAAATGAGCCAGCTGAGAATCTAACCATCGTGCTATTTCTATTTAACAACCATCAGCGCCATGACCCTTTACTGTCAAAGAGTCTGACTCTTTGTTAGAAATACAAATCTAAACCGCACATCAGATCAAATTGCACAGATCAATGGTTTATAATTTATGTTAACACATATTTCAACCCCTAATAGTGATTTTATTATGACTTTTCTGTGGGTGCGTTTATAAGTATATATAGTGAAGTAGTGATACGACGCGGAAATAAAATCTTTATGACAGTGGTCGAGTGTGACGAATTATTTTTAATAAATTTAGTAAAAAAATGTGTTAATATATTGCTGTTTGATTTTTTGTTTTTAAATTAGTGGATGGCCACCATTTTCCTTAATGGAAAAGTTCAAGTACACAACAATAAATTAAAAACAAAATAATATCATTAGTAAATTGATTAAATTTTGACATTTCACACAAAAACAAATATTAAAAAGTACCCACATATATAGATTGGATCCTAAATATAAAAAAAAAAAATTGAACTTCTTATTAAGAACCCATCATAATTATTAGTAGCTGCTGTACTAAACGACTCTTGTTTGATTAAATTTTGACATTTCACAAACTTTATTACAATTCTCTCCTTTTTTTGTAAATTGACAAAAGGTGAAAATTGTAGCAAACTCCCCCAAAATTTATGATTCTCCTTTGTTTTGTAGAAATAAAATTAGAGAACTAATTTAGGACACTACAAAAAGTAGCGTGACAAATTTTTAATCTCTAAAGAAATAAACAATAAGAAAAAGAGGCTCTCCTAAATATTTGGTTTATAGGACCAGGGACATAATTGGTATTTAGGCCAACTTTAGTACCATACTATTAGTCGGAACACAATTACCCTTGGAATTTCCATTTGGCTTCCTAAGTTTGCATTCCAAAAAAATATGTCCATTTTGACAACAATAGTTGCAAAATGCATTGGTTGACTTAGTATGGTAGGAACAAATATTAAAACACAATATAGAGTGGACCCTAAATATTGAATCGCCTCAATCGGAGTTCGGACCAGAAAATTTTGGTCAAAATACTAAACACTATCTGTTGAAATTGACAGTTGCGTTGTGTAACGTAAAGATGAGTTGTGTAATGGAACTGCAATAACAAAACCTTTGTTGCAATTATATTTCGAGCCTATTTTGACTACTTTATATTTCCGAATTTGAAGAAACTCAAAACGTGAAAGTTGTATATCTTTTTTTGTCCTCTTTTCAATAGTCTTTGAATCACCTCAATCGGAGTTCGGAGCAAAAAGGTTTGGCCAAAATACTAAACACTATCTGCTAAAACTGGTTGTTGCATTGTGTAATGCAAAATCGGGTCATATGTAACGCAAGATTGCGCTATGTAACACATGAAAACTGCCATAATGACTAGTTTCGCTACAGACAAATCCCAATGATCATATTGATGCGTTATATAACGAAATATTACGTTGTATATATTGATGCGTTATATAACGAAATATTACGTTATACAACGCACATAGCAGTTTTTCTTGGTAAAAAGAGTTCGTTTCATGGCCTATATATACCACTCCTTGTTTTATCTCTTCAGAGACTTTTGCTTAGCCAAAACCAGTCCAGATTTGAGTCTTTGAGCACTTGGGTTACTTTATACGTGAGCTTTTCATAGCTAAATCATTTTGAGAGATGAAGTAGCCTCAAACACCACTGCCCCGACATTGTCGTTAGGTGAAAGTTGGGATAGGTTGAGAGCTCTTCTCACTTGAGGCCATGGTGCCATTTGTTATTCGAGTTAGGCCGATCCACCTCGAGTGTCCTTGTGACGAGGCGATTCGGTTCGAAGTTGTAGTCCCGTTCTTGTTGGAATTGAACTGAGCACGCCCTTTTGTGGTAGCAAAACTCCCGAAGACGTACGACTAAAACTAGTTTTTTTCCTAGCAGGTCGGAAGACTCGGAACTCCGTAATCATATTGCGTGTTTAATTTCTTTCTCTCTTTCTCTCTTTATTTGTTATATTTGAATTGATTGTGTGCTTGTTTGCATTACATACCAATTGAATTGTGTTATAATAGTTAGAACCTTAGTTGCTTCTGCTAAACCATGATTAAGCCGCCTCGCAGCAGGCATAAGCAATTGTCCTCGTGATCCATACATCAAGTAGACTCTATACCATAAATTCCATCTGGATTGCCATTTTACCAGTATAAAAAACATAATTTTTTAGAAATGAAAATTCAAAACAATGTTGACGATAATATATCAAGCATTCTCCTTTTACAAGAGACATGCCCAAATAATTTATTGTATCAACAAAAATCGTCTTTATGAAGGAAAAAGTTTATAATGAAAGAGATCATTAACCTTATTAACAATATAAATGCTTATTATTGAGTGTAGCCATCACGCATAATATTCATGCTTAGTATCAGCAAAAGCATGTGCGGCATCCAACTCTTGCATCAGCCCAGTGTATTATTGAAGGATGCTTACGAACATATCAATCACACACGTATGTTTATAATATTAACGCAAACTTGTGATTCGATATTTATCATTTCGATCACCAGTAATTTTAATGTTGTAGAATGTACTTTGATAAAAAAATCAAATTAATTTTTTCATAGATTAAAGTCACGACTACAAGTCAAAATGGTTTCAAGTGAATCACATGTGTACGATGAATCCACTACAATAGAAAATTTCAGCCGTAGGATCTTAATTAAAAATATAGCATGAGTCATTGTACATTAATCAGAAAATAATATTTTTCTCAAATTCCATCTCCCCAAAAATTTCAGCATTATGAGATCAGAAATTCCATCCCCCCCCCCCCCCCCCCTAATATTCCATTTAGGTGTTCGAAAACTTTCCCAAAATAATTTCATTTTGGCGCTGAAATTAGAAATTAGAATTCGGATCCAAAACCTTTCTCAAATTTATTTTATGGAAATTTTTTTTCTATACCCCTCACAACTGAAAAAATAGAGAATTTGCCTCCCGAAAGTAAAATCTTTTGTTTTTGTCCCCCCAAAATCACTTCTTTCTGAATTTTCCACTTTCTCCTTTTTTATAATATATTTAACAATAAAATAATAAAAACATAAATTTCAGACCATTATGCCCCCAATATCCCAATCTGATCCCAAAATCAATCGATTCGAATCCCAGTCAGCCTTCATCTCTCTCACTCGCTCGAACCAAAGATCGAAGTCGAAGGACCTCGCCTAGTTCTTCTCTCTGCCTTTGCTCTCTTCATCGCCTCGCCCCCTTTCTCCATCCACCCTATTTCAACACTCCTTCAAACGGAAACCTCTCCTCTGGTTGTGCGTCGAGGCATGAAGCTCTGGCTGTGTGCCTTGTCCCTCTCTCGTGCTGAGTACCTCATCCTCGTCGGAAGAAGAGGTAAAGCTCCGCGCTGAGCAGTGGGACCAGCCCGTAGGTGAGTACCTCAGCCTCGAACTGAGGGGTACCCTCTCCTTCTCTAATTCAGATTCTTCCATCGGCTCTACTGGCAAGAACAACCTCAAAGAGAAGTGGCTGTTGTACCGCTGCTGCACCAAAAGCAAGTTTTTATAATTTTTTTTGTTACTATTACAGTATTACTTTTTTTAATTTCTTTGTTTTATAAGTCTGTGATAACACACCAGAGAATTCTTAATTGTTGAAAAGAGGTCCTGATAACATACGGAGGAATGTGCAAAATTGAAATACACAAGAAACATGGGACAATAGCATGGAAATAAAATAATAACAGTAGCCATGGAATAAGACCAAATTGTTGCACCAAATTGAGCCAAATTTCAGGTTGTACATTTATTAATCTTTATATTTTTTTTGCTTTTGTATTCAGGTTGAACAGCATCTGATGGTGACATATTAAAGACTTAATAGTGTCTATAGTTGTGGTTAATGTTTCAAATGTAATATATGAGATCATATGAATATGTATGTAAATATAACTGTATGAGAATATATGAGTAAATAGTATGCATGTTATAAAATCAGGGCTACTTTTACTGAATGCATGGTACATGGAATTGCAACATGGACGCATCAAAACGAAGAAAAGCATCTCTTAATAATAGCGGTACCTATACCATGCGCTCTGACATAAACGCATCAAAATGAAGAAATAAAAGCATATCTTAATTTGCCAAATAACAACATCAAAATGAAAACAAAATACCAGCGTAAAAAATGAAACTAGTCACATGACACAAAATACATATGCTCTTCATCCTATTACAAAATACTCTGGTGCGGTGCGCATGAAACCGCGGAGAGAGAGGAGAAGAGACAAATTTTTAGGGTTTATGTCAGCATCAGTGCCACTGGTTTGTGCACACGAGAGAGGGACAAGGCGCACAGCCAGAGCTTCATGCCTCAGCGCACAACCAGAGGAGAGGTTTCCGTTTGAAGGAGCGTTGAAATAGGGTGGATGGAGAGAGGGGACAAGGCGATGAAGAGAGCAAGGGCAGAGAGAAGAACCAGGCGAGGTCCATCGACTTCAATCTATAGTTCGAGCGAGTGAGAGAGACGGAGGCTGACTGGGATTCGAATCGATTGATTTTGGGATCAGATTGGGATACTAGCGGTATAATGGTTCGAAATTTATGTTTTTGTTATTTTATTGTTAAATATATTATAAAAAAGGAGAAAGTGGTAAATTCAGAATGAAGATGTGATTTTGGGGGGCAAAAATAGAAGATTTTAATTTCGGGGGGCAGATTCTTTATTTTCTCAGTTTTGAAGGTTACGGAAATTTTTTTTCCTTATTTTATTAATCCCATTTTGGAGTCCGTCTCGTCTCGTCTCTCCTCCCGTTTGGGTTTGTTAGAGTTGTGTCCTAGAAGTCAATATTTAATGACTTAATTTTTTAGTTTATGTTATTGATGATATTTAATCATTTGTTTCTAGAGTTTATTACTGACAGATCATTCAGGTTGAGGATCTGAATTGTAGATCTCTGTGGATCATTCATTAGAATGACGGTAATAAATCTAAATCGTCTGTAGTCTTGATAATTAACAAGGAACATTAATTATCATAAAAGATTAGTATGCAAATTAAGTGATTATTAAGTTCTACAAATCAAAGGTAAGGAGTTACCAACTTAATTGCATATGTCTATGTTGTGGAACATAATACAGGACATGATCAAATGAAATAAACATAAGAATTGTGTTATGTGTCATTGTTTATTTCATTTGAGTTTGCTCTAAGTTTGAGATGATTTAACTTTTCTACATAAGGATAGGTTCAATAAATATCGTCTACCGTTGATTCCTGATAAGGGCTTCTATACGGACTTTATTTATGTTCTATTGAATTGTGCGGGGAAAAGTTGTTCATCAAGAAAACTGTATATCTCTCATTAATTTACTTAGTGAGTGATGATATCTGTTTGGGCCCCTTGATGGAGTTGGATCATATGCGCGCAGCTACGCAATCAATTCTAGATCAAGAAACGTATAATCTGCAAGAATGACACATTTCTATCTTGGATTATACGATGATATCATGTGACATAAGAATCAAACAAGGAGATACTTTTATTTCTTATGCATGATTGATTTACTGTAGTTGTACAGTACATATTTATGTGAATTGAGAGTCATAACGTGTTGCTAGATACTGCTTATGATTATTGAAAATAAATAGCGATTTATTTTCCATGGCCAACATAGCATAAATCCTCAAAGGGTCACACAAATAGAATTTTAATCACACGGTGCATTATTTATTTATTCGCAGCAGTGTATTGTAAAAATATGATAAGTTGATTAATTAATTATATATCGTTGCGAACCGTTATAATTAATTAAGTCAAGAAGATCATATAGAAATAAATTAACGCATTTGCTAATCCAAAAATAATTATTAATAAGTTAATAATTAATTTTGTTCAACACAATTTAATTATAGGAATTAAATAGAGCTTATGGATCTTTATTTAATTAGTAAATTAAAGGTCCGGTTTGAGTACAAGAAAAAAGTCCATTAATTAATTGAATTAGTGAACATTTAACACATCACAAAATGAGCTTGATAGCCCATATAGTGGCTGTCCTAATAGGGATAAAAAAGTCCCTAAAGTTTGTGGAGTGGTTAGTCTATAAAAGAAGGTCATTTGGAGAGAGAAACCCTAGCCACTATAGCTTTTTCTCTCCCTCTTCCTCCTAGAACGAAAATTAGAGAAAAAATTTTAAAATTTTCATCTCTTTCTCTTACTCTTAATCCACCTCAAATGCTCATGTGTTGAGCCTTCTTCATTCTCCATTAATTAAACTAGTTAATTGAAACAAGTAGAAGAGAGAAAACCTTGGAAATTAGTTGCTCTCATCTTCCTTTCTAGTACAAGTTGAAAGAAGAGGTGATTAAACTTCTAGGTGGACTCGAGATGGCCGCCGGCGACTTGGTGGTGAAAGAGAGTACGCCACCGACTTCCATGCATCGGTCGAGCCTCGCGAATGCGATTTCGCGAGAGGTAATCGATTCCTTCCCTTCTCTCATGTTGTGTGTTGATTACTTGACAAGATTCTTTGTGTTTGATGGTTAATTAAGTTAATTAGTAAGTAAAATTAAAACTTGAGCACTCGTTTGCCCGTTCATCTTCTTCATCCCGCCGTTCCACTCTCTCTCATTTCTCTCTCTATTGGAGCGTCGAGGAATCCGCTCTCCACTACGGCCGCATCTCAGGCCAGATCAACTCGGCCTTCGTCATTTCAGCTTCCCAAACGCGGAGGCACAAACGCGGAGGCGCCGTTGCGCAGACTCCTTGTTTCTTCAGGTTGGATTGCCTTTCTTCTCTATTTGAAGCTAACATCACTGAAGCTTTAAGCATCTTGGAATCTCGTTCTAAAGTCATGTAGGAATATTCTTGATTTTTTATTTATTGTATTTTTATTTGTAATTTCATGAGATTTCTTCATTCGGTTCGTTTTATCTGAACATAACAGAATTGCCGCACTTGATTGAAGAATTGGAGGAGGTTATGGCATTTAATAATTTGCTGACAGCACTGAGCACACATCCGGAAGCTTCTCAATTTGCTCCTGGGGTCGGGCCGGTGCCTTTGTTAGGTACGCAAGGATGTGAATCTTCTCTAAACTTATTAGATGAATTTATACCCTACTTGTGATTCTTGTAAAGGTTAAGCGGTTAAGCCTAATTTTGGATAAAATCATGGTAACAGTGGTATTTATTTCGTAGGTGGGAACATGATGCAGAGAGGAATTCCAGTGATGTAAAGCTTCTTTACCGGGCCCATGCCCTCGAATCTTTCTCCAACGGATGGCTCGATGAAATCAAGGTACTGTCAATAATTCGTTAGCGTCTACTATAAATTATAAATTAGAACAAAGATTATCAAAGCAATCCGGTTCTTACCTGTCACTGTTATTGATGCAACAAAAAACTGTAAAAAATGCAGATTAATAAGTTGAACAATTTGAGGAAAACTGTAAAAAACACATATTAGTGTTACCTGCGGTGAGACTCCTGGTACACTTACAAAGACCTCCATCATGCTTGGCTGCAGGTGAGATACCTGATCAGGTATGCTTTTAGATTAAATTAATATTTTTTGTATTTTTTTATATCAGAACAGACCATCACTCCGAACGATCTACCTCTTGTAGACTATAATTCTACATGAATTTTGTCGTAAATACTAGAGTAGCCATTGAAAAGGTAAAGAAACAAAAAGTAGTCATCTACCTTGAACCAAGCTGCACCATTTGTATACATAACAGTTATTGGAGTTCTAAACTATACTTAAGTTAGATGTTTAGCTGTTTCATTTGTAACAACAACAACTGTTTCATTTGTAATAATATAAAAGAAAAGAAATATTCATCCCTGCTTGAACTTTGCAAATTACTTGTTTCAATACACTAGATTGTAAATTGCATTTGAAATTGGTTATGTTTCTTGTTTTCTTTGGTAATGAACTGCTTATTTGATTCTTAATCGACCATTAAGGACTAAAAAAATTAGCTTGCATTATAACAATTGGCACCGGCAGCAGTGTTTCAGTAGGGTACTATTCTGACCATTTAGAGGTTCACTTTCTTATTCTGTTTAACTTTTTTAAATTCCATTTTTCTAGGTGATAGGCACAATGGAGAAAGTACGAGCAGCTGGAGCTGATGTGTTTACATTAGGCTAGTATATGAGACCTTCGAAACGGCATATGCATGTATTTGAGTATGTTCCCCTGAAGCATTCGAGAGAGATCGTGCTCTTGGTGTTGAATTGGTAGCGCTTCCATTTACCTTAAACTATTCTCTTTGTTATTTAAACCAACTGGTGTTATTACTAATTGATCTATGGTCTGGCCTCTTGGTAAGGAGTTCAACTCCGTTCCATATTGTAGCAAGATTCCGACCACCATTTGCAAGATTGCACTAAAAAACTTTGATGGCCCATGTAATAGTTTCCATGAATTTAGTGCTGAGCCTAAGACTTTGGTTATGGAATAATTTTGGTAATATCATTAATCATTCCTTTATTTAAAATGATTACTAATGCATTCTTAGATCAGTTTAGGTGATACTCAGCTTACTGTCTGGTGGTTCTTAGTATATGTTCTCTGTTTTTTTCCTAAGTAGTTGTGGTTTTTATTTTCCTAATAATTATTTATATGATAAGAATTGTATACAAGTTTATGTAATACTTTATTAAAATGCATTATATTGTTTAAAACTATCTTACGAAGACTTGCTACATGTGAGATGTCTTTATGAGACAAAACGTCCTGAAATTCATGAAAAGTGTCGAGAGGTTTTAGAAAAAAATTCTACAAAAAGATTTAAAGAGACTTCGTCGATGTCGCATCGATTGCAAGAAAGATTTTAGTTATGATGTTGACAAGTGGAAGAAGCGGATCTCTATATGGTGCAAAAATGTTGAGCATTGGAAACCTTTGTGTGACCTTTGGTGTTCGAAGGAGTATAAGAAATTTTGCCAATAGGTCAAATAAAATCGATGCAACTCTGGACAAATCGTCAAATACTGTGTAGGAAGTATGAGGGCTTATAAACATCATAAAAAATGGTTATGTTTTTTTAAAATATTAATATATTTAATTGTTCGAATTTAAATACTAAATATATCATATTGACTATATCTGACATAGATTGAATTTCACGGCAAAAAATAGATAATAAGGTAGATAAGGATTCAAGTAAGATAGACTTAGTACATTTACCTCCATGTTAGTAAGAAGAAAAAGAAAACTTGTCATTGGCAACGATACGTCCCAAGAACATGATGCTACAATTGATATGGAAGGGGGAGAAGATACTACTCAATCTGACTTGGGATTTTTTGATGATACACAACAACAAATATTTGTAAGCTAATTATTTTGCTTCCTTTTTATTAGCACTCATTAGTATTTAGTATATTCTTTGATGAAATGAGTGACTGCTTAATGCGTGACTACTAGGTAAGTTGATGATTTATATAAATGAGTGCTAATAAGAAAACAAGCAGAATAATTAGCTTATAAATATTTGTTATTTTGTATCATAAAAAAATTCCAAGTTGGATTGGGTGGTGTCTTTTCTCTCTTCCAGATCAGTTGTAGCATCAAATCTCTTGGGATGCATCGCTGCCATGACAAGTTTTCTTGTTCTTCTTAGTGATATGGAGGTAAATGTACAAGTCTATCTTACTTGGATCCTTATTTGTCTTATTTACTATTTTCTACAGCGAAATTCAATCTATGTCAGTTGTAGTCAATATGATATATTTATATTTAGTATTTAAATTTGGAAAATAAAATATATTAGTATTTTAAAAGGCATACCCATTTCTTCTAATGTTTATAAACACTCATACTTCTTGCATAGTGTTTGGCGATTTACCCAGAGTTGCATTGGTTTCTTTGGCCTGCTTGCAAAGTTTCTTATACTTCTCCAAACATAAGAGGGTGACACAAAAATTTTCAATGTTCAACATTCTAGCACCGCTAAGGGACTTGCTTCTTCCACTTGTCAACGTTATAACCAAAATCTTTCTTGCAATCAATGTGGCATCGGCGAAGCGTCTTTTTAAACCTTTTTGCAGCAATTTTTTCCAGAACCTCTTGACACTTTTCAGGAGTTTTATCAGGACGTTCTGTCTCATAAAGACACCTCCACCTGTAGTAAGTCTGCACAAGACAGTTTGAAACGATATAATGCATTTTGGTATAATATTACATAAACTTTTTTACATTTCTTATCATATAAATGGGTATTAAGAAAATAAAAACTGCAGCTATTTAGGAAAAGACAAAACATACAAGAACCACCAGACATTGTTTGTAGTAAATTGTGTATTACCTAAATTGATCTAAGAATGCATTAGTAATCATTTTAAACAATGAAAAGATTCAAGATGTTATCAGAAATTGTTCCTGAACCAAAGTCTTAACCTCAGCATTAAATTTATGGAAACTATTCCATGGGCCATCAAAGTTGTCCGGTGCAATCTTGCAAATGGTGGTCAGAATCTTGCTACAATATGGATCGGAGTCGGACTCCTTACCAATATGCCAGACCAGAGGTCGATTAGTAATAACACTATCACATTCTAGTAGTGCGTATAATGTTTAGCGGGACTCCTAAAAACTCATATGATTGTTACCTGTCACATCTCTTTCACTGTCTTGATCAGGGAGAATTAAATTTTAGATTTTAAAATTTTTTAAAAAGAATAAATTGGTTTTCACATTTTGACAATATGACCATTGAAACCTTCAAAAGGAATCAAAGTTATTCATATTTTTCAGAATTATTTTTTTAAAAAATTAGTTGGTGATTGCCAATTCAACAATTTTATTTAAAATTTAAAAAGAGTACAAGAGTAACAAAATTTGAAGCAACTTAGACTACCTAAAATTAAACAGAAATTAAATTACTTATTTTGAAACAACTAACTCAGTCTCTGTTCAAAGTTTAGGACGAAAATGATGCAAATAAAAGTTTATGAGCTGATTTTATTATTTTGAAAAAGATGAAGGATCAAAAGACGACTTCTATATATATTTTTTATTAACTTTATTCTCGTTTGAATGATTTGAGCTAATTTCAGTCATTTTTCTTTCAAATTTTAATAATATATTTGTGTTCTTAAATAATAAAGATCGAAAGAAAACTTTGCATGCGAACGTATTAACACTTGTGATAACATTTTAATAAGCGAAACGCCTCTCGGATCTCATTCAATCGTGAATGCGCAACAAGATCAAACACGCCACTAGACTGGACTACATAATTTCAATTATAGATAAAATAAAAGACCTAATTTAATATCCTATCCTGTAGTCAGATTGACTTATTAAACACTATTTAATTCTATTTCTGACTAATTCTTGGCAGTTTCCCTTCTCAAGCGGTCTCTGTCTCTCTGATTCATTCCGGGAGGCGGGAGCTCAGTTAAATTTCAACGCCGTAACCGTAAGCACCGTGAACTGTGACGCGGACAAAGACATGGTTCCTTGGCCCGTATCACATTCTTTATAATCATCAAAAGTCAAATGGGTCTAGTGTTAAAAGAAATTACTAATTGGGCTTGACTTGTAATACGAGAGGTTTCAATAAGTCTTTGAATTGGGATGAATTAGGGAAAATCGATTAATGCCATCGCACTCTGTGCCATCGCGGCCAGCGTTCGTTGAGCAGCATTCTATCCCCTCTACTCACCCAGTGTGTATTTTTTGTTCATTTCGTTATTATAAGTGTTCACTTTATTAGATACAAATGTTCATTTTGTAGTAGAATCGTTCACTATTTTATAAGTGTTCGCTATGTTCACTATGTTCATTTTGGTTTTTTTTTTTTTGCCAATAATTTCAGTTGGGTCAATACAAATGTTCAGTTTAATAAGTACAAATGTTCTGTTATTTAAATATAAATATTCAGTCAGTAGCAACAGGAAATATAACTGTTATAAGGAAAAAAAACCAAGCGAAGGGGTCACGAACCGAATAAAAAATATATGAAAAAATTAGAAGGGGTCATGAACCGATCCGGTTCAAATTAAATTTTTTCCGACTCTACCCCTGCCTCCTAGCGCACCTCTTGACCCACGCGTGACTCTGACTCTGGTGCGACTCTGACGCATTTAACTGAACACTTCTTATTATTAAACTGAACACTTCTTATTATTAAACTGAACAATTCTTATTATTAAACTGAACATTTGTAACATACAGCAGCGATGGCAGTGATAGTTTATTTAGCGATGGCAGTTATAATAGCTGATAAGTGCTCCAAATCAGGCTTTGACTAAATTAGACTTAGGGTTTGATCCAGGGGCGGATCTAGCACTGGGTCGGGTGGGGCTAGAGCCCCACCTAACGCCGTCGAGTCCATGGAGTCCCCCTTTAGTCCCAGCTAATTTTTTTGTCATTGGAGTACTCAAAGGGGGGGGGGCTGAAGATGTTGAACGGAGGTTGAAGAGTGCTTGCTTTCCGTAATCCTGTGTCCTCTCTCTCTTTCCGGTTACGATGGCCCAATAAATCAATAGTTCACCAGTCCACCATAGACCCACAGCCCCACCTAAATATTTTTCCTAGATCCGCCACTGGTCTGATCGGAGCAAAAAATTATCCGCTCATACGTCAAATGGATTTCGCGAGAAATACTTCTCTTGATCGGAACCGACGTTGGGCCGTCAGTTCAATTCAATTTGCGCGATTTAGAGAGAAAATTTTGGTTTGTCCAAATCGCGAGAAAAATGTTGAAATTTGCCACGAATTGGTTCGGCGGTGAAAGGTAGAAAATTTTTAGACTTTAATACCCTCGCCGCTATCTCTCTCAATAAAAACCGAACCCCTTATTTTCCTTGTCGTGTTCCCACTCCAGCGCAGTCGACAGCACTAGGTGCCTCTTTCTACCCATATGATTTCGAGCTTTCACCCAAAGAAATAAAATTGGAGTGGCAAGAAAACAGTTTTATTCAAGACTAATCAAGCACGTGGTCCAACGATGTCTATATTTTGCTAATATATGCTGGCTGAGCTTATAACAAATTAAAACCAGGCGCAGCATCAAGGTGAGGAGTCTGTCCATATCATCAAATTTAACATTTCATTATGCAAGAAGCCAAGAAGGCAATCACATGCGACACAGCGCCATGGTGAGGAGCTTGGATTTCTTCGAACTTTAATCTAGCTTAATTTGGATACTAATTATTTTGGCTTGGTCCAATGTACCCCATGTTGTTCCTTTTAGCTTAATTTCTTTACTTGTATGTTATTTTTTTTCATTTATTTTAGTTTATAGGTATTAATTTTTAATAGGAATAGGGTTCATAATTTGATTAGGACTCAAATCATGTACTGTTAAGTGGTAAAGACTTATATCAGTGTCTATTTTAATGAAGTGTTAGTCTAAGGGCACAACTCAAAAAACACACTAAAAAAATCACACTAGCAGTACATACGTTCTTTTGCTAATATGTACTGATCCTAATGAGGAGATTATAAGATAAATCTAAACATCCAAAAAGGAGAGGAAATAATTTTATATATATATAGAGTTATGCTATGGTGAGTTGCAACTCACCAACCTTTTGGTGAGTTGAGATCAAAACTCCTAAATCTAGTTCAAAATGACCGATCCAAACCGTCCAATATGATCTCCCTATTAAAATCTCAATGCAGACCAAATTTTACGTTTTTTCGAAATTTTTAAGTATTTTTTTTAAATTTTAGAAAATCGTTAATCTAATTAGTTATGAACCGTTCACAAACAGCCGTTTTTAAAAATCTGAAAAAAATACTTAAAAATCTCAAAAAAATATAAAATTTGGTCTGCATGGAGATTTCAATAGGGAGATCATATTGGACGGTTTGGATCGGTCATTTTGAACCAGATTTAGGAGTTTTGAGCCCGACTCACCGACCCTCGGGTGAGTCGCGACTCACCATAGCAAAACTCTATATATATATATATATATATATATATATATATATATATATATATATATAGAGTTTTGCTAGATCTGGTTCAAAATGATCGATCCAAACCGTCCAATATGATCTCCCTATTGAAATCTCCATGCAGATCAAATTTTATATTTTTTCAAAATTTTTAAAGTATTTTTTTCGAATTTTTAAAAACTGCTGTTTTTGAACGGTTCAGAACTAATTAGATTAACGATTTTCTAAATTTTTAAAAAAATATTTAAAAATTTTGAAAAAATGTAAAATTTGGTCCACATTGAGATTTCAATAGGGAGATCATATTGGATGGTTTGGATCGGTCATTTTGAACTAGATCTACGAGTTTTGATCGCAACTCACCGGCCCTTTGGTGAGTTGCAACTCACCACACACACACACACACACACACACACACACACACACATATATATATGCTATGGTGCAGCTTGATGTATTGAGCTTTTTGTACATCGCGGTCATATCAGTCGATAGCTTTACAAATTGACAAATCTTATTAAACCAATCAAATCTATATATTTAAATCTCATAAGAAACCAAATTTTATATTTTTTAAAATTTTTTTACTATTTTTTTCAAATTTTCTAAAACCTGCCATTTTTAGAATTTTCTTATTATTAGTTGGTATCCAAAAAAAGAAAGTTTTAGAAAATTCGAAAAAAATAGTAAAAAAATTTCAAAAAAATATAAAATTTGGTTTGTTATGAGATTTCAATATATAGATTAGATTGGTTTAATTAGATTTGTCAATTTGTAAAATGATTGACGGATAATGATCGCGATGTACAAAAGCCTAAATACATCGCGATGCACCATAGCATATCTCTCTCTCTCTCTCTCTCTCTCTCTCTCTCTCTATATATATATATATATAAGGGTAAAATGGTCAAATTTGTGAGATGAAATCATTTATTTTCTATTTTCATACAGCATCCGATCACAAAATTTATTTCTCTTCAATTCTTTTTCTATTTGTTCTGATCATCAGATTTCATTTGAAAATCATTCATATTGAACTCTATTCTATTGAAATGAATTCAACGATGCAAAATCATTCACAAAATTCCAATGTAACTTATTTTCTAACTTAATAGAAGCTTATGGAACAGCTTAGTTGTACCCTTCAAAGATGCAAAATTAAATTACCCAACTTCCTTATAAATGCACGGATCTAAGAATATATCGTCTCTAGATCTAACGTGTTCCCACTTTCTCTATCGCTCGATCGATTTAATATGTGATTGAATATCAATCGGTAGATGAAATGATATTAAGCTTTTGTTTTACATCTAGAATAGAAATAGTATTGATTAGAATAATAATTATTTTTTTCCCATCTTAGAAAGGGAACACATATGGAAATTTTTACCATCTATTATTTTTTTCAAATATTTTTATTATACAAAATATATATTTTTATTAAATTAGATTTTTCATATTGATATGTCGATTTAATTTTTACGGTAAGTATAAATATTTTTTAGATATTTACTTACCCACACATTGGTGGGTACGTTTTCTAATTTTTTTTCTTAAAAAAGTCAGGAACTAACACAATGCAATAAAAAAAAAATTTAAAGACTGAGTTTTCTTTTATTTCGACCTAACATTAGTACATCAGTAAAACTATTAAATTTAATTATCATATTTTATCTCTTGAATCTTCTAACACATATTAAACTGCATTGCTAATTAATCATCGCAATTTTTTGAGCTAAAGCAGGGTGCATCTGCCAAAACAGTATTAAGCAGTGACTCAGGTTTGTATCACTTCTGACTAAGCGCCACTCTCGTTTTGTAAGAGAATATATTCTCTCACCTTCTCCAATTCAATTAATCGACACCTTTTCAGAATAAAAAAATAATGAAAAGCCAGCAAGAACCTTGGAGAAGCACCCGTTAGAATTCCTCTGCACTTTTTTTTTTTTAGACAAGCTAGATAGAGGCTATCTAGAAGGAATTCCTCTGCACTTAATCGTCATAAGATGAATTAATCTTGTTTTCGTCGGTATATGAAACATTTTTTTAGTACAACTAAGAATTAAGATGAGACTACAACGAACAATTTCAGTAAAGTTCAAGAGATATTTAATGTTCTGGACACTATAAGAAATATAAAAGGCCATATATATATGGATATACATTGTAGCATCTTTATTTTCTACGGCGCAGCATACGTCCTGTTTAAAATATAAAAAAAATACATTTAGATATTAAAACTTTAGAAGAGCTTCTAGAAAACATAAATAAAAATTGTTTAAAATAATTACAAGTTAAATTTTGCAGAGGAAGTTATCACTTATCAGCACCGTCATGTTAAAAAGATGGCAGCACAAACTATTAGTTAAGACAAGGAGAACAGACAAGGTGATAAGACCAACATCTAGACTTCATCATAAGTTAAGAAAAGTTAGATTGATCACTTCTTGCAACTTTATTATTAAGTGGGAATCCCATTCTAGCAGCGCATGTCTCTGTGCCTCTATCCAGATGTCTCTGTGCCTCTATCCACTTGTGACCCCTACACGCTTGAAAAGTAAGCAAGCGCCAAAGGTTCCAAGATTAGATCAAATCAACTTCATTTAGCCCTAATCTTGGATTTAATACCAACAATTAATATAAGATTGGGTGTTGGTGTGTCTATCCACAGCCATGCACCTATGCATTTAAAAATCTTGGAGCAAAAGGCATGCCTTAAATAATAAAGAAGCACATCTCAGACAGAGGATCAGAGTATTATTCCGTCAACCTCTTTGAAATTGCATGAAAAAGGAGATACAAAGGTAGAAACTCTCATCGGCTTATCAAATATATTAATAATACTTTGCATCATCAATATTCTTGTTAAATAATTTTTTATTCATTTTTTAAGGAACAACAACGTAGTTGAATGATACTTGCGTAAGGAATATAAAGCAGGATTTGCAAATATTTGACTGCGTTGGTCAAACGCTATTCTTAAGACCATGTCATTTGTCTTTGAGAATTGGATTTGGAGCATTATGGTAAAATTTATGCACTAAAATTCTTATTAAAATAACACCACACGTCTTCCCAGATCCCACTCACATTAGTGACATATTTCAAACTTGAAGATTTATAGTTGCAAGTTTTCTTGCACTAATGAGGTTTGGTATTTTTCTTCCATTAATTTTTTGATGATATGTTGATCTGATCTCCAACGGCCTTTTCACTCTAGCTGCTCAAAATTGGAAGTTTTTGTCAATATTGCTAGAGCATCTTTCCACAATTAATCCAAAATGTCAAGAAAAATTCGAAAAAATTAAAATCACTATATTTGTTGTAATGCTTAATTCATTTTATTTTCGTCTCGTGGCATCATTTCGAATTGCTTACAGAAAATCCTATGCAAAAGTGCATACTGAACTACCTTCTCTTGCAATGTTTTTGTATTTTTTTTTTCAATGTGTTCACATATACTCGTTTAATTACGAATTTCACTCTAATATATATTGACAACGGTAATTTTGATATTTTACCATAATACAATAGCCAATGTTACATATTGTGATAATCATTTTTCTATTTCGAAAGTGTACGGTCTCTTTCGGAGCAAATCGGTACACAAACTTACATACAAAAGCCCATTAAAAAAATTAGATTTGAAATTTAAGATAGCTAGGTAAGACTTGATGGGGTGGGGAAGTATCTCATGCATTTGTCGTTCTTGAGCATGAGAATTGAGAGCACGCGGATGCTGTTCTCGGATAGATTAAAGAGAGAGTTCATACTTGTCTTGTATTCTGAGTGTGAGGACCAAATTACAAAATTATGAAGATATTCCTTAGATGGCCAAGACTTTGATAATTTTTCCTATCAATAGTATGCTTTTTTTTTTTTTTTCATTTTCTATCCATTACAAATTCACATCTTGTAGGATCCTTTATAATTCTAAATCAATTAAATATGTTGATCACTTTAGTTGAACATAAATTTCACAGTATACAATTTATAACTAATATGTATATAATCCCAATACCGAATTACTGATCAGACAAGACAATCTATATAAAAAAGGGTGATGTTAGTGCCTTATTAGTGAACCTTTTAACTCAACTGATTCCCAAATGATGGTAACATCTAACTACAACTTCCCCAGTAGGAAGACAATGACCTTTGAAACAGATTATTGTGCTTAGAACTTAAGCTAACCTGCTAAGAAAAGTACCAGAAGGCATTTTATTAGGTAGGGTAATATACTAATATGCGACGGCCGGAAACTATCAAATGCAAAAGATATTTTAGAGATAAGAAATATATCAAATTGTTTGATATGAAATTCGTAATTGCGCGGGAATATCAACTAATTCGGCGTGAGATTTGTCAATTCTAATTTAAATATTAGAAATAATTCAAGTTTTCTTAAAAAATGATGTAAAAGGTGTACATTACCTAGAAGAAAACAATCATACGTTAACTAGAAACAAAATAAAACAAAAGAAAATAAACTAAGGCAATCCATCTTATATAAGCTTAAAAGTAAGTTTTTATAGCGCTTTCTTCAAAAAAGGTAGAATTTAGTAACTGCCAAAACCAAAGAGATAGAATTTTATCCTTCGAAAAAAAATTCCACATTAATATATCATATTTCAGATTAAATGATATTATTGATCTCCACATTTTTTTAACTAATATTAAAAAAAAGTCTATAATTTAGGGGATGGCCTACGGACTACGGACTACGGTGCTTGCAAGGTAAGATGAGAAGTTTACTTTGGACGTTTTTTCAAAATTCAAACTTTCAATGATTGATCCGAACTGTTAAATTTGTCTTGCATATTGAACTCTCATTGTCAACAAAATTTTTATATATACTTTTTTTTTTCAATTTTGTAAATTTATTTTTCTTCAAAATTAAAAAAAATAGTATTATTGGAGGGTTTATAGTTCATTAGATTAAAGTTTTCTTAAAAAAAAAAAACAGAAACGAATTGTTAAAAATCTGAATAAAATATATAAAATTTGGTTGCCAACGAGATTTTGATGGGGAGAACAAATTAAATGGTTTGGATCGGTCGTTTGAGACGTAGATTTTGAAAAATAGATCGAATCAAACAAATTTTTATAGAGAAATACCATCATTAAATGACAAATTATTTTTATGCCATTACTAAATGATAAAATTAGATTTATGCCATCGGATAATTAATTTGACCATCATACCCTTTTAAATATGCCATTATAAAATAATAAAATTAGAAATATGCCACTGTAAAACATTAAATTAGAAAGATGTCATTGTTAAGTAAATAAGCGATTTTACGCCATCAACAAAAGAAATAAAATTTCAAAATTTGAAAATTTAAAATCTCAAAAGTTGAAAATTTTAAAATTTAAAATTCAAAATTTCAAATTTTAAAATTCGAAAATTTAAAATTCAGAATTTATAAAATTTTGAAAATTTAAATTTTTTAAAATCCAAAATTCGAAAAATGAAAATTTGTAAATCTGAAATTTCAAAATTTAATTTATGTGAAGAAATTTCTTTGTCATTTCTTTATGAGAGGGTATTATGAACATGTTTCAAAAGTTAGAGTGATATTTCTCTAATTTGAGTGGTGTATCTCTAATTTTGACCGAAAATAATGGCATAAAACTAATTTTAACCATTTTATGGTGGCATAAAACTAATTTACAATTTAAGAATGACATATCTCTAATTATCAATTTTTCATATATCTAATTATTCCATTTTTTTACTATGCAAAGGACCGTAAATTTTTCCAATTTAGTATGCATAAAATTGATTTCCACAATTTAAAAAATTTGTATTCGTCCGTATATTTTGTAATCTCTCATACATTTATTAAAAAAAATTGTCTCGTATACATTTGCGACAATATTACTGGAAGTCATTGACGAGAATTTTGAATTTGTCGGTATTAACCGTAAAGGAAGACCCTCATGTACGCATCATCCAAAAAAGCCGTGACTCACAACTTTCTCTTTTATTTATACACATGTAAAAGCTAATAGATAAGCATCTTCTGTATTGCTTTTGGAGGCTTGGAGCAACAGATAATTAACGGCTTAATTGCAATTCTCACCGGTTTGGTTCTTCCGTGGCCGTACTTGGTTGACATTATCATTTTTTTTCCCTACACCTTGTTATTTGCTTTTTACGTTTTACACTTTGTGTACTTCGTCTGCTTTAATGTCGGAGACATCCAATTAAATGATAAACTTTAATCTCAGAAACGGTGTATCAAAGCATGGAGCCATCTGTACCGATGCCACAGAGGAACGAGAGGAGAGGGAGGCAACAAAAGCTAACGGCTACAAGTCCCACATGATGCCACATATAGTTTGCGAATGCCTGATGTTAGTGATGTATCCGGTATCCCTGGGCCCTGGCCCAGTGCGGTTCCTCTGTGACGATGCAAAAGCTTCAGTTCATGTAACAGTGTCTCTGTTTTCGTAAAACAGTTTTTTCAATCAGAGGATCTCTTTGTTGGAAATTTTTGTTCATCTCATCATAACGTCCTCAACCCATTTATTTATTCCGTCATCAAAAGGTTTTCTTTTACTGGGCTTAAAGAAATTCTTTTCCCACCCCTTTGTAAAGTCTCAGTGTTTCCTCAAGATTTTCATAGAGTAAATTGGTAAAAAAAAAAAAAATTAATTTTAACAACAATTTTATGATAGAACATGTATTTGTCATAGTACTGTAATGTGTGAGAAATGGCATATTTGGTTTATCCTCCATATTTAGCCATTTTACCAAAGTGTTCAGTATAGTTTTTTTTTTTTTTTTGAGATAAAACTATTTATTTAGAGAGGTATAGCCACTCAATACTTTTGCATCCAGCGAGAACTGAACTGTTATCTGCAGGAAAATGATGGAGCCACTGACTCCAACGTTTGAAGTGTTCGTTATAGTTACTCAATTACAATTTTCATTGTATTGATAATAACTTTACATGCTATCTCTTGCTTTGATGGGAAGAGTTGTGTACTTAATGATATATTATTATAAGAGTAATCAATTGACAATATATATTTTTTTATAATGAGATTTCAAATCAATTCAAAAAAGAATGAAAATTTAATAGTAAACTTGTGCATACATATTATTAGATATATAGATAGTCTAACAATGAAATTCATGTCAGTTAATTAACTGTGAGACATTAGTCAAATCTCATCATTTGTTTTATAGATAAGCATATCGACTCATGGCTGTGATTTTGAATTTCAAATTTGAACTTTATTTTAAAGATTGTCAAAATAAATAATTTTCAAATTATCCTTTCTTATAATACAGCATAGTATATTATTGTGGCCGAAATTGTTTGTTCTCATCAAAGAAGTTCATTTATTTATTTATTTTTTACTATAAATGTTTTATAACTCAACTCTCGAACTAAAACTCACACTAGCTTTACTCATTTTATCCAATATCAAAAACATACTTCAGACAATATGTACTTATGTAAATATACATTTTTAAATTATTACAATGGAGAACCAGTTTTTTAGTTTGACGACTAAAGACAGTGGCCACGTTGGTTTTGGTGGGTCCAGGACCCACTTCAAACAAAAAAAAAATTACATTGAGATGACAATAATTTCTAAATAAAAAAAATGCATAATAAGTTAGGGATCAATTTTAAAAATTTGGAAGGACTCACGTGAACAAATTGTGTTTGCTTTGTATTCACATTAGTTCTCCGTGAATAGCCTCCTCCCTTCCTTAATTCGCAATGAAACTTATTAAAACAAAACTTATAATATAATGAGAGATGTTCAAAAAAATTCCTAATGAATCTATTATGCAAAATTATTAGAAAAAAAAAATTCGTAGAGAATTGTTGTATTTTTTATTTTTTTTATTGTCTTGAATTATTATTTTGGATATTTTTATTTTTTTAGATTTTTGTGTTGATATTATAGATATATTTAATTTTTTATGTTATATTATTTTAGAATTGTTTATTTGAAAATTATTGTTATACTATATCTATATTACACGTTATGTCGTACATATGTTTTCAGTAAAAGAAAAATTTTTAGACCCTGATATGAATTCCTAGCTAGGCCCCTAACTAAAGATATACTCTTCGACAGGATTTCTATGTTTGAAGTTCATTTGAAGAATCCGTTATCAACAATCAACATCTAAAGAAACTTACCATATCTATTATCTAAAAATAATTTTTACATTGTTTTTTTTTTTTTTTTTGAAACCGGAAAGGCCCGTAGGCCTAATTTTTACATTGGTTTAGAAACCCGGAGTATATATCATTGTCTTTTTTGTTTTTTTTTTTGTTATATTATGGTCTGAGGTACACCAAAAGTTCTGTATAGAACTATGTAATTCAAACGCCACATATGAACATCCTAACACGTTTGATTCGAAAAGAACGCACAAATTGCTGTCGTCTGACCTTCTACTATCCTCTTAATTCTCCTTTAAATTCCCTTCTCTTTTTCATTCTCTCCTCTTTCCCTTCCTCACCAAGCCTTCCTCTCTCCAAACTCCCAAATTCAAAAGAAAGAACACATTGAACTACCAAGTACCAACCCAAAAGCAAAAAGGAAAGTCGAATCCACACCACAAGAACATCACATTTCAGCACCTTCTTTCTCTCTTTTTCTCTTTCCTTCTCCAATGGCACAATTGGCATCTCTGCTCAGACCAAACAACAGGCCATTCCTCCAAAAAGCTCTACTGTTTATGTTCGTTGCATTGATCCTGCCTCTTTTTCCTTCGCAAGCACCTGAATTTGTTACAAATCAAACGATTGTGAACAAATTTTGGGAGCTTATTCATCTCCTCTTTATAGGCATAGTGATCTCTTATGGGCTTTTCAGCCGTAGGAATACAGAAATGATACCTAGTAAGGAGCTCGAGTTTGAACCCAACAGCCCAAACTCCTATGTCTCACAAATTCTTCCTGGTTTAGATGACAAGGAAGAAGAGGAAGAAGAGGAGGGTAAGGTACAACAAATCTGGAACAACCAAGTTGACATGAGTAAACCTGCCACTGTTGTTGATAAGCCATTGTTTTTACCGGTTCGGAGCTTGAACCTACAATCTGAAGAATCCAATACGGTTGAAAATTCTACTGTTCTGCCGTCTCCTATACCATGGAGGTCAAGGTCGGGTCGAATTGAGACGAAGGATGAATTTATTGCTCCTAAGATCAAATCAGTAAATTTGTCCAGCCTGCGCTCAAAACGACTCTCTCCTTCTCCTTCCCTCTCTTTGAGCAGAGAGACCACTGAGAAGAAGAAGACCTTGTACAAGGAAAATGCATCCCGGCCACCAGCCCCACCTCCACCCCCTCCTCCTTTTCTCGGTCATGGATACCAGCCACCTTTGTCAGATCGAAAAGCAAAGTCAACCATGAGAAGTTTTAAGGATGAATTGAAGGATGTGAGCATGAGATCAAACAAACCAAGGACAAGGATATCATTTGACAGAACCAGTTCTTCTTCTCCTTCTCTGGTTGCCAAGTCAGTGCGAACAATTAGATCAAAAGAGGCGCCGATTGAATCTCGTAAGAAGGCTGTTATGGAACCGAGAGATGATGATACTGTCGAAAGGGTTTCCATGTCTTCTGATTCCGATGAGGTTTCAGACAGCACGTACAGTGAATTAGAGGATGAGGAAGAAATTGAAGGGTACTCTGATAAAGAGATGATAGAGAAGCCGAAATTTGATACAGAAAAATTGGAAGGGAAGAAGAGAGTGCATGAAGAAGAGGTGAATGAGGTTGATAAGAAGGCAGATGAATTCATTGCAAAATTCAGAGAGCAAATAAGGTTGCAAAGAATTGAGTCGATCAAGCGATCGGCAGGTGAACGTGCCATCAGAAGTCATAAGAAGGTGCCTAGAAATTGATTAGAGAGTGTAGAATCTTAGGTATGCATGTATATTGGTTTCTTATGATTTCTTAACAGCAATATACTCTTTTGTTTTTTCCTCTAAAGACACTCAAGTGTGTATGAATGTTGAACTCGGCCTATCAATTAATCCACTCGTTGATTAAAATATTATTTCAAGCAATTTTCCTTGTCAAAAGCTATAGCGCCTACATTTAATTTCGCACCAAAAAAAGAAAATGATGGGTGGAGTTGATTTGGGATGTTCTTTCGGTTCCAGTATCATGTAACTCATACAGTACACAGGAGGCCGTGGTTCTAACTGTGATCTACAAAATTTCAAACAAAGTACTCATAATTTGATATTAGAAAAATGAATCATCATTTTCTCTTGAAATAAGTGTCACACGTCAGTAGGGAGCACCAATGAACAGCGAATGGAAAAGAACCTTTAATCATGTGAAGTCTCCACCTTCATCAATGAATATAGCTGATAATTTCCAGCAAGCCTTCCATGAACTGTTCCCTGCTAGGGCTATGATTTTGCACAGCAGATCGACATATCTGATAGGCCTGATTAAATCAGGTGGTAATGAAACATTCTGGCAAATCTTCAGTTAAATCTGCATACAACCAGCTGCTATGGAGAGTCAATGTACACTGAATATGACACTCACCTCTATTTGATTCGTACATGGCAGGTTGTTGCGACAAAGAAGAAACATTGCCTATCCATGAAACAGGTTGTATAATGTGCATCACAGGTGCTCAAGACTTCTTTCTCTGCCCAACTGTGATGGCCATCTGGTCTGCTGTTCTTAGGAAGACAGGGCTTTGGAAACTTGTTTTCAGGGCTAGAAAAGCTTATTTCTTCATTGGAGCTGCTACTATTCCTCATCTACTACTAAAGGAAATTTCTGCCTCGGTGGACTTGTGGTGAAGCACATTTAAGCTTATCTCGGTTCTTCTACCCCTTATTTTTTACCCCTTTTTAGTTTTTACCTTGGCTTTTAGTTTTTTTTATATTTCTTGTAATTTTTTACTCTTATTTTTATTCTTCCTTGTAAATACTTTCTTTTGTGATCTTTTTTTAATGAAATACAATTGCTGACATGGTTCTCGCCACCTAACCTAAAAAAAAGAAAGAAATTGCTTTCAGACGATATTGCTGTATCAGTCTTTGATCCCTGAGAAGTGTGCCGCCTCGAATGAGAAAAACCTAGTCTGCATATCTTGTGACCATGGCATGTATTATTTGGAAGGAACACAATGCGTACCTTCTTTTGAGAGCAAGGCCAGAACAATGGATGGTTTGGTTCACAGTTTAACAGATGAGGCAAGGTTCTCACTTCTCACTGTTCACTACTAGAAAAAAGACCTTCTGTAACGGGTCATCTGTAACGGTTATAACAAAACCCGTTACAGATAGTTAAAAATTAGGGCGCTAAAAAATATCTGATTCATCTGTAACGGTTATTTTGAAAAAACCGTCACACATTTCCCGTCACAGAAGAAAAAAAATCTGTAAACCTTTCTATAACGGTTTCTATATAAAAACCGTTACAGAATCCTTTCTAATCTATAACGGTTTTTAAATAAAAACCGTTATAAATTAGATATTTCAAAATTGAAACGATTTTTTAATATTAACCGTTACAGAACTCCTTTCCTCCTCTCTTTATTCTTCTCCCGATCGAGCCCTTTCTTATTCATTTTTTCTGCCTCTCTTTCCTCCTCAAGCGGAGATCATTCCTCGACTATGTTACCCGGATACTTCAAAAAATCTCCGTATCCCGTATCCGACGCATATCTGACGCGGATTCTCGTGCGATTCGCGTGCGATACGCACCCGACGCTCCACGTGGCGTATCTGATTATTTTAATGTGTTTGACTACAGGATTCGGTCAAAATTCGGCTAGATACGGCTTGGATTCGCTCAGAATTCGTTTCAGATACGTTTAGGACACGGATACCAATTTTTTCCGAAATTTCTCAAAAAAAAAAAAAAAAAAATCGGGCAATAACCCAAACCCTTATCGCCTCCTTCACAATCCCAAACCCCTCCAGCTCTCTCTATCCATCGCCGCTAACCTTTCTCGCTCTCTTGCTCTCTCCGTCGCCTCTAACATCGCTCTCTCTGTCACTGACCTCACCTCTCAATCTCTTCAATCTCCTCTCAGACTCTCCTTCGCCTCTCAGTCTTTTAGAGTCTCACCTCAGCGGCTCAGGTGCATCGTCTGTCAAGTGTCAACTCAGCTGCATCGACTCACCGCTGGCTCTGAGTCTCTGAGACTCTGACAGCCCTGAACTCTCCCAATTCGACCACCTCAGCAGCACAGCGACCCCAAGCATGAAGGTATCTATATCTGACGGCCCTGACCTCTGACTTAGTACATTAGACAAATTATTCTTTTTCTTAAAATCATTTGTTGTACTTGGTGTTGATGCATTAATCAAGGTTACTGCCTCTCCGACTTGCTTCCGTATAGGGCTGTATACGAGCTGAGTTTGAGCGAGTTGATGACAACTCAAACTCAGCTCGACTATAACTCGAGTTGAGTTGAACCGAGTTAGAAATACTTTCGAGCTTTTTAAACTGGCTCAAACTCGGCTCGTCCTCAACTCGAGCTAGCTTGTGGCCGGGCTCACGAGTTAGCATGAAATAAACGTACATCCTTCAAATTTTTATTTGTTTACTTCATATGTTATTCTAGTATTAAAATTTATTGATATATACAATATTGTAAACAATAAAATTATTTTCTTTTATATTCTATCTATTGATTTGAAATAAAATATGTCTTGAAACTCAATCTATCATATGTAATATTATTTAAAATAAAAATATATAAGTAGAAAATTATTATAATTAATTTATAAATTTTTAATACTCATAAATTATGTTGATAATACACATGTAAAATATAAATTTATTATTTGACGAGTCGGCTCACGAGTTGCGAGCTGAGTTGACCTCAACTCAAACTCGACTCGTCAACTAAACGAGTTAGTTCAGCTCGAGTTATGTCAACTCGAGTTCCATTGGCTCAAGTTACAACTGAGCTTTTTTGAGTCGAGTTCGAGTTAGCTCACGAGTTGCGAGTTTTTTACTCACCCCTACTTCCGTATACCATTTTTGTTTTCCCTTTCTGTTATGTTTGGTTGGTTTTAGTTATTGGGTAATGGGTAATGGGTAATTGATAGTATTGACAATAATTAGTGCTGACAAACTTATTGTAATTTGTTTAATTTTAATAATTTAATTTTTGCCAGAATATGTTTTTGCCTTTCTAGTCATGGCTCAACTTACTGTATTTAAGCACATTTTTTTAATACCAGCTCTGGTAGTTTAATAGTTAATACTTTAATTGAATGGTATACAAGTATACAGTATACAATCTCTGGTCTATTAGTTTAATTTTTTTTCCCATAAATTGAATACTTTAATTGTATGTTAGTAACTTACATGTGCTACTTTGTTAAGTAACTTTAGTTTGTGCTGTGTTGTTATGGCTATCTATGTCAGTATGTGTGTGTACTTGTGTTGCTATGTGATGTGTTGTATACTTAGTTAATTAGTTTGCTGTATTTTTCTTTTTTAAGTCGAAGCAATTTGATAAAATCAACCTATTCTTGTACTTTGATATATACAATAAGAAAAAAATATCAAATATTTTGATATATAATATGATTTTTTTATTATTTTATATATATTGTCGTATCCGAATTTTTTTAAAAATGTCGTATTCCCGCACCCGCATCGTGTCGGATACGATACCCGCACCCGCACCCGTGCAACATAGTTCCTCGATCTCTCCACCTCACCGCCCAATCCGATCTCCGTCACCATTTCGTGCTCCGCCTCTCTCCCCACGTATGACCCTACGCTCGAGCCGTCCGTACTTGGAGCTCAGCGCTTTCTCGCAAATTCCAACGCCACCTTCGTCACCTCCGCCTCACCCTCGACCTCTCCATCACACCCGCCTCACCCTCGACCTCTCCATCACACCCGCCTCACCCTCGACCTCTCCACCACGCTGATTTTCTTCTCCTTCCTCTTTTTCCTACAAACCCTAGATCTGACTTTTCACCCTCTCGCCAAGACCACCACTCGCTCGTCAAAAGAAGATAAGTTGTCAGGAGGAGACAGTGATGAAGCTGGATTTTCGAGATTCAGGTTTGATTTCGTTCAATCTGACTTCCTTTTCGTCTTCAGGATGTGATGCCGATTGCGACTAGGTTCTTGATCTGGTAACGCATACAAAGTTTGCCTTTTTTATTTTAATAATTTTCTATCTTATTTTCAGGGAAAGAGGCGTTTTGAGACAGAACCTCATGTTGGCCCTTTTGGAACTAAGGTAGGTTTGGTATTTTATCAATCTGACTATATTGATACGCTTATTTATCAATAATCGATTTATTTAAGCTTCTAATCTTCTTGTTGCTTTGGTCTGTCTTTCACCTCAAAAGTGACCAGCTAGATCCTTCTTGTAACCGTGTCATTGATGCCGTCAAGAGCTACCCTAAGGTCGATCCTTCTAAGGTATGGAGAACACCGTAGTTCTGACTTCACTTTTATGTTCTTTCTCGAGATAATTGGCTTACTTTCTGCATTGTTGCAAAGATAATTATAAGTTTGGGGATTTGGAGGAATTTGAACCATGGGCCAGTGAGTTGGTGTCCTAAGTTGTTGTAGGAATTCTTTTTTTTTTCAAGTTTTCTATATTAGCAGGCATAGTCGAATTAGGATAAGAAATTTTGTACATTGAGCTTAGTGTAAGAGGGATCTCATTTTTTATGGGGGACAAAAAGAAATTTTCTATATAGGAATATGTTATAAACTATTAGAACCAAAATGTATAACCAAAATGTATATCTAAGTAAAATACAAATTGTGGTCTTACTTCTCTGTTTGATTTGTTTTTGTTTATATTCAATCCGATATGAAGTGCTCTCTAGAACGGTTACATACATGATGCACAATACCTAAACAATGTGATACCAAATAGACCCAGTACCAACATGAATAATTTAATTGAGAATTTAAGGTAGGATTATGAAGTTCATAATATTCAGTTGATGCAAATCTGGCACAGATTCTTTACTGTCGGTATGTTCAATACCTGTGCCAAGCCCAACTTGCATTTCTTTGGGCTCTGAAAAAAGAAATGCCTGTTCACAATCACAAGTTTATTCTTGATTTCTGATGCAGATGGCAAAAGATCAGTGACCAGAGAAGCATAGAACAGATATTGAAGCAAGTCTATGCCGATCACTCAACAGATGTTAACATCTATCCAGATTTCTCATGAGGCATTATCTAGGTAAATCACCTATTTTCCCTTCTAAATTTAGCGTAAAAAATGGTTGGTGTGTTGCTATTTTGTTCTTATACATCTATCTAGATTTCAGAAAATATGATCTTTGTCAAATTTCAGAATGAGACTGGTCTCTAGAGTATCATGCATTTATATAGCTTTGTAGTTATAGTTGAAGTAATCACATATTGTTATTGTCAGACTGAACCCTGCATCTTTAATTATCTTCAAAAAAAGAATTGCAAAATATTTTACCACAGAGATCGGCAACAGAGAAGAATAGTAAAGTATTTTTTTATAGTCTGATCAAGGACAAAACTAATATGATTCTATTTTGTAAATTCGAGCAATTACAGGTTGACATAGATTGTCGAGCAAACAGAAACCGTGTCGGATGGATGAAAGCCGTGGTCGAGCGACCGAAAGCCGTGTCGGATGGATGAAAGTCGTGGTCGAGCGACCGAAAGCAGTGTCCGATGGATGAAAGCCGTGGTCGAGCAACCGAAAGCCGTGTCTGATGGATGAAAGCTGTGGTCAAGCGACTGTTATTTATATTAGTTTTACATTATTTATATGCATGATTATGATTGTCTCTAGCACAAAAATATTATGTTATTTATATTAAATCTTTATTGTTGCACGTTTATATGTTGTAGTGATGGTAGCAGAAATGATTTTTTTTTTAAAAAAAATAAGAGTTTTGTAACGGTTATTATATAAAACCGTTACAAAATAAAATTTATTTTTTTTAAAAAAACAAGAGTTTTGTAACGGTTAATATCTAATAACCGTTACAGAAGCTAGCATTATGTAACGGTTATTATATAATAACCGTTACAGAAGGCTAGCTTCTGTAATGGTTATTAGATATTAACCGTTACAGAAGGCTAGCCTTCTGTAACGGTTATTAAGGCTTATGTAACGGGGGCTACAGTAACGGTAGGATAACCGTTACTAAGTCCTTTTATTAACCGTTACAGAAGGCAAAATTTCGGGTAGTGGTTATTTCTGAGTTCAGCTGGGACGCACTTAATGCTAAATCCAGTCATTTTTTTTTTCTTAGGATATCTATGGTGTCCTCCCCCCCCCCCCCCTCTCATTGTCTACATTGTAATGACTTGGCAGCCGCTGTCAAGGTTATCGGAGCCTGCTACCTCTAAAATGGACAGCTATGGTACCAGGAGGTACTGAGTGTAAAGGGTCTGACTACTACTATATTTAATTTCTTCTATTAACGGATGAATTTTCATCTAAACGAAATTTGCAACAATAGTACTTAAATAAAACAAGAATTACAATATCTGAAAGTCAATTACTGACAAATCATCACTACTCGTGAACTTGAATATCATCAGTGTAGTAAATTGTATCGATTTCACAAATTAATCAACTCCAAACCTCAGTATAAAGCTAACTTTCACTGATTTTCCTTAATATAAGCACTCCCAGTCTCCCATGAATTAGTGCAAATTTACTAAGGTCGCATGAATTGTTCTATAAGAAATGCTATTTTTACTATTCTTACCAGATTCAAATTGACCGACAAGGAACAATGTACAATCAATGCATCAACCAGGTGTTAATTTAGCCTACTTTGTTCTCCGCATAAGCAAAATTATTCTAAAACCGTTTATGCCTCTTAAAATTACTCAACCTCAAAATTTTAATGATGATTTTTTTTTTCTAATATTGCTTAAGTTAGCTGTCATTATTTATTAACCGCCTATTATTATTAGTTTCAACTAAATAACCATCTTATTCTAAGATTTCTGTTAAGTGTTAAGTATGCAAACGGGCCAATAGACAAATTTCGGTTAAATAAGTGTCTACGTCCGAAAAAATTAAAAGTAATATTACTATTCACAAGAATTTCGAAAATGTTATGAAATAAAGTGAAAAGTGGAAGAGACAAAGATAAAAGAGAGAGTAAATTCTCTTGTGTATTTCTAATTCTCAATTGTTCAATTACAGTATACAACTTACATCCTCTATTTATAAGCCAAAAATCAAATCTATTAATTAATACTAAAGATCTCGTACAATTAATAGGAATAATGAAAATGGACAATCAATATATGATTCCATTTATAACACTTCCCCTATGTTCATTTTTCATTATACACAAGTAATATGATACTTCAGGATCAATATTAATATAATACTTCTGGATCATTTATACTGCCTCATTAAAAACCTTACCAAGAAAAACCTATTGGGATAAAAAATTTGGATAAGGGAAAAAGAGTACAGCGTGTATAATACTTCTCCTCATTTTGATATTATTGGATATCCTTTAGTCGATGTAGATCTATCTTCTTTCTGAGTTGTTCAAAAATTCTTGTTGGCAAAGACTTTGTGAATAGGTCGGCCAAGTTGTTGCATGATTGAATTTTTTGAACATCTATTATACCATCTTTTTGTAGATCATGTGCCGAGAAGAACTTCGGTGCAATGTGTTTAGTTCGGTCTCCTTTGATATATCCTTCTCTAATTTGTGCTATGCAAGCTGCATTATCTTCATATATTGGAGTATGATTTTCCTTAATGTTTTGAAACCCACATTCTTCTTGAATATTTTGAATTATTGATCTCAACGAAACACATTCTCGACTCGTTTCATAGAGAGCAATTAGTTCAGCATGATTTGATGATGTAGCAGTTAGAGTTTGTTTTGTCGATCGCCATGAAATCGCAGCTCCACTATAAGTAAATATGTATCATGATTGAGATCGTGCTTTATGTGGGTCTGACAAATATCCTGCATTTGCATATCCAACTAAATTAGATTTTATATCCTTTTCATAGTATAGCTCCATATCTCGAGTTCCGCAAAAATAGCGAAAAATATCCTTAATTCCATTCCAATGTCTTCGGGTTGGTTTGGAACTATATCTTGATAGTAAATTTACAGCAAATGAAATATCAGGCCTGGTATTATTTGCAAGATATAGTAATGCTCCGATTGCACTTAAGTATGGTACTTCAGGACCAAGTACTTCTTCATCATTTTCTTAGGGGCGAAAATGATCATTTTCTACATTTAACGATCGTACGACCATTGGTATTTTCAAAGGATGAGATTTATCCATATTAAACCTTTTTAGTAATTTTTCAATATAATTTAACTGATGGATAAATATTTCATTCTTTAAATGCTCGATCTGCAGACCGAGACAAAATTTAGTTATACCAAGGTCTTTCATTTCAAACTCCTTTTTCAACAATTTTGTAGTATTTTCAATCTCTTCAGGAGATCCTATAATGTTTAAATCATCAACATATACTGCGACGATTGCAAAACTAAGATTTGATTTTTTAATAAAAACACACGGACTAATTGTATTATTCTTATATCCTTCTTTTAAAAGATATTCACTAAGTCGATTATACCACATTCGACCTGATTGTTTTAGTCCGTATAAAGATTTTTTCAATTTTATGGAGTACATTTCCCTAGGCTTTGATTTATATGCTTAAGGCATTTTTAATCCTTCAGGGATTTTCATATATATGTCACTATCAAGTGAACCATATAGATAGACCGTGACAACATCCATAAGTTGCATTTTAAGATTTTCTGTGACTGCGAGATCTATTAAAAATCTGAGAGTTGTCGGATCCACTACATGTGAATACGTTTCTTCATAATCAACTCTATATATTTGTGTAAACCCTTGTGCCACTAGCCTTGCTTTGTATCTCACAATCTCATTTTTCTCATTTCTTTTAATGACAAATACCCATTTGTAACCTACAGGATTAACATGTATGGGCGTCTGGACTACCGGTCCAACTACTTATCGTTTATCAAGCAAATTTAATTCAGCTTGTATGGCATCTTTCCATTTAAGCCAATCATTTCTTTGTCTACATTCTTCTATGGTTTTTGGCACATTATCTTCTTCGCTTATAACATCACTAGCTATAGCGAAAGTAAAAACTTCATCAACTTGAGTTTTATTCCTATTCAATGTTGTACTATTTTTCACATAATTTATAAAAATCTCATAATCATTTGGTACTTCAGTTTCTTCTGGAACTTCATCAATCTCTTCAGGGTTTTTAGTTTCTTCTAGAACTTTATTAATCTCTTCTGGAGATTTAGTTTCTTGAGGAACTTTGTAAACCTCTTCTGAGGTTGCACCAACTGTTTTATTCTGCTCTTTTCTTTTTCGTGAATTTATATCCTTAGAATCAATTGGTCTTCCACGTTTTCTACGTTCATGAGATTCATTTGATAATTTTGTAATATCTATTCGAGCAGGTGCATTAATAGCTGGAATATGTGATTTAGTGACTCTATTTATATCTGTGAATGCATCAGGCAATTCATTTGCAATTCTTTGCAAGTTTATAATCTTTTGAATTTCAAGTTCACATTGACCACTTCTAGGATCAAGATAAGACAACGATGAATTCCATGTCACTTGTCTATCTAGCTTTTGTTTTTCTTCCCCTAAATTTGGAAATATTGATTCATCAAAATGACAATCAGCAAATCTTGCTGTGAAAACATCTCCTGTTAATGGTTCTAAATATTTAACAATAGAAGGAGAGTTGAAACCAATATAAATTCCCAACCTTCTTTGAGGTCCCATTTTTGTGCGTTGTGGAGGAGAAATTGGAACATATATTGCACAACCAAATACTTTTAAATGAGACAAATTTGGTTCTCTTCCGGAGACCAATTGTAACGGAGAATATTTATGATTAGCAGTTGGTCTTAATCTAATCAGTGCTGCAGCATGTAATATGGCATGTCCCCATGTAGAAGATGGTAAACTAGATTTCATAAGTAATGGTCTAGCTATTAATTGTAACCTTTTAATCAATGATTCTGCTAGACCATTTTGTGTATGAACATGTGCCACTGAATGCTCTACAGTAATCCCAATAGACATGCAATAGTCATTAAAAGCTTGGGATGTAAATTCTCCTGCATTATCGAGTCGGATTCTTTTAATTTGATAATCCAGAAAGTTAACTCTCAATTGAATAATTTGTGCTAATAATCTTGCAAATGCAACATTTCTTGTTGCTAACAAACACACATGTGACCAACGTGTTGATGCATCAATTAAAACTATAAAATATCTAAATGGTCCACATGGTGGTGTAATAGGTCCACATATATCTCCTTGAATTCATTCTAAAAACGATGGAGCTTCAGGTCCAATTTTATTTGGAGATGGTCTAGTAATTAGCTTTCCAAGAGAGCATGCTTGGCATGTCAGTTCTTTTGATAACATGATTTTCAGGTCCTTTAGGGGATGTCCATTTGCACTTTCAATTATTCTCCTAATCATTATATTTCCTGGATGACCCAATCTATCATGCCATAGTGTAAATAATTTTGGATCAACTAACTTCTGGTTAGTCACCATATTTGATTCTACTGTACTTATGTATGTACCTTACAGTCCATTAGAAAATACTTGCAGTTTTTCCATAATATATTTCTGGCCATTTTTAAAAGATATGACATGAAGATATTCACAATTTTTCTCATTTGTAGTTTCAATGTGATAACCATTCTTTCGAATGTCTTTAAAACTTAGTAGATTTATTCTGGATCTACTCGAATAAAATGCATCATCTATTATTAATTTTGTTCCTTTAGGTAACAAAATACAAGCTCTTCCGGAGCCTTCAATAATATTACTTGGACCAGATATTGTATAGATATTAATCTCATTGGGATGCAATTGTAGAAAATATTTCTTACTTTTCAATATTGTATTTGTAGTTCCGCTGTCTACTAGACATGAATCTTCTTTCTTTATCATTGCGTCAGTCATTTCCTTAAAATAAAATAAATGAAATAAAATAAATAAAAAGTAAAATGAAACAAACTGACTTTATTTTATTCCTGCGTATATTAACATAAAAAGGAAATTAAAAAAATAAAGTTGCTCTATTCATTCCCGTACAGAAAAAAAGAAAAAAAAATAAACTACTTTATTCATTCATTAACTTTTCCCGTACACGCAAACAAAAATTAAAGGAAATTAACTCTCCTCTTTTTTTTCGTACATGAAAAATAAAAAAAAGTAAATTAAACTAAGATTATTTTATTCGCATACATATATAATAAAAAAAATTCTAGTCCTCCTTAATAGCATTTATTTCTTCATCAACATCATTGAAGAAATCTGATACATCCAGATGTGTATTTGCTTGGAATCCATTTTTGGAATTGTTTTCAGTGAAATTAACTTCAACATTTTTCTCATTCTTCTTGATTGAGGCTTGATAAAGCAATACTAGATGCTTGGGTGTACGACAGGTACGAGACCAATGATTTGTCATGCCACATCGATAACAAATATTTTCAGGATGTTTTGCTTTATCATTTTTCATCATATTATTTTCATTTGGTTTGTTGTTTTGACCATCGCGTCGCCAAGTATAGCTGCGACCACGCCCACGACCACGGCCGCGTCCATAAAAATTCTTACGACCACGACCACGTCCTCTATTAGATGATATCGCATTCGCTTTAGGGAATGGAGTTGTATCAGTGGGTCGTGCTTGGTGATTTTTCATTAGAAGCTCATTATTTTGTTCTGCAACTAGGAGACATGATACTAATTCGGAGTATTTCTTAAAACCACGCTCTCGGTATTGCTGCTGCAGGAGCAAATTTGAGGTATGAAATGTGGAAAATATTTTTTCTAACATGTCTTCTTCTTTAATAGGTTCACCACATAATTTAAGTTCGGAAGTTATTCGAAACATTGCAGAATTGTATTCTCCAACAGATTTATAATCTTGTAACCTTAAATGAATCCATTCATAACGAGCTTTTGGTAATAAAACATATTTTTGATGGTCAAATCTTTCTTTCAAACTCTTCCAAAGTTCTAATGGTTTTTTCACTGTTAAATATTCATTTTTCAAATCTTCGTGAAGGTGGTGACGAAGAAAAATCATAGCTTTAGCACAATCCTGCAGGGAAGCTTTATTTTCATCCTTAATGGTTTCTTGCAGACCATTTGCGGTAAGATGTATTTCAGCATCAAGAGTCCATGGGAGAAAATTCTTGCCCGAAAGTTCAAGAGCAGCAAATTCAAATTTTCTAAGATTTGCCATGTGTACTACGAAAACAAAATACAAATAACTTCAGGTCATGATAAATAAAGTAAAAAAAAATAAAAAAAAATATAACATAATGAATGAAAATAAAATAAAATATAATTCATATGATTATAACTTCAGGTTATAATATTCAATAACTCCTGGTTATTCAAAAAAAAAAAATTTGACTACACAATTAGAAGAATAACTTCGGGTTATTCTCATCCATTAGATTATAATAACTTCTAGTTATTAAGAGATAAAACTTCAGGTTTTTTATTAAAAGAAACACAAATCTAAATATCTCAACAAAAAAAATCGAAAATTAAGAATTTCAAAATTTACCTACGGAAACTAAACAGATCTAAACAATTTCTCATTTCTTGTTAGCAACATAATGAATGGATCTCAAAAAAAAAAAAAGATCTAAATAGATATTTACCTACGGAAATAACATTTGCAATTATTCAAATACACTACATCAATTTCAATCAGTAACAACGTACTGTTTAGGTTTGTGATTCCAAAAAAAAATGGTTACGGAAAAAAAAATGGATAAGCAGACAAAAAAATATATATCGATTTTAATCAAACCCTTTTACCTTTTGCTCCCGAACGATTCGTGCTGATAACGTGTTATGAAATAAAGTGAAAAGTGGAAGAGACAAAGATAAAAGAGAGAGTAAATTCTCTTGTGTATTTTTAATTCTCAATTGTTCAATTACAGTATACAACTTACATCCTCTATTTATAAGCCAAAAATCAAATCTATTAATTAATACTAAAGATCTCGTACAATTAATAGGAATAATGAAAATGGACAATCAATATATGATTCCATTTATAATAGAAAATATATTAAAAAAATCTAAATTTTAAAACTAATGTTGTAGGATCGGATTCGATCATAGAAATCGCTAGGATCGGATTTCCAGAATCCGATCCAATCTCTACATATATTTGCTCAAAAAAATTACTAAAAATATAAAAAAATTAATTAAAAAATTAATTAAAATAATAAAAATAATAGAAAATATCTTGGATCGGATTATGAGAATCCGATCCAAGCTCCACATAAATTTTGCTTTAAAAAATTAATAAAACTATTGATTAAAATAATAAAAATAATAGAAATTTTTAATATTTATTTAAAAGTAATATTTATTTAATATCTATTAATAAAAAATATTAATATTTATTTAAAAGCCAGACTAGATGAAGGGGAAGGAAGAGACGTAGGAACTGGAGTGGGATGACGGGGCGTCTACTAGATGAGTCCCCAGAATGGCCGAATGCACGGTAAGAGATAGGTGTGAATAGCTCATCTAGTGGGATACCGTATGCCTGGTAACAAGCATCAGTCTGACTAAGTATAGAAGGTGTAGGATAGGTGTAAGGGGCTGGCTCCTCATGTGTAGATGAGGATGGTTGTACCCCTACGTACTGAGGTTGGTTGTACATTGTGGGATTGTCAGCGCACAGGCCCAGCGCCCAACGCCCATCTGAATGGCGGATGGTACATTGTGGGATTGCACTTAGACATGGATGATTTATGAGTGATAGCTTGGGATTGGCATGAACTTTACGTTTTTCATCTTTGCTTGAAATCTCAAAATAATAATCTTAGAATGTCTTTAATTGGGATCACCAGTGGCTCCACTATGAACTTGTATAGCTTTACCAGAATATCACCATTGCATTTGGTTTTCTCAAGAAACCTACGGACAAAAATAAATCAGTATTATAAATAAAAACTCGTGGGAGTCCGCATAGAAAATTTTAATCAGAACTCGACACGGCTGATATGTGTGGTCAAAAATTTTTGGGAGAATTGGTTCTGTAGCCCTTCAAAACAAGGAAATTAGTCATTTGCCCCTTTACCCACCTTTAAATACTAAGTGCACCCTAATATTGTACCCAAAAGGAAACCAGATGAATGTAAACTCAAGTCTTAGAACAGAATATCCATAAATGGTATAATCAAACAAGCCAACCTAGAATATTTGAAATATAAAGTCATTAAGACTAAACCTAATAATTCTAGAAAATTTATTAAAATAATATTTTATTTCCCTTATGAGCGATTGGCGTCTCAGTGCAAACAGTACCAACTACAGAGACGCACTCAAGGCAACCGAGACAATCTAGCCACCGGCGGTCGCTTTTGTCAAACCACAGGACAAAACCGGAAGAGCAACAGAAGTTCAATTTAAGCAAAACAATACAATCATACAATTGCTGCTCAAGTTGACAGAAGAAGTGGAAGATCTGAAGGTAGCAGTTAAGAGGCTCGAAACTGTGAAAGGCAAGGAAGCCACTCAACCTGACGACCTATCCGACTCTCTTGATCAGATCCAACAACAACTTCAGAAGCTGAGCTTAGGAGAACCTAGTAAGCCAGCAGTGCCTAAACCAAAAGGCAAACTCTTTGTATTCAAAAACCCAAAAGAAATATTTGAAGCCGAGAAAAAAAAGGCGGCATGAGTAGAACGCAAACAACAATAGAGGCAGCAAGACCATCAGTGTCTGAAAGAGACACAAACCAAACTCCCACTGTTGAAGATCAGATCCGTGGCTACCGCCTAGGGTCTAGACTCAGATTTGAGGCTCAAAGGAGGCTCACTGGTCAATCCCGACGATACCAGCGAAGCCTTGAGTCACAAATGAATCCTGATGCTGAGCTCAGCATTTCTCAATACAGACGAGCACAGCAGGTTCCAGCAGAAACTCTGTACCAAACTGGATGGTCGAAAAACAGACACCGGGTATACCAACATTACTCGGATGAAAGAACATTGGTCACAGACGGCCAACAAGTGGAGCTACCGTTTTTCTCTGAAGAAAGCTTTAATAGGCTTTTGCAAGAAGGGCTCCAACATTTGCATATCGGACTAATTATGGTTCGATTGTACACGTTGCACAGGCGGAGTGCAGGTGTGAATGAGCTAGTGTTAATTAGGGACACTAGATGGCGAGATGATAGAGCTGTCATTAGCTCTATGGAAATGGATCTAACATCTGGAACGCAGTTGGCATATATTGCTCCAGACATGACACTAAGTATTCGTGACTTTAGGGATCACATTCAACTGGTGATTCAAACTCACGGGTATGAAGGATGACAAGGTGGTGAGAGTAACCTTTTACTCTCAAGATCTCTTATTGGACGATTGTCCAATACAAGCCACACCAATTTCAGATACAATGTACAAAATGTGGCAGATCACCTAGCAAGCCGAGGAGTTCGGGTCATCCCTGGCTCGCAAAGGACAACTGCAGAACTCCAAGGAAGACAGTGGCTTGTGAGACCAGCTGTTATCTCACAAATCCAAAATTTTTATGCAGCACGAATCCGAGCAAGGACAGATGGCTCACTGTCTGTCAGATTTTCAGGGTATGCAACAACAGTCTCTGAGCAAGAAGTCATTCGAGGAGAAAATGATGAAGAAGAACTCGAACAAGAATTCATCAATCTACTCACAATAGATGATGACTTACCGTTCGTATTCACAATAAAAGATGATTGGTCTTTTGAGGACGATCCAGAATTTCCAGAAATCTATACAGATCCTGAGGAATTCAGTGAAAATGATGACGAGGCCGAGCAAGGTGATGACTCTTTACTATTGGAAAAATGATTCCTGAAAATTCTAAAAGCCGAACAAGCTGAACCAACAGTTGAAATGCTGGAACCAATAAACCCGTATCAATAGATTACTATTGAGCAGATAGACAGCGAGGATGAACTCGTGCAAATGACATTTGCAGAATTTAACTGGTTAGAAACCATAGAAGTAGAAAGTGAGTGGTCTGAAGAACAAGTCTTTATGATGACTTGTCAATGGGATGAGTCAGATGGTGACATTGGGGATGACCTACTCTCTACGGTGTAATTTCTGTCTCAACTGGATACACCTACAGACCAAGACGAAGACTTGCTAAGTCTTCTGGCGAAAGGTGGTGGGGACGATGCCAGTTTTCCAAATTCTGAGACAAAGTGGGACAAATATCCACCAGAGACAATTTACATGCTTGAAGAGATGGAGTATCCACAGTTTAAAAACCTCAAGAAAAAGGTGGAAACAGTATTCTCAACAGCAGAGTCTTCACTCACAAGGATTCCACCTGAACCAATCATAGGTCCTGCTATGTACCCACCTGGCTCCATACAGCCACAGAACTTGCAAATTTCAGAGATCAGAGCACGGCTAGATAACATCCGTGGTGGCTATGCGAGGCAGATGAACGAAAGGTTCAACTTACCAACAGCCCAAGCCAGTCAAGGCGTAATCCTGGTTTTACCAGAAGATATTGGGCTCTACTCAGAAGTTATCTCCCGATGGGAATCAATCACTCTCAACCTCATCAATGAGAGGAATTGGACAGATAACAAATTAAAGGTCAATTATATTGAGAATCTCCTAGGAGAAACAGAGAAAAAGACCTGGATTCAGTGGCGAATGTCATACCCTACTGAATACGAAAAATTGGTGAACATCGCTGATGATCCACAGAATATTATATCTCAGATCAGGCGAATGTTTCTGTTGGAGGATCCGACAACCGGATCCACAGAAGAGCAAGATAGGGCATACAATGATTTGGAGAGACTTTCATGTCATAATGTGAAAGATCTGTTCGATTACATCAACGATTATAAAATTTTGGCAGCAAAATCGAGAAGAATGTTCATATCACTTGAACTTTCTACAAAATTTTTCGGAAAAATGCCCCCCATCATTAGCGGAGAAATTGAGAAGGCATATGCTGAGAAATACCCAGGCAATGCTGTAGGTGTAATGGGTTTGCATATGATAATGGGTTTGCTTTTTCTTTATTCTGGACAATTATTGTACTAAAAATGTCCATTAAGTTTGAAAAGGGATCTTTCAGCTGTAGATTCCTATAATTGAGATGGACGATGGGGACCAAATGTGCACCCGCACTCAATTATTGAGTTTCTAACCAGAAGTGTCCCCTTAGGCTATATAAACAGATGGTGTATCACTTGGAAGGACACACATCCTACACCAAGTAATCACCCTTCTCTTGTATCATTTTCCGCAATAAGCAATAAAATTTCCTTCTAGCCAGCACTTTTTCTAAGTCCGAGTTAGTTGCGAAAACGAAATTTTTCTGGTATCCCCACTCTGGTATCAGAGCTTATGGTTTGTTTCAATGACTTTCTAAATTTTTCATTATTCTAGGTAGGCAAATAAGATTATACCAAATTTCTGAATATGGTCTAAGATTAGAAATAAAAATATAAATTGATAGTTAATCAACCTTCGATATTAATCTTCGAAGCAATAACCAAAAGAATTATTCTGACCGTACAGTACTCTAACACTGTGTTTGGATCAAGGGAAATGGACGGGAGGGGATGGGAGGGAAAGGAAAGTTCCGACTTTTTTCGTGTTTGGATGGGAAGGGGAATCTTATTCGCGAGGAGAACTATTTCTCTCTGACTGTTACCTTCCTGTACAAAATATTTCTCCTCCGATTTGGAGGAGAACGAAGGGAAAGAAAAATCGTGGCCAATAATGTTCAGTCCAAAGACAATGATACCCTCCTCTTTCTTCGTACTGGTCTCCCTTTCTCCTTGTGACATCAAACTTCTCTCTAGCGACGAAGCCATCTTTCTCCTCGGTCCTTCTCTTGCTACACTGAATTCGCCTCTCTTTCTCTACCTGCTCCATGCGTTTCTCTATCCCAAGCTAGATAGTTATTAAGTATAAACCACCCAGTTTTTTTTTTTTTATGCCAGACAATTTTTACAAATTAGTTTTGACTACAAGTTTTTGATAGACACGATTACGTTCTTTTAATTAAGATATAAGGGCACAACCTAAGATTTTCCTGTAAGTTATATGGGCACTATTACGTTCTTTGATATGGTTGGATAAGAATGAAGATATTTCCTGTAAGTACCATAGAGCTCTGTTGCGAGTACAAATATGGAGATAGAAGTAGCGGAGATGATCTTATGGAAAGGAGAGAACAAAAGTGATCATTTTTTTCAGACTACCCAATTGATATTGAGTTTGTGGCTGATTGAAAAGGTCGCCAAATTGAGAGGAATATTTTAGAACTGACATATGGCTGCTTGATTTGGTGGTAGTTGATTGAAAATTTGTGAATCTCTGATTTCCTTGGGACTGTTATAGCTGAATTATGCATTTGTTAGAGAATTAACCGAGGCCTCCAATTGAAAAAATGTGCTTGATTGTTTCTAACTATTATTCCTTTTACAAATATGAAATAAATTCTTATTAAAAAATTGTATTTTGTACATTCTTGTCTTTTCTGTTATCTTAATAGGTTGAATTAATTATTTATTGGAAGATTCAATAATTGGCAATATATAATATGTATATCACTAAGAATTTCCGTTTATGTTAGAATTGGCAATATATTGGCATCATTAGGTCTTTAACCCACATAATTAAGTTTCAGTTGTCTAATTGAACCAATTACAATGTCTAAGGACTTAGAGGTGCTTGCCAAAAGTTTAGTGTTAGAATTGCTTGTTACATCTTGGCTTGAAAATCATCTCTAAAATATTGTATATGTTAAATTTTATGTGATGCCAATCATACCATACATTTTTTTTTTTGAAGATAAATTGGGGGTCAAGCCTTCCAACTTATTTTTAAATTAAATGTCTATAAAGACCCTCCAGTCGGATTTCGAACCTGCGACCTCTCACTTGAGATGCATTGCTCTTTGTCACTAGAACAAGAGCTGGTTCTCCAATCATACCATACATATAATGGATACTGGTATGGATTCTGCTAATGTTTGAGGGCTGACATTGATATATTCTTTCATCAGTATAAAACACTTCTATTATCTAGTTTTGGACATTAGCAAAAGATTAAATATGTATGTGTGTTTTGAAAACGCATCAATTCAGGGTATGGGTATAGTGGTCATTTATGATTAATTTGCTTCAATTTTCCTTCCGTTAATTTTATTATCCAAACATGGGAACCTTCCGTTAATTTTATTATCCAAACATGGGAAAAGAAAAGAGGGAACCTGTTTTTCCCTTTCCTTCCATTAATCATCCAAACATGCACAAATAAAAAATTCCCCTTCCCCTCCCTTCCCATTCTCTTCCCTTCAACATTTTCCCTCCTTTACCATTCCCTTCCTGTTATCCAAACATAGTGTAAGGATGAGAAAGATTGCGGGTGAACACAATAATGTGATGTTAAAACTAGAGGTTAATTAATAACAGAGGCTGATTAAATATTAATTTATCTGGGTACATAATTGGGGTAACCATATGAAAGAAGGGGTAAAAACCAAAGTTTGTAATTTTGAGGGTATGATACGGTTTGCTCCAAAATTTTTCCGATTCTGAAATTGTAAGTCTGTAGACAAGTGTGTGGCCTCCTATGTTGTCATCGGATTGACCCGTTTCAGCGGTTGACGAGTACTTAGAATCGCATTTTTTTCCCCCTTCCGTCTATATGTCAATTTTCTACGCCTCATCTCATCCGATACATCGATCCATCTGTCCGACTTTCCTCATCTTCTCCTTCTCCTCATGGCTCCGATGGCAATTAAATCCTTCAAATAGATCGACAGGAGAATCCTTCAGGTAGAGATTCTCGCCTCTCCAAATTGCAAATATCAGACAGGAGAAACTATCTGTGTTTTTTTTGCTATGGACGACTCTTCACCTGCTTTATTACCCCTATTGGATTAAAGACAGCGATAACGATATTGAAAGAGAGAACGACGGCGACAGCGACAGGGCCTCTCCTCAAGTTTCTCCTCCCTTTCCATTTTGGAGCCTCCTTTCTCAGATTCTCGCCTCTAATTTCTTCTCAAGAGTCTTGCCGTGGTAACAGTGTATGCATCTGGTGGCATGAAGTGATGCCGCTGGAAAGAAGAGTCTTGCGGTGGTATGGGTGGATGACTCTGGTGGCGAAACGGCTGAGATGGTTGGTCATGGAGATGCGATCATAGGGAAGAAGGAGAGGAAGAAGGAAAAAGCCCAAGATCCTGACCAATACAGGTAAGTGACTTTTGGTACTTGGTTTGTTTTTTGGGTAGCAATTTGATTCCAGTAGATTATTGTTTCTGCCGATACTGCTCAAATATGTCATGTTTACAATTTGCATTTTACTGGCAGCTGATATTTCGGTACTAATTCAACTAAATTCTTTTTGTTTCTATTTTCGTACTGATCTGTTGGTCTGAAACCATCATCTAAGTTGGTCTGATTTATTAGTTGAAATTATGTATACAACTGATCCATAACTTCTTTTAAATCTGACAAATGCATTTTTTGAGTCAAATTGCAAATATTAGACAGTGATTGAAGTTACTTGGATAATATAATGGCTGAATTGCTTGATTCTCCTTATTTTGATTCAAATAAACATTGAAATTCAATCCAGTGGCCTCTAGCTATCTTATTTATCAGTTTAATTTCTTTGTCGTCCTATCATTTTTTTTTTTTTTTGATGAATGATTTATAATAAGAAGAAAACAGCTTTTGACTGCATGTACATTTTCTGAGTCCAATTTAGACTATAAATCAAGTTCAGTACCTTGGAGAAGAGCATGGAGATATCAACTTTTCTAAAACCTGTCTGTTGAAGGGTGTTCGGTGGTTAATGTAAAGATCGAAGCGATGCCATTTGTATCAGTTAGCTTCTTTCTTTCTTTTTTTTTTTTTTTTTTTTGAGAAACAACCAAGCTAACACGTACCAAAGTCGAAACCAGCTTTCTTCCTTCCCCACGTCAGCTCCGGAAAAGTCAATATCCTAGATGCAAAAATTGATGCAAAAATTGATGCAAAATTAGATTTTTTTTTTTTTTCCATAATGTACAATTATTTATTTATTTTCCTTTCTGTACATGAACACATATCCTACCATACTCTCAAACAAATAAAAGTAGTTGATGCTCTAGCTTACTGGTATATGACTACAGAAAATATTTTTTAAAAAATTGTGGTTTATCTTTGTGGATCCTCTGGATTGCAAATATGACGTACCTAATGTTGCATGATAAAATATATGTAGTAATCATTTACAATCTAAATTACATATTGAAATCATCAGCTAACAATTTAAATATTAGAAAAAATAAACAAAACACAAATAGCAATTAAATTAATTTAATTTTAGGCATTTAATATTGATGCAACTGGCAGCACAATTTCTGATTTCTCAGAAAGAAAAAGAATAAGGGTACCAGATTTGTTGTTAGAACATGTACGTCAAGACATTGGACCTATAGTCTATGTTGAATCCGAAACAAACATTGATCAGGAATATATCATATATTCAATAGTCTGATCTATAAACTTGTCACAGAACCTGTTACTTAACGAATTCGATAATTCTATAGTCTGACATTGGACCAGATATATATAGACTTAGAAATTGTGCTTAAACATTGATTGCCTCTTACTTATTTCATGTTGTTTATATTGTTACTGATATCTATTAACATTGATCTATACTCTATAGGTTCATTCTAATTTTTGGATTAAAAGGGAGATGAAGAGTTGGCAAAATACGACAAAATATATTGGCATATGGTCAACCTGCATAGTCGCTCACTCAGGTCGTGTATCTTTTTGAATTTTGCTTAGTTGTCATAAATTTTTTATATGAACATATCTGTCTATGACATTATTTAAATAAAAATAAAATCTCCATTTGTTGGAATTTACATGAGGAAGGACTGAGGTGACCGAGAGTTCAATTGGTTGGTGGTTGCATATACGATCCCTGAAATGGTGCCATTAGGTTAATGAATATAGCTTTCTTACTGTGTAAATCTGCCGGTAAATAGTCATTTATTTATTCTCTTTATTTTAGGTAGCATCTCTTTATTTTGCTTTAAGATGTGTTCAAAACTTAATTTCCGAGATATTTAAGAGTTGAAGATGTGTTACTCAAGTATTGCTCTTGCTGGTGTGTGCGTATTTTGATGTATATGTTTTTTTTTTTTCATTTTCTTTTGTCAATATTGATTTAAGATGTTGTGCTGCTAATAATTTGTTACAATATATAATATAAGGCCATATGTTTAGTCCAAAACATAGTATAACCTGAAAAGATTTCTAAGTTAATTTGAGTCTTTTTAAAAAAAAATATTTGTCAAATGATAAGTTTTGCATCTCATACTAGACAGTCATTGTTCTCTCTTCTGTGGTTTAGTTGGTTCTGCAATCCAGCGGTTTCATTCCATTAAAATTTCCAAATGCGTGGACCATTAATTGCATTAATTTCTACTTAAATATTGAAATTATGAAATACATATCAAAGGAATGATTCCGTTTATTAATTTATTATTGTAATGTAATTGCAGAAAATCGAACGGGAACAATAGTAATTTAAATTTCAGAAAGTTAAGGGGCATCAGTTTAATTGATAATTGAAAATCAAAGAATTGCATAATTAAAGCATGTCTCATGTTTAAATGAACATACCAAATACGCATCTATTTAATGCGAGTTTGGAAATCAAAGAGGCGCAAAACACATATAATATTTAAAAATATATCCGTGACATTTTCAATATGTCATGAGGCCAAAAGTTAACTTCTAAAAAAAAATGTAATTCTTATTCATAAGAATTTAGTTTTAAAAACCAATAAGAATTTTGTTGTGAAAAGGTTATATTCTAATTTTAATTCAATCAAAATAAGGTTATCGATATTTTACTCTAATTTACAAAAATACTTTCAACACAAATTAGCTTATCATTTTTAGAACATCATGGCTTTAATAATCGTTTTACAACCATTCACAAATTTAGAAAAAAATTTTTAATCCATTGCAAATAAATAAAATTGAATTGCACTGCTAAAAGGTATAAAAAAATGATTTACAAATAAATTTATTATAAAAATAAAATTAAAATTAATTTAATAAAAATTCATATATCGAGCAAAGCTCGATGAGTCCCTCTAGTTTATAATAAAGGTACAATGTATGTTATAACTGAGTGTCTCCTGAAACTAATACAGAGAAAAAAGTAATAACAGGCACGTTTCAATTAGAAGATACATGCATAGAGGTCACAATCTTTGTTTATTTCAAATAAAAAATAACAAATTATCTTAATAATGTGAAAATCCACTAAATAAATTTTGTGCATAGAAGTTCTGAACCCGTATACAAGGACTATTTTGATGCACGAGTGGCATAAGTCTAATTTTTATTTTTTCACAATAGTAGAAAACTCATTTTTATTAATTTGTAGTGGCATAAAACTAATTTGTCATTTAGTGATGATATTTTTCTAATTTTAATTTTTTGTAGTAGCATGTTTAAAAGGGTAAAATTGTTATATCAATTTTTTAATGGCATAAAACTAATTATTACTATTTTATAATGACATAAAACTAATTTAACATTTAGTGATGGTATTTGTTTAATTTTATAGAGAAAGTTTATTATGCACTATAGTGTATTGACTAATCTTTGCACTGCCATCTGAGCCGCTGGATCAACGTTAAGATTCGTTCTGTTTATGTCGCTGGATCGAAAAAATTTAGTTGTTCCGCGTTTCTTATTTTGCTCCTCTCTCTCTCTCTCTCTCTCTCGATTAGTCTGTACAGGAAAACCCTCTATCATTCGGAATGAGGTCCTCTGGATTTCTCTAAAAGAAATCCAGTGGACTTCCTTGCATCTGAACCGTCCGATTTAATCTCAACAATGATGGATGCCCCGTGAATAGTACCAGATTGATAGGCCCGAAAAAATTTTAGCCGTTGAGATTAAATCGGACGGATCAGATGAGAGGAAGTCCACTGGATTTCTCTAAAAGAAATCCTAGAGAAATCCAGAGGATACGGTTCCTCTATCATTCATGCTCTTTTACTTCCTATCCCCTCAAATCTCGCAACTGAAACCCTAAATCGCCGGACCCTCTCTATTGCTGTAGATGATGCCGAAGCTCTCAATCTAGGTTGGGCCCCACTCATCGAAGAGGAGGTAACTAAACCCTCTCTATTTCTCTTTCTCGCTCACAATTTTGCTCTATTTCTCTACTCTAGATTTTGCTCTCCGACATTGACCTTCTTTATCGGCTTTTGCCTCTCTCTCTCTCTCTCTCTCTCTCTCCTCCGTTGAATCCATCTAGATAAGCAATTTAATCTTTGTTCCGATGGAAGGTCCGATGAGCTCTATCAGGTACATAATCCTCTCCCTTTCCTCTCTCTCAATTTTGGAGTTAATTTTCCTTCTATAGTTTCGGCTGGTAAGAGATGTCTAGAAAGAGATGATTATACTGGTAAGAGATGTTTAGAAAGAGAGAGAGCAGATAAATGAGAGATTTGAGAATACAATTGTGTTATGACTGATTGATTACAGAGAGACTACCTACCTCATATATAGGCATATAGCCTAACTTCATACATTCCAATAATAAAGAAATGTCTAGGTACAGTAGTTAAGAAGCTGTAACTAATGTCAATCCTTGAGTTTTAATTATTAATTGGTAGCATGAATGAGACCTAGCATGAAGCAGTCAATATTAATGACTGACTAGCTTTAGATTGTTTAAATTGTTTCAGTGTTTCAGCGTTTAAATTGTTTGTTCTATTGGAATAGTCAAAATAGCTTTCGCTTGCTATCATCTTCAATAAATTGACTTGTGAAATCGATAAAATACAACAAAAATATAAAGTATCATTAATTTATTCAGTTCAGTTAATAAGTTCATTAAGCTTATTTATTTCAGTTTGCTTTATATACTCAGCTTCTATTGTTTCCCTTGCATTAGATATTAGAAGCAAGGAAGAAATTGATGTGATGGAGGAAGATGAAGAAGAATTAGAGGAGGCAGAAAATTAGTTTATTAGGAAAGACGTGTAATATGATATTAAAAAGGGCTCATTTTGTATAGAAAGGTGATATTAAATGAATTATGGGGTAGGCTCATTCTGTATAGAAAAGATAATATTAAATTAATTGTGGTTTAGATGACTGCTTAAATGATTTTAACTAATGCTTAGATGACTTCTTAATTCTTATTTCTGTTAATCCTCTCTCTAATATCAGTGTTGCATATTCCAAAAATTTAACTGAGACGAAAGAATATAAGAGAGGAGATATTATGTTGTGGTTTTGGATAATTTCAGAAAGTGGAGCATGAAAATGATACTTGGACAAAGAGCGTTCAGAGCATAATGTTATTTTTAAAAAAAATTTCCCTTCCAATATAACATATTAAAGGTGCTTGGTATATGTTGGGCATCGTTTTTGATCTGCAAGAGTTTTTCAAAATATAAAGAACAACTTGAACGGTTCGGATTGATCGTTTGAATTTTGAATCTTTAAAATCGACTCATGTGTACGGGGACGATCCGTACACATTAGTATATTTTATCCATTCTCTATATATATATATATATATATATATATATTTTTGAAACCTTGACGGGAGCTGTCTAAACCCTTTTTTTCCTCCTCTCCTCCCTCCGCTCGCCTCCGCCAAATCCTCTAAACCCTAAACCCTAGAGGGGTTTAGAAACACTCATTCCTTTAGATCGAAGCTTTTGCCATGGCGTTGTACTTGTTATTTGAGTCGCCCTTTGGATATGCTCTGTTCCATGCGTACGGGATGGACGAGATAGCGCAAGATACCCAGGCTGTACGGGACTCAATCGTAGACTTTAATCGGTTCTGTCAGGTCGTGAAGCTCACTGCCTTCTCGCCTTCCTTTTCTGCGATCGATGGTCTTAATCAGTGCAACGCTGTCTCTGAAGGTAAGAACTAAATTCAAATTAGGTATGTGCCTGAAGTACAAGCTTTAGTACTTCATGTTACTGCAATTTATCAGATAATCATAATTTCTTTGGTTCAAAAATGAATTGATGCATAGTAACTTTATTGTTATTTATTTGAAGGACTGTGGATATGGATATGTATATTTGCATGCTGAACTTCTTTTTCTAGAAAAGTTATGCAATCATGGACCTTTGATATTGTGTAGGGATAATGACTGATGTGTTGAGAACCTTTCTGGAACTGAATCTGCCAAAAGTGAAGGAAGGAAAGAAGGCAAAGTTCAGTGTTGGAGTTTCTGAGCCCAAAGTTGGTTCTTATATCAGTGAAGTCACTAAAATCCCCTGTCAAAGCAATGAGTTTGTGCTTGAGCTTCTTCGAGGGGTCAGGCTGCACTTTGTTAAGTTCATCAAAGATTGGATGGTTTGATATTTCTATTTTATACCTTTTTTTTAAACTTCTCTAATCAGTAATCAATGATTTTCATGTTGCATGCTGTGGAGGAGGTTGGTTATTTTTCTATTTGTCTATTGTGAAGGGATTGCCCTTTGGTTTTCAGTTAGATCACAGGAATCTGTGTTGTAAAAACCTGCTGCAAGCATAAATTGGGGTTCAATATTCATAGTCCTGCTTATATAACCCCTTTCTCAATTCTCATGTTATTTTAGTATTTTTTTTTAAGTCATGGTTGGATTATAATTGGAGAATGAGTTGTCCATCTTATGTTTGTTGCAGCCAACAGACTTGGAGAAAAGGTTTGGGTCACAGTTACAGCTTGGTTTGGGTCACAGTTACAGCAGAGCAAAGGTGTAGTTCAATGGGAATCAGGTGGATAACATGGTTATTCAGGCCATTTTCTCATTGGATACACTTGACAAGGACATAAACTATTTCTCTATGAGAGTCAGGTTTGTTGATTTATTTTGAAGGTGTTTTCTTTTATTGTACACGTTAAAGGTTCCCTCGGGCTACTCTCGAACTAGGGTGCATTTGGTGAGAGTGGGGCTAGTGCTAACCAAGGGCTAGTGCACTAGCTCTAGGGATGAAAACGGATCAGATACGGATCGGATAGTGGTCAAACCAAATTTCGAGATGGGCATAATGCACACCTGTATGTACCTTTGCCTAACAGGCGTAACCCTTAATTGGCATGGCCTGATAACAATTTCAGCCTTAATAACTCTTACCTGACAAGTGCGAGATATTATAACCCTTAACACTCTCAGCCTTAATAAGTCTGTGTTCATTAATTTATAATAATAGATCATTATTATTAATTAGGGTGATTTTAAGTTTATGCCACTTTAAAAATAAAAAATAAAAAAATGTCATCACTAAATGACAAATTATTTTTTGCTATCACTAAATGACAAAATTAGATTTATGCCACCTGTTAATTTTAACCCTTTCCTGGCATTATTATAATTTAGCCATATCTATTATTAACTGTGTTACCCGGTACTCCTAATATGCAGGGGGTACCGGTACCGGGTACGGATACGGGTACGCCTCCGGTACGACACTGGTACGAACCGGGTATGCCACGTGGCGTATCGAATATTTTAATCAGTTTGACCAGCCCGGTATGGTCTCCTGTACGACTGGGTACGGCTAGGTTTTTGGTTGGGTACAGCTGGGCATAGTCGCTTGCTCTTTGTGCGCGAGAGAGATGGGAAATCCATTACCAAAAAAAAAAAGAAGATTGGAAATCAGAATTGGAAGGGGAGAAAACAGACATGTGGGACTATCATAAATGGGATATAAGAAATGGGTTAACTTGGACTTTTGTCCTTTCCTTGGCTTTTGTCTTTTCTTCATCATTTATATCTAGCCGGCCCAAGAATATTAAACGAGTTAGTATGCCAACAACTTTTAACTTACATTTTTTGTAAATAATGATTATATTAATTAATTTATGCAGATAATGCAGTAATAATATTACAAAATATACATTAGCAATTAAAAATGATTACGCTAATTAAAATTTATATGTATATTATATAGTATGAAATTAGAAAATACAATATAATTATTTATAAATTGCATAGTATAATATTATACAATAAATTAAGTTAACATGGATTATGAAATTGTAATTGAATAATAATATAATACTATCAATAAAATGTAATGATTCTAATAATCATTTTATAATATATATTATAAAAATGATTATAATATAAATATATATATGTATATATATATAGCCGTACACGTACCGAAGATTTTTAAAAATTTTCGTACCGCCGTACCCGTACTGTACCGGGTACAGTACTCGTACCTGTATCCATGCAACATAGATTATTAATAATGATACTAATAATTAATAATTATAGTACTAACAATCAATAATAATTATAGCTCTAATAATCACTAATCTCAAAATATTAACCTCAACATACCAGACCAAACAACATTCACTAATCTCGAATTAGCACTAACCTCTTCTAATTTCTAACTCCACCATTTTACCCCACTAATCCCAAATATTACTAACCTTACTGACCTTTACTACACCAACCGCTCTCTTGTAACCTTTTCCTTTGTCATTGCAGAGAGTGGTATGGCTACCATTTCCCCGAGCTCGTGAAAATTGTGAACGACAATTATCTCTATGCAAAGATTGCTAAGTTTGTTGAGAACAAGTCTGACTTGTCTGAGACTCATATACTGGCTCTGGCAGACATTGTTGGTGATGAGGACAAGGCAAAAGACATTGTTGAAGCAGCCAAAGCATCCATGGGTACCTTTTCATTTCTCCATATCTATCCATCTCCCTTTAATATGGCTGGTACTGGTATTAACTGCAACCATTTAATTGATAGTATGATTGATACATTTAAGTTGGAGTTCACTGGTAGACTTTGTTGGGGTTGTTGGACAATAAAATAGCTCTTTTTTTTTAGATATTTTCTGAGAAATTTATAGATATTATCGGCCGATGTCTTTGTTGTGGTATAAAAAAGTTATGAAGTAACGTTGTTTGCATGTTGGTAGAATGTGTATAAAATATAAGCAGAGGGCCTGGGTTCATTTATGTCCATAATATGATTTATAATTTGAGATACTGTATATGGTTTTTTTTAGGACAAGACATTTCTCCAATCGACTTGATAAATGTGCAACAATTTGCTCAGAGGGTCATCAATCTCTCTGAACACAGGAAGAAGTTGTATGACTTTCTTGTTACCATGATGAATGATATTGCACCAAATCTTACTTCTCTAATTGGTGAGGTGGTTGGTGCACATTTAATTTCTCGTGCTGGTAGCCTTTCAAATCTGGCAAAGTGCCCTGCTTCTACACTTCAGATACTGGGTGCTGAGAAAGCTCTCTTCAGGTTTGATCTATTGACCCAATTTTATTTGAATTTTACATTATCATAAGCATAACAGTACCCCTTTGACCTCTCCTCTCTATCTCTCTGCCCATCTTGTCTGCTCACATTTGGGTTTTCATTTTTTCTTGGCTATTTGGGAGTATTTGTGAAAATGAACATAGCATTAAAGCATCTAGATAATATAAAGTATTACATTAGTCTGCAATATGTTGTGTTAGGTGTGATAGTCAAGCCTTTTAGAAACTTACATGAGAATATTTCTGTCCACACTTAACTTTTTTTGGTATCCTTATCAACTTCAATTTGTAAAATTTGGTTGAAGAGCATTAAAGACTGGTGGAAACACACCCAAGTATGGTGTCATATTCCACTCTTCTTTTATCGGCCGTGCATCTAGACGTAACAAGTGACGCATGGCTCGGTGCCTCGCAAACAAGTGCTCCATTGCCTCCTGGACAGACTTCTTCTCGGGTATGGCCAAAAAATTTGTGTTAATAAATATATCTGTCGCCTGAGGATGATCACAGTTAGAAATTCATGGTGGTTTATGTAGTTCAATGTTTACATGCTGTGTTGTGTAGGTACCAGTACTAGGTAGTGGACCGGTACTGGACCTGTATTGTTCAGGTTCTGGTTTTTCTTTGCTTGGTCATGCTGTGTTTGTCTGGTTCATACTTTAGGTTAGAGCTGATTTGAAATATGTAGCATAGGAAGAATTTTGCGACAGTGGAATGTATCTCTTTTTATTTTTGCTCTTCCAAACTAAAGATTCTGTTGAACCTTTTTTAGAGACGAACACGGCTATTATTGGTGAAGAGCTAAGAAAGCAAGTGGAGGAGAGGTTGGATTTCTATGAGAAGGGTGTGGCACCTCGTAAGAATTTGGATGTGATGAAAACTGCTCTTGAGAGCATGACTCAGAAGGATGGTGAGTGTCGTATTCAATCGGTATTGTTTTTTTTTTTTCCATGCCTATTAAAAAGAAGGTACTAAAACTTTGACTTTCTGTTCTTGAAGGCAATAAAAAGAAAGAAGAGACTCCTGCTAAGAAGAGCAAGAAAAAGAAATCCAAGGGTGAGGCAGATGATGGTGAGGTCATGGATGTGGATGTATCTGCTGATCTTGGAACAGAGAAGAAAAAGAAGCACAAGCTGGAGCAGCCTGATGAGGACATGATAGTCAAAGAATTAGCGAATCTCTACCCTCACTGAAGCATTACCAACTACTTTTGCCGGCATGGCCTGGTTGCTTAAAGGGAAATTTAGTTTTATGCCACAATAAAGTCAGAAAATTAGAAATTTGCCACTCTAAAATTGAGCTTTTGAAAATTGCCACCCTAAATCAAATTAACTTAGAAAATTGGCACTTTTGTTGTATAAATCATTTCTCTCTATGTCTAAGTTTTCATATTGACAAAAATACCCCATGCCATTCTAGGGGTGAGCAAAAAACTCGTAACTCGTGAGCTAACTCGAACTTGACTTAGAAAAAGCTCGATTGCAACTCGAGCCAACGGATCTCGAGTTGGTAGAACTCGAGCTTAACTAACTCGGTTGGTTGACGAGTCGAGTTTGAGTTGAGGTCAACTCAGTCCTTAACTCGTGACATAATAAATTTATATTTCAGATATATATTATCAACATAATTTATGAGTATTAAAAATTTATAAATTAATAATAATAATTTTATTCTTATATATTTTTATTTTAAATAATATTACATATGATAGATTTGAGTTTCAAGACATTTTGTTTCAAATCAATAGAAAGAATATAAAAGACAATAATTTAATTGTTTACAATATTGTATATGTCAAAAAAATTTAATACTAGAATAACATATGAGTTAAATAAATAAAAATTTGAAGGATATATGTTTATTTCAAGTTAGCTCGTGAGCCCATGAGCTGGCTCGAGTTGGGGACAAGTTGAGTTTGAGCTAGTTTAAAAAGTTCGAAAGTATTTCTAACTCTGCTCAACTCAATTCGAGTTACAGTTGAGTTGAGTTTGAGTTGTCCCCAACTCGTTCGAACTCAGTTCATATACAGACCTACGCCATTCCCCTCATCTTCCTCCTTTCCCTCAGATGCCATTTTTAATACTTCTTATGGAAAGATTGAAAAATAAAAAAGGGAAATTAATATGTCCTAGATGTCTGACATCATTTTTTTTAGCTTGTTCTTTATAGAGAGACGTATAAATTAAGTAAATGCTAAACCTTAAGGTGCCTCAGCCTTTCTTAATTCTCAAAATTATTTCGTGTGGCAAATAGAACTTGCTTCAATCCAAATTGGTGATATTTTACGTAAATTTTGAGAAAATAAATCATGAGGCAATTCTTGTTTAGCAACTTTGGGTATTAAATAATCCCAAAATTATGTAGGAATTAAAAAATTGAATCGTTCAATTTTCTCAACAAGCAAAGCATGGACCCAAGGTTAGATCGTAAATATAAATATATATAGAGAGAGAGAGATTGGCTAAAATATACTCCAGCAAACGGATCAAACCCGTATGCTGGAGTCGTTTTTCAAAATCTAAAATTCAAACAGTCGATCCAAATCGTTCAAGTTGTTCTCCATATAAAAATATCCTTCAAGACCAAATTTTACATTTTTTCGAATTTTTTTGCTATATATTATGCTATTTTCAAATTGAAGGGTCATAAATACTCCGTTATAGTGTTTTTTGAAAATAGCATAAAATATAGCAAAAAAATTCAAAAAAATATAAATTTTGATTTCCTAGGAGATTTTAATATGGAGAACAATTTGAACGGTTCGGATCGACTGTATGAATTTTAGATTTTGAAAAACGACTCCAGCATACGGACGATCCGTATGCTAGAGTATACTTTAGCCTATATATATATATATATATATATATATATAGAGAGAGAGAGAGAGAGAGATGGGCATCTATTGCGAACCATGATGCATAAAGAGCTCCGTGCACCATGACCGTTTGATCAGTGATTTTGCAAATCGACAAATCTAGGACGATCCGTATGCTAGAGTATACTTTAGCCTATATATATATATATATATATATATATATAGAGAGAGAGAGAGAGAGAGAGAGAGATGGGCATCTATTGCGAACCATGATGCATAAAGAGCTCCGTGCACCATGACCGTTTGATCAGTGATTTTGCAAATCGACAAATCTAAATTAACCAATCCAATCTATATATTGAAATCTCATAGCAAACAAAATTTTACAATTTTTGAAATTTTTTTACTATTTTTTTCGAAAATTTTAAAAGCTTACCATTTTTTGCTACAAATTAGTGTAATTTATAGCAAAAAATGGTAAGCTTTAAAAAATTCGAAAAAAATAGTAAAAAAATTTCAAAAATTATAAATTTTTGTTTGCTATGAGATTTCAATATATAGATTGGGTTGGTTAAATTAGAATTAATAATTTGTGAAACCACCGACCAAAACGGTCATGGTGCACGAAAGCTTATATGAACCATGGTTCACAATAGATTTACTCTCTCTCTCTATATGACATTAATAAACCGCTTCAATTAATCCGTTGTCTTAGACCTGGTAAAATAAGTTATTTTCTTTAATTTTTCATTTAATGTGTTTCCTTAGAACATGTAGGTCACAATCACAAAGCAAAAACGAACACATACGATTTTATATCTTCTCAATCTGACGGAGGAGGGGGAGGGAGAGAGGGGTACTTTAGTCAATATTAAAAATAAAATATGAGGAGGGATGATTTATACAATAAAAGTGGCATTTTGCTAATTTAATTAAATTTAAAGTGGCAATTTTTAAAGACTCAACTTTCTGGTGGCAATTTTCTAATTTCTCAACTATAGAGAGTATAAAACTATTTTTCCCTTTGAATTTTTAAAATCTGCTTATTTCTTATGATGTGCATTATTGTAATAAGCAAATTTACTTATGTAGATCAAATAAATTTTATTAACTACTAGAGGCAAATCGAGCCAAAATCTAATAAAAATTATAATATTTTCATATGTGCCTGATAATATTTATATATATTCATTAAAATGAAATATTTATTGTTTGTTTGATATCATAATCGCTTCACAGAATTGACCCATGCATCATTCGCGCAGAATTTTTTATTTACTGTATGGTAATTTTAAATATTTATGTACTCTATGCATCATCGGCTACAACACGTTGTTACAAATTCTTATTTCTTTTTTCATTGACTTTCATTTTAATATACAGTTTCTTCTTTAGTTATGATAAAATTTGGATCTTTTTGCCGCCATATCCAACAAACATAATCAAAACTAAAATATTAAATCAATTAAATAAAGTAATCCATAAATACAACAAATGCAAAAATTGAAATATAGAAATAAAATTATAATTATATAAATGCGTCCAGGACATTGGATCGAATACATCTTGAATTAAGCTGAAATTATATCAAGGCAAGATCCAATAGGTTCATAAATGCTAACAAAAGTCAGTCATTATGTATATACTTTTTTTTTTGGGGGGGGGGGGGAGGACAGCCCCCAAGCAGGGTGGCCTATAGTAAAATAACAGTAGAAGGTCAGTTGATATATACAGATGGTATCGCACTATACACAGGAATTATAACCACCATCGCTAAATAAACCATCGCGCGCCATCGCTATAGAATTTCAGCTCTCTCGCATCGCAAGACGCGCTCCCTTCTTTTTCTGCATCTCGTCTATTTCCCCTCCCCTCTCCCCTCTGTTTCCTTTCTCCTCTCTCTGTTTATTTTTTTCATTTTTCGTATCTCTTCTATTTTTCCTCCTCTGTGTCCCTTCTCTTCTCTTCTTCATGTGATTTTTCACCATGTTAAGTCTGATCCACACCAAAACAAAATGAACAAATACACCAACAAAATGAAACGCATACAAAATAAAACGAATTAGACAAACAAAATAAACACTTATAACAATAGAGTGAACTAATATGCCAAACAAAGTGAACATTTATGATAATAAAATTAACATATATAAAAGATAGAATTGAATAAAACATAAAGAAATAAAATGAACTGATTGAACAAATAAAGTGAACATATATTATAACAAATTGAACAGATGCAGTAAACAAAATTTGTTAAAAGATAGAATTGAGTAAAAAATAAAGAAATAAAATTAACTAATCGAACAAATAAAGTGAATACATATAATAACAAATTGAACAGATGCAATAAACAAACCGAACATTTATAATAATAAAATTAACACATATAAAAGATAGAATTGAATAAAAAAAATTAAGAAATAAAATTAATTGATTGAACAAATAAAATGAACATATATAATAACAAATTGAACATATGCAATAAACAAAGTGAACATATATTTGAAATAAAATTAACTAGTACAATAAACAATTTAAATACATATAAAAACAAAATGAACACATACAAAATATAAGCGAAAATAATATCTGATATGAGATTTGAGAGAGAGGGAGAACAAAAGTAGAGAGAATAGAAGCACAAGAGGAAAATAGAAGCGTGCAGAAGGGAGGGAGAGGGAAGGGAGAGAGACGGAAGGGCGCGCAGAAGAGAGAAGGACCGTACCCACGCTAGGTGAGGAGAGGGGATCACTTCGCTGGGGAGAGGGGAGCGCTTCGCTGGGTGAGGAGAGGGGAGCGCTTCGCTAGCGATGACAGCGATGGTAGAAATAGAGATGGCAGTAATCAATTTTCCACCGTATACTAAAGCAAAAAATTGAAAAGAATAATAACAAACCAAAAATCAAGGGGAAGAAAATCAAGCATGCACTTGATTTGGCCAAAGTGGAGGATTTTGGAGGCAAGCTTAAAGCGGTTGAGGGCAGACCCGAGTAGGAGAGGATTTGGCCAATAACAGATCTAGGGTTTCTGCTTGCACCGACCAGTCGGGAAATATGAGGAACGTACGGCAGATGTAGGGCCAGCTTGAGGATGCGGGACCAGTCGGAGAAGAGAAATGAGGAACATACGGAGGATGTGAGGCAGTGCTACGGAGGAGGAGGAGAGAAAGAAAGGCGGACCAAGACGGCATGGCTAAGGAAAATGTCAACGATCAAATGAGGTGCCTAACCATTAAACGAGCCGTTTGTATGATAAATAATAATCGGTACACGGTCAGTCTCAGGATAATCCGTTTTGTAACAGATATGTTCTCAACATTTTCTATCGTTTATTTTTTATCTGTAGCTTTTCAACGAAAAGCAGTTTGAGATGGCGGCGATGTGCTTTGAGAAGGCTGGCGATGCATCCGATGAAAACTGGGCAAGAGCAGCAGGGCTTGTTGAGAGTGCCGAGCGCAACACATTAACAAACCCAGTGAAGGCCAAAACTGCCCTACAAAAAGCAGCTGACATCTATGAAACAATTCAAATGTATGATAAAGCTGCGACATGTTATAGGAAACTTGAAAATTATGAAAAAGCAGGTACTGATATATGTTCTTTCAATGTCCTCTTGCATTATTCTTTGTGTGATTTATGTTTTTAACTTTTTGTTATTAGCATCATCATTATTTATTTTTTATTTTTTTTTTTTTTTTTGAGAAGAGTAGCTTTAGCCACCCTTTTCAATATAGAAACAGTTTCTCATTACAGGGTCTAAAATTGTTTTTATTTATAAAAAGAGCAGCATGGAGCACCTGCCTATTTCCTTAGTGAAATAAAAAACAAGGCTTAATTTATCCTGGTCAGTTTTGCAGTTGTCTTAATTTTTCCTCCTTTTTTTTCTATTAGGCAGGATATTTTTGGAAAGATGTGTTCCACCAAAGTTTGAGGACGCTGGTGACTGTTTTGCAACAATAGGGCGTTGGTCAGAAGCGGCAGATGCATATTTCCAAGCGAAATGCTCCTCGAAATGTGCATTTGCATGCTCGAAAGGAGATTTATTGGACACAGGATTCCATTATTTTGAGAAATGGAAGCTAGAAGAAGAACAAATGTTGAAGTTTAGAAGTTTACGAAGTATTAGAGATGATTACATAAAGAACTGTGCAAATCTTGTCGATCAGTATGGAGATGTAAGAAGTACAATGCAATTTCTGAAGACACTAAATTCCATGGAGAAGATTCGTGTATTTCTAATGTCCAAAATGGATATTCGTGTACTGTTAAGTGGCATGTTACAAGCTGAGGGACTCCTTGAGGAATTTTTTGAAGAATTACTGGTACTTTTACTTTTAAATAATAAAGTATTAAATCATTACTGTGTGCCATGTTAAAAGACAAAAAGAAAGGAAAAGTATTAGAGCTTTTTGTCAATTTTAATTGTATCAGATTACTAGAGACATACCTAATATACACAAGAAAATTAATTTGCCAAATTTCAACCTATCAAGAGGAGATGCCACGGAAGATAGTGAGGAAACCCAAAGAAAAAAGAATTGCATCAGATTCCTAGAGGTTTTGTACATCAATGTATCTTCCAATTTAGGTCTATATGGTAATGATTGCTTGCTCCCTGTCATAGCAGAGCCACACTGAAGTTCATTACCATAGTTGTGCTCAAACTGAGCCTAAAATTTTGTATCCTTCTTTCCTACTTTGTAGAGAGATGCTGCAGGTATTGTAGATGTTATCGGTGATGTGCTTTCATGGCTTGGCAAAAATAAACCTCGTGTGGGTTTCTATGATCAGCTTTTTGAGGATGCGAGGAATGCTTTAAACACGATTGCTTGCAGGTATTGTAGATATTACCAATGTTTCAGATTGTTGTTCTAATGTGATTCCATTTATTGTGTTCATCTTTTTTTTGTATCCTGTAAATTTATAAAACATCTTAAACATCTCTCAGTCCCCAATACTCTCTGTCCTTTTTTGAGCTGCAAAGAACTTATAGCACACAGGTGCAGAAATTAGAAGGATATAGTAATAGTGCATAAATACTCTCCCTTTTGATATTTTTAAAGGAAATAATGTCAAATCAAGCAGAGACGTATGTTGGCAATAAAAGACCGATTTGCCCAAATTTTCAAATGATATCTTATTTAATTTCTTCTGTATTTAAACTGCTGTACAACCTACTTATATCGCTCTGATTTTTATCAGATCTAAGTTTATCAGCAAGGCAAAATACACCAATATTTCACTGTGAAACATCCAATTTAAATGTTTCTTTATTTTCTTATTTTTGGTTGTCAGAGGTGGAGAAAAGCACTCTGATCCAACTCTGGAAGACCTCGGTTCCCTCTGGCAAGATGGTCAGGCAAAACGGAAACTGATCATGTATGCACATTCTAAACCAATGGGAAGTAAAGTGGCCTCAGAGGGAGAACCTATTGACCCAGTAGTAGCATCCTTGCAAGATTTGTGTATGGATTCCATGGAGTGTGTTTTGTCGTATACATCTGAACAGGGAACGGTACAAAAAGAACTGTTTTGTTATCTTTAAAGCATAAACTTTAGAGTAATGTAAGCCCTCTTGATTACTATTTTTTATTTACAAAGTAGGATGGTAAGAGTTATGACGGTCTTCTCTCGGCTGTCCTTTGCATGCATGATGAAAGTAAATCTTCAAGTTTTGATGATCATCTAGTTGAAGAAATGAAACAAATCTACAATTCTTTCTCAGATCTAGCAAGGTAAGATTCTTTTTACTTTATTATACCTTGATGTACCTTATATGATTCACTCCAGATATCTATGCATTTCTGTGTTTTTTGTTTTTTTTTTTTCTGAACTTAATTCGTGTTGCAGAGGTGATGCCCCTACTTTGGAAGATCTCTATTCCAAATGGCCACATGGAGAAATTAAATTGAAGCTGATCCTTGGTACAGTGATCACGGCTCACAAAACCATCCCTCACAGCTGTCGGGCTTTAGGAAGCAGACCTGCTACGAGTATAATGGTTGAAGAAACAGCTGTAGCCAGAACTAGCGAGGGATCTTGTAGCACGCCTAAGAAAAATGCTTCAAAAGGAAATAAGAAATCAAAGAAGGGAGGGAAAAAAAAAGGGGGTTAGGTTTCCGTCAATCTTTATTGTGCAGAAGCAGGGACCTGTTATCATGTCAATGTTTAATTTCTTGTTCGATTACTGTTTCTGAAGAAGAGAGCGCAACTATTGTTTCTTTCTCCTATTTTGGAACCTGGTATATTATTATTAATTGATTGGTAAAAAGCCCAGAACTAATATTATACAATCAAAATGTGAACCCATACAAGAATACGACAAATGGTTTTCTGAAATTTTTGTAAATTATCTGATTTACCTCTATTGTTTAATTTAGTACAATCTAAGCCTATAATTTTTTTTTTTTTTTTTTGCATACAAATTAAATTTCCATCAAGTCCTTGAACTATATTCTTAAATAAAACATTCGATTAGTCAGCCGATAACTAAATAATCGTGTTATTGATAATGTTCGAATAAGATGAAGTCGTGCATTAAGGACGATAGATTTGATGTCTATCGTTGATTTCTTTCTTTTTTTTTTGTTTTTTGTTCTCCCCTTGTTGATAAATTTGTTTTATGCAGCTATTTATACGTTCATTCAAACTTCTAGATTTAACTTCGCTGCACTATGTACAAATGAAACAAAAGATAAATCTGAATTAGGAAAAATTATAATCAAAATTAAATAATTATTTTCAAATATGGAATATATGGATAATTTAGTCAAAGAACATATTCGGACATTCTTTTAGTTATGTGAAATATATTATTTAGTTCTTTTATTAATTTAATCATTCTCATCGGTTTAATATCCGAAATATATTCATATTCGTTTTCGTATCCGACAATATCCGAACCGTATTTGTATCTGCATAATATCCAAACCGTATCAGTATCCGTATATATCCATATTAGTATCCGAATCCGGGAAAAAAAAAAAACGGATGCGATAAGATTTGACCATTATCCGATCCGTATCCAATTCGTTTTCATTCCTAGGCGGGGCCAAGCTCTCTAGCTCTCTCACACGGACACGGTAATAGATGAATTATTATGAACACACACATATGACACATCATCATCATCATGGATTGGATTGGGAATTCGGGATGGTGCACGCAGAACGCAAGGGAAGAAGGGAATAAAGCTCCCCCATCCCGAATGAATTCCTTCTCATCTCATCATTGCCATTTACCATTTGCATCAGCAAATGTCCACGTGAAACGTGACCCCCCTCAATTATTAATTAATCCTATCTGGATTAATTTGCTCCCTTTCTCATTCCTCCTTGTGCTTGTTTAACCCACTCATTTTCACTCTTAGTGATTTAATTATAATTAATTAATCTTGCTTTATAAAAGACAAAAGAAGGAAAGAAGGCTGGACATACCATGCATGCATGCTCTATCAAGACATTGTATGATGATTGCAGGGTGGGTCCTTTTCTTTAAATTATATATAAGAATAAATTTTTTCGGAGGTTCTAAATTTTGTATTAGTCCAATTTTTTGTCATTGAACTTTAATTTATCATTCCAGAACTACTAAACTTTCAAATAATCCAATTTTAGTCACTTTATCATAATTCCGTCCAACTCCGTTAAATTTAATCAACTGGTGTCCAAAATAGAATAGAGTTGCTAATCAATATTACACATGGGTCCAGCCTCCTAGCCTGTTAAAGAAAATTGATTAGTGCCATCGCTAAAAAAACCATCCGCGCCATCGCTAAGCCAGATCCTCTCACCCAGCGCATCCTTTTCTCATCCAGCGCATTTTATCTTGTACGTAAATGTTCAGTTGGATAAGTACAAATGTTTTGTTAATTGAGTATAAATGTTCAGTTAGTTGCAAATTTGCAATAAAATATATAAATGTTATCAGCAAAAATGTTCATTTGGATAAGTATAAGTGTTTAGTTTAGTAAGAACAAATGTTCAGTTTCGTAAGTACAAATGTTCAGGTTATTACATATAAATGTTCAGTTTATTAAGTATTACTTTCAGTTTTTTTAAATAGTTGCATGTCAAGCGAAGGGGTCACGAACCGGAAAAAAATCACATGAAAAAATTAGAAGGGGTCATGAACCGATCCGGTTCAAATTAAATTTTTTCCGACTTTGCCCTTGGCGCACCTCTCTCTGACGCGCGACTCTGCCCATTAGTTGACGCATTTAACTGAACACTTTTGAATATTAAACTGAACACATTTGATTATTAAACAGAACATTTATAACATACACCTGCTAGTGCTAGTCAAGAGAGAAACTCACGCGCGCGCTGACTTTTCAGCGATGACGCGCGATGGTTATTCTGCCGATGGCAGTTACTGAATATTGCTACTATTTGTCCAAGATTAGATTCTTTACTGGGCTGGGCTCAACACCTCAATCAGGCAGGTCCAGTGCTCCCCTCTCACCTTTCTTCGTCGCAAATCCGATCCGACGGCCCAGATCATCCCAAAACCCTAACTTATTTATCCCTGGACCCTGGTTCTCTAAAACCCTAGCTCGCTGCTAGCCTGCTAGGCTGCTACTAGTTCCCGCTGCCTTTTTTCCTCCTTTCCTTTGCTCGCCTCCGCCAAACCCTCTAAACCTGGAGGGGGTTAGAAACACTCATTCCTCTAGATCTAAGCTCTATCCATGGCGTTGTACTTGTTATTTGAGTCGGCCTTTGGCTACGCTCTGTTCCATGCGTACGGGGTGGACGAGATAGCGCAAGATACCCAGGCTGTACGAGACTCAATCGTAGACTTTAATCGGTTCTGTCAGGTCGTGAAGCTCACCGCCTTCTCGCCTTCCTCTTCTGCGATTGATGCTCATAACCAGTGCATCGCTGTCTCTGAAGGTAAGAACTAGTTTCAAATGATTGCTATTGATTTGGTGCCAATTAGGTAATGTGCCTGTGGTACAAGCTTTAGTACTTTATGTTACTGCAATTTTATCAGATAATTATAATTTTTTTTTTTGTTCAAATATCAAAATTTTGCACAGTAACTTATTGTTATTTAGTTAAAGGACTATGGATATGGATATTTGCATGCTGAACTTCTTTTTCTAGCAAAGTTGTGCAATCATGAACCTTTGTTATTGTGTAGGGATAATGACTGATGAGTTGAGAACCTTTCTGGAACTGAATCTGCCAAAAGTGAAGGAAGGAAAGAAGGCAAAGTTCAGTGTTGGAGTTTCTGAGCCCAAAGTTGGTTCTCATATCAGTGAAGTCACTAAAATCCCCTGTCAAAGCAATGAGTTTGTGCTTGAGCTTCTTCGAGGGCTCAGGCTGCACTTTGTTAAGTTCATCAAATATTTGAAGGTTTGATATTTCTATTTTATACCTTTTTTTTAAACTTTTCTAATCAATAATTTTCGAGTTGCATGCTGCAGAGGAGGTTTTTTTTTTCTATTTGTCTATTGTGAAGGGATTACCCTTTGGTTTTCAGTTAAATCACCGAAATCTGTGTTGTAAAAAATGCTGCAAGCATAAATTGAGGTTCAATATTCATAGTCCTGCTTATATAACCCCTTTCTCATATTGTTTTAGTATTTTTTTTTTTTTTCAAATCATGGTTGGATTATAATTGGAGATTGAGTTGTCCGTCTTATGTTTGTTGCAGCCAACAGACTTGGAGAAAGCACAGCTTGGTTTGGGTCACAGTTACAGCAGAGCAAAGGTGAAGTTCAATGTGAATCAGGTGGATAACATGGTTATTCAGGCCATTTTCTTACTGGATACAGTTGACAAGGACATAAACTCTTTCTCTATGAGAGTCAGGTTTGTTGGTTTTATTTTGAAGGTGTTTTCTTTTACTGTACATGTTAAAGGTTCCCTTGGGCTACTCTCGAACTAGGGTGTGTTTGGTTGTCCAAGGAAGAGGGAAGAGAGAAGAAACTCCTTATTCCCTCTCCATGGGAAGAGGGAATAAGCCTTCTTTCCATTTTATTCCTTGTTTGGTTGGTGCTCTTCCTTTTTCCTTCTCTCTTCCCTCTTCTTGGACAAGCAAACACACCCATAATGTATAATTCTTATAAATTATATTATAATTATTATAACCATTACTTGTGATATATATATATAAATCATATTATATTATTTATATAGAGATTGGCTAAAATGCTTTGCAAAGCATAGGAGGTCTATGCTTTAGAGTTTTTGTCCGTTGGATCAGAGTTCAGATTCGTGAAGCGATCAAATCGAATGGCTTAATTTTCATTCGCTGAGGTCGCTGAGTTTGTCTGTCAAATTAAAAATTATTTCTTTCTCCCCGTTTAATTTTATTTCTCCTTCGAGAACTTTCTCTTACATTTTATTTACGTTGCTTCTCTCCTTCTGCCAATCTCGGCTTTCTTCCTCCACCACTCGCGACACAGAGATTCGAACCCATCTTGTGCCACCAATCGTTTCTTTTACCACATACTAGACAAACCGAAAGCCTAGACGGGCCATCTCTCTTGTCTCAAAACCCTAGATGAACCCAAGACCCCTCTTGTGATTTGAGCCGCTGAAAAGCCCTCTGTTTAGTTCCTCTCTCTTTCACTTTCTCTTGCTAATTCATGGTGATTGATGCACGATTTTATATCAAGAACTTGAATTGAGAACGGTTGTTACAGTGCCGCCCACTATCAGGGACCTGATACTGGTAATTTACTTGAGGTGAATAGGATTGGCATGAGCTTGGATGAGAGATTGTTCACACGTGCAGGAGGCACTCTTTGGTTAATTTCGCTAATTTTGGCATCCAAATTCCTTTTATGAATAGGATTTTCAGTTTTTTTTTTTGTTTTTAGTATTAGTGGTACTAGTTGGAGTTTTTATGTTGTCGGGTTGCTATGTAAAAGAATGGTACACCCATTGCATTTAATAAAAAAAGAATTGTTGTTAAATTAGTTTTTTTTTTCTTGCATTTTCTTTCCCCCAAATTTGTGTGGTTTTCAGTTTTGCCTCATATCATGAGGTCTGATTTTTTTTTCTTGTTAATTTTGTAGTTTATTGTACATAGCAGACCAATCATGCAGTAGTGAACCATATCAAGGAAGAAGAGTTCTAATTAATGTTTGTAATGATTGTAGTAGAATTTGTATAAATTAGTCAGGCAAACACATGATGCTTTGTAGTTCTAAATTGTTTGGGCATGATGATTTGTATCCATTGACTGAGTTAGTTTATAAGTATTCATTGACTGAATTTGAGTTGGCGAGGCAGTGAACGAATTCACAAAATGGCAACAGTAGCTAACTGCAGAGCGAGTTGCGAAGGAGAGGGTTGTGAGGGGTTTGGGAGTGCCACGACTGCGCTACAAGCCTACGAGGGGATTTTGTGGACAGAGGTGCGAGGGTTTCTTTGAAACTCAAGAGTAGGGAGCGAGATGGTGAATAGAAAGAGATGGGAAACAAACATAATTTATTATTATATTTTTTTTTAGTAAAAGGAAACAAAGAGATGCAACAAAATAACGGAGAGATGACGGGAAGCTCAAAGCTTTCAGCGCCTCAGCGATAGAAATCATATCCATCCAATTTGATCTCTTCACGAATCTGAACTCTGATCCTACGGACAAAAACTCTAAAGCATAGGCCTCCTATGCTTTGCAAAGCATTTTAGCCAATCTCTATTTATATACACTATTAATAAAGTTCTAAAAATCTTGCAATTGAATAATTATTTTTTTTTAAAATAAATATTGATTTGTAATATTAAAATTAAATTACTTTGGTACATTGGTCCATTTGAAAATCTTAGACGGCTAGACCTAATATAAAAATAATTTGGTATAATAGAAAGGAAATTAGAAAATGACAAACAAAAATGAAAAATTATGATAAGGCCTACTTCGCGCCCATTTTCTAAGTCACTATGCAATAACAAGACAAACCAGCATGTATTTAAAACTCTCTTTCTCGGATGCGGATATCCGTTTTCTAAAATTATTTGGATGCAGACCGTATTCTTAACTGCATCCGCATCCAGTTATGTTCCCATATCTGTTTTAAAAAAATCTGTATCCTCATCCGTATTCGTCCGAATATGGATATTAACACCAAATTCGTTATTGCAGAGAGTGGTATGGCTACCATTTCCCTGAGCTCGCGAAAATTGTGAACGACAATTATCTCTATGCAAAGATTGCTAAGTTTGTTGAGAACAAGTCTGACTTGTCTGAGACTCACATACTGGTTCTGGCAGACATTGTCGGTGACGAGGACAAGGCAAAAGACATTGTTGAAGCAGCCAAAGCATCAATGGGTACCTTTTCATTTCTCCATATCTATCCATCTCTCTTTAATATGAATGGTACTGGTATTAACTGTTACCATTTAATTGATAAGTCTGATTGATACATTTAAGTTGGAATTTGCTGGTAGACTTTGTTGGGGTTGTTGGACAATAAAATAGCTCAATTTTTAAAGATATTTTAAAAGAAATTTATGAATATTATCGGCTGATGTCTTTGTCGTGGTATAAAAAAGTTTTGAAGTAACACTATTTGCATGTTGGTAGAATGTATATAAAATATTAGCAGAGGGCCTGTGATGGGTTCATTATGTCAATAATATGGTATATAATTTGAGATACTGTATATTGTTTTTTTCAGGACAAGACATTTCTCCAATCGACTTGATAAATGTGCAACAATTTGCTGAGAGGGTCATCGATCTCTCTGAATACAGGAAGAAGTTGTATGACTATCTTGTTATCAAGATGAATGATGTTGCACCAAATCTTGCTTCTCTGATTGGTGAGGTGGTTGGTGCACGTTTAATTTCTCATGCTGGTAGCCTTTCAAATCTGGCAAAGTGCCCTGCTTCTACACTTCAGATACTTGGTGCTGAGAAAGCTCTCTTCAGGTTTGATCCATTGACCCAATTTTATTTGGAATTAGATTATCATAAGCATAACAGTACCCCTTTGCCCTCTCATCTCTATCTCTCTGCCTATCTATATATCTTCTCATATTTGGGTTTTCTTTTTTCTTGGCTATTTGGGAGTACTTGTGAAAATGAGCACAGCATTAAAGCATCTAGATAATAAAAAGTATTACATTAGTCTGCATATGTTGTGTTTGGTGTAATAGTCAAGCCTTTTAGAAACTTACATGTGAATATTTCCGTCACACTCTTGGGCTCTTGGCTTTTTTTGGTATCCTAATCAATTTTAATTTGTAAAATTTGGTTGAAGAGCATTGAAGACTCGTGGAAATACACCCAAGTATGGTCTTATATTCCACTCTTCCTTTATCGGCCGTGCATCTAGTCGTAACAAGGGACGCATGGCTCGGTACCTCGCAAACAAGTGCTCCATTGCCTCCAGGATAGACTTCTTCTCGGGTATGTCTTAAAATTTTATGTGTGAATAAATATATCTGTCACCTGAGGATGATCACAGTTAGAAATTCATGGTGGTTTATGTAGTTCAATTTTTACATGCTGTGTTGTGGATACCAGTACTAGGTAGTGGACCGGTACTGGACCTGTATTGTTCAGGTTCTGGTTTTCTTTGCTTGGTCATGCTGTGTTTGTCTGTTTCATACTAGATTTTAGGTTAGAGCTGATTAGGAATATGTAGCTTAGGAAGAATTTTGCAACAGTGGAATGTATTTCTTTTTATTTTTGTTCTTCCATGCTGAAGATTCTGTTGAACTTTTTTTTAGAGACGAACACGACTGTTTTTGGTGAAAAGCTAAGAGAGCAAGTGGAGGAGAGGTTGGATTTCTATGACAAGGGCGTGGCACCTCGTAAGAATTTGGATGTGATGAAAGCTGCTCTTGAGAGCTTGACTCAGGAGGATGGTGAGTGCTGTATTCAATCGGCGCTGTTTTTCTTTTTTCCATGCCTATTAAAGAAGGTACTAAAACTTTGACTTTCTCTTCTTGAAGGAAATAAAGAAGAGACTCCTGCTAAGAGGAGCAAGAAAAAGAAATCCAAGGGTGAGGCAGATGATGGTGAGGTCATGGATGCGGATACATCTGCTGATCTTGGAACAGAGAAGAAAAAGAAAAGGAAGCACAAGCTGGAGCAGCCTGATGAGGACATGATCAAGGCTGCCGATGGGGATGTTCAAAAAGGGACCCCTAAAAAGAAAAAGAAGCATGAGAAGGATGGAGATGGTGATGTGAAAATGGGTACTGAATCGAAGAAGAAGAAAAAGAAAAGTAAGAGTGATGAGTAGTTTTAGTTTATAATTATTATTATTACTATTATAATGGCTATGTTTGGCAGGAACTTAAATCATTCTTAATTGAGTTAAGAAAGACTTAAGTTGCCAAACGCATTGTCAATTTAAATTAGTAAAGGTACTTAAATGCTGACTAGGATTCAATCTTAAGAAAAAGTTGATGACATGGCATCTTAAATTAAGACTCCTAATTAGACAGCTTAAGTTAAGAAATCATCACAAATTACTATTTTGTCCCTTCTGTCGCTCACATCGCTGAAATTTTTATTATTTCCGTCTCTCTGAACTTCGTCGAATTGAAAACTGAAAAGGTGTCATGTTTAGTGAAATTACAAAACTGCTCATAATCGTTCCTTATAAAACTGTAACCATAACCGCTAAGTCATTTTTTTTCTTTTTGAAAGAAATAATATGAAGCCTCCTCTTTACTTTCTTTTGTGGAAATAAAATATCATTTTTTCAATTCGTATCTCAAGAGTGCATGCTTCAATGAGAAAAGAAAGTTGAAATTTTATTTATTTTATTATACTACTAAAAGGTCTCTTCGACAATATACCATAATATTTTGATCTAATATTGGTTTTATACACAAAATTTAATCAATTTCAAATTGATGTTGTCATGTAGTTTAGATAATTATGGACTTCATTAGTACTACTTATATCTGAATTCGATGTGGGCATTTTAGTCTTTTTACAATAAAAATATTATATATTAATAAAATGTTATTTTTTATTTCTTACTAATTTTTAAATTCTATAACAAACACAACTTAACTTTGGAGGAGTAAGATAACTTAACCGGTTACAAATTCTTAATTTACAAAACAACTTAAGCCCCTGCCAAACATGGCCATTAGTATTATTGGTATTTTTAGTACTTTTATATATTATATTATATATTATATTATATTTTGTTGACTGTTTTGCTGGGTTTCTTTTCTAGCCTCTACCCAACTTGTTTGGGAAAAAGGCTTTATTGTTGTTGTAATTTAGGTGTAATTCTGAATTTTGCTTGTATTGGTGCTTCTCTCTCATTGCCTCTCTTATGTATTGTTAAGAATATTTTGTTTTTGTGGGAGTAATGTATTAAAGAATTAACGAAGCTCCAGCCTCACTAAAGCATTACCAGCTACTTTTGTCGGCATGGCTTGGTTGCTTAAATTATGATTTTGTTGTATTAAATCATGTACTATGTGCTTAAATTATGTTTTTGTTGTATTAAATTATGTATTATGTTCTGATGTGAAGCTTCAAATAATTAGTTTTGACTTAAATTTTTTTAATTTGCTTATTTCTTGTGATGTGCATTATTGTAATAAACAAATTTAACAAATTACTTGTCAACATAGACTTTGGATCAGATCCTTACAATACAAACAACAAAGTTCAACCTATTTATTTTTCACAAATAAGAGTCAAACAGAACAGCTAAAATTTTCAAAAATGCATTGAAGAACGTCTAAAGTGGGGCGGTAAAAAGGTACAATTTTTTCATCCATCACCTTCAAAATTTTATTCGCGGGACTAGGAGGTTTTCGTGACAGCTCTGTTTATTGGGGAAAAAAATCTGAAAAAAAAAACTTATCAGTAAAGCTTCATCAATTCAAGCAATAACTATAATTTTAGCAGCTTACTACCATCCAATTTCTAAGGGAAATGAGAAAAGAAACCATAGCAATCCCAAGGTTTCCGTAAATTAGAAAGCGAGCAAAAATTAGAGAAGGGGCATTCCCCTGAAAAGAAGCAATAGCAGATTATTACCTCCCATTTTTAGCACCCAATGGTGCAAAATTAAGTGAGGAAAGCTCCTTTACACCTACAATTAAGAAGTAAAAGAGCAGAAATGTTTACACCTAGAGGCATTAGACATGTTTACACCTAGAGGCAACAACTCCATAAAGCAAAGATTTTTAGATGATCTATATAGAGAAAACAGTTAAAATGCCAAAATTTTGAACAGCTCAACCTTGAATCAAAACTAGAAATGAAGAACGAATTACCTTCTCATAGACTTAGGTTGTTGTTCCTATACAGAAAGTATTTACACGAACTATACAGGAATGCAAAAATACCTTTAATTCTTTGAACAACTTTTTCGCCAGTATATCTCTATTAGAAAACATCCAAAATTAGATAACATTTTCAAAGATGACCTATACAGATTAAAAAAAAAACCAAAATTGAATTTAATGATATTCCCAAAGAAATTGCAAAAAATAGAGCGAAACTCATAAAACGTGTGCAAAAATAAAATAAAAAAAAATTTGATAGAATTGCTAAAAGTTTATTAGAATAACCTCCATTAGGCTTTTCATCACTGCCACAACTCCGTACAAACATGAGCCTCTCTAATAGATCTGTATCAGGCATCCTGTGCAGATGGAAGAGATGAAGACACGAAACTGAAAGTCAAAGAGGGGAAACCACCAAGCGGCGAAGACTGGAGACCTTTCTTCTCCCTCTTTACTGTGATGATCAATACAAAAACCTGCCCATACCAGATAGGCGTTTTGCACCATTGTTGAACACTCATTCCTCTAGATCTAAGCTCTATCCATGGCGTTGTACTTGTTATTTGAGTCGGCCTTTGGCTACGCTCTGTTCCATGCGTACGGGGTGGACGAGATAGCGCAAGATACCCAGGCTGTACGAGACTCAATCGTAGACTTTAATCGGTTCTGTCAGGTCGTGAAGCTCACCGCCTTCTCGCCTTCCTCTTCTGCGATTGATGCTCATAACCAGTGCATCGCTGTCTCTGAAGGTAAGAACTAGTTTCAAATGATTGCTATTGATTTGGTGCCAATTAGGTAATGTGCCTGTGGTACAAGCTTTAGTACTTTATGTTACTGCAATTTTATCAGATAATTATAATTTTTTTTTTTGTTCAAATATCAAAATGTTGCACAGTAACTTATTGTTATTTAGTTAAAGGACTATGGATATGGATATTTGCATGCTGAACTTCTTTTTCTAGAAAAGTTGTGCAATCATGAACCTTTGTTATTGTGTAGGGATAATGACTGATGAGTTGAGAACCTTTCTGGAACTGAATCTGCCAAAAGTGAAGGAAGGAAAGAAGGCAAAGTTCAGTGTTGGAGTTTCTGAGCCCAAAGTTGGTTCTCATATCAGTGAAGTCACTAAAATCCCCTGTCAAAGCAATGAGTTTGTGCTTGAGCTTCTTCGAGGGCTCAGGCTGCACTTTGTTAAGTTCATCAAATATTTGAAGGTTTGATATTTCTATTTTATACCTTTTTTTTAAACTTTTCTAATCAATAATTTTCATGTTGCATGCTGCAGAGGAGGTTTTTTTTTTTTTTTTTCTATTTGTCTATTGTGAAGGGATTACCCTTTGGTTTTCAGTTAAATCACCGGAATCTGTGTTGTAAAAAACTGCTGCAAGCATAAATTGAGGTTCAATATTCATAGTCCTGCTTATATAACCCCTTTCTCATATTGTTTTAGTATTTTTTTTTTTTTCAAATCATGGTTGGATTATAATTGGAGATTGAGTTGTCCATCTCATGTTTGTTGCAGCCAACAGACTTGGAGAAAAGGTTTGGGTCACAGTTACAGAGCAAAGGTGAAGTTCAATGGGAATCAGGTGGATAACATGGTTATTAAGGCCATTTTCTCATTGGATACACTTGACAAGGACATAAACTCTCTCTCTATGAGAGTCAGGTTTGTTGATTTATTTTGAAGGTGTTTTCTTTTATTGTACATGTTAAAGGTTCACTCGGGCTACTCTCGAACTAGGGTGCATTTGGTGAGAGTGGGGTTAGTGCTAACCAAGGCGTGCACTAGCTCTAGGGATGAAAACGGATCAGATATGGATCAGATAGTGGTCAAACCAAATCTTGAGATGGGCATAACGCACACCTGTATGCAGGGGTGGAGCCAGAAAATAGTCACTGTGGGGACAAATTTGCTATTCACATTAAATTAGGAGGGAAAATCATAAGATCTTTCTAAAATTTAAAAAAAATACACATAAAATTTGAGCAATTTATGGAGCACAGGGGGGACAATGCCCAGGCTAGCCACCCATGTGGCTCCGCCCGTGCCTGTATGTACCTTTGCCTAACAGGTGTAACCCTTGGCATGGCCTGATAACAATTTCAGCCTTAATAACCCTTACCTGACAGGTGCGAGATATTATAACCCTGACCTGGTGTGGCATGATAACTCTCAGCCTTAATAAGCCTGTGTTCATTAATTTATAATAATAGATCATTATTATTAATTAGGGTGATTTTAAGTTTATGCCACTTTAAAAATAAAAAAATGTCATCACTAAATGACAAATTATTTTTTGCTATCACTAAATGACAAAATTAGATTTATGCCACCTGTTGATTATAACCCTTGCCTGGCATTATTATAATTTAGCCATATCTATTATTAATAATGATACTAATAATTAATAATTATAGTACTAATAATCAATAATAATTATAGCTCTAATAATCACTAATCTCAAAATACTAATCTCCACATATCACACCAAACAGCATTCACTAATCTCGAATTAGCACTAACCTCTACTAATTTCTAACTCCACCATTTTACCCCACTAATCCCAAATATTACTAACCTTACACCACTGACCTTACTAACCTTTACTACACCAACTGCGCTCTTGTAACCTTTTCCTTTGCCATTACAGAGAGTGGTATGGCTACCATTTCCCCGAGCTCGTGAAAATTGTGAACGACAATTATCTCTATGCAAAGATTGCTAAGTTTGTTGAGAACAAGTCTGACTTGTCTGAGACTCACATACCGGCGCTGGCAGACATTGTCGGTGACGAGGACAAGGCAAAAGACATTGTTGAAGCAGCCAAAGCATCCATGGGTACCTTTTCATTTCTCCATATCTATCCATCTCCCTTTAATATGGCTGGTACTGGTATTAACTGTTACCATTTAATTGACAGTCTGATTGATACATTTAAGTTGGAATTCGCTGGTAGACTTTTTTGGGGTTGTTGGACAATAAAATAGCTCTTTTAGATGTATTCTGAGAAATTTATAGATATTATCGGCCGATGTCTTTGTTGTGGTATATAAAAGTTATGAATTAACACTGTTTACATGTTTGTAGAATGTGTATAAAATATAAGCAGAGGGCCTGTGATGGGTTCATTTATGTCCATAATATGGTTTATAATTTGAGGTACTGTATATGGTTTATAATTTGAGATACTGTATATGATTTTTTTTAGGACAAGACATTTCTCCAATCGACTTGATAAATGTGCAACAATTTGCTCAGAGGGTCATCAATCTCTCTGAACACAGGAAGAAGTTGTATGACTATCTTGTAACCATGATGAATGATATTGCACCAGATCTTACTTCTCTAGTTGGTGAGGTGGTTGGTGCACATTTAATTTCTCGTGCTGGTAGCCTTTTAAATCTGGCAAAGTGTCCTGTTTCTCCATTTCAGATGCTTAGTGCTGAGAAAGTTCTCTTCAGGTTTGATCTATTGACCCAATTTTATTTAAATTTAGATTATCATAAGCATAACAGTACCCCTTTGCCCTCTCCTCTCTATCTCTCTGCCTATCTATTGGTCTGCTCACATTTGGGTTTTCATTTTTTTTTTTTTGGCTATTTGGGAGTATTTGTGAAAATGAACACAGCATTAAAGCATCTAGATAATATAAAGTATTACATTAGTCTGCTTATGTTGTGTTTGGTGTGATAGTAAAGCCTTTTAGAAACTTATGTTGAGAATATTTCTGTCTCACACTTAACTTTTTTTGGTATCCCTATCAATTTTAATTTGTATAATTTGGTTGAAGAGCATTGAAGACTGGTGGAAACACACCCAAGTATGGTCTCATATTCCACTCTTCTTTTATTGGCCGTGCATCTAGACGTAACAAGGTACGCATGGCTCGGTGCCTCGCAAACAAGTGCTCCATTGCATCCAGGATTGACTTCTTCTCGGGTATGGCCAAAAAATTTGTGTTAATTAAATATATCTGTCACCTGAGGATGATCATAGTTAGAAATTCATGGTGGTTTATGTAGTTCAAAATGTTTACATGCTGTGTTGTGTAGGTACCAGTACTAGGTAGTGGACTGGTACTGGTTTTCTTTGCTTGGTCATACTGTGTTTGTCTCGTTCATACTTTAGGTTAGAGCTGATTAGAAATATGTAGCATAGGAAGAATTTTGCAACAGTGGAATGTATCTCTTTTTATTTTTGTTCTTCCAAGCTAAAGATTCTGTTGAATTTTTTTTATAGACGAACATGACTATTTTTGGTGAAAAGCTAAGAAAGCAAGTGGAGGAGAGGTTGGATTTCTATGAGAAGGGTGTGGCACCTCATAAGAATTTGGATGTGAGGAAAACTGCTCTTGAGAGCATGACTCAGGAGGATGGTGAGTGTTGTATTCAATCGGTACTGTTTTTTTTTTTTCCCATACCTATTAAAAAGAAGGTACTAAAACTTTGACTTACTGTTCTTGATGGCAATAAAAAGAAAGAAGAGACTCCTGCTAAGAAGAGCGAGAAAAGGAAATCCAAGGGTGAGGCAGATGGTGATGAGGTCATGGATGTGGATATATATGCTGATCTTGGAACAGAGAAGAAAAATAAAAAGAAGAACAAACTGGAGCAGCCTGATGAGGACATGATGGTCAACAGGTCAAAGCATTAACGGATCTGTACCCTCACTAAAGCATTACCAACTACTTTTGCCGGCATGGCCTGGTTGCTTAAAGGAAAAATTAGTTTTATGCCACTCTAAAGTCAGAGAATTAGAAATTTGCCACTCTAAAATTGAGCTTTTCAAAGTTATTAATAGCCCGTAGGCTAAGTATATAGTTTGTTATATAGTTATGTAAGTAAAGGACGAGGGGCTGGAACCGAGGAGTTAAAACTGAAAAGAGTAGGAGAGTTGAGATGAAAAACATCCTTTCCATTTTGCTCATCAGGAAATATCAGGATTTTTCCAGGCATTAATTAAACTATTAAAGAGCTTGAAGCACGAAATTTGGAAATTAAGAAGAAAAATGTCAAATCTAATTTGGATGCTCTACCCGTACGAAATGTTTTCTTTCTATTTATCGGTTTTTTTAATTAACTTCTTTTTATCGAATGTATTCGCGTTGTGTTCTTTAGAAATTATAATTTAATTTTATCGATCGAATTGTTTAAATCTCAATTTTTTTTAAACCCGTAGACAACCTCACTCACACAAATGATATCCCATTACCTATGGTGTGCGGCTCGATCTCTATATATTCCTGGACGAGCAAAAAAACAAATTTATAAATAAAAAAATCATCAATTATTTTCAAATAAATTATATATAATTATACATCTATTGACTATAAATTCATCTTCGATTGTAGTTAATGTATTTCAAAGGTTCAAGATAAAAAATCTAAAAGAAATAGTTATATTTAGCGCAGCATAAAGGAAAAGTGAACTCAAAATAACACGTTTTACTTAAATAAAATTCATGATAATTTTTTTTATCATCCAATCGAATTCTTAGAAGGTCACATGAATTAGTGCTAAATTACTACGTCACGTGAATTGTTCTATAAAAGCTCTTTTTACCATTCTTACCAGATACGTCGAACAATGTACAATCAATTGGCAGAGATGAGATCAATGAGTGAAAATATATTCTTAATAACTAACAATTAGGAAAGAGTTAGAATGGGAAAGACCAAATATCGGTGAAGATACTCTATTTTTTATATCATTTAGGGATTGAAGAAGAGAGAAATCTGGGCAGGGAGCAATTCGGTCATGAGATATAAAAATTAATTTTCAACATTCAGAAATTTATTAAAATAACTGAAAAGGGTATATGCGTTTTTATTAAGATTTGAGGGATAAATATTCAATTACAAAGATTTGAGGGGTAAATATTCAATTAAGAAAGATTCGAGGAGTATAAACAAAATGATTCTACAAAACCATTTATGCCTCTTAAAATTACTCAACCTCAAAATTTTCATGATAAATTATTTTTTTTTCTAATTTTGCTTAAGTTAGCTGCCATTATTTATTAACCGCCTTATTATTATTTGTTTTGAGTAAGTAACCATCTTATTCTATGATTGTAAGTATGTATGCATTATTTCAGTCTCCGCTGGCTAGTCCAGTTGGTAGAGACGTATTTCTACGGAAAGACCTGGCGTTCGATTATCGTTGGGGTGAGAATGCGAGATTAATTGGGGTGGGGTGCCTACGGGCTTTGATCAAAAAAAAAAAAAAAAAAAGGTATGCATTATTTCGGACTAGTAGACTTATTTCGGTTAACATGCGTGTCTAGGGAATTGCTCAAGACACGTCTCACTTACTCAAACACTCCCTCATTTTTTTTTTAAAATGATATAAATGCCTTCAATTTAGCACTGAGAAAATAACACAAGAAATGTGAGAGTATTTTAGTAAATTTGAGAGTGATTGAGCAAGTGAGGCGTGACATGAGGAATTCCCGTGTGTCTAGGTCAAGAAAGGAAAGAAGCTTATGGAAGAACAAGAAAGGAAGGAAGCTTAAAAGAAAAGATAAGAGCCGGAAAAGAAAGCAAGCTTAAGAAGAGGAAAAATGGAAATAACAGGTAATTCCTTCGAGATTTTAAACTTTTTTGAGCGTTAACCTGACGCACAAGCCGTAGAGGAAACGCTCTCTCCGTCTCGTCACACAACCAAGGGAAGAAACATCCTCTCGTCTCTCTCATCGCCAATAAAATCGCCGCTGCGACTGCCAGCCTGACCTGGGACTGGCTCCTGCGGCTGCGCCAGTTAGCTTCTTTTTATTTGAATTTTCTGATTTCTAGCTCAAGTAGTTGATTGCCCATTTGAAAATGTGGATGGAAACAACTGCTATTTCAGCTGAGATCGGGACAAGACTGGAGTGTGATGTTTTCGACATTTCTGGTGGGAGGCGTTCTTTTCTTGGGGCAGATGAGGCCAGAGTGCTATTGAGCCCATTAGCCCGGACTAATAACTGGTACACTAAGATAATTTTCAGTAACAGGAGTTTTGGTATTGAAGCGGCTCGTGAGGTGGGGCCAATTCTCGAGTTGACAAAGAAGCAACTCTTAGACGTCGACTTGTCAGATTTTGTGGCAGGTCGACCCGAAGAGGATTAGAGGAAGCTTTAGAAGTGATGAGGATTTTCTCGCTTGCCCTTGCAGGGTGCAATTTGAGGTCCCTAAACCTATCTGATAATGCAATAGGTGAGAACTGAGAAGGGGGTGAGGGCATTTGAGGCCCTGTTGAGATCACAAAAGGATCTAGAGGAGCTCTATTTGATGAAAAGGCATTGAGTGAACTAATCCCTTATACTGATAACCTGAAAATTCTGCATTTTCATAACAACATGACGGGAGATGAAGGCGCAATTGCCATTTCGGAGGTGGTTCAGAAGTCTCCCATGTTGGAGAACTTTAGGTGCTCATCAACTCGTGTGGGGACAGACGGTGGCATCTCATTGGCTGAAGCACTGGGTGCATGTGTCAACATGAACAAGCTTGATTTGAGGGATAATTTGTTCGGTGTTGAGGCTGGTTTGGCACTTAGTAAAATCATAACTAAACTTACCAGTTTGAAGGAGATTTAACTTAGTTACCTTAATTTGGAGGATGAAGGGCCTAAAGAAATTGTAAATGCTCTAAAGTTGTCTGTACCTGGGTTGGAGGTGCTTGAATTGGCTGGTAATGAGATCACAGCTGCAGCTGCACCAGTTTTTGTCATATTGTTAGGTGCCGGTGCCGCACAAAATCTCAAGAAGTTGGGTTTGTCAGAGAACAATTTGAAGGATGAAGGCACCATTGTGATAGCGAAGGCAGTAGAGGAGCAAACTGGTCTTAGGGAGTTGGATTTGAGCAGCAACTTGATCCAAAGGGCTGGTGCGAGGACCTTGGCAAAGGCAGTGGTTAATAAAGAGGAATTCGAGTTGTTGAATATTAATGGCAATGCCATCTCTGATGTAGGGTTAGATGAAGTGAAAGATATCTTCAATGGATCAGATGTGCTTGGGCCGTTGGATGAGAATGATATTGATCTATTTCATGTATTGGATGAAGAGGGAGAACTCAAGGCAAAATTGAGGCATTTGAATGTTGAGTCCGAGGAGTAAAGTTAGGGTTTTATGTTAACTGGTCCTTAATATTGCTGCCAGTTAGTTTTCTTTATTTCTTTTGTTAGAGTTCAATTAAGAAGTCAAATTGGAATGCTGAATTAATTGCTCTGGTATTTTTTGTGCAAAATAGATTAGTTAACACAGGTTTCTAGTTTGAATTTCTATTTTTGACTTATTATTGTTTCTCTAAACTCCTTATCTTTACTAATGGAATTAGCTTTCTTTATCAAGCTATATATGGCTTACTTATTATTAGTTTAGGCATCTGTTCATGTGCTTTCACCCGCAATAGTCACCTTAATAGTTCGTTATCCCTTCTAGTTTCTTATGTTGATTGGTTGTTGGATTGCAAGCTGATACATTCAGGCGCATAGAAGGAAAGACAAAAGAAGAGAAGGCAATAATCATAGGCGTTGTAATCAATTGGAATTATATGATAAGTTTCCATAAGTACAATCATGTAATCTTTGTTGATTAGGATAGCTAGAAAAATGATTAATAACTTTCTATGTTTTGTATTATTTCCTAAAATTCTCTACTGGCTGCGCATATAGGTTTGATGCACACCTGAGACAAGAACATAGTGATAATCAGAAAAGCTTGTAATATCACTCTGCAACTTTTTCGAGTATGAAATAAATTAGGGAGGGAAGGGAGTTTCAGGAAGTGCTGTGTTCTTTGATATTCTTATTTTTGACATGGTATCAGAGCTCCAGGTTTGTGAGTCTTGGAAGTTTAGCAAACTGAGATGGGTGACGGGGAGAAGACCGGTACGTCTACCGATACAAGTAACCTTGAATCATCTGTTGAAACAAATACCTTGCTAGCAAAACTCACAGAACTGATTACCCTACAACAAGCACAGCTTCTAGCCAATAAACAACCTTCTCAAAATCCTGTTGTACTTGAGAACTCAGTGAATCCAAATCCAATTGATGTGAAGTTCAACGGCGCAAACTATGGACTGTGGTCCCAAAGCGTGGAACTCTATGTCAAAGGAAAGGAGCGCATGAGGCATCTCACCGACGCCCCACCACCACTATCTGATCCTCTATACAGCAAATGGGAACTAGATGACACTGCTGTGAAGAGCTGGTTAATTAATTCTATTGAAACAAATCTGCGAGGAGGGTTCATTCGACACCCTACAGCAAGAGGTGTATGGCGAGCAATAGCTACCACCTATTATGATGGAAATGATGCAGCCCAAGTATTTGCACTAAAGAGAAAAGTCAGTCGAGTTAAACAAGATGGAAGATCTGTTGGGGAACTCTATGGGGACTTGCAGACACTATGGCAGGAAATAGACTTTCGACGGCCAAATCCGATGGTGCACACAGAAGATATTGAGAAATTCAACAGCTTTATCCAAGAATCTCGGGTCTACACGTTCTTGGATGCACTCGATGACAACCTAGATCGGGTGAGGGCTGATGTACTACAAATTGTGCCCTTTCCCACTATTGAACAAGCATATGCACGGATGCGAAAGGAAGCAAACCGACAGATGGTAATGTTGAAAGGCGAGGGCTTCACACAGCAACCCGTAGCGATGGCAGCGAGAACAGGTAATCATTCAGACCTAAAGCTTGCAACTAATCGCAACATCCACAACTTTGATGGAAAACAGGGGTGCACTCATTGTGGAGGGGCCAAACACACGGCTGAGACCTGTTTCAAATTAGTTGGCTATCCTGAGTGGTGGGTGGAGCGAAAGCGCCGCCAGCAAGAAGGGAGAAGGGCTAGGGCTGTTGCACATACCAACCTAGCTGTCAATCATGGGTTGGAGGGAGCAGATCATACCCGAACTACAGGGTCAGAATTGACTCCTACACAGAACCGTGGGGGTGCTTCACTGCAGTTTGGCGCTGCACAAGTTGCGCCTACAGCTCCTGCCGCAACACTTGTTGCACATGTCGCTTCTGCTTATGGATCAAACCACCAATCTCTGCATGGCTCGAACCAGACAGGTAGTACTCAGGTGCAAACCGAAAAATCAGGTATGAATACAACTTGTTGTTTAACACAAGGGAATAGGTCGGTCCAGAAAGTAAACCAATGGGTAATCGATTCTGGTGCTACTGATCACATGACTCACTCAGAAAGAGATATGTTCAATATAATGAGCTCTTCTAAAACTGGAATTATTAATGCTAATGGTGATATATACCCGGTTAAAGGAATGAGAATAGTACCGATTTCTGGAAAAATAAATCTAAAGGATACATTACTTGTTCCATCCCTGTCTACCAAACTCATATCAGTTAGCAAAATTACCGAGGATTTAAACTGTGCAGTAACCTTATTCCCTGATTCATGTGTATTTTAGGATATTCTAACGAGGGAGGTCATTGGGCGTGGTTCTAAAAGAGATGGACTGTATTACTTTGACGATCTCTCTCCAAGCAAGGTCTACTTAACTACAACCACCTATGAAGAATCAAGAAATAAGATTTGGTTATGGCACAAGAGACTTGGGCACCCGTCATTTGGGTATATGAGAAAATCATCTCCTTCTTTATTTTTGGGTCTAGATCATGAGAACTTTGTCTGTGAAACTTGTATTAAGGCCAAGAGCCATAGAAATACTTACTTTCCTAGTACAAATAAATGTTTGTATCCCTTTGACTTGGTTCATAGTGATGTATGGGGACCATCCCCGATTATCTCAAAATCTGGGTGCAAATGGTTTGTTTTGTTTACGGATGATTGCACAAGAATGACATGGCTTTACTTACTCAAAACTAAGGATGAAGTTTCAATTATTTTTAAGAATTTTTATACGATGGTTCAAACACAATTTGAAAGGACCATTAAAGTGGTAAGAAGTGATAATGGAAGAGAGTATATCAATAAAAATTTGGATGAATTCTTCAAAACAAATGGAATTGTTCATGAAACTTCATGTGTAGGAACACCTCAACAGAATGGTATTGCAGAAAGAAAAAATCGGCACATTCTTGAAACTGCCAGGTCATTACTGTTTGAATATCAGGTTCCTGAATATTTTTGGGATAATGCAGTCTCTACTGCTGTTTATTTAATCAATAGAATTCCAGCAAAAGCAAATAATTTTCAGTCACCTCTTCAAGTTTTGGCCTCTTATGTAACTATACCATCGTATTTAAACTTAAGCCCAAAAATCTTTGGATGTGTTGCCTATGTACACATTCAAAAACATCTTCGATCCAAGGTAGAACTGTGTGCAGAGAAATGCGTGTTTTTAGGATTTGGCTCACACCAAAAAGGGTACAGGTGCTATAATCCTCAAAATCAGAAGTTTTTCACCACAATGGATGTGACCTTTATCGAGGATAAACCATACTTTACAGACACTCAAATTAATGGTCAGGGGGAGAGTAACAGTGACCATTCATTTTTTGAGTGTGTGGGCGCCGGACATGATACTTATGCCGTTCCAAGACAGGGTGAACTTGATCCGACTGAAGATGGGCAGTCTGGTTCTGAAATGATGCAGATGGATTCGGGTCCTGAGAGTGACTCGTGCATGCAGAGCATCTCGGGTCCAGTAAGTAACCCAGGTGTGGGAACCGAACTCACTCTTGTCCAGGAGTTGATGGATGAAGATGGAAACAACGGTGAGAGCAGTGATGTAGAAGAAGTAATACAGTCCAACTCTCAACCACAAGGCCCGAACTCCCTGTGGAATATCAATGAGGTAAGTTCCCTAAATCAAGAGTCTAATTTTCATAACAGATTACCTGCTAGGAGCAATCGTGGAGTCCCACCAAATCGGTACATACCTGAGGATGGAACCAGTAAAAGAGTGAAATACCCTATATCCAATTACACATCTTCTAAACACCTTCCTGAGAGATTAAGAAACCTTGTTTATAATGTTTCTTCAATACCTATTCCAGAAAGAGTAGAGGATGCTATGCATGATAAAGAATGGGTTAATGCTATGAGATTAGAAATGGATGCACTTGAAAAAAATCAAACATGGAAATTAGTTGACCTTCCTAAGGGAAAGAAAATTGTGGGTTGTAAATGGGTTTACTCTGTAAAATATGATGTCAATGGAAATATTGAAAGATACAAAGCTCGTCTGGTAGCAAAAGGGTATACTCAAACATATGGAATAGATTTCCAAGAAACTTTCTCTCCAGTTGCTAAACTAAATACCATACGAGTTCTGTCGTCGCTTGCAGCAAATTTTGATTGGCCATTACACCAGTTCGATGTGAAGAATGCATTCTTGCACGGAGATCTCCAAGAAGAAATATACATGGATGTTCCACCAGGATACACATACCAAGGAATGGGTAGAAAAGTGTGCAAACTGGAACGTTCCCTGTATGGACTTAAGCAATCCCCTAGAGCTTGGTTTGAGAGATTCTGTAGCGCGATGAAGGGATATGGGTTCAGTCAAAGCAACTCAGATCATACGCTATTCTATAAACCAAATCAAGGTAAGATTGTAATTTTGATTATATATGTAGATGACATGATTATAACAGGAGATGATCAAGCGGAGATACATGACCTGGAAAAAAAATTGTCAAAAGAATTCGAGATGAAGAACTTGGGAGGACTGAAGTACTTCTTAGGAATTGAGGTGGCAAGAAATCATAGCAGCATATGTTTGTCACAAAGGAAGTACGTGCTGGATTTACTCACAGAAGTTGGGATGCTTGATTGTAAGCCTGCTGACACACCTATAGTGCAAAATCTCAAACTTGGTATCAATCTAAACCAAGAGCCCACTGACAAAGAAAGATATCAGCGTTTAGTTGGTAAGCTAATCTATCTATCTCACACTAGACCAGATATAGCATATGCAGTGAGTGTAGTCAATCAGTTCATGCATTCTCCAAGCAAAGAGCATATGGAGGCAGTCGTGAGAATCTTGCGGTACTTGAAAAGAGCTCCTGGGCGTGGACTAGTTTTCAGAAAGAATGGTCACGTAGATGTGAAAGGGTACACCGATTCTGACTGGGCAGGATGCATAGATGATCGGAGATCGACAGCAGGTTACTTCATGTTTGTGGGAGGAAATTTGGTGACCTGGAGAAGTAAGAAACAGAAGGTTGTATCACTCTCAAGTGCTGAAGCTGAGTTTAGGGGAGTGGCCAAAGGAATATGTGAACTATTATGGATCCGGAGACTGCTCACGGAATTGGGATATGAGCCGACAAAGGAAATGAAGCTGTTCTATGATAATAAGGCAGCTATTGATATTGCCCACAATCCAGTATAACATGATAGAACTAAACATGTTGAGGTGGACCGGCATTTCATTCGAGAAAAGATTGACTCAAGAATAATTGAAATTCCATATATCAAAACTGGAGATCAGATAGATGATATACTCACTAAAGCAGTATCAAGTAGAGTCTTCAATGAGTTCATTAACAAACTGGGAATGATTGATGTCTATGTATCTGCTTGAGGAGGAGTGTTGGATTGCCAGCTGATACATTCAGGCGCATAGAAGGAAAGACAAAAGAAGAGAAGGCAATAATCATAGGCGTTGTAATCAATTGGAATTATATGATAAGTTTCCATAAGTACAATCATGTAATCTTTGTTGATTAGGATAGCTAGAAAAATGATTAATAACTTTCTATGTTTTGTATTATTTCCTAAAATTCTCTACTGGCTGCGCATATAGGTTTGATGCACACCAGAGACAAGAACATAGCGATAATCAGAAAAGCTTGTAATATCACTCTGTAACTTTTTCGAGTATGAAATAAATTAGGGAGGGAAGGGAGTTTCAGGGAGTGCTGTGTTCTTTGGTATTCTTATTTTTGACAGTTTTCCTATTGGTTCGTTATTTTGATCATAAAATGACCAGCATTGCCTATTCTTGTGCAATTATCAATGAGGTCAGCTATCAATAAGTACACTTTTCTTACAAGGAATTTCTATTCAATTTCCACTCACACCAGCTCAGTCAGATTCTTCTAAGGGAAAGAAAACAGATTAAATGAATTTGATACATAACTCATATATTGGGCATCTGATGATTCTGTTTTGCTATTACCTCTGAGACAGTGAGGCTACAAGATATCCTGTAAAAATGCTGAGAAGTAGATTCTGGCTCTACCCTGCTTACATCAGATGTCTGTCCCCCCACAAGTGCACACGCATCTGCATGAGCTCAGTGACAAGGATTTTTGCCTCTTCCTTGGAGCAAGGTCTGACTAACTTGAATGTGAATCATACTGGCAAGTAGATTGATGTCCACGGAAGAAGAATTTCTAGAAGCTGAGAAGAACCAAGATCGAGAGCCTTCTCAAACAGCAGACACCTCCTTTTTTATTTTTTTTGCCTTTTTTTTGTTGCATGGTAGAGTGTAACTTGAAGGTTTTAAATTGAAGGGATTACTAGTTGTTTCCAGAACTGTGCAGGAGCAGGACCAAGGAGTAAATTGACCATCTGCTGGTACCGGTGGCTTACTGTAGTTTTGCTGACTAGTCTGGTCTGGTAGTGAAATATACCAGATTACCAGCCAGGGTTGCAATTATTGGGTAAATAAAGTTTCTTAAAGATTTAAGTTATGCGAACTTGTGCAATTTAATGATTTGAGCCTATTATCATAGTCTAGTTCAAACTTTCTTCTTTTTTTTTTCTGTGACTTAACATATATACAGGACAAATAACCAGTCACTGTATAACCTTGAACTGATGGATTAGGTGGACATTTTGCACTTTATATTCTTATTAGATCTCACTTTACTTGTCCTGGTGTGTAAACATCATTCTAGTTTGTAAATGGGAGGGGATTATTTTTATAGAGGTGTGCCAACTGGGGACTCGCAACACTATCATCATGTTACAATTTCTCTAGATCCTAAATCTGGCAAAGGAGTTGATATCTTAATTTTTTAAGAATATTTCAATAAATGTAAAATTCCAATGCAAAAACTGTACTTTATTTTACTAGAGTATTCCATTCTGATTTATGTCTGGTCTAAATCAGTTGATGCACTTAAAACATCTCTCGAGGAGTCCGCCCTCAAAACACATGATGAGCTATGCAAGGTTCTTTTTTATTTAATTTCATTTTCCCTTTGAAAAATTTATGTAGAATTGTACAAACCTTTTGTTTCATATAATGAAACGGTAACCTTTAGGTTACTTTTTTGAACAAAAAATTATGTAGAATATTGCTCCATAAAAACCTTTATTCAGATAATTTGTAGATGGTGTCACAATTTTAATTTGGCTTATTAGCATAACCAGGGGCACAGATGTTAATTTGCCCTGAGTGGGAACAACTGAACAACTTAGTTTGTTGATAAAGATATAGAAGATTTTAGGTGAGAATATTCTACTCATTTCTTTTTTTTGAGGGCTTGTTGGCGATAGCCAACTTGCAGAAATTCATTAATAAGAAAATTATGTACAGCGATACAAAGTGAGGAAAAATAAAACAAGCACGAGAAAGAAAAGATTGCAGCTAAGAAACCTAATTACAAAACTACAAAACTAAAAACTAAGCATGTAGCTTCCAAAGATCTAAAGTTGCCACAATCTCTCTCAAAAGGAGGTAGTTCCGAAAATTCTGGCATTTTGCTCTTTCTATAAGCCCCAAGAAACTGCCACCCAAATAATGTCCCATTGTTTGCCAATTGCGATCCTGTTATGTAGCCAAAAGTCAACCATATTCTACTCTTTTCACACAAGACAAAAATAACAAAAACGTAAGAATGATGGCTAGTTGTATGTATTTCTGAACTGCAGAAGAACTACTTAAGTTGGCTCATTTGGTAATTTAGTTATATTCTGAAAGCAGTTTTCTTTGCCTGTAATAGCTGAAATTTTGAATTTTATGTTTTTGTTGTTATGACGATTGATGAGGCAGTCAGTAAATTGGATAGTGGTTCATCGAGCCATGATGGCAATCAAGGATGTTGATGGCATGATCCTGAGTATTATGATATTCTCATGAAATGAGATCTCTTGGCATCATAATTATTTTAGAAAAAGTGAATTTCTGATTTTACTGACATCATGGATCATCCTTCTTTTCCTTGTTTGTAGTTTTGTTTGAATTACATGTTGCCTGCAAATAGTCGATGATAGTTTGGGATAGTCTAGAGTAGAATATAAATTTAAGAAATGGGTCTAAACCAGGTTTTAGAATGAGGCATCTACGGTACCATTTTGATCAGGAGAATTCCAGCATATATTCTAATTCGGTTCCAGCATTGCTTAGAAAATGTGTTCCGTGCATTTTTAGGGTTCAACTTTTTTGTTTGTATTAATTAAATAGTTCAGGATGAATTAATGGTGCATTTTGATTTTATAAATGATGTAACAGTCAAGCTTAGTTGTAGAATCTAAAAGTGAATTGTGGGAGTAAATTGTGCAGTGTAAGTCGTATTGTTAAGCGATAGGTTTGAAAAACTCTATTGAGATTAAAAACTGAAAATAATAGTTACCTCCTAACTATATTTAATCGTCAGGTACTTGTATAGAGGATTAGCTACTGGCTACAGGAGATAGGCCGACATGTAATCAGTGTCTCAGAATTCATGAAATGCTTACAGAGAAAGCAGGGTTAGGCTGTATTCTTCGTTCTCTTTGTGATATTGTCAGCACAGTCTAATAATATTTAGAAAACATCAATTCTTTGTACAATTATTGTGGTATATCTGTAGTTAGAAATTTATATGCTCTGTGAGAATTGGTGAACTCAGTTGCTTGAATCGGACAAAAAGTATTTCAGTGCTAATTAGTAACATCAATGCTTCTTTTTTAATATTCATTTGTTGAATTTATGGCAATTTTTTTGTTTTTACATTGTTCGAAACATTTGTTCAGTTGTTCTATGAGGAAGCAATGACTAGTGGCGTGACAAAGTTCTTTATGATATTTAAATCTAGGAAACAAGTAACCATCATTCGAATGTAAGATTAAGCTCATAAAATGCCGCATAGTGAATCTTCTTTGGACTGGGAATGATGAAAAATATTTCTAAGCCATAGGCCCAGAAGTAATCTAAATGTCGTGTTCTGTGCGGACCGATTTTACATAAAGGCCAAGGCTTAAAAAAAAAGCAACATTTATGGTTTTTTATTACTAATCTCTACTATATTAAAAGCACCAATGGAAAGATGTAACATCTAAGGATACAACCTTGGTCTGAACAATCTGCACCATTAATTAATTTTAATTTATAATCTGAACCATTAATTGTTAAAACAAACATTTGATCTGTGGTCCGGATTACAGCGCAGAATGAAGAGTGTTTCAATCCTTGGTTCGTTTCATTTGATCGCAACGCACAGAAGCGCTAGCGGAACGAACGTTCGCTTGTTATAATGCGTTCTCCGATTCGATTCCTTGTGAGAGCGTTTTTTTTTTATTTTCAGCGCCTCACCCACCCAAGTCCCACGGATCGCCACCCTCACCCAAGACCGACGGATAGCCACCTCCGCTCGAGAGTCCTGATGCGTATACTATTTTCAAATTTTAATTTGGCGCTTGATTTACTTTTCTTCCCTATTTAACCAACGATGCATCAACGAGAGCAGTTCCGATTGTGGCACCTCCTCTCCTAGCGGTGCGTCTCTCTCTCTCTCTCTCTCTCTCTCCTCGCCTACCGGTGCGTCTCTCTCTCTCTCTCTCTCTCTCTCCTCGCCTGTAGTAACTAATACATTTGTGAATTAAGAATAGTAAGGCCCTGATCACAATCAACTTTTTGGATGTATCTTCCATCTCCAACCTAATATGCCAGTTTTTTGTGGTAATAAATGTTAAGTAGTATTCAAGTTATACTGATTTATCACAATTTTATAAATCAAGGAAAAATTACCCGAGTATCATGGAAATCAAGAAGCTCTGAGGAGGACCTAAATAAATGGTTATACTGTTTCGTTTCGTTATAATTGGCCTTATTCAAGTTATACTGATTTATCACATCTTCGTGTAATATTTCTGTGCCCTATGCTGATATGCCTAAATCACAATTTGGCTTAAAATTGAAACACATAATAAGTCAACTTGTATGCACTACAAATTGGTTCACTACCACATACCAGTTGTGAGCCAGAGGCGAAATTTCGGACCGATTTCGGGGCCATTTCGGTCCGAAATGCGTCGGAAATTATGTAAATAATTTATTTCCTTATTTTGTTTTAAAGCAAAAATAGAAACAATAATTATGGCCACCTATATTTCTATAAAGGTGCGTCCCTTCCTGCAGAATCTATCTTCTTCCTCTCTCTATCTCTCTTGTACTCGAATTATTGAAAAGAAATAAAAAATGGTGGTGTGTGTGTGTCGTGGACGTAGGTACAACTTGTACTGAACCACGTAAAAATCTTCGTGTCTCTCTGTGTTATTTTTTCTTCTTTATAATCTTCTTTACATGGTATCAGAGCGGTAGGTTCTGAGATCTGTTGATTTAATAGTTGTGCGAGCGACTGCATAACTTGACTCTTCGTCTTTTTTTTTCTTTCTTTCTTTCTCTGTGCGAGGTACTGCACAGACGTCCTCTCCCTCGTGCGAGTTACTGCACGAGCGATTGATTCTACTTCTTCTTGACTGGATCTCGCCGAAACCTCGACGAAACCCTAAAATTTCGGACCGAAATCTACCTTTTTCGGACCGAAATTTATCCCTCTCCTGACCTAAAACCATGAATCCTTCAACCGATTCCAACCCTAAATCACCTGAACCTACACCTAACCCACCAGATGCTATGGCCCTTATCCAGAGCCTGAACGAGACTCTGTCCCAGTTGCTTACATAACCGAGACCTCCACCAAACACCCAAAGCCAAGAAGGTTTCACCTCCGCGATGTCGATCAAGCTAGATGGGACGAACTTCTACCTTTGGTTGCAGATGCTGAAGATGAAGCTCAACGGACGAGACATATTGGGTCACCTTGATGGTTCGACTCGGCCAAAGCCTTCGGACGAGGAAGCCTATAAGCGTTGGTCCGTGATGGATTCTCAGGTGAAAGACTTCATGATCAACTCTATGGACTCATCACTAATAGGTAACTTCTTACCTTACTCTACTGCGAAAGAGGTCTGGGATGCAGTCAATACCTCGTACTTTGATGGTAGTGATTTGTCTCAGGTTTTGGACCTCAAAAGGAAAATTAGTAAGGTCAAACAGAATGGTAAATTGGTCCAGAATTTTTACAGTACCCTCCAAGGGCTATGGAAAGAATTAGACACCCGCAGACCAAATCCCATGGAATGCCCAATTGATATTGAAAAATTCCAGAAATTGGTACAAGAAGATAGGGTACTAACCTTTTTGGATGGCTTAGATGATAAGTTGGACCAAATTCGGGCTAGTGTCCTCCAAATGAAGTCTCTTCCTACAATAGAGGAGGCGTTTGCCCTTGTTAGAAAAGAAGAACGGAGGCAAATGGTTATGTTGAGCGGAGGAGAAGTTGGAGATAATTCTTTGGCCATGATAGCAAAGACCCAAACCTTGAACTTCCAGAAACCCAACTACCCTCCAAAACAAAACAATAAAAAACCAGTCCCACCTGGAGGGTGTACCCATTGTAAAAATCCAAAACACTCGGTGGAACAATGTTTCAAGTTGATCGGGTATCCAGACTGGTGGGAAGAGAATAAGAAGAAGAAGCAAGGCAATGCACACGTGGCGAAAGCCGTGGCCACAGATGGAAGGGCCCCACCAACTGCGAATCTGGCTGGTTTGGGCCCTGGCAGTGACAATTTCGGACCGAAATCTGTTGGAAAACTTTTTATTTTGCTTTCTGTCGAGATGAATGAAGGTAAAGTTTTTGCTTTAAATACATCTGGTACTGACTGCTCTTGGATTATTGATTCAGGGGCAACCGATCACATGACATACAACAGGGAAGACTTGGTAAGGGATTCGGTTTCAAGAAGAAATGAAATTGTTAATGCAAATGGCGAGGTCCATCCAGTCACAGGGGCTGGAGAAGTCCAATTTTCTTCTTCCTTAACTCTTTCAAATACACTCTTGGTTCCCTCACTTTCATCCAAACTCTTGTCTGTAGGACAGTTATGTGAAGAATTGAATTGTGTGGTATTCATGTATCCTCGGTTTTGTCTTTTTCAGGACCTCTTGACGAAGGAGATTCTTGGTCGTGGTATTAAAAGAGGAGGACTGTATCATTTAGAAGACTTGGCTGCTGGACAAGCAAATCTATCTGCTGGATCGAACTTGAGTAGGAAGTCTTCTATTTGGATATGGCACAGGCGCTTAGGTCATCCATCTTTTGGGTACCTAAGAAAACTTTACCCTAGTTTGTTTTCTGGTTTTGAGAATGAGATTTTTAACTGTGATGTGTGTATCAAATCTAAGAGCCATCGAGCTCATTTTGCTAAGATTTTGGATGATGATAATAATAAAGCTCCTTTTGATTTGATTCACTCTGATGTTTGGGGACCTTCCCCGGTTGACTCCTTAATAGGAAATAGATGGTTTGTCTTATTTGTTGATGACTGTACTAGAATGACTTGGGTTAATGTGGTAAAACAGAAAGCTGATGTACCACTAGCCATTACCTCCTTTGTTACCATGGTGAAAAATCAATTTGATAAGACTGTCAAAGTATTTAGAAGCGGCAATGGAAGGGAATTTGTCAACAAAACACTAGGGGAGTTTTTCAAAACCAATGGGATTATACATGAGACTAGCTGTGTAGGTACACCTCAACAAAATGGTAGGGCAGAGCATAAGAATAGGCAAATTCTAGAAATGACCAGGGCACTGATGCTAGAAAATAGTGTTCCTCATTCTTATTGGGATCATGCAGTCACCTCAGCGGTGTATTTGATTAATAGATTACCTTCTGTGGCACTTAAATTTCAAACACCATTGCAAAAGCTCTCAACCTACCACATGATCCCTTCTGTACTCAATATCCCACCAAAAGTGTTTGGGTGCATAGCTTATGTCCACATCCAAAAGCATTTGCGCTCCAAACTTGATCCTTGTGCTGAAAAATGTGTGTTCATAGGCTATGGGCAACATCAAAAGGGTTATAGATGTATGAATCCAGTCTCTAGGAAGGTGTATACTACAATGGATGTGACATTTATTGAAAATGAAGGGTATTTTAACAAAAATCAGACCTATTCTCAGGGGAAGAGTATGATAGAAAATGAGTTCTGGTTTGATTCAACAAGAGATGGAGTTTTTAGTACAGAACATGTCAATTTCGGTCCGAATTCTGCCCATTTCGGACCGAAATTAGGTCTCTGCCCAGAAGGACAGGTCAATTTCGGTCCGAATTCTGCCAATTTTGGTCCGAAATGTGATGATGAAGTTGAAATTTTGAACCTTGAGGTGGACCCACTGGTCAATTCGGGTCCATCAGAAGAGGACTTGGAAGAAGAAGAGATGATACAATCTCCTATCTCACCACATGACCAATCTCCTGAGTCAGAGGTAAGTAATTCTGAACCTGTTACTACTACCCCTGGTTATCAGTTACCTTTCAGGATCAACAGAGGCAGACCACCTAAGAGATACAGACCAGATGAAAGTGGTGAGGGCAGGTATGCAATGGCAAATTTCATGACTATGTCTCACATGCCAGAACCAGTGAAGGACTTTGATAGAACTCTTGCATTAGTTCACATTCCAAGTAATCTGAATGAAGCTCTTAGTGATCCAAAATGGGTGGATGCAATGAAGACAGAGATGGATGCACTGGAGAAAAATGACACTTGGGAATTGGTGACAAGGCCAAAAGACAGAAAGGTGGTAGGCTGCAAATGGATATTTACAGTTAAATATGGGCCCACTGGAGAAATTGACAGGTATAAGGCAAGACTGGTGGCAAAAGGCTACTCTCAGACATATATAGTAGACTATCAAGAGACTTTTTCACCAATAGCAAAGCTGAACACTGTTAGGATTCTACTGTCCATTGCAGCAAATCAAGACTGGCCACTACACCAGTTTGATATGAAAAATGTGTTTCTGCATGGTGACATTGATGAAGAAATTTATATGGACATCCCACCAGGATGTGGTCACTCAAGCAATCAGTCTCTTGTTTGCAGGTTGAAAAAGGCGTTGTATAGTCTGAAATAGTCTCCTAGGGCCTGGTTTGGAAGATTTTGCAGTGCTATGAAGGGATATGGATACACCCAGAGTGATACTGACCACACCTTATTCTTCCTCAAGAATAAAGGTAAAATTATTATCTTGATAATCTATGTTGATGATATGATAATCACAGGTGATGATTCTGAAGGAATCCAAGATCTAGAAGATAAACTGTCCAAAGAGTTTGAAATGAAGAATCTAGGAGGGTTGAAGTATTTCCTTGGGATTGAAGTTGCACGCAATAAGGAAGGTATTTCTTTGTCTGAAAGAAAGTATGTGCTTGACTTGCTTGCTGAAACAGGTATGTTGGAATGCAAACCTGTTGACACACCAACCAAACAGAACTCCAAGTTGGGTGTGTTCCCGGACCAGGCACCTACAAATAAGGATCAGTACCAGAGATTGGTAGGGAGACTCATTTACTTGTCATATATTCAGCCTGATATTGCTTATGCTGTGTCTGTGGTGAGTCAGTTCATGCATGCTCCCAGTGAGCAACATATGGAAGCTGTCATGTGGATTTTAAGGTATCTCAAGGGATCCCCAGGACGAGGCATATTCTTTAGGAGGAATGATCATCTTCAGGTTGAGGGATATACAGATTCTGACTGGGCTGGAGATGTGACAGATAGGAAATCCACGTCTGGATACTTCACATTTGTTGGAGGTAACTTGGTTACCTGGAGAAGCAAGAAACAAAAGGTGGTAGCTTTGTCAAGTGCAGAGGCAGAGTTCAGAGGAATTGCTAAAGGTTTGCAAGAATTACTGTGGATAAAAAGAGTACTCAAGGATCTTAGCCTCTATGATGACAGGAAAATGAAGCTGTTTTGTGACAACAAGGCAGCTATTGCAATATCTCACAATCCGGTGCAACATGATAGGACCAAGCACATTGAAGTGGATAGGCACTTTATTCGACAGAATTTAGAAGATAAAGTCATTAGCATTCCTCACGTGAGAACTGACGAACAATTGGCGGATATACTGACCAAAGGGGTATCCAGTACCATATTCCAGGGAGTGATTTGCAAGTTGGGCATGCAAGACATCTACATACCACCTTGAGGGGGAGTGTGAGCCAGAGGCGAAATTTCGGACCGATATCGGAGCCATTTCGGTCCGAAATGCGTCGGAAATTATGTAAATAATTTATTTCCTTATTTTGTTTTAAAGCAAAAATATAAACAATAATTATGGCCACCTATATTTCTATAAAGGTGCGTCCCTTCCTGCAGAACCTATCTTCTTCCTCTCTCTATCTCTCTTGTACTCGAATTATTGAAAAGAAATAAAAAATGGTGGTGTGTGTGTCGTGGACGTAGGTACAACTTGTACTGAACCACGTAAAAATCTTCGTGTCTCTCTGTGTTATTTTTTCTTCTTTATAATCTTCTTTACACCAGCTACATGCTGTACCTGTGATTCTCAAACTGTTATTTACTGGTACCATCTGGTATTAACTTATTTCAATCTTTACAGGATTGAAGCACTTCTTGGAAGTGGTTTGAGGCAAGGTCAGGTGATTGAAATAGCGGGGCCCTCCTCGTCTGGCAAAACACAAGTAAACCTTTATTTCTTCTCAAATTGCTGAATTTTGCATTTTTGGAAATTTGGTAATGAGCTTTCAGTCAAATAGGCAGTCTCATCATTAATTATGTAGGTGTGTCTCTCTTCTGCCACTCAAAAAAAAAAAAAGACTTTGAGCTGTTTTTGCTTAAATCTCCTTTTGCGAATTTCATGATTAATGATGTGTTTCATATTTGGAAACACATTTGCATTATTTTATTTATTTCTTAGTTTTGGCAGAAGATAAGCTTGATTTCACAAATATTGTGTATAAAACGTGATACATGCAATGTTAGCTTTGAATGAGTGTGATTCAATACTTTGTGGTTGGCTGTAATCCTTCTTGCTGCAACTGATCAAGAAAAGATAGAACTAAATCCTGCTTTTTTTCTTTAAAGTAGTTTACAAATGATGAATGGTATAGAATTGTTCTTTAAAACAATGGCTGCTTAGATATTGTTCTTTAGACATACAGTGTTGTAACTTCCACAATAAATCTAATTTTTTTTGTTTTGGACCTTGTGATTGGTATAGAATTTTCATAACAAGTTTATCTGAATCTTAGATGAGACATGCTCCTCTGGAATAATGATTGATGGAATGTAATTCTCTTTTTCAATTGGATTTGTTCGTTTCTTTGTTTTGTTTAGACTATGCATGCCTTAATCTTCAATTAATTCATGAATATCTATTGTGCACTATTACTGTGTTATCAGTGCTCTTTTATTTTTTTTCCATCAATATATACAATTTTGTGATCAGTTGAAATGAGGGTTACCTAGGGCCCATTAACAATTGCTTTAGAATGAAATGATAACGATGGCTTTATATTTACAATTGCTTGTTTATGAGGTGGCTAGCAGGGAGATGCATTGTTTCTTTCTCAATGGGCTTGTGTTGTTCTTTTGTTGAACCTTTGTTGTTTATATGCAGGCTCTCTGTCAATACCAAACATCCCCCAATTGAAATGTGGGGTGTTTATTCTAATTTAGTTTTTGGATGGGAATGGGGTATAATTGTTGGCTTCTGTTAGCACTTTAGTTCATTGTTTATGAAAAGAAATATCATGTATTCGGCTTGATAATAAATATATCCTGTCCGATTGATTGTAGGATTTGAATACTATGATGCCTATATACAAGCTAAGTCATCGCATGTATGCTGTTAGGGGCACACAAGCTTCAACAACCATGGACGCTCCTATGATTTTCCTGGTAAATACCAATCTGAATTCATAATGGTCAAAAAAATGCGATCAGGAACCTACTATTATTAATCATAACAGTTCCTTTTTTTTTTTTTAGGTAAATACCAATTTGAATTCATAATGGTCAAATAAATGCAATCGGAACCTACTATCATTAATCATAACAATTTCTTTTTTTTTATGCTTTGTGTTTGACTAGATGCAGCCCCTTCATCCGTTGAGTACGATGGATGCTACGGTTCGACAAGGAAGGGGTCAAACTTTGCATCACAATAGATATGTTGGACGAACCGAGCATCTCTATCGAAGGTACAATTTGCATCCCAATGTATTCCAATAATTTTTCTATTGGATACAATTCTGGTTTACATTACAAACATAACCAACATACATTTAGATGCTATATCACAACTAAATCCAATTGGGGAGAGAGAGAGAGAGATTTCTCAAATTTAAAACAACTCATAGATAGCACTCAATAACTTTCAAAAATGAAAAGGAAACAAAAACTAAAATATAAAAAGAACGAAAATTGACCTTAGATAATATCTGTATAAAGACTATGTCAACTCCATCCGTCAGTATTTTAGCCTATCTCATGACAAATTACACACAAATTGCATAGTTGAGTGATAGGCCACCTACTGTGAGCTAACCACTAAGCTGGTTTTAAAGCATCCGTTTCCCCTTTTGGTTTGGCAGGAATTTAGGATCTATTTAACTCTCCTTGTGTATATGGATCTTTTTTCTTTACTTGTCCGCCTAAATGATTTTGATGGATTGATTTATCCTTCTTCTTCTAGGTAATTAAGTAATAAGAAGGGAATTTTTCTAATGCAAATAACAAGTCACTGAAATCGCTCCCAAAATAATTTTCACTGTAACTCTCTTATGAAGTATGGCCGAAAAAGGCCATGAAAATCTACTCCTTTAAAACATGCAACTGGCATTGAAGATTGCTCATGTGTAAAATATCATTTTATCATTACTTAATAATATTTTACTACAATATTTTAAATAGAAATTTACCTGCCCCATAATCTGAAATGTAAGGTGTCAATTAAAAATTTTGGTGCCAAATAGAGTGAAGATTATAATATAAACTAGCTATAGCATCGCGCTTCGCGCGATGAAAGATGAACCTAAATTGATTTTCTAATTGTTTATTTTTTTAGCAAGAAACTAAACTCTTGCTATGATCACCATATATTTTTTAAAAAAGAATTGTTTATCATTTAAAATCCACTTGAAGTAAAAAACACATACATACAGGCTCACAAACTCTTGCTATGATCACCATATATTTTTTTTTTTTCGACAAAGTTTGCATGTATTCTTTTTCAGGCTGTATCAGAATAACCATGACATTTTACAGATTAAGGCATGTGCAATTTGTGAGTCCAATGTGCTTACTATCGGCATGATGCTGGACAGTGTACATAGTTTCAATGCCCCTCAAATACCAGAGGGTAAGATGTGTATAAATAAAAACAAAAGATGAATTTAAGGAAGTGAAACAAAAGGAGAAAGACGCACCAATAGAATATGATGGTTCAGCCGAGGCATAAGAAAAAGCTCGCTCTGCCGACAACATCTCTTCTTGTATTGCCCTAACTGTATCAGTTTTAGCTCAAACTGGATTTAGGATACTTATTATAATTTTATAGCAACTCTAATATTCTATTATAATTATACAAAGGCAAGTTTCGCAAGCTTTTGAGGATCATACGAATATGTTATCATCTTTACAAAATCATTGAATATCTTTTCAAAATTTTTAAAATAAAACCAAGCAGAATTTATCTAACCAAGTTGGATCCTTGAAGTTCCCTCATAACTTCATGCCATCCTCACTTATTGCTTTGATCTGAGAAATAAAAATACCATGTAACATGTTCTAGTAGGAATCAAGATTTCAAATTACATGTTCAAGTAGATAAGAATAGCATATCTGGATTTTTCTAAATAAAAAAGGCGGTTTATGGCATTCTGTCTGAGCTTTATGGGTTTCACTCTTCTTAAAATGCGGTTTTGTTTAAATAACACACCAATATAACTTTTGTTATTTTCAATTGATTCTATCCAAAGAGGCAATGATTGGAAAAACCATAATGAAGTTCTGCTTTACAGTTTGTAATATTTAATCATAAATTAATCTTTGGATGCGTCAACCAATAAGGATAATCTAAATGGAATTCGGAGCTCTGTGCCAGTACCTTTTCATGTTGATGCACTTTCCTTCATAAAAGGCACCAGTTTATTGCACATGAAATTAGTCCAGTATAGTGGTCGGCCTAGAAAAGGGTGTTAGCAAATCAAATTTACATATGTAATATTTCCAAAAGTAATAACTCCAAAACGTTTTATGTTGTCTAATTTCTGTAAAATAGCGAGAAAAAGAAACAAATAACAAATTCAAACTAACAATTATATCCAAAGAATAAGTGATTTTCTTAGTTGCAGCTCTCGATACTCCAACACAATATGAGAGAAAGTGTTTAGGGATGTTCAATTGTGAGGTTTTCATGCAAACATATTTATTTTCTTAGAAGTAAATAGCTCGTAGACAATTCAAAATTCAACCTGGAAAAAACACTAATTATCGATATTGTAGACAACAAATATAATCTGCATTTTCAATAGACCATATATCATTACATTACTATAAAACCTTGCAGTAATAGCAAGGCCAGTCCTGGTACGTCTTTTACATCATTTGTGGAAATCTGTATAGCACATTACCATATGATCAGGTAATCATACAATTAGCACGGGGCTTGCCTACTTTGTGTTTTGTATCATACTGTCACATGTTGGACATCAAAAACTCCATCGACCAACCGATAAGTTAACTAAATCAATTTACTGTTAGCAAATGTAAATCCTGATCTGTAACTGGTACTAATGTTGATCAGATATCCATGCAGCTAACCTAAACCAAAACTTATATGGAATAACTTGAATCGAAAGATCGTACCTTAAAAATAATTCATAAAAGCATATTTCTTGTCCCTATAGAATTATAGAACCTTTGAAGCTCAATGCTATAAAAAGGGAGAAAAAAAGAAAAGTAAAAATAGGGGAAAATTTTCATACCTAAAAAGATCCTAATGCACTGGTACAAACCAGTCAATGTAGCCAATCATAAACCTAATTAAGGAGGAAAGTAATATTTTTTTAAAAGAAACTTGATAGTGGCTACTAAGGAAGAAGTAGTACTTGTACTAAGTAAAAGCGTTTAATAAACTCTACACCACCTCCTAACCTGATGTATTTCAAAAGATATGATTAGCAATGTATCCATAATTTTTCTATCCATGTACAGGTGGGAATAAGAAAAGGGTATTTCAGTCGTTCTAAAGATAATAGGAAGACCATAAATATTAGAAGAAAGGAGCACGAAAGATTTAGCTAGTTCTGATGGAGGTTACCATATATTTTGTTTCCTGTTTAGATATCCATCGATCCATAAGAGATACATGATAATTGTAATAGTTTGTCAATTTCTTCATAATCAAACCATTAGAAATAGAATACATGAAAATAACTCAATATGCTAAATGTATTCTCTTGCAGTAAGAGAGATATGGTATGGCCAAAGTAATTATAGTATATTCGAATATTTTTTTTACAGTTCCTAAGAATTGTATTTCAAAAGCATGATTGTTCTTCAATATTTTTGCAATTGGCCATAAAAAAAATGGAATAAAATAAAAAAAAATACCATGACACTCAATAGGATGAGGCTCTGACACTGTCCATAGCAAACTTTATTAGCACCTTGTGCTCCATACGTTTCTGCAACTTAGCTTGACCAGTGCTGGATGTTTGTATTTTTTTTTTTGTTTTTCCTATAAACTTAAAACCAAAAACACAAATTAGGAATTTAAAAGACAATTGAAACTATTCACTGAACAATTACCGGTATAGATTAACATAGTTATTTAAATAAAATGAAGCCAGTCACAAACAATAGCAAAGCAAATAACAATCAAATTATTATCTCCGCTGATTGGATGTCTGATATGCACAATTAAATTTAATAAAATAACATAGACACTTTTGACTATAATTAATCTCATGAATGACGTAACTACTATAGCTCCATGTGGTAGGCAAAATGATTCAAAGACCAATTGCAAAACTGATTTTAAGCAAGGAAATCAGCGCAGGATGAGATAGAAGGAAAAATATTTCTTCCTAACTACTTGTACGTTTTCAGAAAAACGAAATTTATAGCTATTATCCTCTTTAAAAGCAACCTATCTCCTTTATCGGTTTATATCCAGAAATACAAAATTCCATGTAGAAGTAGATGGCAGGATTTCTCAGGAATTGCTAAATACAACACCTTTTTGCTATTGCAGTAGATTTTTTACTAAACTAAAATACCCTTCAATAAACTGGTATTAGCAAATCTAGGTCTCTCCCCATCACCATCATGAGGCAGACAACTTAACTAAATATACGCAAAACTAAAGCAAACAACTGGAACGTTTATTCTCCCATTCACTGCTACAATTGCACAGTGTAAAATGAAGAGAAGCAGGATATCTACACACTCACTAAAACAAACACAAATATATCTAAAAATTAATGATCCATGGTGTCGATAAGTTGACCAAAGCATATCAATTTTTTTTTTTTTTTTTGTAGAAAATAGAAAAGTAAGAAAGCTATGATAAGGCAACAAATTACCTCAAGGAAGCAGGGCCTTCACAAACCAAAAGCAAGGGTTTGCTGAGAGCACCTAAGCCCCTCTATTGTCCTGTAATATGTAAAAGAGAGAGAATGAAGAAAGAAATAGGGCTAAAAATTATAGAATTATAATTTGTTGATATCAGATTAGATAGTCAAATAGAAAAATGTAATTGAGATGTCCAATTGCACTTAAACACGATAAGTAAGAAGAATTAATATTTGTATGTACTTGAAGCTCACCAAATCAGTTAATTCAAAGGACAGCCTTAGCCTTAAATTTCACTCCATAATCGTGTTGCAACCACAAATCAATAAGAAAGAATGTAAAACCGTTAGATACATCTATTTAAAAAACCATCAGCATATTATTAAAATAGTTTTTACTTTAAAAATCAAGCAAGGTGAACTTTCTGGAAACCTACTTTTCTCATAGCACTTGTATCGGGAAACTGAATATTACCAATACTAACTTGTATCAGTTTTTATACCTTTAGAAAAGCACCATGTCATTCGTGCTAATAAGAAATTTTGCACCAGAAGTTGAAGCGCCGAACATTTACCTCATTTTTTTTAATCCAAAGCTAATAGATACGAATTATCATAATAAAAACTCATATGTTTGTTCTGAAAATTTTATTTGTTTGTTGTAAATCTGCACAAATACATTGGTAGATACAAATCAATCCAATGATAGGAAATAATTACACTGAAAATGAAATGACATTATTGATATTAATCTGACCTAAACACACATTCATTTTAACCTCAGAATTTTGACTTGAGTGTTCTACCAAACACATGGAGAAACTAAAATGCACACAAAAAATTTTAAAAATATTTCAGTACCTTGGCTTTGCACTATTCACCATTTTTATAGCTACCTTGACGAACTCATTTTGACATCCACCACAATCTCACCCTCATTCAGAGCCCCTACAAAAGTCCAAATCACAACACAGTGGGTCAACATTTTATTTCATCTAAAGTAAAAATCAAAATTAAATAAAATTTTCCTAACATACTCCAAAGTTGTAGATATCTATTTGTAAAAAAATTAAATAAGAAAAAAAAAGAGGAAGACAGCTTTTTCTCGATCTGTCCTCATTGAACTATAAATTCTGAATCTTGAACTAATTCAACACTTTAGCATTTTATCAGCTAGCATGCAAAGCTCTTAAAGGAGGGAAAACAATACATGTTAAACGCCACCAGTTTCAAAAACTCTAGCTCGAAAGGCTAATGGATCATAACCTCGCTTGAACCCAGATTCCACCACCTCCACCCCTAGCTAAGACTTCCGCACTCTCTTTCCTTTTTCTAACTTGTATAGAACAAAGCATATATGGACCTGTGAAACAGCAAAGATCTAAGAAGCATAATTTACTGGCAACAAAGAACTAAACAAAGAAGAAGAAAAAAGAAAAGTAGCAATGAAAACCTGTGAAATACCTTGGAAAGCAGCAGAAATCCACCAGAAATAACCGCAGATAACCTGAAAAAAAGTCACCAAAGAAATCAGGAACGGAAATAACACCAGGACCTAACCAAACCACATAGACCAGAACAGAAAAGAGCGATGAAAACAACAAAACCAAACATATAAGTACCAGACCAGGCCTAATAACAGCCAAAAGGTCCGAACAGGCAAGGACCAACAGCAAAAACGAAACCAGGAAAAAAATTGAGAGAGAGAAACAGACAGGACCTACCAAAGAAAGAAGGGAGAAAGGAAGGAGGAGCACAGCAGAAAGGAAGCTGCAATCTCTCGCAAGCAAACAGTGCGATCTAGACTCTTCCACAGCGCGCACAAAGGGAGAATTGATTTTGGCACCACTTATAAGTGATACTTCACCACAAGATTTATCAAAATGACAAAAATACCCTAAATAGGTGGTTCCCAAATGTATACCTAAAATGACCAATTGTCTAATCATTCTTTGCTATTATCCTTTAAGACAATTTATTCCAGTATTGCCTCACACTACCGTGATTATCCGCAATCTTCCTCATTCTTTGAGTACTGTACGGTCAGGATAGTTTTTTTGGTTGTACTTTTATAACTTGTATTATAGGTTAATATCCAGAGATTGATTTATTCCAATTATAATTCTGACATAGTCGCACCCTTAATGCCTACCTAGAACAGAAGAAATTTAGAAAGCCATAAAAACAAACCTTGCTCTGATACCAATATGGTGAAAACTTCAACTTCAGGATCTCAACAACTCAAAAATTATGAACTATGTAAGTGTAAAATTTAAGAGTGGAAATTATTGGAAAATATTTATTATAGCGGAAGTTTTTGTTACAAGAGAAGAAAAGATGATTACTAAGTTGGGTGATACCCCCTTAGTGAAACATCCTGCTGTTTATATAGAAGGAACGCTACCGGTTGGTGAGCTCGATAATTGAATGCGGGTGCGCGTATGGGCCCCATCGTCCATTTCAGTTATTCGTCTACCACAGTTGGTATGTCCTTATCAAACCGTAGTGGGCATCTTTAGTACAATAATTGCCCGACAAATTAAAAAGAGATTCCTGCACCTATGTAGCAAGGAATAAAGAGAAAATAAAGAAAGGCGCACTATCCTGAGTGGTACCTAAAGCAAGCATATTATAGAAATTCCCATGTGATGGTGGGTCCCTAATAGTAATGGCCTTGCTGGATCTGACGAAGCTGCTGGTGAATTATCAATAATTCATCTATGTTATGATTAACTGGTCCTAGTGCACTGCTGGCCCAGTTGTCCTTGGATGCCCACTGCTCTAGTCGAATCTTTTGCAAGTAGCTCAATGATATGAGTCGTTCGACTTCCCCTATGGTTTTTTGTATTTGTTCGTTATGTATTTCTCCGAGCCTGAGTTTCATGGCTCCTTCCCAATGAAAAGACCTTGGGTAGACAGTGAGTAAATCACCAGTGATGACTTCATAATCCCTAAGAGAGTCTGTCTCTCCCCCTAAGGCTGCCCATCTTTCAGCTTGCTGAAAAGCTTGTCGTCCTCTTGGCGTAAAACCAGTTGCAGGGCTTCCTTCATGGATTCTCATTAAGTTCCTCAAATGAACAAGCACCATTCTTCTGTAAAATTCACACAAATAAAATTATTTAGAAAACTAAAATTGTCAGTAGCTTTCCGTAGATTACTACCAGACAGTTCCTAAGATACAAGTATAGTGGGTTTTTCCAGCGGTCCACTATGCCCGCTTGCTTCCATCTAGAGGTTATGGACCGAAATCTAGCATGTTGCCGATGTGACCAACAGTTGTTGCTAGATGAGTTAGAATATCACCTGGTGCACTTCTAGTTTCTTCGAGCACTTTTTCTAATTCTGTCAACTGCTCATCAATGAAATAACAGTTACCAGTTTTCACCATTTTTGCTGTTAATCGTGACAGTGAATCAGCTAACACGTTCATTTTTCCGTCTATGTGCTCAAAATTGACTTGCACTCCTGTTCCTGTAACAAAATCAACAAAATTAATCCAGCGAACTCTGGACGGTTTATTCTGTGCCGATTTGTTATAGAAACTAATAATGGCCTGGCAATCAGTTCTGAGAGTTATTTCCTTCTGATCCAGGTAGTGTATTTTGAGTGCCTTCATGGTCTCCATACACGCATATATTTCTGCGTCTATTGTTGACTTGATTACCGGAAATTTCCCGCTTGCATATGCGCATACCATTTCTGTTGACCTGGGGTCATGTTTTGCCTTCTTCCACTTGCAAATTCCTCCCCATCCTTCCATACATCCATCCGTTTCAAGGATGATGTAAGACCCTTCTGGAGGTAATTCTAAATCCGGAAGTTGCTGCATAGCTTGCTTGACTTTCCTGATAATTTCATAGTCTGAGCTTTTGAGCCTCTTATCACCATGTTCACTGGTTTTTTAGTAGAGTGGCCCAAGCAGCGTTCCCAATTTTGGAATATATGACCTTGCATAGTTGAGAATGCCTAGCCATGACCTCATTCCAGCCTTTTCCTTCAGTTTTTCTTCATCAAAAGATATAATCTTTTTTATTATGTGTGGCTGAAGTTTTATCTTTCTATTTCCAATAACTGCACCTAGGAATTCGATCTCTTGCACAGCTATTTTCATTTTTGTTGGGGAGAGCACCAGTCCCCATTTCTCACAAATTGATAGCATTGTCTCCAGGTGTCTGGCATGTTGTTCTTCATTTTCAGAGAATACCAGTATATCATCAATGTAGACTGCTATGAACCCCTCTGTTCCACGGAAACAGTCATCCATTTTTCTCTGAAAAATCGCTGGTGCGTTTTTCAAACCGAATGGCATGACTAGCCATTCATATAATCCATTTGGGACGACGAAGGCCGTCCATTCAATCGATTCAGGATCCATCGCCACCTGATGGAACCCGCTTTTTAGGTCGAATTTTGAGTAAATCCGACTGGTACCGACCTTCTTCAGGATGGTGTTAATTCCTGGCAGGCTGTATTGATCTTTGTGCGTGTTATCATTAAGGGTACGGAAATTGAATACCATTCGTTCCTTCCCTTTTATTTCAGCACCAGTTTTCGGGTGTATGGATGTACCCGAATTTACCATCATTGCCATAGTTCTGTGTCGGCTTTTACTAGATCGTATTACTCCAATCTTTAATAACGCCTGGATATGTTTATCGAATTGTTCTTTCATTGCCGGCGTGACATGTTTTAGTGGCTTGTCTTGGATTGTGACGTCTGGGTTGATGATGTCTAGTTTGCATTTTACTCGATTTTTCTCCCAGTGTTGGAGAGGATTTTCCCCAATATACCCTTGCTCCTTCAATCTTTCTAGGAGAGGTAGGAATCTTTCCTTGAACTTTTGTGATTCCTCACCGCAAGAGTATGCAGTTATCCTCTGAATCTCAAAATACTCAAGTTCAGATAGATCCAGTTCTTCAATTGCTGCTGAAGCTGCTACCTCAGCATCCACTTTAGTTGCAACTGTTGTGATATTTTTGTAAAACGTCACCATTTGTGCTTCAATCCTGAGCCCTCCTTGCATGGCTCGAATAAAATTGTAACCAATCAACATTTGAATTCCGTCCCTTTGTTCCATCGGGAAAGCATAAGTGAAGGGGATTTTGAACTTATTTTCCTCAATAGCCATCATTCCGCCCTTGAGTTTTTGGTTGGCTATTTGAGAAGAATTAACCCCGTTGATCTGAATGGGATAAGCACTTGGTTCCAGGGCTTCCCTTGGGACTGCATTCTGGTCTACGCAACAGACTGTTGCACCAGTATCCAGGATTGCTTGGATTTTGAATTTTTCAACTCCTGGTATCTCCATTATTAACTCAATGTTATAGAGTCTGTTTAAGACCCTTCTACCTTTCCTTGGATCTGGGACTTGAGTACTGATGTACTCTTTTTCCTCCGTCATCATTTTGATAATCACTCCCTTTTGTTTTTGGATGTGATTTTCAATTGCTTCATCATCCGAATCCATTTCTTCAAGGATTGGTTTTTCGGGAGCTTTTCCTTTTGTTGGATCTCGCATCTTGTCTAGATCATTTCCCATCTCCAATTCTTCAATCATTGCCTTTAGCCTTTGATTCTCGGCTAACAAGAAGTTTGTATACCCAATCAATTCGTTGATTAGGGTATCCTAACTGTCGTACTGGGGTTTTGACCTTTGAATTATTATTTTCCTCCCCAGATTGAATCTTGAACACATTGGACAGACTGTTAGATGACACAGACTGCAATGCGCTCGCATCCGTGGATTGGTCTGCTCTTTGCAAAACAGACATCTCATGAACTCTTGCGCTACAGGGCCATTGTCTTCCCATTGATGCGCACAATTTTTAACTTCCCGAGGTAGTGAGACTGCCACTCGCCATGAGACTTCTTCATTTGTCATCATCATCGCGGTTTCGTATGGCATCTCACCTATACCAGCCATCAGAGAATAGCTAGTACCTCCTTCCCCTTCAGAAAATGAACAGATTGCATCGCTATCTGGTTCATTCTGATCAACCGATAGCACGTCCCAGTCGTCATCTAAATCTAGATTTTCGACTATTGCTGCTCTTGCAATGTTGCCCTTTTGCCTTGTGCAATTTCGGGCAAAGTGTCCTTCCTCACCACATATGAAGCATTTGCATTTTCTTATTTTATCGCCATGCTTCCTTTTGAATACTCTGATGTGAGTATCATGTGGTTTACCTCGATATGTTTTTGCTTTTCGAAGACCATACTTTTTATTTTTCTGATAGTAGCCTGGCACTGGTATGCGGCTACAGAATGATAGATCCTTAAGACTTCTCTGGAGTGCCACTCTTTTGCATTGTTCTGACAAATACTGATAGGTGAAGTGTATCCTTGGAATAACTCTCACAGTATTGCCTGGGTATTTCTCAGCAAATGCCTTTTCAATTTCTCCGCCAATGATAGGAGGCATTTTCCTGAAAAATTTCGTCGAAAGCTCGGGAGATATAAACATCCTTCCCGATTTTGCGGCCAAAATCTTGTAATCATTGATGTAATCGAAAAGATCTTTCACATTATGGCATGAAAGTCTCTCCAAATCATTATATGCTCGATCTTGCTCCTCTGTGGACCCGGTTGTCGGATCCTCCAACAGAAACATTCGCCTGATCTGAGATATAACATTCTGTGGATCATCAGCGATGTTTACCAATTCTTCGTATTCAGTGGGGTATGCCATTCGCCACTGAATCCAGGTCTTTTTCTCTGTTTCTCCTAGGATATTTTCAATATAATTGACCTTTGATTTATTATCCGCCCAGTTTCTTTCATTGATGAGATTAAGGGTAATAGATTCCCAGCGAGAGATAACTTCCGAATATAGCCCAATGTCTTCTGGTAGAACCAGAATTGCGCCTTGACTGGCTTGGGCTGTTGGCAGGTTAAATCTTTCATTCATTTGTCTTGCATATCCACCACGGATATTATCTAATCGTGCTCTTATCTCCGGGACCTGGAGATTCTGTGGTTGTCTTGAACCAGGTGGGTACATAGCCGGACCCATGATTGGTTCTGGTGGTATTCTTGTGAGGGAAGATTCTGCTGACGAGAGTACTGTTTCCACTTTTTCTTTGAGATTTTTGAATTGCGGGTATTCCATCTCTTCGATCATGTAAATTGCCTCTGATGGATATTCATCCCACTTTATCTCAGCAGTATTTTCATTTTTTTAGAAATTAGCATCATTCCCCCCCACCTTTTGACCAGAGACTTAACAAGTCTTCGTCTTGGTCTGCAGGTGCATCCAGTTGGGACAGGAATTGCACCGTGGATAGTAGATCATCCTCAGTTTCGTTTTCCGACTCATCCCATTGACAAGTCATCATCAAGGCTTGCTCTTTGGACCATTCAGCCTCTGCTTCTATAGTTTCTAGCCAATTAAACTCTGCAAATGTCATTTGCACGAGTTCATCTTCGCTATCCATTTGTTCTACTGCAAACCATTGATACGGGTTTATTGGTTCCAACATTTCTATTGTCGGTTCTGCTTGTTCGGCTCCTAATATTGCCAGGAACCAACTGCCAAATAAGGAATCATCATTTCCTAGTTCTTCGCTGTCAGCTTCACTGAATTCTTCTGGATCAGAGAATTCCGGATCCAGATAATGGGGCCAGCTTTGCCCTAACCAATTTCCATCATCATTATCATACCAATCCTCATCATACCAGTTTTCATTGTCAGTGAGCAAGTTCACATATTCTTGCTCGATTTCTTCATCATTTTCCCCCCGAATGACTTCCTGCTCAGGGATTGTTGTTGTATACCCTGAAAATCTGACAGATAATGAGCCATCTGTCCTTGCTCGGATTCGTGCTGCTTGGGGATTTTGGATTTGTGAAATGATAGCTGGTCTCACAAGCCACTGCCTTCCTTGTAGTTCTGCGGTTGTTCTTTGTGAGCCAGGGATGGCCCGAACTCCTCGGCTTGCTAAGTGGTCGGCTACATTCTGAACATTATATCTGAAGTTTGTATGGCTGGTGTTAGATAATCGCCCAATAAGTGATCTTGAGAGTAGGAGATTACTCTCACCACCTTGCCATCCCTCATACCCGTGAGTTTGAATCACCAGTTGAATGTGATCCCTAAAATCACGAATGCTTAATGTCATATCTGGAGCAGTATATGCCAACTGCGTTCCAAATGTAAGATCCATTTCCATAGAGCTGATAACAGCCCTATCATCTCGCCATCTAGTGTCTCTGATTAACACTAGCGCATTCACACCTGCACTCCGTCTGTGCAGCGTATATAATCGAACCATGATTAGTCCGATATGCAGATGTTGGAGCCCTTCTTGTAAAAGCCTGTTAAAGCTTTCTTCAGAGATAAATGGTAACTCCACTTGCTGGCCATCTGTGACCAATGTTCTTTCATCCGAGTAATGTTGGTATACCCGGTGTCTGTTTTCTGTCCATCCAGCTTGATACAGAGTCTCTGCTGGAACCTGCTGCGCTCGTCTGTATTGAGATATACTGAGCTCAGCATCAGGATTCATTTGTGACTCAAGGCTTCGCTGGTATCGTCTGGATTGACCAGGGAGCCTCCTTTGAGCCTCAAATCTGAGTCTAGATCCCAGGCGGTATCCTCGGATCTGATCTTCAACAGTAGGAGTTCGGTTTGTGTCCCTCTCAGACACTGATGGTCTTGCCTCCTCTGTTGTCGTTTGTGTTCTACTCATGCCGCCTTCTTTTTCTCGGCTTCAAATATTTCTTTTGGATTTTTGAACACAAAAAGTTTGCCTTTCAATTTAGGCACTGCTGGCTTACTAGATTCACCTAAGCTCAGCTTCTGAAGTTGTTGTTGGATCTGATCAAGGGAGTCGGATAGGTTGTCAGGCTGAGTGACTTCCTTTCCTTTCACAGTCTCGAGCCTTTTAACTGCTACCTTCAGATCCTCAACTTCTTCTGTCAACTTAAGCAACAATTGTATAATTGTGTTGTTTTGCTTAAATTGAATTTCTGTTGCTCTTCCGGTGATGTCTTGTGGTCTGACAAAACCGGTTGCTGGTGGTTGGATTGTCTCGGTTGCCTTGAGTGCTTCTTTGTAAATTGTACTGTTTGCACTGAGGCGCCAATCGCTCATAAGAAAAATAAATATTTAAGAGATTTTCAGAACTCTTAGAGATTTGTCTTTAAATGACTTTTATCTTTTCAAATTATTCTAGGCCGGCTTTTGGGTTTTGACTATGTCGTGTATAATGAATACACTGTTTAACTTTCATCTGGCTTTTCTTGGGGACAATATTTGGGGTTGCTAAATTATTTTCTTATAATAAGGTTGAGGGTACCCTAGTCTTTTTACCAGTTTTGGTGGTGTTTTATCACTCTTCAGAGGTGTCCGAATCACTTTCCGCACAAAGGCCAGCGCTCCTAGCCGTACGCATCGGGATGAGGAAAAAGTACAGAAACCCCAACGCCTCCGTCCGGAAAAGGGATGGGTTAGATCAGATACGGCAGAGAGAGAACACGGCAGGGACGCACGAAGAAGAGAACAAAGGAACGCACGGAAGCAACGGAGAAGCAACGCACGGAAGCAACAAAGAGACGGGAACAAAAGAGCGGAAGGAGCAGGCGCAGGACAGAGATAGTGGAGACGGACGGACCAAATTCAATCCATCGCAAGCTGAATAGTAAGTCAGACCGTTGCGATTTGAGCTTTACCTACAGTGATTTCCCAGTTTGAAATTGAAATACTTATAATGTAGTAGTTTATGTTTAAATGTAATCTCCTATCGTTATCTAAATTTATACAATAAGCCTTCGAATTTTTAAGATGAGGTCGTCAAATTTTGATAACAAGTTAGATAATATCTGTATAAAGACTGTGTCAACTCCATCCGTCAGTATTTTAGCCTATCTCATGACAAATTACACGCAATTGATAAAAGGCTATGTTAACTTATTCCAAAAGAACAGTATTATATATTTATATACAATTGTTCATCTTGTCTAGGTTTCCACAATTTTGTATACAACTATTCACTAAACGTGCTATGTACACTTTCAATGTCTCTGGCAACTTTGGACTGAATTCAGTGGAGAGTTGGAGAGGTTATAAAACCAATGCTGTATACAATTTTTTAATTTATGTTTCCCTAACAAATTCTAAGAATTTCACATTTGATCAAAAGAATTTCAAAACGTCTTGCTGTACACAAAAGCAAGTTTAGTTAAGATTGGAAAAAGTTTTTCTTGGTGTTCTTGTGTCTTGTATTATCTTTGGCATCCATTTTTTCTTGTTTCCTATTCCAGCAAGATGCACCATAAAATCTCCTTCGGAATAGGCCCCTGTTATGATACAACATTGAGATGTTAAATTCAGGAATAATAGTCCCATTAGTTCTGAAAAACAAGAAAAATATTCTCATATATATTTTGGATTTGATCATATGGGTTAGGATTGCAATAAATTTTCCGTTCTTCTTTATTTTAGATGGAGTGGTACTGGTTGTACCAATCAGTCAGTCAAGTGCCTTACCTTATCTAGGTGACCAAGTCTGTTTTTACCAAAAAAATGAAGGTTGCAAGAAATTTATTAAGAAAAAAAAAGTGCACTTGAATTAAATTAATTGAAGGGCCATGAGTTTCCCTTTGAATAGAATGAATAAGATAAGGCATATTTGGAATAATACTATCATGAGTTTCCCTTTGATTTTACTTATTTTATTTATTTATTTATTTTTGCGAACTTTCTTTACAAATGGAGTTTATAAATTTAACATGTTCAGGAAGAAACCAAGGAGGAGGAAGCTGAAATTCGAGCATTTAACACAAAAATTCTCACTGTCAATCAAAGATGCCGCAAGAGAGCTCAAGGTGTCCGTGTCAACACTGCAATTAAGGTGCAGAGAGCTAGGCATCCCGACGTGGCGATATCGAAAAGTTCAAAGTTTGGAAACTCTGATAGAAACTATGGTGGAATTAGCACCCCGTAGATTTGAACATGCGATCGGCAAGGTTCGAGAAGAAATAGAAGCGATCAAGTTAAATCCCGCATTAGAAATAAAGTATGAAACCGAGAGGCTTAGGCAGGAGATTTATGATTTCAAATACAAGCAGCAAAGGACATCTGGATTGACTTAAGTGAACCTAACAGTAATTACTTTTACAGAGTTGATAGATTGGTAGAATTTGATTTGGCACTGGCCTTAATGTATCTCTTTTGCAATTTTTTCATGATGTTTTTAACTTATCCAATATGTTGAATTTTAGTAGCTGGAAATGTATGTTGAATCATAAAAAGGTTCAGACGTTTAGTAGTTGAATATGTTTTTAATCCAGTAGATGCTTATATCGATCGCATATGTGTATCAGATATGTATTGTGTAATGTACTGTTATTTCTGGCTCTTATGCTCTTATGGTGTAATTACACCATCAACGAGAATAAATATGCATTCCTTATAACTTTAGTAAATATGCATGCATACTAATTTGAAAAATCTAGCATAGTAATATGCATGCAAGTTTGCTAACACTGACAACTTATAAGTTTACTAAATAGGGATTCTTGCAGCCCTAAATTAGATTTTGATCCAAAACTTCAAAAGATCAGTGTGTACATCTTCATTTAGGCATACTAAATTAAAAATTAATCCTTTTTACAAGGACATTGACATGAGAACTGTTCATAGATCATAGGTTGATAGAATAGTGTAATTAAATTCTGAGGAGAAGGATAACAATGATAAAATGTGATAATTAAAATGCCCTGGACTAAAATGTATAAATGTAGCCTCTTCAAGAATATTGATTTGAGAACTGTCCAAAGGTTGACAACGTAGTATAATTAATTTCTTAAGAAGATGGTGACAGTGATGTAGTATGATAATTAATTTCTTAAGAGTGCAGTACCAGTGAACACCGAAATTCATGTGAAGCAGATGGTTCCTTTTTATCTTAAATTTAGTCATTACAAATTTGACATACCCAAATGGAGTTTGCTTCGTTAATAGCCAAAGAGATATATACTTTGTTATTATGATTAGACACGTCAACCCAAATTCTAAAATAATGAAGTTCGCCCAAATGCTTTTTCTTTCCCAAATTCTGAGCCAAAAAAAAAAAAGTGAAAGCGTCCCATAGTACTGTCAAGAGTCAAGACTATAAGCAGGTAAGAAACAATGTATACTGACTATAAGCAGGTAAGAAACAATGTATACTGAAACAAATTAAACTTCTTAAATTTTTTGGCAGGTCAAAAAGTTTTACTGGGTAGATAGAAAGAAAGATGACAGTATAGTTGAACCATAAAAGGAAATTCATGACTAAAAAGTTAATACCCTCGCGTCTTGCTCCATAACCATTGAAGATACTCAAATTTAATCTACACACGTGGGGCAAAGAAAAAAAGGCAAAAGAAAAAAAATTAGATCCAGTAAATGACTAATGTCAACATCAAAATTGCAAATTTTATTAAAAATTGGTATAAAACTAATTTAGGACAAATATAAGATAAATATTCTTTATTTTAGGAGAAACAATAGGACCAACCTGCTCAATTGATTGGAGGCAGGCAGGATTGAACTCGTGAGCACCAGCATAAATTTTCACTTAGAAACGATACCAGCGCCTGGACACAGTACTAAAACAAAAACATTTTCAATGAAAATGATATGCATATTATCCTGCAATTGTGACATATAAGCAACCAAAAAACAAACACATTATTAAAAATAAATGAAGCAGACAAGATTCCAGCTAATACTATACATGAATAGTTTCCTAAATTAGTTACATAACCATGCTCTCTATATCACCCGTGTTTCATTTTTCACTTTATCAGCGTGACATGGAGGTGAAATCAAAATGACCTACTAATTGAAGAGCCATTACCAGCTCGTGTTAATTAAGTAGGCTAGATAACAAAAATTGATATTAACTACCCCGCAAATATACCATGTATGATCCGTAAAACCAATCTATTCCCCATCAATCGTTCACAACAAGTCCCAGTATAGGCACCTCTTTCTTCCCGTACCAACTAGGTGGTCCCCACACGGAACCAAGATGACGCTACCTGAACTGAACACACCTTTGTGCTCTCCTTCGAACCACGATTCTAACGGGACTAACCTCGCCAACTTTGGTGACGGTGATCGCCGGAGAATACGGAAATAAGATTTTCAGGGACTCAATCGAATAACTATCGATTGATAATTATTGAAGGCAAACCAACGAAAACGAAAACCACCAAGGTCTTTTTCTCGACTTCACGATGCTGTAGGTACCCTCTTCGACAGCTGCGATGGCCAGAGGGCTTAGCGGATCCAAATCCGTCGTCAGTCGAACCCGCTAACGAAATCCGTCTCCTTCAATCGTATTCTAGCGCCGAACCTTCCTTGATCCTCTGTGGCAATATAATCGTAAAACCCATGTACCTGACCTCTGTCGACGGATGAGATGAGAACTTATAAGTTTACTAAATAGGGATTCTTGCAGCCCCAAATTAGATTTTGGTCCAAAACTTCAAAAGACCAGTGTGTACATCTTCATTTAGGCATACTAAATTAAGAATTAATCCTTTTTATAAAGGCAAACTTATTTCTTTGGCGAGATCAATCTGTTACTACGTTCTTTTCCTTGTTATAATTGTTGTAGTTCCAAATGGGGCACTTTCTTGTAGCAGAAAGTTTTTCTGACTTGAATGATCACTATTCGCCATGGATATTAAAGAGTGTCCGTGTCGATTTTATTATAGATTTACCAGAAGACAAGACGGATATCTATTCTTTTAACTGGTTTCTCATTATTCTTCTGGACCATCAGGTACGAGCTAATTTAACTCGATAGATTTGTTAAAAAAGACATATATTACAACAATGATAAAAGGAATTTAACTTGAATGATCACTATTAGCTGCAGTTCAATTTCGAAAACTCATTGCAACTGCTACTTCGGGTGCAGCGGCAAACAACATGCCTGGAGGAATGACTTCATACGTATCTCTGATGATATGATAATCCCATACACTACAGAGGAAGAATCAGTAAATGAACTAATTGAGACCGTATTCCCATCTCTCAATGAAAATGGCCATCGAACAGATTACATTGATTCTCGAGCAATTCTCTCCACCAAGAATGAGTATGTCGACAAACTCAACCAACATATGATTGAGTCTTATTCTGGAGAAGAATTGATATATCACAGCATTGATACAACAGAGGATGACGTGTGTGGCAACTACCCCTCTGAAATTTTGAACTCTCTGGCGCCCAATGGATTGCCGCCGCATATCCTTAAACTTAAAAAGGGATCTCCAATAATTCTGTTACGTAATCTGGATCCCGCAAATGGACTTTGCAACGGCACAAAACTGGTGTACTGGAATTTTGAAAGGAATGTAATTGATGCAGAGATCGTTACTGGAGGACATGCAAGAAAATAATATTTATTCCCAGGATTCCGCTAAGCTCGCCGGATGATGATTTGTTCCCATTTAGATTTAAGAAGAAACAATTTCTTGTTCGATTGTGCTTTGCAATGACAATCAACAAGGCACAAGGACAAACCATTCCTAATGTCGGAGTTTACTTACCCGAGCTGGTGTTTTTCCATGGACAACTGTATGTGAAGCTCTCGAGAGGTGTCCCGAAAAAAAATAAAGTTGATTATAAAACCAAGTGCTAATATCGATCCAGAAGACGGAACATGCACCAAAAATGTTGTATATCATGAAGTGTTACGAAAGACTTAAGGTAACGAAATTTCATTTCAAAAAATATTTATTTCTCTCATATCACACTCACACATGCACGCAACGTATAAAACTATCTTAAATTTTTTATTTTATTTTATTTATTTATTATAGATTATTAATTAATATTTTTTTCTAAAATAGGTCTCCGTCTTGAGTATCATCAATGTTCATTACAACAGGGGAACAAGAACGATTCAAGAAACTTGTCATGTTGTATTATCTTTTTTTTTTGTTTGAGACAATATACAATACGTGAAACTTTTTTATTGAGAAATAGTTTTTTCGTCGAATTATTTTTTTGACTATTCACATGTCTACTTTTATTGATTATAATTGTTTAAACGGGTGAATACTACTACTACCTTCAGCGTCGATCAAAACAACATTAACCTTAAATATAAAAAATGGACAATATATATATGTCAAATAAGACTTTCTTTTTTAGATATCACATATTAAAGTCCACCCACACATGGTGATGACGCAACACAAACATACTTCGCTCTCGCATTCTATGTACTCACACGATTCTAATAAACCCAGCCTCATCAACTGCAGCAGCGCCGATCGCCCAAAAAGGAAAACTAACATCACTATCATCCTCCGCCCACATAATGGGTGGGCACTGCTGCTAGTATAATATAAACTATTTTTTATGTTCTGTTTGCTCGAACTCGTATGTCAGCCATGTTTCACATAACTTGTCGACTTGAAACTTTTATATATATGGTGGTACTGGTACATTAGTATTTTAGTCAAATTCATTTTAGAAATATTAACTATGGGTTAAAATCATGGACAGTTGACTTAGAGGTTGGTAAAGCATTTCTCTCTGTTTTTGCCTTTGAATAATTGTCACTAAACGTCTAAACTATGATTGTGAAGCATCATTTCTCTCTGTTTACATTGAATTTCAGCCGCTTGACCGCTTCAAGGTCAAGGATCATTTCGTGAAGAGAGAAATTTTTCGTACGAAACACAAGAAATCCACGGAAATTTTCATAAACAGGGTTTTCTCAAAATAACCTAAAATATATCTTTTAAAGTGTTGTAACTTGCTCATAAATATGAATTTTACAAATTGCCTAAGATTCAAAATTTCATAAATCAAACAATATTCTAAAATTTTAAAAAATAATTTAAATATTCTGGTGGTCTAAGTTAAAAAAAACATTATACCAATAGATGTTTTAAATGCCCAGTTGTTTCGTTCAATTTGAAGGAAAAAAAAAAATCGAAAATACATCAGACTATCAGTCCATGCGCGTGAACCAAAGGGAGAAAAAGTAAGAAAAGCTTCTTTATCCGTATGAATTGGTTCCTATTTTCGTAGAATTTCTACTTGCATTCCTACACTAGTATATTAATTGCATATAATTTCTATATTAAAAATTTTTGGTTCAAAAGATCATAATCAGATTCTTTTAAAACATGACATAAAAATTGCACATTCTCGTGTCATTGTGATTTAAAAGCGAGACTCTTTAAACAACACTTTTCATATTCGATATATATATATTTTCATATTCGATATATATATATATATATATATATATATATATAGAGAAATGCTACGGTGCACTGTGATGTATTGGTGCTTTTGTGCACTGTGAATCCTGATCGTCGGATCTGTCTTCAGATCGATCGCTAGATGAGAAAGTTTTAAATGTGCCTCTGCTTTATTTTGTTCCAGCGACTTAACATCCCCTCTTCGATTTCTCTTAACTTGTACTCCTCTTCTCTCTGAGAACTACCTCTCGCCTCTCCCTCTACAAATCTCTCTCTCTCAGAACCACCATCTCGCCTCTACCTCTACAAATCGCTCTCTCTCTCTCTCAGAACTACCCTCTCTCTTTCTCATAACCTGTAAACCCTAGATCCTGCTGGAGATAGTAAGAGAACGGAGCGCCTCTTAGTACGGAGTGCCATCTCTCTCTCTCTCTCTCGCCTCTCAGTACGGAGCACCTTTGTTGATTGTCTCTCGCCGCTCAGTACGGAGCACACTCTCTCGCCTCTCAGTCGACAGAAGAAATCGCTAGATCCCCATAATCCCGTACCCTCATTTAGTATAGTTTCTCTCTTTTTAATTAATTTTACTTTCTTTTTAGATTTTGGGGCGAGTATGTAATTGTATATTTACTGAATTAAGGATTTTTGTAAGTGGTGCCCTTAATTTTGAGGATTCAATGGCTACTGAATTCTAAGGATTTTACTGCGAGTAATGTACTGAATTCTGAGGATTTTAGTATGTACTGAATTTTGGGGATTTGAGTATTTCTGCTGTGTCAGTAATGTTACAATTGAGGATTTTACAAGTGCATCTGGTATAGAACTGATTAGATGATGTTACAAGTGCATCTAGTATAGGACTGATTTTATAAGGATTTTACTGCGCCAGTTTAATTTTACAACTTTGAGGATTAGATAATAGAACTGATTATGACTCTCAATTTTGCATTTTTTTTATAGAATATCAAATGAGTACATCAAGTAGCGCTCATCATGGATGCAACACTACTGGACCAACTCCTTTTTGCATAAGATGCGACAACATGCAACCTATTGTCAGAATTACCAGAGGGGGGCCTAATAAGGGTCGAGCTTATTACTTATGTGATAAATGTGATTACTTTGTAGGATGGTGTGATCAATTGATGTTTAGGCCTATAAATCGACAATTCGAAGAGTTGAAGCAACAATTGGAAGCAACCATGAAGAAAGAAATGGAGAAGACAAATAATAAATTGATCAAGAAGATTAATCAAGCTCTTTATGTTGTGATTGCATTATTTGTAATTCTTGTTGGGATTTTAATATTTATAATTAGGATTTAGACAATATGTTCTAACTAATGATATGCAGTTGGTTTTAATGTACTTTAATTAGTTAGTGCATGGATATGTTATTTTGGATATGTTTTTTCACTAATTGCATGTGCTAATATCTCCTTTAATGTACTCGAATTTCGTATGAATATGCTATCTGTTTGAATTGTGCTACTATCTTATTTTATTTCGATTATGTGTTGTTTGAATGTCTAGCATAGTGGTACAGAGATGGATTGTACATAATTAATAAAGGTGCTGCTAACATGAAGAAACCAATGCACTTCAATATCTTTCACAGGAAATGTTTCCATGGTGCACAAACATGACAAGATGAAGTACATTGATACAATAATTAGCGCCAAAGTTGGTTAAATATTATAAGAAATCTAGTGATTGACAAAATGAAGTAAATTGATACAATAACACATTCGAGCAGAAACAATGGTATACCATATAAACAAGAAGCATTGTTTTACAGATTCTTACCAAAATACTATTCATCTAAAACACATACTATCACCAAAATACTAAAACGCATCTATTCTTCACAGATCCTTTAACACATCTATCCTTTAGCACCAAAATACTTAACACATTCAATATCTTTCACAGATCATTCAAAAAGAATAAAACATCTAAGTTAAATCTAATCTTCTTCATCATCTCATGTGTCTAGTTCTTCTTCATCATCTCATGTGTCTAGTTCTTCTTCATCATCTCCTGTGTCCAGTTCTTCTTCATCATCTTCTGTGTCTTGTTCCTCCTCGTCAATTTTCTTCATGCCTTTTTCTTTCTTCTCTTTTGCTACATCTTCCATTTTCTTATGTAAGAAAAGAATTACATAAATAGTTATGAGCGTAATAAAAGTGTTTAACAGATTAAATCAACATATTTGACCAAAAAGTAAAGATTAGATTGTACCTTAGGGCAGGTTCTAATGTTATGTTTATTTACCAGACCACAATAGCTACAAGTTCTTCCTTTGATGGGAGCTTTCTCCAACGGAGTTTTCCAACGTTCAGGTCTCTTTCTTTTTCCTTTACATTGAGATATTGGAGGATCAAGAAGTAATGGAGAACCTTTTGTCACTGCATCTTGTACATCATCTACCATTACTATTGTATCCAAATCATTTTCAGCTACCCCATTCACTACATCACTATCTGATGTATCAACTAAAGAAAGCAACTCTCTTAGCTTGGCATCCACAATATTAAAAGATCTTTTGATGCCTTTTCAACCAGATGACTAAATTGCTTTCTTAGTGTTGTAGCCCTAAACATTTGCAGTGCTAATGAATTTCCCACATCTCTGCTTCTTTCACTTACCGGTCTTTCAACACCAGCATTAGCATTCTTGCACCATCTCTTTAAGATGTATTGTGAAGGAAGATGCTGAATTCCAAGAATCCACATAACTTTCATAGCATGTGGGCAAAGCAGCCCTTGAAATTCAAAACCATTACAGTTACAAGAGAACAACATGGCTTCTTTGTCAACTTTCACAAGAAATGATACAGGCCTCCAATGCTTAAAGTCAGGATTTTTGTCAATTTTGACCTCATAAAGGGTTCCTCGCTCCTTCTCTTCAGCTATGCCAAGGCAGCTATCTTGGAGCAATTTCTTAAACACCGAGTAAACCTTCCTTGTATATATCTCTCGTGCATCCAACTCAAATGAAAACTTTGACCATAATTGTGGGTTCTCATTCATTGACAGCAAATCTTCATCACCCTCGGTTGCCCAAATATTCTCAATGATACTATCAATTGAACAAACAAATTTGTAAATAGAGGTATGAGCATTTACCCATAGCTTTAAGAGAGCGTTCATGCTCTCACTCCTTTGGCTTGTTGTCATCTCTGCAAAGAAAATCCCTCGAAAGTATGCCGGAGCCCAATCAGCACGCTTTTTAAACATATTGTTCAAGTGTTTGTTACTTTGAACTTGATGTTTATCAATCATTGCTGCCCAAGCATTCTCAAAATCTGATACAGTCAAACTACCATTAATCACCCATCCTAATTCATCTGCAAATGTTGGCTTTTTTCCATACAGTGACCCTAATTGTTCTCTTGCCTTCCTCATCACATGCCATTGGCAACACCTATGGACAGTATTAGGAAAGACTATTTTAATGGCCTTCTTCATTGCATGATCTTGATCTGTAATGATAGTTTTTGGGTGTTTTCCATACATTGCTTTCAACCATGTTTCAAACAGCCAACGGAAATTTGCTGCATTTTCTGATCTAAGCAAGGCCATTCCAAAGAAAATTGACTGTCGATGGTGATTAACTCCAATAAAAGGGGCCAATGGCATGCTATATTTATTGGTGTTGTATGTTGTATCAAAAGTGACAACATCACCAAATTCTAAGTAAGCCCTTCTAGACCTCCCATCCGCCCAAAATATGTGCTTCACAAATCCATCCTCATCGACATCTATGGCATAAAAGAACTCTGGATCACTGTCTTGCTTTCTTTGGAAATGCAACAATGTTCTATCAACATCTTTCCCGAGGAGCTTCCTATTATCTGTTGTAATCACATTGCTCACATCTTTCCTCCTAAAGTGCACATTGTCCTTCCCACCATGTAGAACAGATAAATACTCTAGTATTTTTGATGGCCCTATATTTTGATCACTCAGATTTCTGATTGTGTCTCTATCCTCCATTGTTAAAGATCTCTGAGATCGAAGAATTCTATTCTTAGAAGATGAATTTGGAGCTAGATCATGGTTATGCACATCATTAAACACTGTAACTTCCCAAATAGCTTCATTTACTAACTTGGCTCTCATATATGCCTTACATCCTGTTCTTGTCGATGACCTCACTTTTTCAGGTGTTTTCACCTTGCTTGAACAACCCACTGGTTTTCCCACATTTTTTTGCCTATTAGAGAACCCTTGTTTAGAGCAAACGATATTCAAATGGGTAATTCCTTTCTTGGATTTACCTTTCTGGTTCCATCTGATGCTAAATCCTTTAACCAAGGCATAGAGATTATAGAAGTCATATGCCTCCTCTATTGATTTGAACTCTTTCCCAACATGAAGCTCAATATTTTCTAACCTTCTATTTTCTTCTTCAATCTCTTCAATCACACTATCCAAATCTATATAAGGATCGTTGATCTGTCACAATTCAAATTAAAAAGAATTACAAATTATTCAATTTAAAATAATACGATGGCATCTGCAAGTTCACTCTCACTACATTAAAAAAAATGCAAGGGGTCAGCAATTACCTGAACCTGTGCACCATCACTATTAACATCTGTAGCATCTGGAGCTATACGCTCACTCTCACTCAATCTGTAAAAAACAATGGATAACCATTTTTATTCAGTACTTAAATTTAATTAATAAACTTTGTAACTCACTGACTTATATTTAGTACATTTAGTACTTATCCAGCACCTAAGGAACTCACTGACTTATATTCAGTACTTAATTTTTATCCAGCGCCTAATGACCTAACTTATATTATCTAATACAATCACCAAGACCTCATCGATTTAAATCAAACCCTAAACAAGCTCAAGTTTCTGTAATAGGATAGAGAGAAAAGAGATAACAGTATAGAAGAGACCTCATCAACTGATGACAATTGCAGTGATAACAGTTCTTTTACCAGTAAAATACTAGTAGCTCAATTGATGACAATTCCTCGCTTAATAAACCCAAATTCAAACAAGTACAAATTATAATAAAATAGAAAAACACTCACTGATCGAGGTTGATGATTGAATCTCGATCACGACTGATCCCAGCAATAGCTGTCGAACCCTTCTGCTCCATTTCTTTCTCTCCTCTTTACTTGGCTTGTAAAAACAAGTGCAAACACACGTTAACCTAAGGGAAGGACAGAAAGGGAAGAGAAAGTGAGAGGAGAGAAGTACCTTTTGATTTGGCCAAAAACCCTAGAATGCGAAATCGAGTGAGCGGAAGTCCGATCGTCCAGCGATAGAGGCGCGCAAGAGGAGGATTAGAAGAAACCTAGGTCCAGTGAGAGAGGCGAGAGGTAAAATTCTAATTCGAGAGTGAGAGAGGCGAGAGGAAAAATTCTCTGAGAGAGAGACGGAGAGGAGAGGCAAGTTGTCGGTGGAACAAAATAAAAATCGCTGGAACAAAATAAAGAAGAGGGGCATCCGAAATTTTCCCATCTAGCGACATCATGAAGATCGATCTGAAGACAGATCCGACGATCAGGATTTACAGTGCACAAAAGCACCAATACATCACAGTGCACCGTAGCATTTCTCTATATATATATATATATATGGATAAAGTGGCATTACTTGAAAGCAGATTTTTGTGAAATTATTCATTGAATTCCATTATTATTTCAAATATGATTTTTGTGACTATTTTTTATGAAAGCAGATTTTTGAAAAATTAATATTTACTATAAATTCCGATAGGTTGACATTCAAAAGAGAAGAAACTTAAAAATAAATCATATAAAAGATCATATTATATATATGATCTACCATATTACAATAATATCTTAAGGAGGGCAGTTAAATAAACATTGTTGAAGTGCTCCACCAACTATTTTATATAATTTAGAGGTTTTTAAATTGCTTTCTGTTTGGATTTTGTAATAAATCAGGAAATCTTCAGGAAACAATCTTACTCTAAATATTTTTCTTTTATGAATTAAGTATTTCATCAAGGCAATTACTATAATATTGTATATTTTGTTCAAATATGCAACAGTTCATGTGTCTCATATCTTGTGATTATTAAAGCAGAAAAACTTAAAGCCGAGAAATTGTAGTTACCATTGATTGTCCTCTAATATGTTATAAAATATCAATATGATTTGAAAGTTTAAATTGAAATTATTTATGAAAGATTTTGCGCATTTTGGTTTCCAACTTTTTTTTTTTTTTAGATATCCTAGATAGCAACTTTTTTGGTTTCCAACTTATGCCTAGAGCACCTCACACTTGATGTGCCTCGTTGAAACGAAATCGACGTGAATGTACAATTTAGAATGACATTGGTTCATTGAAAAATTATTTTGCGTGACTATATTTATGTAGGATATAAAAATTTTTGTAAAACACTCAATTTTCTTTTTTTCCTTTTTTCTTTTCTTACTACACTTATATAACACTAGCAGCAGTGCCCGCTCAATGTGCGGGCAATTTTTATTTGATATAATTCAAAAATGTTAAAAATATTTTGGTATATATTCTTTTTACGTGAACTTTTTTTTAATTGTTCTTAAAGAATTGCAGTACACAAGATCAAATGAAATCATAAATTTTCATTTTCATGAGATACCTTGAGACGAATGAGTAAAAAAAAAAGAAGAAAAGACCTTTCTTAATTCATTATACAACATAAAAAATTGAAAACATTGGTGTCATAATGTGAAAAAAATATATATATAAATCAAGTTATAATTAAAATAATTACAATATTACATGAAGTTCACAGAAAATCACAAAATCACAGAAAAATAAAAAATGCTTACCGTGGTGCATTTGCTTATTTGAAGCTGCAACGAAAAACGAAGATGAAATATTAAAGCATAATACCATTTGAGAATTATGTAAACATTTGACATTTGGAATTTCACATTTAGCATTTGACATTCTTAAATTTCTGAATCTTTAAATTTCATTATATCTGTACAATCTTAATAGTACCAAGCACCTGATCTGTCATTTGGTGATACAAACAAAATGCAATTTAAATTGACCTGATCTTATTTGTCTCGTACAAACCAAATCCAGATCCTTCGCTAATCCCATATGGTCTCTCATCATCACCAGAAAGTTATAAATCAAAGCATAAATATTGAAAAGTAGCTCATTCATTTTTGTTAAATCGAAGCATGAAATATTGATAACAGGTAAATATTATTTTTGTTAATAACAGGTATTAACATTATTAGATAAAATTCATTTTCTGATAGAAAACAGGTGAGATGAGCGAAATTAACCTTAATAACACATAATGGAACATTTGTAGAGATAGAAAACAGGTGAGATGAATCAAAAAAGATTTTGACTATGAATCATTTCAGTTTGGGTTGTTTCTGACATTGGAATTTATGTCATCAAAATTATCAAAGTCAGGTCTACCTACCATACCGTCCTCAGTAATCCTAAATGTCAGAATCTCAAGCAGAGCAACACCAAAACTTACACAAATAATATTTGAGGCTGTCCTGGAAATGGCTTGAATTTTATTATTTTTTTAATTTGAGAGTCCAAAACATGGGCTGCGTGTGTTTGAAAAAATTAATTTAAGTTTATTTTCCATCTGGTGCCTCTATGTAGACATACTAAATGCAAGTTTTGGATGGTTCGCAGAGAAAAAAATTACAAAAAATACGTGTTATATGAGAGCATTGATATATTTTGATTTAATTGTAGTATTATTGTTGTTGCAGATTTAAAATTTATTAATACATCATATTTATGTGACTACATCATATTTAGATATACCCATTCTTACACAATTTTAAAAAAGCAATTAAGAAAACAAATCTATTGTTTTTATTTATAAGTACTTGAAAAGTGGTATATTTGCTTGAGCTCTTTTCGTGCCATCTCAATAAGGTGCAAATCAAACAAATAGATCAGCTTATGAACCCAGAAAGCAAAAAGAGAGGAGAAAAAAAAAACTAATACACAACCATACACATCGCATGAGCATGGTCACTATATTGAAAACAGAAACAACATAAGCTGAATCAATTTTCACATTCCTTGTATCCGTATCTCATCTTTTCCTAAAAATGTTAGCTTTTTCTTTGTATGTAAGTACATCGGAAAAGTTTTTCTTCCCCCCTTCTCCCACAATTTGAGTGTTTCTTGGACATCGACCTATGTAATCACAATATTGAAACAATTCAGATTAGACTTATTCAAAATATCTATAGTTATAAGTCATTTATAGAGGCCTGAGCTCTTTCAATGTACAGTTTCTTCAACCCATCAGTTATTGGTGTCACACTCTTTAGTGGGATCTACATGAAGACCAATATCAAGCATTATTGTAATATACAAAATTGGGATATTGCATATAGATGTGTTCACAAAGTTTTTTTTACCATTGGGCCTCAGGTCTCAGTATTGTCAGACAGGCAAGTGAAAAAAAAAAGAAAAATATATAAAAGTTTTTGCATTCTGAAAGCTACAAGAAATTCTATAAACAAGGCAAGACATTAAAAGAGATTTAGAAAATCAACTACCTTATTTGAAGATTTAGAAACGAACCATTTAGCAGACAGAGGTGATTCCATTGGGGGACCGTAAAACTCAGTCAATGATAATTTCTTCTTTTGTAAAATTTGGAATTAAGAAATTAAAGATATAGCAAATATAAAGAAGACCAAGACTTTCAAACAGGATTAGCTAATTGTGAAAATTTACCCTCTGATAACGTTTATTGAGAACTTCCAGTCCATCTCATTCTAATAAACAATAATTTGTTCCAGAATAATAAGAGATAATTTTGACTAATGCTATTTTTTCTAAATAAATAGTCCAACATTCAGGGAATTTGTGGTTTTGGAGAAGAACAAAAATAATTTTTGCATCTGTTTTGTCTTCATTATTTATAAAAGGGAAGTACAGATAAACAGACATGAAAAGAGAAATAGGGAACTTATAAATAGTAGTTTATCTAAACCTTCCATCCTTGAAGGCTTTAAGTTCCCCAGAACTAAAAAACAGCAATTCATACATCTTTTACCTTTTAAATTTTGGAAATCAGAAATTTCAAATTTCAAATAATAATTGGTAAAAAGGTGATGACGCATACTGTTACCTGAATTAGAAAGAGCGTCTTTGTTAATTTCACTTCCTGATTGAGCCATCATAATAAGCTGCACCACATGCAAAAAAGTCCCAAGTACTCAGTGGTAATTTGAGAAAGTAAAATAGAATAATTCATTTGAAAATGGAGTAACCCAATGTCGACGACAAAAAAGAAAATTCTGTACCTGAAACTTTAGTTAACAATACCTCTAATCAATGTCTCTTCTGCACCTTGTCATCAAGCCAACCCTTAGCCTCATCTCCGAGAAGCTGTGAACAGTAGTAACCAGAAACTCAATCAAGTTGTTCCTAACCAAAGTCATTCAGAAAGTTTTACTGACAATGAATATACTTTACATCTCCAGTAGCCTTTCATGATCTGACATAGCCTCGTCAACAGTTACAATTTGCCGATTTGTTCTAGGTACATGCTGCATAGTAACAGTCAGAACAATATTAGTTTAAAATTATAAAGCAACTTTTGGCAATCCAGTCGCTCCATAACATACAACACTGAAATCTTTATTAGATAATGACCTGAGCATACTAACAGCCACAACACTTTATGCTAAACATAATAAGGAAAGCCTGATCAGGCTGCTCAATGATTCATTTGGTTCAACCAATCCTATGTTAGTTTGCCTTTTGGTATTTGTTCAATTAGTTATTCGGTCGTTTAGACCCCTAACAGTGTTGACATGGCACATACAAGATGCAGACATCAGCAAGCAACCAACATAGACAAGTTATAGACTTTAACCTTGGAGTATATTGGTACAGTTAGATGCTAGCTGGCAGAAAGACTTAATAACTGAATAAATCCAGTCGTTGAGGGCCACAATAAATCTGTCTCTACAAAATGAAAAACATAAACAAGATACGTTGAAGAACAGTTAAATACACATGCATTTAACATAGCTTACTTTGTCAAAATTAACAACGAAAATTGCAGCAGGAACGAGCTGATCCATTTGTGGCAAAATAACCACCACTCTCCACATCAAAAATGAAAGAATAAAGCCTTTGAAATATGGGCTCTACTGTTGTTGCCTCAACCTCATATAAAGGCAATTCCCTTCCATATTCACTCTGAAAATGAAAGGTGAAAGCACTTAACATAAAAGAGACCAATAAAGGCAACAAATAATGTCAAATTGGCTAAGCTAAAAGTACAGCCAAACTGAGATTCATGAAGCAGCCTTAGAAACACCGACCCTTATTAATTAATTAACTGCAGTTCTTAAAGAAAAGAATGTATAAGTAACATAAATTGAGACCTCTCTCTTCTCTTAGGTCCTCTTATCCAGCAGAAATCAAGAAATTAAAGCAAATTAAACGTACCTCTCTAGCGGTTCCAGCTCAAATACTTCCATCCAAATTATAGGAGCAAAATGTTTAGTATTGGTGGCAAATAAAGACAAGGCTTCAAATACTTCCATCCAAATTAGCAAACATGTGCAATTAAGACATAACTACAATCCCTCAAACATTTTTATTTATTTATTTTTTTGATAAATGTAAAGGAAGAAGATGTACTGATCTACAAAGCATAAGGTTATGTATAATACCGGATCCCACTGGAACGGACAGCCGGAGCCATTCTAACTTCATTAGAATGCAGAGTCTGAGAACCACCTTGTCCATGTATCGGGTTAACAGCAAGGAAGCGGTCAATGGGTTGAACCTAAACGATTAACGACAAATATAAGAATCCAGTTGAACACTAAACAATACCAAGTTACTGTTATTTTTTAGAATATTTGAGAAATCAAATTTTATTGTTATATAAACATTAAATATAGAATGGTAATTACCATGAAAATCATAGCATTATTTGTGTCAGTAATGGCGTATGCATCCTTTATAGCTACTGTGCGGCGAATATAGTTGGATGACGCCATATTGTATATAAGCCCCAACACCTAAATTCAAGAAAAACATTGATATAATTGTGTCAAAGAAAAGCATTGACTAAAAATGTATGAACATTTCAGCAGTACTAAACAATGTGGGAAATGAAAAGAAATAAAGGTGACAGTTTAAATGTGAAAGCCTATGCATAATATCAACAACTCATTAACATGAAAAATACAGCTCCATCGTTCAAGCATATCTCCTAAATTAGCAATAAATCCACTGTAATAATTCAAAATTAAAAACTTTAAATTTGACTTTTAATAAAAAAATTTGTAACAAAATTTCCAAGTTGCTATCACACTGTTGCCAGATTTAGTAATGACAGAACTTTTGCCCAAACTATCCAGTTTTGTGCAGCTTTTACTCAAATATAAACTCAACACACAGTTGATCTAAATTGAAATCAATATATAAAATCAAACTAAGATTATTTACTTGAGGTACAATGTTTCCGTTCTTACAATGAACTAATAAAAATCAGAGAGTGCTGAAACTAATACTAATAAGAATGAGAACCATTCCAGTGGAGATTCCAAAGGAGAAGAGAAAAGTGTTAAGAGAAAGAGAGAAGATCAGGAAATTGAGGGGCAGAATGGGCATGTTGTTGAGGCTGAAAAGACGGAGCCTGAATTTGAGAAGAAAAAGAAAATCAAAAAGTGCAAAAGAGGATGGTGATAGTGAAATTAAATGCAAGAACTTGAGATAAACTTCGATTTTAAAATCTGTAAGCTCCGTTGTGAGAAAAGAAATACCATTCATAATAATTAATTTTACATTAAAACAAACAAAAACAATAATTGAGTACAGGAAAGTATTTTGACCAGAGTTTTTACCAGAAAAAAGTAGCTACCAGAAACAAACAAATGACGAAGAAATAAAGGCACCTTGAGTTTTTTCATTAATCAAGGACAAATTCAACATTGATTAACCTGAATTTAAAAGCGACCAAATTTACTGTGTTGGTCCTTGAAAAGAAAAAGGATGAAACAAACCAAATTTACTGAAAATTTACTTATATGTACCAGTTAGTAAAATCAAGCAAATTATCTCTTGTGTAACAATGAAACTTGTGTAAACGCAGATCTTGTTTTATCATATCTTCATTAAATCTTGTTGGATACAAGTTCTTGCATCTTCACATCTTTGTATAAAAAAATAATAAAAAAATAAATAAGCAAACTATATATCTCAAGTTCTGAGCTAAGTAATGAAGCCCCTAGTTTAGGTAAAAGAACAATTTTATAAGCATAACCCATAGCTTTTTGCCAATTCCAGATTTAAAATACAATTCCAGCACAAACCAAATCCAACGACAAACAGATAATCCTAGAATCGAGAACGGAGACAAATGAGAATATTGGTGGTTTGAAGATTGCTAACCTGAAATTCAAATGCGTTGTGATTGATCTCCATCGGATCGCTTGCTTAAATAGGGAGAAGAACGGAGAGCGGCAAACGAAAATTCAATCCTACCAAATCAGAGATTTTAAGCGTGGTTGAGAGCGCCAAATGAAAAATTGAACTGAAATTTTGAAATTTAGAGAAAGGAATAAATCTAGATCCGATTTGGATTTGACGGCGATCTTAGGGCACACGCGAAGAAGGGAAACGGGGGTAGGGGGAGGGTACACATCGGCTTTCCTTTTCCGAGAATTTATGAGAATTTGTCAGAGAATTGCGATAGATTTGGTGATGAGATTTCCTTTTTGAGAATTTTTTAGATATGGCGATGAAAGAGGAAAAGGAGCGAAAAGCCTTGCTCTGGAGCGCGTGAATTAAAAAAGCACAAATAGAAGCGCATGAATGAATTAATAAAAAGGAAAACAAAAAGAGGAGGATCGAACTCGCGACCAACGAAACAACAGACTTACCAACCCAGCGACCAGACACTTTCTGTCAAAAGACTCTTTGTTAGAAATACAAATCTAAACCGTACATCATATTATATTGCACAAATCAATAGTTTATAATTAATGTTAACACATGTTTCAACCTCTAATGATTAGAATATTATGACATTTCTATGGATGCGTTTATAAGTAGTAGAAATAATATATGAACTTCTTGAATAGACCTAACTAGACTCCTCAATTCCCTAAACATATTTAATAACATCTAACCATACAATTATCTAGTTGCCTTGCAGGGAGCAATTTGAGGTCTCTAAACCTATCTGATAATGCAATGGGTGAGAAGAGGGTGAGGGCATTTGAGGCCCTGTTGAGATCACAAAAGGAGCTAGAGGAGCTCTATTTGATGAATGACGGTGTTTCAGAGGAGGCTGCAAAGGCATTGAGTGAACTAATCCCTTCAACTAATAAGCTGAAAATTCTACATTTTCATAACAACATGACAGGAGATGAAGGCGCGATTGCAATTTCGGAGGTGGTTCAAAAGTCTCCCATGTTGGAGAACTTTAGGTGCTCATCAGCTCGTGTGGGGACAGACGGTGGCATCTCATAGGCTGAAGCACTGGGTGCATGTGTCAACATGAAGAAGCTTGATTTGAGGGATAATTTGTTCGGTGTTGCGGCTGGTTTGAGAAGAAATAAGAGAGGAATTTAGGTAGAAAATTAGGGATAATAATCTCTCTTCTCAGAGGCTCCCTTTTATATTAATCGATAATTTGTTCTTTTACAACATAGCCCCTACACTTCTATAAATAACATAATACCATAAACAACATAATACTATAGATAAACATAATGCTATAAATAACTCAACAACACTCCCCCTCAAGATGGGCGAAAAATATCAGCTAAGCCCATCTTGTCACATAATCTCGATACGTCCTCTGAGCTAAGTCCCTTGGTAAGACAATCTGCTACTTGATCTCTTGTTGGCACATGACCTAGCTTGAGTAGTCCACTATCCAGCTTCTCTTTGATGAAGAACCTATCAATTTCAATATGTTTGGTCCTGTCATGTTGTACCGGGTTGTTGGCAATGCTGATTGCTGATTTATTATCACACCATAATCTCATCTGGTCTCTTTGACCCATCTTTAGCTCTCTCAGAAGAGCTCTCAGCCACAACAACTCAGCAACTCCTGAAGCCATGGCCCTGTACTCTGCCTCTGCTGTCGATCTTGCTACTACCGGCTGCTTCTTGCTCCTCCAAGAAATCAAGTTGCCCCCTACAAACACACAATATCCTGATGTGGATCTTCTATCATCGACACAGCTAGCCCAGTCAGAGTCGCAATAGCCCTCAATGTTTAAATGATCATTCCTTCTAAAGATTAACCCTTTTCCTGGTGTACTTTTGAGATATCTCAGAATCCGATACACTGCATCCATATGACCTTTTCTTGGATCATGCATGTAACGACTTACTACGCTTACGGCGAAGGAGATGTCGGGACGAGTGTGATTCAGATAGATTAACCGACCCACCAATCTCTGGTACCTTTCACGATCAACTGACTCTCCTGCCTCTGCACTTAGCTTGAGCTTCGAATCAATTGGAGTTACCGCAGGCTTACACCCCAACATGCCAGTTTCCTTAAGAAGATCAAGTGCATATTTTCGCTGCGAAAGAACGATTCCCTCTGCTCCACGAGCCGCCTCAATTCCAAGGAAGTATCGTAGTAAGCCTAGATCTTTCACCTCAAATTCTTTACCCAATTGCACTTTCAGTTGAGCAATCTCCTTCTCATCATCACCCGTGATAATTATGTCATCCACATACACAGCAAGCATTGTAATATGTCCTTTATGCTGTCGAACGAATACAGTGTGATCGGCATTTATCTGGCGATATCCCATGTCTACCATAGCCCTCCTGAACCTATCAAACCAAGCTCGAGGAGACTGTTTCAGACCATAAAGTGACTTCTTCAATCTACATACCTTGCCTATTGTTTGAGCTGTGCCAAATTCGGGGGGAATTTCCATGTACACCTCTTCCAGTAAATCCCCATGAAGAAATACATTCTTCACATCTAACTGGTGTAGCTTCCAACCTCCATTTGCTGCAAGGGAGACAAGTGTCATGACAGTGCTCATTTTTGCCACTGGTGCAAATGTCTCATCATAATCGATGACATATGTCTGACTATACCCCTTTGCCACCAGTCGTGCCTTGTAGCGATCAATTTTTCCTTCTGGGGTCTGCTTCACTGTGAACACCCACCTACACCCAACTGCCTTCTTGCCGGGTGGTAGTGATACAATCTCCCAGATTTTATTCTTTATCTAGAGCCCCGAGTTCCTCTTGCATAGCTGCTTTCCACTTTGGATCCTTCTTAGCAACCTGCCAGCACCTAGGTAAAGTAACAGAGTCTAATGATGCAATAAATACTCCATGTACAGATGATATGTTTGAATATGAGACAAATTGAGCAATATCATGTGGGAAACCATAACGATCAGGGGGAAGTCCCGCATTACTGCGAGATGTCCTCCTTAATGTTATTGGAGAAGAGGGAGGATTCATATCACCTGTGAACTCTGAGTCTGAGGATTCTGTAGGTGTAGGTGTCTCAAGAGTCGGGGTAGGCCGGGACAAGGGACTCGATGGCACAAGTGGCATTATTGGTGCATTCACGGGACCCTCTTTCGGCCTCCTAGTATACACTTGCAGTTCACGTTGGGCTTGAGTCCTGACATTTGCATGATGTTCTTCCTCTTCTTGCTCATCCCCATCCTCTTCTTCTTCTCCTTCTCATGTTCTTCAACCAACGTAGGAATCAACAAAGGAATTGGTTCCACTTTTCCCATCTTATCACAATTCTCCCCTTCTCGTCTCATACTTTCAGAATCAAACGAGTCACCAAAAGGTGAAGTCACCTCTAATGTATAATATGGTTCGAATTCTCGAAAATGCACATCCATACTCACAAACAACCTCTTTTCCACTGGGCTCCAGCAAACATAACCCTTTTGTGTAGCAGAATATCCCACAAATATATATTTCACTGCTCTAGGATCAAGTTTCCCTACAGAAGGTCTGTTGTCTTCACGAAACACACACATCCAAACACCTTCAATGGAAGAATTCCAGAGTTATCTCCTTTCAACATCTCACATGGAGACTTCCATTCCAACACCCTTGAGGACATCCTGTTAATCAATGCTGCAGCTGTCAAAACTGCCTGTCCCCACAAATGTTTTGGGACATTCATGAAGATCATCATACTTCTAGCCACCTCTAGAAGATGTCTGTTCTTTCTTTCTGCTACTCCATTTTGAGCTGGTGTGTATGGACATGTTGTTTGATGTTGTATCCCTTGAGCTGACAAGTATTCCGCGAATGCTCTGTTGGTATATTCTGTCTCATTATCAGACCTCAATACTTTCACTACAGCCCCATACTGAGTCTGAACAGACCTATGAAAATCTTTGAAGCAAGCCAACATCTCATTTTTATTTTTCATCAAATACAACCAAGTAACACGAGAAAAACAATCAATGAAAGTCACAAAATATCTATAACCAGTCATAGAACTTGTGGGAAAAGGTCCCTAAACATCAGAATGTATCAGGTCAAAAGCACAAGAACTCCTATGAACAGAACTAACATAAGAGCTTCTAGTAAGCTTGCGAAACTCACATGCATCACAAACAAGTTTTAATTTATTAGCAGTTTCAAATAAAACTGGATACAAACGACTCAAAACATTAAAAGAAGAATGTCCCATGCGTTGGTGATGAAGCATCAACACATCCTCAGTACTCATCTCAGATTCCATTTTTTCTGTCCCCTCTACCATGGATATTAATGCTGAATCTAGCCCTTCACGATCCAAGTACCATAAACCACTACGCCAAGTGCCAGTCCCAAGTCTCCGACCTGTCCCCTTCTCTTGAAATATCACCTTTGGAATATCAAAAGAAACAACATATTTTAGTTGGAGTATGATAGAACTAATGGATAAAAGGTTTACTGGAAATGAGGGAGCATGCAAAACATTAGACAAAGTCACAGAACCAGTACAATTCACAGTACCTGTACCGACCACTGGTTGTGTTGTATCATCAGCAGTTTGGATGATCTCAAGCACTGCTAAGTGAGTATAGGAAGAGAACTCACTAGCATTACCTGTCACTTGTCGAGATGCACCAGAATCCACTATCCATTCTGGTGATCTGGTGGTGGATATAGAGGCAAGAGCATGTGTGTTACTAGTACCTTGGGTCGAATGAGCATAAGTAGCAATGTTACCCCTAGGCAAGAATGAAGTGGATGCATCCTCGGTCACACTCTTATTGTCTCCATTACTTGATGCTCTATGCTTCCGACTAAGTACCTCCAAAAGCGCTTGGTCCTCCTCAGTGAAGACCACTCCAGTGTCTTCTTTTTCCTCTGCTACTATCAGATTTGCCTGGTAGCCTCCTCTTCCACCTCTTCGGCCGCCACGGTCTCGGCCACGGTCACGAACTCCAGACTGTCCACATCCACCAAAATCTCTCTCCTTGAGTGGTTTAGGACAAGCAGGCCTCAAATGGCCCACCTCACCACAATTATAGCACTTACGAGTCTCCCCCTGAACTCCTATCATACTAGAGTTTGAGACTGCCAATGCCGACCGTACACCCACACCATTAGCTTCTGAGAGCAGCTTAATGCGACTCTCTTCCTGCATCATAGCTGCAATGGCCTCATCAAGTGACGGAATTCTCATCTGAGCCAGTAGTACTGCAGTTCTTTGCTCAAAGGCCGGGTTCAACCTCCTCAGAAAATGCATAGTCCTTCTCTGAGCATCTCTCTCTCCCCTCCTACACTCTGGGTCTTTGCAGCATGCCATCGGCAAGAAGTAGTCATAATCCGCCCACAATCGCTCTAGATCTGTGGTATACTCTTGGATTGACCTATCTCCCTGTACAACTGCTTCTATCTCACGTTCGATCTGGAACACCCGCATGTTGTTCTCAGTTCCTGCATAGATCTTTTTCAACTTCGACCACATATCCTTCACATTCTGAATGCCATCCACCGTCACAGCAATCGAATGAACCATCGAGTTGAGAAGCCATGTATACAGCAACATGTGTGTGGTCTTCCACTCATTCCAAGCATCAGTGTTCTTTTCAGGTTCTGTCATTTCTCCTGTCAGGAAGCCCTCTAGATTCCTTCCTGCCAGAGCACCCTGAATCCTACATGACCAACTCAGATATGTGGCTGGTCCATTAAGTTTCAACTCCACCGGTGGAAGATCTAGCTTTACTGACGGTTGATGTGTTTCGGCTCCGTGCGACATCTTCACGAGCTCGAGCAAGGTCTTCACATCCTCTGGATCCAACTTTGCAAGAAGTTTATCCATTCTAATACCGTGCTTGATCTCCCAGTACCAGCCACACCTTATCTCCTTTAACACAAACCGTGCGGACTCACACGATCACGGTTTTAGTAATTAGCAAAAAACAGATCTGCAGAGAAAGAGAAAATAACACCTGCCGGCATGAACATATCAATCTGTCTGGCTCGGTCTTTGCGTGGTGCACAGGAGAAGAACGGAGGAGTCTACACGGTCTTTGCGCGGTGCACAGAGAAAACAATGCTTCTCCTCTCTCCCTTGGTCTTGGCGCGGTCCACCAAGACTGCTGCCTGTTGGTCTTTGCGTGGTCCACAGGTGTTGGCGCGGTCCACCAAAGAGCCAACGGTCCACCAACGCGGCTCACAGGTGCACGCGAGGTTCAAGCAGCAAAAATGGAGAGGAAAAAAAAAGTCGCGCGAGAAGAAAAGAAAAAATGGCCACCGTATTTTTTTTGTTCTGTCTCTGATACCAAGAAGAAATAAGAGAGGAATTTAGGTAGAAAATTAGGGATAATAACCTCTTTTCTCAGAGACTCTTTTATATTAATCGATAATTTATTCTTTTATAAAATAGCCCCTACACTTCTATAAATAACATAATACCATAAACAACATAATACTATAGATAAACATAATGCTATAAATAACTCAACAACAGTTTGGCACTTAGTAAAACCATAACTAAACTTACCAGTTTGAAGGAGATTTATCTCAGTTACCTTAATTTGGAGGATGAAAGGACTAAAGAAATTGTAAATGCTCTAAAGTCGTCTGTACCTGGGTTGGAGGTGCTTGAATTGGCTGGTAATGAGATCACAGCTGCAGCTGCACCAGTTTTTGTCACATTGTTAGGTGCCGGTGCCACACAAAATCTCAAGAAGTTGGGTTTGTCAGAGAACAATTTGAAGGATGAAGGCACTATTGTGATAGCGAAGGCAGTAGAGGAGCAAACTGGTCTTAAGGAGTTGGATTTGAGCAGCAACTTGATCCAAAGAGCTGGTGCGAGGACCTTGGCAAAGGCAGTGGTTAATAAAGAGGAATTCGAGTTGTTGAATATTAATGGCAATGCCATCTCTAATGTAGGGTTAGATGAAGTGAAAGATATCTTCAATGGCTCAGAAGTGCTTGGGCCGTTGGATGAGAATGATGTTGATCTATTTCATGAATTGGATGAAGAGGGAGAAGAGGAGGAAGAAGAGGGAGAACTTGAGGCAAAATTGAGGCATTTGAATGTTGAGTCTTTGGAGTAAAGTTAGGGTTTTATGTTAACTGGTCCTTAATATTGCTGACAGTTAGTTTTCTTTATTTCTTTTGTTAGAGTTTAATTAAGAAGTCAAATTGGAATGCTGAATTAATTGCTCTGATATTTTTTGTGCAAAATAGATTAGTTAACACAGGTTTCTGGTTTGAGTTTCTATTTTTGACTTATTATTGTTTCTCTAAACTCCTTATCTTTACTAATGGAATTAGCTTTCTTTATCAAGCTATATATGGCTTGCTTATTATTAGTTTAGGCATCTGTTCATGTGCTTTCACCCACAATAGTCACCTTAATAGTTCGTTATCCCTTCTAGTTTCTTATGTTGATTGGTTTTCCTATTGGTTCGTTATTTTGATCATAAAATAACCAGCATTACCTATTCTTGTGCAATTATCAATGAGGTCAGCTATCAATAAGTACACTTTTCTTACGAGGAATTATCTATTCAATTTCCACTCACACCAGCTCAGTCAGATTCTTCTAAGGGAAAGAAAACATATTAAATGAATTTGATACATTACTCATATATTGGGCATCTGATGATTGTGTTTTGCTATTACCTCTGAGACAGTGAGACTACAAGATATCCTGTAAAAATGCTGAGAAGTAGATTCTGGCTCTACCCTGCTTACATCAGATGTCTGTCCCCCCACAAGTGCACACGCATCAGCATGAGCTCAGTGACAAGGATTTTTGCCTCTGCCTTGGAGTAAGGTCTGACTAACTTGAATGTGAATCGTACTGGCAAGTAGATTGATGTCCACAGAAGAAGAATTTCTAGAAGCTGAAAAGGACCTATAGGCAATTATCACATGGATCGAGCATAAGTCTTGCAAGATCGAGAGCCTTCTCAAACAGCAGACACCTCCTTTTTTTTTTTTTTGCCTTTTTTTTGTTGCATGGTAGAGTGTAACTTGAAGGTTTTAAATTGAAGGGATTACTACTTGTTTCCAGAACTGTGCATGACCAAGGAGTAAATTGACCATCTGCTGGTACCGGTGGCTTACTGTAGTTTTGCTGACTAGTCTGGTCTGGTAGTGAAATATACCAGATTACCAGCCAGGGTTGCAATTATTGGGTAAATAAAGTTTCTTAAAAATTTAAGTTATGTGAACTTGTGCAATTTAATGATTTGAGCCTATTATCATAGTCTAGTTCAAACTTTCTTTCTTTTTTTTTGTGACTTAACATATATACAGGACAAATAACCAGTCACTGTATAACCTTGAGCTGATGGATTAGGTGGACATTTTGCACTTTATATTCTTATTAGATCTCACTTTACTTGTCCTGGTGTGTAAACATCATTCTAGTTTGTAAATGGGAGGGGATTATTTTTATAGAGGTGTCCCAACTGGGGACTCACAACTCTATCATCGTGTTACAATTTCTCTAGATCCTAAATCTGGTAAAGGAGTTGATATCTTAATTTTTTAAGAATATTTCAATAAATGTAAAATTCCAATGCAAAAACTGTACTTTATTTTACTAGAGTATTCCATTCTGATTTATGTCTGGTCTAAATCAGTTGATGCACTTAAAACATCTCTTGAGGAGTCTGCCCTGAAAACACATGATGAGCTATGCAAGGTTCTTTTTTATTCAATTTCATTTTCCCTTTGAAAAATTTATGTAAAATTGTACAAATCTTTTGTTTCATATAATGAAACGGTAACCTTTAGGTTACTTTTTTGAACAAAAAATTATGTAGAATATTGCTCCATAAAAACCTTTATTCAGATAATTTGTAGATGGTCTCACAATTTTAATTTGGCTTATTAGCATAACCAGGGGGCACAGATGTTAATTTGCCCTGAGTGGGAACAACTGAACAACTTAGTTTCCTGATAAAGATATAGAAGATTAAAGATGAGAATATTCTAGTCTTTTCATACAAGACAAAAATAACAAAAACGTAAGAATGATGGCTGGTTGTATGTATTTCTGAACTGCAGAAGAACTACTTAAGTTGGCTCATTTGGTAATTTAGTTATATTCTGAAAGCAGTTTTCTTTGCCTGTAATAGCTGAAATTTTGAATTTTATGTTTTTGTTGTTATGGCGATTGATGAGGCAGTCAGTAAATTGGATAGTGGTTCATCGAGCCATGATGGCAATCAAGGTTGTTGATGGCATGATCCTGAGTATTATGATATTCTCATGAAATGAGATCTCTTGGCATCATAATTATTTTAGAAAAAGTGAATTTCTGATTTTACTGACATCATGGATCATCCTTCTTTTCCTTGTTTGTAGTTTTGTTTGAATTACATGTTGCCTGCAAATAGTTGATGATAGTTTGGGATAGTCTAGAGTAGAATATAAATTTAAGAAATGGGTCTAAACCAGGTTTTAGAATGAGGCATCTACGGTACCATTTTGATCAGGAGAATTCCAGCATATTCTAATTCGGTTCCAGCATTGCTTAGAAAATGTGTTCCGCGCATTTTTAGGGTTCAGCTTTTTTGTTTGTATTAATAATTATATAGTTCAGGATGAATTAATGGTGCATTTTGATTTTATAAATGATGTAACAGTCAAGCTTAGTTGTAGAATCTAAAAGTCAATTGTGGGAGTAAATTGTGCAGTGTAAGTCGTATTGTTAAGCGATAGGTTTGAAAAACTCTATTGAGATTAAAAACTTAAAAGAATAGTTACCTCCTAACTATATTTAATTGTCAGGTACTTGCATAGAGGATTGGCTACATGAGATAGGCTGACATGTGATCAGTGTCTCAGAATTCATGAAATGCTTACAGAGAAAGCAGGGTTAGGCTGTATTCTTCGTTCTCTTTCTGATATTGTCAACACAGTCTAATAATATTTAGAAAACATCAATTCTTTGTACAATTATTGTGGTATATCTGTAGTTAGAAATTTATATGCTCTGTGAGAATTGGTGAATTCAGTTGCTTGAATCGGACAAAAAGTATTTCAGTGCTAATTAGTAACATCAATGCTTCTTTTTTAATATTCCTTTGTTGAATTTATGGCAATTTTTTGTTTTTACATTCTTCGCAACATTTGTTCAGTTGTTCTCTGAGGAAGCAATGACTAGTGGCGTGACAAAGTTCTTTATGATATTTAAATCTAGGAAACAAGTAACCATCATTCAACTGTAAGATTAAGCTCATAAAATGCCGCATAGTGAATCTTCTTTGGACTGGGAATGATGTAATATATTTCCAAGCCATAGGCCCAGAAGTAATCTAAATGTCGTGTTCTGTGCGGACCAATTTTACATAAAGGCAAAGGCTTAAAAAAATAACAACATTTATGGTTTTTTATTATTAATATAATATTATAAACTATTTTTTATGTTCTGTTTGCTCGAACTCGTATGTCAGCCATGTTTCACATAACTTGTCGACTTGAAACTTTTATATATATGGTGGTACTGGTACATTAGTATTTTAGTCAAATTCATTTTAGAAATATTAATAGGGAATTAACTATGGGTTAAAATCATAGACAGTTGACGTAGAGGTTGGTAAAGCATTTCTTTCTGTTTTTGCCTTTGAATAATTGTCACTAAACATCTAAAAACTATGATTGTGAAGCATCATTTATCTCTGTTTACATTGAATTTCAGCCGCTTGACCGCTTCAAGGTCAAGGATCATTTCGTGAAGAGAGAAATTTTTCGTACTTACACAAGAAATCCACGGAAATTTTCATAAACAGGGTTTTCTCAAAATAACCTAAAATATATCTTTTGAAGTGTTGTAACTTGCTCATAAATATGAATTTTACAAATTGCCTAAGGTTGTGCTCCAGAAAACTGAATCAGAGGGAGAGGAGAGGAGAGTAACGGAACGATCGGAGAAGTTTACTCTGCCCGAGTGTTTACTCGCTCCACGCAGAAAGAGAAGACGACGGAAGGGAAGAGAAGACGATGGAAGAGCACACTGAAATTTCGAAAGTTTTAGAGTAAACTTCTACATCCCAAATCGAGAGTAACGAATTCTGGTCAATCCTTACTCTCCTCTCCGTTCCTCTCCTTTAATGTTAGGGTTCTGGAGCAGACTCTAAGGTTCAAAATTTCATAAATAAAAAAATATTCTAAAATTTTAAAAAATAATTTAAATATTCTGGTGGTCTAAGTTGAAAAACATTATACCAATAGATGTTTTAAATGGCCAGTTGTTTCCTTCAATTTGAAGGAAAAAAATCGAAAATACATCGGACTATCAGTTCATGCGCGTGAACCAAAGGGAGAAAAAGTAAGAAAAGCTTCTTTATCCGTACGAATTGGTTCCTATTTTCATAGAATTTCTACCTGCATTCCTACACCAGTATATTAATCGCATCTAATTTCTATATTAAAAATTTTCGGTTCAAAAGATCGTAATCAGATTCCCTTAAAACATGACATAAAAATTACACATTCTCGTGTCATTCTGATTTAAAAGCGAGGCTCCTTAAACAACACTTTTCCTATTCGATATACCTTTTTTTTTTTGGATAGAGTGGCAATAGCCACACCTACACTTTTAATATTCGATATACTTCTTTAAATTAATCATTGCTTGCTTTCTCGAAAAGCTGATCATAGAAACCCACACGACATTTATTTTTCCTAAGCCATGAGAGCAAATCACCAAGAATATCTACAATGCTTGAAGTATCTCTCTACATAATAGGAAAAGACAAGTACAATTTAGCCTTAGTTTGAGCACAACTATGGTCATGGACTTCGGTGTGGCTCTGCAAATGATAGGTACAAGCAAGCAATCATTACCATATAGACCTAAATTAGAAGATACATGGATGTACAAAGGCTCTAGTAATATGATACAATTAAAATTGACAAAAAGCTCTAATATTTTTCTTTTTTTTTTTAGCTTTTAACATGATATAGTGGCATGTTGCTGTAATGATTTAATACTTAAATATAATAAAGTAAAAGTACTAGTAATTTTTCAAGTAATTTCACAAGGGCCTCTCAGCTTGTAACTTTCTTAAATCTTCTTGCTGATCAATATGATTTATACAATTCTTTATGTGTTCATCTCTAAAAACTTGTAAACCTCTAAACTTCAACGTGTTCATGCTTTGTTCTTCTAGCTTTCATTTCACAAAATGATTCAAACCTGTGTCAAATAGCTCTCCTTTCAAGCAAGCAGATCCACGCTTTGAGAAGCATTTCGCTTGGACTTGTGGCCAACACTCTATCGTTGGAAATCAATCACCCGCATCCTCAAGCCTTGGTGGACACATCTTTCCAAATATATCTTACCTAGTTGAAAAAAGAGGAAAAAGTAAGACAACTACAAAAGCTGATCAGGATGGACGTTACTTGGCTTATACACTGTACTTTAAAGAACTTGAAATATGTCATCCAATGGGCTACAGTTACACTAAAAACCTATTATCTATATCTATATCTATATCTATACTTTTATATCTATATCTATCTATATCTATACTTACTTATAAACGCACGGACCGTAGAGGTGTTACACGCTAGGTCTAGCATGTAAACAGATGTTTCTGCCGTTCGATCGATTTGATCTGTGGCTAGATATTAATCGTCAGACGAAGCAACACCATTGATTGGTTTTCCATCTAATACAGAAAGAAAAAGGAGTGCCGTTGGTATTGCGCTGGGTTAACTCAGCGAAGCAGGGTTCGATTCTTCACGACTCTCTAAACCAAATTTCACTTCTTTCCTTTTTCATTCGGTACTCGAGGCTCGCGATCTCACGATTCCTCTAGGTTTTATTTCATGAAAGAGGAAAGAGCAAATCTTTTCATTAATTTTTCGCATTTTCCTTTATAATCTTTCGGCCAAATTACCTCTCTCAAATCTCAATTTCTTTTCAATCCAATCCACGAAAACCCTATTGTCTCGCTGCCGCACCTCTCTCCGAAGACTCCGATCAAGCCGCGTTGCACCACAATCTCACTCCTCTCCGCTCGACCCCGTCGCCCAAGGCCCAAGCAGCTCGCGCGTCCGACTCCGATTCCGACACAGTAGCCGTACATAACTCTCTCCTCCGACGCCCCACCCACTCAAGCAGATCTCTTCCTAATTCCCTTCTTCTCTTGTTGAGATGGCGATCGAAGGCACCGAGTGGGAGGTGCTGAAGCCCTGTGCCAAAGGTGAAAGAGAGAAGAGCCGCTACGCTCATTACTGCAAATAGCAACAAAAGGGGGAGGTGTGCCGACTTGCTTACAAATGATTTCAGTCGTCCAAGCACGCAACCTCATCGAGCTTGGTCATGATGTGGCGCGCTACTCGATCTTCGGCGACTCTGCGTTGCTTCTGCTGTTTGCTTTACCAATGAACACGATCAGGTTACCAATGGAGATTAATCATGCTGATTTTGTTGATTTCAGGTTAGCAATATCACAAATTGTTAACTTTTTATTTTTTAATCCCTTTTCTGCCTATTTCATATCTGAATATGAATGGGAAATTCATAGCTGCCTTTTAGTAAGACGATTTCCAGTCATGTTGTTGTTTAAAAACATAGAATTTTTATTTACTTTTACCTTACAGGTGAACAAGATCAACTTTGGTTAACTACTTGATCAAGAAACTGGTATATTCAGGTAATGCTGCCTAACCTTTTGACTGGGTTTTTTATTTGGAGTTAATTGATTTTGGTTTGATTTCATTCTTCTATTATAGTCTCTAATGTTGCTTGATTGTCCGATTTGTGTTTGTTTGATTGAGCATGATAATCATGACTATTTATACTTTGAACCATACTGGTATTTCATTTTTAAATAGCTAAAGACATAGCAGTTAGAACAGTAAACAATAACAGTTAGAGCATAGCTTTGCACCCGATTTCCTTCATTTATTTTTTATTTCAGATCAAATTACATAGTGGATACTTATATTTTGTTTTCTTTTCCTTCATTTATTTTTTATTTCAGATCAAATTACATATTGGATACTTATATTTTGTTTGCAGTGTGTGGCTTCGCACCCAGATACCAGGATCCTTTTCTTAAGTGGTACCTTTTTTACATTTTATGTTTTGCACGTCTCTTTTGAATGACGTTGGATTCAAAATGTCAGAAACCATGACATATTCTTTATTGGTTTCCATTACGTGCAAGCTGGTTTATCACTTGCATTTGTTGGGTGCGATGTCTATTGTCAAACTTGATTGCTTATTTTCTTCGGTTTATCTGTTGATTGAGTTTTAATAAGATGATCAAGGCGCATTATGTTCTATTCAAGTTTGATACCGCTAACCAGTTGAGTAAGCTACAGCCCCTTGATATCGAATAGCTTTTATTGAAGTCCTTTGGTTTTAGCATTTATTCAATTTAATTCAGTTCCTTTTATTCTTTTTTTCAGTTATATACCCTTTCTTAAAAATGACCTGTAAAACTAGGCCTTTCGAGTATCTTAGACCGACAAGCTTAGGTGTCATTGGAGCTCTTGTTAATGTACACTTGCTTGTATCTATTTTTTGTAAGAATATACAATTCCAGATTCAACCATAATACCATATTCTTATTCGGGTAAGTTGGGAATCCTTGGTTCTAAATTTTATTTAATAAGTTTAACATAATTATCCTCGTGAAACCTTACCTGGCTACTGCTTGTAACTGCATCAAAATTGTGATTAATTAAGGAAGCGGTTTGGATGGTAATATTTATGTTTCTTTGCTTAGGTTGATGATACAGACGTCATCAGCTTTCTACTTCAGACAGACATAATTCCTTTGTGCCTGCGTACCATGGAAATGCGTTGTGAGCTCTCGAAAACTGTCAGTTTTCTTGTTTGACATTTTTCAAATCATTTTTTTCCTTCTTCTCTGTTGTTGCTCAGAATGTACATGTTTTTGGTCGCAATCTTGGTAAGAAAAGTTATAATAAGGATGCATAGCTAAATCAGTCATTGTGACACTGAACCTGAAACTAAAGCATTTGGGGGGAAAGAGAAGAACCAAAACAGGGCCTGCTTTTGGTACCCTATTTCTTCAAGAGTACATTGGTGGGTAATTATTCTTAGAGAAGCCTTCTTCTACTTCATTCTAAAATTTTCTGGAGAGGCTTTAGGTAAAAGGTTATTAGTTAATTCGATCTTTTTGTATTGGATCGGATTGTTTTACATTTTGTTAGGATATCAATTGATCTTGTATTTTCGATTCGAGATCAGAAATCATGGGGCATGAGTACAGAAACTATTCCAGGGTTAAGTGTTCCTTTAAAAAGCCTTTATCCTATTAATTTGTCCTGGCTATATTATATTTCTTTTATCACGCCATTTGTTTTGGAGTTGCAATAAATGTTTGTAAGATTTCAGGAATGAAAAATAGTAAAAAAAATAAAAGAAAAACTGTTTCCTTACCAAATAGGTAATTGTCTGGTATTGACAGGTACAGGATGTTACCTAGGATTAAACTGAAGTTTTGCATAATTGAAAACTTGGTCAATTTTTTGATTGCATTGTTAAGAAGAGCAATGAGTTCAGCTTGTGCTATTAATTGGAATGAGAAAAATTTGAACTGTTTGATTTTATTCAGGAATCATGTCCTATAGTGAAGAATATTCTTCTATTGGATTCAGAAGGGAAGCGTGTGGCTGTCAAATATTATTATAACGATTGGCCAACTCATGCACCAAAATTGGCCTTTGAGAAATCTGTTTTCACCAAAACCCTCAAGACAAATGCACGCTCAGAAGGTTTTCATTTTTTTTTCGCCATCCTAGAAGTATGAAAACTCGTTGTTTTAGATCAACCTGTAGTGTACCAGTAGAGGTTCTTTGAACTATACTTATGTGTGGCATGGTTTGACACACACCAATACCCCACTGCTGACAGAATCTCATATACTGTACCAATGGATCTAATGTTATCTTGCATATATGTCAAAATGGGATTAAATAACGATAATTACACCAATACCCCACCGCTGGGAAAGTGGCTACTAATGCTTTTAATGGTTCTGTACCCTTTTCTGAGCAAGTAATTTGTTTTCAACTCCTAGGCTTTGTAATATCGCTTGCAATAATCCTCTTCATAATGTTGATTTAATTCTACATGTCGGCTTTTAATTTGCAAACATAAGAAGTTGCATTATTGTTTTTCTTTATGTGCTTGCTTGTACTGGACCTGTTTTTCATCTTAATATATATTATCTTTATCAATGGTTATTCACTTACTCCTCAATTTCGACATATTTATTCACAATTGTACTCATAGAATTGGAAAAACATGGAGCCATTTATGTACTGGTAAATATCAATCGATTGACATCCACTGATGGAGAATGAAAAATTAATCTTAATTAGGAAAATATTTAGTCATTAATATTTTACTTTAATCAATTTTGGTTACAAGCAGGATGGATGTTCGACATGGAAGAGAGATAAATCTAAAGAGATACTGAGGAAGCAAAATTTTATTGCAAATTATCCAATTGTATTGCGTGAAAATAAATTAATTTTTGTAATGTTATGCAGAACAAACTAATTTTAAAAAAATGTATTGGGGCTGGGAGATGTATTTTGAATTTTATCGTGGCCCTTGTAAATTTTTTTTGCCCTTCATTTTGTTTTGTTAATAGTGATATTCTTGTTGCAACTTCTGTGGAAAGCCTGTTTCAACACAAGTTGTGTAGTAAGTTAACTGTTTTTTGTATTTTTTTTTTTTTTTGTTTCTTTCGTGAAAGCGTTATCATTTGAAATTACGGTTTTGTTTAACTGCGAAAATTGTTAATTAATGAATAACTTGAGGTAATTGACTGATATGCATCTGTGTTTGAAAGCAGCGCATGCAGATATCTTAGCAAAGGCGCATCATATAAGAAAGATTGTTTTTCATCGGTTATGAAATTATCCCATGAGATTTCTCTAAACACCTAAGCGGTTGACATATAATTTGTTTGTTTGTTTCATCAGTGAAAAAGAAAAAAAATTCACCTTAAATCAATCACATTTGTACCAATAATTACAAATTAAAGCAGCGGATTGCATCAAATGAAGGGTGTATCCATATTGTTTACTCTTGGATTGGTACTTTTATAATACAAATTCATGATTTCATTTTATAATAAAAATCTTTATTTGATTACGTGTAGTGCAATTCTCTAATAACAAAAAAGTTCACATAAAAAAATACATACCACAAGTCTTAATTTTTTTTTTTTTGAAATATATCAAATAAAAAGTTGTCCGCACATTGAGCGGGCACTGCTGCTAGTGTTGTCCTAAAAAATTCATTGAATCCCATTATTCTTTCAAATATGATTTTTGTGACTTTTTATGAAAGCAGATTTTTGAGAAATTAATATTTATTATAAATTCCGATAGGTTGGCATTCAATAAGAGAAGAAACTTAAAAATAAATCATATCAAAGATCATATTATATATATGATCTACCATATTACAATAATATCTTAAGGAGGGCAGTTAAAGAAACATTGTTGAAGTGCTCCACCAACCTATTTTATATAATTTAGAGGTTTTTAAATTGCTTTCTGTTTGGATTTTGTAATAAATCAGGAAATCTTCAGGAAACAATCTTACTCTAAATATTTTTCTTTTATGAATTAAGTAAGTATTTCATCGAGGCAATTACTATAATATTGTGTATTTTGTTCAAATATGCAACAGTTCATGTGTCTCATATCTTGTGATTATTAAAGCAGAAAAACTTGCCGAGAAATTGTAGTTACCATTGATTGTCCTCTAATATGTTATAAAATATCAATATGATTTGAAAGTTAAAATTAAAATTATTTATGAAAGATTTTGCGCATTTTGGTTTCCAACTTTTTTTTTTAGATATCCTAGATAGCAACTTTTTTGGTTTCCAACTTATGCCTAGAGCACCTCACACTTGATGTGCCTCGTTGAAACGAAATCGACGTGAATGTACAATTTAGAATGACATTGGTTCATCGAAAAATTATTTTGCGTGACTATATTTATGTAAGATATAAAAATTTTTGTAAACCACTCAATTTTTCTCTCTTTTTTTTTTTCTTTTCTTGCTACACTTATATAACATAACATATGAACTTCTTGTATAGACCTAACTAGACTCCTCAATTCCCTAAACATATTTAATAACATCTAACCATATAATTATCTAGTTGCATGTCTTACATAATCCAAAATGAACCTAAATTTTCTAATTCATTAACTCATCTAGAATATCAAAACTAATTTACTATTTAACTTTGACCATTTGACTATTAAATCTAATTTCCAACAATTTACACATGTTAGTGCTATTTCAAGAACGAAAATTTCTCTTCTGAATATTCTGTTGTTTAGGGAAAAAAAAAAAAGGCCAGTGTTGAAATTCACTTTGCATAATTAATATATTGCATCGCGATAAAGCCATGGGTGGAACCAGAGGGAGGCCTAGAGGGCCTGGCCTCCACAAAAATTTGAAATGTCCTTCGTTTCAATGTATTAATTTTAATATAATACCATAAATATACAATTTGGCTCCTTCCAAACTTAAAAACGTCAAACAGGTTCCGTCCAAATATTTTTTTCTAGTTCCGCCCCTGGTCATAAAGCTGCTAATTAGAAGTCATGAATCTCGAGTAATAAGAATTAAGAAATTATATAATAATTTTCGTACTTCATTTTTTTTTCTATATCCGATGGTATATTTGAGCATTCCATTTTCTCCATAATCTTATTAGGCTTTCTAATTTTAAGACAAAATGAATTAATCTCGAACATCTCTAATCCAAATTGACGTTGCTTACTAACATCGCAAACCAAATTTACAATACAAATCCTATGGGCGACCATTATTGTATTATGGTCGGTATGTGTGTTGCAGCCACTATGATTGTGGCAGGGCCAACGACTGTGCTATGGTGTGGGAGTGGGTTTGGTTGAGCCGATACTGGTTTGATACTAGTATTTGCTGGGTATAATTTTTTTAGGAATTTATGCTGTTTTGCTTGTTGTTCAAAACAGTTTTATTACTGGTATGAAATTTGAGTTTTTCTTTTAATAATTAATACTTTTGTAAACCTTTTTATTTATTAATAAAAAATTGTCAGTATTTGCTGACCCTCACAAAAATAAAATCCTACTTAATTTTATGATTTGGTTTTTCTATAAGAAATTTAAAACTTGTACAAACAAAAATAAATGTTAAAGTAGTTTATTTCTTTCCCCATCAGAACAGCACTACAGCAGTAAATGGATTGTTTAGAAACTCAAACCAAAGCTGTGGTCTGAAAAGAAGAAAATGCCGCCAAGGCCATCTGATCGAAATCAGACGGATAAGAATATCTTAGCATCATAACTATTTTCGAACAAGTGAATTTCTGATTTTATTGACATAATGGTTCATTCTTCTTTTTCCTCTTTATTAGTTTTCTTTAAATTACTTGTTGCATGCAATAGTTGATGACAATTTGGTATCATTTAGAGTGGGATATAAATCTAAGAATGGGTCTAAACCAGGTTTTAGAATGAAGCATTTTCGGAACCATTTTGATCGGGATAGTTCCAGCCTATTCTAATTCGGTACCCGCATTGCTTACAAAATGTGCTCCAAGCTTCTCTAGGGTTCTGCCTTTTGTTTGTTTCTGTTGATTATGTAGTTCAGGATGAATTATAGTGCATTTTATTTTATAAAATTAAGAGTCAGGCTTATTTGTAGAACCTAAAGGTCAATCGGGAGGTAAATTGCACAGTTTAGGACCTGATTTTAAGCTCTATAGGTTTTGGAAACTCAATTGAGATTAAGAGAATACGCACCTCCTAACTATATTTAATTTCAGGTGCTTGTATAGAGGATTGGCTACAGGAGATGGGCCAACTTGTGATCAGTGTCTCAGAATTCATAAACTGACTGAGAAAGTTGAGTTGGGCTGTATTCTTCATTCTCTTTCTCATTTTCTGATAATGCCAACAATGTCTGATAATCTATTTTTGTACAATTATTGTGGTATTTCTCTAGTGAGAAATCGACATGCTCTGTGTGAATTTGAGAGCTCTGTTGCTTGATTCGCACAAAAAGTATTTCGGTACTAATTACTAACATTAATACATTTCTTTTTTTGAATATTTCTCTTGAATTCATGGCAACTGTTTGTTTGTACATTTTGCTTAGCGTTTGTTCTCTGAAGAAGCAATGATTAGTGACGTGACAAAGTTCTTTATATGATATTTAAGCTAGAAAACAAGCAACAATCATTGGGCTGTTAAGAATAAAGCTTATATAATGTCGTATAGGAAATCTTTTTGGGCTGGATGGGGCCAGAAGTAATCTCATGTTGTGTTCTGTGCGGACTGATACTACATTGAGGCGAGGCAAGAAAATAAGAAAATTTTATGATTCTTTTAATTATTAATATTAACTATTTTAACGCACTGTTTTCTCGAGCTCGTATGTCAGCCATGTTTCACAATAACTTGTCGACTTGAAACTTATATATATGGTGGTACTGGTACATTAGTCTAATTCATTTTAGAAATTTTTAACTATTGGTTGAAATCATAGACAATTGGCATAGAGGTTGGTAAACCATTTCTCTCTGTTTACATTGAATTTCAATCGCTTGACCGCTTCGAGGATCATTTCGTGAAGAGAGAAAAAGTTGGAATGCAATTAGACCTTTTATTCATAGTTGATAGTTCGCCATGCTCCGTCCATCTATCCACCACTAATATATTAAAGATAATTATCTATAGTGAACTCAAAACACACAATTAACGATTAATAATATCACGATATCTATATAAATATATAACAAAAATCATTAATTTACAATAATTTATATACATTGCTTAACAAATAAGTAGGTTTACTGCGCAGAGATAGATTCCGGATGTTTCCTATTTAAACTGGGTCTCACTCATTAATAGACATGAACTAATATACAATAAAAAGTAATTGATTGGAAAATTCCTTGCACTTCTTCTTTTAGTCTGCTATAAATTATTTTCAGGAATAGAGTAATGAGATAGAGGTGCACTAATGACCTCAACTTCCCGTAGGAGTATTGTAGGGAAAAGAAGAAAGCCTATAATTCAAATTCGCTCCAATATTTCTCGGATTTTACTATCTAATATTAAATTTGACCGGTAGTTTTCTGCCACACTTGCACTTTTCTCATTAGCTAAGCGATCAACTACCCTTGCCACATGACCGGCCAATATTTCATGCATTATAATTAGTCGGAGATAAACACAAATGCCAAGGCGGGCACAATCATTAGTCTCATTTGAGATCAATAATTTATTTATCTTCAGACTAAAGTCTAAAGAACTTGGACAAGTGTATTTTTGGATTATACTAACTAACTTAAAACACATTCACACTTGTCACTTGGCGTATTTCACGAGTACTTAAACTAACTTGAGGTGGAAGCTTAGAGCTAACTTGGTCAAGATTAGGGCTGTACAACGGACGGGTTTTTAATTTTTTATTAATATTTCAACCCAACCCAATTATACCGGATTAAAAAATTTCTATAGTTAACCCACCCAAAACCCAACCCAACCCATATAAATTTTTTTGTGCGGGTTTTTACGGGTGTTCGGGTTAAACGGGTTGTAATTTGTAGGTGAATAACTTTCAATTTATATAACACATAAACAATTAAAAAATATAAATTATTTGCCTTAATTTTGTATTGTACATTGCCGAAACTGTGAAACTTTCAATTTGAAAGAAGAATTCAGAATTTACAATTGGCATGATAAAAAAATTTTAAATCTTATACTACTTCAATACAGAAGAATATAGAACAGAGCAAGCAATAATTTTGGAGTCTGGCATGGGTGACATTAGTCATATCAGTAATACAACTAATTAAGATCCAATTTGCTACGCCCTTTGAATGTTTAGTAATTTACTGGTACTTTTATTTATTCACAATATAATTATCATGGCACCATTTTAAAAGGTAAAAAAGAATTTCTAATACCAAGCAAGAGACTCAACCATGGGCGGAAGAAAAAAAAATAATAAAAAGCAACGTCAGTTTACATGGGAAAAATAAAAAGTATATGTCAATTATGTTCACGCCATATAGATAAGATCACATCAATAAAAATAAAAACGGGTCGGGTTTGTATCCGGATTGTTAAAAAAAAATTATGACCCGACCCAATTGTACCGGGTTACTAAAATTAAAATCCGGACCAACTCGAATCATGCTTGAACCCGTTAAAACACGGATCGGGTTGGGCGGGCTAAACGGATCGGACGGGTTTTTTATTTTCTTGTACAGCCCTAGTCAAGATTCAAGAGGGAAGAATACAAAAGAGAGAATGACTACAACTACACGTGTTACTTTCTCTGTAATTTCCAATATGTTAAACTCATAAATGAACAGATAGTGTATTAGTATGTGCCACGTACTTGTGAAAGTAATTACATAAGATATAAGAAGCTTAAAGTTAGGAAAATTTTCGATCATGCAGCATTGATTCAAAACATTATAATCAGATTCCTTTGAAAGATGACAAAAAAATTGCACGCTCTCAAGTCATTCTACTAAAAAAAAGAGACTCCTTAAACTTTCATATTCGATATACTTCTTTTATTTATATCATATTTTATGCTAATTCTTTTTCTTTTTTTTTCATTTGAGGAATGTATTTGGAAACAGATACTCTTATGCAAATTAAGTGCAACGCACATTTTGGGATATGCGGCGGCTTTGACAAAAACAACACGGGGGTTTTTACGCAATTCCTTTTTAACTCAAAAGGTATTATTTTTTTTTAGGACAAATTGACAGCGGCTGTCAATAAAAAGAAAAACAAAAACAAAAAAACAAAAAAAAACAAAGAAAAACAGATCACATCACAGCTAGCAATATCTCCAAAAGCTCCTAGCCTCAGCACAAATCCAATTCACCAGTGGCGGATTTAGGATTTTTTTAAGCCTAGGCACAATAAAAAATTAATATAATATTAAAAAATTCATAATAAATAATATATTTAATTTAAAAATATATTTATTGTACACACACACATTCTTTATAAAATTATGTTTTTATTAATTTTTTTATAATTTTAAAACCTTGATTATTTTTCTATATTTTGTTCCCATTGCAATAGTTGATTGCCCAAAAAAAATAAGGAAAAAGAAACAACCTGAGGAGAAAGAAGCAATATTTTGATAAATATTTTTAAAAAAATTGAATGATATTAATCACATTCAATTTTTAAATTATAAATCAATAATTCAATTATCTAGAAATAATTTCCTAGAAAACAATCTAAGATCAAACAATTATATAGGATTTAAAAGAATAAAATAAATAGTTTTATGATGCATCTAGTATAATATAAATGTAAAATTAAAAATGAGAATAAAAATGTTAGTAAAAAATTTAGTAAAATGAGAACAAGTAGAAAATGTTTAAGGGCAAGAAATTGGTAAAATGAGAAATGAATTAAAATAGAATCAATAGTAGGGTTAAAAAATGCTAAGATGAAAAAATATTTAAAAGACAAAAAAAAAAAGAAAACATTATAAAATCATCCGTCCATTCTAACTTTTTAAACTACTTTAGTTTTCCAAATGCATTGAGCTCAGTGGGGCCTATGCTAGCTCTAAGTTAAATTAGAAAAAATGTAAAAAAGTAAAATTGGGATACTTCCCATTTCTTGCGTGATGTGAATCAAAGAAAGATAAAATATTGTGGAAAACTAAAAGTTTGCTGACCAATTTAAGAAAGAGTGAAATAAATTAATAATCTATTAAGTTCTGTCTTTTTTTGTTGAGGTGAATTGCTTCACGACCGTAAGCCTAGGCACCTGTGTGAAAAGAAATTAAAACAAGCCCGGGCACCGCCCTTTTCTGCCTTATATCGAACATTAATTTCTGAAATTCAAGTAGATCCGCCCCTGCAATTCACCATGGTACTGGCAGCTTTGAACTCGCTCTTGAAAATTCGATTATTCCGTTCCAACCACAAAGCCCAAAAGAACGTTGCCAGCAGAACAGGGAGCTTTGTATCGTGTCTCAAAGAGTATTATTTGATCTAAAAATTAAAGTCAAGTCTTCATATTAATGCATAAATATAAAAATTCTTCAATTTAAATTCAACCTGTATCTTTTAATTAAAGGACGTTGCTTGTAGTCACCTAAAGGTCGTGATTTAAAAGTATCTTTTGGAAAAAAAGAAAAAACAAAAGAGAATTTATAGCGCTTTTACACTTAATTCATGAAAATAATTGCAGATCCTAATTAAAAGTAATACATCCCTTACAATTTATGTGCAGATCCTAATTAAAAGTAATACATCTCTTACAATTTATGTGCGGATTCTTGATTAGAAGTCAAAATAAGTGAATTTTTTGAGGGAAATGGAGACTTGTATTCTCCATCAACAGATCTATTTTCTCTATTATAATGTAGACCTTACGATAATCACGGTGCATATTGCGTGACCCGCACGGCCTTATTTTGTCAAATTTTGTAATAATAGTTTTTGGATATTTCCTTCATGAGTGAATTTTGGTTTTCTGATTTGTATTGAATATTGGGTATTTCCAGTGTTATATCGGCGGTGCTCTGTTTTTTTTTTTTTGTTCAGTCATTATTATCTTTTGAAAATTTCTTTTCAAATTATTAGTGTTCTTTTAGCAAAGGCAAAATTAAGTCATATGATCCTTTATTACACACGAAGTTTGAATCCAATCTCTTTAATAACCAGCTTAATATTTTCCGACCGTTAGACTAGACTTTGCGTGTTTTAGAGATAATAAAAGCTCGTCAAACGACTGATTTCTGATGATTTGATTATAAGAAAAGATAAATTTACCGAGGTATTCATGTCAATTGCAGATTGCCTATCCACGTTAGCATCATCACCCACGTGTTTGTGAAATTTTCTCTAATATAATATGTGTCATATGCTTATCACTACAACACGTAGTCATGTACTTGATAAAAAATAATTAAAAAGCTACAGCTAACCTATTGGAGACTTAGATTTAAGCAGAAGGGCTCATTAATTAAAGGGGGTTGTCATGTCCCTAATTTATAAAGCACACCACCGGATTTTGCTACCTGAGTTAACGTTAAGCCGTCCATGTGGGTCCTAACACAATTATTGGTACAACTAGAAAATTTTAGATTGGCAAGGATGTATGTGGTAACCTTGTTATGGTAGCTAGTTGATTTGTAACAGAAACTTGTGCATACTTTTGTGATGGGAGAGTATTTGACATTATTCTGCACCTCTTGTCCTCTTGGGCAGTTGGGCCCAACCAACAAAGGACCCGGATCCCGTGTAGCGCACCTCTCAGATCGTCCGATTTGATCTCGACGGTCAATTTTTTTCCGGACCTTACAATCTGGTGAAATTCACGGGCCACCCAATCATAGATCGGACAGCCCGAGACGTGAGCTACACGGGTGCCCCGCGGTACCAGATCTGAATTCACCAACAAATGCATCCAAACTAGTCAATTTTGGAATTTGCCTTTTAACACTTTTATCAATGTATAGGTGTCAAAAGAAAAAAAAAAAAGACTTTTATCAATGTATGTCTCTCAATCCAAACAATTTTGCGTTAGAGTTATTTTCTTACCTCCCTCTGGTTTCCTGGACCGTTGTGTTGGGTGTTAGATTATTTGGTGTTGGAACGGCCCGTCCCAATTCTGGGGCGGCCCGGTCCAATGCTCTGGGGCGGTCCGGTCCAATTCTGGGACGGCCCGTTCCAGACTCTGCGCCATATTAGGAAATAATCTATTTTTGGTGGGCTGATTCTGCTTGGTTTCCAAGTCATTAAGTTATATGGTAATAGGCTAAACGTGGCTGTGAAGAAAAGCAAGGTTTTGTGCAGGGGTGTGTTGCCTTTTATAGGTGGTTATATTTAGAAACAATGGCTATTTTCTGATGGGTAAAATAGGTATTGTTTGGAGGCCAAGAAGCCTTTGGCTCTCTGTATATAAAGGGGTTGGTCCCCAAGGGACAAGATAATCACGTTGCTGGCTGTATACATGTGTTGATAACAGCCATCCTCTGCCTCTCTCTCTATTCTTCCATCACATAGTTAGAGAAGGTGCCCTAGTTCAGGCATAAGGGTACCAAGGCGTGTCTTGTTCTCTTGGAAGACTTCTCTCCTGACTTTGGCACGTGGAACAGAAGGTGTAAGGTGCATACACATCACAAGATATCAAGAACTCGAGGAGATCCAAGATTCAGGCCATAGCAATGGAATTAGGTAAGCTTCCGCTCAAAGATTTAGTTTCTGGTGTTTTGGAACGGTCCGGTCTATGACCAGAACGGTCCGTTCCAACTGCTGGTTCAGCGAGTTATGTTTAAGTTTCTGGGTTGCTTATTTGACATGTTAGAACTGTTAATCCTTTGGCCTTTAAAGCAAACCCAACAAGTGGTATCAGAGCCACTCGTCGTGAGCCAGTAGCATGACACATAAGTTTGGATCTATTTGAATTGATTTGGTGAGATTGTTGATTTGAACTGAACTGTTTAAGTTTCTGGCACATATGTTCTGGAACGGCCCGTCCCAGGACTGGGACTGCCCTTCCTTGGACTGGGACGGCCCGTCCCAGGACTGGGACTGTCCTTTCCTGGACTGGGACGGCCCGTCCCAGGACTGGGACTGCCCGTTCCGGACCTTTTCTGGAATTTTTCCTGGACTGTTTTCTGAACTGTTTCTGCATTATCTGGCATTTGGACGGTCCATTTCATGGCTCGAACGGATCGTTCCATTATTTTTGGATTGTTTAATGATATGTTTATTGAGTATTGTGCCAGAATTATTGATTGTGAAATTGTAATTGCTTGAAAAGGTTTTGAAAATTCAAAATCGGTTAAAATCTGACCTAATTGGATGAATTAGATTTAGAGTAGATCTATTGTCAGGTTAGGAGAGAAATCTTTAGGGTTTCTCGACCTAGATTAGGACGACAAATTCTACTCTTCTCTGCGGTTTTCAGGCGGTCCGTTCCACTCCGGGACGGCCCGTTCCACTTCAGTTTTGGTTGCAAACTGTTAGGTATTGACCAGAGTATAGGACGGTCCGTTCTACAACCAGAACGGTCCGTTCCAGAACCAGATTGTTAGGTTTTAAGCCAAAATTCAAGTTGTTTGTACTGGTAAGGTACAAATGACACTTTATGCATCCCTTCTCTTCTCTTCTTTGCCGTGGTTTTCATTAGTAAGAGCTGTAAGCGTTGGGTTACACCATGTTGTCACGAGGACAAGTTCTGTCGCAGAAAATAAGGTCGGCGCCTAAAGTGTCCATATGACCCTGGCCTTTTCTGGGAATCTTGCCTGGATGTGGTGTAATTTCAATGGCTGCTGGCTGAACGGGAGACCACCGCTTTCTTTTCTTACCTCAATATGACTCGTACTGGCTTGTATGGTCATATCTCTCTTTGGTTCTCTTCTGGTCTATTTAGGGCGGACCGTTCTCTCACCAAAACGGTCCGTTCCATGTTTGTTGGTTCGTATGTATTTCATACGATTCAATGTGTATACCTTAGGGTTTGCAACTGGGTCCTAAGTCTATATCATCCTAGGTCAGTATTTAGTTAGGCTTTTCATATTAGGATAAATGTGCATAGTGAAAAGTCTAGGATTAGGTATATTTTAAGTCTAATATAAAGGTAATTTGAGTTGTATTTTGAGAATTGAACCAATATTAATATCATCTCGCCAAAGTGGGCTCTCATATTAATGGTTGTTTCAAAGGCTCAAGTACAAAGTGTATTAAGGTACATGTAACTTCTAAATTATGGATCGGCCCAAAGGAAGGACATAATTTAAAAGACTACATGTACAATGTTTTTGGTAGAATCAAATGGGTAATGATTATAAGGCTTTGCATATAATTAATTAATCGGCCCAAAGGAAGGTTAATTAATTAATATGTTATGAATCGTTACATTTGATACTACATCTAGTTGATTGAAGTTTGCTTGGAGACTCCAAAGAGCACTTGCAAATGAATAAAGACTAGTTGATGGGATTTAGACATTTATATTTTATGATTTAACTTATACATTATGGTTATTAATATTAGTGTATTTTGTCTTTGGTTTATTTTAGCAAATATTCCAGCTAGCATTAACAGCATACCCATGCTGACTGGTTCCAACTTTAAGGAATGGAAAGAGAACTTGATGATAGTTCTCGGTTGTCTAGATCTTGACCTTGCATTTAGGGAGGATAAACCACCTGAGATTACTGCTAAGAGTAATCAACAACACATTCAAAGTGTGGCTCAGTGGAATCGCTCCAATCGCATGGGCATTATGATCATAAAGAAGACAATCCCAGAGGCATTCAGGGGTACCATTTCTGATTCCGATGAGGCTAAGACATGCTTGGAAGAAATTGAGAAGAGATTTGCCAAGAATGAGAAATCGGAGATTTGTACATTCATGGCAAGACTCACCTCTATAAAGTATAATGGAAAAGGCAACATTCGTGAGTACGTTTTGGAAGTGTCTAATCTTGCTTCAAAGTTACAAGCCCTTAAGTTAGACATATCTGAAGAAATTCAGGTGTGTCTAGTGCTTAACTCTCTCCCTAGTCAGTATAACCATTTCAAGGTTACTTATAACTGCACTAAGGACAAGTGGACTCTGAATGAACTGATTTCACATCTAGTTCAAGAAGAGGAAAGGTTGAAGCTTGATAAGACACATAGTGCTAACGTTGCTTCCACTTCCAAAAATAATGGGAAGAAGAAACAAAATAAGAAAAAGGCTGCTAATTCAGAGCCAAAGAAGGAACCCAATAAGGGGAAGACTGGCAAGAAGCCAAAGAATCCAAATGGGTGTTTCTTCTGTGGCGAAGAGGGACATAAGAAGACTGATTGTGCAGGCTACATAGCTTGGCGCAAGAAGAAAGGTATGTCTCTCTCTTTGGTTTGTTCAGAAGTTAATTTAACTTCAGTACAAAAGGATACTTGGTGGATTGATTCGGGTGCTACAACTCACATAAGTATCTCTATGCAGGGTTGCCTGAGCTGCCGCAAGCCAAATGATGGTGAAAGATACATCTATGTGAGCGATGGCAAGAAGGCACAAGTTGAAGCTATTGGGCATTTTAGATTGTTACTTAGGACTGGATTGTATTTGGATTTATATGAGACTTTTGTTGTACCGTCTTTTAGACGAAATTTAGTTTCTATTTCTGTACTGGACAAATTCGGTTACTATTGTTCTTTTGGAAATGGAAAATTCAGTTTATCTCATAATTCTAAATGCGTTGGATCTGGTTTTCTTTCAGTTTATGACAATCTATATTCTTTGGAAACTATTGCTTCATATAATGAATCTTTGCATACAAGTACTAGAAGTGTTAAGCGTAAATTAACTCATGAGAATTCAGGTACACTTTGGCATAAGCGTTTAGGTCACATTTCTCCAAAGAGAATTGAAAGACTTGTGCAAAGTGAAATACTCGATCCTTTAGACATGACTGATTTAGGCCCATGTAAAAGTTGTGTTAAAGGAAAACAAATCAATAAAAGGAGATATGATGCCAATAGAACGAGTGATGTCTTAGAACTGATTCATACGGATATTTGTGGACCATTTCCTACACCTACAAGGAATGGTCAAACTTACTTTATCAGTTTCATAGACGATTATTCAAGATTTGGTTATCTATATCTATTAAGTGAAAAAGCGCAAGCTTTGGACGTGTTCAAATCATTTAAGGCTGAAGTTGAGTTACAACTCAACAAAAGGATTAAGCAAGTCAAATCTGACCGTGGTGGTGAATACTATGGTAGATATGACGGTTCAGGTGAACAACGTCCAGGGCCTTTTGCTAAGTTCCTAGAGGAAAATGGTATTGTCCCTCAATATACCATGCCAGGATCGCCTAGCATGAATGGAGTAGCTGAAAGGCGAAACAGAACATTGAAGGACATGGTTAGGAGTATGCTCAGTCATACTAATTTGCCAAGATCTCTTTGGGGCGAAGCGCTTAAAACGGCAGCCTATTTACTCAATCGTGTACCAACTAAGGCAAATAACAACAAAACTCCCTATGAAATGTGGACTGGTAGGAAACCAAGTTTACAACATTGTCGTATTTGGGGATGTCCAGCTGAAGCTCGGCCTTACAAGCCAAATGAGAAGAAGTTGGACGAAAGGACAGTTAGTTGTTATTTCATTGGATATGCCGAACGTTCTAGGGGTTACAAGTTTTACGATCCCACTAATAGGAATATATTTGAGACGATTATAGCTAAGTTCTTTGAGGATGTTTTGGTTGTGGGGGGAGATATGACACATCAGGATATTATCTTCGAGGAGGAAACAAGCACTGATCTTCAAACGGACCGTGACATGGCTGAAACGGACCGTTCCAGGATTGGAACGGACCGGTCTGAAGCTGAAACGGAACGGTTGATCATAGATACAGTGCCCAGGATTGAAACGGACCGTTCCAATGCTGGAACGGATCCTGTTCCAGATCCTATGGACTTGGATCTTGGAAATAATCAAGTTGAAGATAATAATGTCATTGAACAACTGCAGACACCTCAAGAACTTGTGCCTAGGAGATCCACTAGAGAGAAAAGACCAGCAATACCTAATGATTATGTGGTCTATCTCCAAGAACATGAGTTTGACATTGGGATGATGAAAGATCCTCATGATCTTCGTCAAGCTTTGGACAGTCCAAACTCACAAAAGTGGATCGATGCCATGAATGAAGAAATGAAGTCCATGTATGACAATGATGTATGGAACTTAGTACCATTACCAGAAGGAAAGAAACCTATTGGTTGCAAATGGATTTTTAAGACCAAAAAGGATTCTAAGGGTAATGTGGAAAGGTATAAAGCACGTCTTGTCGCTAAGGGCTTTACTCAAAAAGAAGGTATTGATTACAAAGAGACTTTCTCTCCAGTTTCATCGAAAGACTCTTTTAGGGTAATCATGGCACTTGTGGCACATTTAGATCTTGAACTTCATCAAATGGATGTTAAGACTGCGTTTCTCAATGGAGACATTGATGAAACCATCTATATGGTGCAACCACCTCACTTTGTATCGGACGATCCAAAGAAAATGGTTTGCAAACTTAAGAAATCCATTTATGGGCTCAAACAAGCGTCTCGACAATGGTATTACAAATTCCATCGAGTGATTCTCTCATTTGGTTTCGAGAGTAATCCGGCGGATGATTGTATATATCACAAGTTCAGTGGGAGTAAATATTCTTTCTTGATTTTGTATGTGGATGATATACTGCTTGCCACAAACGATAAGGATATGTTGCATGAAACTAAGAAATTTCTATCTAGACATTTTGAAATGAAAGATCTTGGTGATGCATCATACGTGTTAGGTCTTAAGATACTTAGAGATCGTTCTCAAGGTATTTTGGGTCTATCACAAAAGGCCTATATCGATCAAGTACTCAAGCGGTATGATTTGGAAAACTGCAAACCAACAGAGACCCCTGTTGCTAAAGGGGATAAGTTCAGTCTTGAACAATGTCCCAAAACACAGTTGGAAAAGAAGCAAGTAAAGGACAATAAGTATGCCTCCATAGTTGGAAGCATAATGTATGCCCAAGTGTGTACACGTCCAGACATTGCTTTTATTACAGGCATGCTAGGCAGGTATTTGCACAATCCAGGAATTCAGCATATCAAGGCAGCCAAACGAGTTTTGAGATATCTTCAGAAAACCAAAGACTATGCACTAACATATCGGAGATCAGATAGGCTGGAGGTCATAGGATATTCTGATTCTGATTTTGCGGGGTGTCAAGATAGCTTAAAATCAACCACAGGGTTCATCTTCATGATGGCAGGTGGAGCTGTTTCATGGAAAAGTGTCAAACAATCCCTAGTGGCATCTTCTACCATGGCAGCAGAATGCGTGGCTTGCTATGAGGCATCATTATTTGGAACATGGTTGCGAAATTTTGTCACTGGGCTGCGTGTAGTGGACTCTATCCAGACTCCACTAAGAATTTTCTGTGACAATAACTCGGCAGTCATGTATGCTAACAACAACAGAAGCTCAGCCAACTCGAAGCACATCGACATCAAGTTTCTGTCTGTTAAGCAAAAGGTTGAGAATGACGAATTATCAATCAAGCACATTGGAACAAACTCAATGATAGCGGATCCACTCACTAAAGCATTAATACCCAAGCAGTTTCTGAAACATGTAACTAGTATGGGTGTAATTTCAGTTGAGGATTCTAGGCTTTAGTGGGAGTTTTGTTCAGTGGGAGTGCTAGATTAGATGATGGATTTAGTTTATTCAGTTATTCAGTGTATTATGTAATGAATATTTCTGCAGAAATGAATAAAGTTTCAGTTTTCAGATTCAGTTTCAGTTTTCATTCTCAATTTATTTAAGTTGACCTCACTTCAGTTTTGGGTGACCAATAAAGTTGGAAATAGACACGTGACAGTCACACTTACATGTATTTTCCATACCACTTATACACATCTTAATTCAATGTCGTTCTTTATAATGATATTGTGATAATTGTGAGTTTAGTTGCGACGGCTTTATAGGATTAGAGGCCTGTAAATGCTATAATGTAACGAATGCTTCCTTGGTCTTCTATTATTGTAAATGATGGACGGAATTAAAGGCACAAAATCTATTACCATAAAAATATGAGCTCATTAAGTTAAGGACATTGGATAACACTAAGCATAATAGCCCAAGTGGGAGATTGTTAGATTATTTGGTGTTGGAACGGCCCGTCCCAATTCTGGGGCGGCCCGGTCCAATGCTCTGGGGCGGTCCGATCCAATTCTGGGACGGCCCGTTCCAGACTCTGCGCCATATTAGGAAATAATCTATTTTTGGTGGGCTGATTCTGCTTGGTTTCCAAGTCATTAAGTTATATGGTAATAGGCTAAACGTGGCTGTGAAGAAAAGCAAGGTTTTGTGCAGGGGTGTGTTGCCTTTTATAGGTGGTTATATTTAGAAACAATGGCTATTTTCTGATGGGTAAAATAGGTATTGTTTGGAGGCCAAGAAGCCTTTGGCTCTCTGTATATAAAGGGGTTGGTCCCCAAGGGACAAGATAATCACGTTGCTGGCTGTATACATGTGTTGATAACAGCCATCCTCTGCCTCTCTCTCTATTCTTCCATCACATAGTTAGAGAAGGTGCCCTAGTTCAGGCATAAGGGTACCAAGGCGTGTCTTGTTCTCTTGGAAGACTTCTCTCCTGACTTTGGCACGTGGAACAGAAGGTGTAAGGTGCATACACATCACAAGATATCAAGAACTCGAGGAGATCCAAGATTCAGGCCATAGCAATGGAATTAGGTAAGCTTCCGCTCAAAGATTTAGTTTCTGGTGTTTTGGAACGGTCCGGTCTATGACCAGAACGGTCCGTTCCAACTGCTAGTTCAGCGAGTTATGTTTAAGTTTCTGGGTTGCTTATTTGACATGTTAGAACTGTTAATCCTTTGGCCTTTAAAGCAAACCCAACATTGGGTGCTACCAAACTAGTCAAACTCGATATCGTATACTTGAAACAAATTTGCAAATTGACTTGTTCATTGAATCCAGTTGGTTTATTTCCTCAACCCAATTCCAGATTTTGAGCGCGTCTAAAGTCTTAAATCGTGAACACTACAATTTGGCCACCCGCCATAACAAGTCACCACGTACACCATCAACAGTAGCTGCCACACAACATATAATTCGTGTCTTAATTACAAGTCAAGACAAATGATTAAAATGATGATTTGGACTTGACATAGTTCTTTGTCACTAGATAGAGAAAGTTGGAATTTAGTGCAGACACCAAACGCAACCACAAACCAACCAAATCATACATCTGATCTCACCAAATCTATATTCTCATTCTTGATTCTTCTCATGATATTGAATTATTTTATTATTTGTCAAGATGCAACTATTTGAAAACGAGTTTTTTTGGGAGTTAAAGATGACACAAGAATCATTTTACCTAACTATGTTGGGCGTGTCTTCATAATTTATATTTGAAACGGGAACAAGGAAATATATTTGGTCAACAAGTAAGATCTTTTCTTTTTTGTCAATGCTGAAGATCGTCAGTATCTTCAAGGAGGATAGCATTGAGAAATCAAACATGATTACACTTCAAACGTACTAAAGTGCATGTGGACAAATTATGCACTAAGAAAAAGGTTTACGCTTTTTCCTTACCCTTATACATTAGTAAAGCTAACTAATGTTCAAATTTACGGAAACATGATGGACGTTATATATGTAGTAAAGCTAATTCATGTTCAAATTCCTAGAATTGTATCGTGCTTTTAATATACAAATTTTTTTCACATTTTCCTTTCCCTTTTCCTTTCTTTTTTTTTTAAAAAAAAAAAGCAAGCAGACCTTTAATTCGGCCTTACTTTTATCTTATTGGTCGGCATACGTTAGATTCATAGTATATTCTATTTTTTTCGAACAATCAGATGCTAATTAATATATATATTCTTTCTAAATAAAATTCGGCTTATATAACTATATGGTAATCTAACAGTCTTGTGGAGATACGCGAGGAACTGAAAACGGTCCAATGAAGAAAAACAGTATGATAGATACTAGACATGAAAATCGCCGCTTCGCCGCGCTATGTTTTTTAGATTGAAGAATAATTCAATCTATTTCGTCAAATTTGCCAAAATTTCCAATGTAAAAAGCTAGTCAGAATTTATAGACAAAAATTTGTAAGAATTAATAATTTCTTCCATAAAAAGTCACTATATATATAAACTTGACATAAATTTTCTGCCCAAAATAATCTTACTAATATTAATGATTGATACGACTATTTTTAATTAGTACGACTATATATATTAAATAAAAAAAGAAAAAAAAACTATTTTTAATTATAGAAAATGCAAAAAAAAACCATTTTTAATTTAACTTAAAAATGCGGTCAACAAAAGCGGCCACGGATCTTTATTAATAACTAGATGAGGGGTAGGCGGCTTCGCCGCCATTTGTTAAACTTTAATGGCTAAATCTATCAATATATAAAGAAATATATATTTCCAATATATCTATTTTATATCTACTTTATAATAAAGAACTATCTTAGATGATTGGTACAACTATTTTTAATATATTTAACAAAAAAATATTTTTAATTAAAAACCAATGCAGTCACGGTTTTTAATTAAGAAGGATAAACTTCTAGAATATATTCAAATTGATCGATCAACGAAAATTGGAGGGCTCAAATTGCATGTCGCATGAGGAGATAATTTTTTTTTCTATAGATTAGGCATGAACTACCTTAGACTTCCAAATATATCTACCTTATATATATATTTCCAAATATATTTAATTTTTAAACTATTTTTTAATTTATATAAATAACAGTGTAAAAAAATTGACCCTATTTTCTTACCGCATTTTAAATTTTAAAATGCAGCCACAGGTTTTAATTCATAATATCTTAGATTAATAATTAATAATAATATAGATATACCGTACTATTTTCTTCGATAAAAAAATGAAGTATATATCGTATCAGTTGTGTCCCCTTGATTACAACCAATTTTTTCTTGGCCCAAAACCATTCCTTAATATATTAGCGCACTTGTTAGATTCTAAATTTCTAATAAACCTTCTTATTACATATGTCATAGGATAATTTGCTCAGCACATATGTATAAGCTAAAAAAAAAAAAAAAAAAAAAAAACAAATTACACAGAATGACAATAAGATGATATGATTGTTTATCTAAAGCATGTAATAGGTTGCTTCAGACAGTCTCCATCTCCATGTGAACACCTCTACTATGTTCTTTAATTAAACTCATGCAACTAATTACCCAAGTAAAATATAAATTAGCAATTTAGCATGCATGCGTTGTGTCAGCACCACATCAGCAAATCATGGCACAATGTCATCTCCTCGAGTCATCATATTAATCGCCTCCAAACTACTTTCCCTTAATCAACAAATTAAACCTAAAAATCAATCATTTATGATCGTTGGATGGCCGGTCGGATCGGAATAGGCGCCCATGGCATGTTGGGTGCAGATGAAGGGGAAGCTACACCGCACGCCGACGTGGTGGAGTTATTGGAGACGCGTTCGCAAGAAGGGCACAAGATGAGAGTTGTAGGAGGAGCCATGTGCATGTAGACTTGAGGCGAAAGCAGTTTCAGAGCTCTGAGTTCTTGCACCTCTTTCTGCAGTCGCCTGTTCTCTTCAGTCAAGTTCTCACAGCATCGTTTCAGGAACTCACAGTCCACTTCGGTTTGCTTCAACTTTGTCCTGTGGTACATTAAATGCTCGTGTCATGGACTTATCTCTTGTGTTTTTAATTATTTTTTTCGTCCTGTTAATTTTTGTCTTTTTACTTTTTAGTTAGGCCTTTGATTTTTACCTTGCTCTTCTGTTCTGAAACCACACCTCCACTTGCCTTGGTTTCAGATTTAGCTTCTTTGCCAATGCGGCTTTTTGTTTCTGTCGGCCACATTAAAAGAAAAACAGCGGTCAATTTGGGAACTATCTGTATTAATCTATCAGTAGTGAAAAGAAAAATTATACATTTACACCCACAAAAAATTAAACTGAGCCAATACACTTTATTTGTTATCCGTTTCATACTCTTTGAAAGGGACATCTACCACAACGGCCCTTGGCCTTTTATATTTTATATTTTTATTTTGTGAGTTGACAACCTTGGGCTGAGACCCTTCAATTTTGGCACATTTAAAGGTTTCGACTGTCAAAGCTTGTAAAAACCAGAGTAATGGAGCGTTTAAATCGTGTAAACGTGTCTCGATTCTCGAAATCTCTGACATTTAGTTTTTTTTTAAAAAAAAAATAGTTAGCGAATTTGGACGATTAAACAAAAATTTAACTTCGAAAAAATGATTGAATCTTTTTAAATGGTGATTACATAATGTATAATCTGAAACAGTAAACAAGATAATAATTAGTAATGCATTAAATGCGTAGTTCGGATCTAAGACCAAACATTGTTTTACAAATAAAACATGTCCGAATAAGAATACAAATAATAAAACTAGAAATTCTAAATAACAAACTAAAAGTTATTTTGTCCAAATCTATGTATTAAATCGTTATATACGATCCCTCTGCCTGGTCGTGTTCATAGTATTTAAAATATTATAATATTAAATCATTAAATACTATTTTGAGTTAAAAATTTTAAATCTTGTAGTATTTTGTATTACATTAATGTAATTTAGATTGTGTTATGTTATATTTGCCATATTAATTATTGTTAGATCACGGTGCGTTATCTTGCAAAATAAGAAAAATATATCTTAATAAAAAATGCAACATCAAGAGTTATGGATTGATTTACAACGTTAGACCATTTCGATGTTGAATTTCTATAAGTTTGGTGCCACCTTTCATAGTTTCATACCGGAGTCTTACAAGGCCATGTTCGCCCAAAAAAATAAATAAAAATTAAAAAGCAATAAACAAAGATGGTTCAATGATATCGTTTCTTTCTTTGGAAATTTGAGAAACTTCAGAAATTATATTAGAATTATAAAAAAGAAGCACTTACAGGATTAAGTGTGCTGTGCTCCTTGAAGCTCTCTTCAAGCACAGCTGCCTGATCCTTGGACAACCTGAGTTTTTTTCGGGACCCACCATCCTCTTCGTCGCTGATTCCCCTCTCTGTTTTGCGGGACCCGCCATCCTTCGAGAGTGTGCTGTTCGGAGAGCATGATGCTCCCGCCTCCTCATCGCTTTCGCAGCTCTCTGTGGCAGCCAGTGCTGTAGCCATAGGTGTACGGTTCACATCTATGCCTCTCAGCTTTGGCAACTCCTGAAATTTGTTCTCTGAAAAAAGACATTTAAAATAATGTTTCAGTTAACTTCTACAAAATATACAGGCCTTTTTGTAAATTAACAAATTAGTTATTTGCGGTCAACTGCTCCTTTTCAGAAAGAATACGTAGGCAATTTAAAGATGGAAACTTTTTGTGCACAAAATTTTGTATAAAAGAGTTTAAGATTCAAGGACTTTTTATTTTTGTTTTATCATTTATGTACATACCAGGAACAGAGAAGAGAGCATTCCACTGGGGCTGTGATTGTGCTGGAGAAGTAAGATTAAGCCAATTATTTGCAGATGAGCTCAAGCTCAAGCTTAGACCCAAATCCTCCTTTTCCACCATTTTGTTTTCTCTGGTTGCTCTTTATCTTTTTCTTTGTTTCTTCTCGTGCTTTCAGAACTTCTTCTTGGTTAGCTCTTTTTTTATGTGAACTGAGAAATGGGCCGACGAAAAGGCTTAAGTTGCTCCCTTTGCTTTGAATGTAGAACTAGGAGAGAAGGATTTATGAGCTTTTAAGAGGCAAGTGAGGAGAGAGAAGAATACTATGCGCATCTCACCTCGTTTGTCAATCATGACCTCTGTCAGGGTGCGACCAATTACCAAAATCGTGGCGTACCAACCAACCTCCTTTTTGTTGGTATGAGTCATCAACCATGGTCCATGGCTTAAATTGAATGATTTAACCACGGTTTGTTTGTTTAGCAGCTCAGATGTCAAGCTAGCCATGTGGCGTATTTAATCACTTTTTATCTTGGCTTGAATTTCAAGTAGAGTCCCACATGACATGCTTCATGCTTGATGGAAACCGACTTGTTGTGTTGGGCAACCTTCACATGGTATAATCCTTCCCAATTGGATTTGAGTCATTGAGAATTATTTTATCCACAACCTTTAGCATTAGTTGAGCAGCATTAAAATTGTTTTTCTTTTTCTTCGCATTTTTTTTTTGTGTGTGGTGTGATAAAATGAATTAAATCAATTCTACTTTTTTTAAATTATTTACAATAAAACTTTTATAAGGTATCATACACTGTACTTGGTAGCTTTGATCGATCAGCTAGTTCATTTTTCTATTTTTTTCTTTTGTCTTTTTTTTAAAAAATTTTGGATTCCATGTTGAATTTCATGCCTCGATTTATTTTTTTAAGGGTGTTTAATTAATAAAAGGCAGGCAAGCAGAAATTTATAAAAAAACAAATAAATAAAAGAATACAAGGAAAATATTATTAGACCTGCCGACAGTACACACGTTATTCGTTTTCCGCCCGAGTGGCGGAACAGAATATCATTTTGTTCCAGAAAACGGAATGGCAAACGGAATGAGAGAACATACCGTTGTTGAAACAGAACGGTAAACGGTATGGCCTATTTCGCTTCCATTTCGACAAATAGTGCAGTTAAGAAAGATTACATGACTTCAAAACAAAAATTTATCACCCAAAACAATTAAGAAAGATCCTGCACCCATCTTATCATCTCTCCAATTATTCTTTTACTTTTATTTCACTTGAACTTGTATTTTGAGTTCAATATATGCTCCAAATGTACAAATTGGAGTAGTTGGGCCACGTTTCACGTAATATTCTTCTTCCAACTTGGTTTCAGACTTGGTCACGTAGTCTGTTTATGGAGGTCAGTACAATTCTTAGCCGGTGTAGCATCAACTAGGGATAAGGTAAACAGTAATTGATTGTATCCACAACAAAAATCTTTCAAAATTATAAAAATTGGCACAAAATTATCGAAAAAAAAAGCATATTTTTATAGTAAATTAAATAGCAATGTTTTAGAGAGCATGAGCAATGCCTAATTAATACCTCAAGTCCAGCTAGATCAAACATCCGAAATAATTTAGTCCAATTTTACTACCAAGTTTGTCTGTTTCTTTTTACTCATTACAGGTTTAAGTTAACTTAAATTTGCCAGTTTAATTTGGTGATTGAGCTTATTTTCCTCCTTTAGATCAACTATTAGAAACAACGACTTAGTCGTTTCTTTTTTTTTCCTATCTTCTAATAATTATTTATGTAGTATTCTATTATATATTTGATCATACTCATACTAGACATTCTTACAAACAATTACTTTAGTTTAATAGCATTAATGTATAGTACTCAAAATATATGTTTCAGAGTAGAATAAATAAATAGACAATGGTACTTCTAAATATCTTGGGTCCAGTCAAGTCAGATCTTGAGCTTGCATGACAAGTTTGGGAGCAAATTTTCAAGCTCGGTGTCAGCACCGTAAAAATTTATTTTCACAAACAGCGCAAGTTACGGTGGAGGATTTACTTTTCAAACCAGAAATCTTGAGAACCATTTTCCCATGGGTAAAACTTTCTGCTTTTACTTTCCTTTCTTGCATTTCACCATCATCAATCTTGTGCAGTGACTTTTTTTTTTTTTTTTCTTTTGAGGAAACTGTACAGCGACTTACCAACAGGTAAGGGCCCTAGTCTATCTCATTATATCAAGTGTGCCCCTGTCATTAAATTTGCCACATATCTTACCACAAAGAATCTGCCACAGGACTTTCTGAATCATAAAGACATTAAACGTGCAATTGATCAAACTCAAGTTTGATGATGGCGGAGTGTCCTGGGTGGGGCCAAGAGGCGTGGGACGGACGGTACAAGCAGTCGGATACATGAGTGCAATTTGGCAGCACCACATGTTCACGGTTTTGTGGAGTAAGAATTTTTTCTTGTTTAAGATAAGAATAGAATAAGTTTCTAATTTCAGATATTTATAAAAAAATTAATTGCTTGATTTGAATACTAAATATATATTTATAAAATTTTTATTTGATTTAAATCTTTTTTTTTTTTGTAATGCCTTTTTGAAAATACAAAAGATCGGCTAATTCAGAATGGCCGTTTCTGGTGAAAGTTTATGTAATTTTGGATAACATTTAATATATATATTTTTTTTTGTTAGAGCCGACTGAAGCAACATTAGAATTTGATTGTTTTGCAACCTTACATGGTAAATAAATTAACTTATTTATAGCAACTATATAGGTTCCTAATAATTTATATAATCTTTTTTTATTTTTTGTCCTTTTTTTAAGTGTTTTTTAATTATTTATTTGTAAGCTAATTGTTAGTAAAATGTAATTTAAACTGACATTTTACTCAAAACTGTTGCATCATCTCAGTTTGGAACCGCAAACATTCCAGACGAACCTAATAAAAAAATCCTGGAGGCAAAATAATGATATAACCCATTATTATTGTCAATCATTTTATTAAAATCCGGAGCGGCGATGTATGATTGTGTCGCCTCTTTGCAATGCATTGTTATTAGTTCACTTCTTTTCCCCATTGGCCGCAGTCTCTTTTACTCTTCAAGCACCAGATATGATCTCAATCATTGACAACCCCTCCACTGTCTTTTTTTTCCTTTTCCTTTTTTTTTTTTTTTGTGGGTAGTAAAGTTTCTAGGAAAGTGGAAGTTTTTTTTTTTTTAATTTCCAAATATTTGGAGCTGTCTGATTTTGTCATTTTGACCAGTCATGCTGACAGAGGAATTGTGGAAGTATAAATTTGAAATTTAATATTGTAGACAAGATTTATAAAATGCAATTATCATTTGTAGATAAATAATTAGAGTCGGTTTATATTTTATCATTCGTCGAGTAATTCAATTATTTCAACAGATTTGACAGCCTTTGCCTAGCATTTTAAAAAAATTCAAATTTTTAGCGGTTTGAAATTATGGTTCTTGACGCATCTTCAAATTATATGAAGTTAATTTAATATAAGTACTTTGATGTATATCCAACAACATACCTATAAAATTATTTTCTATTTTTAAATTTATTTGAATTGACGTGAGAGCATTATTAATTAATACAAGTTATTATGCAGTGATCCCTCTTTACTTTAAGAGTTAATAATTTATATATAATGTTTGTTGATGGATGAGTACTAAATGGACCAAATTAAACCGTTTTATGTTTTAATCAGATTGCAAGTTTAATTCTACTATACATACATATATAAAGTACGAATTAGTGGGAATTCTAATAAAATGAAAAGAAAAAAGAGAGAGAGAGAGAGAGAGGCTGGCGTCAAGACTGTTGATCTAATTTTGCACAATGATGCATGCCTTCTGTATCATTCAGAACTTTCCTCCCTAACATCATCAAAGCAGAAAACACCAGATCGAGAATCACACTGACAAAAACTATAATTAATTCACAAAAAAAATCAGGGAAATAGAATAATCTGAGAATAAATTCCTAGTCTTGGGAGAGATCAGCCAAAAGTACATTGCATCAGTATGCATAAAGAAGTAAATAACCAGTGGAACTATGACAAACAAAGCAGAAAACACTTATGTTGTGTTTGTTTCTAATTTGTTGAGATATTTTTAATAACTTAACATAACATGCGCCCTTGCACAAGCATCAACAAATTAAGAGTCGTCTAAAACTAAACTACGCATCTTTTTTATTCGGGGGTGATAGGCATCATCTTCTTAATTTATCATCCCATCATCTTCTAGATGACGTGTTTTCTCTTTTTTATTTTCAGAATGTGATAAATTAAGTGCTAACTATGTTTCAATTTTTTTTCGCTGATCCCATCATCCCCTGAATTTATCATCCAGAGCGTACGCCCCCCCCCCCTTTCTAGCACCGATATTTCCCTTCCTCCCCCACTTCATTTTTTTCCAGAACAATTAGCTTTTTTTTCTAGGTCAATTTTTTTTTCCAGAACAATTAACATTTTTTCAAGGAAAATTAATGTTATTTTATAGGAGAATTAGGATATTTATGAGGACAACTAGTATCATAATATGGGACAATTAGTATCATAATATATGATGTCAGGAGGGAGAGAGTGAGTAAACGCTGGATGAGAGGTAGGGCAGGTAACGCTTGATACGTACTAGATGAGGATTAGAGATAAATGGAAAGAGATGATGAGGATGCTGAAAAATTATTCCGAAAATAGAAAAAAAAAAACGTCATCCAGATGATGGAAATGACGCTGAGAGCAATGATTTTTAGGTAACTCCGTTTTTTATTTTGGCATTTTTGTAATACATTTGCTTCTTACATGCATGACATGCAGAGATCACATTTAATCTGAATTGAAATCCTCTAATAAGTGCTATTTCACTGTAATACAAGCTCTCTGACATGAGGCACATATTGAAAGGTGTCTTATTACAACCAGTTAGTAAAAAATTAAATGACAATAAGAAAGCCTCATGAGTAATACAAGCTAGCCATTGACCAATTTAGTAGGGCTATGAAAGGAATGAGCGACAACAAATACAGAGATACCGGACTTATTTAATCTTTGTTTTTGTTGACATGGACTTTAGAACCATAAATTAAGCGGAGGTTTCATTAAAATATTAGTGGAGGTAATTAATGGGGAAGACTTGCTTTAATTAGTGATAGTTTTATTTGCGCCATTAACTCATGAATTTACGGCTAAAGGTTGGTGGCAGATTGTTGCTAAAACTTTGAAGTTTGAAAAGCCTGGGTCACCGGCCAGCTCGAAATTATCTTGAAGTATTTTGTATAAAATGATTATTATTTTTCTCCAAACATGTTGCTAATTAATTGTTTCTGTAAAGGCAATGTGATCAAGGAGTGCAATAAGTTATTCTGACCAAATGCAACTAGTTGTGTTCCAAAAAGCGACAAAATTATTTTGAAAAAAAAAAGGATAAAAATGGATGTCGATACAATTCTTTATGGCGTGGAATAATCAATGAGCCGTCATTAAGTCTAGAACCTTTTGTTTCTTTTTCTCTTTTTAAAGTTCAAATCTAGAATGAATCCCTATCCGGTGCCGCGCACCAATCCCAACCGTGCGATCTGATTTCGATGGTTAGATTTTTTCAGACCTTATAATCTAGTTTTATGCACGGGACACCCATAATCATTGAATTTAATCTAGACGGTTCTGCACTAGATTTGGTTTCCAAATCTAGAACCCCTTCTTTGTCTGTTTTATACAGTACTCCACTCCATGGTTCTAGATAATTTTTGAGATAAATCTGAGTGGGCCCAAGATGTCGGAAAGAAACGGCCAACCATTCAAAATGAGCTTTAAATTAAAAAAAAAAGTTAGCAAAAGATGTATTTATTTTTTCAATAGGAAAAACAGCATTATTAGCTACCCTTTATTTCATTTTAGATTTTTAATTCAACTGGGCAAGCCGAGCTGAGCCGAACCAATCGAACCAATGGGAATTTAGATCATGTGTCGCGCGGCACAGCGTGTAGCGCAGCACATGATCGTCCAATCAGATCTGGATGGATGAGGGAGTCCCTTGCATGTAACCAGATTGTAAGGCCCGAAAAAAATAAACCGTCGAAATCTGATCGGACAGTCCGGATCCTGTGCTACACACTATGCCGCGCGACACAGGATCCGGATCCGAACCAATGGTGGTCATAGCACATCACGTGGAAAGAAGTGCAGATGATGACTTTCGTTTTTATGATTTTTCATTTTTATGAACAGCAGCAGACGGTGGGTCTGAATGCCACATGTGTAAGATTTTATGTGACCGTAGATTATCTAACATAATATTACCAAAGGGTTAAATAGAGTAAATGGGTGCCATGCATGCTGTGTCCTCCATTTTTTTTTTTTTTTTTGTCGATGAAATTTTTGTATATTTTTATAGAAATTTCTTTAAAGAAAATATTTGAATTCCATAATAAGGTGCCCATAATTTGATAATTACATTGTTAATCTCCATATTAAAAAAGTTCATATTTTTATATAATAATTTTTATTATTATTCCTAAAAAAATTGACCGGTGCCCATAATTAATAAAACAATTTTTATTAATTGTTTTTTAGTTCAGTGACCGGTGCCCATAATTTGATAATTACATTGTTGATCTCTATATTTAAAAAGCTCAATTTTTTATATAATAAGTTTATTAATAATTTAATATTGATAAAAAATTGACATATTAATTCTTTTTTAGTTCGGTGATCTCCGTTCACAAAAATTCTGGGTTTCTATGTATACACAAGCTGACAAGCACAACTAATAAAAATTTAAATAATTTTCCATTGATTATTATTTTTTTTTTTATGAACGCCCATAGCAATTGTTACACAGTACATGAACTCCTTCAACATAATCATAAACCTCCTTTGGTGCACTGCCTTTGAAATGTAAATTCCTCCTAATCAAAAGAAAAACAAGCAAATCTTCCTACTAACCATTACTAAAACAAACAAAGAAAATCTAAACAAAATTTCCATTGATTTTTATTTTTTAAGAACAGAAAACTTTGCCCGTTTGGAAAGTAACCCAGCCAGGCACGTGGGCCAGTGGTCGCTACTGCCCACGTGACAACTGGTCCAATGAAAATTGAAAGGGCAGCGTAAAAAGGAATAAAAAAGAGAAAGCTAAGGAGGGACAGAGCGGGCCCACAGGAGCAATCGTGCGCGTCGCGCTGCCCGGTCCATGCCCGACAAAGCCACTACCCGGCAATCATTGGTCCATTAGCTGTGCGTCTTCTTTCTTTTCTTTTTTGCTGTTCCTAAATTGGGCCTAGAAGGCTGTGAGTAGGAATAGGGGTCTATGTTAGTAGGTCCATGCTGCTCATTATTGCTCTCTCGAATCGGCTATCATTGACCTCGCCACGCTACTTCTCTCCTTTCCGGACAGGTTTCCATGTGGTGCTCCAACATAGAGTATTTTGTGTAGCGGGTCGTATATTGGAAGCATGGAAATGGAATTCATTTTTGGGGTATATTTTAAGTGGAAATGATTTCAATGTCGATTGAAAGAACAGGTTTTTATGGATGGAGAAAGTTTCTATTTGTTTATTAAAGTGTCACGTCAGATATTTAAAGTTTCTAGTTATAATTAGAATTTGAGTTTATACCAAATTGTTAATGCAATTATTACTAGTACAAAGAATAATTATCGCCAGCAACTTCTACCAACGAAAGCAACTTGTAAAAGCATATTATCTACTTGTAGCAATCATAGTCCATTTTTGGAACATTTCAAATTATTGCAATCATAGCGACAATTTAATTTTCCAAAAAAAAAAAGCATCTCAAAAAATTGTCTAGAAAAATGCGAATGATTTTTATTGATCTTCTTGAGATTAATCTGTAAAAAAAAAAAAAAAAATCATAGATTTGACTAGACAAGTTATATTCATTTGGAATGTTCAATATATATGACATGAGTGAACTGCCTTATATAGGAATTTTTATTGAAGTTTAGAACCTATTTCTGACGAGAAGTTCTTTAAATATTGCGTTACTATATCTTTCTCACATCTCAGTTTATGCTATGAACAGAAAATTGATGCTTGCCCGCCTAGCTGCCTGAAAATAACTCATATCCAAGAGTACCCAAGCCCAAAAATCACACCTAAATACATGCCCATAAAGAAAGCCCAAGATAGGGGCCAGTTAAGCCTAGATTGGCGAGGGGCCGGATATGAACAAGGGCACACGACCAAATCTTAATATAGTCACTCTATTCAAGCATGATTAGATGAGCTCTGTTAGTGTTCCGAATCACCCCATACGCTCTTAATAAAACGATACAGAAATGATAAGTGACTATCAGTAAAAATACCATCGTGCCATAGCTGTGAAAGAAAAGAGAAAATCGCGCGTCTCTCCCTTGTTCCACCTCTCTTTCGATCTCCTTCCTTCGCTATCCCTTCTTTATTCAGCCTTTCACCTTCGACCTTCTCTCTCTTTCCCTCTGTCCCCTCCATCTCCTTCCCAATGTCCCCTTCCTTCTCCTCCCCTTCTTTCCCCTTCATCTCCTTCCCTCTGTCTCCATATGAACTTTGGCGCATAACGTTAACCATATGAACTCTGGTGCGTTATCAAGATAAACATTTATAGCAATAAAGTGAACACAAAAAACAAACAAAGTGAACATATACAGCAACAATGTAAAACACACATAAAATGAATAGATTAAACAAATAAAGTGAATATTTATAATAACAAAATGAACTGACACGACAAACAAAGTGAACATCTATAATAATAAATTTAACCGATATAAAAGATAAAGTTGAATAATAAATACAGAAATAAAATGAACAGTTTAAGAAAAATAAAGTAAACACTTATAATAACAAAATTAAACATATACAATAAACAAAGTGAACATATAAGAGAACAAAGGGAAACACATAAGAGAACGAAAGGAGGGAGAAAAGATACTCACCGCTCTTCCAAGAGGAAGGGGAGGAACGAAAATAGCGCTTGGGTGAGGGGAGAGTAGAGAAGAGAGAGGGGAGGGAGATAGCGCCGAAGAAGGGGCCCACTGGCCACTGTCAAGAGTAATGGCGCGCTGGAGCGATTGCGTGAGGGAGCGTCTCTTTCAGCAATGGCGAGCAATGTTTTTTCTCCGATGGTAGATAGTAATTTTCCAAAAATACAGTAACTTTATCTTTTTTTTTTTTAAAAAAAAAAAAAAAGAGATTTCTTATTGAATTTGTAAAAATAAAAAATCTACTAACAACAATCATCACGGTTTCCGGCTCTTTTTATGCGAATTTAAATAGAATTTAGTTTACTGTGTGAAAAATTAGCGATCGATTCTAAAGTATAAACCAACTCAATTAGTTTCACATGTGATGAAAGTCCTCTCTGTAAGAGTACAGATTTGAAATATTTTTATCACAAATCCTGAAAGTCGGCCATTCCTAAGTCTTATCTTTATTACTCGGTATATTTTTACTGAGCCACTCGACACGTCAATTACTCCAACGATAAGAACTCCGCATATCCCTCGTCTCGAATTTTTTTTCACCAAAAATTGGGACACGTCACTTTGAATAACCAAAAATATATAGCGACGCCGACTGCTGAGTGCTGACAGACAATAGGTTAAATGCGATTCCACACGTGGACCCTCATTAGAGGTCCACTTTCTTATTTCTCATACGGTTTACGAGAAAACAATACCATTATAAATTAATCTTACCTCTAACTAATCAATCTCACAGATTCGTCTTATACGGAAACAAGTGTCTCGTGAGTTGATCCTTGCTGATGAGGTGGCATGTTGAAAAGGTTTTTTTTTTTTTTTTTAAAGAAATTGAGTGAATTTGCATTCTTTATTCCTTTCAGAGAACTATTAGGCCTTTGACACTTTTAGGCTTGGGCTAACTACACTTAACGTTCATGGAAAACAACACAATTACACAATTATCACACCTGATTCATGTCAGGCTTTTTCCCTTCTATCATATGGATACAGGTTTGTATAAATTTTCAAATTAAAATGTAAATAAGATTAATAAATGCATTAAAACAATCAAAGTTCTCTGGTCAAGTTTTGGGCCAGGAAATTGAGACAAAGTTCTATGGGCTTCTAAATGATTTCTATAGATACCTTTTTTTTAAGAACAAAAAAAGAAATCTCAGTATAACTAATAATCAGAGCATGTGAGATTTGAGTAACTTCACCACATTTTGATATCTAAATAAGATGGTAGCAATTGTCACTTGGCAGCGTACGTGAACAAACTTAGTATCATGTATAAAAATACAACTATGGAATGGAACATTCGACAAGCATTCTATGAATGTTGACCATTACCAACATCTTGCTCCAATTTTTGTAACTCTCAAAAATTTAATTGCATCTTAATTTATTCCGTAATTAAGTAAAGAACGACCAAATCTGTGTTGTGAACGAGAACCAGCTCTTGATTCAATGGCAAAGAGCAATACATTTTAAGTGAAAGGTTGCAGGTTTGAAACTCGTTTGGAGTGTCTTTTATAGACATTTAATTTAATTTAAAAATAAGTTGGTAGGCTTGACCCCCAATTTATCTTAAGAAAAAAAAGCCTGTGTAGTGAACTTTTACTTCTAAAATTTCTACTTTGTATTATTTTTGGAGAGCATAAATTTCAAAATACAGGAGTGACGGCTGTTATAGCTTCTTCGTCAACATTGCGCCTCGCCGCTCGCCAAAATCTGCCTTATTTTGTTCCTACATACAACTACATTCTTTCTTGTGTTTGGATCTAATCTATTTTGGTCTCACATCATGCTAAAAATCTACACATCGCATACATCAATAACAAAAAAGTTGCTCCGATGAGCTTCTATAAAATTCAAATGTCCATACTCTTTGCCAAAAATCCTCATACAATATTTTTTAAAAAAAAGTCATGGACAAGGTTAATGGAAACTCTTCTCTATGCCGTGTACTACATTCTTAGAAGCATTTTAGACATCTGAATTTACAAAAGGAGGGATATTATGTACTTTCTGTAGTTTGTGTAGTTTGTGGTAGAATTAGGCGTTGATCAAATGGACTTTTATGTTTTTTTTTTTCATATTTGTAACTTTTATTAAGAGTTTGAAAAATAACTTTTATTAAGAGTTCATATGGTAAAAGAAAAGTTTAATGTCAACATTCATAAATGCATAAATGCTCATCTAGTAATTACTAATTAATGTGCCTCTCTAGTCCTCTATTGGAAATTTAAGGTAATAATAAAGAGTACGGACTTAATTTCCTCTGTTGTCCATCTCTATAGAAAAAAGAAAGGGTTAAAAAAAATGAAACATTAAATACGACCGATTCTAGCACTGAAAAATGCTTGGTAAATAATATTTATGCTGTTTGATCGAAATATTAACATGGATTTAGTTATCCTATAGTTAAGAACTTCACCTAGCAAATAATTCATTCTTGTTTAATCTTTTGATTCATGTAGTTATCTATACTACTTATAAACGCACGGACCGTAGAGGTGTTACACGCTAGGCCTAGCATGTAAACAGATGTTTCTGCCGTTCGATCGATTTGATCTGTGGCTAGATATTAATCGTCAGACGAAGCAACACCATTGATTGGTTTTCCATCTAATACAGAAAGAAAAAGGAGTGCCGTTGGTATTGCGCTGGGTTAACTCAGCGAAGCAGGGTTCGATTCTTCACGACTCTCTAAACCAAATTTCACTTCTTTCCTTTTTCATTCGGTACTCGAGGCTCGCGATCTCACGATTCCTCTAGGTTTTATTTCATGAAAGAGGAAAGAGCAAATCTTTTCATTAATTTTTCGCATTTTCCTTTATAATCTTTCGGCCAAATTACCTCTCTCAAATCTCAATTTCTTTTCAATCCAATCCACGAAAACCCTATTGTCTCGCTGCCGCACCTCTCTCCGAAGACTCCGATCAAGCCGCGTTGCACCACAATCTCACTCCTCTCCGCTCGACCCCGTCGCCCAAGGCCCAAGCAGCTCGCGCGTCCGACTCCGATTCCGACACAGTAGCCGTACATAACTCTCTCCTCCGACGCCCCACCCACTCAAGCAGATCTCTTCCTAATTCCCTTCTTCTCTTGTTGAGATGGCGATCGAAGGCACCGAGTGGGAGGTGCTGAAGCCCTGTGCCAAAGGTGAAAGAGAGAAGAGCCGCTACGCTCATTACTGCAAATAGCAACAAAAGGGGGAGGTGTGCCGACTTGCTTACAAATGATTTCAGTCGTCCAAGCACGCAACCTCATCGAGCTTGGTCATGATGTGGCGCGCTACTCGATCTTCGGCGACTCTGCGTTGCTTCTGCTGTTTGCTTTACCAATGAACACGATCAGGTTACCAATGGAGATTAATCATGCTGATTTTGTTGATTTCAGGTTAGCAATATCACAAATTGTTAACTTTTTATTTTTTAATCCCTTTTCTGCCTATTTCATATCTGAATATGAATGGGAAATTCATAGCTGCCTTTTAGTAAGACGATTTCCAGTCATGTTGTTGTTTAAAAACATAGAATTTTTATTTACTTTTACCTTACAGGTGAACAAGATCAACTTTGGTTAACTACTTGATCAAGAAACTGGTATATTCAGGTAATGCTGCCTAACCTTTTGACTGGGTTTTTTATTTGGAGTTAATTGATTTTGGTTTGATTTCATTCTTCTATTATAGTCTCTAATGTTGCTTGATTGTCCGATTTGTGTTTGTTTGATTGAGCATGATAATCATGACTATTTATACTTTGAACCATACTGGTATTTCATTTTTAAATAGCTAAAGACATAGCAGTTAGAACAGTAAACAATAACAGTTAGAGCATAGCTTTGCACCCGATTTCCTTCATTTATTTTTTATTTCAGATCAAATTACATAGTGGATACTTATATTTTGTTTTCTTTTCCTTCATTTATTTTTTATTTCAGATCAAATTACATATTGGATACTTATATTTTGTTTGCAGTGTGTGGCTTCGCACCCAGATACCAGGATCCTTTTCTTAAGTGGTACCTTTTTTACATTTTATGTTTTGCACGTCTCTTTTGAATGACGTTGGATTCAAAATGTCAGAAACCATGACATATTCTTTATTGGTTTCCATTACGTGCAAGCTGGTTTATCACTTGCATTTGTTGGGTGCGATGTCTATTGTCAAACTTGATTGCTTATTTTCTTCGGTTTATCTGTTGATTGAGTTTTAATAAGATGATCAAGGCGCATTATGTTCTATTCAAGTTTGATACCGCTAACCAGTTGAGTAAGCTACAGCCCCTTGATATCGAATAGCTTTTATTGAAGTCCTTTGGTTTTAGCATTTATTCAATTTAATTCAGTTCCTTTTATTCTTTTTTTCAGTTATATACCCTTTCTTAAAAATGACCTGTAAAACTAGGCCTTTCGAGTATCTTAGACCGACAAGCTTAGGTGTCATTGGAGCTCTTGTTAATGTACACTTGCTTGTATCTATTTTTTGTAAGAATATACAATTCCAGATTCAACCATAATACCATATTCTTATTCGGGTAAGTTGGGAATCCTTGGTTCTAAATTTTATTTAATAAGTTTAACATAATTATCCTCGTGAAACCTTACCTGGCTACTGCTTGTAACTGCATCAAAATTGTGATTAATTAAGGAAGCGGTTTGGATGGTAATATTTATGTTTCTTTGCTTAGGTTGATGATACAGACGTCATCAGCTTTCTACTTCAGACAGACATAATTCCTTTGTGCCTGCGTACCATGGAAATGCGTTGTGAGCTCTCGAAAACTGTCAGTTTTCTTGTTTGACATTTTTCAAATCATTTTTTTCCTTCTTCTCTGTTGTTGCTCAGAATGTACATGTTTTTGGTCGCAATCTTGGTAAGAAAAGTTATAATAAGGATGCATAGCTAAATCAGTCATTGTGACACTGAACCTGAAACTAAAGCATTTGGGGGGAAAGAGAAGAACCAAAACAGGGCCTGCTTTTGGTACCCTATTTCTTCAAGAGTACATTGGTGGGTAATTATTCTTAGAGAAGCCTTCTTCTACTTCATTCTAAAATTTTCTGGAGAGGCTTTAGGTAAAAGGTTATTAGTTAATTCGATCTTTTTGTATTGGATCGGATTGTTTTACATTTTGTTAGGATATCAATTGATCTTGTATTTTCGATTCGAGATCAGAAATCATGGGGCATGAGTACAGAAACTATTCCAGGGTTAAGTGTTCCTTTAAAAAGCCTTTATCCTATTAATTTGTCCTGGCTATATTATATTTCTTTTATCACGCCATTTGTTTTGGAGTTGCAATAAATGTTTGTAAGATTTCAGGAATGAAAAATAGTAAAAAAAATAAAAGAAAAACTGTTTCCTTACCAAATAGGTAATTGTCTGGTATTGACAGGTACAGGATGGTACCTAGGATTAAACTGAAGTTTTGCATAATTGAAAACTTGGTCAATTTTTTGATTGCATTGTTAAGAAGAGCAATGAATTCAGCTTGTGCTATTAATTGGAATGAGAAAAATTTGAACTGTTTGATTTTATTCAGGAATCATGTCCTATAGTGAAGAATATTCTTCTATTGGATTCAGAAGGGAAGCGTGTGGCTGTCAAATATTATTATAACGATTGGCCAACTCATGCACCAAAATTGGCCTTTGAGAAATCTGTTTTCACCAAAACCCTCAAGACAAATGCACGCTCAGAAGGTTTTCATTTTTTTTTCGCCATCCTAGAAGTATGAAAACTCGTTGTTTTAGATCAACCTGTAGTGTACCAGTAGAGGTTCTTTGAACTATACTTATGTGTGGCATGGTTTGACACACACCAATACCCCACTGCTGACAGAATCTCATATACTGTACCAATGGATCTAATGTTATCTTGCATATATGTCAAAATGGGATTAAATAACGATAATTACACCAATACCCCACCGCTGGGAAAGTGGCTACTAATGCTTTTAATGGTTCTGTACCCTTTTCTGAGCAAGTAATTTGTTTTCAACTCCTAGGCTTTGTAATATCGCTTGCAATAATCCTCTTCATAATGTTGATTTAATTCTACATGTCGGCTTTTAATTTGCAAACATAAGAAGTTGCATTATTGTTTTTCTTTATGTGCTTGCTTGTACTGGACCTGTTTTTCATCTTAATATATATTATCTTTATCAATGGTTATTCACTTACTCCTCAATTTCGACATATTTATTCACAATTGTACTCATAGAATTGGAAAAACATGGAGCCATTTATGTACTGGTAAATATCAATCGATTGACATCCACTGATGGAGAATGAAAAATTAATCTTAATTAGGAAAATATTTAGTCATTAATATTTTACTTTAATCAATTTTGGTTACAAGCAGGATGGATGTTCGACATGGAAGAGAGATAAATCTAAAGAGATACTGAGGAAGCAAAATTTTATTGCAAATTATCCAATTGTATTGCGTGAAAATAAATTAATTTTTGTAATGTTATGCAGAACAAACTAATTTTAAAAAAATGTATTGGGGCTGGGAGATGTATTTTGAATTTTATCGTGGCCCTTGTAAATTTTTTTTGCCCTTCATTTTGTTTTGTTAATAGTGATATTCTTGTTGCAACTTCTGTGGAAAGCCTGTTTCAACACAAGTTGTGTAGTAAGTTAACTGTTTTTTGTATTTTTTTTTTTTTTGGTTTCTTTCGTGAAAGCGTTATCATTTGAAATTACGGTTTTGTTTAACTGCGAAAATTGTTAATTAATGAATAACTTGAGGTAATTGACTGATATGCATCTGTGTTTGAAAGCAGCGCATGCAGATATCTTAGCAAAGGCGCATCATATAAGAAAGATTGTTTTTCATCGGTTATGAAATTATCCCATGAGATTTCTCTAAACACCTAAGCGGTTGACATATAATTTGTTTGTTTGTTTCATCAGTGAAAAAGAAAAAAAATTCACCTTAAATCAATCACATTTGTACCAATAATTACAAATTAAAGCAGCGGATTGCATCAAATGAAGGGTGTATCCATATTGTTTACTCTTGGATTGGTACTTTTATAATACAAATTCATGATTTCATTTTATAATAAAAATCTTTATTTGATTACGTGTAGTGCAATTCTCTAATAACAAAAAAGTTCACATAAAAAAATACATACCACAAGTCTTAATTTTTTTTTTTTTGAAATATATCAAATAAAAAGTTGTCCGCACATTGAGCGGGCACTGCTGCTAGTCGTTCTAAACAAAGGAATGACAACTTAAAACTTCGTTTTTTTTTTTTTGAGACAAGTCAAATAATAGTTTTTTAACTAAGCAAATTGTCATCAGTTAATTAATTCAACTATTTTGAATTATTTGACTTTATTAGCAGCTCTTTCAAGCATGTAACTCCTGAAGAGAAACTGCTCTCCGAAATATTGTACATTAATTTAGAGTGTAATGTCGATAAATTAATACATAGAAGCTTGAAATCATCCTCTTAAATTATTTCACTGAAACCTCAGTAATATTAAAAAAAAAAAAAAAAGGAAGCCCCCACAAGACATCAGAATTATTGCAAGTTGAGAGAAATAAATGCATTTCACAAGGTGGTCCCTATGACAATTGACAAAAATTAAGATTTACCCTAATAGTTGTACAATCTTTTTAACCCAAAAACTAGCAGAATTAACACAGGAAGCTAAATTGAAACAAATAGCAAAAGCATCTAGATAACTAAAAAAGTGCAATATAGCTGGCGTTTTAATTTACAGAAGTAATATGGTTAACTTTTAGTAATATTCGTTGCACTTCTACCTTCTTATCACAAAAATCAAAATTCACCATCTGATACACAAACTATTACAACACAGGAAAGGAGAATCTGATTCAAGAATAACAAACGCCAAAAATTCAAAGAAAAAGTAACTTACTAAAACAATACAATTGTACAAATCCACTTAAACAGTTAAATACACACCTCCTTAGGTTAATCTCTTTCTTTCTATCCTTAATTAATTAATAACTCCTTACTTCCTTCCCATCAGAGAAATGTGTCTGGCCAGCTACCAATCCCGCCCCCGACGAGATTCAGTGACAGTTGATTATTGCAATCAGGCTTACAAGATGAAGGTCATCGAGTCGAGTCTCGCAATCCGGCTCCACATGTCAGGTGATCTGGATTGTGGGTTCCACATGCTGGCATGCAGCTGCTGTATCTTAGATATTAGTACCACAAATCGCCGGATTGGAACCAGAACTAAGGTTAATGGAATCATCCATATGCCTAATTCGAGTATAATGAGCATTTTAATCTCTCTCTCTCAAAGAGGCAACACAATCACACACAAAAAGAGTATTGCTGGGTTGGATGCCTTTTGCTTTCAATTCCAACGGCACCACATGTATGTTTCTTTTGGATAATAAAAGGGTAAAAAGAGTAAAAGTCGCCCCTTTGTTCCTTTCTTAAATAGTGCCATTTATGCTAAGGACGACGGTCCGAACATGAAATGTTTTGAATCTCCATTTGTTGCCTCTCCCTCGTATCACAAAAATTATTTCTTACAAAATAATCATAGCAATTAATTATGATGGTAGAACACTAAAACTTAAAAGAGTCCATAAGTTAGTATATTGCGATTTTAATTATTTTATAAGAGGTCATATTAATTTTATAAATAATAATATAATATAGATAACTTGATGGTCGATCAATAGGTCAAAAAATAATAAATCTTGTTAATTATGATTTTTTTAGTTCTAATTTGTTTATTTTAAAACTTTTTTATCAACTGCCAAAATTTACAAAAAATAATACGGTGCATCTCTCATTAAAATGAACAAATAAATTGTTTAAATCAAAGCTTGAATTTTAAATATTATAATTTTAATTAAAAATAAATTGTAACATTTAGTTGTACTCAAAAGTTGGGGCACTAGAATCTGTCTCAAAGTTCATTTTAGGAGCGATAAAGTTTCCTACCTCCTCTGATATTTAATCCTTATCACTCCTCAGCGTTCATTTACTTGTTTTTCATTGTTCAACGTAGGAGACGCTTAACAAATTCCTCTGGTATACAATTTTTCTCTCTCTTTCATTATCGGTTCGTTCTGGAGTTCAGCAATTGGATCGGCTATTATTATGGCTAAAATATACGCGAATAAATATTGTTATCCAAACTCAAAGTAGGGGTCTCTTTCCCAGATAAAGTAAAAAAAAAAAAAAGAAACAATAGTGGGGCCGCTTTATCTTGTTTCCTACTTTTCACTTCTGGAGTAAAGTTTACGCAACTCAAATTCATCTCTCTGACTCTCTCTCTCTCTCTCTCTCTCTCTCTCTCTCTCTCTTTTTTAATTACCAGTCAAATTCATCACGTTCATGCTGAACCTTCGGTTTCGTATCGTTTCGGCAGTAATAATGAAGCATATACACTTGTGCATATGCATCCGGTAACATTTGTTTCGACAAAATTCATATATATAAAATAATATGAATAAAAATAAAAGTTGATATATTAATGAACGACGTGATGTTTCGGAAAAATACCAGACTAAAACAAAAAAGTGGAATGGTGGAAACGATAAATTAAAGGTTCCCTTTCTTTTGACAATTGTTTTCTTTCAGCAAATATTGATAATTGATCGATTAGTTAGACCACAAAATTTCGGAAAACTAAAGTGAAAGAAGGCATTTTATTAAAATAATTGTATCTCGCTCTATGTTGTAAAGAATGTTCAAGGTTCAAAATAATTATCTTTCACTCTATTAGGAAAGAAATGTGAATGTGATATATGAGATAAATTGAGAGCTGATGTATTAGCGTGTAAATACCAAACTCAGATTTGGCTGTTCATTGAGGTCCTCATCAGATGATACCAGTAGACAACAAAAACATCACTTCCATTTCGAATAAAACAATTAATTGTTGTCGTTGATGTTTAAAAGCAACTTCTTGAATTTGTACCTGTATCAGTGATATTTAATTAAGACACTCCGGGTCTAAGAATTTCCGAATCATGAGTACTATTTGATGCTTTTAGATGCAAAACTTTCTCAAACAAATCAATACTGCGTCAATGAAAGTTAATTGAGTGTGTTTGGATTGTGAATTGGATTGACGAAATAAGCGTATTAACTTTATATTTTTAAATTAGTTGCTTATATAATTTATATTTTTTGGTTAAAATAGTTAAATATTAGAGCTAATGACTATTCGAAACGACTACCTTTCTCAAATACTGAATACTTTTGAAGTAGTCACTAATTCAACTCCTCAACCAAATATTTTCGAAAAGCAACAAAAAGGAGTCTGATTAGCAGTCACTCCACATATCCATTAGAGGTACATTGAAGCAATTTCAACTCAAATGAAGAAATGCAAGTCCATTTGTATCGCAATATTCAAATATACACCCGGATATCGAATTTTGTCAAATGCCAATATTATGATAATAATTACATAAAAATACTTTTGTAGCTAATAAGGATCAACAATGGAACAACTATCATATTTTTATTTGGTTCGAATGTGCTTTTAATTTTACAAAATTATATACAAACTAAAATTATTATATGAAAAAATGGAGGAAAATGTCTCACATTCTAACCACTTTAATCCGCCATTGTACCTGGATGACAATAGTTTCGATTTTTTTCTCTTCTTTTTTTTTTGCAATTTTGCAGGGGTTTTTTTTTAAATCATAGCCTCGATCTAAAAACAATTGCTATTTTTTTTTAGGGTCGGGTGGCAAAACACCACACCAGTAAATTTTATTAAAAAAATTATTTACAAGAGAAATAAAATAAAAGAAGTAAAAAAAATACAAAATCTAAAAAAGAGAATCAATATAAATAGCAAGGCATGTTTCGTCCAAGATTGTACACACGCGCAAATCTCTTTTAACACAAACTCGGGTGGAGTGGAACAGTCCGAGAAAATACGTCTGTTGCGCGCCTTCTAAATATTCCAAGATGTCGAAGCCCAGATGGTGTCCCAAAGTTTGAAATCAGAATTTCTGTGAGAGAGCCAGAAATCACTAATTCCGTGTGTAAAGTTAGAAGAGGTAGCCTAAATTGAAGTTGTATCAAGGACCAGATTGAGGTAGCAAGTTGTTGTTCTTATATATATAACTTTGTTGTAAAATAAAGGTGGAAGAAATAAATAAAGAACAATGTATTAAGAGTAAGTAAGACAATATTCTCAATCTAAATTTCAGAATTTTATTATCTCGTTCCAAGATTCTTTCATACATTCTCATCACATTACACAAGTTTACAAAGCCTCTATTTATAGGCTACAAAATGATATCTCACATAATGACAATAAATATGTAGTGAAGATCATAGATATAAATGGGTAGCGGAGAATATAGACATAAATGAGTATAGTGGAGAATGTGAAGATGAACAATCCACAAATCAATTAATTTCATAACACTTCTCCTTGGATGTTCATCTTTCATTACACACTATTAATATGACACTTCAGGATCAATATTAATATGGTACTTCTGGACCAATTTATCTGTCTCATTAAAAACCTTACCAAGAAAAACCCGTTGGGATAAAAACTTGGATAAGAGAAAAAGAGTATAGTGTGTATAAGTCTTCCCCTCATTTTGATATTGTCAGATATCCTTCAGTCGATGTAGACATATTAAAAATCTAAGAGTTATTGCATCCAATACAGATGAAAATGTTTCTTCATAGTCGACTCCATTTGTATAAATTCTTGTTCCACTAGTCTTGCTTTATATCTCGCAATCTCATTTTTCTCATTTCTTTTAATGGCAAATACTCATTTGTAACCTACAGGGTTAATATCTTTGTGTTTGGACTACTGGTCCAAATACTTATCGTTTGTCAAGTGAATTTAATTTAGCTTGTATGGCATATTTCCATTTAGGACAATCATTTATGTTCAATATTGTACCAATTTTTACATAATTTATAGAAATCTCATAATTATTTGGTACTTCTGTTTTATAGAAATCTCATAATCTTCCCTTCTGTGATTTTAGTTTTTTTTCTTAAATTTTATTAATCTCTTCTGAAGATTTTAGTTTCTTCTGGAATTTTATTAATCTCTTCTGGAGATTTAGTTTCTTCTAGAATCTTATAAACCTCTTCTGGGGGTTGTACCAACTGTTTTATTTTGCTCTTTTCATTTACGTGGATGATATCTCATATTTATATCGATATTTTGACCAGACTTTACATCGAAATTTGGACTAAAACTGCTATTTTTCCTTGTTTTTATCTTTGTTTGCCAGATTTGGCACTGCCGTTGCACTTTTGTTTTATATTTGCAGGAACTCGAAAGAAATAGCAAGGAAACAGCAGAATAGACGGCTAGACGACTCATTCCTAGCCAAAGATCAAATCCCGACTCGACCCGGTGCATTGCCCAGACACAAGGCCACGCGAATTACAACTCAGCCAAGTCAGCTCCATCAATTCGGACCGAATTCCTCTCAATTCGGACCGAATTCACATGCGCAGAAATTCCAGCAGCATCAATTCGGTCCGAATTGCAGTCAATTCGGTCCGAATTGCTTAACAGGGAAGTTTTTCTGGTTGAATTCTGAGGCGTTTTCTCTTATGGAAAGGCCTCAATTTCGGCCTAGATGGAGGGAGAGCGTGCACCAGCTGTCGGGGGGCCAGAGGAGAGTTTATTAGGTACCTTCTATCTTGCGAAAGGGGCCATCTTTCATTCCACATTCACCTTTCCCTCTCCAGCAGATCTGGATCTGGTCTTCTCTCCCATTTTCTGGACGGCTAGGGCAGAAGGGAAGGCATTTGGAGCTGTTTCCGGCTGTAGCAACGAGTTCTAAAGGTCTTAAGGTGTTCTCTAGCGCGACGGCGGCAGTTTACAACTTTAAACTTTGGATATTTGTTGTATCTCTCATACTTTTTCTCTAAATTCTGATTTTATGGCTTGTTTGAATTTATCTATTGCTATTTGCATGGATTTAAGTAGTATGCTAGGCTAATCTCTTGTTGCTTTAGGGGTAGATGTAGCCTAGGATTTGGTTTGCTAAATTTACTCATTTTGTTGATGGACGAAGTCAATTACTACTTGGAAATTTTAATGACCTGCTTGTGTTTTTGAGTTGATTATTCTTTGCATTGCTTGACATTTGTTCGGCCGCACTTGTTAGGACTACAATTCCAATTTATAACCAAGTCTTGCACAAGAATTCGAGGTAGGTTAAGGACGAAAGTCGACCAGTTAGTAACCAAAAGTAAACCCTTCTAATTAGGCGACGGCCTAATTTAGATATCTCGTAGAAAACCAATTAGTAATCTCGAATAAGTCCACCGACAAACGAAAGTTGAGGTGCAATGCATTCGATGAAGGTTAACACTAGTTCCCGTACCAAATACCGTACCCAATAGGCGAAAGTAGAGGGTTAGGGAGTTTAGGTATGGCTAGATGGACCTTTGGCTTGAACAGATCAACAATCGAGTAAATTCCAGCATTTACACAGTGGAATTCGGACCGAATTGGCCACAATTCGGACCGAATTGGTGGGACAGAACCGCGACAGCGGTATGTTTCGCGACCCTGTGACCAATCCTAAGTGAAATCGAACCCTAAGGCATGTTTCTCATTATATATTAAACTGTTTAAAATCCCCAAAAATATTTATTTGAATTGTTTTGCATTACTTTCTACTTTAGCACTTGCATTCTTTATTTTACCTCTATTTATTTGATTCGAGAACTTTTCCAAAAATTTTATTGTCTAGATTTAGCGAACCAATAAGAATAGTAATCATACCTATCTCTGTGGGATCGACACCTTTACTTTGCTATAAACGACTAGTCGAGTAAAAGGTTTATTTGTTTGACCTTGGTTTATACCTCGATCAGTGGATTTATATCCATAAAATCAATTGGTCTTTCACGTTTTCTACGTTCATGAGATTTATTTGATATTTTGTAATATGTTTTCGAGCAGGTGCATTCATAGCTGGAATATGTAATTTAGTGACTCTATTTATATCTGTAAATGCGTCATACAATTCATTTACAATTCTCTACAAATTTATAATCTTTTGAACTTCAAGTTCACATTGACCGCTTCGGGAATCAAGATAAAATAATGATGAATTCCATGTCACTTGTTTATCTAGCTTTTGTTTTACTTCTCCTGAATTTGAGAATATTTGACAATAGAAGGAGAATTAAAACCAATATAAATTTTTTCATAATCTTTTTCTGGTCATTTATAATAGATACGATATGAAGATATTCGCAATTTCTTTCATTCATAGTTTCAATATGATAATCATTCTTTCGAATATCTTTAAAACTTAGTAGATTTCTTCTGGATCTACTCGAATATAATGCATCATCTATTATTAATTTTATTCCTTCAGGTAACAAAATACAAGCTCTTCTGGAGACTTCAATAATATTGCTTGAGCCAGATATAGTTTGAATATTAGTCATACCGGCATGCAATTGCAAAAAGTATTTCTTACTTTTCAATATTGTATTTGTAGTTCCGCTATCAACCAAACATAGTTCTTCTTTATTTAATATTGCGCCAGTCATTTTTCCTTGATTAACATATACATAATATAAACATTAAGCATAAATAAAAATTTCATATAATGAAAACTTAATAAAGGCATTTGGACGTACTGCTAGTGCGTTATCAATATGTTATAGCTCAAATGTAATAAACATCTTCAAGATGTTTTTTTTTCATTGCAAAAATTAATGTCACCATGTCAATATCATCTATTCATATATAATCACATTCACTTCAGGAAATGAATTTTCATGTGAATCATAATTGTTGATTAATTCAATAGAAACTCGTTATTTTTACTTTGCATTTAGTTAACTTGATACTAACTTGGAGTATCTTTTGCTACTATAGGAGCAAATTTGAAATATGAATTACGGAAAATTATACTCACGACCAGATTTGAAATTATGCAATCTCAAATGTTATAACGAGCTTTTCATTTTGATGGTCACATTTTTCTTTGAAAACTCTTCAAGAGTACTAACATGATTTCATCATAACTTCATGTTATTAATATTATAACTTCATGTTATTACTTTAATAACTTCAGTTTATTAATATCATAACTACAGATTATGATAAATGAAACAGAGATAAGTAAATAAATAAATAAAATTGGGAATAACTTCATGTTATTTTTCATCTAGTATCCTATAATAGTTTTTGGCTATTAAGGAATAGAACTTCTGGTTCTTTGATAAAAATTTCAACTTTGAATAATAACTTCAAGTTATTTATTTAATAATATTCAGTGACGTTCCATAACTTCTGGTTATATTAAATTTCTAATAGAACTTATGGTTCTAAGAGAATAATTCAAATATTGAGAACTTTAAGTTCTAAATAAATTACTTCAAATATCAAGAACTTCAGGTTCTAAACAAATTATTTCAATTATTAAGAACTTCAGGTTCTAAATAACTTTAAATCGAAATATGAACTTCAGGTTCTTCATGTAATAAGAACTTTAGGTTCTTGACAAACTTTCAAGTTTGAATAATATCTTCAAGTTATTATTTTATCATCATTCACTTCAGGGAATGATTCTCATAAATTTCAAACAAAAAAATATAGCAACAAAAATTCAAATAAAATTGAAATTAATAAACTATATGATATCAATCAAACCTTTTACTTACCTCAAAATTTCTTTGAGCAATTTATTCTTACTTACCTAAGAACTTTGCAACTTCTTTGTAGCAATTCGTGCAAACAATTTTGCGACTCTTTCCGAGCAAATTCGTGCCGATAACGTGTTGTAAAATAAAGGTGGAAGAAATAAATAAAGAACAATGTATCAAGAGTAAGTAAGACAATATTCTCAATCTAAATTTCAGAATTTTATTACCTCATTCCAACATTCTTTCATACATTCTCATCCCATTACACAAGTTTATAATGCTTCTATTTATAGGCTACAAAATGATATCTCACATAATGACAATAAATATGTAGTGGAGATCATAGATATAAATGGTGGAGAATATGGACATAAATGAGTATAGTGGAGAATGTGAAGATGAACAATCTACAAATCAATTGATTTCATAACAAACTTGACAGAAGTTGTCAAGAAAAAAAGACAATTGCTGTTAAATGATCTGGACAGAGTAATTGCTGCCAGATGATTTGTAATTCAAATATTCTCTAATTAAATACTACCTACAAGCAAACAATTTTCTTTTTTCTCAGAAAATGGTATATGCAAAAGTTTTTGTAACAGCTGGCCTGGCATATTTATTTTTCTTGTAATGTCCAACATGCATTCTCGAGACATACAAGCCGGCATGCATTTATGATTTATTTCTTGACAGATTCGGTGATTCCCATAGTATAATTTCTCGGCCAGGAGACACTATAATTGAGGGGCCCTTATAATTTATGCAATCCAATACATCCCTGTCATTCCTGAGCCCACTTGAACCAAATCATAACATTCCAACCCTTGTTGACCCACGTACTTATCCGGCTTTATCTTCACAACTTGATATTTTGGGATTGGTTCCTTGGGAGGCTGAAAGGTCGGAGTTCTGTATCATACCACTGTTGACTGTTGCCATCGAATTATGGATTATATAATATAATTTAGACTGTTCATTTACAAATTTATAATGGAATAGTACATGTCAGCATTTTGGATAATATGACTGCATCTTCAATCTCATCCCAATCTTTACTTTAATCAAATATGCATTTCGGATAATATAACTGCATATTTTTCAATCGCATCCCAACCTTTATTTAATCAAATATGTATTTTGGCTAATATTACTGCATCTTGTGTCTCATATTTGTTATAATTAATATTATTAATTATATTTAATGTGGCATATATTATTAAATATAATAATATAAATCAAGTTCATTTAGCATATATTTAATTAAAGGGTACATTTGGATTTTGATGGAAAATCCAATGGACCAGATTCTTTGATAATTAAGATCCCTTTAATTGCCTTAGTCTATTTAATCTCTCTTCTGCCATTAAGAAGCACCTTTTTGCTTAAAATTTCGCCCAACTCAGAAAAATAGGCAAAAAAGAGTGAAAAACGCCATTAATTACCATCATTTTGGCTAAGGAGAAATTGAAGAAGATCTGAATTTCCGCATAACGTCATGTCTTCTCTCCAAAACTATGAGTTTTATTTTACAATTTATTATTTTTATATCAAATACATGATTCTAGAATATTGAATTAACAAATATTATAATGATTAAATATTTTTGTTTTTATCAATATTAACCTTGTTTTTAAGGAAATATACTTTTCGGATAAAATGACTGCTTCTTCTATCTAATCCCAACCACCGTTCATAAAATATAGATTTATGACATTGTTGATAATGACAGCCAATTTTAATTAACAATATGAATAGGTGAAATGTAGATTCTTACAAGAATGATCTGTAACTGACTTCTGTCCCTTAAAAAAAATCGGTGTGAAGAAAAATTCCTGCGATGACCAAAAGATGTTTTACAGAAATAAAATAATTTTGCCGTCTTGGCAAATGATTCATTGCCACTGCTTTCGGGTATAGAATAACCTATCGAGTTCAGATTATTTTTAAAACTAAAATTTTAGTGTGCTTATTTTTTTTTTATTAGGACTATTGTTAGGAAATCGATAAATACGATTCTCCGTCATAATATGACAGGTAAGCGTGTCAGACTCCTCTTAATTTGAATTTTCTTCACACCAAAATTTCACCGTGTGGTCTCGTCACGCCACAATTCCGTCTTCAACTATTGCCTAGTGGGGATTGATTGCAATCCCGCATTATTCACAGTCCAAGTGCTAGACTCGACTCTCACGAGAACCGAACTCTCACACTTCAGCCATGAGATTTCTCTTTAATGGTGACTAGTGCTTGCTTCCTGAAGCACAACTTTTATTCTTAATTTTTTAATCCTCTTTTTTTTTCTTTTTTATTGTAATTGGATAGGCTGTTTTCCTTACTAGTTAGCTCCTTTTTCTTTTCTTTACTTGGGCATTTAACGATCAGTTAAATGTCTGATACTGTAAACCCACCTTTTAATTTTAATGATTAAAAAGATAGAGGCTTGACCTCTATTTTTCGTCAAAAAAAAAAAAAAATGGTGACTAGTGCTTAATGAAGAAGAAACACAATCTAGTGAAGTTTTCTCTTTCTTATTTCTGTCTCTCACTGTCTAATTATATCTCCCACATCATAGAAATGATCAGAGATCATATATTTATAAGAGAACACTTTTTTCAGTCATCCAGTCAGCATGCGGTCCATGACTAGACCCGTAACATCTCCACTATATCCCACAACTATAATTAACAATAATTATTTTCTAAAAACTCATTCAGATCTTACTTTTGAAAATTATTTCGTAACTCTCAAACACTTGCGCTAATTAGTAACAAATTTTAAAGACTTGACCTTTATTTTTTGGAAATATTAGATTTGTGACACCCCAAATCTAATTTATTTAGAACTTTGCCACTTATACGCCCATCTCTATACATAATTTTTCATATTGTCATATTGATCAAAATACCCTCCATTCTCAAATTTCAAATATTAAATTAAGAAGCAAAAATTTTAAAATTCTAAAATTTTGAATTTTAAAATTTTAAAAATTGAAATTTAAAATTTATAATTTGAAAATGTGAAAATTTAAAACTTCAAATTTTGAAATTCTGAATTTGAAATTTCAAAAATTAAAATTTTGAAATTCTAAATTTTCAAATTTTACAGTTCCTAAATTTTAAATTTCTGAAATTTATCATTTTGGGCTTTCAAATTACAAAAATTTTTATTTTTGAATTTTGAAATTTTAAAATTTTTTAAAATTTGAAGGGTATTTGGGTCAATACAAAAAATGAGTAGGGAGATAGGTGTATAAGTGGCAAATTTCTATATTAATTGAGTTTAGAGTAGTATTTTTCAAATATATAATTTTAGGGTGGTAATTTTTTAATTCTAAAATTTTGAGTGGCATAAATCTAATTTCCCCTTTTTTTTTCAACAAAAGAGGAAGAAGAGTGATTAAGTTTTCTCTCCTCCATATTTTCAAATGCGAATCAATATGTAAATTGGGTTAATTTTGTACAAAAATGTGGAGAAGTACACATGCAGTGGCATTATTCATTTTGCTTCTTTCCAGAATAATAATTAAATAATATAAAAATTTATACGGAGTATGTTTATCCCAGATATGTGATAAGCTTAATTTATGTCTACCAATCTTTCTTTCTTTGATGTCCGTCCCTTTGATTGTTTTTTTGGACCGACGAAAGACTGTTGGTCCGCTTTACAAGATCCAGCTTGAATTTATTTCAGGCTGACATACAGTCTCAATAAAAAATCTCGAATTTAATGGGCTGAATTGGCATAATTGGGCTTAATAAAGAGTTATTAACTTATTATTGTCAAGTTGAGGCTTAATTCTTTGGAAAATTGATTAGTGCCATCGCACTAATTAGCCATCATTGAGGGGAGCGCCTCAGCGACGGTCCCTCACCTAGTGCATTTATTTCGTATTTAAATGTTCGGTTTGATAAGTACAAATGTCCAGTTATTTAAGTATAAATGTTTAGTTAGTTGCAATAAAAAAAATATAAATATTATAAGAAAAATGTTCATTTTATTTAGTATAAAATGTTTAGTGTTGGTTTAAACAATTTCATTCTCGATTTGTCGATTTGCAAAACAAACTTAATCACTAATTTCTATTCTAAGTGTTTATTTAGGCATACACTTTTCAAATTGCTAAGTTCAAGAGCCAGTCAACTGTTGAGGATGCTCAAGACCTAGTTTAGAAGTCTTAAAGTCTGGTATTAAGTGTTTTAATAGTTAAATCTGTTTAAATGTGAGTTTGCTGGTAAAATGCACAGTCTCAGGGCCACTGCGTTGTGTAACGCAATTTCAGATCACACAACGCACCAGAACTGTACAGGTTTTCTGAACTTGTTCTTTGAACTTTCCCTGTGCGTTGCATAACGCCTTCTCACGTTGTGCAACGCAAAAGTGTAAGTCATGCAACGCTACAGTTCCGTCATACAACGCAATTTTTCAGGTTTTGCCAGAACGTTGTATAACGCAAGAAGCGTTGTACAACCCTCCTTTGTATTTTCTCTGGAATTTTTCGCTCGTTTTTGACGCAAAATTCTGATCATTTAATGACATTTAATGCGCGTTGCATAACGGATCAGTAACGTTGCATAACGCACCTGACAAGTCTTGACCGTTTGACCTGAAACTCGACACGTTGTACAACGGGTCCTTTGCGTTGTACAACGCGTTTGACACCTTCATAACCATTGAGTTGTCAGTGTTGAGCGTTGCACAACGGGCCCTTTGCGTTGTGTAACGCACCGACAATTCAAACAGACATCTTATCCGTTTTTGTTTGATTATAACGGTCATTACACGTTACACAACGGGATATTGCGTTGTGTAACGCACTGTCAACGGATAGTTCACCTTTTTGGCCTTTTTATAACGGCTAGCTGTGCGTTGCACAACGCGATATTGGGGTGTGTAACGCACGACAGAAAACTGTGTTGATTTGGAGCTCTTGACGCCCTCTATAAATACAGCCCATCTTGGGACTGTTTGACTCTGTTGTTTACCTTGCTATACTGCTGTCTTTGAGCCTCAAACACTTAGACCTGATCCTTGAGCATTTTAAGAGCAAAACCAATAGGATTAGATTGCCACAAATCAATCCCTAGTGCATTTAGCCAAATTATAGAGTGTTTTGATTGTGAGCATCATTTCTTGAGTGTTATTTGATTAGGTTAGTGGTTAGGCCAATCCACCTTGAGTGTTTTGTGACAAGGTGATTTGGTTCGAACTTGTAGACCTGTTCCTTGTGGAATAGAACGGAGCGCGTCCGATTTGTGGTCGCGAAACTCCCGGAGACGTACGACTAAGGCTAACTTCATCTAGCGGGTCGGAACTCCGTAATCAATCGCGTGTCATCTCTCTCTTTCTCTTTTCTTTATTTATTTGATTAGTACTTGTTTATCTGTGCATTGGGTGAACAAATTTGTTAAATTAAATAAAAAATTGACCAAACCGGTTTGTATACTTGAAATTGTGTCTATTCACCCCCCTCTAGGCCTTTTATTAGGGACATCAAAGTGGTATCAGAGCAGGGATTATCTTTTGACCTATTTGTGTGTTAGATAACCTTGATTCGTGGCCTCTAGGGTGATAGAAAAATCGAACAAGTTTGGTTCCACTTGAAAGAACTTCCGTTATTGGAAGAGGTGTATGGTTGTATACCTTAACTTAATTGACCTTTGGGATGTGGTGGATAAACCTTATGCACCAAACCTAGATAGTGAAAGTAGGGAGATTCATGCCTCCAAATTGCTTAGGGCCAAAAATGACAATGCGGTAAATGTCCTTCTCAACTCGGTCCATGAGTCAATAGTGGCCATTTTCGGTAGTTCAACCAATGCACATGAAATGTGGGTTTCTCTCTTGAACCGCTATGAGGGAAATTCTCTAATCAAAAGCTTCCCTCAATTTGAGTTGGAGTCAAGATTAGACAATTTCTGCATAATAGATGGTGAATGAATCGAGAAAATATATACCCGATTTATACAATTGCTCGATGAATTCAACAACATTGGAAAAACCCTATCTAATAGTCGTGTGATATGAAGATTGCTTAGGGCTTTGGTGGTAAGACCTCAATTCGATAATCTCATCTCGACTCTTGAGACACAACAAAGGTCCCACGACAACCTCACACCGGAGATCATCTATACTCACTACTAGGGCTGTATACGAGCCGAGTTCGAGCGAGTTGAGCATAACTCGAACTCGAACTCGTTACAACTCGAGTCAACTCGTGACTCGTTCGGGAGGCAGTTCCGAGCTATCCGAGCTAACTCGAACTCGTCATTTTGTAACTCGAGTCAACTCGTGACTCGGTATTCAACTCGTGAATATAGTGAATAAATGCAATAATTATTTATGAGTATTACAATAATATAAAAAAATAAAATTTATCATCAATTTTATTCTTTTCTATTGATTTGAAGCAAAATATGTCTTGAAACTCAATATTAATACTCATAGATCATGTTGATGATCTCCAAAAAATTAAAATTTATTACGTCACGAGTCAGCTCACGAGTCAACGAGTCGAGTTGAGCCTAACTCAAACTCGACTCGTTTATTAACCGAGTTAGTTCAACTCGAGTTATGTCAACTCGAGTTCTTTTAGCTCGAGTTATAATCGAGCTTTTCACGAGTCGAGTTCGAGTAACTCACGAGTTACGAGCTTTTTGCTCACCCCTACTCACTACCGGTGTGTAGAAGAGAAGCTCAAGCAACTTGGAGAGTTGAGATATGAGCCCAAATCTATTGCTTTGTCGGCTAGTGAGAACAAGGCATCTCCCTCCAAACACCGCCAAAATGACAACCATCAAGGTAAACACCGTCACTCGAGTGACAAGGCAAATGGCATATTCGACCTTGATGAGGACAAGCAAGGAGCCGTGCTCTCAAAAATATTTCGGACCATCATGATCTTGGAGGGAAAATTCAACAAGGAAAGGCTTGATAATGATGAGAGGGCTCTTTGCTTTGTTTGTCGAAAGGAGGGCCACACCATGTACACTTGCTTCAAGTTTTTCTCACACTTGAAGAAGGACAAGGAATATGGTGGCAAGAAAAGAAGCGATGGACGGTACAAGTCCAAAAATGGACTTTATAAGGGTAAAAAGAAGGGTGAGAAGGCTATGCAAGCCACATGGGACAACGATTCCGACACAAGCTCATCCTCCTCATCCGATTCGGAGTCCGAATGCGACTTTGACAACCTTGCTCTAGTGGCTCAAGTCAATGAAGTGATGATGCCCATGAATGATGACCTTGATGACTTGGTGAAGGAGGTCTTCAACGAGTACAACCGAGGCAACATTTATGTGCATCCATTGAGCAAGGCAAGCATTGGAGAAGCCTCAACCTCCTCATCAATCACAACTCCAATTTCCACTCCAATTCAAGAAGTGGTACCTAAGGTAGCTATTGAAGCGCCTAAGGTTACCAATGAGGTACAACTAAACTCATCTCTATGTAGTGATAGTGATAGCGATAGTGAAAATGACTTGTGCTTGAATGATGATACAAACTCTCAAATTGATAGGTTGAATGATTATCTTGATGAGTCCATTAAGACTATTGCTAGTCAAAAAGGGAAAATTAGCCTTTTGACGGCTAAGGTGCATGATCTTGAAGCTTTGGTGAGTAAGTATAAGGGTATGATTGAGAATTTTGAAAAACCAAAATATTGTGAAAAATGTCAAGCTCTTTTGAGTAAGACAAATGTTTTGAAAAATAATGAAAGGGCATCAAATTCATCTAGTGCTTCTAATAGCACAAAGATGGATCTTGACAAAATGTATGTGGGCTAAAAATCCAATGACAAATCGGGACTTGGTTTCAAGAAGGGAAATCAATTCTCTTTTAGACTAAAAAATTCGATTAGCCCGATACAAAATTAGAGGTATTATAACAAGGGCACCAATGATAGAAACACGGACGGAAAAGGGCAAAAGAATTTCTTTGGTTCTCAAAATGGTGCTCAAAAGAATTTTGGTAGGAATAGAAATGGTTTCAAGGATTTTCAAAAGAATTTGCAAAATAATCGGGTCCCAAACAATTTGTATTTCAAAGGTCCCGATGGGTGTTTTCATCTTTTCCAAAATAATGGGAGAAATAGAAATAACACACACACTAGACCTCAAAATAATAGAGAAAACAAGAATACCTTTCAACAAAATAAAACGAATTTTTAAAAATCTAATTTCAAAAGCTTTCAATCATACACTTTCTCTAAGGATCCAAAGATTAAGACCATGGAGCTTAGGCGTCATTATGAGACCCATTTTGTTAGAGAAAGTTCACAATTGAACAAACCCACTAGTGCATGTTGCAACTATTATGGTAAGAATGACCATCTTACATTAGAATGCAAGTTTAGGAAAGCAAACCATACATCCGGTTCAAAGAGTATGGTTTGGGTTCCTAAAGTCGCTTCCACTTCCACCTCATCTAGTGGAAGCGGTTCTAATGTGGTTTGAAAAGCCATTCTATCTCCCCGGGCCTTATAGTCAAATTTTAAGGGGGAGAAAATACAAAAATTATGTTAGTTGTTTGTTTCTAACTAATATACATTCTTGTAGGTTTGTTTGTTATCATCATTCAAGAGAAGTGCTTGGATCATAGATAGTGGGTGTTCACATCACATAACCGGTGATGAATCTTGTTTCAAGGCACTTGAACCATTTGATGGTGGTGATGTTATTTTTGAAAATAATCTTAGAAAAAACACTATTATTGGTGTAGGCTCGGTTGGTAACCAAAATCTTACGGTATCCAATGTATATCTTGTTGATGGTCTTAACTACAACCTCTTAAGTGTGAGCAAATTGTGTGATACCGGATATTATTTGAAATTTGATCACTCTTCTTGCTATGTGCATCAAATTTCGGATAATTCCCTTATATATACCGGACAAAGGAAAAAGGATGTCTATTACTTGAACTTTGACCACTTTATTACCGGTGAACAATGCTTTAGTGCCATAGCTACCGGTTCATGGCTATGGCATAGAAGACTTGGTCACGTTTCAATAGACTCCCTAAAGAAACTAGTCAAATTAAATCTTGTCCGTGGCCTTCCATCACACAAACTTGACTTAAATGGGTTGTGTGAAGCTTGTATGAAAGGCAAGCAAACTAAGTCTAGTTTTAAGACCAAATAAGTTATTTCTACCACTCAACCTTTGCAACTACTTCACATGGATTTGTTTGGACCAATTAATGTTATGAGTTTGAGTAAAAAGAAGTATGTGTATATAATAGTGGATGACTATAGTTGCTTCACTTGGGTTTTCTTTCTTACTCACAAGGAAGAAGCATTTGACTACTTTGTCAAATTTAGCAACCGGATTGAAAATGAAAAATGGTTGAAAATTTCTAGAATTCGTAGTGACCATGGAAGGAAATTTGAAAACTCTAAATTTGATGAATTATGCATAGAAAAATGATATAAACAAGAGTTTTCCGCTCCACGCACTCCCCAACAAAATGGTGTAGTGGAGAGGAAGAACCGAACCCTACAAGAGCAAGCACGCATGATGCTACATGAATTCGCCGTACCTAAATTTTTTTGGGCCGAAGCTGTAAATACGGCATGTCATGTAGTAAACCGTACATGCATTCGTTCCAAACTCAAGAAAACACCTTTTGAATTATGGGTTGGTCGAACTCCAAATATATCATATTTTCGTGTATTTGGATTCAAGTGTTTTTTTCTTGATGAGTCTCCTAAAGTAATCAAATTTGATGCTAAATCTTTGACCGGAATATTTGTTGGTTCCTCAAACACAATTAAAGCGTACAGAGTCTATTTGCCTACCTCAAGGATTGTAATTGAGTCCATAAATGTCAAATTTAATGAAAATGCTAATGAGAAAACCGAGAAAGGTAACTCTATTGTAGGTATCCAAGATGAAGCAATAACTCAAGATATTGAGTTTCAACCGAAGGATGAGTTTCCACCAGTGATACTTGAGGAGCCTTTGAACCGGAACGATAACAATTTGATAGGGGGAGAGAATCATGAGGAAAACACAATTGACACAACTCAAGATGAGACGCCTCATGATGAACCTCAACCTATGCCTTAACCGGTTCATGAGCCTCCCGAAGTGCTTAGAGAAGTGTCCTCTCATCCTCTCTCTAATGTAATAGGTGACCCTAGGGAAGGTGTTAGGACTAGGTCGGGTTTGAACCAAATGATTGGTCATTGTGCCTTTGTATCTCAACTAGAACCTAAATCCTTTAAGGAAGCCAATGTTGACCCAAATTGGTTAGTTGCCATGCAAGAAGAATTGAACCAATTTGTGAGAAATCAAGTTTGGAAACTTGTACCCTTACCAAGGGGTAAGCAAGTTATCGGTACCAAATAGGTGTATAGAAACAAGTTAGATGAACTTGGTAATTTGGTTAGAAACAAAGCCCGTTTGGTTGCACAAGGTTTCAAGCAACAAGAAGTTATTGATTTTGAGGAAACCTTTGCACCCGTTGCTCGCCTCGAATCCATTAGAATACTCTTGGCATATGCCGCTAACAAAGGCTTTACCTTATTCCAAATGGATGTCAAGAGTGCATTTCTAAATGGGTGGATAGATGAGAAAGTGTATGTCCAACAACCTCCCGGTTTTGTTAACCATCATAAACCCGACCATGTTTTCAAACTTCATAAAACTTTGTATGGTTTGAAACAAGCACCTAGAGTTTGGTATGGTAGACTTTGTACTTTCCTATTTGATAATGGTTTTAGTAGGGGTAAAATGGACACAACTTTTTTCACCAAAAAAAGAGAGGATCATTTGTTACTTGTGCAAATCTATGTGGATGATATTATTTTTGGCTCTACTAATGCAACTCTTGCACAAGAGTTTTCTTCTTTGATGAGTAGTGAGTTTGAAATGAGCATGATGGGAGAACTCAATTTTTTCTTGGGACTACAAATCAAGCAACTCCAAGATGACATTTTCATTAGTCAAACCAAGTATGCCAAGTAGTTAATCAAGAAATTTGGCTTCTAGAAGTAGCATAAACTATAGAAGTAGTCAGATAAAGATTGGCTTCTAGGACATATCTCCAACAATCTCCCACTTGGCCTAGAGTCAATCAACAGTGACTTCTAGCCATTGTATAGTACTCAATGTAATATCAAAATATATACATGTCTCATACTAAAGCCTCAAACGTAAAAGATACAACTCAAAGCCACTCAGGCATGCGTCTAATCCCCATGGATGCAACATACAACTCATGTGCAGCTCGAGATAGAGTCTTTGTCAGATGGTCCGCTGTTTTCGCGGCACCGTCCACTTTCTTGACCTTGATCCATCCGTCGTTCACAAATTAACGGATAAGATGGAATCGTCGTAAAATGTGCTTAGTCTTTTGGTGAGACCTAGGCTCCTTAGACTGAGCTATGACTCCCGTGTTGTCGCAGTAGAGATCCACTGGACCTGAGATGCTTGGAACCACCTCCAGTTCGGTCAAGAATTCCTTAATCCAAACGCCTTCTTTCGCTGCTTCACCAGCCGCTAAGTATTCTGTTTCGGTGACGGAATCGGCTGTGGTATCCTGCTTGGAACTCTTTCAACTCACAGCACCACCATTAAGCAGAAATACAAAGCCAGACTGTGATTTTGAGTCATCTCGGTCGGTCTGGAAACTAGCATCGGTGTAACCACTTACAACGAGCTCTTGATCTCCACCGTATACGAGAATGCTATCTTTTGTTCTCTTTAGATATTTGAGGATATTCTTGACTGCGGTCCAGTGTGGCATGCCAGGATTGACTTGGAATCGACTAGTCACACTAATCGGATATGCCACATCGGGGCGAGTGCATAGCATGGCATACATGATCGAACCAACGACATAGGTATACTTGAATTGCCCCATGTAATTCCTATCTTTCTTGGTGATCGGACACTGAGTCTTACTCAAGTATATGCCATGTGACATAGGCAAGTATCCTTTCTTGGAACTAGCCATCTTGTGTTTTATCAACACTTTGTCAATATATGTATCTTGGCTCAAACCTATCATCTTTCTAGATCTATCTCTATAGATCTTGATTCCTAGGATATAGGCGGCTTCGCCTAAGTCCTTCATTGAGAACACCTTCTTCAATGAGGTCTTGACTGCATTCAACTCGGGAACATCATTCCCGATCAAGAGTATATCATCAACGTACAGAACAAGAAACACAACCACGCTCCCACTAAATCTTTTGTAGACACAAGGTTTCTTTTCGCTTTGGATAAAGTTCAACTGCTTGACCTCTTCATCAAAGCGCTTATTCCAACTCCATGATGCTTGCTTCAATTCATAAATGGATCTTTGAAACTTGCATACCTTGTTAGTATTCTTTGGATCCACAAAACACTCGGGTTATGTCATATACATATCATCTTCCAAATTATCATTTAGGAAGGCGGTTTTGACATCCATTTTTCATATTTCATAGTCATAAAATGCGGCAATTGCTAACAAAATCCTAATTGACTTAAACATGACAACGGACGAGAAGATTTCTTCATAGTCAATACTATGAACTTGCCGATAACCTTTCGCAACCAGCCGTGCCTTGTATATAGTCAAGTTGTCATCTATGTCGACCTTTTTCTTAAAGATCAATTTGTTCTCAACGGGTTTTACTCCATCGGGAAGGTCAACCAAGGTCCATACCTTGTTGTCATACATGGATTGCATTTCGGATTCTATGGCCTTAAGCCATTTCCTTGGAGTCGGGTTTATCTTTCATGTCCTTAATGGTCAAAGGTTCGTCATTCGCAATGACGAGAACGTCGTGTAAACTCAAGTACCTTTCGGGTGGACGACTTTTCCTCGTTGACCTTCGTAGAATCGATGTTTGAGGTTCTTGAACTTGTTCCATAACGACTTGTGAACTTTGTTCTTGAGCCTCGATTGTGGGAGTAACTTGAGCACTATCGACTCGCGATATGTTCGAGTTCTCATTTGAGGGAGCATACTCTTGAACTTCTTCCACGACAGCTTGTGGAACGGGTTCGGCTACAATCTCATTTGGCACCACATTGGGATTCACTAAATTGCCTACTTGAGACACATCTTGCGGTGGTTTTTTAATTTCTTCAATAACCACATTACGCCCACTACTTCTTCTTGAGAGAAACTCTTTCTCTAAGAATTCCGCATGTCTAGCAACAACTATCTTGTTCTTGACACGGTTGTAGAAATAATAACCCTTCGTTTCCTTAGGGTGTCCCACGAAAAGACACTTGTCCGATTTGGGTCCAAGGTTATCACTCATTAGTCTTTTCACATAAGCTTCACAACCCCAAATCTTGAGAAAAAGCATGCTTGGTTTCTGACCAAACCAAAGCTCAAAAGGCGTTTTCTCGACGGACTTTGACGGAACACGGTTTAGTGTAAAAGCTGCGGTTTCTAGTGCGTATCTCCAAAACGACTTAGGCAAATCAGTTTGGCTCATCATCGATCGAACCATGTCTAACAAAGTTCGATTCCTTCTTTCGGATACACCATTCCATTGTGGTGTTCCTGGTGGAGTGAGTTGTGGAATGATTTCACACTCCTTTAGATAATCACCAAACTCATGGCTCAAGTACTCGCCACCTCGATCGGAACGCAAGACCTTGATCTTTCGACCAATTGGTTCTCAACTTCATTTTTGAATTCCTTGAACTTTTCAAAGGATTCAGACTTTTGCCGCATCAAGTAGATATACCCGTATCTACTATGATCATCGGTGAAAGTAATGAAGTACGAGTAACCTCCACGTGCACAAATGCTCATAGGACCGCATACATCAGTATGTACGAGGTCTAATAAGTCATTTGCCCTTGTACCTTTGTTGGTAAAAGGCGATTTGGTCATCTTTTCCATCAAACAAGACTCGCATGTGTCAATTGGCTCGAAAGCGAATTGATACAAGAGACCAACAGTTTGTAATCTCTTGATGCGTTTCTCGTTGGTATGACCTAAGCGGGAATGCCATATCAAAGTTGCATTCTCATGTGAAATCTTACGTTTTCTATTGTCACGTTCAACACTCAAAACATGTTCGTTAGTATCAAGCACATAAAGACCATTCAATAAATACGCAACACCATAACAAACATCATCACAAAATAAAGTACAACACTTGTTCTTTATTATTACATCAAAACCATCCATGTCTAAACAAGAAATAGAAATGATGTTTCGAGTGATACAAGGAACTACATAGACATCTGTAAGTTTCAAAACAAAACCAGAAGGCAAAGTAATCTCTACGCTCCCAATGGCCACAGCTGAGACGCATGTACCGTTACCGACGCGGAGTTGAACTTCGCATTTCTCAAGCCGCCTCCTACTCTTTAGTGCCTGCACATTTCGACAAATGTGAGCACACGAACCAGTATCAAATATCCAGTCAGTGCTAGAGGTAGCGAGAAGAGTTTCAATGACAAATATACCTAAGGTAGAAGGCCGGACAGTTCCTGCCTTCTTGTCAGCGAGGTACTTGGGGCAGTTTCTCTTCCAGTGGCCCTTGCCACTACAATAGTAGCAAACCGTGTCAGATGAGGCTGGGTTCTTCTTACGTCTAGAACCCTCGGGAGCTCCCTTGGTCGAATCTTGGGGCGTCACCGAGCCTTTGCCCTTCTTGTTTCTGCGGGATTTCTTCTTGTTCTTCTTGCTCTTGTCGCTCACCGCAAGAACATCCCTCGGCCCTTTCTCCTTCTTTAGACTCTCCTCAGTTTCGACAAGCATGTTTTGGAGCTCGTCCAAACTCTTGTCCATGCCATTCATGCGGTAGTTCACAATGAACCCCGTGAAACTGTGAGAAAGAGAGTTGAGAATGAAGTCTTGAACTGCCACTGATGGGAAAGGCGTATCAAGCCTTTCTAGCTGCCGAAGCAACCCCGTCATCTTCATGACGTGTGACCCAACTTCATGACCCTCGGCCAATCGAGTATTGGCGATGGCCTTGATCAGTCTAGCCCTTTCGGTGAGGGCCTTGGTTTGGAACATGGTGGAGAGACGAGAGACGATGTCAAACACACCGTAGCCACTGTCTATGAACTCCTTTTGGAGTTCAGACTCCATGACAGCCACAATCAGGACCGACATCTCCATGTCGTTCGAGATGTGCTTGTCGTAGGAATCCTTGGCCTCTTGGGTGGCATCCGACTTAGGAGCCGAGGGCAAGGGAGTGGAAATGAGATACTCCTTCTTCTCGAACCGAAGGGCTAGCCTAAGGTTGCGGTGCCAATCCAAGAAATTGGCACCATTGAAGGCGAGTTTCTCCTTTTCTAAGAGAGAACATAGCGAGAAAGACGAATGAGAAGACATCTACAATAATTCCAAATTCAAGGTCGATTAGTTTATGCTTTTTGTTTTAATTTCTAATAAAGTAAAACTTTCACTACATTAATTTATGTCCCTAAATGTAATGAATTTCCAAGATCCCTATTTTCGTCAAGTTGGACCTGCTATGGCACGTCACCCAACATGACTAGATAAGGTAGGTTCTATAACCAATCATAGAACTATGATTCTTGGTTCGCGTCGCGAACTTCGCCCCGATGTCCAAACTCTAGTTGGGTCCATCGATAAGCAACCTCTCTCTATTTGCTCCTTACAAATCCTTTTATTTGTACCCCGACTATTGCATGACAACCATGACGTCCGCTTGGGCGAACCGCGCCATGAGAAGACAAGCGACGTGAATGGGATAGAGAGAAGGAGGGCGGTTGACTTAATCAAATTAATTGGGACAATCATTATGTGACTTTGTTTGGTGGTCGTGTCAACATACACCCATACCTATCCTATGACAATTCATAGCATATTCAAACAATCACATAATTAGCATCTCAAGCATTGTTGTGGGTTTGTATGGCTTCCGTTTGCATAATAGTTTCGCCGCATCTCAATGTAGCAAGACTAATTTATTCAAGCCCTCCCACCAATTATTTAGATCCTATCTAATAATTAATAAAAATAAATACATGTGAAATATTTTTAATTTCCTCCTAATCCTTAGGGGCATGCAAGCCTCACAAGTTACATTAAAATTAATCCAAATTAATTAATAATGACACCAACGGTCTTATACACAAATATTCACATGCATGCATACAATTACAACACACAAGGCATTGAAATCTTGAGCCATACTAAACCCACGATCCTCCTACAAAACAAAGTTAGCACATATACAATATACATGTTCACTTGTTCCTAATTAACCTCATTAATTAGAGTATTTGTGCATGCTCGTTGCTCGCCCTTTTAAATGCAAAGAAGGTTTAACTTTAACAACAAGTTTGTTTAAACCTTTTGAAATTTAATTCAACATTCTAAAACAGAAAGGAGGATATTTAAGGAGTGTTCTAATTAACATTTCAACTAATTGATTAATTAGAATATATTTTAACTAATTAAAATACGCGATTTGGGACCCGATAAAATTCGAAATTTTTCGGTCTCTAAAAAATCCGAAATAAATCCAGAAAACTCCTTACTATGAGGATAATTACATGTAAAAGTTTCAACAATAGATCACTTACCATCAGGGAGAACAAAAAAAGACAAATCCTCAGATTGTGCGCGAAGCACCGTTAGAGAGAAATTCTGTTTTAGTCTCAACCTTTTGGCCTGCATGATCATCCCCTTGATATTTTTCCAGAAAACAATTTATATGAAAAATACTACATGCACTAGGTATCAATCCATGAAAAGAAAAACAATAAGGTCTATTCAAAATCGTCAAGCTAAATGCCATGCAAGCAACTAGCCCTGTTCTGAAACAGACCGACGACTGAAAAGTTTTCACCTAGTTGAAGTATCAAATCTCAATGAAACTCCATGAAATTAATTTCACAGATTCCAGACTTAAAGGGGAACAATTCCTTTCAAACACTTTTCCATAAAAGTTTCTCAATAAGTGCAGTTTCTCAAAACAATCAGTTTGTTTGAAAAAACAGATTTGACAACTTCTTTTCTTTTCACACTTGAACACCCACATAAAATCCGAAACATACAACAAAATTTACATATTCAGAAAGAGAATCAAGTCTAGATTAATCCTAGAAAAAAGTTACAGATACTTTGTGTACAAACTTATTTGTCACTAGCCACAACAACAGAACTGTGCAGCAGAATTCCAGATTTGCGCACCGTTACCGTTTAATTCACCAAAAATTCATTTTTAATCGAATCAAGGTAAATTTAGTGGGAAAAGAATCATAACTCATAGATCTAAAACCTCCTTTAAAAAGAAAAAAAATTCCAGAAATCTTTACACTACGAAAAACAAGCAACAAAGCAGAAAAACAGCTTTTTCTAAAAACAGCAAGCATGCACATCACTAATTAACTTAATTAATTACTATTTTCTCACTTTAATTAAGTGTAAAATGCTCAAATAGCAGCCAACGCTCTGATACCACTGTTAGGAAGACATGCAACCCTCTATTTTAATTTTATTACTCATTAATAACGCTAAAACGAGCATGCAAAAACGGATCTAGCTATTTGAGCGATTTAACACTACGTGAGGGCGTAGGAGGTTTACCTCTCGCGAAATCGTATCCGCGAGGCTCGAATCCTTTCTCTTGGAGACGATGACGAGTTCACCGGCACCACCACCTTGCTTGACCTCGAGTCCACCAAGGTATTAACCAAAATCACAAGTCTATGCTAGTAGACAAGCGATTAAGCCTAATCCCTTCCTTCCTTGCCTTAATTAACTAATTAATTGTATGGAGGCAAGAAGTGTTCAACACATGAGCTTAATTAGTATGAGAGATAGCTAAACAAAATGCAAAAATCAGATTTTTGCTCTTTTGTTTTGGCTGGCCTCAAGGAAGAAGAAGGAAGAGATAAAGAAATGGTGTATGTTAGCTTTTTTCTCTCTCCTAATCACCTTATATATATACAAGCAACCATACCACAACATTTGATGGACAAAATTGCCCTTGTATGGCCAGCCATAAAATGGGCTATATTGGGTTTTATCAATTCAATTAATTGATCTCTAATTCATTTAATTAGAGGCCCAATAAATTGCTCTCAAGTTGGACCTGTAATTTACCATTTAAATAAAAGCCCGTTAGCTTAACTTAATTATCTTAATTAATTTGTGTTGAAAAAAATTAATTATCAACTCCTTGATAATTATTTAAGGATTAAAATATGCATTAATTTATTTCTATATGATCCGTTTAACTTAATTAATTATAACGGTTCGCAACGGTATATAATTAATCAATCAACATATCATATTATTGCATTCCATAATGCAACCAAATAAATAATGCACAGATGGTCAAAAATCTATTTGTGTGACCCTTTGAGGATTTATGATATGTTGGCCATGGAAAATAAATCGCTATTTATTTCCAATAATCATAAGCGGTATCTAGCAACACGTTATGATTCCCAATTCGCATAAATAAATACTGTACCAATTACAGCATTTCAATCCTGCATAAGAAATAAGTATCTTATTGTTTTGATTTTTATGTCACATGATATCCTTGTATAATCCAAGATAGGAGTGTGTCATTCTTGCAGATTATACGTTTCTTGATCTAGAGATGATTGCACAAGTTGCTAGCAAGCAATCCATCTCCATCAAGGGGCCCAGTAAATATCATCGCTCACTAGATAAACTAATGAGGGACATACGGTTTTCTTGATGAACAGTTTTTCCCCACACAATTCAAGAGAACATAAATAAAGTCCGTATAGCAGCCCTTATCAGGAATCAACGTTAGACGATATTTATAGAACCTATCCTCATGTGGAAAAACTGAACCATCTCAAACTTAGAATCAAACACGTATGGAATAAATAATGACACATAACACAATCCATATATTTATTTTATTGGGTCAAGTCCTGTACTATGTTCCAGCAACATATACATATGCAATTAAGTTAGTAACTCCTTATGATTTGTAGAACTTAATCATCACTTAACTTGCATACTAGTCTTATATGATAATTAATGTTCCCTGTTAATTATCAAAACTATGGACATGTTTTGATTTATTATTGTCATTTAGTCATAAATGAAACACAGTGATCCACAATTCAGATCCTCAACCTGAATGAACTGTCAATAAATAAATCAAGGAACAAATGATCAAATATCATCAATAACATAAACTATAGAAGTAGCCAGATAAAGATTGGCTTCTAGGACATATCTCCAACAACAAAGATGCATCCTCCTCTCAATCTGAACAAACTGAACCAATACCAATGGAAATTGCCCCCACTCAAATGAATGTGAATTGGAACATCCAAAGTGACAACCAATTTCTCTTCTCTACGGATTCCATTTACCGCTATTTCAATGGTAGCATTTTAGGGAACCATCGTGGCCTAACCGATTGCTACTACTTTAAACAACGTCCCGAAGAAGGTACCCTAGCCTTTGCCAACTATGAGTGGGATCGCCTTACTCCTTACTTGGATTTTTGGTCCATACCCGGTTTATTGGGTTGCACCGAGGCCTATTGCCCTGACCTCATCAAGCTCTTTTATGCCAATCTCTCGGTGCAATTTGTGAATGACAATTCGGTGGGTCGCTCTTACGTGTGTGGCCGTCCTATCATGATTACCATGGAGCGCCTTTGTGAGGAGTTTGGGCTCAAAAATGAAGGAAAACACATCTACGTGCATCAAGATTGGCCTTCCTCCTATGATTATCAAATAGAGACATTCGACAAATACCAGAATGGTTCTATTGTTGGCAAGCCTATGACTTGGCCCAATTTTCGGCCACCGAACTTCCCGCCTATCATCGGTTTCTATTCTTGGTGATAAACAACATCCTTGCACCCAAAAAGACCATCAAAACAAATGCGGAGAAGCGGGAAGTGTTTATGTTGAGATCGATTCTTGAAAGGAACCCAAAGGTGAACTTACCGTATCTCATCTTGAGTCACATGCATCGGATCCGTCAATCCACCTCCATGTTCCTTCCCTATGGCCATCTCATCTCTAAATTGCTCTACAAGGATGGGGTTGATCCAAATATGCACATGTGGGGCGAACCACCTACGGCCGATGACTTTCTTCGGCCCAAAAACCTCATCAATCATCTCAAATCCACGGGATGGTGTCTCATGGCCGACAACCATCTCATAGCCAACCCCGTGGACAAAAAGAATGCTTGGATTGTTGCTCCCAAAGCCAAACCAAACCAATATGCTCCAACTGGTCAAGAGCCCTCTTTCTCTATTCCACCCGGTTCACGGGGCCAATCTTCCTCTTCGTCGGGTTTGAGTCCCGAATTAAAAGAATATCTTGATGCTCAATTTGATGCCTTCAACACCAATGTCAATGAAAAATTTGAGGCCGTCAACAAGACGTTGGATGAATACGGGACTCGTATTGGAAAAGTTGAACAAGGCTTTGAGGATTGGCAAAAGGAAGAAGTGACACACCGCCAACACACAAATGCCTTGATTACAAAGGTGAACAACGACTTCCAAAAGTTTTGGGGTGATTCGGAGAGAGATTTCAAGAAGATATTGAAATGGAGCAAGAAAGCGGCTTCTTCAAGTGGAGCCGGGGATGAGGATTCCGAGGAAGAAGATTGAGTCATTCATGCCTAGACCTCACCCTTTTTATCCTTCTATCTTTTTTCTTCTTTTTTTTTCTTTGGTTTTTATTTAGTTGTTGGATTCTCTAGTTTGTGGTTTTTGAGCTAAATGACTATTGTGTGTTGATAAGCTAAATGGCTATGCCTTATTTAGTTTTTCTCTTGTTGTGAACTCATGTGTTGCTATGCGAAGTTATTTAAATTTCTCTTATGTGTTATTTGACTTGGTTTGTACTTGGTATTTAGCTTTTTTTTTTTTAACTTGCATACCTTCTTATTGACTCTATGTTTAGTTGCCTTTAGTTGTCTCTCCTCTAAATGCAATTTACTGTGCCTAAATTACATAACTCAACTTGAAAGGGGGAGCAACATAAACTTGAGCCATAGCGGTATAGGATTGTCCAAATTTCCCTTTTATCTTTTTGCAAAAAGGGGGAGAAAATTGGTGTAAAGCCTTGAGTGTTCTTAGTTATATAATTGAGATTGCTTTACATAGGTTTGTTTTGCAAATCGACAAAAGGAGGAGATTATTGGTTTAAACAATTTCATTCTCGATTTGTCGATTTGCAAAACAAACTTAATCACTAATTTCTATTCTAAGTGTTTATTTAGGCATACACTTTTCAAATTGCTAAGTTCAAGAGCCAGTCAACTGTTGAAGATGCTCAAGACCTAGTTTAGAAGTCTTAAAGTCTGGTATTAAGTGTTTTAATCGTTAAATCTGTTTAAATGTGAGTTTGCTGGTAAAATGCACAGTCTCAGGGCCACTGCGTTGTGTAACGCAATTTCAGATCACACAACGCACCAGAACTGTACAGGTTTTCTGAACTTGTTCTTTGAACTTTCCCTGTGCGTTGCATAACGCCTTCTCACGTTGTGCAACGCAAAAGTGTAAGTCATGCAACGCTACAGTTCCGTCATACAACGTAATTTTTCAGGTTTTGCCAGAACGTTGTATAACGCAAGAAGCGTTGTACAACCCTCCTTTGTATTTTCTCTGGAATTTTTCGCTCGTTTTTGACGCAAAATTCTGATCATTTAATGACATTTAATGCGCATTGCATAACGGATCAGTAACGTTGCATAACGCACCTGACAAGTCTTGACCGTTTGACCTGAAACTCGACACGTTGTACAACGGGTCCTTTGCGTTGTACAACGCGTCTGACACCTTCATAACCGTTGAGTTGTCAGTGCTGAGCGTTGCACAACGGGCCCTGAGCGTTGCACAACGGGCCTTTTGCGTTGTGTAACGCACTGACAATTCAAACGGACATTTTATCCGTTTTTGTTTGATTATAACGGTCATTACACGTTACACAACGGGATATTACGTTGTGTAACGCACTGTCAACAGATAGTTCACCTTTTTGGCCTTTTTATAACGGCTAGCTGTGCGTTGCACAACGCGATATTGGGGTGTATAACGCACGATAGAAAACTGTGTTGATTTGGAGCTCTTGACGCCCTCTATAAATACAGCCCATCTTGGGACTGTTTGACTCTGTTGTTTACCTTGCTATACTGCTGTCTTTGAGCCTCAAACACTTAGACCTGATCCTTGAGCATTTTAAGAGCAAAACCAATAGGATTAGATTGCCACAAATCAATCCCTAGTGCATTTAGCCAAATTATAGAGTGTTTTGATTGTGAGCATCATTCCTTGAGTGTTATTTGATTAGGTTAGTGGTTAGGCCAATCCACCTTGAGTGTTTTGTGACAAGGTGATTTGGTTCGAACTTGTAGACCCGTTCCTTGTGGAATAGAACAGAGCGCGTCCGATTTGTGGTCGCGAAACTCCCGGAGATGTACGACTAAGGCTAACTTCATCTAGCGGGTCGGAATTCCGTAATCAATCGCGTGTCATCTCTCTCTTTCTCTTTTCTTTATTTATTTGATTAGTACTTGTTTATCTGTGCATTGGGTGAACAAATTTGTTAAATTAAACCAAAAATTGACCAAACCGGTTTGTATACTTGAAATTGTGCCTATTCACCCCCCTCTAGGCCTTTTATTAGGGACATCATTTAGTTTAATAAATACAAATGTTATGTTAATTGAGTATAAATGTTCAGTTAGGTGTAATAAAAAATACAAATGTTATAAGAAAAAGATGTTATTACTAAACCAAGCGAAGGGATCACGAACCGGACACAAAACACATGAAAAAATTAGAAGGGGTCATGAATATGCCCGGTTCAAATTAAATTTTTTTCAACTTTGCCCCTGGCGTGCCTCTCTCCAAGACTGACGTGCAATTTTATATTGAGCCATAAATTGAATCATTTAATTGAACACTTGTAATTATTAAAGTGAATACATTTCGTTATTAAACTGAACATTTGTAACAGACACATTTTTTAGTCACGCGAGACTCACGAACGCGCGTCGGCTGTTCAGCGATGACGCGTGATGGTAAATCTGTTGATGGCAGTTATCATTACCGAGTCTTTGTGTGTAAAGGTATATCTACAGACCTTTTGAGGTCTGCGGATGGCAGATTTTTTATCCCAACTGTGATTAAATCATCCGATCAATGATAGATGCTCCGTGATTAATATCAAAATTCATGTGATTCGTTAATCTTAACCATCGAGATTAGATCGGATGATTCGGATCAAAGGTCTGTTCTGTGCAGATGCTGGTCAGTAAAAGTATCATATCTAAATTGATTCTGCAAAGATGATGATCCGTAAAAGTATCAAATGTAACAAACAACAATGAATTGATTCTGCAAATTTCAAATTTCAACAACGTTTGGAAATGTCTGGGGTCGGACTCCTGCTTTTCTTCAAATGAAAACAACGTTTCGAAATTTTGCTTCACTATTATTTTTTAATAGTGCTAAAGTGGGGGATATTAGAAAAGTAGAATTGAACCCATACTTTCAAGGATTCAATTTTTTTTCAGTGTTTCTATAAACTATTATTGTAGTAAATGGGGATGTACACTGATTTACGCATCGTGCACAACTTTTAGAAAACCAGCAGCATGCAGTGCATTTGTTTACTACAGTAAAGAACTGAATAAGTTCTTAACTTTTTAAGAGGATAATGCATTTTAGCAGTTTTACTCACTTTCAGAACCCTTTGAACTGACTACAAAATGTTCTGATATGATCATATAACTCGATCTGAGGAATCTTTCGGGGCTTTGAACAATGAACATGGATAAGTACTTAGTATACCTCTTTAAAATATGTACTTCAGTTTGGTGCATAATATTACAGCATATAATACCTCTTAAAACAGGTCATGGGTATTTCAGGTCTTCATCCACAATATATTCTGCATAGCTTCTGAAAATTGTCAAGTAATTTGATACATGTGACATGTCTAATATCAATTTCAATTTTTTTAAAGAGTTCAATCAAAATTAAGCTGAATTTTGTTTTCTTCATACTAAATAAGTTCAGGCACACATTTGTGTGGTTTATGGTATGTTACATGAGAAGCGAGATTAAAATAAAAGGTTAACTACTTATGAAAAAATATATAGATTTTTTGATGTTTTGGTGAAAAATTATTAATTTTGAATATTTTTATAGAAGTACAAGAAATCATCCTTTTTTCATAAATTATAGATCTTTAAAGGAGTCCTAAATAATATAATAGAGCTGGAGCGCAGTCATTTAAAGAGTGGACCTGCGTTGCAAACAAATGCTCTACCGATCTCTACATGATTTAAGGCACACAATTACTCAGGCTCGTCTCAAACTTCCAACAGTTATTAAACTTGACTCTAGAAAGCAGCTAGTTGGTAGTTGGTAGTTGCCTAGTTGGTACTCGGTACTAGTTAAGGAGAGAACGAAGCGCACAGCAGGTGCTTGTCGAAATGTCGACACCAAATCTTTACCTTCCTCTCATGGATCTCTCCAGCACAGACCGGGCTTCTGTTGCCCAATCCATCCGTCAGGTGGTTACTCTCATATTTCATTCTTTCTCCTCTTGTTTTCTTTGCTTTCTCTCTATCATTTCTCTAATTATCTGTGATTTTCTTAGGCATGTATGGACCATGGTTTCTTCTACGTCATAAACCATGGAATCGACGATGATACTGTAAGTAGTTTGTTCTCAGAGAGCAAGAAGTTCTTCGACTTGCCACTTAGTGAGAAGATGAAACTGGAGAGAAGCAAAGACCTTCGGGGTTATACGCCTCCTTATGCTGAGACTCTCGATCCATCTTCCAAATTTAAAGGTTTGTCATGCAATATCTTATTGTAATCATTCTTTAAGTTCAACTTATTTATCTACTTAATGTCGTCTGTTATGAATTTGTAGGTGATCTCAAGGAAAGTTTCGATATCGGTCCCACTAATGATTCACTGAATCAATGGCCGTCAAAGGGTAAGTCTATTTCTTTTCTGTTCTTTCACTTAATTGACCATGAAATAATACTAATCAACTCAAATAATGCTTCAATGTTACCTGTACGTAGTTTTCCTAGTCGGTGTCTATTCTGATTACAAGCTACAACTTTTGAGTTTCTAGTTAAAAGTAAAATTACATGTTTCATACTGTACCTTCTATTCATAATACCCTCTGTACTTTGTTACAGAAAGCCTGCCAGCTTGGAGAGTGACAATGGAATCATATCGAGAAAAGATCATGTAAGTTTCCAATATAATTATTATAATTAAATCGAAGATTTTAATTAGTGTTGTTTTGGTCCAGTCATGTATTGCTATGACCATTCAATAAAGGACCTTTAAAATTTGTATACTTTATAATCCAATCTATCATTTAAACTCTTTATGTTTCATTTTTTATGAGCATCTTAAGAAAGGACTAAAGCCTGTACAACTGAGCACCTGTGTTATATTTTCAAAACTATTATATTTTAGTTAACCCCAAAACCTTCCAAAAGCATTTTAGAAACCTATAAGAAAATTTGGCATTTATGTTACAACCATGCTTTGTCTTGTCTTTGTAGGAATATTGGCTTTAGGTTAATTTCGTTGATTGCTCTTGCATTGCACCTTGATGAGAATTTCTTCACTAAAATTGGTGCTTTGGATTCTCCAATGGGATTTCTTCGTCTATTGCATTACCCAGGTAAATCCTTATATTACTATCATGTAAAGAGATAGTGTGTTTCTTTTTCTGCCTGTGGCCACTAATTGAAGTTGATCTGCCAATAGGGGAGATCCCTGAATCCGATATGGGTAAATATGGTGCTTCAGCTCACTCTGACTTTGTTATGATCACTATTTTGGTCACAGATGGCGTGCCTGGTTTACAGGTTCCTCTTTTCTCTCGAGTAGTTCAGTTAAATGGAAACATATTTCCTTTCTACTTTTATACTTTTCATAGCCAACCAATGAAATTAGGTCCTTCCATTCTTTCACAGGTTATGATTTCATGTTGTTTTGTACGTGATACTGCTATAGTTGTTACTTATATTAAAGTATATCAGTGCATTAGAGTGTTTCCTATTTTGACTTGTTGTAGTTGAAACTTGCAGATTTGTAGAGAGAAGGATAGATCTCCCCAGCTGTGGGAAGATGTTCATCATGTTGAGGGGTAAGCTGCCATATGAATGTCACTGTACCAACCATATCTGGTATCAGTATGTACAGTCTGGTATTGAAATGCATGAGCCTATCACTGCACTTGGATCTTTCTTTTTTTTTTTTCAATTGCATTTTTTTGTTCAATTTTCATTACCTGTGGTCTCTAGTCCAGCAAATGCTGGTACCTGTCATCACTGGACTTTAATAGTTCCGTAATGTACCAGTTTTAGGGAATCTTCATTTGGAGTAATTGACCATGCCCTTGATGTTCAAGCAGCTCTCAGAAACCTTGATTCTTTTTTTTTTATCAACCTATTCCTAATCATTATGTACTGAAGTCTTGTTTGGTATACACAGAAAGTTCCTTTTGAATGATTTTTGTACTATTTTGCAGAGCACTAATTGTAAATATTGGGGATATGATGGAGAGATGGACCAACTGTACTTTTAGGTAGGTCTGTTGCTTAGTACACTCACACCTTGTACTTCCATTGTTCATTTTGTATTATGATTAAATACTTCTAGTTATGCATACTAGGTTTCTGATTAGGGTCTGAAAGTTAATATTAATTTATTTTCTTTTTACGCTTTACAGGTCGACACTACACCGTGTTGTAGCAGTTGGGCAGGAGCGTTATTCTGTAAGTCCATCTATTTTGACTGGGTTTTTACTCTTGTTAGTTCTCAAAAATATTAAATAACATGATTAACCCTAGAAACATGGAAACATGCATATAATTCAAGAGTCCCCTAATCGCATTATATGGAAAGATGACAGAACCATCCTCCCTACTCATGTACTAGTGACTTGGGTATATTTTTATGAAAATTAGGAGTAGCTGGTAGAGAATTAGAGATAATCTTTTTGATATCTGGTGTCAATAGATATATTCTTTGCAGCAGGAATTGCCAATTTAGATGGATTTCCTAACCTAAAATGAAAGTCTGTGTTATATGCAGCTTACCAAAGTTTTTTCCTAATTTCAGACTGCTTTTTTTCTTGATCCAAATTACGAGTTTGTGGTGGAATGCTTGGAAACCTGCTGTAGTGAAACTTCTCCTCCAAGGTATTTCTCTCTCACGCACACCCTGATAAACGCTTGCACATAGAAACATAAAACATATAGTAAGAAAAGATGATGTCAATAATAAAGCAATGTACAGGCCATCAGCAAATCATATTTGCCTATCTAATCGAATTATGTCTTCAATATTCTCCTATTTTGGGAAATAATTGATTCCAGAGCCCTGCTGCGTTTTCAGTAAATTAATTAGGTATTAGGATTTATACTTGCATTAGGGCAATTCTCCTAAATACAAATAACTCTTATGTAATTTTTAAATAGAACTGATAAAATATATGAAAAAAGTATGCTCGAATATACATCTGTTGCACTACATTATATCGCTTTCTGATACTAAATTGATAGCCAGGTTACTAGGTTAGTCTACTACCAAACTTTAAGCTACTATTATTATATAGTATCATGTACCTGTGACAGTATAACCCGAGCCAACACACATTGCACCAAGCCATTATCTACGCATGCTAAACTAAATAAATACCCGGTCTTTACCGTGGCAACAGAAAATTGTAAAGGCTGAATAAACATGCAAAAGTAATAAAATGGAGATTCTTGTTTTTCATTATTAGGCTCTTTTCAGACCGCTATGATAGAATGAATATTTTAATATTTATAAAAAATTATTGCAGGTTTCCTCCCATTAAGTGTGGTGACTATTTGAAGGAACGCATTAGACTTGCATATAGCCAGTAATGATTTGTAAATTTGTTAAATAATAATAATAATAATAAGCCAGAGACAATTGGAAAGATTACTTGCTATTTGTAATTAAGACACTTCGGTTTTGTTTTCGGGAAAAAAAAAACTATATTTTGATTATATTTGGTTCGATTCGTATGACCGATTGCACACCCATAATACTAGCAGTAGCTGATATGTGTCGTTAGTTTTAACTGACTAGGACTCCGCAATTATTTTAGACCTATCGATGTAGTACATCTAATTCAAATATAATCAATATCGCAGGGAAATAACACAAAAAAAAAAAAAAATCTCGAATTTAATGGGCTGAACTGACATAAATTGGGCCAGTATGAAGTTATTATTGTCCGTTTGAGGCTTGGAGTCTTTAAGGTAGATATATCAATTATCAAACAATGCAAATTTCAACGTTGGAATTTGGAAAGGTAGGGAGTCGACCTCTACGTTTCTTATCCTTCTTAATCACAAAAAAAAAAAAGTTTTGAAAATTTTGTTCCACTATTTATTTATTTATTTTTTGTTATTGAGAGAGGTTCCAGTTATCCAGTGTCATCGAAGATAATTATTTTTTTATATAAGTTCAAACACACTTTTAATTTAATTCGTTATAAGAAAGTTTAGGAGATAAAATCTGAAATTTTCTTTTGAAGATAATTATTTGTTATAAGAAAATTCAAACACATTTGTGTTTGTTAAATGATTCATGATGCCAAGAAAGAAGTCTAACCATAAATAAAATAAAATTAAGATATTTGACTTTTTGATGAAAAATTAAATCTTCTCGTAAAAGTACTGCCCATTGGCCATTAGCCTCTTAGATCGAGTGAATTTACAGATTGAACAAGGAGTCCGTAAAACAGAGCTAGGAGCGCAGTCTCTTAAAAAGTGGACCGGCATCCCAAGCGAATGCTCCACCGATCTCTACACGATTTAAGGCACATAACTATTATTTACTCATGCTTCTCTAAAACTCGACCACAAAAGGCAGCTACTGCCAGTGTGCGTTGGTACAAGTTGAGAAGAAAACGAAGCGCACAGCAGGTGCTTGTCGAAATGTCTCCTCCAAATCTTTACCTCCCTCTCATCGATCTCTCCAGCACAGACCGGGCTTCTACTGCCCAATCCATCCGCCAGGTAATTAATCTTTAGATTTCATTCCTTTCTCCTTGTTTTTCTTTCACTTTTTTCTCTAATTAACTGTGATTTTCAAAAGGCATGTATGGACCATGGTTTCTTCTACGTCATAAATCATGGAATCGACGATTTTGTTGTAAATAGTTTGTTCAGAGAGAGCAAAAAGTTCTTTGATTTGCCTCTTAGTGAGAAGATGAAACTGAAGAGAAGCAAAGACCATCGGGGTTATACAGCTCCTTACTCTGAGACTCTGGATACCTCTTCCAAATTTAAAGGTCTATCATACAATACCTTATTGTAATCAATCTTTGAGATGGAATTCATTTTTACGTACTTAGCGTCTGTTATGAATTTGTAGGTGATCTCAAGGAAAGTTTTTATGTAGGTCCCATTAATGATTCATTGAATCAATGGCCGTCAAAGGGTAAGCCAATTTTTTTTTTTTTTTTTTTTTTTCTGTTCTTTCACTTATTTAACAATGAAATAATACTAATCAATTGAAGAAGTGCCTCAAAGTTACCTGTAATAATAATCCTAATTCAACTCTGAAATATGCTCTTTAATTTAATAGAAGTAATTTGTTCACCTAGCTGGTGTCTATTCTGATTACAAGCTACAACTTTTGAGTTCCAGTAAAGAAAAAAAATTACTTGTTTACATACTGTACCTTCTACACATAATTCCCTCCCTACTATGTTACAGAAAGCCTGCCAGCTTGGAGAGTGACAATGGAATCATATTATGAAAAGATCTTGTAAGTTCCAATATATTATTATGAATTTATGATCAAGTTGAAAATTTTTATGAGTATTGTTTTAGTCCAGTCATGTACTGTTATGACCATTCAAAATTGGGTAACTGTGCAATCTTTCCAAAAGTATAATTTTTCAGTTAACCCCAAGACTCCTTCCAAAAGCACTTTAGATACCTAAAAGAAAATTTGAAATTTGTGTTATAACCTGTTTTGTGTTGTTTAATGTAGGAATGTTGGCTTTAGATTAATTTCGTTAATTGCTATTGCATTGAACCTTGATGAGAAATTCTTCACTAAAATTGGTGCTTTGGATTCTCCAATGGGATTTCTTCGTCTATTGCATTACCCAGGTAACTCCTTAAATTATTATCATGTAAATTGTAAAGTCAGATAGTGTGTTTCTTCTTCTTCTTCTTGTGGCCACTTATTGAAGTTGACCTGCCAATAGGGGAGATCCCTGAATCCGATAAGGATAAATATGGTGCTTCAGCTCACTCTGACTATGGTATGATTACTCTTCTGGTCACAGATGGCGTGCCTGGTTTACAGGTTCCTTTTTTCTCTTGAAACATATTTCCTTTCTATTTTTATACTTTCCATAGCCAACCAAAGAAATCAGGCCCTTCCATTCTTTTGCAGGTTATGATTTGTTTTTTTTTTCTTTTTTTTTTTAAATTAGAGGGTTTTGACCCCACCATTTTTTGTCGATGAAAAGCAACAATCCAACAGTTATACTAAATAAGCACTGATCAAAAGGGGGGAAAAAGAAACTCTCTTATCTACCCTTCTTTATTCATCTATCCCTATAATAAAAAAAAATGTACCATCTAGTACTGGTACCAAAATCCTCTGTTTATAAAATTCACTAAACCCCACCTACTGACTAGCTCCCAGCATCAAACATTTATACTTATTACATCATGACAAAACCATATAAAAGTATAAAATTGATCATAAGATTTATTACAATCCAAAACTTGAACATAATTATTTTTGAAAGAACAGCCTTCTTGTCTACTCCTGACATCTTACAACTTTCTATGCGACTTCTTCAAGCAACACCCCTCCCTGGGAGCTGTATTAACAATACTTCAATCTTTGGGAACATCTACTTCAGCTTCTCTGAACATTCCTGTCCAATATATAATTAGATATTTTATCTTCAGTCACAATATTGTTGTATTGTTTTGTATGTAACATACCACTATAGTTGTCACTTATTTTAGAATATTAATACATTAGAGTGTTTCCTATTTTGACTTCTTGTAGTTGAAACTTGCAGATTTGTCGAGAGAAGGATAGGTCTCCCCAGCTGTGGGAAGATGTTGATCATGTCGAGCAGTAAGCTGTCATATAAATGTCACTGTACCAATCATGTCTGCTATCAGTATGTACAGTCTGGTATTGAAACGCATGGGCCAAGGGTGTCACTGCACTTTTTTTTTATTAAAAGGGGCCCGAGTTGGGCATGTGTCACTGCACTTGAATCTATCCTTTGTCTAATTGCATTTCCTTGTTTGATTTTCATTACCCGTGGTCTCTTGTCCAGCAAATGATGGTACCTGTCATCACTGGCCCTTAACAGTTCTGTAATGTACCAGTTTCGGGAAATCTTCATTTGGAGTAATTTACCATGCCCTTGATATTCAAGCAGCTCTCAGAAACCTTGATTATCTTTTTTATCATTATGGACTGAAGTTTTGTTTGGTATATACAGAAAATTTCTTTTTAATGATACATCATTTATGTATTATTTTGCAGAGCACTAATTGTAAATATTGGGGATATGATGGAGAGATGGACAAACTGTACATTTCGGTAGTTCTGTCACTTCATACACACTCACACCTTGTTGCCATTGTTCATTTCATATTATGATTAAAAACTTCAACATACTAGGTCCGATTAGGGTATGAAAGTCAATAGTAGTTTATTTTCTTTGTACACTTTACAGGTCAACACTGCACCGAGTTGTAGCGGTTGGGCAGGAACGTTATTCTGTAAGTCCGTCTATTATGACTGGTTGTTAATCTTGTATTCTTGTTAGTTCTCAAAAATATTAAATATCACAGCTACCCTAGAAACATTGAAATATGGATAATTCAAGAGTCCCCTGATCACATTGTTTTGAAGGATGACAAAACTCCTTATGTTAACAGTGGCTTGGGTATATTTTAAGAAAATTAGGAAAGGCTGGTAGAGATGATCTTTTTGATATCTGGTATCAAGACAAGAAATATATTCTTTCAGTGTGGATAGCAAATTAGAAGGATTTCCTAACCTAATATGAAAGTGTCGGCATTATATTGCAGCTTACCAAAGTTTTTGCCTAATTTCAGGCTGCTTTTTTTCTTGATCCAAATTACGAGTGTGTGGTGGAATGCTTGGAAAGCTGCTGTAGTGAAACTTCTCCTCCGAGGTCTCTCTCTCTCTCACACACCTTGATACACGCTTGCACATAGAAACATAAAACATATAGTAAGAAAAGATGATGTCAATGATAAAGCACTGTACATGCCATCAGCCAATGATATTTGCCTATCTAAATAGAATTCAGTCTTGGATAATTTTGGGAAACAATTAATTCCAAAGTCTTGTTGAGTTTTCAGTAGATTAATGAGGTAATAGGATTTATATGCGCATTAGGGCAATCCTCCTAGAAACACAAACTCTATGTAATAGTTAAATAGAAATGGTAAATTATATATAAAAAAAGATGCTTGAACATAAATCTGTTGCACTGGAACGGGACAATGCTATTATTAGACTTGACTGCATTATATTGCTTTCTGTTATTAAATAGATTTCCAGGTTAGTCTACTACCAAGCTTTATGCTACTATTATAGTATTATGTACTACAGCATAACCTGAGCAAAAATAATAAAATGGAGATTCTTTGGTTTCATTATTGGGCACTTTTTCAGACTGCTATGATTACATGAATATTATACTCTTTAATAAAATTACTGCAGGTTTCCTCCCATTAAGAGTGGTGACTATTTGGAGGAACGCTTTAGAGTAACATATAGCCAGTAATGATTTGTAATTTTTTATAAATAAAATGAGTCCGAGACAATTGGAAAGATTAGTTGTTATTTGTAATGAAGACAGTTCGGTTTTGTTTCTGGGAAACCAAAAAAACTTTTAGTTTGATATTTGGTTCGACTCGCATGGCTGATTGCACACCCATTGTACTAGCTGATATGTGTCGTTAGTTTTAACGTACGAGCACGTTTAGACTGATCGATATAAACCATCTAATTGAAAATGAAAACAATCGATATCGCAAGGAAACTCATTAGTACTCAGTTGTCATCGTATCATAATTATAATAAATGATTTAAGTATCTATTTTATACTGTAGATCAGCAGTCAGCACAAACCTTAAAGCCTTCCCAAAAGTTATTAAATTATTGATTTTCGATCAAAGTACAAAAATCATTCATAGGCTTCTCAGATATAATTGCTCCAACATTTTTTGGATAGTTTTATCAGTAGCAGGAATAAGATGATCATAATCTCAATGCATAATCAGTATCGATGCCATCAGTCATACCCCTCTCCAGATATGGAATCAAGCATAAAATCCCTAATCTCGCCTGACTACCCCTTTATATCAGAAACAAATATCTCAAAGTAAAAACTTACATTTACATAAATTTTAGCTTACCCCAACTTATTTGGGACAAAAGGCTTAGTTGTTGTTGTTGTTTGACTTATTCACTCGAATAAACAGTCTCAGGTTTCATCTTTATAGTGGTCCCCAACTGCATGCCACGCCACCACCTTCAGGAGATAAAACTAACTAACGTCTGTCAACTTAAGATGCTCCCTACAGTTTAAATATTAACTAGGGACCCATCTGTCATACCCCTCTCTTCTATTTCTTCCCTGTCAGCTTTTTCCTTTGACTTGGTCAAATAACTCTCAACGGCTCCCAACCTCATAGTTTCATTTTGTGACAAAAAACTTGACAGCGGCTGCGAAGTGAGCAGCTGCCAAGTGAGGCTCATCTAAAACTCAACTGCAGAAGGCAGCTACTGCGATTGTGCGCCCGTACAAGTTGAGAAGAAAACGAAGCTCACGGCAGGTGCTTGTCGAAATGTCTCCTCCAAAGCTTTACCTCCCTCTCATCGATCTCTCCAGCACAGACCGGGCTTCTACTGCCAAATCCATCCGCCAGGTAATTAATCTTACATTTCATTCCTTTCTCCTTTTTTTTTTCTTATTTTTCTTTCCTTTCTCTAATTAACTGTGATTTTCTAAGGCATGTATGGACCACGGGTTTTTCTACGTCATAAACCATGGAATCAACGATTTTGCTGTAAATAGTTTGTTCAGAGAGAGCAAGAATTTCTTTGATTTGCCTCTTAGTGAGAAGATGAAATTGGAGAGAAACATAGATCATCGGGGTTATTTGCCTCCTTATACTGAGACCCTTGATCTCTCTTCCGGACTTAAAGGTCTTATTGTAATCAATCTCTAAGACTAAATTTCTATACCTACGTAATATCTGTTATGAATTTGTAGGTGATCTCAAGGAAAATTTTGATATCGGTCCCATTAATGATTCACTGAATCAATGGCCGTCAAAGGGTAAGTCAATTTCTTTTATGTTCTTTCACTTAATTAACCATGAAATAATACTAATCAACTCAACAAGTGCCTCAAAGTTACATGTGATAATCCTAATTTAACTCTGAAATGTGCTTTTTAAGCCAAGAGGGAAAAAAAAAAAACTGTAAGTAGTTCACCTCGTTGGGGTCTCTTCTGATTACAACCTTCAATCTTTCAGTTGTAGTAAAGAAAAATTACTTGTTTACATACTGTACCTTCTACTCATAATTCCCTCCCTACTTTGTTACAGAAAGGATGCCAGCTTGGAGAGTGACGATGGAATCATATGATGAAAAGATCATGTAAGTTTCCAATATATTATCAGAATTAAATGGAAGATTTATGAGTATTGTTTTGGTCCAGTCATCTAGTGCTATGACCATTTAATACAGGACCCTTTGTATTTGTAATATACTTTATAATCCAATCTATCATATATACTCTTATGTTTTATTTTTTATAAGCACCTTAAGAAAGGATTAAAGCCTGTACAATTGAGCACCTGTGTAATCTTTTCAACAGTACAATATATATCAGGGGCGGAGCCAGGATTTGAAGTTGGGGGGGGACAATGGCTAACATCCGATGTCCAAATGCTGAAAAAAATAACAATAAAAAATGCTCCCTTCCCTAGTTCCCTCCCTTGCGTTGCTATGTATGTGATAATGTGAAGTGAAATTGTGAGAAGAGATATATTGGATGCCAAATATGGACTTTTCTGTTATATTGTTACGGTCCAAAAAAAATACAAAGAAATAACGCGAGGTAATACACATCTGTCAATTGGACTTCCTACAATCCTATATACCTAGCCTTGTATTTTCTCAAATATTGGGGGGTGCCAGGCCCCCCCTCGCACCCCTACTGGCTCCGCCCCTGATATATATTTCAGTTAACCCTAAAACCTTCCAAAAGCATTTTAGATACCTATAAGAAAATTTACGTTATAGCCATACTTTCTCATCTTTGTAGGAATGTTAGCTTTAGATTAATTTCCTTGATTGCTCTTGCATTGAACCTTGATGAGAATTTCTTCACTAAAATTGGTGCTTTGGATTCCCCAGTGGGATATCTTCGTCTATTGCATTACCCAGGTAACTCCTTAAATTACTATCATGTAAAGTCAGATAGTGTGTTTCTTTTCCTTCTTGTGGCCACTAATTGATGTTGACCTGCCAATAGGGGAGATCCCTGAATCCAAAAAGGGTAACTATGGTGCTTCGGCTCACTCTGACTATGGTATGATCACTCTTCTGGTCACAGATGGCGTACCTGGCTTACAGGTTAGTTTATGATTTCATATTGTTGTATTGTTTGGATGTAATATAATGCTATAGTCGTTATTTATTTTAGTATATCAATGCATTAGAGTGTTTCCTATTTTAGTATAAAAAATAAGACTTGTTGTAGTTGAAACTTGCAGATTTGTAGAGAGAAGGATAGGTCTCCCCAGCTGTGGGAAGATGTTCATCATGTTGAGGGGTAAGCTGTCATACGATATCACTGTACCAATCATGTCTGGTATCAGTATATGTATGGTCTGGTAATGAAATGCATAAGCCTATCACTGCACTTTCACCTCTCCCTTTTTTTTATTGCATATTCTTGTTTGATTTTCAGTACCTGTGGTCTCTAGTCCAGCAAATGCTAGTACCTGTCATCGCTGGACCTTGACAGTTCCTTAATGTACCTGTTTTGGGAACTCTTCATTTGGAGTAATTGACCATGCCCTTGATGTTCAAGCAGCTATCAGAAACCTTGATTATTTTTTTATCAACCTATTCCCAATCATTATGAACTCAAGTTTTGTCTGGTATGCACTTTTTAATGATTTATGTACTATTTTGCAGGGCACTAATTGTAAATATTGGGGATATGATGGAGAGATGGACCAACGGTACTTTTAGGTAATTCTGTCACTTTTTACACACTCACACCTTGTACTTCCAATGTTCATTTTATATGATGATTAAATACTTCAGTTTATGCGTATTAGGTTTCCGATTACAGTCTGAAAGTTAATATTAATTTATTTTCTTTGTACACTTTACAGGTCAACAGTGCACCGTGTTGTAGCAGTTGGGCAGGAACGTTATTCTGTAAGTCCATCTATTTTTACTGGGTTCTACACTTCTACTCTTGTTAGTTCTTAAAAATAGTATATATTACAGATTCACAGGTAGCCCTAGAAACATTGTAATACGCATATTTCAAGAGTCCCCTTTTTTTTGAAGGAGGACAGAACTGCCTCCTACTCATGTAACAGTGACTTAGGTATATTTTAAGAAAATTTGGAGAGAGTGGCAGAGATGATCTTTTTGATATACGGCATGAAGAAACATATTCTTGCAGCGGAAATAGCAAATTTAGAAAGATTTCCTAACCTAATATGAAATTGTCCCTGTTATATGCAGCTTACCAAAGTTTTTGCCTAATTTCAGGTTGCATTTTTTCTTAATCCAAATTCCGACTGTGTGGTGGAATGCTTGGAAAGCTGCTGTAGTGAAACTTCTCCTCCAAGGTCTCTCTCTCTCTCACACATACCCTGATACACGCTTGGACAAAAAGTAAGAACAGATGATGTCAATGATAAAGCACTGTACATCAGTACATGCCAGCAGCCAATCATATTTGCCTATCTAAATGGAATTCTGTCTTGAATATTCTCCTAATTTGAGGGACAATTAATTCCAAAGCCTTGTTGAGTTTTCAGTAGATTAATGAGGTAATAGGATTTATACATGCATTAGGGCAGTCCTCCTAGAAACACAAACTCTATGAAATAGTTAAATAGAAATGGTAAATATATATAAAAGAAGATGCTCGAACATACATTTGTTGCACTGAACCAGCAGGACAATGCTATTATTAGACTTGACTTCATTATATTGCTTTCTGATATACTAAATAGATTGCCAGGTTAGTCTCCTACCAAGCTTCATGCTACTATTATAGTATTTATGTACTACAGCATAACCTGAGCCACCCACATTGTACCGTGCCATTATCTACGCATGGTGAATACCCTGTCTTTACCGCGGCAAGAGTAAATTGTATAAATGCTGAATAAACATGCAAAAGTAATTAAATGAGATCCTTTGGTTTCATTATTGGGCACTTTTTCAGACCGCTCTGATTAAATGAATATTATACTCTTTAATAAAATTACTGCAGGTTTCCTCCCATTAAGAGTGGTGACTATTTGGAGGAACGCCTTAGAGTAACATATAGCCTGTAATGATTTGTGTTATATAAATAAAAAAAGCCATGAGACATTTGGAAAGATTAGTTATTATTTGTAATTAAGGCAGTTCTGTTTTGTTTTTGGGAAACCAAATTGATTATATTTGGTTCGATTTGTTACATTTGTATCAGTATGACCCATTGAACACCCATTGTACTAGCTGATATTTGTCGTTAGTTTTAACTGACGAGCACGGGACAGTTTTTTAGACTGATCGATATAGACCAACTAATTTAAAATGAAAACAATCAATATCGCAAGGAAACTCATTAGTATTCAGCTGTCATCGTATCATAAGTTCATAACTATGACACATTATTTAAGCCATCTATTTTATACTGTAGATCCAGCATGAACTTTAAAGCCTTCGCAAAAGTTATAAAGTTATTAATTTTCGATCAAAAGATAAAAATCAGATCATGTCTCCTAGATGTAGACATCATGTAGCGTTTATTTTCATAGCCTTCTCAGATAAAATTGCTATTAACTTTTTATGCATAGTTTTATAAATAGCAGGGAATAAGACGATCATAATCTCAATGCATAATCAGTATCGATGCCTTGAAAAGGAGTCCATGTGATCGAGCTAGGCGAGAAGTCAAGACTGTGCTCCTATATAATTTTTAGAGGGTGGGGAGAGAGAAGATTAGAAGCTTAGTAGAGTAAACTCCTGCATCCTAACTTTGAAGTTGCAAAAATGAGAAATACTAATGTCCTACGCGTACGACGGATATGGCCCGTCCAACATAATCATATTCACATATCAAATTTCAAACACTAATCCAAACTGTTAGATTGAATCTTTATATTGAAAACTTGTTCGAGACCAAATTTTATATTTTTTCTGAATTTTTTTACTATTTATTTCGTATTTTTAAAAAGCACTGTTATTGGAAGTTCCATCTATATATTCTAGGAACGATTTTTTAAAACTATGAAATAACTAATAAAAAATTTTAGAAAATATAAAATTTGGTTTCATACAAGTTTTCAATCTAACGATTTGGATCGACGGTTTGAAATTTGATACGCGAATATGATCATATTGGACGGGCCACATCCGTCCTACGTGTAGGACTTTAGCATTTCTCTGCAAAAATTAATCATGGGAGTGTTTGGTATTTGTGTGAACAAGGAACAGAGGACACAGCAGTTCACCCCCCTATTTAGTTCCCAGTTCGCCAAAATCTGACAACTGTGAATAAGGGGTTGTTCCCTGTTCGCGAACTGCTATTGTGTGTTTGGTTCGCTAGTTCCTATCCTTGTTCGTTGTTCTCCATTTTCTAGTTCGTGCCAAACACATTGGACGTTAGCACAGGAACTTAATTGCATATGTGTATGTTACTGGAACATAGCACATGACTTGACCCAATGAAATAAATATATGGATTGTGTTATATGTCATTATTTTTTTTATATGAGTTTGATTCTAAGTTTGAGATGGTTCAACTTTTCCACATGAGGATAGGTTCAATAAATATCGTCTAACGTTGATTCCTGATAAGGGCTGCTATACAGACTTTATTTATGTTCTCTTGAATTTTGTGGGAAAAAATTGTTCATCAAGAAAATCGTATGTCCCTCATTAGTATACCTCGTGAGTGATAATATCTATTGGGCGACCCTTGATGGAGTTTGATCGTATGCATGTAAACTAGACGATCAATTCTAGATCGAGAAATGTATAATCTGCAAGAATGACACATTCCTATCTTGGATTATACAATGATATCATGTGACATAAGAATCAAAATAAGAAAATACTTTATTTCTAATACAGGATTGAAATACTGTAACAGTATATTATTTATTTATGTTAATTGGGAATCATAACGTGTTGCTAGATACCGCTTATGATTATTAGAAATAAATAGCGATTTAATTTCTATGGCCAACATGACATAAATCCTCAAGGGTCACACAAATAAAGTTTTAACCATACAGTGCATTATTTATTTATTTGCATTGGTGAATGCAAAAGTATGATTAGTTGATTAATTAATTATATACCGTTGCGAACCGTTATAATTAATTAAGTCAAAGGGATCATATAGAAATAAAATAATGCATATGCTAATGCTAAAATAATTATCAATAAGTTGATAATTCATTTTGTTCAACATACTTTAATTTAATTGTGTAAATTAAATTAAAAGTATAGGCTTTTATTTAATAGTCTAATTGAGCCCAAATAGAAAGCATTTGCTAAGCCCATTAAATAATAGATTTAATGTGTTTAAAGAGAGAGCAATTAAGAGGTTGAAGTGGCCCTTATGAGCCCACTTCTAGGCCGGCCAAGGGAGGGCAAATATGTCCATTTTCTAATGTGATTAGATGGCTATATAAAGGGGCCATTTGGAGAAGACCTAACCTTAAATCTCTCCTATCTTCTTCCTCTTCCCTAGCCGACACCTCCATCCCTTAAAGAGATTTTGATCTCCTCCATTAGAGCACTCGCTCAAGCTTTCTTATAGGTGCTCATGTGTTGAGTTTAGACTTCCCACTAATTAATTGTTGATTAGAAAAAAGAAATACATAGGTTTAGCTATCTCATCTCTCTAGCTAGCACTAGAGTTAGGACTTGATTAACTCTTTAGGTGGACTCAAGAGAAGAGAAGAGGAGGTGTTCGAGAGCACGCCACCGTCTCCTAGTGCCTTGGTCGCGACCTTCTAGTTATGATATTAAAAGAGGTAAAACTGTTTTCTCACCTTCCTTGTGCTATAATGTCTATCTACTAGTTCCTCATGTTGTGCATGTGTTTAATTCATGTTAAATATGATTTAAAATTAAAATTGTGCACAAAACAAGTTCCTACAATAATGATAATAATAGTTAATATAATTATAATAATTATTATATTAACTATTAGATTACTTATTTATATTATATAAATTATTATTATATCATTCTATCAATTCCTAAGATGAAAATAGTTTTAAAAAGATAATCAAATAATTACTATATTATTATTTCTCTATTCTTATTCACAATACATCATCCAAACAGCACCGGACAATTCTACCTAATTTTAATTCACAATTCTTATTCGTGAATAGACTATACATTCTTATTCACTTCACATCCAAACACACAAGTGATTGAGGTATAGAATAATACATGTAAATGGATATATACTATGCTGACTTAATGTGTAATTTTTTATTGTTCTTTGTGATTGGCAACTTAATCTCAGTAAAAAATTAGTACTGGTATTGAGAAGAAGACATTACTGGTATGTATTTTTGAAGTTCCTAATAACGGAAGTGGAGAAAGGTGGAGCATTAATTTGTATTATTTTTACGACCTTCAAATGATTTTGAATCCGAGTTAAACGTCACAAGATGTGAATATGGCTCATCATCATGCCGTTTAAATTAGAAGAATCTGTCCATGCTATCGGATCACGCCTTCAATTAGCAATTCACGCTAAAATTCAACGACTAACAAAACTGTCCTCTTCCTCTAAAACCCTTCTCTCGTCGTGTCCAGATCCTATCGAACCTCCTCTCCCCCCTCTTGATTTCCTCGATATTTCTCACCAAACTTTCTTCTTTTATGCACTTCTCTGAGTTCATGCTCATCTCGATAGCTCCTCAAATCAATATTTGTTCCATCCTTTTCTCTTCTCAGTGCATTTCCTTTCCTTCTCGATAGGGCCACTTTTCTGTGCGCTCTCTCCTCACAAATCACAATAGCTGTCTCACAGATTCTCGATAGCGCCACTTCTTGTGATATGCAAAATTTCACTTTTGAGATAGTTCTTCTTAATTTGTTGTGCAGATACTAGTCTAGAGTTTAATTTTGAGTCTTAGTGATGTGCGCAAGATAATAAAAACCTGCAGTGCCATCCGATCAATGTATGTCCATGATTAATTCCAGACCCGTTGAGATTCGTGCGGTCCAAAAAAATCTATCCGTCGAGGTTAGATCGGACGGTCCTTAACAAAAGATTAGCAGGATTCGGATCCACCCTGAGGGTATTTTAGTCTATATATAAAAATGTAGCGTGGATTAGTAACTGACTACTGGAGGCGTGAGAATTGAGAAAAACAGTGCCCGCACATAATTACTCAGGTTTGTTTAAAACTAAATTTTTTTTTTAAAAAAAAGACAAAATTGGATATAACCCCTCAAATCTTCTCTATTTGAATACAACCCCTATAAACTTCAAAATCGGATATAGCCCCTCTAATCCTATTTATTATGGATATAACCCGTTTTTATTAGTTTTACTCATTTTTTATTATAAAAAGTTAATTTTTAATGACGCTAACCAAATTGCCCCTTTCAGTCTTGCCAAAACGTTTCATCTCCCTCAGCACTGATGTCAGAACAAGGAAATATCAATCACAATTTTTAAATAAGGAAGATTACACAAATTTGTTGACCAAACGGCGCACTGGATATATGTTGAACATTGAACAATGACCATTGATCAAATTAACAATGTGCAAACCTCTATCACGTAGGCAGTCATTAAAGCGCATTATAGCAAGTAAATAAAATTCATTTTCATGGAGCTATGTACCTAAAAATTCATGTAACTGAACGAATTGTAAGATAATTGTATACATGAAAAGATTCACAATGGAGAAAACATGAATTTATTATAACCGGTTATTAGGAATACTTAAAGAAAATAAGTACATCTAATTATTGCATACATTATTGGTCACCAAAATAATTTCTTTGTCCACTCCAAAGTAACTTTGTTTGGTAAATAATGCTGACATTTAACAAACGGTGTACTTCACATTTCACAATGAGCGGCATATGGCACAATTAATTATTGTAGCACGGTGAAAACTTGCTTTGGTATCGTTGGAGAAGGAGAAGAACAATTTTTGTGAAGGACAATTCTGTAAAAGATATAAAAATTGATATATTTAAAGTAAAGAATGATTAAAATCAATATAAAGGGGTTATATCTCTATTCAATATGATTAGAGGGGTTTTTTCTAATTTTAAAGATGGCAGGGTTATATTCAAATGGAGAAGATTTGAGGGGGTTATATTCAAATTTGCCTTTTAAAAAAAGAACATGTCAACGGCGGGAATTGCTCTTCTCACGCCCCAATAAAATAGATTCACTCCTATGAGCAATTCCGGTCAACGGCTGCCAAGTGAGGCTCGTCTAAACTCAACTACAAAAGGCAGCTACTGCGAGTGTGCGTTGGTACAAGTTGAGAAGAAAACGAAGCGCACAGCAGGTGCTTGTCGAAATGTCTGCTTCAAATCTTTACCTCCCTCTCATCGATCTCTCCAGCACAGACCGGGCTTCTACTGCCCAATCCATCCGCCAGGTAATTAATCTTTAGATTTCATTCCTTTCTCCTTGTTTTTCTTTCACTTTTTTCTCTAATTAACTGTGATTTTCAAAAGGCATGTATGGACCATGGTTTCTTCTACGTCATAAATCATGGAATCGACGATTTTGTTGTAAATAGTTTGTTCAGAGAGAGCAAAAAGTTCTTTGATTTGCCTCTTAGTGAGAAGATGAAACTGAAGAGAAGCAAAGACCATCGGGGTTATACAGCTCCTTACTCTGAGACTCTGGATACCTCTTCCAAATTTAAAGGTCTCTCATACAATACCTTATTGTAATCAATCTTTGAGATGGAATTCATTTTTACGTACTTAGCGTCTGTTATGAATTTTTACCTTCTTTGATTTGCCTCTTGCTGAGAAAATGAAATTGGAGAGAAACACAGATCATCGGGGTTATACGTCTCCTTATGCTGAGACCCTCGATCTCTCTTCCGAACTCAAAGGTCTTATTGTAATCAACTCTAAGACTTAATTTCTGTACCAACATAACGTCTGTTATGAATTTGTAGGTGATCACAAGGAAAGTTTCGAAATCGGTTCCATTAATGATTCACTGAATCAATGGCCATCAAAGGGTTAGTCATTTTTTTTCTGTATTTCACTTAATTGACCATGAAATAATAGTATAATACTAATCAACTCAACATGTGCCTAAAAGTTACCTGTGATAATCCTAATTCAACTCTGAAATATGTTTTTTATCCACGAGAAGAAACACAGCAATTAGTTCACCTAGTTGGGGTCTCTTCTGATTACAATCTTCAATCTTTCAGTTGCAGTAAAGAAAAATTACTTGCTTCAATACTGTACCTTCTACTCATAATTCCCTCCCTACTATGTTACAGAAAGGATGCCATCTTGGAGAGTGACGATGGAATCATATGATGAAAAGATTATGTAAGTTTCCAATATAATATCATAATTAAATCAAATATTTTTATGAGTATTGTTTTGGTCCAGTCATGTAGTGCTATGAGCATTTAATACAGGACCCTTTGTATTTGTATATACTTATAATCCAATCTATCATTTAACTCTTATGTTTCATTTTTTATTAGCACCTTAAGAAAGGACTAAAGCCTCTACAATTGCGCACCTGTGTAATCTTTTCAAAAGTATAATCTTTCAGTTAACCCTAAAAGGCTAAAACCTTCCAAAAGCATTTATGATACCTGTAAGAAAATTTATGTTATAAGTATATAACCATACTTTGTCTTGTCTTTGTAGGAATGTTGGCTTAAGATTAATTTCCTTGATTGCACTTGCATTGAACCTTGATGAGAATTTCTTCACTAAAATTGGTGCTTTGGATTCTCCACTGGGATTTCTTCGTCTATTGCATTACCCAGGTAACTCCTTAAATTACTATCGTGTAATGTCAGATTGTGTGTTTCTTTTCCTTCTTGTGGCCACTAATTGATGTTGACCTGCCAACAGGGGAGATCCCTGAATCCAAAAAGGGTAACTATGGTGCTTCGGCTCACTCTGACTATGGTATGATCACTCTTCTGGTCACAGATGGCGTACCAGGTTTACAGGTTCCTCTTTTCTCTTGACTAGTTGAGTAAATTGGAGACATATTTCCTTTCTATTTTTATACTTTTTATAGCCACAAAGAAATTAGGTCCTTACATTCTTTCACAGTTTATGATTTCATATTGTTGTATTGTTTGGGTGTAATATAATGCTATAGTTGTTACTTATTTTAGTATATCAATGCATTAGAGTGTTTCCTATTTTGACTTGTTGTAGTTGAAACTTGCAGATCTGTAGAGAGAAGGATAGGTCTCCCCAGCTGTGGGAAGATGTTCATCATGTTGAGGGGTAAGCTGTTATAGGATATCACTGTACCAATCATGTCTGGTATCAGTATGTACAGTCTGATAATGAAATGCATGAGCCTATCACTGCATTTTAACCTCCCCCTTTTTATTGCTGCATATTCTTGTTTGATTTTCAGTACCTATGGTCTCCTGTCCAGCAAATTCTGGTACCTGTCATTGCTGGACCTTAACAGTTCCTTAATGTACCAGTTTGGGGAATCTTCATTTGGAGTAATTGACCATGCCCTTGATGTTCAAGCAGCTATCAGAAACCTCGATTATTTTTTTTTATCAACCTATTCCCAATCATTATGGACTGAAGTTTTGTTTGGTATGTACAGAAAGTTCCTTTTTAATGATTTATGTACTATTTTGCAGGGCACTAATTGTAAATATTGGGGATATGATGGAGAGATGGACCAACTGCACTTTTAGGTAGTTCTGTCACATTTTACACACTCACACCATGTACTTCCAATGTTCATTTTATATTATGATTAAATACTTCAAGTTATGCGTATTAGGTTTCTGATTACGGTCTGAAAGTTTATATGAATTTATTTTCTTTGTATACTTTACAGGTCAACAGTGCACCGTGTTGTAGCAGTTGGGCAGGAACGTTATTCTGTAAGTCCATCTATTTTGACTGGGTTCTACTCTTGTTAGTTCTCAAAAATAGTATATATCACAGGTAGCCCTAGAAACATTGTAATACACATAATTCAAGAGTCCCCTTTTTTTGAAGGATGACAGAACTGCCCTCCCTACTCATGTAACAGTGACTTAGGTATATTTTAAGAAAATTTAAAGAGAGTGGCAGAGATGATCTTTTTGATATACAGTATCAAGAAACATATTCTTGCAGCAGGAATAGCAAATTTAGAAGGATGTCCTAACCTAATATGAAAGTGTCCCTGTTATATGCAGCTTACCAAAGTTTTTGCCTAATTTCAGGCTGCTTTTTTTCTTAATCCAAATTACGACTGTGTGGTGGAATGCTTGGGAAGCTGCTGTAGTGAAACTTCTCCTCCAAGGTTTGTCTCACTCACACACACCCTGATACACACTTGCACATAGAAACATAAAACATAAAGTAAGAACAGATGATGTCAATGATAAAGCACTGTAAATGCCAGCAGCCAATCATATTTGCCTATCTAAATGGAATTCTGTCTTGAATATTCTCCTAATTTGGGAAACAATTAATTCCAAAGGCTTGTTGAGTTTTCAGTAGATTAATGAGGTTATAGGAGTTACACATTCATTAGGGCAATCCTAGAAACACAAACTCTATGTAATAGTTAAATAGAAATGGTAAATAAATTATATATATAAATAAAGATGCTCGAACATAAATCTGTTGCACTGGACCGGGACAATGCTATTATTAGAGACTTGACTGCATTATATTGCTTTCTGATACTAAATAGGTTGCCAGGTTAGGCTACTACCAAGCTTCATGCTACTATTATAGTATTATGTACTACATCATAACCTGAACGACCCACATTGTACCGTGCCATTATCTACGCATGGTGAATACCCGGTCTTTACCGTGGAAAGAGAAAATTGTATAAATGGTGAATAAACATGAAAAAGTAATAAAATCGAGATTCTTCGGTTTCATTATTGGGCACCTTTTCAGACCGCTATGATTAAATGAATATTATACTCTTTAATAAAATTACTGCAGGTTTCCTCCCATTAAGAGTGGTGACTATTTGATGGAACGCATTAGAGTAACATATAGCCGGTAATGATGTGTAAATTTGTATAAATAAAAAAAGCCAGAGACATTTGGAAGGATTAGTTGTTATTTGTAATTAAGACAGTTCGGTTTTGTTTTCGGGAAACCAAAAAAAACTTTAGTTTGATTATATTTGGTTCGATTCGTATGGCCGATTGCACACCCATAATACTAGCTGATATGTGTCGTCAATTTTAAGTTTTAACTGACTAGTACTAAGCAATTATTTTAGACCTATTGATAAAGGCCATCTAATTTAAAATGAAAACAGTCAATATCGCAGGGAAATTGATTATTATTTTTTAACCCATACATGAGCGAAGCTCTTGGTCTAGTGACAAAGAGCAATGCATCTCAAGTGAGAGGTCGCAGGTTCGAAATCCGGCTGGAGGTATTTATAGACATTTAATTAATTTAAAAATTAAAAATAAGTTGGGAGGCTTGACCCCAATTTATCTTAAAAAAAAAAAAAACACATGCATGAGCATGATTTAAGCCATCTATGATGTACTGTAGATCCAGCATAAATCTTAAAACCGTCCCCAGAAGTTACCAAATGATTGACATATTATGGCAAAAATTATTAATACCTCATTATTCGAGTTACATAATTACAACAGCACATACGGACAAACCATTAGTACCTCATAGTTAAGCTAACTCGTTCAGTTCTCCGATTCTCTTTTGTTAAAAAGCAGAACGGGAGATTTCTTTTTTATAAATACATATAACTTTCTTTTTTATAAATACATATAACTTTTTAACTTTTTCTTTCGTTCTTTTTCTTTCAAAAACTCGTTAGGTTAGGTAAGCACGAGAACATCGTACGGTCTGCCGATGTGCACAGCATATGTTTATATTATCTCGTTAATATCCTGGAAATAGATAAGATTCCTCTAGTTTGGTGTTTGTCATATGGAGAGATAGAGAGGGGACAACCTATAATTCAGAGGATATGATTACTGCGTAATTTGTCTAACATCCAATCCAACTTCTTTAAATAATAGTAGTATAAGATGTGGACAGGAACTGTTATTCCTTCAAAAGAAAGCGCATTGTGGACAAAAACTCAATGGGGTCGTTTGGATGGGTTAGGAATAGTCAATTCCTAAGAAGGAATAAGGATTTTCGTTGGGAAGTGTGTAACTTTGTGAGAGAGATGAATTGTTTATATTAAAATTTATGCCCGGAATTGGAAAATCCCCAAATTCCGGACACATCCAAACGACCCCAAAAAGAAGCTTTAGCTACAAATATTGAGCCGTTTTCTACGGTTGTTTCATTTCAAGTTCCAAAGCATTTGGTATTATTGGAACACGCTTTTTTAGTGCCATATGCCCATATTTGTTATTATTTTCCTTTTTTTTTTAATAAAGGGCCATTTTCTGGATAAATTTGTTCAGATTCATTAGCAACCTCATTTTAGGAAAAAGAAAATGAAAAAGAATATAAAGAGAAAAAGATATTATTTACAAACTGCAGTAAATACAAAAGAAAAAAAAAGTATACAATTTTTCTCTATTAGAAAAATAGATAAAGAGAATGTTGAACTTCTGCAAGAGGAAAATATCTAGTTTCACAGTTGTTGCGTTATATGATTACAACCTTTTGTGGACTTGACTGACTTTATTAGATTATTATTGATGTCGCTGAGTTTATTTGACAGGTGGAAATATGCAACGGATTTGGTGAAGTTTACATCCAATCGGGCTTAATCCAAGCAGACAAAAGGGGCCTAAAATAACATTTTCGTACTGATATAAACAGCATGGATTTGACTTTTTGCCAATAAATTAAGGCTTCATCTTTACTGGTTATTCAGATAACTTAAATTATTCACTGATGTCGGCCCAAACTTCTTTTATGAATGATTTTTTAAAGTCCGTTTATCTCGTTTTTACTGTACGAATTCATCTACGATGTCGGTTGCGAAGAGAAATATTCTCTGTGGCAAACGAACTACTTCACTCGTGCAATGAATCATATTCATTGTGGCGTCATTCAGAGGCAGAGGCAGGATTTTGGAACGAGGTAAAGAGTTACATTAAAATTTCAAGATTGTGAGGGACAAATTAGATAATAACATACAATTACATGCAAATTTACAACTTTTAAGGAGTTATTTGTAATTCATAGGAGGCAAATGCTCACTTTTCAATACATGTGGCTCCGCCCATGGTGTCATTATAAATGAGAAAAATGTCCTTAAGCCCCAAAATGATAGATATATTCCAAATTTTGTGTTTTATTTTTTTTTAACTTATTCAATTACGAACCTTCATTGAAAATGAAATATATCATTTGTTGGTAACTTGGTATATATTCATTTTTTATTGTTCTTCCTTATATTTTTTTTTTATAATTATTTGCTCTTTAACGAAGAAAAATTTTTAATGCATGGCTCAACCACGAAAAACTTCATTTTTGCAAAAGCTTAGTATAATTTTTTATTGCTATCTTATATAAAGATGTCATACAAGCAGAGACTAGTTGCATAAACTGCTACACAGTGATGCGATACAGAGGATGCTCGTACTGTAGCGCACATGGCTTTTGGAAGAGCCGCGTGTTCGCCGTCCACCTTGTGATAATCAATTGTGCAAATGTCAAATTGAAAATTAATCCGGCTGATTGGCAATCGTTGATTGGCAAACAAGAGATATTAAGATATGAATTGATTAATAAGTACTAAAAGTTACCAGATTAAAGCAGATTATGATTTCAGGTATGAATCGAACTTTCAGCATCTACCGCGAATATATATATTATAAAAATGAGGTAACCATTGCCATTCAGTAAGTAGTTAAATATGTTAATGAGATATTTCATACACTTAATTGCAACGTTGACGAAATTAACTACGCAAATGTAGCACCTACTGTTATATATAGTTCAATATATATAAAAAAAAAAATGCTGAGATGAAATTAACGTGCTTGTCTTATTTTTGAAGTTGTTTTTATTCAAGGGGAGGATATATATATATATATATATTTTAACGACGTAAGTGAGTTTTAGAGGCCGTAGATACTACAGCTTCACTTTTTTTTTTTAATTAATGTTTTAGTATTTTAAATATTTTGTTCAAATTTCACGAGTGACGTGTTAACATAACATTTTATAATTTGTAAAGGTTATTTGATAATAGATTAAGTTGTCAAAAAAAAAAGAAACAAATTTAGCGAACTATAATAGATTAATTGTCATACATTTATTTTTCTACCACTTATTCTAGTTTTGTATAAACTCCGATAATTATAAAATTTTATAGTGATCAAATGATTCATCTTTTGAGAAATTAATCGAGATCAATAGGTTGGATCCGACGTTCGAGTTTTACATTTTAAAATATTAATTAAAAAGTGAAGTCGCGGCACTAAGAACTTGTAGCATTATGATCCCACTCATCACCCAAATACTCAAGTTTCAAATATAAAATATCATGCAAAATTCAGAGCTCTTAATGACTCAAATTTATTGATTCCTAGGATATAATGTCTTGTTAACAAATTGGACAAACTCTTTGTAAGAAAAAAAATTAGAAAAGGTTATTAGTATGAGAGTTGTTTTTTCGGATTTCATCTGTGGAAAAAACAATTCATGAAAATATGTTAAATTCTCAAATAATATGGATAAATATAATATTAAAAACGCTAAATCCCTGTGTTTACATGATTAGTCGTGTTGGTGTAACACATAAAATGGACCACGAATTGCATTGCTTTTAAGAATCATGCTATATCTCAGAGATATCAAGTGCATCCATTTTAAAATAAGCGGAGAGAAATAGGTCATGAGGCAGTCGATCAATTTAAGACAAAGAGGAAAGAGTGATAAAATCGAATGTTTAAGAACACATGCAGATTATGCAAAACGGCTAAAAACAACTAATGAATCGAATATCTTTAAATATAAATTATTTAATTATATCCTTAATTAGTTGAATAATTCTTCAAACTCTTCTTTCTTTTTCCTTACAAGTTACAAGGGATCAAATCTATTTTTTATATGATCATCATATTATTGAAGCTCGCACTTGTTGATATTTTCAAAATTAAAATTTTATATGACGAAATTAAACTATTAATTAGTTTAATTTCGTACATTAACTTAAATTTTAATTGACACAATTCAAACTATTAATTTGTTCAGGTACGGATAATGCATGCATGTTGGATGATATGGTCAAATTGGCTAAGAGGTACAATCTTATTAACAATTAAAATATATATGCGAACAGACGTCTTGCATGTTCTATGGACAGAATAAATTAAATAATTCTTAGATGATTTTTTCTTCATTGAATATAATTGATTATACAATTGTCAAACAATGGCTTTGAACCTTCTAATCCGATATTTTAAAGTTAAATATGTTCTATACTATATGTTTGTACACTGTACACATGAGAAATAGTTAAATTTGATGTACTGTTTACCGTTTATAAAACTTAAAATTTTATAACAATCTAAATTTAAATGTATTTGGCGGAATATGAATGGTATAGATTGTAAGAGATGTTTACATACTTATATTCATTATAAGAACGAGTTTTAGTAGTATTCTGTTTTACCCAATAAGATTTATTTGTATTTGTATCATTTCCATATCTGTCAAGATTAACGAATAATGACCTAATAATGAATAATTATCGTATAAATTGATTGTTTAATATAATGCATAAATAATTGCAAGAACAAATCTTAATAAATATGTGTGCATAGTATCAAGAAAATACACACACACAGATATATATATATATAGAATTGCCCTTAATAATAGTAAAAGTACAAATTACTATCTAAATAAAACTAAAACTATAAGAAATATCCTACAAATTAATTCTCAGTTATGTCCTTAAAAAGCTTCTAACATGTTTTTCTTGTATCCTTACAAGATGAGCTAAAAAGAAAAGTTGTACTCATCTAATAAGGTACCAATTAGATAAACGGATACATTAACTTATTGACACTTTTAAGAAAGTAATTAGGTGTTGATAAAGCCTAGAATTTATCTAGGTCTGGCTCAATAGATACAGAGAGCCCACTTATCCTCTTAATCTCAGGATGCACGTGGCACAGAGGAATGGTTATTGGACAATCTCTAACAACACGATTATGTGTGCAGAAGAGGTATCAGAGGAATCTAGAGAAAGATGCATAACGGTAAACACAGATCTCTCTAGATCACCTCACCAAGGGAAGGAGTTGTAATTTAATAACTCCGTAGAAGAGAACACATCACTGCTTATCTCGCCAACACATCACGCCACAATAGAGCCAGGTCCAAAAGTGAGGACCACATGAGACAACTGTTATTGATTCATGACATCACATGAAACAATCGTTACCGACCTCTGATACAATGACGTCAGCTGAAGATTTCCCTACACGCCTATATATACAACCCCTGACCAGAGGGAAGGGGGTCGCCACTTTTCCAATTAGTATTTTTCATCTCTTTAATCTACAAAATCTATTTAAAACTCATGTAATCCAATCCATTAAGGAATAAAGATTGATTTTCTCATTATATCTTGATCTAATCTAGAAATATAAACCACTCTACCATACTGGGTTATATCAAATATCGCCTGTAGGGAAAAAATATTTAATTTTTTCGTGTACTTTTTTTTACCTTTATGATACTTTTATTATTCCGATAGATTTCTTTTTCCAAACCTCATCACAACTGAGAATAATTTATATTTGTGAAATATAATGAGGTCAGCTATTAATATAAAAAAATCAGTTATTAAGATTTGTTTTTCGACACTTATTTTTTATATTACAGTAATGAATTAAACTATGGGATTCCTTGATGAAGATAATAAATACTTCTTCATTTTCTTCTTTGTTACTCTATTGCTTTTTTGCGACTTTGTATAAAATCGTTGTTCGATCTCACAACTCACAAGAAAAATGATTTTGGTAGTCAAGCTACTCACTAGCTATATGCTGATTTGGTGCACATAACTTCGAATATCTTCTAAGGTGCGGTAGAAATCAATGCATTTAATTAAGTTGATAATATTGGCCGTTGTACTCATATTCTTACTGGTTGTAAAAACACACATACAAGAGTGTAGCCACCTCTAAATTTAGACTGTATTCTTATTTCTGTATCGTTCATAGATTTTAATCTGTGACTGAATGACCATCTTTAGATGAAAACATATTTAAGTTTTAGTTCTTCATCTAAAATAGAAAAAATATTTATTAGAATATAATATTTTTTCATTTAAAAATAGAGCACAACACATGAAATTTTTTTCTTAAAATAATAATAAATTTGTTTTTGCATCAAATTTAGTTAATTTTTATGTACAATATTTACTATGACTACATGCACATATCTTTTTTATTAATGAAAATTGTTGTTGTGGTGATTGCACCTGACCCTAAAAAAAATGTTTACTATGACTAGTTCACATTTAAGTGTCAAAATTTAAGATTATAGGTTTTTTATGTTTGTTTTTTCAAATTTTAATTTAATTCGTTATGAAGATATTAAATTTAGTTGTAAGACGTATTATTCGCGTTTGTTAAATTGGACGAGGTTTTGACTCAATACGCTGTACAATTAAAAACTTTTTCGAGTTAACAGTAGGCAAATTTTAACGGTCACTTGTGAAAAGAAACTTCTCAACCTTAAGTGTCTACGTCGGTGGAAAATTAAGTGCACAAATCATATCCAATAATCTGACCGTGTGAGAGTCAAAACGAGCTTTAATACGAGCCTTAAATTAGGATAAATTGGTGAATCCGACCAACCGTTCGTACGATCTCCATGAGTTGTTCTCAGCCCCAAATCTGCATTTCCTAATATTTCGCACACTCGCAATTAAAGAAATAAACGCACAATCATGTAAAGAGATTTTGTGGGATAAATGATAAATCTCGTCATCCACAAGCTGTTGCTAGTCGTATATACCCACGCGAATATCCGCCACGTGGACGGTCCTCGTGCATCCTTGGACACATCCACTGATCCCACCACTTCATGCTTCCACCCGGACTAAGCCGTACCGTATACACCGTGGAATTTTTTAAAGATATCCACGCGGTTCCAGTGTAAAGACCAGTTATATTGACTATTGTAAAGATAATTCGTTTATAAATCAGTGCACCAGGTCCAAATTAGAAATAGTTCCTGATCCACAGAGACCTCTCTTCTCTCTTCCGCTCACCACCAACTTTTATCCTTTCTACCATTTCTTTTTCTCTCTCGTTTTTCTCCGATCCTGAATTCACCTCTCTCAAAACCCTAACCCTAGCTTCCCTCTTGGAACCCTACCCACCTCTCAATCTCTGCTCACTCATCCAAATCATCTGAGGCCAAGCTATATCGGCACCGTCGGCGCGGCGGCGGCGGCGGAGATGACGAGGCGGTGCTCTCACTGTAGCCACAACGGTCATAATTCGAGAACATGCCCCAATCGAGGTGTGAAGCTATTTGGTGTGAGACTGACAGATGGTTCGATAAGGAAGAGTGCGAGTATGGGGAATCTCTCACTTCTCGCTGGATCCAGCGGCGGCGCATCGCCGGCTGATGGCCCTGAGAACGGCGGAGCTGGAGGAGCCTCTGCCGATGGTTATGCCTCCGATGATTTCGTCCAGGGATCATCATCTAGCTGTCGTGAAAGGAAGAAAGGTTTTATTTTTTTTTCTCTGTTTTTTTTTTCTTTTAGAAAAGTAAATAACCAAATAATATATCTAGTCCTTTGTGCTTGGTTGGATTTTTTTTTATTTTTGGGTTATTGGTTGATCCCCTTTCTGCCTTCTGGCCAAGAGGAAGACCATTGTATCATTGGATTCTCGATTAAATAATTCGTGCATTTTAATTGTGAGATAAAACAGGATAAATTGGGGAATCGTGAACATCTGTCTTGGAGGGTTCCCTGGGAACAGATTTAGAATTGTATTTGCTTGTATATCTTCCTTTGCAAATCTTTTGACTTGCATGTAGATTATTATTTTTCAATTTTTTTAGATCTCTGTATTTAAGTATGCAGAAAAACTTAATACTTTTTAATACTGATGCCAATTAAAACCAATAAGAGCTACATCGTATAAAATCAGCAGTGAAAAAGACTTTTCCCTTGCACTTGTTTTGAGTAGAGCACCCTACTCGCAATTGAAAGGTTATAAGTTTTTTATGCCCTTTATGAGATTTGAATAATTGGAGTAAAATTCATAGCAGTCACGAACAAACTTTTCAGAATATTGGATTTTATAATAGAAAAGACCTGTTAGGTATCCAGTTTTGATTGAAGAAAGTTACATTGCTGTTTTGTTTGGGGTTTATTATCTTTATGGTACTTTCTCCAGAATTGCGCAAAGCTCGTAAGCTCACCAAGGTAGTTTTTGTGCTTAACTCGAAAAGTTAGATCAGCTTCAAATGATGAATTTGAACTTCTAATTGTTATCTAATTGAGGTGCCAAGATTTTGCCTTCCAACATTTACATTTTTTTCCGGTGTTCGTCGTGCATAAAATCAAGAGGTTGAAAACTGACGTACGTTTTGTGTGATTATTTTAACAGTTTTCAACTACTTGATCTTGTACATAATGAGCTTACGAAATGAGAAATCTGAAATTACTATGGTTTGCCCATCAAGTAGATCAAGATGAACATTCAAATTTGCTAGTTGAGTCGAGCTCGTTGATCCCTTTGGTGGGTGGCTAAGCTTGTAATAGCTTCAGTCATACAACTTGTCTATTTTTCCTCTAGTGACCTGATGGCTAGTCATTTTATCTTTCATTAATTGCTCATGTTTCCATAAGCATTACTACTACTTATCCTTTATATATTGTAAAAGGGAGGGAGGAGGGGAAGATTTAATCTGATTTTTTGGTTGAGTGGCCCATGTTTAAATATATGTGTGAGGTTTGTTTGTTGGCTTTGTAGTGGTGATTTGAAATGTTCCTCAGTGCTGAGATGTCTTCTTATCGCTAAGTTGTAATGATCTCAGCAGGCATATGCAACCTGAAGTGCTTTTGCTAATACTGGCTTCCTGATTAAATAATATATCCTTATTTTATCCCAATATTTGAAATTAATTATCTTATAACAAGACCCGAGCAGCATTGCGATCAAATTTGCCCAATATGAACTTGGTTTCAGCTTTTGGTTTTCACTAAACCTGATTGCTACTTTGCAAAATATGAAGTGTCTTGTGAGTTGATTGTTAATATGTTTTAATACAGGGCTTCACTCGCACAAAAAATTGTTTGCAGGACCTAAAGCATATTTTACTGTATAAAAATGTTAACAGGGGTGCCATGGACAGAAGAGGAGCACAGAATGTTTTTACTAGGGTTGCAGAAGCTTGGAAAGGGAGATTGGAGGGGTATATCTCGTAATTATGTCGTATCAAGGACTCCCACACAGGTTGCTAGCCATGCCCAGAAGTACTTCATTCGTCAGCAGAACATGACTCGCCGTAAGCGTCGCTCCTCCCTCTTCGACATGGTTCCCGATGAGGTTTGTCATCCTCTCTCTCTCTCTCTGAGCGCGCGTGTGTGTGTCTCGTTTAGCATATTTCCTAGGATAAGGTCAGGACCTTGTCTGCTTATTTGCACGGCATTGTTGAATAATTCCTTTAATTTTATTATAAACAGATATAACAGGATGATGTTGCAATCAGATTTATATTGTATAGAAGAGTTAACAATATCCTAGGTCATCTTTATGTTGTCAACATCGATTTAATAGAACTGGTTCATAAGCAAATAATGGTATATAAGATTTTGAACCTTAAACCAACATTAGACCTGTTTATTCTTTGTTCTTGATTCCGTGTTTGTACTTTCCTAAAGGAAAAAAGAGGGATCTTCAATCTAACTGACATGGAGAGGAATGTGAGTAGTTGAGTAGATTAAAACCTTAAAACCTTTTATTTCCATCGAATATCCTATTTTCATTAGCACCGTTTCCATCTTTCTTAATTTGACTAAACAAAATAAGCAAAATTCTACAAAGTTTTCTGTACATAATCTCTATAACTAGATCTTTTTGTTGATGATGTATCTGTATATGTATCTATGTATATCCCAATAGGAAGCTCACATTTGTCACTATTCTATTGAAAACAGCCTTTAGATCTGCCACCAATGCCAGTTGGCCAAGAAGCGGAAGCACAAATAAACAACCAACCCCCACAAGTACCGACCCACCCTGTGACAGGTCCACTTGAAGAAGAAACTGAATCAATGGATTCCTCCAGTAATTATCTCCTTCCTGAGTCAACGCCAAACGTAGATGCTCCTCTCCAGGGAAACACCTCTGGCTACCCTCCGGTTATACTTCCTGCATACTTCACTCCATTCCTTCAGTTTTCTCTGCCTCCCTGGCCAGGTAATATTGAACCTGTGCAGCAAGAGACGCATGAGATTCTCAAACCAGTACCTGTGCACTCAAAGGCTGTCAATGTAGATGAGCTGGTCGGTATGTCCAAATTGAGTATAGGAGAGACGAATCGAGAATCAGTATCAACCTCTCTTTCTCTAGGTCTTATTGGGAGCTCAAGTCGACAGTCAGCTTTTCATGCAAATCCACCGACAGGAGCTCAGGCATGAAACAGATGTTGCTTGTGGGGGTCAGGCTTTATACAGAAACAAATTTATTAACTGTGGCATTGTACTATTTGGTGTAAGTTAAATGTTATTGTTGTTATTAAAATATGTTTTTCAAGTTGCTAGCTAAGGAAGGCAAACCTTGCTCTGACATGACATAAGAACATTGTTGTAGTAATTGTTAATTAATATCTCCTTTGCCGATGTCAGTTGTAATATTATATGAATGTCTTCGTGAATTAGCAATTTAGCATATTTGCGTTCAACTGTATTATATGGATGTATAATGGGATGGGGAAAAAGAAAAAAAAAAATGAAAATCAGGTTACGGATTAAATGGAAATGTTTTGCGGACCTTATGTTGTTAACGTGCAGAGAAATCGTTGATGCTTCAATGACATGGCAGTCAAGTTACTGAAAAGCTTGTTGTTAACGGATTGAAGTCAACAGCCACGGGACATTTCATTATTACACATATTAATCAGAACTAGGCTTGGATCTACTATGGTTCGCATTGTACTTTGATCAATGTTTTTTTTGTTTGGATTGTGACCTATTCAAGTTTATTTATTATTATCATTTTTTTATTAATGTCTATTCATGTTGAAATACTTGAGCAGTTTGCTGTTGGTACAATTGACCGAGGCAAAGAAAGGGCTCTGACCGTCAATTAGGCTAAACTTGCATCTCCAGACAGAAAAATATGACACTCAATTACTCAAAACTACTCCGACTGAAGGATTGACTAGAAGCCAACATATAAGTTTGTAATTTATGGGTAAAAATCATTCCTTTAATAATATAGTCATCTAGAAACTAAGTCATATAAAGGACAAATTATAATACGCAGAGACAACACAGCAACACAGACATACATGCAGACAATCTGGTTAATAACATGTAGCAACACATAAATTCTTTGGCTATGTAAGAATTTCAAAGATCCCTGAACCTTTTTCTTTCTCAATTTTGCAAAATGCACTAACTCATCTCCCTAGAATTCATATCTTCCTCAATAATCTTCTGCCAAAACCAGTGGCGCCTCCAGACCTGCTCCATTTGCTCCAACGGTACCTTCTTCGTCTCAGGCAACAAGAAATAAATAAAAGCTGTCATAGCTAAGAGCATCCCTGTGAAGAGGAAAAATGTGCCAGCCTTCAAGTGGCACAACATTGCCAGAAACGTTTGGCCAATAAAAAATGCGATAAGAAACAGAACAGCAACCACGATACTCTGTGCTGCTGACCTGATCTCCAGAGGGGAGATCTCATTTGGCACCAGGTATGTCAATGGGCCCCACGACCATGCGAACCCAGTCACAAAAACACACATGATTATAATCACCAGGTATGCATACTCCTTTTCCATTCCTCCATGATCCTTAAGTTGTGCAAAGAGGATGCCTCCAATTGTTATCTGTGATAAGATCATTTGAATACCACCAAAGATAAATAAGAACCTGCGACCAAATCTGTCAACCACGACCATTGCTATGATATTAGCTGTTGTGGCGAATATTCTCGTAACCACAGTTGACAAGAGAGAGGCACTCTCCTTCAATCCGATAGTACGAAACATAACTGGTGCGTAGAAATTAATCACATTAATCCCTGTCAACTGGTTGAAAAATGGGATGAGAATTGCCATGACAAGTTGAGGCCTGTATTTTCTCTTCAATATGTTTCGGAATGGATGCTTAATCGTACGCGAGACATTACTGGCAGCAATCAAGTCATCAAGCTCCTTTTGTACATTCGGTGTTCCCCTCAGTCTCTGGAGTAGGTTAGAGGCCTCTTCTATGTTTCCTTTTTGAATTATGAAGCTTGGTGATTCAGGAAGGAAGATTGCCCCTATGGTTAGAAATGAGGCAGGAAGTGCGGCTAAGGAGAGTGAAATTCGCCAGCCCCAGCCACCATGAATCTTCTGAACAAAGTAGTTTAAGACATTTGCAAATAGGATGCCAAGACTGATGGAAAGTTCGAACCCGTTATTGATTGCACCACGATATTGTGGAGGCGCCATCTCAGAGAGGTATAATGGAATAGACTGCATAAAAAAGAAAATGAACTCATTAATCAGATTAGCATTCAATTCTAGTAAGGATGTCAGTAATGCATTGACTGGATGGTGATCTACAAAAATTCTATGATAAAGTGCAATATATTAGTTCAAAATTTCAATATCTTCTAAATAATAAAGAAAATACCTTAAGTTTGTGGTAATATACTAAAATATATTTTAGTTAATAGACTGACATTAATAGAGACAACATCTAACGGCTACTTTCAGTTTTAATGGGAAAATTAGGTTTTGGTCTTACTTTCCACAGAGGCGGAGCGCGCACACAAAAATATAAGAAGCCTCACTACAAAGTATATATTTGCTCTAGAACGGCTGTTGAACTTGGCTGGTCAGTGACTCAGTGGTAGATGATCCAGACAGCCATACAAGTATTGACATAATTTGAACACATTTTCTTTCTCATTTGACATTGAAACCTAGATAAAATTGATATTAATGCATTAGATTTACTGAATCGTTGAACAAAAATTAATTAGATGATAATAATAATAATATTTGAAAATTAAGGATGCACACTGACTTAAACTTGATCCTTAATAGATCCGTCCCTACACTTGGTTTCTAAACTCTTATTTGCACAAACTGGTCCTTAGTCATTCTTTCAACTTTCTTTGTCTTTTTCGCAAAATAATCTAGTCCTTTTATTTGTCATTTGACTCATTTCAAAGAATTCAAATTTTCTTGAACTTTCAAAACTAAGCTGGCAAGTAAATTTTTTTAAAAAATTTAGTACTTTTGAAAGTTCAAAGCCAACTCTTATTTTTATTAAAAGAAATCAGTTTTTTTGCAAATGAAAATTTAAAGACATGTCGGTATTTAGAAAAATTTAGGATAAAAAATCTGAATTTTTACGTTCTTTAATCGCATGTGATTTGTCTAATTGTCTTATTGCGCGGGACCCAACTCAAGTGCATCGTCAAGTAAGATTTGTCTTATGGTCTCTTTTTAGTTTAGCCTTTTATATATCTTTCTAAGTCTATCAATTAGATCCGATGTCCCCGTATTGGATTTTGATGAGGCGTATCTTACTTGCAAAGCAAAAGAATGTTGCTTTATTATTCTTTTCTCCATCCTTATACTATTTAAGTTTAACCACATGTCACAAGGGGATTGCTAGTAGTATAGGCGGTTTGATGTATGAGTTCTTACTCTAATACTGAGATAACAAAATAATTGCTCTACAGTTTCAACTTTCAAGCTCTTCAACTGTATGAGAATTACCAAATTACTTTAACATCCTATATATAGAATTTCGGTGTTGCATATGCATTGCTAACGGAACACTAAACTTTGTGACGAGTCCAGGTGTGCCACATAAAATCCGAAGGTGGTATCTTTCCTTCTCATTTTGGTCCACAGAATATACTTCCTGGCTCCAGCACAACGCACTCTAACAAGGACGTCAGTGGAACGGGTCCAATCGTACTCCAGGAAAGAGAAAGACAGATATACTATTCTATACTTTTGCTGTGCTTTTTGATCAATTGTGGCCTGGGGCACTGCATCTGCAATCACTCAAACAGAGCAATGTAAGCGGTTGAGTCCATCCACTTTGAAGACAACAACCTCTTTCCCCTATTCATCCTAGACCATATATGGCTCAACATGACTCAGCATTTGAGCCCCACAATTTTTGACATGTGCACACCCAAACATCATATCCTGTTTTTTTCTTTTGCATCTTTCCAATACTTAATGCTTAATAGTTATCATATAATAATAGCTTATATGCTAAGCATTGTAACAAAATCTCTTATAAGCTCCCTACTTTTACGTGTTGGTCGTGTTTATTTTTTGAGGAAGGTTACGCTACTAATATTTTGTTATTAAGTTACGCTACCAATATTTTGGTTACCTCCAAATGCCAACATTTTGTTATTAAGTTATTTTTTTAATTTTAAAATTCAAACGTTAAATCCAAACTGTTGATCTTATTTAGTTTAACGGGCGATGCGTTTTTATATAAGTTTTACAAATTTTGGAATTTATTTGATACTCGATTAATAGATAGAAAAACAAACGGACCTTGTAAACTATGATAAATTCGTTCTAATACGTTCATGTTTTAGCCTTTGATTGAGTATCAAATAAACTCTAAAATTTACAAAACTTATATGAAAATGCATCACTCCTTAAACTAAATAAGATCAACGGATGGATTTAACGTTTGAATTTTAAAATTTTAAAAAATAACTTAATAGCAAAATATTGACATTTGGGGACAACCAAAATGTTGATAGCAGAACCCTCCTTTTATTTTTTTTTTCTGTAGAAATCATACACCTCCACAACATTTGACCATGCATTAAAAAGACGGTCGATAGGGATAATCTTTATTTTTAAAAAATAGTTATCAAAATAATAATAAAATTATTAATTATAATTTTGATAGTTTGTTTGTCAAATTGATGCAATTTGAAAATTAATTGGCCTCCCGAAAAATATTGACAAAACTAAAATTATTAATTAAGTTTTTTTTCCATATAATTCAATACATAACTAATCAATACATAAAATTTAATATCCAACATACCTAACCTATAATAATTTTTTTATAATTTTACATTTTAAAATATAAAAGCAGTTTAATCGAGGGTCATAATTATTAAAACAATTAATTTATCGTCAATATAACATATATATTCCGTCATTAATTTAGGAGCTTCTATACTATCTCGCATTCTCGCTCTTTTATTAAATGATTAAAAAAAATTATATCGTGTGCGTATGGAATCTTCAGTTTACGATTTTAAATATTATCTTAGTACTCTACAGGCCTACACTTGAGTTACATCCTAGTAGAAGTTGTGAATTGCAATTTGTTTTTCCAGACAACTCTCACATACAAAAAAATGGAACACTCTTTACTGGTAAAATATTCGTGCATTTATTGTATACTATTAATGATTTCGGACTATGCTATTAAAGCAAAACACTTCATACGAGATGAACCCCCTCTTTTATTTGAATGCGTCAACCCAACTGTGTCTGTGCAACACTTGCTGCTTCTTTACAAGTGCGCTTATTGTTAGCAATTTAGCATGAACACAAAGACGTACACTTGCGAAGGTTCACTGTTTTTGCCCTTCTTAGAAAGCTATTAGTGAAAGTAATTTGGTTGCAAATTACTGTCCTAGTTGGACAATTTGTTCTTTGACTGTCCTTGTCAGACCAGTTTTCTACGGGCATCAATTGTTGCATAAGTCAACAGTCAATTTAGTAGATGGAATGATTGAATCATGCATCATCACTCAATGCAAGACCACTTGAGACCACTCAAGTCTCAAGTCAATGCTAGCTTGACTAGTGAGGATGCCTTCAGCCATTTGAGTTCCATCAATGAGAATCTGGTTGGAAATCCTTATTTTACTTCTTTTAAATAAATAAACATTATAAAGATTATGATCCAAATCTGCGCTTGTCATCACATAATATTCCCTTAAGAATGTAATAGGTGCGTTGGGTTTTGACAGGCCAGGATCTAATGTGGCACGGATCTATTTTACTTATGTATTGTATTTAGCTTCTATAAACTCATCCTTTGAAGTTTGAACACCTCCGTCGCTTTTTGATGCAGTGAAAAGTTTACTTATTTATTGCAATGCTCACTTACTTATTGTGCTAATAGCCGCTGGTCAATTTCATTTAAATCACAATTATTGACAGTTGACAAATATTAATTGCATTGATCTTACAAACTCATTTTTTGAGTCTTAAAAGATGAATAGTTAATTATTATACAATATATATTTTAATATTGGGCACTGCAAAGTTGAGTATTTTACTATGAAAACACACTAATTCATGAATCATGATATAATAACTTCTTATATTATTAAGTTTGACCAAAATATACTAAAAAGGAAATTAAAACAAAATAATAATTACCTGATTGGTGAAGCCAAGACCGACACCTAGCAAAACCCGTCCCAGTATCAACATGTACACGTTAACGGCAGCGCCACCAAATGCCGATCCAGCAAGAAAGACAGTTCCACCAATCAGCATTGACGCTCTTCGGCCAAGCGTCCTGGTGACCTTTGATGCGAAAAACGCAGCAATGAGGCCAGCAATGTAGAGCGAAGAGGTAAACACCATCAGCAGCTGGCTGTCGAATCTGCAATAGTTGCTTATTTTGTTGTCTTCTCGCATTTTCTGGTACACGTCTGGGAAGAATCGTTTTAGGAAAGACTCCATCGAGGTCACACCACCTATATTCAGGAGTAAATAATTATAATTAATTATTATAATAATTGTTATTGCAATTATAATTACAACAATAATAATAATAATAATTGTCGTCACTAATATTATTTATCATTACCTTTATTAGTTGTTCTTTTGGTTTGTGTTGACGTCTGTTGATTTCAGACAAATATATTATGAATATTTCTAGAAAAGCATATAAGACAAAACTTTTTTCTTGCAGATGTACACATCCTTTTTAGAAATGGCGAAAATAAATAAATAATAAACAAAATCCATGCCCCATCATTTGTCTGGACTTGCTCGGATTTGTCCAGACTTAGTATATGTGTATTATTCATTATAAAATATTTTGCATATTTTATATAGTTTTTATATATATCATAAATGTAGTATTGAGTACAAACTCAAAATCACATTCCCCTTTTTGACCAATTATTTTTCTATTAACTATTGTCAAGCCTCAAGGTATATATTTTAAATAATCACATAAAGTTGGCATGTATATGTTCATATTGAAATTAAATTATGAAAACACAATTTAAAAATGGAAAAATCTTATTAAAATTATAAAATCAAATTGCTAATAATTCAACGAGCATGAGGAAAATTTCCGATAATTTGAATGACTTAAAAACCGGACCGAAGATTTGAAATGACTCACAAAATTCCAGGTGGAGTTGTTACAGAAGAACCCCCATTAATTGCCACTTGTAAGACTCATTTGTAATTTGAATAGCAAATCCTTAATGCAATATACTTTTTTCTCTCAACAAAAATATTCAAGGAAAACTCATCAAATGTAATTTTATTGACATACAAATAATAGAAATACTGACTCTAATAAACTGGTGTTAAATCACCATCCAGTAAAGTATAAATGATATAATTAGATTAAACTTAAGCTAAGCAAGCACAACTATTTCATCCTAGAAGGGCAATGATAAAAAAATCTAAACCAAATTGATTTGATGCCATTATTCAGAAGGTTGATTGGTTGAATATTATGGGACCACTCTGTATCTACTTATAGAGGCAGTTAGACACAGTCAACTGTATTACCAACAAAATAGTAATATAATGAGCCAAGTACCAGAATGTATACAGATACTATTTTTAAAGTACTATGTGCGAAATATCTCCCCTTCTCCACATAAAGTCATAAATACAAACTGCTTTCCAGTTCACTCCCATTTCATTTTCATGTGACTCACTGCACGACTGCACCCTGGGCCCATATCCTATTTTGGCGAATCCACCTTCTCTCCCTTACTTTCTCAACTGGAAATGTCCAGTATATTCCAGTTAGCATCACAGAATTCTCATTCCCAACCGTCCCTGGTCCTCCTACGAACTGTTTTTTTCTACATTTTGTAACGAGGGATGGGAAGAATAATTACCTGAGATGCCGAGGTCATAACCGAAAAGAATACCACCGCTTCCGGCCACGATGCAAGAGAGAACGACGAAAGCGGTGACTCTACCATTGTAACCTCCGGTGACTGGACCTCCTTCCACCACGAAACCTCCCGCCATTGATTGAATTGATCACTCTTAATTGGAAGAGAGAGAGTGAGAGAGAGAGAGAGAGACGAACAGAGAGGTGTGGAGTTGGGGTTATATATGTGGTGTGATAGAGAAATTTTAGAATTGATGTGTTAAATAGAGTTTAGAGAATGGTCGACGTGGATTCCTTCGCTCAATGCCAGATTTCATAATGAAGAGAGAGAGAGAGAGAGAGAGGAGGTTTGATTGTATTTGTATACGGCCGGGCTGTAAAAAAAACAAAGTGAAGGGGTAAGTTAACAAATAAAGGACAATGAGGGGCTTATTTGAAAATTATCCGAGCTGATGTGGATGTTGTCGTTATCTCCAGTCTGGGTTGTGATCTGTCTCAACTCTCAGGGGGGGGGGGGGGGGGGGGGGGGGGGTTTGGAAGGAAATGGTGGGGGCTTTAAATTTTAGCACTTTGCTTCAAGTTCAAATTTCATTTCATAGAGGGGAAATAAATAATAAAAGTATAAAACACATTCATGCTCATGTCTATAAGCACTTGTGCCTATGGCCTATCTCTTTAGGCTCAAACCTTCCCTAAATGACAGTATAATGTCTTTATTCTTTCCTTAATTGATTAATTTTCTTGCTTTCTTCTTTGTTTTCCCTCCAAATTTGGAAACGCAATCATTTTGATATGAAATTTTACAGGTGAATGTCTCTTGATTTGAGTGGCCTTTGGTTTGCAACCGCTCTAATGTTTTACCTGTAAATTTAAGCACAAACCGCTCTAATGTTTTACCTGAAAATATTTATCTTGTATTACAAATTAATGAGAATTTTGAATAATTTTTCCTAATCGGCCTAGTGGTAAGTTCTCGTTCTATTATAATTAATTAATTATGATGATACTTTAATTTTCCCTAAACAGAAGAATTTCAGCTCACATTTTCAGTACATTTAAGTGAAGAACTGTATGATAATTGGAAAATCTTTTCATTATTAGTCATTCATCTCCCTTCTCGAAAATTTATGAAGTAGGGATATGGATTTTTGTTTTCCAATTTATGAATCATAAATAGCATTGAACAAAATAAAAGAAACGAAGAAGGAACGAGCTTTAAATACTATTGTTGGATAGAAAGAAATCAGCTATACTCCTAAAGGATCAAAAAAGGAAAAACAAACAGGAAATAAGTTTTGGATTATCTATGCATTTGGTGGACACTCTGTCTGTCTCAACTAACTGAGACCTACATGATGTTGCTAAATTGTATCAATGAATCATTTCTGAATTCTGATATGTGAATTAAAATTAACTCATATTTTTGTTTGTCTTTTTTTGGGCTCAAGGACGCTTAAAATCTTGTCAATGTATTAAAATATCCATTAATATTGATGTAGAGAAGGCAACTCAAATTACCATTAATTCTGAGAAAAGCCTAGCTAGTTAGTTCATCCAAGCAGATTGCTCCTACATGAAATGCCTTTACCTAATAATCATTGTTTTTTTTACGTTATTAGGTATATCACGCTGCATGTATTTCTATCATACTATGTGAAGCTCACATGGTTCGCACATCGCAAATCAAGCACATTGATTTGCCGTCGTCATCAAGAATTGGGATTCATATAAAGTACATGTAATTTTGTTTATTGAAGCGTACAAAACTCACAGGATTCATAGAAATAGCATGGTTTTATCTTATATAACAGAAAGTTTAGCATATAACGATGAAATTGCATGTTTTATTTGCTCTGATTTACTGGTTATACCATCAAGGCATTAACTAGACTTTCGGACCAAGTCATTTTCTGAAATCCCATTTTGAGCTGAAAAACCAAAGATTTCCAAGACGATTCTCCAATTATGTATAGAAGTCAAGTTCTTGGAAATTCACTGCATAGATAATTGCCAGTTGGGACCCCAAAAAGCAGAAATGCACATATAATACTATGGAAAAAGAAATGAGTAATGAGAAAAAGAGAAGATAAAAAGTTGATGTGACCAATGGATGGACAAGAAAAAAGAGAGACGGTAAGGAACAAATTGTTAAAATTATATCAGCTACTCAATATCAGAAAATTTGCTCTTATCACGATTTTGAATAGCTTTACCATGTTATATATCTTACTTGGCATATTTGAGTTATAGAACAATGTAACGTATATTAAAATTTGAGTGAAATCTATTTTGCATGATCTCTAGTATTAATTGCCAGCTTAACACTACAAAAAAGATCCCCAATCGATTAACACAATGCGTAGAAGATGCTACATTCCTACTGGTACCACAATCTATCTTTAGTTGGAATATTCTGTCATATCCAGGAAAGCTCTTGTGATGTCTCTCTCTCTCTTTGTTTTAAAAAAAAGTGAATGCACCGAACAGAGAGAGACAACCGATGACAATGTAGCATCGAGACAAAAATAGACCTGAAATGCGATTATTTCCCCTGGTATAGATTGTAAAAATATTTTTATTAAAAAAAAAAGATAATGATAGAACTTGTTTTTTGTTAATTAGCCAGGCAGTCAGACCATGCCAGCAGAGTGGGGAAATATACCAGAAGTACTGATTTTAATGTGTAGGTAGCCTATCAAAATCTGATGTATGGCAATAAATGAAACCCTTAATACTCGTTAATTAACCATAACACATGCTAACTTGATTGCCTATTGCTATCATTTGCAATTTGACATTAGATGTGTCATTGCAGCACCTAACTTATATTAAGAAGTTGCAATCATTATCAAAGTTGTTTCCTGATTAATGTACCACAACACAAGTTTGAAAACGGCAACATTGGATTTATGTCCAGTACCTGTAGGTATCAGGCGCCATGCTACTTACATAAATCACTTGGCATCGTTAAAAATGGCCTTAAATTTTTCTGTTGCAATAGGTTGTTCTTTTTACTTTCAAGGTGCCAATTGCAACAATGAGAGTTCAGTAAAGCCAATTTTAGTGGAGTTGAACTGTTGAACAGAACAAAAAGGTTCATTACAGAAATGTGAACTGGTTAATTTAAGATTGGCTCCAGTGGAAGCTTAATCGAACATCGTAGATTCTTCTTGTTTTTCGTTGGTTTTTTTTTTTTTTTTTTTGGGGGGGGAGTATTTTCTCTCGAGCAAAACTGTACTTAAATCCACAATCTGGGGAAACCTACAACTGCTATATGCTGATAGTACACATAAGACTCAAGTGTGGTTTCTAAATATTGGTTTGAGGGGTGTCAGTAGGGATGAAAAAGGTGCAGATAAACTCCGCACCAAACCGCATCCGAATCCGAAAAATGTGCTTAATATCCGAACCGTATCTGTATCTAAACATATCTGTATCCGAATTCGTATCCGACAAAAAAATATGGATGCCAATATGGTTTCACTACTATCCGATCCGTATCCGTATCCGACAAAAAAATTCGTTATCCGATCCGTATTTGGTCTTTATCCGAATCATTTTCACCCTTAATTAAATCAATGACACAAGATGATTAACCTAATTGCTCTTCAAGTGCTATAGAAAAGACTTTTGATTTGATAAACTAAGCTTTTATTAGTTGGATTGGCTTTTAATAACATTTTGACTACACTAATAACATAATATGATGATAATATAAAATTAATTATTTATTTTTTTCTTAATTTATATATATTTGTTTTAATATCTAAAATATATCCGCATTCGTATCTGTATCCTGCAATATCCGATTCGTATTCGTATCCATTTATCATCCGACTCATATCCGTGTCCGAACATAACCGTATTCATATCCGTATCCGAAAAAAATATGAATACGGATATGATATGACCACTATCCGAACCGTATCCAATCCGTTTTCATCCCTAGGTATCAGAATGAATAAATAACGACAAAATCAATAACAACAAAAAATATAGATCATTGGAAGTTGCCTCAGGCAGTCAACAAAAGTCTCCCTGTGTCCCTCAAATCAGTCCCTCTCAACAAAACGGAAATCTAATTTTAGGGGTTAATGTGGAAAAAATCACAAGTCATTTGTCAGTAAATAAACAATAAGGATTTAACTATGTATTCCTAAGAAAACAAAATTACAGCTACCTAAAAGGAGGAAAAAATACTAAAGGCTATAAATCACAAACATTATTCTTTCTCATAAGCTCTATGCTCTCTGCAATGGTTGAACCGGCAGTTCCTACAAACCCCAAAGAAGCACAACTACAAACGGACTGCTCTACATACAGCAACACATCTGGCAAATAACTGCCTAGCTCACAACTTCCCTGTGCACCCTGTACATCCAAATTTCTTGGAAAGAAACCAGATTTGATTCCCATTTCTGCTTTCCTAACACCTTTTGCAGCACCCACCACCAAATCATCCCTTTCATCCAAAGTATATACTTTGTACTTTTTGTCTCTATCTATTTCTTCTAGATATGTCCTAGTCCAGTTCTCTTTTGGTAGGTCCGTCATGATGAATATGTCGATTGTACCGGAAATGGTACTATCCTGATTTAGAGTTTTTAGCTTATCTTTGAGGGCAGAGAAGGTACCCTTCCAGTGGTTCTTGAATTGGCCATCTAACAGCCTCAATTGGGCACACAGAAATGGCCCTTTTATCTTTTTTATGGCAAATTCTCTTCCTGCTCGCATGATTTCCGATACAAAAGGGAGGAATTCAATTTTTTTGATCAAATTCTTAATCTTCAAATCAGCAGAAGATGCATGGATATCAATGTACAGTTGTGAACCCTTGTATGGTGCTGAGAAAACAGTGCCAAAAGCTAATACTGAAGCCCTGTCAGCTACTGTACCTGGTCCAAGAGACCGGTACACATCTTTCCGAGTACGAACATATGATATATTTTTCTTTTTCTTCAAACTTTCATCAGGTTGGAAAGAGTCTAATTCTTCGTCAGCGTTCTGCTGGTATGACCAAACAGTGGTTCTACAGTCTTCTTCTACAGTGTATATGCATTTGCCAGTACCCTTGATAGTGTCTAATCCTGATATTAGAGATCTACACTGGTCAGATAAATCTGAAACAGGTTTAATTGTAGAAAGAGAACAGCACATGCTAGAGAGGCATGCCTTTTTTATATCTTGGCCACACCAAATCGATGCGAAAACCCTAAAATCAATTGTTCTAACCATGGATGCTGTGACTGAAGATATATCAATAATGTCAGCCATTGACACATACCTGTAATATACATTACAAAAAAAAGGTCAACATTTGTCAACAAAATAAAATCAAGTTCTTTGATGAGGATATTTTTCACATTTTGGATTTTTGCAAGAGACAACATGATATTGTTTCCCAGTTGAATGAAATGGCTCCCTGATCTCTTCATTTCACTTTCCCCTGCCTTTTCATTTCTTTAATTATTTTTTTCTCTTTTTTAATATTTTCTCCAGTATAAATGTTTCTTACAATAATACAAGCACCAACAATATTATTTGAGACATGCTGGATACAGCTAGATATTAAGCATTAAATGCTAATTTGCCAGTAAAATAGTATTTCTTCTAGATCTAATAGTTTACTAATTGAACCCTTGACAGTGACCTTCTCAATAACATTTCTCATATAAAACTGTTGCAATTAGAATTAAGTACTAATATATTGGTATTAAAATTACAAGTACGTCTTGTACCATCATGTACTAACTACATTTCAACATGGTTTTGACTAGTAGTGTGAACCATTTACGTTCTCAAGTTGACATTCCACAAGCCATCTCATCGGTCACGCACTTCCATCAAATAAAGAATCTAAAATATGGATACAGATAATGATGCTACTCAAAAATTAAAGTGTACCGCACTATTGATGAAAGCGAATGCTACCAACTACATAAACTTTGTTTTCCCCCTTTTTTGAAAAAAAGGCAGTTTTCCACTTTATCTAGGACCATCGATGGATAATAGCGGCTTTATAAGGGCATTTCTACACTGCTTTTATTATTTATTATAAAGATCAACTTAATGGTGCACTAATTGTTACAATCGCTTAACTGTATAATAATTGATGAAAGAACTTGAAATGAAAAAGTAACAAAGCAATAATATTATTTCCAAACATAGCTACTACCAACTGTGACCCAACAGTACTTAAACTGTTGATGCTGAACTCTACTAATGTATATATTGATTTGTTAAATCACAAAAGAAAACTTTGTCAAATTATTAGCTGTCTGTGCAAAGAAAAGATCGAAAATACTGGTTATTTCAACGAGAACATATTTTCAGGAACCAACACACACATTGATTATTCTGTTCATTTACTTATCTATTACATTATTTGTAAGAAAATTTTACTATTGCTCAGTGAATATTTCCTGATACACACAAAAAATGCTATCAACAGTTAACATTTTTAATAGAGTCTAATTTTAAAATCCAAACATAATGTAGAGAGAGAGAGGCATTATGAACTGCATTCTTTAAACAAAAGCAAAGACCTTATGAAGTAATGCTATACTGTGCTGGTTTACATGGTACAGGCCCTTCCTAAATAAGAAAAGAATCCCAGAAAAAAATTCACCCTCAGTGCACCAGTAACCTCTCCTAAGAACTTAACACCCAAATCTGCCCCTCAAACCTTCAATCTTGCAGTCAAAAATCAATTTACCATTAGAAAAGCAAAGAAGACTATATATACTCACTTTATTTGTCAAAATGGTGATAATTTATTATCTTCATCCGCGCTTTAATTATTGTTTATCCCACTTTAAACTACATTTAACTCCAATAGAAAAGACATGTAATAGTATTTATACCCAATCATACAAAAACTTCACCTCTGATCCCTGACAAGCTCCGTGATATGGTCCCACACGGTGGCGCGCAGAGTGGCGGGCTTAGAAACCCTAAACTTGGGGCAGCTTCCGAGCGCAACAGCATGGTGGTCGAGCGCAGGTGGTACAATCACAGTCCGATTTAGAATGGCGCCGATCAGAAGCGCGTTTTTGAGCTCTCCGACCTGGTTGGTGAATCCACTGTGGGGAGCGTACCAGAGGAAGCGCTCGTCGGAGAGGGAGAGGCGGGAGCAGAGCGATGTGGAGGGAAGAGGAGAAGAGGAGAAAGAGGTGAAAGGGGAGAGGTAGAGAAGGAGGAGGAGAGAGAGAGGGAGAGAAATGAGGAGGTAGAGGAGTGGCTTGGATCTCGGCGTCGGCGGGCGGGTTCGCCACCGCCGACCGCCGCCGCCGCCTGGCCAGTCCATTTATGTTTGGGTTCTTATCGTAAGATTTTGCGTTGGTTTGGTTAATAATTGGAGCGTCTAGTCGGAACAAGTGTGAGCATGGATCAACAAATCCATTGGAAACTTGGAAGTTGGATCCATGGGCCATGGATCTATTCCGGATCAACCCACATGATAGAGATTTGTTTTTCCATAAGTAAATTATAGATTAGATAATCCGACGTTGGTATGTAACGGAGCTGTGTTAGTGTAAAAGTGGGCAGGAAATGAGTCATGTTGTATTTGAGTTTGAGTTGTTCACGAAAGGTTTCAACAAATTAATTCTTTTTATTATTTTTTTCTCCTAGCTGATCGTCGTTTGTGTTTTGGACATAATTTTAGCACTTATTCAAATAATTTTGTAAAAAAAATAACATTTTATTTTTGTCCAGTGACAAAAAGCAAGCATGTTCGAAATCGAATAAGGAATTTTTTATAGACATTTAATTTAAAATTTTCAATAAACCCAATTAACTCCAAAAAAAATTTAATCAAAAGACTCCTAGATAAAAAAAAAAAATATCAAGCATTTCATAATAAAGCATATTATTCCAACTATACACAATTATCTATCATGTCTTATGTTGGAGTTATGTCCTAGAAGTCAATAGTTTAATGAATTAAATTTTAGTTTATGTTATTGATAATATTTGATCCTTTATTCATAGAGTTTATTATTGACAGATCATTCAGATTGAAGATCTGAATTGTAGATCTTTGTAGATCATTCATTAGAATGACAATAATAAACTCAAATTGTTCATAATCTTAATAATTAACAAGAAACATTAATTATCGAATAAGATTAGTATGCAAGTTAAGTGATGATTAAGTTCTACAAATCATAGATAAGGAGTTACCAACTTAATTGCATATGTGTATGTTACTGGAACATAGCACATGACTTGACCCAATGAAATAAATATATAGATTGTGTTATGTGTCATTATTTATTTCATATGAGTTTGATTTTAAATTTGAGATGATTCAACTTTTTCACATGAGGATAGGTTCAATAAATATCGTCTAACGTTGATTCATGATAAGGACTGCTATACGGACTTTATTTATGTTCTCTTGAATTGTGCGAAAAAAAATTGTTCATCAAGAAAATCATATGTCCCTCATTAGTATATCTAATGAGTGATGATATCGGTTGGGCCCCTTGATGGAGTTGGATCGTATGCGCGCAAACTAGACTATCAATTCTAGATCAAGAAATGTATAATCTGCAAGAATGACACATTCCTATCTTTGATTACACAGTGATATCATGTGACATAAGAATCAAAATGAGGAAATACTTTATTTCTTATGCAAGATTGAAATACTATAAAAGTATAGTATTTGTTTATATTAATTGGGAATCATAACGTGTTGCTGGATACCGCTTATAATTATTAAAAATAAATAATGATTTAATTCCATGACCAACATAATATAAATCCTCTAGGGTCACACAAATAAAGCTTTAACCAAATGGTGCATTATTTAGTTTATTTGCATTGGAGAATGCAATATATGATAAGTTAATTAATTAATTATATACCGTTGCGAACCGTTATAATTAATTGAATCAAAGTGATCATATGAAACTTAATTAATGCATATGCTAATACAATAATAATTATCAATAAGTTGATAATTTAGTTCAACAATATTTAATATAAATTATCGGAATTATATTGAATATATAGGCTTTGATTTAATAAGTCTAATTGAGCCCTAATTGAAAGCAACTTGAGAAGACAATTAATAAATGAATTAATTGACTAATAATACATGTGATGTAGCCCATTTAGGCTTTGTTTATGGCTGGTTTTAGAGGGACAAAATTATCTTTTAATCATTGGTTAATTGAAAGGACTCATTAGTGTGTTATATGAAGGGACTCAAGGAGAAACAAAGGGACATGACTTTTCACTTTCTCCTATCTCTCTTCCTCTCCCAATTAGAACGAAATTACAAGGAGAAAAAGTAATTTTTCTGTCATGTTATTGTTCATTCTCAAATTAATTTAGGTGCTCATGTGTTGAGCAATAATTTTTTGTTATTAATTGTTGATTAATCGAAGAAGAAAACAAGTATTACCTTCATCCTGAAATTTGCTAGCACAAATTATTAGGATTTGGTTAATCATTTTGGTGGACTCAAGAACAAAGAGTAGGAGGTGTTGGAGAGCACGCCACCGATTCCAAAGCCTTGGTCGAGCCTCTTCGTTGCGATACGAAGAGAGGTACAATCCGTTTTTTCTATCTCTTGCACTAATTTGTCTCTCCACTAGATTCTCTTCTTGTGCTTGATGTTTAATTATATTAAATACGATTTAAAATTAAAAGAAGCACAAAACTAAGTTCCTTCATCTTATACATAATTAACGAAATGTAAGACCTCATAACAGACAATGCAAGTAAGAAAATTATATTTCGATGTAGTTTAATTTTTGAATTTGGATAGATTAATTGCAAAAATATAGAGTAAAAAAAACAAACTTGTTCATGTATTATATCTAGAGTAATGATCATTTTTGTGAGAACGTTGACTCTGATACTCCAACATTATATCAGATCTTATTGGAAATTATAGTAACATCAAAATTAATTGCTACGGTATTTTGGTATCAAAGAAAAATTTCATGCATAACATATTTTTGTTCTCGTGATAGATTTCAGTTTAGTAACATGAAAATGAATTTTTCAATTTCATATATAATATAATATGTTTTACCATATTTAATTTTTTATTAAATTATTAATTATTATTACAAAAAATTTTAGCTTATCTCAAGAATTGATTATTATATTGGAGGATGAGCTCGATATTAGTGGTGATCTTTTGTGGAAATGTGGCAAAATAAAAATGAAGACTCGAGATGGTAGATTTAGTGAAAATTAATTTTTTCTGAAGCTAGAAGGTTACATAACTGTCTTGTCTCAAATCAGCCACCCCAATATACTAAAGTTAAGGTTCCATATCAAATTTGAAGACAAGTTTTCTTATGTTTCACTTGGGCGTGAAACGAAATACCAATTGGTTGATATCGACAATAGTTTATTATTTGAAAGGAATTCCAAATTTATTGAGCTCATAGATTTGGCATGCTTTTTTTTAAAGTTTGACATGCAAATTCTTTATCTTTGTTTACTGATTATAAATTTTCTTTCATATATATAACATGCTACAAAGAAATGATTTAATTAAATAAATTCTATTCTTTAGAGAATTGTCTGAAATTGATCATCTTTTTGAAAATAAAAACTCTGATCTGCTATTAAGCGAAGGTCATATTTTGTGACCCACCATGATCAGGGTTTTGACAGAACCAACCGAAAATTTTATTTTCTCTTTTGCTATTAAATTACTTTGTTAGTTATAGTTATTAACTATTAAAAATAATTGAGTTTGTAATGAATTTGTGTTTTTGTGGAATTATTCTTCTTTAGATTGTAATTATGGAGCTATAGATAGTCAAATTGCAAAATTTATCCTTACAATTCTAAAGCAATATAAGGGTCGTAAGCATGGTGGTGTTTTGGATGATTTTATATGCAAATTAAAACTACAAGATGACTAGCTGCTGGATGATCACGTCATATTTTTGTTGCTAAGCAAATGTGTAGCTTTCATTATCCATGTAAACAATTGTCTCAAAATGGGGTTACACGAAATGGTGTTCGAGGGCGAGACAAGTGAATCAATAGCATTTGTAAAAGAGACTTGCAATAGGATTTTTCATGAGTTGGTAATATCTATGCATAAATATGATACAAATTGATTTTGTTTATGAACAAGAATTCTTTTCTAAGTAAAACCTTTTTGCAGTTCACATCTTGGAGTGATTTTCTGAAGGATGATCATCTTGTCCAATTAGTGGTGTGGTAAAAAACTGCTCTGTTGATGTGGTAACATTTCCCCATCTACAACAATGGGAGGTGACTTTTTAATTTGACTAGTCTAATGTGAAAATATTTAAAATAATGTTAGAAAAACTTTAACTGCCAATATCATATCATATATGAAATAAAGTTAAGTAACAAATTAAATAAACAATGATGTTTACTTGTTTCGACCTTTATTTTAACTTGGTTCTTACTCAATTATGTGTCTTGACTCTTGATGCAAATTTAGCATATTACACTAATATCTTCTTTGCTATTGTTGGTGTATGACTATTGTTGTACTTGTGCAATCTAACTAAATCGGTTTTAACAAATCCGATAAAACTGATAAAAACAATTTTGTATCAATTTCATTGTTCAATTTTGGAATTCTAATCTTTAGTTTTCAAGATAGAGAAGAGTGCAACAACTATTCTTGCATAATTCTTGCTTCGTTTTTTTGATCAATGAAAAATGGTCATTTAGGATTATTTTTCTAGAGTTAACTTCAGGGTTTTTAAGTTTCGAGGGCTTCGTGACGCTTTCTTTTGTTTGTTATTTCAGTATAGTATAACTTTTTTATCATTTCTTTTTTAGTTTCATGTTTTAACTATATTTGTTTGTTTTTTTTCCTGTCTTTCTAGTTTCCTTTTGCATTTTTATAAGAGATGCTGATGACCAAGACCAGGTAGATGCCACGCCTATGATTTTGATAAACAGCATGCAGATGAGGACCAACTCGATCGTACAATTTTTTACGCAGATGGTCAGTCCAAAATGGTGTTCGTCTAATATGTATTCATCTAACTTGACCTGTGATTATTGTGCAATCAATAGAGTACATACAGTAATGATGTCGCCATATTGCACTTTGAGACCTTTTCCTGTCAACAACCTATATAAAAAAATTTTCTTATAAACTATCTGCTTTGATATCTGAAAAAAAGATATGCTTTCAATCCCAACTATAGATGGCATGAACTCTGATGGCATTATAAGAAATACTGAAGCACTACTACTTTGAAAGAATGACCACCTCCTCCCATTTATTCTACTTGCGCTCGCAAGCTTGAACTCTGATGGCATGACCTTCTCTAAAAACTGTTGAGAAGGGTTGCTCGAGGAGTGTGTACATATCATAATCTATTGACAAAACATCAGAGATAGAGATTAACCACATGAACAGAAAAGGTGCTAGTTTTCATGATTAGCAGAAAAGCTCCCTTCAATGATATAAAAGAGTCCTTACCATGTCAGTGGATCCACAATATTAAGTTTATAACAAATGTGAAAATGATTCAATACAGCAGATGACCACTGCTGTACTGATATCCACAGTTGATTCGTAAAACAGAGAGAACAAGAAGGCCCAAGAAACAGTTGTCCATCTTGATCTATGACAAATCTCAGCTATCCAATCTGATTTGAACGCACGATCAATTGTGATAACTGGCTGATGGAAAACAAACTTAGCATGTTCATGAACATTATACAAAACTTGTGCCGCTGATTATGTAATCTGTTTGTGGAGGGAGTTGATTGGAGGAAGACCTCAATTTTGACACCCAATTAACTTGAGTCAAATAAGCTTGAACTTCAACAAAAACTTGAAATAAGAAACAAATGTAATTCATGACATGCGTTATTGATTATTTCATATGAGCCTGCAAAGTAAATATTCAACAGTACATTAACGAAGTCTAATTAGCAATGACAATTAATTATCCTCAATACACAGGGAAGGAACTTAGTGTCAGGCAAAGTGGCCAGAGCGCCCCCCCCCCCCCCAAACAACAACAACAAAGCCTTTTGTCCCGAACAAGTTGGGGTAGGCTAGAAAAGAAACCCAACAAAATCAGGAACACTTCATGCACAAAACAATATGGCAAAAACTTAACAGTACATGTTTTCTGAAACTTTATTAGTTTGGCATCTCTAAGCCGATAATTTTCAAGTCAACAGGCTAGTTTTAGAAATTGATACTGTGGTATCATACATTGACCCTTCTAAGATTTGATTCAAGCTTCGTGGTGCTGTATGCATATGCTAACAGTCTACATAGGATCATATAAATTAGTATAATTCACATGAGAAGACTTAATTCTTCACCTAAACATGCCTTGATCAAGTATTTCCCATTTTACCCCATAACTATATATATAAAAAAGAAACCCAAATTATCCTGGAAATTTGAATTCACAAAATGCAAGAGCACAGGACCGAAGTCAGCTATCAGAAACTCTTATGATGTGATGCTACCTTTCTATGCTTTCTCTGACAGGACAGCCCACTGCACCCCGTCTGTACCATTTTTGCTTACGACTTTAAACTCACCTGGCACAGCCTCCCCAGTGGATCCCATGGAGACTTGCCTCTCAAGGACACTATAGCCGCAGTAATCAACCTCAAAAACCTCAGAATCTCTCTCCACAAATGTGACTGAAGCCCCAACTGCTTCCCCTGAATAACAAAAGACAGGTAAGATATGTTATAAATAAAGGCATTCTTATTAACCCCTAAATTTCACAATAAGACCTGAATTTCTAATTACAAAAGAAGCCTGGAAAGAAAGGTCTGATAGTAAATACTTACAGAAATGGTTCAGCCAACAACTAAAAGTTGTACAAGTAAAATGGTACGTTCCACTTCCACACCAGGGTGTTATATAATATACAAAAAAATGGTACAATTACATCATTTGGTATAGCATATTCTATGCATAATTCCATACAAAATTATGCCATGGGAAGATTATTATTTTATTATTCATGGGTGAGTAACAATATTTCCACTGCAATAAAAAGAAAAGGAGAACATTATCACGAACACACCATGGGTAACCAGAAGAATGTTTTCCCTTGGATACATGTTGGCAATAGCTTGAATGATATTATTATATCTGATTCTTGCTTCCTCCACAGTTTCCCCAAATTGTGGCATCTGTTGTCAAACCAACCAAACCAATCAGACAAAATGAGTTGCTGCTCTATCAAGTAATAAATTATGTTTATAACTTGCAAGATAGCTTTGAAAAAAAAAATGAAATGACCTATTTCTCTAGACTCCTAAACAACATCCACAGAGATTGGTTATCTACTCATCTACACATTTTTGTAAAGTGATACTTAGATTTCTAAAAGCTGTCATTATTAAACAATGCATGTAAAACTGAATGGTACTCCTTATGATACTTTCCAGAACAAAATGTTTTTTACTAATGGATTTAATTTGGCATATAAGCATTACTTTCCCACAGCTTGAGGTGCATTTTGTCAAAAAAGTTTCTCTGTAAGTCCAACGATACATACTTCAAAATTTTGAATTATACCTCATCAAGAAGGCGATCATAGTCATGATCGATGGTTCTTTTTGGTAAGCTATCTTCAAGATCACTTATATTGGGAAACCAACTCTCTGTACTTTTCGGCCTGCATCCACTCATTGCTAGTTCATTGAACACCTCACACAACCCATACTCAATCGACATCTGTAAGCAAGAATGAAAACCAGTTAACTTCTATTAAGTTGTTTCAAAGATTAAAACAAAAAAATAAAATAAAATAAAATAAAAAAGCAAGTCAATGTTAACAAGAAATTGCTTACAGGTACTCGATTCACACTTCCACAATGACACTATTATTTGACCACATCTTTAACCTCTATTATTATTCACTGACTAATTTCCCTGTTTGGTATAAGGCTGATTACATTGACCAATTTGAGTGTAACACATTGCAAAACACAAATTATCTCGAATTCGAATACAAAAAAAAAAAAAAACGAAATTTACTATCAAGCAACCTTGACTTTACGCGGATTGATCCGGACGTCTTGACTAGTCTCGATCGTCAAAAGATCGACCTCATCATTGACAACAGCGCACAACGCCGAGACGGCCTCGGCGGCGGTCTGAAGACAGCGGCTGAAAGGAGACACGACGGCGCGCGTGATCGGAAAGCCTATCCGGCGCAGCTTCGTCCCGGTGGACCAGGCGCGCTCGAACCCATCCCTCGCGAGAGGTGGGTCCCAAGGCCTCTCCGCCCGACGAGTCCACAAGTCGTTGAATTGATCGATCCGATCGCCGTGCCTCATCACCACCACTCTTTGTAGCCAATCGGTGTCGCCAGGGATCGCCATTTTTCTTCTACATAGATTGTGGTTTGCGTCTGGTGGTGAGCTGGTGACTCTGATGGATGGTTCTGTTTGGAGCTCGTCAGGTAGGTAGGAGAAGTGATTTTTTAAACACGTAGAAGGGAAGATGAATATATAAAAGATTAAAGCCTAAGGGCCTTAATAAAAAAATGTATAAAAAAGATTAAAAGTCGAGAAAAAACGGTTTAATTTCGTTGCAAAAACCGTGAGCCGGTTTAAGTTTCAACCTGTCTTGGATCTTTACAACAAGTCCCACCAAAAAATTTCTGTTATATTTTTACTTCAAAACATAGGCAGCATCAAACTCTTTCCAATTTTCTCTATTTTTTTTTTGGTACTTTTGAATTAAACTGTACATAGCTATTTTAGGAGCCTAACAATTAAGTCGGACTCGGAAACAAGTTATGGAAGGCCGGTTTGTTTGCCAAACCATTTTCATATTTTGATTCCGCGCACTTGGTCTTTGTGTATCGAGTCAGATAATTGAGGTTAAGTATATCCTAATATATATATTTTTTAATTGTGTACGGTCCAACCTGGTCTTAATTCGTTTAGATGCATTTAATAATTTATTACTGTGGACGCTTCATTACCATCCCTACCTCTTCCCTCAATAAATACACGTTATATCATCTGTAAATGTCAATATTATTTTATGTAAATTGTGAATATAGATAGAAATCTTCTTCTGTAAGTGCATATGTATGAATTCATTATTAAAGGTTTTGAAATAATTACTGAAAAATAGTTCCTAGCATATTCAAATACATATGTATTAATTCTCAAATACTATTTTTCCGCTACATATGAGATAAACCAATGTCACACTACATACGTTTTTTTGTAAAAAATTTTTAAAGGCCTGTAAGTTATTATTTCTGTTTTGGATGTCAAAATTGAACATTTAACGGAATCTTATCCGAAAAATTTGCAGAGTTGGACGAGTACACGATCGTTGGACTCTGTTAGGTTTTGATCAAAATAATTTTTATGCGATATTTCATTTTCTAATCAGGGCATTATAGCAAATTTTTATTGAAGAAAACTCAACATTATATTATAGCCGTTCAAATACATTCAAATTTGATCTACAGCCTTCTCGTACATTAAATTTGCGTAGCTCGATAGACGACCCACTATCAAATCCAATTGAGTAATAAAAGAAATTGAAGGAATAAAATGTATGCCCATAGTTTTGTATTTTGGAACTCTGGATCCCATTTACTGGTTTGGGGACATGGTATTGTGTTAAGCTAAACCATGGAACTGTTGGGTTGTGACACACTCTTAGAATTGTTAGAGCTCCTTGCTAGTTGTTTTCAAACAAATGTATAGCGGATGATCTTCCCACGTCCATCATAAAAGGTACTTGTGCAAAAATGTAATTTGGCATATTGAAAAATGCATAGGATGTTTGTATGATGTTTGTATAGGATATTAAAAAGGTACTTGCAAAGGAACAACTTGAGACTTGAGAGGTTATGGTCGTTATCTCTTGGGTTGAGAAGGAAAATTATTAGCTACTTTATCTATTCTATGATGTTGTATGTGTTAGCAATTTAACGACCTTGAATGCGGAATAAACTAAGATCAATTGATTACCTCCAGTCATGTTGTCACTTGAAAATGGTAGAATAGAATTCCTGTAGAGAATAACACCGAGAACAGCACTACAGAACCGAGCTGCTTCCCATGTCTTGATGATAAACTTCGGGATATCGGTCCTGATCTCGTCTCCCTTCTCCTCTCTGTTCCTCTCAAATGGTGCCTTTAGTTTGAGATAGAGAAAAATAATACTCCAACCACTCTCCGTCAGAATGATAGAGTATATAAAGAAATCTCAATCATTTGATAGATGCAAATCCAAGGATCTATAATTAATGCTGAGATCACATTCTAAAAGGTGCAAATAGATTCATGACCAAATTAATTAAACAATCTGTTTAATTAATTTTTCCGACTTAACTGAGTCACGTCCCATTCGTTTAAACGAAACACGATCGTTCATAAACGATCTGCTCGGAAAAATTCCTTTTTCCGCTCAATATGCGAATTGCACCTTTTCGTTTAAGCGAAATACATCAGCGCTCCAAAATTGTACAACCGATATAATATAATTATTATATCATGCACATAAGATGCCAAAACCAAGTTGCTAATCAAATTATCAATTCCGTTTAAGCACCTTTATGTCACACGTGACTCAATGTATGGTCCTTTACAAATGCAATATATTCAATATAATTTTCATGAGTCTAATTAGGCACCTCATTGGGAAATTATTTAATAATGTAATTTGCACCGTTATATTACAGTATGGGTTAAGAATGAATTGATGAACAGTTTTATTGATGTAATACTAGTTCGTCAAACTTTAGGGTTGATGGTAGAGAGTGTTGTAACAAACTATTTTTTTCGTCTTAATGAAAAGAGTGGTGAGCTGTATTAACTCACTTGTTTCAAAAAAAAAAAGTTTAGAAATGCATATCCCGGAATAGAAAATTTAGTTCCAAAAAAAAAAATTTCACTCTTGGAACCGGCTCGCAAACACATAGGAAAGATAGGATTGGTTTAAGACAATTACAATAATATTATAATGGATGGACAATTTGATTGCGGTATCAAAGTGTATTTTACTGGATTTGTTTAGTTTGCTGATCGAGCGACCGCTATGTACGATTGTAATGTATTGAATTGATAATAAAGACTTAAAATTGTCGAGCCATGAAGTAAAAACAGAAAGGAAAATAATAATGCTTTATCAATTTTGAATATAAATAGAATAAATGAAGGAGAGATACTGTTGTTTGACTGTTACCTAAAAGATACTGTTGTTGAAATAACTTCTCTCTACGGCTTATAGATGGAGCGTAATAATAGGATTTTCAGAGGAGTACACAGAGTTCAGGAAAGCGTGGTCGACTGGATTATGACAGAAACCAACTACCTTAAATTGTCCCGTTAAACTGCACATTGTTTTAATCATTGAATTCGAAGTCCAGATTCTTCATGATAGGCTATAATGAACAGCGTAGTAGGATTCTTTGTAATTTATCAATTACACAAATTATATTAATTATATTTTAGTACAGGATCATTCATAACACTATGCATGATGATAGGTTATAATGTTTATTGATTAGCATTAGTATTATAAAAACACATCTAAAAAAAGAATAGTACTATATAAAGAGTGCATACTGCTATTTTTTATCATTTGAAAAGATGAAATATTGTTAGGTAAAATTTTAGTTGAAACAACCTATTTTAGTATAAATTTTCACCCCTCTTCTGATATCCATCTATAAAAGAATATTAAAATAGTCTATTCAACACAATTTTTTAGTTCTTATTTCGCAGCTGGCATGACGAATCAGACGGGATAAGTTTCTTCTTAATTTTATCGTTCAAAAAATCATTGTCAAATGTCAAAACTGAGTTGATTTATGAAAATCGTAGAAAACTAAAATAAATTTTGGAGAAATGTTTAAAGTATAAGATTGTAAAGGCTATATCGTCTTATGCATTTAAAATTTTTTTATCCAACACTTTTTTCCGATAAAAAAAAAAGTATCCGTCACTTTTTCCACCCGCACAGGTAAATCATTTTTTTTTTTTACTGCAGGATCATTAAATCATAAGTTGATTTTTGGCCGGGATTTTAATTACTCGCGGAAAGATGTCATATGCCGTTCTAAGACAATATACCATAAGTTCATAAGTTACATGAAAAGAAACGATATAAAACTACAAATTTGTTATTCCTGTTTTATTGTGTTAATTATTATGTGGCTCATTCTCCTATAATAATAATAATAATAATTAAGGAGAATAAAAGGATGAAAACGATTTGGTAAAAGAAAGCGTTATTTATATAAAATAAAGATCAAATTTTATTCATAATTACAGTCCACCACAACAAATTAACAAATAAAAAACATCACACGTATCACGCAAAACATACTGGTAAAAGTGCGGTATGGCCAGCCATTCAAGGCTGATACCAACAGGTTCACAACACATCTCATAAGATATGTATTGCATTCATGGATCCCGTAACTAAGTAGAAATTGAACAGACCAAAAGGCTAGTATCGGTTTTTGAAAAACCGATATTAGTATTGGTTTTTCAAAAACCGATATTGCAATACCATTTAAAAATTTTCCGACTATTTTTGAAATATTTTCGAAATTCCAGATTATTTTAATTTTTTTGGGTTCGTTTAATACTTCAATGAACCCTTACCCTGCCACCCTGGTGGGTTCGGCCCATTTCGAACTCCTATTGGGCTCTTTTGGTTGACCCAACAAGTTTTTGAGTTCATATTTAGAAATCCGATGTTTGTAACACCTGGAATGTTTTTCAAATTTTTTGATCTTCTTTTCTTATTTTACATATTTTTAGTTCGAAGCTTTCATGAAATTTGTAATATAATAGCTAGCCCCAGACTTTATTAATTGTAGCGAGATGTGAATATTGGCTTCTAATATATAGGATCTTGGTGAATAGGCCATGTCACCAGCATAAAAAAGCAGCACAAAACTATTAATAAAACCACATAATTACCTAAGAAAAAGAACAAACATTGAAAAACATGCTGTCTAACCATGAAACATCAAAGATTGCCATGAGAGAAAACCGGAAAAAAAGAAAAAAAAAAAAAGCCATCAACGTTTCCACTTCCCACTCCTCTTAGTTCAAACATCTTTAAATTGGTCGTTGACTTAATCTTTTCAGTATTGAAAACCGGAAGCAAATATTCAATCCTGAATTTCTGGATTATCTAACATTTATTTTCATTTTTATGTCTTAATCTTTTCATGTGAGATATCGAATTTAGACAATTCTATATAGGTGAAGCCGATCAGCCTGTGACATCTTTGTATCCAAATCTAATCCACGTAACATCTTTAAGTTGGCCATTGACTTGTCGCTTCTCTTTGATGGGCTCGATGGAGTTTAGACTGTTTAGTTGCGCTCTATGCTCATTTATTTTTTTTTGTCCAATCACCTACTAAATGAGCAAATTCAGACTCTGAAGGAAAATAAATAACACAATTCATCGAAAAGTGTGGTGGCCTGGTAGGTGTTGGAGTAAGAGTTCTGGACACCAATGTTTTAAAAACCGACCCGGCCATCGAACTGGAAGAGCTACTGGTTTGATAGCTCGATTGGTCTGACCGGTCGAACCGGTTTCAAGAACCAGATAACGTCATAATTATGATATAATTATCATTACATTATAAATATTCTAATAAAATAATTACGGTCTAAAATCAAAATAGCAATAGTATTATATAGGGCCATATTGAAGACTCTAGTCCTTTGAAGGGTTTTTGTGTTAAATTGTTTTTAAATATACTATTTTACAAAAATTGCTTTTGAAAAACGAGATTGAATTGACAAATCCAAATCCTGTGGCGCGCGACACAGCGTGTAGCGCGCCACAGACCGTCCGATCAGATCTGGATGGATGAGGGAGCTCCGTGCATGTAACCAGATTGTAAGGCCCAAAAAAATGAACCGTCGAGATCTGATCGGACGGTCCGTGTCGCGCGCCACAGGATTCGGATTGTGAATTGACCGCCCATGACATCATGGCTCACATGCCTCCCTGTGCATTATGTGCGACACGAAACCCAATGCCCTAAATAACAAAACGCAGCAAAAACCAGCGGTCCAGCGCAATACACTACGTCCAAATTGTTGAACCGGCGGGTCCGGTTCGACGGTTTCAGGAAAGATCGGACCGAACCGGCCGGTTCGTACTGGGTCGTTAACACTCGATTTTCTGGGTCAGTTTGGACCGTCCTGGCATCAGGTTCGCGGTTGAACCGGTCGAACCGGCCGGTCCGGTCCGGTTTTCAAAACATTGCTGGACACTGGGCAGATGAGAGCATAAGTTTATTCAAGGCAAAGTACTTTCTATTTTATTAGTGTTCCTTTGCAAAAATTCCTATGTGGCAATTAGTGTTGTCCTTTCATTTCATGGGTTTCTTGAAACTAAAGTAGATATACTTAGCATATATTTAATCCGATGGGATTTTAGATCGTTATAGAGTGATAAATACCAACAATGGCACAGCCGCACAGGTAACGGCATATATCCGTCACACACAAACGGCTGTATGAGCAAAGGTCTTGTTATGCTCAATATTGTTTCTTATTTTATTTTTTTAATTATAATGTTGTAATTCGTATCAAGATCTTTGTTGGTTATTCACCAATATATCAACCACCCAAAAAAGAGTGGGAAAACAATAGAAGATGTTAATTTAATTAATTCTATTTCTATCCGTCATTTAACTCGTCATTACATAAATTTGAGTAAATTTGCAATTATGTTGAACTAAATTATTGTAAGTAATTCTATTTTCATCCATCACTTAACTACTCATAATTGAACACTGAAATGTCAATTCATTATTCATCCAAGTGTTTACTGGCTCTACTTACTCCATGTTGTTAGGAATTTTAAACTTAATTACAATATTGAACACTGAATTTGTTCCGATGAACTAACTATATATCATGCCCCCTTATTTTTTTTTCTGTGAAATTTTTTTTTCCGCACAGAAGCCCTATTAGTACTCCCACTAAGCACTAAACACCTACCACTGCCACTCATCCACCTCTTTTTCTTTTTTTTTTTATTTTTGAAAATTAAACGCCACTTTGCTTTCATTAAGAAAACTAGTCAAGGTACAAAACGAGTCAACGACAATTAAATCCTACTTAAAGCAGAGACAAAAGACCAAGCCATCTCCAGAAAGCAGTACAATGATGAATCCCTATCCGTGCCGCGCGGCAGGTGTCACGTACTAATCCGGACCGTGCGATTTGATCTTGTCGGTTAGATTTTTTCGGGCCTTACAATCTAGTTTTATGCACGGGGCACCCATAATCATTAGATTTAATCTGGACGGTTCGGATTTGCGAGTTGCACGGTGCCACACGGCACTAGATTTGGTTTCGTACAATGATTCATGGTAATTGCTCAGGCACGCCCCACTTGCTCATTCACTCCCCATTTTTTTAAACAATGACCAAATTATCCTTCCTTCAGTGCTAGTACGATAAAACAAGATGTTAGAAGAGAGGACACTTTGATCATTTTTGGAAGTGAATAAGTAATGTGAGCCTACCCTGAGCAATTCCCAATTTCCCATGATTCATTACCCTCCCAAATCCCAACTCCCACTTACTCTTCTGTCTCTCGCCGAAAACAAATAAAAAAGAAAAATAAAAACCTACGATACTTCCTAAAACCCTAAAAACAAAGAAAAAGAAAGAAAACCCCTCTGCATCCTCCCACAAGCCATTACTATCTACAATCCCTCCCAGCATTCCAACCTCTCCAGACTCCAGTCGACCTCTGTCTTGCTTGTGTCTCGATTAGATTTCCAGACTCAAGACCCGGCAACGGTTGGAATTCCTATATACCTACCCCTCCACGTCTCCAGTCGACCTCTTTGTCTTGCTTGTGCCTTGATCAGATTTCCAGATCCAAGACCTGACAGCGGTTCGCTTTCGCCTCTCTCCTCCTCTCGGTTGTTCAAGCAAGGTTTTTTCCCCCAAGGGTAAAATTTTGCTTTCTTTTTTTTTTCTTTTAAACAAAATTAAGCTCAATACCACGCAGGTTCAGGTTGCTCAATAGCCTTTTATTTTCAGTTTTCAGATCTATATCAACCATAAAATTATGCAAACAGAGCGAGAAGGAAAAAAAATAAAATAATAAGAGAGACTGAGAAAAACATTGCAAATTAAGCGTGAGTGAATTGTGTGTGTGCTGTATTGCTTTAACTTTGTTGTTTTGTACCTTTTTAGTTGACAAATAGATGATTCTTGTGTTATATCTTCACCATCTTATAGCGTTTTGATGTAATTTCGAGTAGAAATAAATCTATAGTATATTTTTGTTTGCCTCATCATTTTTATTTTTGTTTTCTTTTTTTTTGTTATAGGGCTGAAAGTTGATGGAATTAATTAAGTAGTCCTGGGCTTCAACATCGCAAGTAAATAAAGGAGTCATAAGAGAATTTGGAAAAGAGAAAGGTAAACACATTAATTTAGGACTTATTTTAAGTACATTAATTCAAATGTGGCTTACTATAGTGTTTTTTTAAATTTATCAAAAAGCTAAATGTCTGATGTCGAAAATTTATAGTTATGTTGTCATGATAATTAAAAACTTTAATGATATCTCTGTTATCTGTTATTTATAAAAGCACTCATAAAAGAGATCGTAACAATTGCACTAGGGGTGGAAACAATCTTTGTATCAACTATAGACCATTAATTTGTGTCTGAAATGCGGTCTAGACATTGATTTTAGATAAAAGATTAGATTTTTTAACAGAAAATGGTCGAAGTTTAAACAATTTACTTTTAGAAAGATATCTACCTATGGGATTTACTTACTGAAAGGGCTATATATCTGGCACAAGCTGTGATGTTGCATCTAAAAAACCAAATGAATACGAGAACAAGATTACAAATTTTGAGGGAGGATGGATGCAACATATCGACAAAAAATTAAATTGATTACGTGAATAAGAAGAAGGGCCTTGCTTACAACGATTCTATGTTCAGTCTTCTTCAGTTTTTAAGAAACATTTATGCTCATCCATATCTGCATCAACGACAGCTAGTAACTACTATAAAATTTGAATCAAGATGCACTCTATAAGTAGTTATTAGTAGAAAATTAAGAAAAGGACAAGTGGCCTTAACAACAAAGAGGATTTGAGAGCTTAATCTCAAAAACAAAAGTTTCAAACTCAAATCATAAATCTTAATTTATCCATGGGTAGGTCATTTATTTCTAATTTATTTTCTTCAATATTAATAGTTGATTTTGTTGTTAGAAGCTGATTTGATATATAACTTGAGGTTGAATCGATGAAATATATTGTGTGATTTTAGGCTTGTCATTTAAATTGTTTTTTTTTTTTTGCATCTTTGTTTGCAGAGTCGGTAAAATTTTCCTCACTTGGCAAGATCCTTGAATCATTAGATAATTATATACAGAAGAGACTTTCCAGGATTTTTATCTCTATATATGAATGTTGGCTTGCAGAATCTCGATTTTGTTGGGATCTCTTGGTATGAATGATTTAGTTCCAATAAGTATTCAATTCTTTAATTCATAAAGTCTGTTTCATATCTCGAGTCTTATTTGTGACTAATTTAATGCACTTGATGTAGAATGCCAAACCACAAAATGTGCCGAGTGAGGCGTCTAGTGTTGGTCGCGAACACTTGCTCGACGAGAATTATTTGAGTGAGGCGTCTGGTGTTGGTTGCGAACACCTCCTCGACAAGAATTATTTGAGTGAGGCGTCTGGCGTTGGTCGCAAACACCTCCTCAACGAGAATTATTATTTGAATAAACTTAACCAATCTGAGCGATTAGTGTACCATAAGTTGACTGGAGCAAATAACTCATTTATACTCGAGTGCAATCCTTCGAGTACGCATGATGAGGTTTCTTTCACGGTGAACAAGGAAGACATTCTAGAGTGTTTAAGGAAAGAGAGTCTGAGCATACCCATCCTCAAGCTTTATTCCTAGCACAAGTCATCATTTCGGATCCAGAAATGCTTGGCTGTAAAAATATCGAAATGGATGAAAAGAAAGTGATAAATTACTTGACCAAGTCATTCCTAAATGTAGCTTGGAGAAATACATTCTTTTCTCCTGTTTAGAGGGGTAAGAATAAGAATAATTAAATTAAACTAGCTAAAAAAACTAATGTAATTGTTGATTTTTTTAATTTGTATTATAGGTTGCATTGGAGTGTTCTGGTTGTTAGCCTCTAGGATAACATCGTTTACCATGCGGATTCTATTGATCAAGATGAGCATGTTCCTGGTATTAAGAAAATTTTAAATACGTGAGCTTCAGTTTCAATATCAACAGTCCATCATACTAATTGTGAGATTCAAAGAATATTATAGTCTATTTCATTTAATTTGGTTGCAATGCGTTAAGGCATTATTTGAGAAAAAAGAAAATTGAAGTAAACAACACTATGTTCAATTGGAGCAAAATTTCGGTATGCAATTTAGGGATTAGGGTTTAGTTAGAATTTTGAGTTTGTGAAATAATCAAAATCTTCATTGATTTTTGCAATTGAATTTGAATTTTAGTGTCCAAAACAAGGTGAGAACTTCGAATGCGGTTATTTTTCTATGTTTTACATGAAGGAAATTGTGGCATCTATTTTCCAAGATGGAAAAGTGTGTAAGGTATAAAATTTACTTTTATCTCAAATATTGTATATATTATCAACTTTTCTTTATTTTTTCAACCACTCTAATTAATATTTTATTTTGGTTTCCTTAACAATATGTAGAGGATTGATCTGGTTAGACAACTAAAAAGTGAGACTACGTCAGTCGTGAAGGAACTCATGGAGTTAATGGAACAAAAAAAAAAAAAAAATCAAATTTTCATAAAAAAAAGCGAACGGTGAGTTTACAAATTTGACAGAGAGAAAGTGTGGTGGTTGTATTGTTCTCTTACATAAATGAGTTTTGTTTTTTGTTCCTGTCTAAGCTACATCGAAGCCACAATACATGCATATGTGGCTCTGATGGCTCTGATTTTGCCTCTCCTGTGTTAAAAATGATTGGGACCAGGTTGGATTTATATTTTTGTCGTCCATTTTCATGCGGGTCCCTCTCTGCTTGAATATGGCCCTGATAAAAATATTTTTTACGCAGGATTTTATTTCATTTCATTTTAGTCAATTGATTTTACAGAATTTTATTATATCTAATTATTTGAGAATTCCAACCAAATGATGCCAAATCTACTCATTTTGATCAAGAATTTTCCAACTAAATGAAATGAAACAAAATTTCATGTTAAAAAAAAGAGATTTTGATCAGGTCCTATATCTACGAATACATCTTGTTGAAGTGTAGGCTTCTCCTAATATTTAAGACCAGTTTAAGAATGTAAATAGTATATTATATTGTCTGTGTTACTTCCAGATTAAAGGCCATTAGGCCAGGAACAGCTGGTGCTATTAAATTTCTTTGTGGCAATGGCAAATAGATTAATGAAATCTTGACCTGACCACAATAGTCTATATAGTTTAGTTTCAGGAGTGCAAACACAAACAACCACCGCCTTACCTGAACACAATAATTTGCACTTTAATATTATGAGGTTATGAGGTGAACACACTGTGACACTAGTCTATTGTAGTTTAGTCTCAGGAGTGCAAATACAAACCACCACCTTTATTTTAGTTTTACTTTGACCTGAACACAATAATCTGCACTTCTATTGATATTATGATGTTATAATTTTGATATTTCAGTAGCAGTGAGGTTAGGAAAGATGCATTTGTACCAAGCTTTTAAAAAACTCCGTTTTTTCTGTTTTATCGCCGTTTTATCTTAATTTTGGTTCATAACACACTACTGTTTTATCATCGCATAAATTGTTTTTTTTACCGTTTTATCACCGATAAATGCTAAATCACCACCCAACCGTCAAGCTTCATAAATCGCATTTTAAAACCTTAATTTGTACAGATATAGGCCATCAAATAATCTAATTCTGTGGGTAAAACAGAACAGTTTTCAGCACAAATCACAAAGAGCGCATGAGAAATTGAGAAGCACCACCTTATCAACCGTAGATGGAGCTTTCTTTAAAAAGCAAAGACAACGACTGTGGCTATGTTTCTATCGTATAAACTCGAATTTGTGAAGTACTCAACCGACCCTTTTTTTAATATGTGCTTACTCAATATTGATTTTTCTTATGGAATACGGTTCTTTATAAGTATAAAGTATTTTAAGTATTAAATAATTTGTAGAAGAAGTCGCATGATCTCACAATGTGACATGCAAATTTACAAAGAGGTCGCTAAAAGATAATAATTAATAGAGATCCCTTCCGGAACTCAAAGTGTTTGTCTTCAACCAAAATAAATAAATAAATAACTATTACAAGAGCTAATGGCACTGTCCATTTGACAGAAATCGCAGAACATACTAGAGACACCTAGTCCAGTTAAACCAATCATAACGCACAGTCAGAAGTCAATCTCAGGGATTAGTCTAATTCAAGCTTCTCTGATTATACAATGTATTAGGGGTAGTTCTGTAATTATTCACAGTAATTGTGTATTGTACTCTAGGTTATAAATACTAGATTGTTACTCTTTCAGAATCAATACAGAAAACATTATTCAGTCTTCAATTAAACATCTCTCTCTCTCTCTCTCTTCTCTTCTATTCGATACATCAAAATCTATCATGGTATCAGAAGCCGATAGCATGGCTAACAACCACTTCGATCCTTCATCTTCTTCCTCTGGCAACAACACTGGTGCGTCATTCATGTCGACAACTACATCTGGCGTCTGAAGGATGTGTGTTTTGAAAGTTATCTTTATTAATGATAATTTATGTATTGTTCATGATGTTGAATGTTGTTATACATTCTTGTTCCTTGAGATTAATATGTTATATCTCTAGAAGTGTTCAAGAAGAAGCTCATGGTCTTGAACCATAGAACTCTTAAAATGAAAATATATATTTCTAAATATGTTCACAATCGTGGTAATTAAAGAGGAATAATAATTACCGAGTAAGATTGTCATGTTGATTGAAAATACATTGTAGTTCTATAAATATTGATAAGTGATTATCATTCAATGACATGAGTATATATAAAATAAGCATACTTTATACATATTGAACATGACCTAACTGGATGGAATATTATATGGATTGTGTTTTCTGTCATTAATATTTCCATCGTGTCTTTGAATCCAAGATGTGAGATGTATAGATTTCTCACATGAGAAGCATGCAATGTAATTATTGATTAAGACCATCTTTTTACTGATCTTAGTTATCTGTTGATGGAGGGAATTAGTAGTTCATTGTATGTGATTTGTGTGGAAGAAATTTATATGTCGAATATCATTGTCCCTCAGTTATTTGAGTTATGATATTACTGGGCCCCTTGGTAAAGTGGAATTATATAGCATGCAATATAACTGATGTAGTTATAATTATAATTCACTTAAGAGACTAAGAAAACGGATATAATGCAAAAATGACACGATCCTATTTTGCATATTATTCATAATATCATGAGATAAGAATAGACACAGATTAAGTGGATCGAGTATGTAATGACTACGTCATTTTGGCGGCTATAATGTAGTAATAGAACCTCTCATAATCTATAATATAAAATATTTTATATTATTACCAAGATGACATAGATCCTCTGTAAGGTCACACCAACTGAAGAGAAACAACGAGTGTTTTACATTTTATATGATGTATGAAAAATACATGTGATAAAATGTTAAAATAATATGTCGTGAAAAATGACATGCTTAGATCATAAATAAATTCATGAAAGTATATGAATATTATTGTATAATGTTGGAGAGCATTATAAGAATAATATAGATATCATATATTATAATAATATGTTTCATATTATTAGTTCATGAATTAATTTATTAAATAAGTTGCAAAATATAATTAAAGAAGTACTAGTGGCATTTGTGTAAATAACACAAAATGTTTTGCCATAGAACTTTTGTATAAAAGATATGTCGTGCGTGAAAATTTTGATATATAAGGAAAATTATTTTTCTCTCTCTAAAATTTTTCCTTGGCCGACATTTAATTTCCTTTTTGTCTTTTCTTGTGCACTAATTATCCTGTTGGATCTTGCGCAAAGAAAAAAAAGGAAAAAGGAAATATGGAAATATACTTTCTCTCTCCTCAATTGATTGGCTGACACTCCAATATTTAGAGGACTTTTCATTTTGTTTTTGGCCAACAGAAAGGTTGTTCACTTGCGCAAAAAGAAAAGGATAAAAAGGGAATTTTCATATTTCATATATTTTTGCATATTAGTTTAGCCACCAAGAAATCAAATAGTTCGTTGATTGAAGATCTAAGGTGGTTGGATCTAAATTTGAAGCTCACCATCGATCTATCTAAGTGTTGGTTGAGTTTGTTGTTTAGGTTCAAGGTGAACTAAGAGAAGAAAACGCGCTGAACGGTAGCAACGAGAACCGAAGGTTTTCAAGAGACTTAGAGAGGAAGAGAGAAATATATTCCTCTCTACCAAGAGATTTGACAATCTCTTTAGGTATAATATTCCTCATTCTCAAATAAAGTTATTTGATGGTCTTGTTATGCACATGAGATGCTTGATTAAATGTTTAATTATTATCTTGCTTGCTATTGTCATATAAATAAAATCCTTTGTGTATCGAGTCAAATAAAAATTTTAAAATTTCGCTTTCTTGACATACACACGAAATCCCAACAGTGTCTTCTCCAGCAGCTCGTCTAATGCTAGACCTGAGACATTTTTCGCCCCTCCTTTCTTCTCCAACTATCAAATTCCTAATTCCTCAACCAACTCTTCTCAGTTCTTGAATTCTTTCTCCACCCAATTCCACTCTCAATTCCCTAATTCCCATCCTAATTTTACAAATCCATCTACTTTAAGAGATTCTCTTGTTCTTCTAAACATGCCAATTGCCACGAAATTGACCAAATCAAATTACCTCTCCTGGCAGTCACAGATTCTCCCTTTGCTCCATGGGTATGAACTGTACAATTTCATTAATCTGTTGATTTCTGCCCCATCTCCTACAAGGCCAACCGCCAATGGTCAGCTGGAGGTCAATCTTTCCTATCTCAACTGGCATAGACAAGACCAGATCTTGCTTGGTTGGCTTAGAGCCTCCCTGTCGGAGCCGATTCTTGCTCGAGTAGTTGCGTGCTCATCATCGTCTCAGCTGTGATCGGCTCTTTAGCGCCTATTTGCATCCACTTCTTGAGCCAAACTTACTGAACTTCGACGCAACCTCCAAAACCTCACCAAAGGATCCTCTTCCTATGCTGAATATCTTAAGAAAATGCAATCCATAACAGATGAATTATCCTTCATTGGGTTTTTGATTGCTGATGAAGATCAAGTTACTCATATCTTGAATGGTCTTGGGTCTGATTTTAATTCGTTTGTGGTGGCTATTACAGCCCGATCGGAGCCGATTCAACTTCATGATCTGCAGTCCTTGTTACTGACTCTTGAACAGCTACTCCAGACTCAGCATTTCCATCAAGCCTCTTCTTCTAATGCTTCTGCGTTTTATTCTCATGCTCAATCGAAGAACAAAAATCAAGGCTTCAGGCCCCAAGGCAATTTTCATCACAATAGAAATGGCTCAAGGTCTCGTTCTTCCAACCCTTCTTCTTCTCAGTCTACAGCAAATGGGAATGGCAATTATATTGTGCAGAATAATGGTTTCTTACCTCTGCCTCCTAACTCAACCAAAACAACCAATGTGTCTACTTCTTCAAAAAATAAAACGTGTCAAGTTTGCTCAAAGAGAGGTCACACGGCGCTTGAATGTTGGTGGCGGTTTGATTCAAGGTATGGGGAGCCAGTGCAGCGACCTAATCCACGACCACGCAAGCCGCCTCCTCAATTTCAAGCTCATGTGGCTCAACCATCGACTCACTTCTTTAACAATGAATGGTGTCTCGACTCGGGAGCTACCCATCATGTGACGAGTGATATCAACAGCCTCTCTACCTACATGCTCTATGAATGAACCGATTCCCTCCACATTGGTAATGGTTCGGGTATGCTTATCAAACACATTGGTTCTTCTATTTTACATACTTCTTCTCATGATCTTTCTCTTACAAATGTTTTGCATGTTCCATCCTTTACAAAAAATCTTTTAAGCATTTCAAAATTAGTTGAGAATAATAGTATTCGTGTTGAATTTACTTTAGATTCTTATTTTTTAAAGGACCGCCACACCAACAAAATGCTCCTCTAAGCTAAACAATATAATGGCCTCTATTACATTCTTTCCTCTTCTCCACCTCAAGTCTTCCTTGGAGAAAGAACTTCGGCCGATATTTGGTATGCAAGACTTGGTCATCCGTCTTCTAGTGTTACTTTACAAGTCTTGAACTCAAATATAATAGCTTGTAATTATAGGAATTTATCTCTTTGTCATTCTTGTTGTATAGCTAAGGCTCATACTTTGCCCTTCAATTCTAGTTTATCTTCTTCTTCCTTTCCTTTGGAACTTGTACATTCCGATTTGTAGGGTCCCGCTCCCTTGATTTCTAAAGATGGTTTTCGTTACTATGTGATTTTTGTAGATGATTTTACTAAATTTACTTGGATTTATTTTCTTCATTCAAAGGATGAACTTGTGCATATCTTTTCTCTTTTCAAGTCTCAAGTTGAGACTCTTCTTAATGCAAAAATTAGAATGCTTAGAAGTGATGGTGGTATGGAGTATAAGTCCATACAACGGTTGTTCCCAAATATTAGTTTCCAACTTACTTGTCCCTACACCCCTCAACAAAATGGAATTGCCGAACGAAAATATAGGCATATTGTTGAACTTGCACTTGCTTCTATTAATTATGCCTCAATACCCTTATTTTATTGGAATTCAATTTTTGCTAGCATAGTATTTCTCATTAATAGGTTACTTTTTTTTACCTACCAAACTTGTGCCTTATACCAAATTTTTTGACAAAGAAGTTGATTATCATTTCCTCAAAGTACTAGATTGCCTTTGTTTTTCCCTAACTAGACCTTATAACAAAAATAAACTTCAAGATAGATCTCTTCCTTGTATTTTTCTTGGGTATAGCCTTATCCAAAAAGGATATAAATGTCTACATTTGGAATCAAATCGTGTTTTTGTTTCATGTAATGTTATATTTGATGAACTAACTTTTCCTTTTAGAAGTTCTAGTATTTCTATTTCAGCAGCTCCTAGTAATAACAATAATAGCGCCTCTCAGCCTCCTACTTCTCATGAATCCATTTCTTTATGGGCTCCACTACTCCAACTTGCAAGGCCTGTGTCTCAACACATCCCTAGGAGCGTTCAGCTCACATCGCCAATATCTGATGAGGCGCAGCCCAATACAAACTTGACGCCGGCCCATTACTCTCCAATAGCTGCGACACACCCTCCATCTGCCCGTCAATTAAATTCACCAAGTCGGGCAGCGCTCTCTTCTGACCGTCCTGCCCACATCCCTACATCCTCTTCTCTGACAGAACCAACTGATGCAGCGCATTCTAATATGCAGACTCCATCCTCTTCTCCTCTGATCACTAATGCTTCCGCTAGTGCAATCCCCTCTACTTCTTCCAATCCCACTGCTCAACTACCTTCTCTACATCCTATGACTACTCGCTCTAAGAATAACATTCACAAGCCACGTTCATACCCCAATCATGTGGCATTCAACATCTCTACTCATGCTGAAACCGAGCCTACTAATTTCAATCAAGCCAAAATCTTAGCACCTTAGAGAGTTGCTATGGCTCAGGAAATTGATGCCCTTGCTACCAATCAAACATGGAGCCTTGTTCCCCCTCCCGCAAATCAACATATCATTGGTTGTAAGTGGGTTTACAGGATCAAACGGAAAGCCGATGGTTCTATTGAGCGTTACAAAGCATGTCTTGTGGCTAAGGGTTATAATCAAGAAGAAGAAATTGACTACTTTGAGACCTTTAGTCCCGTGGTACAGCCTACAACTATTCGTCTTATCTTATCTATTGCCTTTTCTCATGGTTGGCATATTAGACAACTTGATGTCCAAAATGTATTCTTACATGGTCATCTTAAAGAAATCGTGTATATGAAACAACCACCGGGTTTTGTTGATCCTTCCTTTCCAAATCATGTTTGTCTTTTGTCTAAAGCTCTATATGGTCTCAAACAATCACCTAGAGCTTGGTTTCAAACTCTTCACTCGGCCTTAATTAATCTTGATTTCACACCATCTCAATATGATCCATCTCTCTTTACTTTTCATTCCTCTAATTGTATCATGATTATTCTTGTCTACGTGGATGATATTATTCTTATCTCCAATACTTCTACTACTCTTCATTCCACCATAGCCTCTCTCCAACAAAAATTTACAATTAAAGATCTTGGTCCTCTTCATTATTTTCTTGGCATAGAATTTCTTCATTCTTCTACTACTTTTCATTTATCCCAAACAAAATAAAGGAATGCTACGGTCCTAGGCGTAGGACGGATGTTGTCCGTCCTACATGATCGGATTCGCGTAATCAAATTTCAAATCGCCGATTCAAACCATTAGATTGAATCTTCATATTGAAAACTTGTATGAAACTAAATTTTACATTTTTTCGAAATTTTTTACTATTTATTTCGTATTTTTAAAAAACAGCTCCTATAACTCATATGGAATGTCCAATAATAATGGTTTTTTAAAATGCAAAATAAATAATAAAAAATTTTAGAAAAATGTAAAATTTGGTTTCATACAAGTTTTCAATATGAAGATTCAATCTAACGATTTGGATCGGCGATTTGAAATTTGATTACGCGAATCCGATCATGTAGGATGTACCACATCCGTCCTACGCGTAGGACTGTAGCATTCCTCAACAAAATATCTCCAAGATCTCCTCATTCGAGCAAATATGCAACATGCCCGTCCTTGTCCTACTCCAATGGTTGCTAATCTACCTTTATCCAAGTTTGATGGCGATCCAATGAACAATCCACATTTATATCGGGTTATTGTGGGTTCCTTGCAATATGCTTCTATAACAAGACCCGGCTTGGCCTTTGCGGTAAATAAGGTGCCTCAATTCATGCATAACCCTACTACAACTCATTGGGCAGTGGTCAAAAGAATCTTGCGATATGTCAATGGCACTATCACTCATGGTCTCTCATTCAAGAAGAATTCGGATTTAACACTTCATGCCTACACCGATTCAGATTGGGCCGGGTGTCCCGATGACCGTCGCTCTACATCCGGTTTTTGCATCTATCATGGATCCAATCTCATAGCTTGGAGTTCCAAGAAGCAACATACGGTTTCGCGCTCTAGTACGGAGGCCGAATATAGAGGTCTAGCCCTTGCAAGTGCCGAATTAATTTGGTTGCAATATATGCTAGCCGAATTGAAGGTTTCCCCATCCTCACCATCTATACTATGGTGTGATAACATAGGAACTACTTTCTCAGCGGCCAATCCTATGTTTCATGCTAGGACGAAACATGTGAAACTTGATTATCATTTTGTACGAGAATGGGTCATCTCCAAACAACTAGTAATTCGGTTTGTGTGTTCAAAAGATCAAATAGCGGATGTGTTAACCAAAGCTCTTACTGAACCTCAGTTTAACTTTCTTCGACACAAGCTCAATGTCGTAGTCTCCCCATTGGCTTGCGAGGGGGGTATTACAAGAGCTACTGGCACTGTCCATTTGATAGAAATCGCAAAACATACTAGAGACACCCAGTCCAGTTAAACCAATCACAACGCACCATCAGAAGTCAATCTCAGGGATTAGTCTAATTCAAACTTCTCTGATTATACAATGTATTAGGGTAGTTCTGTAATTATTCATAGTAATTGTGTATTGTCCTCTAGGTTATAAATACTAGACTGTAACTCTTTCGGAATCAATACAGAAAACATTATTCAGTCTTCAATTAAACATCTCTCTCTCTCTCCTCTTCTATTCGATACATCAAAATCTATCAATAACAATAGTTCTTTATTCAAAAATAAAAAAGAAAATAAAGAAAAAGAGTTCTCCTTGACATCCTCGTAAAAATTGACAATACGTATTAGGTTGCATTGCTCTCTTGTATTTATTGTTTTTTTTTTTAAAGGGAAAAAAAATCTTGGAACTCAACTCGTTCGGTGTCAACTCTGAACAGGACAGCTCGTATTATATATGGTAGAAAAATAAAATGAAATACTTTAGTGTTTTTTTTTTCTAAAATAGTTATCAAATAGATAAATACTGTAGTTTATGTTTAACGAATTGTTTTACATCAACAGGAGTAAAAGGGACCAACAAAAATTTGAATTGGCTTATCTGGCAATTTCAATTTTCGACACTACATTAGTCGCAACCCCCCCCCCCCTCCTCGTTGGTAGCAACTAGCAAGTTGGTTTATGATTTTTATATATACTAGTGGGGGTTGTCGCGCGTTGCGCGACCTATGTTTTCACTCATCTTTTTGTTGATTTTTATCATTATTATAGTATATTTTAATGTAGTTCAGTTTATTACATCTTTTAACCATAGTGCAAAATAGATAAATTATGAGAAAAAAAACAAATACAAAAAATTTATTATTTTTTTAATTATCAGTTGGTTGCAACAATTCAATATTCAGATCTCAATAACTGATTATCATTTGTAATGATAAATTTATTATTATACATTGTGATCATATGGTTTTGTGTTGGAATATTTTTTACTGCATTTTTATTTATTTGGGCTTTGGTCACCAAATGATCATACTTCGTAATCATTTGAAATTGAAAAGATTAACCGTTTGGCATCCAAATTAGTTTGTTGACTGATGGGGGCAAAGATGGGAATAAAAAAAAGTTTTAAATGATTTATATATATATATATATATATCCTAGTTATCACACTTATTTATGAATTGTTTGTCTCGATATACTGGTGTGATTTTATTCTAACTTCTTGTTTTTTCGTCAAAGGAATAAAAAGTTCTTTTGATCCTGCAACAATATAAAAAAGGGGGGGAAAATAAAGCTTTCAAAACTTCAGAAAATGAGTCCACTCATTATTCAAAATAGACCAAACTTATCCTTTAATTGCATCTTGCTAGAAGAGTGGAAATAAAGGTTTTAATAAGCCAATGACGATATAAATTCTCTGCTATTACAACACAATATAAGAAAAATATAAGAGACTTCATGAATTCAATTGAGAATAAAATAAAGGGATAGTCGCAAGCTATATATACGGTGGTTATTAGGGTTGATTTGTTATGGAATGGTAGTGAAAATAGAAAAGGGACGTAAAAATTGAAAACCTAACTATGCCAAATAAAAGTATATTGGTGGATCGGATCAGTTTCATGTGCAAAAACACCCGCCACACCAATAGTTATATAGCATCACATTGCATATGTCGGAAAAAAATGCTATTTAGCGTTGCTTTGACCAAATCCGTGTCGGGCTGCATTTTACCGAAACAACTACGACTCCCACGGGTTTTTATTTATGATACTGATGTTGTTTTCTTCTCGCTGAGAAGTCTGCTTGCATGTCCACATCGTTTTCCTAAAATTTGTGTTGCTATAGAAATGATCACTAAAAATTCATAACGATTATTCACTATAATTTATTAAATTTAGATTTCATTTTATACATTATTAAAAGGAAAAAAGTGTTAACTGCCAAAAATTCCTGCACACAGGTAATTTAGTGGTGCATTAATCTTAACCTGAACAGATTCTTCTCAAAATTTGATGTACATCTATTATTTATGCATAGAGCAAGAGCATTTGACTTACATGATTTCAAAAACTCGAAGTTGTATTACTAACGCAAAAAGTATTGTACCATTGTTGAGGCATGCCCCCAAAGAATCGTAAGCGGATCATACTCTTGTATAGAAGTTATCAATCTTGTATGTTGTTATCATTTTATTTGAGTAGCCGAGTACATTTTATGATTCACAATACAATGATGGTTTGCCGTCACACACTATCCCAGAACATACAAGTAAAAACAGATCTACAATCTCGTACAAACCCAGCAGAAAATCATGACACAAGGCCCAAGGTGCGTGTTCAAAAAAACATAACACACATGCACACCCACAGAGAACCCTACAAATTTAAACCTTATCAAGAACACGACCAGGAAACTTCAACGTTTTCATGAGGGGCAGAAAAAGGAATACAATCCTATGTTTCCATCTCTCCTTATTGGACGTGCAACAACAACTGCCACCTGCCTACAGCACAATCAAACTAGTTATCAGGTATAAGAACAATCGACCCACTAGTCTTCCTTGCCTCAAGATCTGCATGAGCACGGGCTGCCTCAGAAAGTGGATATGTATGGTTGACACGGACCCGCAAAATGCCAGATGCAATATTAGTGAAGAGCTCCCCGGCAGCCTGAAGGAGCTCATCACGGGTCGCAGTGTATGCCATTAGAGATGGACGGGTCAGGAAAAGTGATTTCGAAGCAAGCTCTGATACGGGAAGTGGGTCGGGTACTCCTGAAGACTGGCCAAAGCTAACCATGTAACCCCTCGACTTTAGGGTTGATAATGATCCCTGTTTTATGTTTTAAAAATAATATAGTTAGTCATATTTGAGCCAGATTTAATAATATCAGTACCGCAATGAAATGCAAAAAACTATCTATTTATTTAGTTTTTAAATTTATTTATGAATTCTATTCGAATGTTATTACTAGCATTAAGGACAGGAATAAGGATTGACTAAATTCTATGGAATACGACTCGAATAGTAATTTTTTTAATATGAAATTGTCGGACAACACGGAATCAGTTATCAATGGTACTTATTTGACATTCAGCTTAAGGATTTATTAAAAATATGAGTTCAATAAAACCTGTCCACCAGAAAGTTAAATATAGAGACCAACCAAAATGGTCGCCATTCTTGTCAAATTCACCACTAAACATTAAAAAAAAAAAACATTGGTTTGAGTTATCCAATAAGTGGATTCATTCAGAATTAAAGATATATAAACATAGCACAATAATTCTGATTGCAAGGGCATAACAACTTCAGATTGTGCAACATGACAGTTGAACATTTACCTTTTTCTTTATATCCCCAATTTTCTGCATAGAATTTAAAAAGGACATCTTTCTTTCCTTTACCTTAAAAGTGTCTTTGCCAATGGAATCATAGACAACATCAACACCTTTGCCCTCTGTAATTTTGTTAACTTTTGCAGCGAAATCCTCCTTGGTGGAAATTATGACATGGTCGCATCCATCTTCAATTGCCTGAGCTGCTTTTTGTTCAGTTGAAACTGTCCCAATCACAGTGGCACCGAGTGCCTTTCCCCACTGGCACAAAAGCGAGCCAACTCCCCCTGCAGCTGCATGGACAAGAATTGTGTGTCCTGCCTCAACCTGCAAAGAATACGGAGATAGAATATACAAGTTGAATTCTGAAAACAAAACAAGGTTTTTGGGATATGGGAACATCTGATAAAATGTTTATGACAAACAAGATCGTAGAACTGCTGGTACAGCTGGTTCTTATCTCTACCTTTTACTCTTCTTGGTTTTTTGGGGCTGAAGCACAGTCAAGTGTCTGGAGTTGCTAAAGCTGGTCACTGTTGAGGCCTTGTTACACAAGTTCTGGACAATTGAGGTTTAATTTGTAAATTTGGACATTTGGACCAATAGGTGCAGGTCTCTACCAATTATATGACAGACACTCACACCTAGAGCTAGGTAGCTATTCTCCTTTTTTCTCATTCACCCCTATAGCTAAGTAACTAGCCTCCTTTCTCCTCAGCTGTTCTGATATCAAAAATGGGCCACATTAAGGGTAAACTAGTCTAATTGAGCTAAGTTCCAGAAGATAGGCTCAATTACAGCTTGCTTGCACGTCTGGTGAAAGCCGTACTACATTAATCAGAGTCAATACAGGCACATAACAGCCAGCGTTCTTCCAATCTTCTTTACCAATTGTCGGTGCATGGTATCACACTGCATGCCATTGGCATCTGAACCAAGCTAGTACATGCAACTCCGCTCGCATACAAAGTAAAACTAAAGGTGGCGAACTAAAGAAAGCTATACAACAAAAACCTTGAACACTCGACGTAAAAGCATATGAGCAGTCATTCCTTTGAGCAAGACAGATGCAGCAACACTGTAATCTATGGAAGGCGGGACTGGGACCGCAGCACTGGCAGGCAGGATCTGCTCTTGAGAGTAAGAGCCCATTGGCATCCCCGCATACCCAACTACATCCCCAACTTGCCTCCCTGTCAGTCCCGGTCCGACTGCTGTCACAACTCCAACTGCCTCCATCCCTGGATTTACAAATGATTGCAGAAGATTAAACTAGTAATTCAATCCCTGAAGTATTTTCTTGAGACCAACTAGGTCCATTAATTTTCACAAAAAAAAGGGAAATTATGTTCCTTCTGTGGTTTAAACTTACAATTTCACAATTTATTTTTTAAATTGGCCCCAAGAAACCTGGACTACAATGTTTCATCCCCAAAACCCAAATCATTATCCTTCGACCCTAATTTAGAAGTAAACCATGAGGAAAGAATGGTAATTTGAGTATTTTGAAATGAGTTGAGGATAAAAAAAAAAGAAAAGAAAATCACAAGTAAGGCTTGCATGCAAATCTTATTCTGTTTAGGTATTGGAATTATGGCAACGGTTACGTAAAATCCATTCAATTGACCATCTCTTCATGATATTCAAGCATATATTAGTAGTCAAGCAATCAATTAAGCATCTAAAACGATATTAGAGAAAATAACAATACCAGGAGTGAAAGGAAGTGCAGCAGCTTTATAAACACCTTTGCGAAAGTAAACATCTATAAAATTAACCCCAATAGCTTTGTTCTTCACTCGGATCTCTCCTTCTTTCGGCTCTCCTACCTCCACCTCCTCCCACTTCAACACCTAATATATACATAAAAGAAAAAAATTCACAAAATTGAGCAAGTGAAGTGTAAAATCAAAACATGGCTGGAGCATTATGTAAAGAATGGAGGATACCTCGGGGCCGCCGATTCCGTGAACTCTGATCGCCTTCACCATGGCTGGAGCTGAAGAAGAGGAGAAGGATGCTCGAGTAGTGAAGAGGGAGCGCGAAGGGGACGATTTGGGGAGACATTGGAATTTAAGAGAGTGGAGTGGGGCCCGCCTAGTCGGGAAATGGTTAGCAGCGACGCTGAGTTTGAAAGCGAAAGGGATACTTCCTGAAGTCATTGTACGTAGGGCTGTCAAACGTGGCCCAATAGCACGGAATGGGCCCAAACTGTTTCTGTTTCGTATAAGGAAACGGAACACCAATTCATTTCGTTAACTGTTTCGTTTACGAAACGGTACAAAATTCCGTTTCGTTAACCGTTCCACTTCAGAAATAACACATAAAACGGTTTGAAATGAGGCTGAAACAGTCGAAACGGCACAATTCCACGTTTCGTTTACCGTTTCGTTATTGGAACGATATAAAAGTTTATTTTGTTATTCGTTCCGTTTCGCTTAACCGAAACGGCATCACGTGTTTTTGTGTCACGTTGACAGCCCTAATTGTACGTGTCTACAACTAGAACTCTAGAAGCATGGGTCAAGAGTAGCTAAGACGAATTATACTGTTGAGTGGGGATCCTTTAATGGTTTATTAACAAGACAATGCTAAATTTTTTTAGTTATAATTTATAAATCTTACATTTGCAATTTGATTTATGCCATTTATCTATATCAATAATGATAATATTTTTGGAACGATTTTATTGTTTAATAAAAAAAAGTTAAATTTTATAATGGGTCCTATTTAATAGTTATTGATATATTATCAATTTTTTTAAAATTATATAAAATTTGATATGCAATTTTTTTATAATGCTAACAACATGTCGATGAGTTTTTATTATATTAGATTTTTATTTAAGTTAAAAAAATTTTGTTAACAATTGTCACAATATCTTCACGATATTATTCATAGAATCTGAACATTTAAACAAATCATCGTCAGTGAATCCATCAATCTGTTTAGTTTTAGCCACATCACATAATTCCCCTGTATGGCTTTATATGTATCACCAAACAACCTATAGCAGGCGATTACATTATTAAAGTGTTGAATTGTAATTAGACATGAAATAAGATAGAAAAAGAAATACTTCTGCATAAAAAAAGGAAATACTGAATAAAAAAAATATAAAGTTAGAACCCTTGACAAGTTCATTTTTTTTAAGGGAGCCCGTAGGCGGTTCATATTCAATGTAGTGTTTTGTATTTGTTAGAACACTGAAAATCATGCGCAGATAGTATTATAGATTGTTCCTTAGGTATGATATCTGAAGTGTCAATGTGCTGATATGCACAAAGGAAACACGCTTACCAAAACTATAATGGTCACATGAGATCCATTTACAAAAGCCCACTTGTACAATCTAGAAGCTTGTCTCGGCAAATTTGACTAGAAGTTTTGCTGGTCCCCGATCTACCGATTATACTTCGCAGCTGAACCAAAGTGGGTTCATTGTTTTTCAAATTCAAATACTTTTTTAATCTTAAAGAATACACAGATTGGCTAGTCAAAATATTGGTGACTATAGTTTACAAAGTCAATTGTTGAGGGGAGTTTGACTAACATGATACGTGCTTCGAGAAGATAATTCAAATTGAGTTAGTATATTTGCGCTCAACTAATTTGGGTTCTGAAAAATCACTGATTTTCGTTTTTATTTTTTCCATTGGAGTTATTTAGCAATAAGAAATACACGAGGCATGAGGCATCTCAACAAGTTAAAAGCTCGACATTTTTTTTTTTTTTTTTTTGCACAAGTCTACCTAAAACTAAAAGCTAACAGAAAGTATCCTATGAAAAATAAACAAGTCTAAATTTTCTAATAAGGTGGACAAAAGTACAGGGGTAGGGAAATTCCCCATCAGCAAGGAAACATGAGTGCGCATAGAATGATTTAAGGTCTATATACAAATCGGTACTCAAAGAAAAGAAAATGTCTATATACAAATCCCAAAGCAAAATTGAATGAGAAGCTACTAAACCAGGAGGACTACTGCAACATAGACATATGGCACCATTCAAGCCCGTCTTTTGCTGAGACGCCATGAATTAGGTTCATGGTATCGGTCATACAATGGCTCGATCCTCTCCTGCCGCTTTCTCTTGCTCATCTTAGTTGGATCGGCCGACTTGAAGAATCTGGGTGCCAGCTCCACAAGCCATTTGGGGTCAATGACTGCGACCTCTCGCATGTACTCCTTTGTGGTCATCACGAGCTCATGGTAGATGACCCAGTAAGGTTGCCTCTGGAAAAGGGCACTACTTGGGTGGATGCACACAGGCTGGTTCTCGATTAGCGTTCGGTAACCTTCTTGTGGATCCTTCCTGGCGGCATGGAAGAAGAAACCAGCTGCGATTGCCTTCCTTATTTTTGCGAAGTTCTTCCCAGCTGAAACAACATCCAATTTGTACCTGTAAAAGACAGAAAAAATATGTTAGCTCAAGGATTCATATTATAATATGAAACAATGTTTTTGGCTGGAGTGTACCAACTCAACTCCAAGGTCTTATTTAAACAACAAGTTTGATTCATGATTAACCCTCATTTAATATTTTGCTTGAAGTAGCTGGACAGCTAATCCTCTGCATATGCCATATTAACAACAATAACCTCCCTTAACTTCCCTTATACTGTTAACTCTCTTCATTTCACTATTGTTATTCTGATAATCCAGTCTTACACATTTCTAACACCACTATATAATAGGTACTAATTCCACTATTAATTCATTAATTTACTGTGACAAAGACAAACAGGGCAATCACCACTATTCTCATGATTAGTAAAAGTAGTCCACCAAATATGTGTCAAAGGGCAATCTAACATGGAACACAACAAGCAAAAGCAACACTGAACTCAATACCATCAGTATATGTACAAGAAAATATATTTACAGCATAATTTTACTATTGCCATTCACCAATAACAAGGGAAACAGTTGCACAAACCTTTAAATTAAGCTGACCTAAGAATAAACATGAGAAGATGATGTATACATACCTGTCCATAATAGTAAGCAATTGCTTTCTCACATCTTGGGCACGCCTCAGCGACCTTGACTGTACAAAATTCTCAAAACACCAGGGACCTGAGAAATTTTTTGCCTTCCATGCCTCATAAACTGCAAGTAAGGTCAAGTGGTCTCCTTCAGGCTGAAAGAACTTAGCCCGTTTCTGATCAGCTTGAGCCTGTTTCTCTCTTGGCCGATAAAATATATCTCCTGTAGTAATCATGGCTATAATGGTCAATATTTCATCACTACAACCAAGATCCACACTTGCCAAAAGCATCTTTGAGAGAGGCGGTTCCATAGGAAATTCAGCCATTTTTCGACCCAGTTTTGTCAACAGCCCCTCTTCATCTAGTGCACCAAGGTTGTACAACTGTTCCATGGCCGACATTAGGGCTTGTGGTGAAGGCAGGTCCATGAAATCAAAGGACACAAGGTCATTTATGCCCATGGCTTTCATAGTGAGAGTGGTTAACCCCAGGTTGATACGCTGGATTTCAGGCATAGTTGTAGGTGACATCTCATTTCTGTATGCACTCTCAGTGTATAGTCGGTAACATTTTCCTGGGCCGGTACGGCCGGCACAGCCAGCTCTTTGTTTGGCTGAGGCCTGCGAAATAGGTGTAATGACTAGTGAGTCGAGCCCCTGCTTAGGGTTATACACATTAATCTTAGAAAAACCAGGGTCCACCACATAGAAGATGCCGTCAATGGTTAGAGAGGCCTCAGCAATGTTGGTTGCGACCACCACTTTTCTCTTACCAGGAGGGGCTGGGTCAAAGATCCGTGACTGCATCTCGCTTGGCAAAGCACTATAAACCGGTAAGATAATTAATTCCGGCACATTCTTCCCTAGCCCTTTCATTCTCTCATAGAGACACTGACAGGCATGGTCAATCTCCTCTTGACCTGTCAGAAAGAGAAGTATATCCCCCTCTGGCTCAGTTAGATGAATTTGTAAAACAGTAACTAACGCTGCATCCAAGTAATCAGTCTCAGGTTGTTGTGTACAGTATCTCCGCTGGGAAAGTACGACCAGGTATGGTGAAAATATTACAATTAAAGAAGTAACCCGAGAATTTCTCAGCATCCAGTGTGGCAGAGGTAACAATCAACCTCAGATCCTTTCTGCGCCTTATCAATTGCTTTAGCAAGCCAAATAACACATCAGTGTTTATAGTTCTCTCATGTGCCTCATCAAGCATAATAACTGAATACTTGGATAAATTTTCATCCACCAAAATTTCCCTCAGAAGCATACCATCAGTCATGTACTTGATAACCGTCTCTGGACCAGTGCAATCCTCAAAACGAATTGCATAACCAACCTCTTCTCCTAATCTGCACCCAAATTCCTCTGCCACACGCTTGGCCACAGACATGGCTGCCACACGACGAGGCTTTGTACACCCAATCATTCCATTAGTAGTGTACCGTGCCTCAGCTAAATACTGTGTCACCTGAGTGGTTTTTCCTGAACCTGTTTCACCAATCACCACCAAAACCTGGTTATCATGAACCGCCTGAATCAGCTCTTTCTTCAGTTTACAAATGGGCAAACTCTGCCTCTGCTCCTGAATTGACAATTTAGACCTTTGACCAAAGGTCAACGCCTTGCCATATGCATCCTTCTTCCACTCAGGCATATCATAAGCAGACAAACCAACACCTCTAAGCTCCTGCGCCAGATGCCTCTCTCCAGTTTCTGACATTGGATCTTCCCAAGGTCTATTCAAATCTTTAGGTATCGAATCAAGCATAGTTCTCTGCTGCTGTTCCCTCACCTCTCTTCTTTCCTTAATCAGTGCAGACTGCAAAGCAGCTGCACGGCTGAGAGAGCCCTCAGGATCCTTGAATATCTTAACAGGTGACATGTCAATCGAGAACCTAGTTTGACCTTGCAAAAAATTGGGTTTGTCTTCATTTAACTCAATTTCTAATTCCTCTTCTGCCCCTTCCTCCTGGTGCATTAGCCCATCTCCTTCTTCATCAAACTGGGAATAATCACGGACGTCTAAAACACCTGAGGCTATTAATTGCTTTGCCTCCCACCTCTCCGGCAAGCTCAAATGCTTGAATGACCGTCTAGAGTTGCTACCAGGCTCTTCTTCTTCTTCTTTAATAATTATACCAGAAAGACCCTTTCTAGTTGTGGTTGCGCCACTGTTGTGGCTCCTGCTTGTTGGGTTGGCATGTGAACAGTCATCCTCTGAGCTTTTCTTCAGGGGCAACAGATCCTTACCTGTATTCTGATCTACGTCTCGCATGGATAAACTGAGCTTCTGGCCAGAAATAGATATTACCTTCACAAAAACTTCTTGGTCTCGTTTGACAGCATCTTTTGCATTTAGCACCCTCCGGGCAGCAATCTGGGAGATATGTACCAGTCCCTCCTTCCCACGCAAATCACTGAGCTGTACAAAGCAGCCTGAATCCACGACACGTGTGACCCGGCCACGATAGACCTGGTGCAGCTCAGGCTCATCAGAAGTACTCTTTCTCTGACCCCAATAATCCTCTCTTTCTTCTTCTCTTTCTGTAACTTTGTAAGAAGTATCTCTCTTTTGGTCCCTATGGTTATGATTTCTACCACCCCTGTAATACTCTTCATCCTCTTCATCATACTTGCTATCCCTTGGATGCTGTCTATCTCTCCCTCTTTCTCTGTCTCCATCTCTATCTGTATCCTTTATTCTGTCTCTTTTGCTGCCCCGATGCATGTCACAATCTTTATCTCGGCCTTCTTGCCGTGATTTGAGACCATCGGGCTGCGTGGCATCAGACGCTCCTTTACCCTTCGAACCAGCATTCTGCTCTGGCAGGAGAATCGCATGGATAATAGTATGAAGAGTTTGAACGAAGTAATCCCGCATTTCGACGCCATTCTCCTCCAACTTCTTGCCATATTCAGCGACTGAAGTGGAGGATCGACCGAGGTCGATGATATACTCGGCCACTACTTTATCGGAGATGCCTAGGTGGTTTTCCACCTCCGAGAACACCTTGGAAAGGAGAGAGAGGTACTCGAGTTTCTCCAATGCGTCGGCGTCACCTGGCCCCATTGGCAAAGCTTAGGGGTAGGGTTAGGGTTACGGTTAGCTCTATGGCGTCACGAGAAATTAAGTATCAGAAGGGTTAGGGCTAGAGAGAGCGGGTTCTCTTAGTCAGACCTGAGGGAGAGCGATCTAACATTTCGATTTTCTTTTTATTTTAATTTGGAGAAGAAATAGGAGCCCTTCACATCCAGCCGTCAATTTATATCTAACGGACCATATTGAGAGATGTCCACATAATGTCATCATTGCCCATCATAATTAGACAATGTTTCATAATAATAGCACCAATAATAAACATCACATCTACCGTACAAAATATACTTTTCCTTCATGGTCGCGTTTAAGCAATTACCATAATATACAATACCAAAAATACTAAGCTAAATCTGCCCACAGTATTCTAGATTATTTTCTAATATAGCGTCAGTCCAATTTGGCCATAAATAATCTAACAATCTCCCACTTTTGCTATTTTTCTTTAGTGTTGTGTATTGTCTTTAATTTAATGAGCTCATCTTTATACGGTAATAAAGTTTGTGCCCTTAATTCCGTTTATCATCTATAAAAAAAAATAGAAGGACAAGAAGCCTTTTGTCACATTATAACAATTATAGGCCTATATTTTTGTAAAGTTATCGCCACTAAAATCACAATGACCACAATATCATTATGAATGATAAAACAATGGACATTCATCAGAAAAAATATCTAAGAGATAGCTTAACATAAAATTCACAACTCAAACATCAAAGCTGTTGCACAGATATATACATATAAAAGAGAGTAGAATAATACATACTTTTTTTTGAAGATAAATTGGGGATTAAGCCTTCCAACTTATTTTTAAATTATAAAATGTCTATGAAAGACCTCCAACCGGGTTTCGAGCCTACGATCTTTTACTCATAGTAGAATTATACATACTTGGCCAACAATAGGAGTAAAAGGTGACTGAGGTAAAACACCGTATGCATGTTAAGAAAGAGTACTTCTCATTTTCGATAATCCACCGTCTCTTCTTCAAAACCAATTTAACAGGCCTGCATTTTTTTTTTATGAGATGGAATCATAACTTTGTAATTCTCACTTTATTTGTAATTCTTATTGTTGTCCCTAAATAAAGGCCTAGAGGGAGGTGAATAGGTACAAATTCAATTGCTAAACCGGTTTGGATAATTTTGCGGAAATTAACAATTCAAATCAATTCAAGTTTGGTACAATACAAGCAAGCAAACACACAAGTCAATTATAATGTAAATAGAGAGAGAAAGAGATGACAAGCGATGTGTTTACGGAGTTCTGGCCCACTAGATAGAGCTAGCCTTAGTCGTACGTCTCCGGGAGTTTCGCGACCACCAAATCGAACGCGCTCCGTTCTATTCCAACCGAACAGGACTACAAATGCGAACCGAATCACCTCGTCACAAGGAACTCGAGGTGGATCGGCCTAACCTCTAACTAATCACCAACTAGCACAAAGGATCAATGCTCTCAACCAAATCGCTCAATAATCTAGCTATTCAAACTATGGGTTTGGTTGATACACTCAAATCTCTACAAATTGACTAAGAAAAATGCTCAAAAGGAGAGATGAATTTGTCTCAAGGGTTTAGAGCTCAATAGCAGGTATATAGCAAGGTTTTCAATCCCTTAGATCATCTCAAAAAGGTCTAATATATATAGAGGGCGCCAAGAGCTCTAAACCAGTCAAATTCTGAACAAAACGTTACACAACGCTCCGAAACGTTACACAACGTTTCAAAATAGCCGTTAAATAAAACAAATTCCGACAATAACGTTGGAGGGTGTCAGAAACATTGTATAACGTTTCTGAAGCGTTGTACAACGCACTGAACAGTGGACTCCAACGTTTAAAAAGTTGTCAGAGAAGTTACACAACGCTAGGAAGCGTTATGAAATGTTTGAAGAACATAACGTTGTGTGATGGACTATAACGTTACACAACGTAGGCCAGAACTCCCTAAAAAATGGCCAGAGACCTCAAAGCGTTAGAATTTTCTAAACGAACGTTTTGTAACGCTTGATTTTTGATCCGTTGTGTAACGCTAGGAAGCGTTACACAACGCACTGTTAAAGTGCTGAGTAACAGTCTCTGACTTGGTCAATCCGTTGTGCAATGCATGCAAACGTTGCAAATCGTTTGACCAAACGTTACATAACAGAAAGAAACGTTGTATAACGCATGAGAACTGTTTTTGCAACGAGATATGTCAGGAGGAGTTCTGTAACGTTGTATAACGGTATGAAGCGTTGTATGATGCTATAATTGAATTTTTGAACATTTAAACTTAGAAATTTGAGGAGATTAGTTTAGAATTACAACCTAAAGCAATTCTGACCATCTAACTAATCTCCAGTAGTCTTCTGCAATTGTACTTGACTTGCTCCAAGTCATTCTTCAAATAAAACACTAAAAACACTAAATTGAAATGTTAAATTGAGAGGTTTGATGTTGTTTTGCAAATCGGCAAATCGAGAGTTAATTGTTTAAACCAACACTTATTAAATTCTCTTGACAATTTTATTCTATATATATGTTATAATCCAACATATAAATTACAAACACAAGAGGTTCAGCACAACCTCGTTCAAAGGTATCTAATTGAATGAATAAACCTTGACAATCTAACTCTACACATGCATATTTATAATTGAAAAGCATCTAGCATCACCTTCAAAAACAGAGAAGCATGTAATACCACACAGAAAACATTGAAAAATCTCAAAATATTACACTATATATGAGTATATGACCATACAATATTAGACTATCGAATCAACATAGTACATATTACAAAAAAAAAGAAAAAAAAAGATCCCATTCCTTACGCACAAATTGAGTGTTGGAATGCAAACAAACAGCTGCTAACAGCTTGTCTGATGTCAGATTATGTTTGTTGCTTCACCTTGTATAACTGAACAATACAAAGTTAGTGAAGACAGAAAGTTAAAATAAAAGGTAAAAACAAATTATAAGAAAACAATCAAAGCACAAATATTTCTCAGTTTAGATTTTGGGTCTTCACATTTAAATTTCACATCGTAATTGAGTTCTCTTCCATCGATTTCATTTTGAAAATTTAATATGCCAACAAAGTAAAATTGTTAACTAAACTAACCACAGGATGGATGATGCAAAGCTTTCCGATGCATCTCCTACAAAACATGATGCTACCCAACCTTTAAAGGATAAACTCTAGTTTCTTTAATTCGGCAAGAGCAAGCATTTAACTTCATGTAGAAGTTATAATTACTCTTGAAATGAGAAAAGTCCACATGCAACCAAAGGTAAAAATATTTTCAATTCACAAGACACAAGCTCTAATTTCTTGTCCAATTTTTAGGATTCTCTTAGCCAAATCCAAAATTTTTAGAATACCCATAGTATGTATCCTATATATGCTGAAAGTGAATTTTCTAGCTTTATGCCGATTGCTATTAGATTTGGAGCAGTTCTCATTGTAAATTTTTATTCATATGGTTCTATAATTTGAAATGGGAATTAATTCCAATCATCCTTGAAAATACCATCCATACCATTTTTTTTCCTTTCCTCCCTCCTTCTCTCCCTCTCCCTCTCCCTCTCCTGTTTAAATCCAGAAATTCCTATATGGGTCATGCTTGAACCCGTTTGACCCGTTTAATCCGTTCAACCCAACCCGTATTTTAACAGCATGTCTCCCATTACCAATCCGGGTCATGCTTGAACCCGTTAGAATACGAATCGGGTTGGACGAATTAAACGGGTCAGACGGGTTTTTAATTTTGTTGTACAGCCCTAATTTCTCCCATTCCATTCCATCCAACCACCTCATGTGGAGCGCACCCTAAATAAGTATCAGAATATCAAATTTGGTGTTTCCTTTTTTATTTTATAGAGAGACAATTTGGTCTTTCCAAAAAAGAAAAGGATTGCGGCTCATCTGGAGGGAGACGAGGGAGAAAGAAGGGTGACGAGGCGGTTGATTTGAAACGGATCTACATCCGAAATAAACCGGGTTTGGTAAACATATCCGGATTCAAATTCATCCCACCTTGACTTATATATTATTATATTTTTCCAACAATGCGATAAGATTATCCTTAATCCTTTTTCCAATTCATTGATAGTTTTATTCCCGAAACTTGCCTAATATATTAATATATTTTTTTCTGAGCTAAATTTTTGAATCGTTCAATTTAACAGTTATTGATGCCAATATCGAATAACATTTAAATTATATAAAATTTTGTTATGCAATTTCTTTAATGTTTAAATTCTGAAAAAAATTATTTAATTAAAGAAATATTTTTTTTACAAAGTGTCAATAGATCTTCACGATATTATAAATGGAATCTGAATATATAAACAAATTGATGTCTGTAAATCAATCAATCTGTTTAGTTTTTAGCTACATCATGTGATTTCTTTTTATGGCTTTCTATGTGTCACAAAACAACCTTTAGCGGCCATTTATATTTCTATATACTTTAAAGTGCTGAATCATAATTAGAATTTAGACATAAAATAAGATAGAAACATAAATACTTCAAATATAAATTTTAAAACCCTTGATAACTACATATTCAATCTTTTTGTTATTTTTATCTTTTGAGGGAAATCCGTAGGCATTCATACTCGATTCAGCGTTTGTGTATTGGAATACTGAAAATCATGAAAACAGATGGTAATTGGATAGTTTATTAGGCTTGATTGTCTACAGGGTGCGAATATGCAAAAAGGACACACGCTTATCACAACTGTATTGGTCACGAGAGATCTCGTCTGCACAAGTTTGACTAATAAAAAACCAAAATTGGAAAAATTGGATATAACTCCTCAAATCTTCTTCATTTGGATATGACCCCCTCCAATCTTTAATATTGGATATAACCCCCTCTAATCATGATATTCTAGGATATAAACCCCTTTTAGTTATTTTAACAATATTTTAAATATAAATAATGAACTGCATAAATTTTTGACAAAAATACCCTTCCTTGCAAAAGACCTTTCATCTTCCTGCTCCAATACAATGGAGCAAAAAAATAATGTCCGATTTGCAATTCTCAAATCTATCTAAATTACAACATCTTCCTCCCTTTTCTCTACGTGTGCGCCAAATAACAATGGAGAGAAGAGCTAAACAAGGACTAAGAGGATTTCATTTATATACTTAGATATCCTTCCATACCTTCTGCACTAAAATTGAACCCTCAAAAAAGTAAAATCCTAGAGCATTGTTGCCACAACCGTGCACATCTATATACTCCTTTCTAATTTGTTAATTCAAAAATAATTAGAAAAATACCTTTTTACCATTCAACAAAGCAAATGAAGTGTCGGTACATTTTGTATCTATTGCATATACTGTAACGCCACTAGATGAATCATGAAATTATAATTTCTTCATAAATTTTGCAATATCACTGCTTCAATGTGTAAGAAAAATTCAATGCCCTCCGTTATTGTTTTTTGAAACAGCATTACTACATGGCAGCGATAATATAGCATTTTTAAAATTTTTCCTTTTATTTTCATACAAATTTACATATTTACAATCAAATACTAGTTTAAAATGGAAGAATACATGCGCTTAAAATGTTGCCTTTTTATATCAAACGAGAAGATGGAAAGTCTCATGGGTATTTATGTCATAAAATAAAAAAAAATGATTTCGTTTATTTAAAACATTGTTGAGAATACTAAAAAGGATTTTTATCTCAAGTTCTTATGATTAGAGGGGGTTATATCCAATATTAAAGATTGAAGGGGGTTATATCCAAATGAAGAAGATGTTGGAGTTATGTCCTAGAAGTCAATATTAATGACTTAATTTCTTAGTTTATGTTATTGATGATATTTAATCATTTGTTCCTAGAGTTTATTACTGACAGATCATTCAGGTTGAGGATCTGAATTGTGGATCTCTGTGGATCATTCATTAGAATAACAGTAATAAATCTAAATCGTCCGTAATCTTGATAATTAACAAGGAACATTAATTATCATAAAAGATTAGTATGCAAGTTAAGTGATGATTAAGTTCTACAAATCATAGGTAAGGTGTTACCAACTTAATTGCATATGTGTATGTTATTAGAACATAGTACATGACATGACCCAATGAAATAAATATATGAATTGTTATGTGTCATTGTTTATTTCATATGAGTTTGATTCTAAGTTTGAGATGGTTCAACTTTTCCACATGAGGATAGGTTCAATAAATATCGTCTACCGTTGATTCCTGATAAGGGCTGCTATACGGACTTTATTTATGTTCTCTTGAATTGTGCGGGGAAAAGTTGTTCATTAAGAAAATCGTATGTCCCTCATTAATTCACTTAGTGAGTGATGATATCTGTTTGGGCCCCTTTATGGAATTGGATTGTTTGGCCAACTTGTACAATCAACTCTAGATCAAGAAATGTATAATATGCAAGAATGACACATTCCTATTTTGAATTATACAGTGATATCATGTGACGTAAGAATCAGACAAGGATATACTTTTATTTCTTATGCATGATTGAGATATTGTAGCAGTATATTATTTATGCGAATTGGGAATCATAACGTGCTGCTAGATACCGCTTATGATTATTGGAATTAAATAGCGATTTAATTCCATGACCAACGTAGCATAAATTCTCAAAGGGTCACACAAATAGGACTTTAATCACACAGTGCATTATTTATTTATTCGCAGCAGTGTATTGCGAAAATATGATAAATTGATTAATTAATTATATACCGTTGCGAATCGTTATAATTAATTAAGTCAAGGGGATCATATAGAAATAAATTAATGCATTAACTAATCCCAAAATAATTATTAATAAGTTAATAATTAATTTTGTTCAACATAATTTAATTATAGAAATTAAATAGAGCTTATGGACTTTTATTTAATTAGTAAATTAAAAGTCCGATTTGAGTACAAGAGAAAGGTCCATTAATTAATTGAATTAGTGGACATTTAACACACCACAAAATGGGCTATCAAGCCCATATAGTGGCTGCCCTAATAGGGATAAAAAGATCTCTAAAGTTTGTGGAGTGGTTGGTTTATAAAAGGAGGTCATTTGGAGAGAGAAACCCTAGCCACCATAGTCTTTTCTCTCCTTCTTCCTCCTAGAACGAAAATTAGAGAGAAAATTTCAGAATTTTCATCTCTTTCTCTTGCTCTTTTCCACCTCATCTAGCTCATGTGTTAAGATTTCTCCCTTCTCTATTAATTAAACTAGTTAATTGACAAAGGTAGAAGAGAGAAAACCTTGGGGATTAGTTGCTCTCCTCTTCCTTACTAGCACAAGTTGAAAGAGGAGGTGATTAAATTTCTTGGTGGACTCGAGGCGGCCGTCGACGGAGGAGAAGGCGAAGGAGAACACGCCATCAACTCCCATGCATTGGTCGAGCATCGCGGATACGATTCCGCGAGAGGTACTTGATTCCTTTCATTTTCTCATGTATGTGTTGATTGCTTGGCAAGATCCTTTGTGCTTGATGGTTAATTAAGTTAATTAGTAACTAAAATTGAAAAGTGAGCACTTTCTAACAGAAGATTTGAGGGGGTTATATCCAATCTAAAAAGTTTGCTAGCTACTTTCAACAGGAATAGGTTTACTTGACGATAGTGGTCGCACGCACCTGAACCAGACCAGAGTGCATTTATTATTATTCAAAAAAATTGAAATACTTATTTAATCTAAGAATGCTCAGATTGCCGAGTCAAATTTTTGGGTAACTGTATTTACGAAGTCAATTGTCAATTATCTGAAAGGAGTAAGCTGTTCTCACTTCTGCTCTAAAATTGACAACAAAAAACAAAGAAAATGGAGGTGATTAGAGGGATATATATGAAGAGAACCTCTCTATAGAAATTTCATAAACATTGTCACTCCTAAATTTGAAAGGTAACACTTGTTAATTGTTTCTTCTCTCCTCTCCCATTATTTCTCTTCCCTTTCCAATTTCCATTTTTAATCCTGGAGCAAAGCAATAAGATGATATGTAATTCGAGAAGATAACTCAAACTATGTTATCAAACCTGCAGTTAATCAATTTAGGTTCTGAAAAAGCACTGATTTTCATTTTTATTATTCTCCGGGAGTTATCTCGCAGTCAAAAATAATATAGAGATAGGCTAATATGGCATCTCGAGGACTTTTTTCTGAAAGGGCGGACATTTCCCTTGTAATAATATCTAAAAGGACTTTAAACTTCTAAAAATTTCCAAAAGGCCCAATGTTTAGATGTCGCCTATGTTTTTTTTTTTTTTTTTTTTCCAAATTAAAACAACGATCGATATATACCTTGCATTTGAAAAAAAAATAATAAATAAAAAATAGCATGCACCTTGTGTAGTTTCATGCAATCTGTTTCTTTAACGATAATAAACTAATGGGATATAATTATGAAAGGAGTATAATACTTTTTAAATACAAATACAATTTGTGTGCACTAATTAAAGTACTGACAACATTTTATAAAAAGAAGTTATTTTTTTTTATAAATTGTGCAACTTAATAGCAACCGTTTGGTTTACTGGAATTATTTATTTATTATTTTTGGTTGGGAGAGGGGGGTACACAATGCGAGAAACATTGATTGTTGTCTTAATTAGGGGCAAAAAAAAAAAACAAACAAAAACATTGGCGGCGTCTATGCGTTGGTCCTTCTGGAATTTTTTAAAACTTCAAAGCCCTTTTGGATATTATACAAGGGAAATTTACGCCCTTTCAGAAAAAAAGCCGCATCTCGATAAGTTTAAACCCAATCCTGAAATTTTTTTTTTCAACATACCAAAATTCATACAAGAATACCTGTATCATTGTTTACACCATTTACTACCCCAATTACAGTTGCTACTTGCATGTACGTGATTAGAAAAATTAAAAAACATTATACATATCTAATAGAACAGATGGGCTAGCTTCCTACGGGATTAGATATATAACATAATATACAAAAGGAAACAAATAATTGGGCAAAAATTATCTTCGACTAAATTCTGAATTCTAATCAACCCACAAATTTCTAAAATAATTCTATCTTCAGATATTTGACTTATGCTAGATTGATGAGCCAAATTGCCTTGCTTATTAAGCGAAGTAATCCATAGCACCTTCAGCCAAAGGATTGATGAATATAGATTGGTCATCCTCTGGAGTTGCAAGCTCTGGAATAGGGTGGTATGGTCTCGTCAGCTCTGCCGGTTGTGCCGGAGGCATGGGCCTCATCCAGCCCCACCTCGACGCCTCTTGCTCTGCGATATTCACATTCGTCTCGTACGCATGCAAAATCTCGTACAAGTAATCGTCAAATATAACCCTTCCAATGCCATTAATTTTATGAGTCATTGATTTCAGAATCCGGTCCTTGTACTGATCAATGTAGTTTGTGTCGACGCATCGGCATAACAGCTTAGTAAGGCAAGGGAACTCTATGAGGCCATTTGTGTTGTCATCTTGTTGGATGTAGTGCAGAATCGCCTCCGCCTCTGCTAGCAGGGGAGCCACGGCTGGATGGTTCCTCATCCATAAAATTAAAATACCGTGTGTGACGTCGACGACCACTAGCTGGTCTAGGCACATGAATAGACACACAAGATCTCGCGCCAAGCCTGGGTGGGTCCCATGCATCAGTAGTTTCTCATACACCATGCGGTCGTCATTGTGGAATGCCATTATGTCCCTTATTGTCGGCACCGTCATTGTCGGAAGCGACATGATGAGGTTATATGAATTTCTTCTGTAGAGTAATAACAAGTAAAAATAGCTTAATTCCACTTAATTGGATGTTACAAAATGATTTAATGGTGGTTAATTATTTATAGCGTTTTCCATGTGAAGAGAGAGAAGGGTTTGATAGGTACACGGAATTGCTATTTGTAGGCAGAAGGGGCTTTACATTCCGTGATTCATGGTTTTGCCAGGTACAAGGAATTAGCGAACAAGTAGGAAAAGGTTGTCATGTTGCAAATTTACCAAACTTAATTAGTTGGAAGTTCAACCTTCAGGAAATTAACCTAAAAATAAACGCGTTTGTTTGAGTGAGCATTGACATGTTGGATACATGGATTGAAAACTGTTCCATGACCTCCGACAATTGGAAAATATCAGATTTAATTCACGTTGAAGAGCCCAATTGATGCAAATTCATTAATTAAATGTTTTATTCGATGATTTCTTTGTTGGAAATTAAAATACCCACAAGACTTAGTTTTGTCCCGGGGATCAGAAATAAACAAAATTTTCATACCGAGTAGGAATTTAACCTTGCGTGTTGCGTCTTCTTTTCTACCATATGTTTTTTTTATTATTTTTTTTTATAAGATCAATTGGGGGTCAAGCCTTTGTCACATTTATCTCCATCATAATAATACGGTTCATATTATGAAGGTATGATGACTGTCTTTGACTTTAAGCTCCAACTACATCATACATGCGATACCATGAAAAAAAAAAAATGAATATCATTATGATTTTCGGATGGGGTTTAGACGAGCATGATGATTCCCTGATGGATTTGGATGATATGATAATGTGAACCGTAAATCGATCATATTCGTGCCGCAATCCATTTGGCCATTTCTCAAAACCGAAAGAGTTTCATCCAATATATAGAAGACCTTCAACTGAGGTTCATTGAAGCATGCTATGCAAGAGTTCAGTTGTAACGCAATATATTTTCATATGATATGAAATGCACAAAACACAAGAAAGAAATATAATTGAGTATTAACATCATATACGCCCGTGCATCACATATGCATGATGAATATATTTCTGCACGCGTATTCAAAATAAAAAAAAATATAATTTATTGGTTATAAAATGTAAGAGGTTATACTAAAGTAAATATTGATCAGAAACTTCAAAAGGTTACTACGAAAGGAGGGGAAGGAGAGGAACACAGATATGAGAAGTGAATCATGAAAAAACACAGATGGTAACAATATGACTAGAATTGTCAAAAGGGTTGAGTTTGAATGAGCTGATTCCAACTCTGTTTTTTTTTTTTAAAAAAAAAAAAATTGATTTAAATTGAACATGAGTTGAAATCAATCAAGCTCGAGCTAATCTGAACACGAATTAAAGTCGTCTTGCACAAACAAAATTATTAGAAAATTTATATATTTTTTAGATTATTTTAAATAGTTAAAGTACAAACTAATTAACATTCATTGAATTTTTTTAATTTTTGAATCTATAATAAATTTATACTTATGCTGAAAAAATAAATATATTATTTCATTTTAAAATCCAATTACTAAGTTAAATAATAAAATTATCTATCGAGTTATTTCAAATTGAACTCATATAAATCAATTATAATAATTTCGAACTTAAATTAAACTTAAAACTAATAAAAAGTTTAAATTAAACAAATTAAACTCAACCTAAACTCAAATTAATCTCGAGCCGTTCAGGAACTGCGACCTGTTACGAGTACCAGCTAATTTGCGGTATAGTCTGCTACAGCGCTACGGAATCATTTGTACATTTCAAGCCTTCAATACTCATACTTTTAATTTACTTCTTGGATCCGTTATTTAACCGTCCATACCTTTATATGACAAAATGTAGGTCCCACCTGTTCTCATTCAAAAACAAAGTTCCCGAACACTGATACACCGAGTGTAAACAGAAATTACACTAAATTTTATTAATAAAATAGTTAATTCCGGCCCCTGGTCTCTCCCTCTTTCTCTTCTCGTATCTATCTCTCCGCACGGAGAGTGCTGCCTCCTCGGCTCCCCTCCACCGATCAAATTAGGGTTTCCCCTTTGGTCGATTCGTGTCTCCAGGTTTTTCCTCAAATTACCGCTCTTTAATTCTTTTTAACTATATTTCTCAATTTAGTAATGATTTGTGATGTAGGCTGCTTCCATTTTTTTTTTAACCCTTGAACTTAAATAGCCTTGTGGCCACTTAGTTCACGAAGTACCACTAAGAAACCGGGCATGTTTTTTCCAGCCTTTCCTTTGCAATAATTAACAAGTACAAAATTATATGGTTGAGAAGATTTACGATTCAGATTAGGAAGCAAGTTAGATATTTCCTCCCTTAGTTTTGATCAAGTACAGTAGTTTGCAAAGAGGTGACATGTCTGATGGTTTAGTGGAACAGTAAGCAGAAATTTAGAGATCTGGATTCAGAACTGACTAGTATCGTCTGATGTTTCTTGTCCTTTCCCGGTCTTTGAGTGTAGAGACCCTGGCATTTATTATATTTATTGATGTAATTTTTGTCTGTCGTCTAAAGATAGTTTGTAGTTTAGCTATACTTAGCCTTGTTTGCTGTTATCTTAATTACAAGCACTTGTCTGTTCAATTCTGTAGTTGCTAGATCACAGAAGGAAGTGAATAGAGATAAGCAACCATGTTCGGGCGTGCACCTAAGAAAAGCAATAACACTAAGTACTATGAAGTTCTTGGTGTGCAAAAAAGTGCAACACAAGATGAACTCAAGAAGGCTTACAGGAAGGCTGCCATGAAGAATCACCCTGATAAGGGTGGTGATCCTGAGAAGGTAAAGCATAAGTTTCTTTACTAAAAATCTATCTTTTCATGGATGATGTTTGTACGTGCCCCTCTAAAGGCGAAATACCCTTTTCCTTGATTCTCTCTGTAAGGAGGGAAGTGTTTAATTAGAAAAATACACTACCACACCTTGGTTATGCGAGATTTAGAAAGAAGGGATGAACCTCCCTCACTTCTTTGGAAATCACAAAATACATTTTTTTCTGCCTGATTTCTGTGTTTTTGTGTGTGTGTGTGTGTGGGTTGGGGGTGGGGGGGGGGGGGGGGTGTTGGGTTATTTTGAGTTTTTTCTTAGGCTTGTATGCATTATTTGTTATTTTTTGCAGCTTTGTAGTCAAATATGTAATAGTTGTTACCACGTGTATAGTTGCTCCTTTCTTATAGTTTGTGATAATTTGGGTTAAACAGTTCAAAGAGCTGGGTCAAGCATTTGAGGTTCTGAGTGACCCTGAGAAAAGGGAGATATACGACCAATATGGGGAAGATGCGCTTAAAGAGGGAATGGGAGGGGGTGCCTCTGCTCACAATCCTTTTGATATTTTTGAGCAGTTCTTCGGTGGTGGTGGTTCCTTTGGTGGTAATATTGCCTACATATCTTAATTTTCTTTTTAATTTCACAGATTGATGGCTATAACTCTCATATTTACTTCCTGGTCGGCTTTGGACCACTTGAAGAAGACAACTACTGTTGGTGATTTACCTGTAATAGTGGACTAAATATAAAACTAAAGTTGACTTTTAACATTTTTGGATATTAGATGAAGCAACAATAAGCAAATCCACCCATCATATGAGGCTACTAATCTTGTTTGGTTGTTACTTGTTATTGTTGTAATGGTAGTGTAACTAGAATGTTGTATTTGTAAAAAATGTGGATTTTTTTGGCACTTTTTCGTAAGTACCATGTTGTTTTTAATTAAAGGTGGAAGCTCAAGAGGATACCAGCAGAAGAGAGGGGAAGACGTAGTTCATGCTCTTAAGGTGTCCCTTGAAGACCTATACAACGGTACCAGCAAAAAGCTCTCCCTGTCAAGGAATGTGCTTTGCCATAAATGTAAAGGGTATGTATAATTTTTAGTCTTAATTTATGTTATAAATTTTTCCCTTAATTTATGGCGGGTTAGCATTGTTGTTAAAACATGGTGTACAAGTCGAAGAAACATAACATTGGTGCAAATATATTGAATTCTATAATGTTTTATCTCAATTTCAGGAAAGGATCAAAAAGTGGAAATTCAGGAAGATGCAATAGTTGCCACGGCAATGGTGTGAGGATGGTCACCAGACAGATTGGACCTGGCATGATACAACAAATGCAGCATGTTTGTTCTGATTGCAGAGGCTCAGGTTTTTGGTTACTCCATCATTTGTGTTCATTCATATGTACCCCACGGTTTTGAGATACCGTTGTTTGTACATGTGGATGTATGGTGAATGTTCTCTTAGGCTAGCTTTAGGTGTTTTAAAACTTGACTTTCTGTTGGTGTATATGCAGGTGAGGTCATAAGTGAGAAGGACAAGTGTACCCAGTGCAGAGGTAACAAAGTTGTTCAGGAGAAGAAGGTTCTTGAAGTGCATGTTGAAAAAGGCATGTCGCACGGCCAAAAAATCACTTTCCAAGGAGAGGCTGACGAAGCTGTCAGTAAATTCCTTATACTATTATTATTTTTTTATTCTTTTACATTCTATTGGAAAATTGGAAGTTGGTATTTCTTTTTTCTTTTCAAATTTTCTAGTTTGGTGAAAGCTCAATTGCACTAGGTCAGGTTAATATAGAATTAAAGATATTGGAGTGAAGCAATATGGACTCAATCAATGTCCAATTGAACAATTCTCTGTGACCATAACGGTCTTGGAGGAATATCAGCCTGATATGAAACTATCGTCTTAGTCATTTGTTTATAGCTGCCTATGTCTTAGGCTATGTTTGGATTGATGAGGAATGATGCAAACCCAGATCACTGACTATTCCAAAACACTATTTGGCTTTTGGATGGGTTGGTAGCTGTTCAAGACTTCAGAATAGTCACAAAAGCTGCTGATCTGCTATTTTAACCAGAAGTTGGACTAGTCACTACTTCGAAAATCCCTGGCAATGTGCTTACCGCCCAAAACATGACTCAATTCAACCGTGTCCTCAATAGCTGATTAGATGAATTCAGAATCCCATTTGTAGAAATGACTTCTCAACCTCATGATATATATACAAAACAGTCTTTGATGTGCCCTTTTATAATAAGGATGATCTGACTGTAGTGTCTTGAAAGATTTTTGCTTTTTAGAAAATCTTACGTTCAAATTTTACCTATTAAATCTATCCTTTGTGTAGATAAATTCACATCTATTTATAAAATAATTTCATCGTTAATTCTAACTAAGTGATGGAAATTGAATTACTTTTTTTTTTATCCTTCCACAATTATTTTCTAATCGATGGCTGTTCTGTTGCTTATAGCCTGACACCGTGACGGGAGACATAGTATTTGTATTGCAACTGAAGGAGCATGCCAAGTTTAAGAGGAAATTTGATGATCTATCCGTGGAACATACTCTGAGCCTCACTGAGGCCCTCTGCGGCTTCCAGTTTGTTCTTACACATCTTGATGGCCGCCAGCTACTCATCAAGTCCAACCCTGGCGAGGTAATCAAGCCTGGTATGCACTCTCTTCCCTTTCCCGCTTTCATAGGAGGAAATTTTTTTTTATTATGGTACACATGCAAACATTATTGTTACCAGTTATCTTTCTGAAAAGTGCGAAACATGCCCCACCAAATAATGTGTGAATTTGAACATACTATTCTGGTCATGTATATAATATTGTGGTTCAAAACCTACAATCTATATAGCACAGACATGAACACGGGTGTCCAACACGACACGCATGGCACATCCTTTTCAAAAATTACAGACACAACATAGCTCAGTACTTGGCAATTAATAAATAGTATAATACACCTGAGACAAAAGATTATATATATTCAGTTAAACACTTGCACCAAAGAGGGTGCTCACCCAGTTGATTGCTCTTTAGGCTTGCAGCTTGCATTGCGGAATCACATCCAAACATATTTTGGTTTGTTTTCCAATTTAGTGTTACTCCCTCGTCTCCCCAGCAATTGATTTGCCTTTCTTCTTCCAGTTTTCTTCTAATAAAGGTTATCTGTGAGTAAGGCTAATCAGATCATCTGTGGCATGGTATGTATACTCTTCTAATAGTGTACAGGTGATCCTGTGACTTGACTGACAAGTGTCCACGTCTGTGTCAATATATTGACCTTGTCTAACACGGGTCCATATTGTCTAATGCCTAAAGAATGTTGACTGGGGTACGGCTGGTTTCTTGGATTTACGCTTTGTAGCCTATAACTAGTCAGCAGCTTGCTTCAGCTGCCTCAGATCAAACCCTTTAATCTTATGATGGGTTGACATTTTCTAAAACTGCTATAACTAGATAAATTGCATAATGGATGGAGTCAGGATTGCTCATATATGTAATCACATGTGCTGGTGAAAAGTGAGGCTTAGTTGGGTTAAAATTATCTCTTTCCTGACCATTTGAATGAAGACCTAGTATTGAGGGCATAATGGTCAAAGTTTATTGCTGTTGATGCATCAGCAAAAATGACAATTGAAAATAGTCTTGCTGAAAGATATTGCTTGCATAAACACCACAGGCCAACACAAGGCGATAAATGATGAAGGGATGCCACACCATGGCCGTCCCTTCATGAAGGGGCGTCTCTATATTCAGTTCAGTGTTGAGTTCCCTGACTCGGGATTGCTCACCCCTGACCAGTGCCGTTCACTGGAGAAGGCCCTCCCACCTCGGCCAGCTAGCAGTGTAGCCCAGATGTCAGACATGGAGCTGGATAACTGTGAGGAAACAATTTTAACAGATGTCAACATGGAGGAGGAGATGCGACGTAAGCAGCACCACCACCACAGGGAGGTATATGATGAGGACGATGATGATGCGGGGCCAAGGGTGCAGTGTGCACAGCAATAAATTAGGAAGAAAAAGTAATAACTTATCCACCCCCACACCTATCTTTCGTTTGCTTATGAGGTTGTATTATTGTGTTAGATTTTTTTTATGTTTTTGTTGGTTGTGATCTTATGTTTTGGTCCAGTTTTATGGAAGGATGTAATGGGTAAATGTGTTGTGGCTAGTGATGAATATTTGCAGTCAAAAGTGCCTTCGTATGGAAGGCCATTTTTATGTACCCTTTGGCATAGAGCTTTGTGGTCTATTACTATGCATTATGATTGCCAAATTTTTATTTAGCTTTTGGTGGATTTGATGCAATCGTGCAAAGTATGCATGAGGATTTGATGCATTTATTTACATTTTTCTTGGTTATCATCCCCTGATTAAAGAAAAAATAATTTCATGCCGTTTATATAAGCTGCTATACGTTGGCTAGTGCATGTATTTTAAGAGAAGAAATTAGTACCACTGCTTGTAATTTGGCAATAATCTGTGAGCTGTTTTAAGGACATGCTAATCGACTCCTACATAGAAAAGTTTCGTGTGATCTGAGTTGTCTGCTCACAGGTTTTAAGTCTCATGCATGATGATGGCCTATCAATTTCCCGAGTAGCTTTCATAATAAACTTTAATGGTGTGCGCTATTCAAACCTTTCTTTTCTTTCTGATGTAGAAAGGAATCCATTTTTGTAGTTTTTGGGGAAAACGGTCTCGATTGATCTGTTAAAATTTTAAGCACCGTAAACAGTTGGCACTTGGAAGTTGGGACTCGGCCTGTTTGGGAGAACTTCAGAAAGAAACCAAACATTATATTTCAAGGGGAATTTTTGCAAGAGAGACTCTTGGAGATGTATATTCTGGTGAAATGATTGAAAGTTTTGCGGTTTATTTTTCTATTTTGGAATTTTCAAAAAGTATACATATTGATCCCAATAATTAAATTGAAAGTTGAAAGGTTTTTAATATTCTGGGAACATGGGAATCGTCTAAATAAATGTGCTATCCTCGATTACAAGGTGGGAAATTGGACAAAATTCAGTGGAAAGTGCGTGTTTATACTTCTTTTATTCCTTTCTTATTTTTTATTGTTAAGTTTTCTTTGTAACAAAATCTATTGGGGGAACATTACCCCACAGCAACCTCCAGTGGGACCCTAAGCTTATTTTTTTTTAGAACCATTATCGCAATGCTCAAGGAGATGCTCAAAAGGAAAAAAGAAATAATATCTGGAAAGATGACTTTAACAAATGAAATAAGGACGTGGTTTTCTTGGAAATTTCTAGATTACTTGGTTCATGCTTGCAAATTGCAGATTTCATTCGTACAGACAGAATCCAATATTACATTTTATTTGGAATTTTGGTTATACTTTTGATAAGAGAGATATAGGGATGAGGTTGGAAATTTGAAAAGGTTGGGCAAAATATAAGATTAGGGGCTTGCACTTATCTTATATAACAAAAAACAAAGAAAATTAACAATTTCATTAAACTGAAACGTACATGTTCTACATAAAAAATTATACATTCATTGAGGGTAGTGTTGCAGCTTTGCTATATTACCTCACCACCAGAACAGTAGAACGTTATCAGACGAGAGTTAGCTATGATTTATATATAATTAAAGGTCTAGATTCATCTCTAACTGGGAACTAGCTACAAAGTTGCCTACGAAGTTATTAAAATCTAGGACGAGCTTATTCAGGAGTGTCAATGATTTGGTAATTAAGGTCAGATTCAGATCAGATTGATAATATGTTATTGTTTGTTTGATCAGCCTTAACTAACCTGCGCAGGCCATATATCCTCATGCAGACTCGCAAAATTTGGCAATTAACTTCTTTATCATTTATTTTTCTTATTTATTTATTTATTTAGTTTTACTAATGACTCTAAATCTTAATTTGTGCACAACAAACTTTGATAGTGCTAAGTTTATAACTTAATCTAACAAATCAAAATTGAACAAGTTGGTCAGATAATATCCACGTTGAAAGCGCCCAAAAAAAAAATTAAGCCTATAAAATCAGGGTATGTATGTATATATATATTATATATAAATGAAGTCGTAGATATATATATAAAAGCTCTAGGCTCATACATATCTAGATTTTCTTCTCTGTGAAGCATGGTGGGTATCTATGAAGTGGCAATTATGAAAGTTATTGCTCAAATTCTGAAAGCAGGGCTTTAAACGAAAGTTCAAAGCAAATGAAAGGTGCGTGCAACTGTATTTTAGTGACTACATTATTTTACAGTTGAATATGCCAGTGTAATGTTCTTCACTCTTCTTTATTAAAAAGGAAATTCATGTGGCATGCAGCATGCATTATTTAATCCATCATTGTCCCAGAAGCGGAAATGTTCGCTTTTGTTAATTATATGTCAATTCATAGTTAGATAGCACTTCTTTTAATACTGATACGAGTTCGTTCTAACTATATAATTAACTAGAACCTACCCGCAGCTAAGATCAGGCTGATTAATTATTTTTAAAGCAGAGGAAAAACCCAAATGAGGGTTGGTAGCAACACTGATGCAAGGAATTATGAGATGTGACATATCTGTTGTGGTGCTTGATTATTTGAATGGACTGAACTGAAGTGACATGCGTTTCTATTGGTTTCAATTTTTATGGCCAGTAACCATTCCAAAAAAATATATATATATCATGGCCACTACAGAATTAAAATCTTGGATATATATGATTTTCTGTATTAAGAAGCTAGAAAATGCGTACAATTTCGATATATATATTGTGAACCATGATGCATAGAGGGCTCCGTGCACCATGACCGTTTGATCGGTGATTTTGCACGGAGCCCTCTATGCATCATGGTTCACAATAGATACTCTCTCTCTCTCTCTATGTATGTATGTGTGTGTGTCTATATATATATAGTTTTGGTATGGTGAGTCGCGCTCATAAACTCCTAGATCTGGTTCAAAATGACCGATCCAAACCGTCCAATACGATCTCCCTGTTGAAATATCCATGCAGACCAAATTTTATATTTTTTTTGAAATTTTTAAGTATTTTTTCAGATTTTTAAAAACTGTTATTTTTGAACGATTCAAAACTAATTAGATTAATAATTTTTTAAAATTTCAAAAAAAATACTTACAAATTTCGAAAAAATATAAAATTTGGTGTGCATGGAGATTTAAATAGGAGATTGTATTAGATAGTTTGGATCGGTCATTTTGAACTAGATCTATGAGTTTTGAGCGCAACTCACAGACTTCTAGTGAGTCGCGACTCACCATAGCAAAACTCTCTCTATATATAGAAAAGCTAACGCGCCATCGATGGCACAGAGGGTCCCGTGCCATCGAGTTATTTTTCGAGATTCAAAATTCAAATGCTCAATCCTAACCGTTTAAGTTGATCACCATATTGAAATACCCTTGGAAATCAAATTTTACATTTTTTCGAATTTTTTTGCTATTTATTATGATATTTGATATCATCATTATTTATAGGTATTTGGACCGTACTTGGCACTCAAAAGACATTCAAACCATTAAACTATTCAATGAATTGCTATGTTTTTCCAAGGATTTGGCTTTGTTGTCGTCTTCTCTCTTATTTTCAGGTTTCTCGATGATTTTTGGTGGATTCTCGAATTTTAGAAGGATTTTGACTCTCGACATATGCTAGATAACTCATTCCTAGCACTTGGAGGCATTGTTCAAGCCATCGTTCGGACCGAATGACTCATGCTCGGATCGAAGATGGCTTTGCTTGGACCAAATGCTCAAATGTTGCATAAAATGGAGGACTTAGGAGAAGAAAATGACCAAATGGCATCAATGGTATTGAAGACCTCATCCTAAGCTTTTCAACGGTTTTTGAATCGCCTCAATCAGTGTCCGGATGAAGGAATTATGGCCGAAATACTAACGGAGACCAAAATCTGAATATCACGCTTACTGTTCGGTCCGAATGAACAGTGTTCGGTCCGAATGAACAGTGTTCGGTCCGAACGGCACTGTAGCAACTCTCTGCTGGATTTCCTCTCCTCTGTTCGGTCCGAACAGAACCTTGTTCGGTCCGAACAGAGCACCGACAGAGCTCAAATGGCAAGTTTTTATGCGGGGAAATTGATTATTTTGGCAAGTTTTCTTTCCTTGATGCTCCAATTACCTTTCTATGTCCGTGGAGATCAGTATAAATGCATTCCCAGGCCAGAAGGAAGTGGAAAAGCCTCCACACCTCTAATTCTACCTTCCATTGCTCAATTCCACTTTCCTTAGACGATTCCACCATTGATTTCGTTAAGCAACCGGATTCTTGAGGCGACGGCAGCAAGGAAAAGGTTGGAGACACGCCTTGCAACACCCCACTGCCTTTGAGGATTGAAGATCAAGCATAGAAAGACAATTCGGTTTATTCTTCCTATGTTTTTATCTCTAATTTCCATAGGCTTGTATCTTGTGATTTCTACTCTTGTTGTTGTGTGTTTTGATACTATGTTAGGCTAAATTTATGTAGTCTTAGGAGTAGGGAAGTAACTTAGGTTTGGATGTTGTGATTTGACTTGATATGATATGATATGTTTTGTTGATTTGTTTTGTTGAGAATTATGTTAATTGCTTGTTTAAATTGCTTGGTTAGATCTAATTAACTTCTAGATGAATGGCCACATTTAGTTAAGTTCTAAAGTTAGGATAATCAAGATAATTTAGATAAAGTATTTGGGATAAATTGTAGATCCGAAAGGGGAGATTAGTTGACATCAAAAGTGTAACTTTTAGACCAGTCCAAAAGACCTCTAAATATCCTCACGAACTCCAACAAACAAGTTTAAGTTGATTGAATTCTATACCAAAAGTTGTGAACCAATCGAGTTAATTAGGTTAGGTTGTGATTGAACCAGTGTCTAGTCCAACAAGCGAAAGCTGAGGTTTAGAATATCTAGGTTTGACCAACAAACCCTAGCACAAAGCATATAGTATCATAAAGAGTCAAAACTACACACTTATACCTTCTGTTCGGACCGAACAGATCCCTGTTCGGACCGAACAGAGTGGTATACGCTTGAAAAACATCATTCGATGCACGAAAGTGATAAGTTCTATGTTCTAGAGTTCAAACCAAGGTGAAACCTGAACCCTAAGACGCTTTTTATATAGTTAAAACCCCCAAAACTCTACTTTCCCTATTTAGATATTATTTAGATTATTTTAATTGACAAAACAACCAAAAACATCTACTTTATTGTACCTTTAGGATTTATAACTCAAAACTCCATAAAAATATTCTCGTCTAGCTTTTGAAAAAGGATAAGTCCGGTATTCAATTGTACCGTCCCTTGGGTTCGACCCTAAAGCTTAACTCCAAACGACTAGTGAGGTTAGCTCTAGGTTTACAAATTTATTTGATATCCTAGGTTTCAAGCCTTCATCAAATTGGCGCCGTTGCCGGGGACGGTGTTGATATTGGATCCTTATTTAAGTATCAAGAGACTAGACTTTTTATTTTTCTTTTAAACTCACACTTTCTTCTCTCTGAATTGCAGGACTGGCAGGTAGAACTCGGAGGAAGAAGTCCCCACCACCTAAGGTCAGGAACTACTTCACCCGACGCTTCGAAACAGACCCAGAACTCTCTCGGTCCTTTGATTCGACCTTTGTTCGGACTGAACAGGAATCCATTCGGACCGAACAGCACCCCGAACAGAGAAGAGAAAGCCCAGCAATGGCCGAAACGCTCACTCCGGAGGCCATTTCCCAGCAGGCACGCGACCTGGAGACCCTCCGCCTCCAGTTAGAGCAAAGAGAGGCTCATTTGAATGCAGAACGGACTCGCCTCGTTGGCCAAAGGAGGGAATTTGACGACGAGCGTCGTCGATGGGCCAATGAAGACGAAGGGAGCGTCCACAACTCTGATAACGAGGACGAGGAGCCTCGCGAACGATCTCTCATGGAGTATGGAGCCCCTAGGACGAGAGACGTGGCCGGACCCGTGGCGATTCCGGGCATTGATGCAAACAATATGCAAATCGCCCCCGCCCATGTGACTCTTGTGCAACAAAACTCGTTCTATGGCGATGAGAATGAGGACCCACATGCTCACTTGCAAACTTTTATCGATTGCACTCGTTTAATCAAAATTAATGGGGTTCCTCAACAAGCAATTAGGCTCTTGTTGTTTAGATTTTCTCTTAAAGATAAGGCCAACAAATGGTACAAAACACTCAAAAAGGGCTCAATTAGGTCTTGGGATCAAATGGCACAAACTTTCTTAGATAGGTATTTTCCAGCGGACAGATCTGATGCGATTAGAAGGGAATTGAACAATTTTGCCCAAAAAGAGGAAGAATCAATGAGAGATGCATGGGAAAGATTTAGGGATTTGGAAAATTCTTGCCCACACCATGGGATTCAAGAATGGATGCTCATTAAATCTTTCTATAGTGGACTTTATGATAATATTAAAATCAATCTCGATTCTCTTTCAGGTGGGGCATTCAAAAGACTTGATGCGGCACAAGGGCGAGATTTGCTTGATTATTGTGCAAGAAATTACACATGGTACCCTCTACTCATCCACCGCCGCTCCAGTACTTCGAGGCAACAAGTTCATGAGATCACCACGAAGGATGCAAAGATTGCCGAGCTTGAAGCTCAACTTGCGGCGTACCAATCGGCTCAAGGCACCCATCTCTACTCAAATCAATGCGGAGCATGCGGCGAGGAAGGACATACATCTCTCGATTGTCCTCTTGCTAAAATTGGTAACGGAGGGGCCCAAGTGAACTCCTTACACAATGGGCCCCCTTTCAGTTCAAAGTACCAAAATAACCCGCCAAGTTTGTATAGAAATGCCCAATTCAACAACAACAATAGAGACCAATCATTTCAAAAGAAATCATTTTTCAATAGGGAGGAGATTCCAATTGTTGTTCGAGAATTCATGAGTGAGCAAGAAAAGTTTAACAAATCTGTGGCTATAGGATTGGATGAATTGAAGGCCACCACTGACGAATTGAAGGCCACCGCCGAAGAATTTAAGGGTAGTGCGAGCACCTTGCAACGCTTGGAACGCATGATGGAAGCACAGTTCTCCCGACCACCCGGCAAGCTTCCAAGCCAGCCTCAAGTTAACCCTAATGCAGAGATCAAGGCCATACATGTCCTAAGAAGCGACAAGGAGTACCAAGACCCGCCCGTGCCACCAAACAAAGGAATTCGACCCTCTGTTCGGTCCGAACAGAATTCTGTTCGGTCCGAACAGATTTTCCAAAGTGAAGATAAGTCCATCCTAAAGCATGTAGAGCCTTCTCCACCACTCCAGCAAGTCCCAGAGCAAGAAGGACCAGCTAAAGTGCAAGAAAAGGGTGCCGAAATGACCCCGCAACCTTCTGTTCGGTCCGAACAGAATTCTGTTCGGTCCAAACAGAGAGAGGAAAGTGCTCAAAAAGAGGTGCGAAGCAAGGGCAGGAAGAAAATGGAGCAACCAGAGTCAACCTACAGGCCTCCCGTCCCTTTTCCTCAGCGACTTATGAAGAAAAAGGAGGATGAACAATTTCGGACCTTTTGGGAGATTCTTAAGCAAATGAAGATTGACATTCCATTCACGGATGCTATAGCTCAAGTGCCGATCTATGCAAGGTTTTTGAAGGAGCTATGCACCGGCAAAAGGTCCATGGAAGAGCTCAAAACGGTGACCCTAACACACAAGAGTAGCGAGGTTTTGAAGAGCAATATGCCACCAAAACTAGAAGATCCGGGTAGGTTTGCTCTCCCTTGCACTATTGGCAATGCAACAATCAAGCAAGCATTGTGTGATATGGGAGCTAGTGTTAGTTTGATGCCCAAGACGGTGTTTGACAAGATTGGTTTTGGCGAGTTGAGACCCACACGCATAACATTGAAACTCGCCGACTCTTCAATGCGATTGCCTTTGGGTGTTCTTGAAGATGTGCCCGTCCAAGTGGGGAAGTTTGTGATACCCGGCGATTTTGTGGTGATGGACATAGAAGAAGACAAGGAGGTGCCTATCATTTTGGGTCGGCCCTTTCTTAGAACCGCCGGTGTGAAGATGGATGCTCGAGATGGGACGATTGTGGTTAGAGTGGGGGGAGAGAAACTCCGTTTTTCAATAGATCATGCTTTGAATTGCTCCGACCCCGCCAAAACATGTTTTATGGTTCAAGAGGTGGCCGAGATCGAAACATCTCTTGAAGAGCACTGCCACGAGGCGCTTGAAGGCTACCAAGAATCTCTCAATGACCCCCTGGAGACCATGGAGATCGAACAAGGAGGCGAAATCTCACCTTTTCAGCCCTGTTCGACCCCCTGTTCGGACCGAACAGAGGTCCGAACAGACCTGCAACAGAATATAGGCGCTCTATCCGGTCCGAACAGCACTCATTCGGTCCGAATTGAGGCACCAAAAGTCGATTTGAAGCCTCTTCTTCCGTCTCTAAGGTATGAAATTCTCAATTCTAGTCAAATGGACCCTGTTTTTGCTAACTCCGAGCTAGATACAGGTCAAACGAAGGAATTCTTGATGAGAAAAGGAACAATGGGGAACTCGCTTGGTGACTTGAAGGACATCGATCAATCGATTCACACGGATGGGACTATCTTGAAAGAGCATCGCACAAGAGACATCACCAACAAGAGATATGACAAATCTCTCGCCGTCTCGCTCTCCGAGCCCGATCTTATCAAGACGTAGCAAAAGATGGTCAAGCTAGGGACCTAAAACAAGCGCTTCTTGGGAGGCAACCCAATGATTTCTCAACTCTTCTCTCTTTAATCTTTAAATAAAAAATACTAAAAAAAAAAAATTAGAAAATAGAAAACCCATAAAAATTTGAAAAACCAAAAATAAAAAATAGAATTTGATTGTAGGGATTTTTGAATGAACAAACGAAGGAAGATGCAATCCGTGCTAGAGCACCATGGGTTACATGAGCCAACTAACCCCGATCGACCTCATACGGATTGCGCAATAACTCAAGGAAAGGAGTTAAGCCATCTTGGAATTCGAGAGATCAAACTAGGAGCAAATTGATACGTCGGAAAGCAAAAATTGGTTAAGTTCTCTTTTCCCTCCTATTTACTTTTCTATGTGATTGCATGCATTGAGGACAATGCTTGGTTTAAGTTTGGGGGGGAGGGAATAGGAGGAAAATCGAACTTTTGATTGAAATTGCTCAATTTTTTTGCAAAATTTGGACGAAGTTTTGAATTTCACAACTTCTGTTCGGTCCGAACAGAGACATAAAAATCTGATTTTTGCAATATTCTAGCCTAGTTTTTGTTTGGAAATTGATTAGATATGCCTAGATTCTCTTGATTTGATTTTAAATGACAAACTCGCACTGCTTGAAACTGTTTTGAAGTCAAACAAAAATTTTCTCAAGTGCCTTAGAATGTTTTGATATCTCATGATTGATTTTTGCACCAATGGGTCGAAATGAAAATATTTTGCAAAGATAGAACTCGATTTTGGTTGCTTGAAATTGTCAAAACACTCTAAGTCGATTCTCACAAGTTTTTACCGAGTGAACGGATTTGTATTTGACAAACTTTTGTTCAAAAGAAAATTTATCAAATTTGGAAATTATAAGATGAACTTTGTCTTGTTGAAATTGCTTTTGAATTGCTTGAACCACCAACGAGCAAACTTAATGGGACAATAAATTCAAATAGTTGTGAAAACGAGGATGCACCGAGACCTTTTTCCACTAACTTAGCCACAAAATGGAGGGTATTGGGTTAATCGTGAATTGTTAGGATTTACACCTCAAAGAAATCGAGAAATAATTGGACAATTCATGGTTAATTCTACTGGACCCGATGTGAAAGCATTGGCAAAGGAGTTGTTGAGTATTATGGCCCAAGTGTACCGTGGCCATAGTCGAGCAACACCCGTCTAACCTCCCTAGCATGTCATGTGCTAGTAGCATATTCAAGGTCAATGACACCGCATTATATCCTCTAGGGTGCAAAGCCCCACGACTCGACTTGCACGAACAAATTGGTGAAAAAAAATGAAATTGGTTTTAAGGAAAGTTCACCATAAAATTTTCGATTTTGATAAAAGACTTTACAAACTTTTGTGAAATATGGAAAAGAACGGGTAATTGAAATTGAGATTGCATTTGAATTGACAAAGTGAAGCTAGAGTTCTTGAATTTGAGAAAAGATTTCATTAGGACCAAGAGATGCATGAATTAATTTGTAGAACACTAAACTTGGTTCTTGAAATTAAATTTTGGTTTGACTTATTTGATTGAAGTGTGAAAATTTTAGGCATAAGCAATTGGTTTCCATGATAATTTCTTGGTTTGAAAAATAACTTGGTTTTAGATCTAAGTATAGTCCAAAATTCTAAGCTTAGAGCGTTGCTTGAGGACAAGCAAAATTTAAGTTTGGGGGGATTTGATATCATCATTATTTATAGGTATTTGGACCGTACTTGGCACTCAAAAGACATTCAAACCATTAAACTATTCAATGAATTGCTATGTTTTTCCAAGGATTTGGCTTTGTTGTCGTCTTCTCTCTTATTTTCAGGTTTCTCGATGATTTTTGGTGGATTCTCGAATTTTAGAAGGATTTTGACTCTCGACATATGCTAGATAACTCATTCCTAGCACTTGGAGGCATTGTTCAAGCCATCGTTCGGACCGAATGACTCATGCTCGGATCGAAGATGGCTTTGCTTGGACCAAATGCTCAAATGTTGCATAAAATGGAGGACTTAGGAGAAGAAAATGACCAAATGGCATCAATGGTATTGAAGACCTCATCCTAAGCTTTTCAACGGTTTTTGAATCGCCTCAATCAGTGTCCGGATGAAGGAATTATGGCCGAAATACTAACGGAGACCAAAATCTGAATATCACGCTTACTGTTCGGTCCGAATGAACAGTGTTCGGTCCGAACGGCACTGTAGCAACTCTCTGCTGGATTTCCTCTCCTCTGTTCGGTCCGAACAGAACCTTGTTCGGTCCGAACAGAGCACCGACAGAGCTCAAATGGCAAGTTTTTATGCGGGGAAATTGATTATTTTGGCAAGTTTTCTTTCCTTGATGCTCCAATTACCTTTCTATGTCCGTGGAGATCAGTATAAATGCATTCCCAGGCCAGAAGGAAGAGGAAAAGCCTCCACACCTCTAATTCTACCTTCCATTGCTCAATTCCACTTTCCTTAGACGATTCCACCATTGATTTCGTTAAGCAACCGGATTCTTGAGGCGACGGCAGCAAGGAAAAGGTTGGAGACACGCCTTGCAACACCCCACTGCCTTTGAGGATTGAAGATCAAGCATAGAAAGACAATTCGGTTTATTCTTCCTATGTTTTTATCTCTAATTTCCATAGGCTTGTATCTTGTGATTTCTACTCTTGTTGTTGTGTGTTTTGATACTATGTTAGGCTAAATTTATGTAGTCTTAGGAGTAGGGAAGTAACTTAGGTTTGGATGTTGTGATTTGACTTGATATGATATGATATGTTTTGTTGATTTGTTTTGTTGAGAATTATGTTAATTGCTTGTTTAAATTGCTTGGTTAGATCTAATTAACTTCTAGATGAATGGCCACATTTAGTTAAGTTCTAAAGTTAGGATAATCAAGATAATTTAGATAAAGTATTTGGGATAAATTGTAGATCCGAAAGGGGAGATTAGTTGACATCAAAAGTGTAACTTTTAGACCAGTCCAAAAGACCTCTAAATATCCTCACGAACTCCAACAAACAAGTTTAAGTTGATTGAATTCTATACCAAAAGTTGTGAACCAATCGAGTTAATTAGGTTAGGTTGTGATTGAACCAGTGTCTAGTCCAACAAGCGAAAGCTGAGGTTTAGAATATCTAGGTTTGACCAACAAACCCTAGCACAAAGCATATAGTATCATAAAGAGTCAAAACTACACACTTATACCTTCTGTTCGGACCGAACAGATCCCTGTTCGGACCGAACAGAGTGGTATACGCTTGAAAAACATCATTCGATGCACGAAAGTGATAAGTTCTATGTTCTAGAGTTCAAACCAAGGTGAAACCTGAACCCTAAGACGCTTTTTATATAGTTAAAACCCCCAAAACTCTACTTTCCCTATTTAGATATTATTTAGATTATTTTAATTGACAAAACAACCAAAAACATCTACTTTATTGTACCTTTAGGATTTATAACTCAAAACTCCATAAAAATATTCTCGTCTAGCTTTTGAAAAAGGATAAGTCCGGTATTCAATTGTACCGTCCCTTGGGTTCGACCCTAAAGCTTAACTCCAAACGACTAGTGAGGTTAGCTCTAGGTTTACAAATTTATTTGATATCCTAGGTTTCAAGCCTTCATCAATATTTTCAAAAACATTATAATTGGAGCATTTCAGCCCTCCAATTTAAAAATATCATAATAAATAGCAAAAAAAAATATATAAAATTTGGTCTCCAAAGATATTCCAATATGGTGATAAACTTGAACGGTTCGGATTGACCGATTGAATTTTGGATCTTGGAAAACGACTCAATGAAAAATCGATGGCACGTGCCATCGATGGTGCGTTAGCCTTTCTCTCTATATATATATATCTGAAAAATTATGGACCCTCCATTTATAGTGATTTCGAATATAGTAAAAAATTTTCTTTAAAATGTAAAAATTTGTTTCTAAGGATATTTCAATACGAAGAACATATTATATAGTTTGGATTGACCAATTAAATTTCGAATCTTGAAAAACAACTCTAAAGCACCGGTTAATCCGTGCTTTAGAGTGTACCGTTAGTCACTCTCTCTCTCTCTCTATATATATATAGAGAGAGAGAGAGATTGGCTAAAGTATACTCCAGCATACGGATCAAACCCGTATGCTGGAGTCGTTTTTCAAAATTTAAAATTCAAACAATCGATCCAAACCGTTCAAGTTGTTCTCCATATAAAAATATCCTTCGAGACCAAATTTTACATTTTTTCGAATTTTTTTGCTATATATTATGCTATTTTCAAATTGAAGGGTCAGAAATACTCCTTTATAGTGTTTTTTAAAAATAGCATAATATATAGCAAAAAAATTCGAAAAAATATAAATTTTGGTTTCCTAGGAGATTTCAATATGTAGAACAATTTGAACGGTTCGGATCGACTCATTGAATTTTAACTTTTGAAGAACGACTCCAGCATACGGACGATCCGTATGCTGGAGTATACTTTAGCCAATCTCTCTCTCTCTCTCTCTCTATATATATATATTGAAGATAAGATGCGGGGCAAGTCCTTCAACTTATTTTTTCGAAATTAAATGTCACAAATGACCCCTAATCGGGTTTTGAACCTGCAACTTTCAACGAAAGTGCGTTGCTCTTTGCCAGTAGATCAAGAACTGGTTCTCTGAAAATGAAATGGGGATCAAGCCCATCAAATTATTTTGAAATTAAATGTCACAAATTAAGACCTCTAATCGGATTTCGAACCCACAATCTCCACAAAAAATGTGTTGTTTTTTACCACTAGAGCAAGAGTTAGTTTCCAAAAATGTATCAAAGCATAGAGAATCCAACTATCGAACAGCAGCGAAGAGTTTGGCTTAAGATCCATTGTAGCGACAACGATATAAATAAGAACTCAACAATAGAATACTGAGAAGAAAGAGGAGAGAGGCTTGTTTTATCAATTGAACTATGCTATCGCCATTGGTTAAAAGAAGATAGGTTAAATCAAAGCGCACAGAAAGTAAGTAAACGGAGATTAAAGGACACAATTTTACACCTAATAAGAGACAAATAAGAAGACTGCTCCCAAGTAGGCATGTCTTTTTTCTTTTTGATTTTACACCAAACCCATGTAGGCATGTCAAACGTGGTCATCACGTGGTGAAAAAGTTGTTCCGTTTACCGCGCCACTAAGACACGACAAATTTGAACGTTTCGTTTACCGTTTTGTTAAACGGCATGTACAAAATATGCAATTTCAGATAACGGCGTGTGTTATTTCATTTCACTTTCCATTTCGTTTGCTGTTCCGTATCGGAACACAAAAAATTTCTGTGCCACTAACCGTTTCGTTACCGTTTCATGTCACGGTGAAATGGTCTATCGCCTACCGTTGACGGCCTACTCCCAAGGAATTAGAATTTTAAAATTGGGCACATGTTACATGATAAGAGTCTAAGAGAGGAGTTCCGGATCCTCAAGGCGAACATGCATGCATGTGTGCGGGGTCATCATATTTTTTAAGATAAAAGTAGATATGTAGTTTTCTAATTTAAAATATATAGACAAGAAATATTTAGCAGGATATTGAACCAGTGTTTCTTCACTCACGGGACGGTACTTCTAGTAACCAATCAACGAAAAAAACAAAGACCAAAAGGAATACATTTGTTTATTCGTGATTCAACGAAAAAATATTTACTTTCTAGAGTTGTCATGTAGACACAATATTAGAACTTTTGTCAGATTCCATGTAAACATTTCTTTTTGTGCGGTCTTGTATTCATCACTTAACAAGTTGGCATATGGTATGACGGTTCATATTCGCCTTATAGAGAACCAGAAGCGAGTACAAAGATACCACACACTATGGTTAGACGAGGCAACCACCATGCAAATGAAACTGACTGAGGTCCATGTCAGATAACAACAGAATTAATACAGGGGATCTTTAATTGTTTCAATTTTATTTACACTTCTCATCCTTTGATGCTTCCACACAACCAACCACCTAGCTCTCTGACCAGAGAGAGAGGCATCTGTTGCCACCAACTATTTTGTATGGAAGCTGCGTGTGTGAAATTATTAAGTAATTGAGTCATCGGTCCAATTAAAATCATGTGGTTTAGACAAAATCAGAAAGTATTTATTATATATTGAAGAATGTGATTCATGCTGTACTGTAATTATCAATGGTCTTGAATCGAACGATGACACGTCTGTACCTGTAATCTTGGAAAAAAGATCACTGGGCCACCTCTAATAAAAAAAGTCATAATTATTGAATGGAGGTTTGATGCTCATATATACCATTTAAAATTTACAGTTCCTTTGAATATAGAACTAACTAACAAGAAATAAAAAAAAATTGTCAATGAAACACCTACAAAAAGCTTTCTAATTTTCTCTTCAAACCTATGCTGCTTCCAATATGCATTTTTATGCAAGGAAAAATAAGGGCACAAGTCTTTGCCTTAAGTTGCCTTTTCATTGATAAAAGGAAGTTTTCAAATGAAGATCAAAGAGGAGGACAAAAAATGCTGAGCAACTAAATTGACCAAAAGAAAAAAAAAATCAGAAATTGTATAAAATAAAAATTGAAGGGGCTGTAAGAACTAAGAAGTAAAAAGCTAATGAAGGGTCTTCAGTTCAGTGAAGGTGCAACGTACTACATTTGTATTGTTGCAACGCAATTGTTTCGTGATTGTCTTCTATAACACAATATAGTGCGTTACAATCAGATAAAATCATAGAAGTGCATTACTGTACCTTTGTTGTGCACGCTATTCTTCTGTCTAGCTACCAGACAGTACTGTGGTGTGTTGCATGTTGTTTTAGTGCGTTATACTCTCTGATAGATTCTACATTAATTACGCTCCCTGGCTTTTAATATCCTTTCGTTTCTCATAGCAAGCTTCGACATTTATTTTTCTAATATTACTTTTCAATACTCATTTTACTTACAAGAGCAGAGAACTTGTTAGACTCTGCTCTTAAGAAAATTTAGAGTTGGGCATGATAAGTAAATGAAATGGAAGGAAATTCACCTCATCTGCTCTTCAATTTTGAGTGCTCAAAATAAGTTTATTTCAATTTTGAAGGTTAAAAAATGTAAGAGTTTTTCTCTTCTTCCTTATTTTATAAATTCGTGAAAATACTTAACTAGCTAACCGTTTCTTACATTCACGGATTCACCTCTTCTCCCCTCTTCTTTCTCTTTCAGGAGCAGCGTTAGTATTTGTCAACCTTGATCTCCTGCACACTACAAAAAGTCTTTTCAAGTTTTGAAGTGATACAATCAAATATATATATGTAACCAATTGTTTCTGAGATAAACTTGATAGCCACTATCAAGTTTTTCAGGGAAAAAAATATTGTTTCTTGAGATGATACAAAACTAAAAAATATGCACGAAAAAAAAAAAGAATACCAGAACCTAGAGAATTTAATGAATTAATGAAGTACAAAATAAATATGTTGTGTTCAGTTAAGTTAATTTAACCAGGCAAATTGGTTATAGAGTAATCAGAACAACGATATGACGGTTATAAGAAAATATAAAAATAATGTTTAAGACATGTTATTATAGTTTATATGGATTATGCACTCAATGTCATATAATTTAAAATTTCTTTGGTTGGCAATCAGACGCTCTTAAACCGTTTAAAATTTCAAATTGGCTAATAGATGACTACTTAATTTGCAAATTGCACCAAATTTGATATGCAACCTATAAATTATAAAAACTTAAAATATATTCAAATTAATTATTTACAACCTAATTATTAGGAAGAACAAGTAACAACTTATTTTGGATCGGCTTCAAAAGTGGCAACTCCTGAATCCTGATCGAATTTTCTTTAATTTTTTCTAACTACAAATCACTCAACTACCAAAACAATTGAATAATTGACGCATTCACTACACTGTACTTTAAAAAACAAAGGTGCATGTTTTAACGCATGGTAGACAGTGTACTCCGATTGTTCAGCATCCGATGGCATGGCTATGTCGTTTTGTTTTTCCTCCTAAACTACCCGATCACATCAAGATTTTGCATTTAATCCAGAATCTGCGATTTAAAAAAGTTTATTGTTAAAATAGAAAAAAAAAATGAGGAACATATATTCTATATATATAACAGTTCGTGTAACGGGTTAAAACACATTTTTATTGAGTGACAACAAGTGCAATTTGGGAACAATATAGAGAGGTGCTTCAATAAAACTATCTTTCATTGTGTGAAAGTACTATTTTCAAAACAGAACTGCAATTAGTTTATTTTCCTCAGATGTAATTAATGCATACAAAACTGACGAGATTTTCTATCTATTTTCTTTTTAATTACTTTTCTCTATATATTTTAAAATCTGTTTAGAACCTCAATTTGGATAATTATATAAATTATAAAGTCAAATTTAGTGGACGTTCGGGATGGTGCAAATGCAATCGCGATAGCAAAGTGTAAATCCATTAATGTGTTTTGTGCACGTTTTCGTAATTTTTCTTAGAATAAATTCAATATTATTACACTGAGACCTAGACTTGCTCCGCAATTAGAATAAAAGAGGAGATAAACTAAAACTCATTTTTTAAGGACTTTACTCTCATTTTATAATTCCTAATTTTGGATGCCAAAAACCTGGGCAGTACCCTCCCTTCCCCTGTTCCCCACCCCTTACCTCCTCTTAGACTTTGTTGTAGATCACAGCATAAATATTTCATCTTACAATGGGAAAGATTTGGAAAAACTAAATTTTTTTCATGGTTGTTTGGAAGCTAAGAATTTACCTTGTATGATATGATTTATTAGTTTTTTTTTTTCTCCCTTTCTATTGTGTAATATCGTTAAACAAAATGATGATTGATGAGTTCTTGCAAAACAAAAAAAGACTAAAAATTTTCGAAGTATGTATTTAATTAAATTTGTAGACAAAATGGTCCTGTCATGAAGCGCAAGAACTGGAGTTAAAACAAAATGGCATATGTCTGAAAACTGAGGGAGAATTGTGCAAATTAAGCTCTTTAAAGTAATTGAAATGCATCCATTGACTCTTGTATGATTGGTTTACTTCTTTGAATTGACTTACAATTTTGTTTTGTCGCCCAATGCCTGGGCAGTAAATCCGTTCGGAGGACAGAACTGTTTTTCAATAAAAAAAATTAGTAAGTCTAACAAGTATCAACTATTTCATTTTTTCTACTGTTACAATTTTGTCGCCCAATGCCTGGGCAGTAAATCCGTTCGGAGGACAGAACTGTTTTTCTATAAAAAATTAGTAAGTCTAACAAGTATCAACTATTTCATTTTTTCTACTGGTCGCTCTTTCCTAATTTTCGTTCTTCTCATTTTTTCACTAAAAAATGTTATAAATGATGCAAGCATGCATGACCGGTTTGTATACGACATTACGACACTTCTATGAAAAAAAAAAAAACAACCCAAATTTTTTTTCTTTTTTATTAAATTGCATATTGGGTATGATAAAGATCATCTCCAATATTTTTCATCCACATCATCTCATGCATTTTTTTTTTCTTTTTTAGATCAATGCTAATTTCCATTCTAATTTCTCATCCCATCATCCAAAGCGTGCTACTCCCTCCTCTCCTAACATCTAGCTTTTTCTCTCCCCCACCTCATTCTGACCTCCTCTCTCTCCCCACATATTCTTTTCCTAATTGTTATAGTTCTGAATTCTAGTTGTTCTGATTTTGTATGATAATTGTCCTAGTTCCAAAATAGATAATAATATTTTCTAGGAAAATTAATTTTTTTTCAAGTACAATTAGTATTATTTTTCTAATTGTTCTAGTTCTGTAAACTATCTGTCCTTCTATAAATTAAATGTCCTAGTTCCGTTAATAATATTTCTCATGATAATTAATTTTTGTTCCAAGACAATTAAATTATTTTTATAATTGTATTAGTTTTGTAATCTAATTGTCTTAGTTCTAAACTAAATGTGTTAATAACATTTTTTAGGAAAGATAATTTTTTTCCAGGACAATTAATATTATTTTTCTAATTATTCTAATTTTGTAAACTAGATGTCTTGGTTTTGTGTGGGAGTGAGGGTCCCATGAGATAAGAGGAGGGAGGGAGGAAAGCGTAAGCACTAGAAACTAGAAGTGATGAGGATTAAAGACAAAAATAGAAAGGATGGGGATGACTCTAAGTAAGTATTTCAAAAATAATAATAATAATAATGCTGGGAAGAGACAATGGGAATGACGCTGAAAAGGAATGACCTTAAATAATTCCGAATTGCATATACCACCGCGTTTCTATAAATATGGTTGTTTATGAAATAGTTTCTTCTGATTACAAGATTCTAATTATACAATTTTGTTTCCGAAATATGTGAAATTTCCTCGAAATTTGGAAGTCAAATAGCCACATGGAACACAAGAGAAAGACCGCATTATCTGGTTTCCTTTACTAATTGGGGTCGTTTGGATCGCTTGGGAATAAGAGGAATAGCCTATTCCTAGGCGGAAAGTATTGGGAAGTGTGTAACTTTGTGAAGAGTTTGGATTGTTTATAATAAAATTTCCGCCCGGAATTGCTTATTCCCCTTATTCCCAATGCATCCAAACGAGCCCAATATTATGGAATTGGAACCTTGCATATAAATATAGTCTTACGGACAGGGAACGCAGAGTTTCTGAAACCTTCAACTGTATTGTTTTTAAAGGATTAATCAGACTTGATAGAGCTAATAATTCGCCACCAAGAGCGCCGATCTCTCCATTTCAGTTCATTGAACAAATGAACAGTCACCGTATAAATAAGCAATAGTGAACTTACATTTCGTGTTTAACGTGTTCCTGTACTATATCGATGAATAGAGCTTTAATTAAGCCTTTTCAAACTTAAATGTTTCATATCGATGATAGTGATGAATATTTTTTTTTTCAGATTTTCTAATAAAATTTAATGCTTATGTCAAAACTACAGTTAAAAGTCAGACAGGAAGTAACACTACACCAAAAAAGATTTTTAGTACCAGACCAATAGTACCGGTTTTTAAGAAAACCGGTATAAATAATACATGGTGGCAAATTGGTAATTATCAGTATATATTTTTAGTACCGGTTTTTTAAAAAAACCGGTACTATTTTTCGAGGAAAAGGGAAAGAAAAAACGGCCATATTTTAGTACCGGTTTTTAACAGGCGAATGGATGAGGAATGGAACAGACGAATGCAGCAAAGCTTTTCACAAATGTTTTCGCAAGGCCAAGTCCAAGTCCAAACACCGCAGACGTACGATCCAATAGTTCAACAGGCTTTTCTACTGCTACACAGGGTAGCAACAATCAACCACATCCGATACCTCACTCGAGTTTTCAGGTTCTTAATTTCACCAAGCTAATGATATATATTACTTTGCTCACATATAATATTTACGATTTATGATTTGTTATTATGTTTGATATTGGTTATAAATACAGACGCCTGTCGAAACTTTACTACTCCTCCCAGGGACTTCCGGAACGCCTGTGTATGTAGCTAGAGCTATGGTGTCTGCACAGACTTACAGTGAGACGGTCCATGGAGAGCCAGTGGGTATAGGTGAAGTGAAGGTACAAATCTTAGAAGTTTTTGATAATGCGAGACACTTGATTGTACCTTTTCCACCTCCTAACGGAGATGATCGGCTTGGTGTTCTGATGTGTTCATTTCTAAGATGGCCAGTTCATCTTGTGGATTACGACCTGACAAAATTGGTAAATCTTACAAACTATTTAAAATTTAATTAGTTTATGGTAATTATTTATATTAGTACAATTTAAATTAAAAAATATCATTTAGGAGCAAGTGAGGCAAATGGCGAAACAAAATACACAAATTCTTCCGCAAGACAAGGGAAAACAGATTACGGAAGATGACGAAGACGAACCGAGTGTGGATCAATTTTTTACGGAGGTGGAAATTCAATTGCGCGATCCGTTCGTCTCCGAGGAAAAATTGGCAGAGATTGGACCTAATGCAAAGAAAATGCACGACTATATCAGGATGTTCGACAAGTCAGTGACTGAGTTCAGCGATCTTCCTGGTGCATTCGACTTTCAAGATGTCAAGACATTCATTCTTGAATTTAAAGATATCGGCCATGTTTTCCATCGAGAGGAACTTTTCGTTCAAGTGATTAAAGTTTGGATTTTGTAAGTATTCTCCTAACTTTACAATAGTTGATTATTAGTTATATGATATGTCTAATTAAATATATAGAATTATAGAAACACAATTGAATTGCGCATATATATATATACAACATGCAGGCGGTGCAGGGAATATTGTGTGAATACCGCGATGAAAAAGTGGATATTTTGGGATCCAGAAAGGTGCTCGGGTATCGATGTGGAGAAAGATCAAATCGGCACTGTAAGCTACATAATGAATCTTTTAAAGAAGTATGCAAAAAGAGATCCCTATCATGTTTTACTGCATCTTAATCGGTTAGTTATAAAATTTTTTATTTTGACTTTAATTAAGATTTTAAATTTGCGGTTTCATATTTATATCACCAACAAAATACAATATTTATGTAATTACAGGTCGCATTTTGTGATTATTATCGCACAACTCTCAACACGGAAGTTGTGGATAGTAGATTCACTGCAATCAAAGTCTGGCTATCAATCTCCAATTCTAAGAAATTACGATCAGTAAGTTTAGAATTAACAAAATATATGTATGCATTATTTAGTTATATACTAATATCTAGAAATAAATTTTGTAACTTTATATTTAATTTTGCAGAGCTTTGTCAAGATTGGTTCAAGTTCCCAAGTTTGCAGTTCAGATGATTCCAGTACATAATTTCAACTAATATATATAGTTTAATTTCATTTCTAATTTATTGAATTTAAATTTAATAGTATAATTTTTTTTCTTTGTAGAGTCCACGACAACCAAACAATATAGATTGCGATTTTTATGCGATGACAAACCTACGCAAGATACTTGATCACTGTACGCTACACCAGGACCTCCCATCGGTATGGATTAAATTTAATTAATCTTACTGTATATGACTAGGGTTAGTAGCAATTTAGTTTTAATCTACTAAACCAAGTTTAATTAGATTAGTTTATAAATTTATAAATTTTCATATGTCATTAACTATATGAAATGTCAAAATGCAGGTTTTGCAACCGATAGGTAAGCACTACAGTGAGGACGAGATTAATTATACTGTAAATGAGTGGTTTGGATTTTTACTTGCACTTGTAGGTCATCATGGGTAATTGATTAAGTATATATGTGATTTGTAGTGACTTATATATATATGTGATTTGATATTATTATGTGTTTTGATATTTCTGTGTTTTGATATTGTATGGATGCATATATGCATATATATATACCGCTGGTATATATTGGTACAAATATTGATGGCTAGCAAAAAGGGGCTAGCCCCAGAAACAAAAAAAACTTTTTTTTTTTTTTACTAAATTTAGTACCGGTTTTTAACTAAAAACCGGTACTAAAAATCGTTTATTCCGGCGGCAATGATTTTTAGTACCGGTTTTTAGTAAAAAACCGGTACTAAAATACTCAGAAAAATTCAAAATGTATCTTTAGTACCGGTTCTTAACTAAAACCGGTACTAAAAATCATTGCCGCCGATTCTAGCAACCTCATTATACTGCCTGTTTAGTACCGGTTTTAGTTAAAAACCGGCACTAAAAATTCCTCCCGCCAGTTCCAGCTACCTCATTATACCGCCTGTTTAGTACCGGTTTTTTATTATTTTTAACACCCCCTATTATTAGTACCACTACAAAACCGGTACTACTAATACATATAAAACCGGTACTAATAAAAATAAATGGTGTAGTGTAAGTGTCATATGAACTGTTTGCTAATTGACTTGACTGCATAGCGGGGTATTCATTAGTGAATTCTTCCAAAAAAAAAAAAAAAAAAATGCTAATTTTGATCCACTCTTTCAATCATAAGTAGTACTGATTTATGTCCTTCAGGAAAACAATTCGGAAAAGATAATTGTATTAAAATAACTATTTAGAGCGTTGTTGCCAACTTATGTAGCTGTAAATATAAATGAAACAAAATGCCAATGTAAATAATTGTAAAAACAGAGATATGGTAATAACAAAATAGATATTTCATTTCAGTGTTCAAAATGGAAAAAAAAAAATTTATGAACTTAAGGGGACCACTCCTGTACTTTACTCAAAATATAATAACATAATCGTCAACTTACTTCTTGAATGAGTTTTTATTGACGTCATTAATAACAAAATAATAAACCATCCACTGTTCCACTTGTAACATATCACTAATTAGTTTCTTTCCCGTTGAAGTAAATATTTACTCTTTCCTTGACATTACCACTAAGTTAAACTTAACTATCTCCTATATACAGACAAAACCAATAAACTCGCTTTATAAAGAACGTGGAAGATCTTTACAATTTAAAAATGAACAAGTAGGAAATATAAAAACAAGTAACGTCAATAACTCCATATTCAATAGCAAACCTTCCATAACAATAAGCCAAAGTAATACCATCTCTTCGGCTCTTCCTCATGGCCCCCATGCCTTTTCTTTATTCTTTTCTCACTCTTCTCTCCTTCATTGAGCACTCACTAATAAAAGCCCCTAACCCCATACCATATCATGCAACCACTTCACATTCTCAGATCCTCTCCGTCTCCCAATGGAAGAACCTACCACTCCTACCACCTCTTCTTCTAATTCTTCATCCAATTCTAATTCCAATTCCAATTCCTCTTCCACTTTTTCATCCAATGCCTCTACAAAACCAACTCTGTCCTTAAATACGAATGGCTCCAATACTGACAACCTGAAGAAGCGTCAGCGCTGCAGTGAGGGTAAACACCGGGTTTACCAAGGTGTGCGCATGCGCAGCTGGGGAAAATGGGTTTCAGAAATCCGGGAACCAAGGAAGAAGTCTCGCATTTGGCTTGGCACATACTCGGACCCTGAAATGGCGGCACGTGCCCATGATGTGGCTGCACTGGCAATAAAAGGCCCCAATGCGCACCTTAATTTCCCTTCATTGGCCCCTATGCTACCTAAACCGGCATCAACTTGTCCCAAGGATGTACAGGCTGCAGCTGCCCAGGCTGCTGCCTCAGAGTTCATGGAGCCGATACATGAAAATTCCTCTACCAGCAGTGCAGGTCACGGAGATGGAAATTCCTCTAGCAGCAGTGCAGGTCATGAAGATGAGTTGTTTAACTTGCCTGATATATTACTTGATTTGAGAGATGGGTTAGGCTTCAGGTACGGGTTCGGGATGTCAGAAGTGATATCAACATGGGCATCCAACGAAGAAATTCAGTATCAGTTTGAGGAGCCACTTCTTTGGGAATATTAGCAAAAAGAGAGGCTAAATGTGCAAAAGAGGCAAAAAAAAAAAAAAACGACTTTAGGTTGATGGTTTTTTTTCTTATTAAGTTTGTAAAAATAGAGATATCATTCAATACTCATTACAGGTTTGTAAATTTTTGTACATCTTTCAAAGTTTTTTCCATTTCACCCCAATTTTTATTCTTTTTTGTTTGTTTTCCCTTGTACTGTTTAGTTGCTGATTCTTTTAGCGGTGATGTTCTAGTAATATAAATTATGCGTTGTAGAATAAAGATTATATTGGGGGTGCAAATGTGATTATCTACTTCGGGTGGGTGTATATATATGGGCATTTGTCTAAGAGTAAGTGTGGCACAATTAAAAGGGAATGAAACAATGCCTCCTTGCATCTTGCTAGCTTTGTTTCTTTTTCTTTTTCATCCTTTACCAAATTTTTCTTTCCTTTTTAAATGCTTCGTCTTTCTTTTTCGCAAAAAAGACATCCTACCCTCTCATAGAGAGTTCTCTTTCATCAGGTGATATTAGATTTTTAGTGGTGATTGCCTGATTGGGTACATGTGTACATAGAGTGTACTCATAAGAAAAAAACTTTTATTCTTTTTCAATCTCAATATGTGAACTAAAAGTGCATGCATCTTTGTTTAATTGAATGCAATTATATGCTTCCAAATGATTTGCTTTTGTCAAATCAAAAAGAGACAAAACGCACACTTCAAAAGCACCGGTTCTAACGCACATTTCAAGAGTAGTAGTTCTACACTGACTTAGAACTGATTTTCGCATGATAGTCCCAAAGAAAATCTTTCAAATAAATTTTTATATCACTTTTAGTACGTTGGATGTCCCAGTTCACATAGCAAGCCTAATTTTTATACTATATATCTAAAAATTTAGAAGTTCATTGTAAAAGTAGCACTAATTACTTTAACAATTAAATGCTTATACTAATAACAATGTTTTGAAGAATATATTTGGTTCAAGTAGTAGTCTCTTTAGCCCTAACAACACAAGTATATTTTTATATACCAGTAATTTTAGTAAGATGCATCGTTATTTACTTATTTATATGAATATTTTGAAGTTTTAATAAAATTATGGTCCAAAGAGCAGCACCATTGGAGTTTTTTTAACATGATATTATAGCATTTCCAATCTTAGGTTATTATTATTGAATCATTATGCAAATTATAGCTCATTCAATTGCAAAGCTAATCTTCCAAAAGGCTAGGTTTGCTTATGTCACCTCTCAAGTAGCCTAACTATGTACAGTGGAAATTTTTTTTTTCATCGCCGAAGAAATTAGTTATGTTATAAAAAAAAAAAAAAAGAAGAAGAAGGTTTACACGCAAAGCTATATATTTTTCATGCCGCGCGTATAGTGGAATTAATTATTTTTTATATATATTGTTCACTCTTTCTGGACATAAGAAAGAGAGTAAAGTAAGCACTGTGCAAAAGCTAAGCAAAAATTCTCGAGCAATATATAGTTATCAAGACCCTCAAGTAAGAAGTCTATTTTTTGAGGGTCAAGTAAGAAGTCTATTACATCAAATTATTGTACGGCCAAAACCCCTACAACTGTAGTTGCAGTACAACTTGCATTTACAATTAGCCCAAGTTCGAGCTCCGTACTCAACTCGCCGAAATATATATATGCAAGATTTTTCATACCGCTTACAAATAAAGATGCATTGTATTATTATATAATTTGTTGGGAATTCATCATATATATATTATATAGGTATATATACTGATTGCTGGATACTTCAAGCAGCTGAGCATGAGATTGGATTTATATATGTGTGCATTATTCATCTGAACAGTCTGGCAAAAGAACAGGAGGATGGATGTCACATGTGCTAAGCACGTGCAATCTGTCAAGAAGATTTCATTCGGTAGCAGGAAAAAGAGGAATAATTTACTCGGCTATAACACGTGTTCTTCTTTTAACGACATTATTTACTCTGTTGTATACTTTTTCTAATATGCAAAAGTCGCTCTCCCTGTTACTTTTTTTTCATTTATTATCTTAATTCATTCATTTATAAACCACTGAAATAATATTAATTGTTATTGAGTCCGTGATAAAAATGCATCTTCAAATTTCAGTAAAAATTATATTAATTGGAGATTTAGCTAGGGTGCCCGTAGGAAGTGGTCGAGAAGGCAAACTTTTACTCGAAGAATCTATATATATACAGCTTGATTTAGATCTAAACCATGCTGATATGATACTTTTGAAAAGTCAAACTGAACGGAATCTGACCAGACTCCATCAAGCTGATCTGAAGCTTGAGATTAATTGATCCATAGACAAATAACTCAAAATCTGAGTTTGAACGATTTGAGACTTGAACAATGCAAAACTTAACCAATCCATCTGAAATGACATAAATTTCAACAAATAACTCGAACCTTAAAATAATCCAATCTGAGCTATAGTACCAACTACCAAGATCCTATGATATTACATAATACGTACCTTTAAAGATTTGCAGAATTTGGCACGTGTCTAACAGTTCAATAATAGAAGCATTAGACTGATCTTAAAAAGATAAATGATTTAAGTTTCGTATGTATTTAATTTGAAAAAAAAATAAAAAATCTATAATTTGTAGAATTGTTGTTTATGACATGTAAAACAAATAATTGGTCTTTTCTGGACCCAACTGACTTTAGAAAAAGTACAGCAAGAAGTCTCTTTCGTGTTGTCCATTGAATTTTAAGAGAACATGTCTACAGTTAACTAGCCTTGTTAGCACTCTTTTCGTTGGAAAAAGCCTATAACATAACCCCTACACTCATCATGTGATAGTATTATATGCTTTCGAGATGCCCTCCCCCCCATTTACTAGTACTGATTGGAAAAGGCTTTGCACCAAAAAAGAACAATTTACTAGTACTGATGACATCTATAATCACTGTTTTACAATATCTTTTTTTCTATACATTTAATATATATACATTTGAGATTCAATTTCTTTGCTGGACAGATATATGCTGACAACTAGATTTATTGTAAATATATAATACCACATAACACATTATCTATAATTTGAATTTTCTTTTCATTTTGATAAGTGTTGAAGAATTCAATATTATTATACAAGTTTGTTGTCAATATAATTCATATATATATAACCATCATTTAATCTAGTGACCAATGACAATTCTTTCTAAATGGAAATATAAATTAAAACCAAACATAGAAATCTTGTGTAACCATTATTATTGGAAGACTTGACCCGTCTTTATCTAAAAATACTATGACATATATATTTCGTTTTGCTTTACTTTCTTTTCTTATTTTATGCAGTTGTTGGTTTTCAATTTATCATAATCATGTTTGCTTTTTAATAATTACTGCAATTTCGGATACTGGGCCAAATTTACTTATTATTATACTAGGTCTATGAGCAATTTCATTTTCTTTATTTTAAAGTACATTTTGTACCTTCTTTGAAAAAATATGATGTTTTTCCAAAAAGAGAGAATGGGCTCTTCTACTATGTGTTCTGATATTTCATCTTTCTACATTTTTTATTCCATACAAGCACTACGTTATTGAGAGAATTTTGACTAGCTAAAAAGTAAACATTTCGATAAGCAAAAATTTAACAGGAAATATGGTAATAGTAACAATGTCATAAATTACTTTTTGTATTGTCCCACACAAATAAATTGAAAGGAAACTGTGCCACATCATTGAAAAATATAATGTTCCATTCTTTTCACTTTTGACCAAGACCCATCATGTACTAGTTAACTAAACTTAATTTCTAACATACGTGTGATTCATGCTTATGATAGTTATTCTTAGATATCGTCTTTCACATGAGAAATTTGAGTTTGAAATAATTCGGCTATATGTGACGTTGGCGGAGTCAATGCATACAGTAGAATTGTTTTTAAAAGAGACGTGATTTCAAATTCATTTTGCATTAAAAACATGTTTTAATTTTTAAATCTAAGGTACGGATCCAACATCGAAATGACTGGTTAGGTTGGTCCAATAATAAACCAAGCTAGGATATAGCAATGTGGCATGCACAAAAATAAAGAATAAGCCAAAATGCTAACAAATTATGTAGCCATTCGCACCTGACAAATCAATATAAGCATGTTTCAAGCCCACTACTAAGCTTTTCGTAACATCATAATCAAAGTTATATCAAATTACAAAGCTATAAAGTAAAAAAAAAAAAAAAAAAAAAGGTATGGTAGAAAAAGAGAGAGGGGTTAAAAGTAGTAAAACAGCGCCATGAAGCATAATATAAGGTTTTATTGCTATATAATTAATCGAAATTGTTTCAGATCATCTCTAAGATTATATCATCCTCATCATCTCCAGAATTCTCATTAATTATCCAGCGCCCTCATTAATAAAAGTCCAGGGATGAGGGGATGATAGAATCCAGGAAATGAGAGGATGAGCGCCAGGGGATGAGAAAGTGAATCGGAGGGAGAGAGTGAATCAGAGGGGAGGGGGGAGGGAGTGATAACAGAGAGTTAATATATAATTGTTTTAGTTAATATCGTAGCTGTTCTAGTTAATATATATAAATGTTCTAGTTAAATATATTTAACTAGAACAGTTATGTATATTAACTAGAACAGTTACGATATTAACTAGAACAGTTATATATATTAACTAAAATAATTATATATATTAACCAGAACATTTAGATATATCAAACAGAACAATTAGTAATCTGTTCTTGTTAATGTTACTAACTGTCCTAGTTAATGTTACTAACTGTTTTAAAAAAACTAACTGTTCTAGTTAATGTTACTAACTGTTCTAATTGTTCTGAAAAATAATAATTGTGCTATTCTAGTTAATGTTAACTAGAACAGTTAGTAACATTAACTAGAACAGTTAACTGTTCTAACTGTTCTAGTTAAATCAGAGAAGAGGGAAGGGAGGGGGAGGGAGGGGGAGGGAGCGAAACAGAGAGGGAGAGAAGGGATGAGTTCACAGTTAGAACAGTTAGTATTCACAGTTTGAACAGCTACTAATTTAACTAGAACATTTACTTATTTAATTAGAACAGTTAGTATTCAGAAAAAAACAAATGTGTGCCAGGGAAGGGGAGAAGAAGCGAAACAGAGAGATGGAGGGAATGGATTAAAATAACGCTCCAGGGGATGATGGGATGAGAGGCAAAAAAGAAAAACGCGTTAATAACTGTCAGGGGAATCATCCCATCATCCTCATCCCCTCTTTTCTTTTTCAGAATACAATTAATCTAACTGCTGGGGCTGATGAAAATGATGAATTTAGGAGATGATACTTATCAGCCCCGTATAATTAATGGTCATGTCTGCAGCAGAAACATTTGAGTTGTGCAAATTATGTTTTAAGTAACCCTCACACTAAGAAATGTATAGTGCGTCCGTACTAAATGGCAAAATTAGTGATACGTTTTTTTTTTTTTTTTTTATTGTGAAACTAGTGATACGTACCAAAACAAAAACACGGGCATTCATGAGTGAATCACTCATCGTTAAATAGTACACGCTTAGTCCCTTACAAATGTGGAATTTTGTATTTGGGTATTATCTATGTTGTATGGGTACGAATACGAGTATCTTATCCGGTACGATTCGGGTACGGCGGTTCGAAAATTTTAAAATTCTTCGGTACGAGTACAGTGATATATATATATATAGTTTTGCTATGATGAGTTGCAACTCACCAAAGGGTTGGTGAGTTGCGACCAAAACTCCTAAATATAGTTCAAAATGACTGATCCAAACCGTCCAATATAATCTCCCTATTAAAATCTCCATGCAGATCAAATTTTACAATTTTTCGAAATTTTTAACTATTTTTTTGAAATTTTAGAAAATCGTTAATCTAATTAGTTCTGAACCGTTCAAAAACAGCAGTTTTTAAAAATCTCAAAAAAATATAAAATTTGGTCAGCATGAAGATTTTAATAGGGAGATCATATTAGACGGTTTGGATCGGTCATTTTGAACTATATCTAACAATTTTGATCGCAACTCACCGACCCTTTGGTGAGTTGTAACTCACCATAGCAAAACTCTATATATATATATATATATAATAAATCTATTGTGAACCATGATGCATAGAGTGCTCCGTGTACCATGATCGTTTGATCGGTGATTTTGCAAATTGACAAATTTAAATTAACCAATCCAATCTATATATTGAAATTTCATAGCAAATAAAATTTTACAATTTTTAAAATTTTTTTACTTTTTTTTTCAAATTTTTTAAAGCTTGTCATTTTTTACTTACAAATTAGTGTATTTATAGCAAAAAATGACAAGCTTTAAAAAATTCGAAAAAATAATAAAAAAATTTTAAAAATTGTAAAATTTTGTTTGCTATGAGAATTCAATATATAGATTGGGTTGGTTAAATTAGATTTGACAATTTGTGAAATCACCGACCATAACGTTCATGGTGCACGAAAACTTATATGAACCATGGTTCACAATAGATTTACTATATATATATATCTCATAATAAATAAAATTTTATAATTTTTTTAATTTTTTTACTATTTTTTTCGAATTTTTTAAAGCTTGTCATTTTTTGCTACAAATTACACTAATTTGTAGCAAAAAATGACAATTTTTAAAAAATTCGAAAAAAATAATAAAAAAATTTCAAAAATTGTAAAATTTTATTTGTTGTGAGATTTCAATATGTAGATTTGATTGGTTATTTTAGATTTGTCGATTGACAAAATCACCGATCAAATGATTATAGTGCACGGAGCCCTCTATGCATCATGGTTCACAATAGATATAACAGCAATGTTTCAAATCTAGATAGAAAGCATTGCGGTAATTCGTTTGTATTGGATCCGATAGGTACAATGGATGTTCTTAAAACGTCAACTAAACATTTTTGTTTTCTACATGGTAATCTCAAAACTCACAGAAATAAAACATAAAACCGAAAAAAAAAAAGGAAAAAGGAAAAAGGGTGCATAAGGTCCGCACAAGCAAAGCATAAATTCTTCCTGAACATTATCTTGTGTTACTTTAACAAAGAGTAGGGCATGCAGTGCCCTTTGGATTAATTAAAAGTTAATACACACTGCATGACTAGTAGGGCATGCAGCTTTTGTTTCCTGCAAATCATTTTCGTCAACAAAAAAATCGTCATTGCTGGAAGGGCCTACTTTGCTTTGACATTCATTGTTTGGAAAAGTTTCCAACTCCACTTTCAAATTTCATTAATCTAAAATATATTAAAAATTTCGTTAATATAGTTTTCTTAAGGAAACAAATAGTAAGAAACATCTAAAAACATTAAAAAAAACTACTGAATTGCATGAATCGGTTGTTTGAATTTTAAAAATTATTTTTTTTTAGGGTCTTGAATTTTAAAAATTAATATTTGAATGAAAAGTAGCATCATGTTTTACTTTTCTAAACACCATAATATACATGTGTGTCGAGAGGGGGAGAGAGACACTCGCTTCCCCTATCTTGCTATTTGGTGGAAACATCAAGTGGGTTTCAAATTTAATTATATCTTTCATGGCCCTCAAAAAGAAATATGTATATCTTTCATATAAAGAGCATTAATTTAAAACAATGCACGGTTATTGTGTTGCCATATATATCGTCTTAAATTAACCTCTTCATATCTTTCATTTTACTTTCCTAACAATTTAAGAGTATTATGATATCATTGTCCGTCTCTATATACTTTGTATTAATTAAAAAAAATACATTTAAGAAAAAAAAAAAACAAAGAAGAACAGGGGAAGCGAAACAGAGAACTGCTTTCTCCTTTAATCCACTATGCTTGACACATTGAATGTCAAGAACATGCATGCTATTATGTATTTTAATCCACTATACTGAGATACCACTCTGCATTTGTGTTCGGGAGCATTTTGGAAAAGAAAGGCAAAAAAGGGTTCCAAATTTCCAATTTCCAAACAAGCTCTCATGGATCCAGACATGTCAGGTTTGGTACTGCAAGTCAAAGAATAGGTTGATCCTTGGAATAGAGCATGTACGCATAAATAGTTTTGGATGGTATTTTGGTCTAGACATCGGTTTATTGATTATTTTGAGAAAGAAAATAATAATAAAAAATATGCCGAGTACGAATTCCATCCAAACTCCTTCCAAATCTAATTTTCAATATAACAAACAGATTAAATAATTTGGATCGGTCATTTGAAACTCAAATCATAAGGAACAATTGCGTAGGACGAACCACATCTGTCATATATAAAAATGTAACCTGAACTGATTGGTTTTGAGTAGATTGTCCAAAAAAATGTATTGACATATTGCAAATTAGGTTAATTAGATATTTATATTTTCCATAACTTCCTAGCTCCAACAATGGAACACTTTGTTCTTCGGTCCAATTAATTTTTGTTTGAATAATGGTCCAATTAATTTGGACCAAGTGCGTATGCAGCAAACGCAATATTTTTGTACGAATCGCCTAATATGATGGATCTATGCTGAACTCTTGTCATTGATATTCGCCATTTAATTTGATTGTTGGCATCGATCGAGCAGGGAATCATTTTGTCCCATGTCATTAAGAGCTTTACGAATTAACTGCTAGGTAGCAGCTAAGTTTCAGTAAAGCCAAATACTAGACGATAAATTTAAGTAGGTGGAAAGAAAAATGAGAACCTTACTCTCGAATGGTTCTAATTAATGCAAACCCTTCAATTTTGGTTTACTAACATGCTGAAGTTACCATAGACTTTTCAACTTTACCAAAATGGGTCCTTCAATTGGTTGATATATGCAAAAAAGAAAAATAAATAAAAAAACAACTCTTAGAAATCCGTGCGATCGTGCCATCGTGGAATCCATAATAAAGCTCTCATTAATAACAGACTTGACAGAAATATTTGCGCTAGCTGTTACCAGCACAAATGTGTAGAAGTTCACTACCAAGTCTACATTCATCTTTTGTTCACTCGGAAGTTTACATTGTCAAGTTAGTAGGCTAATACGTGCCATGATGCTAGATAAAAAGCTAACTTTCAAGTTTATGAATGAAACTATAATCTCATGTAGACCTTTATCTAAAAATTTGAATTTCATCTCACGGGGTCTGTTGAAACAACGGAACCGCGTAAAGTTAGTAGAAAACTGCACACTTGTGCACAGCAGCCTTTTCTTACATTTTGATCTGTTTTTCACTTTTTAAAGTTATTAGCAGGAAATCATTTTACCAGAACAAATAATTACCAAATTTACAAAGAACAGCTTTCCGGTGAAAACGATAGTTCCATGCAAGTTGTAAGCCTTGCCTCCCATTTATTGCAGTCTTTAAGAAGTAGAAGGGTTCCCACTTGGGTCCCTATATGTTGAAATGTCGTATCTCTAAAGAAAACAACAATTACCGTGTTGATCGCTCACCAGTTTAATTACTAACCACATGTTAGTCCACAAGCTGACAAGCTTGTGCATGCTGTGTCAGTTGCAATCCCGCATTAAATAGGAGAGTGATAATAATAGCATAAAAATACCTGCCAAACTACTATCAATTTCATGACCAAATTAAAAACTACGCGAATTAAAAAATGAAATTATTATTAATTGGGCATAATTGGTTACATTATTTAAAATGAAGTCTTCAAACTTAGAAGATATTTTTTTTATTTTTGAAGAATTGCATTTAATTTAATTTGTTGAGGAAATGTTACTTTTATGAAAAATGTATGAGAAATGTAAAGTCCTACGCATAGGACGGATGTTGCTCGTCCAACATGATCGTATTCGTGTATCAAATTTCAAACCACCGATCCAAACCATTAGATTGAATCTTCATATTGAAAACTTGTACAAAACCAAATTTTACATTTTTCTAAAATTTTTTACTATTTATTTCGTATTTTTAAAAACCGTTGTATCGGACGTTCCATATAATTTCTAGGAGCGATTTTTTTAAAATATTAAATAAATAGTAAAAAATTTTAGAAAAATGTAAAATTTGGTTTTGTACAAGTTTTCAATATGAAGATTTAATCTAATGGTTTGGATCGGTGGTTTGAAATTTGATACGCGAATACGATCATGTTGGACGGACCACATCCGTCCTACATATAGGACTTTAGCATTTCTCGAAATGTATCTTTGTGCAAATCTGTTAAAACAGAACTATGCGAAAATATTTGGCAATACTTCGCAAATCATTCCATGAAACAATACTTATGTAGATTAAAAATTGGCAATGTTAGTTAGAACATTTTTTATTTTTGTAATTGTAGAGGTTTACATTTTTTTTTGTCACTTAAGAAATTTTAGGAATTATTTCTGAACTAATCTCATACCATACTCCACATTATAATCTCTATTGTAGTATTAAATAATACAAAAGAAGAACAATCTCCTGCAATTACAGGAATAGAGCTGATTTTAAACACTTGAAAAACAATTGCAAATTTGCAATAGGGTACTGTACTGTTACTTCTAACAAGTTAACTAAATTAGCAATTATTTTATATTCTTACAAATTGAATTACACAATTGTCACATCGCCATTTGCAATTGTTTTTCAAGTGGAATATGGATCCTCCTATCACAGCACAGCAGCCATCACCGGAAAATGAATTAATAGTCTCTTATTAGCAGACTCTGTTAATAACTGTATTGCACCTTTTGTTTTTTGTTTTGTGGAAATTATATTTTCTACATTGCTGCTCTTGTCTGTATATTTATGTCTTCTAATAATAATTTACCTTGGCCCTTGCTTGTCTGGACCGGTACTACAGAACCAGGGAGAGACTGTTTTTTTGCATCCCCACCTCAGAACTAATTTGGCTTCTCTCCAGAAGACAGTAAAAATTGACTGGCTGCAAGTAAATATAAGCAGTCCTTCAATACAAACAATTAGAAGTGAGCAAAATACGATATAGTACTATATTAGTATATTTACTACCAATATAAACGGTGTGATATAAAATCAACGATTTAGATCACCTAGCACCATAAATTCATACGATTAAATGAGAGGAGACCAACTACTGAGAGTAGTTGAGAACACCTTTTACAGTCGTTAAAAGAGAAACAGGTGTCGCTCGCACTACATTTGATTAAACCCAAAAATAGGAATGCTTCGCTAACAGCAGTGGCAATGGTGGTGCCAATTCCTATTGCAGTCCTAGACCGTTTCTGTTTAGTACGACTTTCTGTATCCCATTTGTCGTTTCCGAGTACAAAACTGCAGTTGTACAATGAACAAAAGAGGTGTATTTATTGCTATATTTATAACTACTAACAGTGTACTTGTGTATTATATTATGATGCCGTTAATAGGAAGAAAAATGTTTAAGGCCAACGGGGTTGTTATTCATTTAGACTCAATTTTACTGGTAAATTACGCGTGATGAATAATGGTCCAAGGAAATTAGGCTACTGACTGTTTATAAATCTTTCTAATAAATGAGGATATATTTGTACAAATGAAGAGAGTTTAACATATCTACTTTAAAATATAAGAATGTAGGGAATGTTTTTTCTTTCGCAGACTACCAATCACAAGAATGGACATCTGTCACGTCGGAGTATCATATTCAAAATGGGTATGTTTGGTACTCGCACAGAACAACGCACGAACAAGGATCCCAGAACCCCACTCGCGAACTACGCTAGTTCGCGTAGTTCCCCAAAATCCCAGAACCCACGCGCGAACAGCCGCTGTTCTTATTCGGCGCAGGTTTGGTTCGCGCGAACTACCGTAGTTCACGAACTAAGCTGTTCTTCGCACTGCCAAACATAGCCAATATGTATAATGAGTATCATTCAAATTGGCATTCTAATTTAATTTCCAATTTAAATTTTAAATATTAATAAAAACTAAAGATTATGGCAATTTTCGATACTATTCCGATCCATCCCAAGTGCGATCGAACTATTTACTACCAGGCCCCATTCCAGCCCAAAATTTATAAGTAGAGATGCAGAAGAAGGATTGGAAAATATGCATTTCAAGCCAGCCCAAATAAAGCCCGTAATAGTTGCTTGTAATCATATACAAATAATTGGACCCGGATGGCAAAAAGATTAACTCGGAACATAAACAGAGACCGGCAAGAGCTTAGCACATGCACTTGCCCTTCCATATAACAAAAATTGACAGTGTAAGGAAGGGTAAGAAACATAAACCTTGTCCTCTTACCCATCCAGAGAATAAAACTACTAACATTTCAGGACAATGGTAAGAGTTACACCATCAGCAAAACATCAAACCTTTGCTTCAAAAGAAAATAAAATTCAACAAAAAACATCAACTATTTCTATGACAGGCTGTACATCCATCCAAAGCAACCAAAATTACCCAACTGAAGTCATGACAAACCAAGACCACTGCAACCCCAGAATTATTTCTATGACAATCTCTGTACATTCATCCAACACAAGCAACATGACCCAGCTATAACTCATGACAGACCCAAGACCACTCCAGCCCCAGACAAACCCCGCGCAATCACCGGCCACAGTGCAGACAACACAAAAATTGCAACAAGCCTCTTAGATGCCAAAAACCTAAGATTGATCTTCATCCCATGCCTTCTCATAAATCCTAGCACCAAATTGCACATGACCCCAAACCAAGAGAATACAAGCATGAGAAGCAACCAAAGAACCTCCTTCGGCCCTGTGATCTGCCTAACCTCATTGTCTTTCACCTCTACATAAGTAGGTCCCACATCATCAGTCTCAACACTGCCATCGAGAGAGAGATATTGGTTCAACCAGTCAGAAACCCTAATAAAAACCACAGCAAGCCAAGCAACCTCAGTATCTGAAATAGGCCGCTTCATCCAGTCACCTTTGTATTTGCCAACCTTGGGTCGCCTAAGGGTGAAATATTCTTTTTGATTGGCAGGGCTTTCCTTAGGAGAGATTTTTGCTGGTGTCTTGGCAATTTGATCACCAAAAAGCTTCTTGACTTTCGCTTTGATCGAGTCCAGAAATTGGAGATGTCTAGACACATCACCTGATAGGAGATGTATTTCATGCTCAGCACGAAGTATGAGGAGCTGCGAAGTAAACAGTATTTGAATTTTTACTAATTAATTCACAAAATTTTTGTAACTAAGAATGAACCCCAGAAATCCAACTGTTTCGCCTTGGTCCTTTAAGTTTAAGTCTCTTGTTTTGGTTTTGAAATTCTTTATTCAGTTGTCACCACCTATTAAATTTTCTTGTAGTTGGTGTTTTTGACAGTAAAGTAGACCTAATTTCAATGGGTTCTATCTTCATCGATTTATTATGTTAGTTATTATTAATTCTCATTTGCAGAATTGCAGCTTGATCAATATTATTCTTAAAATTGAATGCTAAACTAGTATAGCCCAAAAGCTGAATTAAAATTCTAAGCACCTAACCTTAATAAAGATAGTTATGTTACTAGCTTAAGTTGGGCCAAATGACATTATAGAGGTCGCATTTGTTGTTTAGTGCATATATGATATGGTGAAATAAACTTCAAAAATATTTACTCCAAAGAGGTAGCACACTGTAATAACACAGGGTGTTGCCCTAGACCATACCTGAAGCAAGTTGGAAGCACCATCGTCTCTATCACTAAAAAATCTCAAATCCATGCTGTTTCTTTCTTGCAAGATAGAAACATTAATATCACTGTCCCACATTCCATCCTCCCAATCCTGACAAACAGAAACAAAAATAATAAAGCAGAAAGCATTATAATGGTGTAATAACCAGTATGTGGCTGACAATTCTGGACCAATAATGTTTTGCCAGAATATGCTCATATCAGTCACCACTTTAGTCCCAATCTTCTGCCTCCTTTATTTTCGTTTTTGAGAAATTCATGCATTAGTCTTAAACTAAGGTAAAAAAACAAAATTGGTCCATAAACCTACATTTTCACCAAATACATCCTTGATTTTTTTAGAATAGCCAAATTGGCCTAAGGCCTGAGCATATATTTGCACTGCTATGTTCCTTGAACTTTTGGGAAAAATAACTAACTCAATGAACTTCTGTCAAAAGGGCCAACTTAGTCATTTTAAGGACTAACAGAAGGACCAACTTGGTTCTTTTGAAAAAGTTTTTTAAGGATTTTGGAAGAAAAGGAAAGTTCCGAGACAAACTTAGCTTTTTTTCTTGAAAAGTCAGAAGGAACAATTCAGTTGCAAACAAAAGTTAAGTACCAATTTGATTATGAAGGAAGTTCAATGATCAAAACCTGAAACTTCCCTTTACTTATTGATAAGAGAGTAAAGGTTGATGTTGAATTGGCATATGGAACTTAATTGAGACATGAGTACTGGTTCACGGTTCAAGTATACTTAATTGGGTTGAACTGTCCATTGGAGGAAAGTGCTATCACCAAACACTCAGGTCAGACATAAATTGAATGAATGTGACAAATCCTACCTGTAGTTTCTCCTGTATAGATGGAACGTATTTGTACAAGTCATTGGTCATATAGGAACTGGAAACAGCTTGTTTAATAGAGTAAGCAGTGTTAATCTGGTAAAGAAGGTCCAGTAGTTCAGTTGACGAGCACAACACTTCTAAGACCTTCAAAAGTAAGCACAAAGAATATGGATATTAATATACAATAATATAATTTGTTATACAGTATATACAAATTTATTAAAATAAGATGAAAAGCAATAGATAGCATTAACAACAATGAATAAGAACTTATATTAGACCTGGTATATTTTACTGAATCTGACATACTCCCAACATTTCTCAAAACTGATGATATTCAGAATTTATTAAGAAATTTAAATCTCGACCTAACAAAAGAATGAAATATGTGGCAAACAAACCTCAGATACTTAATGACAATGAATAAGAACTAATATTGATTTCAAAAAAAAAAAAACGAATAAGAACTTATATTAGACCTGTCTATTTTACTGAATCTGACATGCTCCCAACATTTCTCAAAACTGAAAATATTCCGAATTTAATTAGAACTTTAAATCTCAACCTAATAAAAGAATGAAATATGTGGCAAACAAACCTCAGAGACCATCTTAATCACGGACTCAACATCAGCATGGATGAATTTGTGAGCAAATTCTAGAAAATGGACAACCATCGAGCTGTAGAACAGATAATTATCTAAAACGTAGCCCCTCCAAGCCACAGTGTACCCCTTTTCCCTATGGTTCCCCCCCTCATCTATCCGCTCCTTTGTTGATTCGAATTCACTAAAATCCTCTTTAGAAATATGCCATGGTTGTATATATGTCATCCAAAGGGAGAAAATCTGAACTGAATTTTTCACAGAAGCACCTATTGGGCAATATAAGAAGCTCCTCAGAATGAATCTATACAATAGCCTTTGAAGCAATTTTTCGAACAGCATGTGGGGATTCCCATCCTTTGGTGATGAAGGGCACCAATGGAGGTAATTGACAAGCAACCTCAACACATCTCCCAACCCAGGGGTTGGAGGAGTTGTGCTCAACATGGCCTGGTACAGGAAACTGAGGCCTAAAGGGCGTGCCACTTGTGCTGGTAATGGTGAGAGATCATTATCTACCATCCAGAATTGCACAAAAGTTTGAACAACAAATTCAGCCTGTAAATAAGCCAACTCATCATCATTCATCGAGTAATTGAGCAGTGAACTACGGTACGGCATGAATGAACCTGACCCCAACTTGGGCACAAAAACTTTGAGATAAGAGTACAACAGCTGTAGATACAAACTTGATTCAGGTTTCTGACCAGGTTTGCGCCCAGAACTAGAAATAACTGGTATAGAAGAGACCCAATTCTCTAGTCGGGTTTTACGTGTTGCTCGGCCAGAGCCTGAATTGGATAAGGCTGCAGTGCCTCGAGACACCGGGTAATATGCAAACCAAAAGATGTAGTACTGGAATACATTGAGCTGAATTTGTTTCAAATTCTGAAGTTCATCTTCTTTAATCCGCGAAGAGAAAAGAGGCGAAATTGAGGCTAGCACTTCACTAGAAATGGAGCTTTGCAAAGCATAACGCATCCACTCAGGAAGACGCTCAGTTGGAAAGATATACCTCACAAGGGATTCCTGATCAACAGAAGAAATTGAAGAGAAGAGAGGCCCATCAGGAGCGAGAAAGGTGAAAAGTTGAGATGACAGCTCTCTTTCCGAAGCAGCGATTTCGAGCCAAGAGATTGAGTCGAATCCGAAGAGGCGGCGCAGGAGAGAGGGAAAGACGAAGGAGAAAAAGGGGCGGAGCTGGTCGGAGGTGTGGCGCCGAAGGAAGGCGGCGATAGAGGAAAGCGCCGCCGCAATCTTCGGCGGAGTGGTGGCGGATATGATAGAAGCTTCGAGATCTTGCGCTAGGGTTTGAGAATCCATGGAAAGGATTAGTGGGGTTTGGGTTGAGACTTGAGAGAGAGAGCAAGGGATTTGAAGTTTTAAATGGCGCTTCGAGAGTGACGATGGCTCAAGAGGAGAGCAAGCGGAAGCGGCTCTGTTCCCTCTGAAGTCTGAAATAATTTATGATAGAATACTCTCCGATCGATTAGGTTAGAATAGGGCAGATTGGCAAATGGCAAATACAAAAAAAAAAAAAAAAAAAAAAAAAACATAAGCACCTGCATTTTACATTAACGGATGTATACCTACAAATAGTCAATTACCGCGTTAAATAGAAAATTTCAAGATTCAGATGAGGTAATAGCAAACTCCTATTGTCCATATTCATTTCAATTTTATTTTTATAGAGAAGCATTCACGCATACAAACAATTTTGTATGGATGTATTATGCAAATATGAATACAATTTATAACTATACTGAATCTGTTTTATTTTTGTTTGGGGAAAATGTATGTCTGTAACTATATTGAAACAAACACTTAGCTGCTAACTGTAATTTGTCGCTAGTTTTATGGGTTTAGAAATAGAATTGACTTTTGGTTGTTATCATTCTATTATACTAACTAGTATTTAGTTTTTTTACTCAAGTTTTGTTTCACGTTTCAGGGAAAAGAAGAAAAGATCCTACAAAGTATGAAATACACGAATAACTCCGCCATTTAAAAAACAAAATAATTGAAACAATTTATATAATTTATCTAGCAAATTCAAACCTATCAAGTATAAAAGTACTTAATTAGCAATTCAAACCTACCAAGCTAGAATTTTGACTCGAAACATTGTATGGAATTTCAACAAATTGCAAATTTATCAACATTTTCTTAAAAATAAAATATATCTCTATCTCTGCTACTTATAAAAGCACTAATCCAAAAATGTAAAACTTGAGACCAAAAATGTATCCAACTCTTCAATTTGTGATCTGAACCTTTGATAATTTAATTTGTGTACCAAACATGTTTCAGGCTTTAGTTGCATGAAATTGCTCAGACCTACCCGATCAAGCATCACTTCCACATCATTTCTTATACCTAACATATCCATACAATCCTCATCTAGATACCGTGTGTTTACGATCTTTCCGAGAGAGAGCTCTTGGTTGGTATCTGGCTCGATGAGCATCATCTCCGAACACAAAATCCATACGGATTGTTCAACATGTTTGGCGTTGAAGACTTAGTCTGATCTTGCGTTTTAGATTTTGATTTCCTCGACATGATTGGGAGCATCCAACGGATCGAATTAGGGTTTCAAGACAAGGTATGGGCAAAGAAAGAGGCGTTAGAGGTGAATCAGAGAGGTAGAAGAGTGGAAATGATGTCTAGGAGGAGGTGGTTGACGATTTCCGGCGATGAAAAGGCGATTCCGGTGAGGGAAAGAGGCACCAATTGAGGATTTATAGAGAGAGAAAAGGGAGATAGGTGGAGAGAGAGAGAGAGTTGGTGGTGAAATGGCGAGGTGGCGATCACTGTGCTTAGTAGAGTTAGAGAGAGCGCGCTCGGTGTAGGTAAGGCGAGAGCTAGGTTAGTCTATGAGAAATGAGGCCCATCTATCACGAATATAAACATGTCAGAAGGTTTTTGTTTTTGCGATTTTGCCCTTTTTTTTTACAAGTGCTTTCTTCGAAAACTACATTTGTGTAATTTTTGCTTAGACTGCTCTAGGGTAACTTAATTTTGTGAAAATAAAATAAAATATTTATCAAAATGTATAGACCGGCTGTATGAAATGAATATTAAAAAAAATGCAATTAGAGTGTTTTCTTATTTTTCTTGTTGCTTCTTCTTGGTAGTTGAAGAAAATTTTACCCCTGATATCTGAAGAGTTTCTATGCTTCTAAAATAAAACTAAAGCGTTGTTGATTTTTCTTTTATATCAATCATATGAAATAAAAATTGAATGGATGCATGGAAAGAACTTACAACTATTGATGTTTGGTCTGGAAAATTTTTCTAAAGCAAAAGACATATCCTAATGATAATGGGCATGTGATTGTACCTAAATTTGTTGATGTTTATTTTTTTTTTAATTTGGCATGAAAAATGGTTTTTTCATGCGGTGATTGTACATAAAAAATGAAACCTTACTATCGGATCTCGATGCCAAATAATGGATGGTTTGTTTAGTAGCATTTTTTCAGCGCTAATTTTGTATTCATTCCAGTACACATATTTAGCTTTCTGATAGACTGATATTGTATTTTGGAGATAAACTTAAAAATTTCATAATATTTTCACCTTTTGCAAAGAAAGACGATAAAATTAAAGAAACCTTGAAAAGCTCTTTGGTTAAATAATGATGCATATAGCAATTATCGATAAATTTTACCAATTCAAGACCGCATAGAAAACTAAATCAGTTGCCTCCATTATCTTATAACTTGTCATGCAATTCATTTTATTTCTATATAATTTAATGTATCATTTAGTTGTGCAAGATGAATTTATTTTTTACACAACAAAATATATGTCGTTTATACAACACAAAAGACATGATATATCATGAATCCACATGTTAGTGTCATGCAAAATGTGACTAAATATTTACTATATTGTAAGGTCAATTCCTCATATACCAATTTAGTAATCATAGCTATGTTTAAACTGCCAAAATTAAATTATGTAGAATCATCAATAAAAGTTATCAATTGATACAAAAAAACTCGACAACTTTTTGATAAATATGCACACTCCCATATATGAGCAACAACAAACGCATAAATTTAATAACTTGCGAATCCAAGACAAAAAGAACCAAAAGAAAGGCCATAATGAAATTTGTATTTCGTGGGCAAATATTCTAATAGCGAGGTTGTTTACTTTGAAATAAAAAAAAACCATCAAATCTATATTTACTTGTTCCATTCCATCATGTTGCAAGTGATTATTTATGCAAAAAACCGTTCAAACAACTGCTATTTACCAACTGAACAAATAAAAATAAAGCATCTCTTTATAACATTAGAGCACATAATTTAGGATAAAAATAGTGAATTATTTATAATTCAAATTTCGAAATGGAAAAAATGCAAGAAAATTTATAATTTGCAAACAACAAAAGTTGTAAATATATTTTTTTAATTTGCAAGAAATCTAACAGAACTTTATGTCATTATATAAATTAACCAACAATAAAAAATTCACAAACAACTAAACAACACTTCACATGTCCATGAACCAAATCAACTGTACATCGTTTTGGTCTTTTTTGTTATTCAAGAGAAAAACATGACTTAAATAATAGGATTAATGCAACATATAAATCATTAAAAATAGGAAGACTAAGATTATTGGATTGATACAATATTTTTTTATGGAATAATTAGATTGATGCCACTACAAAATGTTATCAATTTGAAATATGCCATTGTTAAATTGCTAATTAGCTTTATGCCACTACAAAATTGTTAAAATGAGTATTATGCCATTATTTTCTCAAAAAACATTGTAAATTCTAAAGGTTCCGCTACTAACATTTTAGTTGCCCCAAATGCCAACATTTTGCTATTTAGTTAGTTTTTAAAATTTTAAAATTCAAATGTTAAATCCAAACCGTTGATCTTATTAAATTTAATGGGCGATGCGTTTTCATATAAATTTTATAAATTTTAGAGTTTATTCGATACTCGATCAAAGGCTAAAACATGAACGTATTAGAATGAATCTATCACAGTTAACAAGGTTCGTTTGTTTTTCTATCTATTGATGGAGTATCAAATAAATTACAGAATTTATAAAACTTATATGAAAACGTATCGCTCGTTAAACTAAATAAGATTAACGGTTTGGATTTAACGTGCGAATTTTAAAATTTGAAAAAATAACTTAATAGCAAAATGTTGACATTTGGGGGCAACAAAAATGTTGGTAGCGGAACCTTCCTCAATTCTAAAAATGCTATCATCGAATATTTTATTATTTTTAAATATGTCCAAATTACCCTTATTTGAATAAACCCTAAAAAAGGAAAAAGACGGCGCTTTAATAATACTTTTGTTCCATCGTTTGCATCCATGCTTTGACCTTCGATTATATTCATGTATTGCTCCAAGAAAGAAACAATCGAATTTTACATTCGAAAGAGTTATTTGGGGGTGGGGGAACTTGACAGAAGTTCATGACAAATGTTACGATTTGATAGTTTGATATCAGACGGCTTGGATTTACCGGTAGCTATTTGTACCATGTTGTATGGTCTACTAGAGATATCCCATGTTGTATGGTCTACTGGAGAGACGATGATCATGAGTTAATTAAGCTTATGCATCATGTTATGGCCATGATAACACGTGCATACCAATTCCCAATATATGTGTTGTTCTTTTGAAAAGCATTGTGACGTTGCTTTTTGTGTTGTTTTATATTTAGCTTGATAATTATTGGAACCAGCCACTCAAATTAGAATACACGACGTTCTAGATTAATTCTCATGCATCGTTCTAGTGGCATAAAGCTAATTTTTTACATTTCACAGTGGCACAAAATTCATTCTAATTAATTTGTAGTGGCATAAAACTATAATTTGTTATCTAGCGATGGTATTTTTTTAATTTCAAATTTTTGTAGTGGCATAAAACTAATTTATCATTTAGTAATGGTATTTTTTTAATTTCAAATTTTTGTAGTGGCATATTTAAAAGAGTAAAATTGGCAAATCAAATTTTCAATGACATAAAACTAATTTGTCATTTAGTAATTTCAAATTTATTGTCTAAAATCTACAGTTCTATATAAAGCAAAAATAATATCAATTACTTTTTTTTTTCTATTTGCCGACATATTGGGGCACTTTTGCTAGTGATAAAAATAACGGAACAGCATATCGACTTCTCCCTAATTTATAAACAAGTAATGGAGGGTTCCTTTATCGGTCTTCCTGTTTCGGTATTTCCTAAAAATATAATACCAACAATAACATGGATCCAAATAGCATACCCGGCCTACCATTCCAGCCAGCCCGGCCCATCTGAGTTCCCCCGGAGTACACGACAACGAAAGCGTAGCTCAGCAGAAAGACAACTTCTCCCATCATATGTTGATCTCCTTCAACTCTCAAACCACAATTGGCACATCTCAAAAGTTTCTAGTCCGTTTATCTTAGATCTCAGTTTATAACTGTTATTATGAAGAGTCGGATTAAAAAAGACAAACCGACACCTACTTCTTGTAGAATTATGCAGATTGTACACATAGCGTTGTACAGGATCCTTGTACCTAAAACATGTAATTAACTCGATAATAGAACTCCATTATTATAAACATCCCAAAATAAATCAACAATCAAGCAAATAAATACTTGCGAGAGAGGAAGAAATAAGAGAGAAGAAAACAAAGAGAGAGAGAGAGAGAAGCATGGCGCTAAAGCAGAAGCTTTACGATTCGTACAAGAGCACAGCGGAGCTGTTCATGGGGGTTCGCACCAACTCCGCTTTCAAGGAGAAAGGGGTGCTAACCAACTCCGAGTTCATCACCGCCGGCGATAACCTCGTCTCCAAATGCCCCACTTGGTCTTGGTCAGAAATCTCTATTGATTCATTTTGTCTTTCCCTTTCGACGTTTCTGTTGTGAATTTTGATTGATTAGTTGGGTTTGTGTGAATTTGGACAGGGAGGCAGGGGAGCCTAGCAAGAGGAAGTCTTACCTACCAGCTGATAAGCAGTTTCTTATTACCAGAAACGGTATGAGGGATTAGTTGGAATATAAACATACTATTTTCTGGGTTGATTTGGCTTTCAATTCTAATCCTAGAAGAATGTGCACTTTGCACGTACAGGATTAGTTTTTTTTTTTTTTTTTCCTTATGAATTGAAAAGTGTAGTTGAATTTGATCCCAACTAGTTTTCAAATTGGGCTGACCACCAGATACAAACTATCTCTTTTGGAGTGCTCCTTGGGGAAGATTAAGATGAAACCAGCACATTACTTGTGGCATAATTTTGTGATATTTGGATAGAGAGTGAATTGGGCTGGAGAGTTCCTGTTTGTCATCTTTACAAAATAAACTTGAATTGTTAGTTGGAGATGTAATTTATGCAATTGATCTGGTAAAATTAGATTGTATCTCTCTTAGGATGTCCTGAAATGAGATCTAAATGGCACATTCAATTCTAGTTTCACTAATACTTACAAGATCAGACATTCAATTTCCATTTTATCTTACTTCGAAGTTCAATCCTTATTCTCTTTGCAATATTATGATAATAACCTTGAATTATTTGAATTCTGCTAATCAGTGCCATGTCTGAGGCGAGCTATTTCAGTTGAGGAAGAATATGAAGCAGCTGGAGGCGAAGTCCTTTTAGACGACGATGATAATGAAGTCTGGGTTGCAACACATGGGAAGCCAAAAGGTCCTCTCTCTAAAACTTTTGTGTATTTCATGTCTTTGACCCGCGCTAAGCCTCATTGAAACCAATTAATGATGCAGTTTTGCAAATAAGCCCTCATTAAACACATTAATGCTTGAAATGTGATATTCAGAATTTGCTTACCTATTTATGTTCAATCGAACCCCAAGTAGATATCTGTTAAGCTCATATGGTGTTTGTAAAATTTTATCAGCCCCCAGCTTTGCATTTAAGCCTCATTTTTAATTTTAAATTGCTCAATCACCTAAATTGACTTCAATTTACCCTTAAATAGGCATCATAAATATATAAAAATTATGGAAAAAAAAAGAAAATTATATATTATTTTGATCAAACTGGTTTTCGTGTCTTCACATCACTAAACTGATGTTTGTTAGCTTATCTTACACACAAGTATTAGAATATTCTAGGTGAGTTAACCTTTTGCATATATAGAAGGTAGATTGTTATGGGATATCCTTACATAAATCTGCATATACTTTTTTGCTGACGGTATGGCCAATGTCAGAGAACAAGCAAGAGGAGGAGAACTTGCCATCAATGGACGCACTTGATATAAGCAAAGGAAATAAGGGAGGAATAAAGTCTATTCCTAGTTATTTTGGTGGAGAGGAAGATGATGATATTCCTGACATGGAGGGTTTTGAAGACTCAGATAATCTTGTTGAATCAGACCCGGTAAATGCTTTTCTTTTTTTTCTTTCTCTTTGAGTTGTTCTCACTGGAAGAGAGAACTACATCTTGTAAATTATATTATTTAGAAGGAACTGCTGAGTGTGACTACTTGTCAGCTTTTGCGAAATTTCACGATTTGTGGTTTTCTCTAAATGAACCTTGAACTGAACATGAGCATTGCATCAGCATATGTTTGAATAACCAGTAATGCCATATTTTGGGGCCTATGGAGAAAAAAAAAGGATTCTCTCCTGTACATATTTGTCCATCAGATTTTTTAATTTTCTCATTCTTTGGATTGTGCCTCTAAAATCCTCAATGTAGATACATATTTGAGGGGCCAAATGTTGATTTTCAAAGCATAGTAATACTTGTCATTTGAAACTTGTTTTTAAAAATTAAAAAATCCTTACATGGTTTTGGAATTGAGGATGTATATTTGTTTTTAACAGAATGCCTCTCTTGCTTTTTTACTTCTTAAATATGGATGTTATTAATAGCTAGATGCAGGGCTAGTATTTCAATAGTTAATACTCAGATTTTTCATCTTTTTCTACTCTTAAAATAAGACCTATTTTTTGTCAAACCTATTTAATTGCACAAAACTTGCCTATAGGCTACACTCCAACCTTCATATTTTGTTGTTGCACACGAGTCTGAGGATGACAACATTCTACGAACCCGAACTTATGATATCAGCATCACGTAAGTATTATCTTTCTTGCATTGAAAGCAATAGTTCTCAAACTTTTGGAAAACAATTTTTCTATTGTCATCTTAATAAGAGTTAAAATTTTGTAGTATGCTACTATTTTTCGGTTCGTATTAGATCATTTCTATTAGTGCCAAAAGTTAGCTGAAATGATGATGTGATATTTCCCATATGAGATATGACTTTGTACAATATTGGTAGTTTGGTACATATAAACCCTCAATTGAGCACTGACGGAAAAGCTCATACAGATCCTCTTTGTAAAATAACTCGATTAGAACAAGCATGACAAAAGAGAGGCAGGATCATTTTTTGTCAATTAATTATTGCTATATAAATTGGTATTTCTTGATGTAGGTATGACAAATACTTTCAAACCCCACGAGTTTGGCTTACCGGATATGATGAGGTTCTTCTTTTTGCTCTCTCCCTCTCCCACTCTCTCCCTTCCTCATGTAATTTCAGTAGAATGTGTTTGGCTGTCATTTAATATAGCTTGTACATTTTGGACTTAGAGCACATAGTTCAGTTCTGTACGAGTTTGTGTGTCCTTCTGGTGTTTATCAGGTATTGAACTTCAGAGAAGCCTTGGGTATTTTTTTTTTCAGCTTTTTGGTAAACCTTAGTTGACCTTATGGTTTTTGTACATTTAAGTATCAAGGTGTACCGGTAAGCCTCAATTTTCTTTTGGATTCAACTGTCAAGTCCTAATAAACAATTAAACATGCAGCACCGAGATAACTCCAGTGAACTCTCAGAAAAAATCTCTATTTCCTAATTTTTTTTTTTTTTTTTTTTTGCTGAAATTTGAATATTATCTTAGAGAAATGGTATTTTCACACATAATAAGATATTTTTATATGATTCTGGAAGTAGAGGACAGCTTTTTTATTTATGATTGTAAATTGATTTTCTCTTTTATTAATATTGGTTAATGTTGAGTTATTAATGAATGCTTAGAAAAGAGTTTGTTAAGCCTTGGTTTACTAATTAGAAAAATAAAGGAAATTTAAGGATGCGTCAAAAATATATTTTTAAAAATACCTCTTAACGAGGCCCATTAATACTGAATTGGCAGTCGAGATCACTTCTGAATCCAGAGCTTGTATTGGAAGACGTCAGCCAGGATCATGCACACAAAACGGTCATCTATCTATCTATGCATTTATGTATTTATTTTATTTTGTTATTTTGTATCTGTCAGTTAAGCTTAAGATTTTTTCTTTGCTGCTATTGATCAAAATGGTTTGGCTATTGAGTTTTATCTGTTGTGTACTGAAGACTGTTTTATATTTCTAAAAAGGGGCGATGTCCACTTACAATATAAGCCATTAAGCCTTCAGTTCTGCTTTAAGCATTCATCAACAGTTCAATTGGTATTCCACTAGACAGCCACTGAGCCTTTCTAAAAAAAACAGTTCAATTGGTATTGCAGCAACTAATGTATCAGTGCAACAATGGACGGAACTGACCTCAACCCATTAGTTCCTTGCAACAATTTTTGTCTACCAATGTACTATGGAAAAGATGAAGTATTTACTGGTAAATGCTGGTCCTGGATGAAACTTCTTAAGTTGATCAAATAATGATATACAGGTAACAATAGAAGACCACCCACACTTGCCAGGAAAGCATGCATCCATTCACCCATGTCGGCATGGTGATGTCATGAAGAAAATTCTTGACGTTCTAATGTCTCGTGGTGTGGAGCCTGAAGTTGACAAGTCTCTCTCTCTGTCTCTAACACACACACACACACACAAACTAGTTTATGCCTTCAATTTGTCATTGAGTTTTTCTCAAAGTTGTCCAAAATACACCTATGTGGGCCGAGTAGACACACGAACTGTATTAAACATGTTGGGTTCATTGCTTGGGTGAGCCAATTGTGACAGTGGTTGTGTTACTTACATACTGGATCCTTCAAAGTTAGGTTTGCTCAAGTCCCCATGCATTTGTAGGGTTCAGAATTCATAGGAGGTGGTTTCACTTTGATCTTTTCTTATATTCCATTGGAACTTTTGTGTGGCTTAAATTTTTGTGTCCATTTTAAAATTTTAGGCCTTAAATGTGTTTGGGTATAATTACGGTCTTAAGCGACTAAATCTGACAATAGGACTTTTTATACAGTAACTATAACTACTAGTGCCTTTTAATATAGTTAATTGATGTTTAACTGAAAGCTTGTTCATGATTCTAGGTACTTGTTCTTATTCTTGAAATTTATGGCCTCGGTAATACCAACAATCGAGTACGACTATACCATGGACTTTGATCTTGGAAGTACAAGCCATTGATAGGGGGTATACTGCACATCCGTCAGATCTTCTGCCTTATTTGTGTGGTTGAACCTCTGTCAGATAGCTTCCCTCTTTTTTTTTAGTTGTGATTTTTTGCTCCTTCAATTCCCCTCTGCAATGCATATGGTAAATCTGTAAAGCGGGAGTTGATGGATGAAGAAAGCTTATTGTGTTTAAAGCTTGTAAATAGTTGTTTATCCACTTGCTAATTTGCTGCAAACTGTGTAGATACTTATCAAATTCGAAGTTACAAAAATAAAAGCAATTGGATTATGTTGAGATACTGGCTCAAAGAATTATTATTATTATTTTTATTTTTATACCAATATGATATGAAGCTATGAAAAGAAATTAAATTTCTATTCTAGCACTGAGGTACATCTTATCTAACATAAGCAACTTTGGTTTGAAAAGATTATGCTGTGTCATATCTAATGGATTCTTTTGTTCGGAGCTCCTGATTTGCGACCTCTTGTTTGGGGTACTATTTTTGCGAAAAGAAAAAAAAAAAAAGAATTCTGCCAAACATTTTTTAGAAGTGTTCTTTATGATAGAGGGCTCTTTAGACGAGTACAACTCTCTCAAGTAACATATCGTTAATATCTCCACTACAAGCTGTATGGTATTTCTTTTACCAGTTAATCAATTCGTAGTGCCGCACGAATTATATTCTGAATAAGCTTAGTTGTTGATTAAAATTAATGCCTTATGAAAAATGTAAAGTTGTACTCGCGGCTTCACACCTGCATGTGCGAAATGTCACCCATATACTCAAATCAGAAGCAACAAGTCATACGAAGAGAGAAGAAACAAAATACGAGGTTGAGAGAGAGAATCAAGGGACTAAAATCACAGGTAGAATCACCTACAAGCATGACTGCAGGAGAATTTCCTAATCAGTGTACTAAATAAAGATGCGTGGGAGTCGGATGTATTTTTCGCTTTTCTTTAGGACACGGCAAAACTCTTTGATTTATTTCAGCGATTTATTTTTATTTTTTTGTGTATAATCAGTATGTAACCCAGTGTGTAACAAATCAAAAGAATTGAGATAGCCAGTCCAAGTGATCCGTTACAATATAGATTGTTGAGTTATCAGTGCAAATTCTTTTTTTTTCCATTGGTACCGATTGGCCGCCTATTCCTCCGTCTCTTCATTTTCTCCTCCAATTTTCTTCTGCCTCCTTTTTTTTTCCCTCCAAATCCTGCAAACACAAACCTATATCCACTTTCCCCTGCTCTCTCTCCTTCGCCGCGACTCCACCTCGCACTCCCTCCTCAGAGTCTCCCATCAAAGGTCGCTTCCAATCTCTGTAAGTTTCGAATTTATGGGTTCGTCAGTGCACAAAATAGGGTCATAAATCTAAAAAGTTATTGAACCGGAAAGGATACCTGATTTAGCAGATGTTTGCGTGGTGGTGGAGGCATGTGCTGTGTACGGTGAAGCTTCCACATAGCGGTTTGTAGGAATGACTGTTTGTTTGTTAGCTCTTGAGCTTTGGGTTAGAGCCTCCTCGTCAAATATGAATGGTTCGTGCACTAAATACTTGTCCTTTACCGTCCTGGTGTAGTTTAGTTTAGTTTGGTGAAGGCAAGGTGTTCGATGAAACGTCCCATGATATTTTCGTCAGTTTGCTGGGACCTAAAATGAAGAATGTTGTAAGTTGAAACTAAAAATAGGATTTATGTATAGTGCATCCCAAATGTTGATAATTTGGTTTGAAGCTAGGTGGTTCAGTGGGCTCCCAGAAAATAAGCCGGTATAGCATAAATTCTTAAACTGAGAAGAGAAAAACATGAGGTAATTAATCTTAGAAACTGAAAGAAAAGGATTGGTGTCAATATTGCAAGCTTGGAGCCTTCTCTGTAAAAAGAAAGAACGGGGAAAAAAAAGAGGTAAAGAGCATTCATTCAGTAGGTATTGCTGAGTAATTATTTTGCCCAAGTAAATAATATGGATTTGTGAGATGTTTTGTTTGAAAATATAATTGAACTATGTAGGTCGATTGCACAACATGTAGGATTCTAAAGTCAAGGTGCTATTATAATTTTCAATGCAATTAAAGATGATATTATATTTTCGTAGCCTATATATCTTTGTGGTTGCAAAGTTTCACCAAGTTTCCATCCAAGAGGATCATATGACTACAAATAGAGTAGTTTGTCAGGTGTTATAGCTTGCTAAGTTTTACCAAATCATAATTAAGTTTTTTTTTTCTGTATTTCTATAATCACAAAACTTCCTCTTTGAAATTTGGGCTCCATCTATTGTTTTTCGTGCCTTTTATATATTATAAGTTTATAGAGTAAGGTTGATAAACACTACTTTTTGGTTGAATTGAGATTTAGTAGTGATAATAATGATGTGAGGTCAATTGTATGGCTATAACTTAGACTATATGACAATCACATTAAATGAAAAATAGATGGAGCCCCAAATTTTCTTCCCTTTTATTCATTGAACGTGAACCATCAATTCTTTTTTTTTTCCCTCTAATCAACGTAAACCATCAAATCTCAATTACTTATTGAAAACTTTCAACGTAAACCATCAATTCTAACTAAGGTGAAGAGATGAGTTTAATATCCCATTACCTACTGCCTTGACTAGGGTGAAGAGGAGAACATGTCCCTCTTCTAGATAGATATTTTGAATCTGAAGAATCAAGTATGAGTAATGAAGAAGATGACCAAGCTCAAGCCTTTCTTATAAAATCTGGTACCGTTTCTTATGATGCAAGGTCAGCAATACTAATAGGGCAAAAGGTCAATGGAAAAGAATCCTTTAAAAGGATTCAACTACTTATCAAAAAGAGTCCAATGCTTGACAAAAAATATAATTTTTTGAGCTTTTTATTGATAAGTTGTGTTGATGTTTTAATCAGGAAGTTGTTTCTATCAGCAATAAAAGGTTCATTGACTGAGGTCTTATAATTTCAGCCATTGAGGTAAGGAAGAGCAACACATAGACAATTGATAATTACCTACATTGTTTGTTAACTACTATGTTTTAGTAATATTTTTAGAAAAATCTGGAATTCAATATATTAGTTGGTGATTGAATAGAAATATGTAAATATTTGGTAAGTTATTTTCTGATATGGTAGTATCCAATTTTTTTTTTTTTTAGTTTCTATTTTACAGACAATCACACTGGTATCGGTTCCGAATCTATGGAATGAAATAGTACAGCTACGAGTGATTCAAATTGGAAACAAGCTATGTGTATTGTGCTACTACAGGTCTTGATTCAAACTGTCGGATAATAAAAAATTCTGTTACTTTGGTGGGTCTAATGTGTGCTGATAAATTATAGATGTACCCATCATATTTTTATATTTTTAAACAAAGCCATCGAAGGCTCTATTGGAATTTCAAAATTAGAACAAAGCGTTAATATTTAGGAACAAAGAGCTATTAGTACTTTGATAGAAATAAATTTTGTTAATAAAATATGTCTAATTAGACTATCGAAGTAACAGAATTTTTTTTATTATCCCGACAGCTAATAGCTAAGGACATTTTATTTACCCAGCTTTAAATTTGGAAAATTTTACTAAATATTTTGACGGTAATTAATTCCATCCATGATCACAAATATCATTATTTGGAAAATCCAAAAAGCATTTAGAGAGTTACTAATTTTAGCTTAGCCCTATGTTAAATTGATATTTCTGCATTTTGTTGTTATGCGACACAATTGACAACATAATTTAATCGTATATATTGTATCTTTTTGAAAAAAAAATATATATAGTTGGAGGTTCTTTGTCAATTCTATGATCTTTTGTAATTTGGAAGAGAAGATAAATTAATCATATTATCAACAATAATATATCAACAATATTTCAAATTTAATCTTCAGCTCATATATATATTACCTATTTCAAAGTTTAAACTTATTATCAACAATAATTGGTTTGTTTAATTTTTTAAAAATTCTATGCATATGAAATCCATAGAGGCATTACAGCTCATGTGCAATATTTATTTGTGCCTCTTCAGCCACAAAAGTAATTGCTTCCTAATAATTTTTTCTGACTTTAATGTATAAGGATGAAACAAATACTACTTAGAAGTATGAAATGAGTACGACCATAAGTGAAAGTTTAAAGAGAAGTCCAAAAAAAAAGTCACTTCATATTTAATTGTGCCTCCGTAAAGGGAGTGTAGAATCTGTAGATCCTTGATTTAAGATTATTAATTGTGCCACCTTAAAATCATATTTCATCCGTTGAAAATAATACCTTCTATAATTAGATACTATACTTGGATAATAATTGTTCCTTACTATTAGAAGGTAACTCACTACAATCTTCTTCTTCTTCATTAACTCAAACAAAAAAAATTACATTACAAAATAGAAAAGACACCAAAAGAAAAAGCACTATATGACCGGTACCATAGTTGGTACCATTACCCAATCAATAACATAACCAGTACTAGTTTTAGCTGAACTTACTACATTTGCAAATGTTTTTGAGATATTTTTCTATAAAACTTTGTGGCAAGAGAGGCTCATTCTACTGCATGGAGGCAACAAAGAATTGACGTATTATATAGTGCTACCGTACCATTGTGGATACTGTGAAGATTGTATCAAATATTTGATACTTTTAAAAGAACATGTAATTGAAGATTTCATATAGAATGTTTTTGTTGGGTAAAGATTCTAAATGGTATTATTAGGCTTTGGACTTGAGTTCGTATAAAAGAATTATCATTCAATTTCATTAGAGGACCAATAAAGTGTTGTACATTGCAAAAAATTGAAAATAAACAAATTCCATAAATAAGTTGGAAGATTATGCAATCGAGATTAAAGTAAGAGTCAACCTTATTTTGGCCCAGGATGGATGGAGTAGTTATCAGATTAGCTAAGAGGCCATAGCAGATTAGGCCATGCTAATTTTTTCATTTTATTTTAGTGTAGTCTAACTAATACAAAAAAAATTCCAACAGTGTAAGTTTAAATTGATTCATGTGGAGACAAATCATGTACTATTTGTTAGTTACTACAGAGGAAAGTGAAAGATATGAAAAAAAAGTAAGAAGGCAAAAAGATTTGTGTTCTTTTAATTTTATTGAGTAGATCAGGTTATCTATTTGGTCATCAATTATAGAAAAAATTATGCCATTATATTTCATAGATTATGAAAAAAACATTAAAATTATGTATTTATTAAAAATGCATGGATCGAGCGAAGCTTGATTACCCCATCTAGTATTTTTAAACTTAAAACACAATTTCATCATTCTAATTTCTAAGAAAATGACTTCTTTCTTTTATCGTCAATACGTACGCTTAGCCTTCCATTCCTCCTTTTTTGTACACATCTTTAGTAATACTAATTTGATACCAGGACAAAGGTAAATCTTTGAGAAATGATAGTACATGGTTTTGCTCGATGATACGAGTGCAACAAAAAAAATAATAGAAAAAAAGTTATGCTCGATGATACGGGTTTAGAACTCGCCAAATCAGGGACAACAATAGTAAATCTCATGTTACTCCAAAAAAAAAAAAAAGTAAATCTCATAGCATAAGTATTCGTTCCCTATTTTTTAACCATATCCTGATACCCACATTTATTTATAAAAATAAGTTTTAAGTTTTTGTTTTCCTCTTTTGTTTACGGGATCAAGAGCAAGAACACTGAAGTGTGTAAACAATGTATGTCCGTACCAGCTAAATCTAGGTTGTTGGTACAGCCTGAACCATCAGCTCTCTTCATGACAAGTACGACAAGTAAGAGACCTGCCCTCATGGAGGAGATATCATTGGAACCGACCATGACTACCCCGAGAGGCTATCATCAAGGATTTATTTCGAGTGTAATTTATCCAATGAATTAAGATACATTAAATGTTTTCCATAAACCCATTTTACAAAAGACATTCCAAGCACAAATTGGCGTGACATTCAAACCCAAAATGCGTCACATTGCTATTACACACCAACACAATATTTTGGATTGCTTCAACTATAAGAAAATCACTTGTACATCAACCACGCGAAAGTTTCAGATTAGATCAAACACAGATGCAAACCAGTACTGTTAGAAATTTTATAATTGAGTATAACAAGTCAGTGCATAATTGATTTCGAAGTAACAGGAACAGCAATTTGCATTATAGATGTTATTAGAAGTACAGTTCAACTGCAATTTTGCACCAACTTTTGCACAAAACAAACTGCACCTCCACTGGAAAATGAGTAATCAGGCTTTTAGGTTGGACGCAAGAGGTTTTAAATCTGATTTCTTAGAACATCTTTTTTTCTGATGGTATTGAGGTTAAATGAGATGCAAGTTCAGTGTTGAATACAAAAACCTGATATTCATGTAAATTGGTCATGCATCCCATCTCTCAGGCATATGAAGAACATTCTAGTCACAGTATCATACAAATAAAGATAGAATGCAACGCTGAAATAAGATATACACTATTTTGTACACCATGACACATTAGGAGTTCCTATTCAGACTTCACCACTTCTTGCTTCTTGGGATGGCCGGCGATAGTAGTACCTGCACGTTAAAAGAAAATAATGTGTTGAGGTAACTCGACCAAAGCAGAATAATTGAGAGGGGGGAATGTCACACAGCAATCCAAAACTGTCTTATGCCCTTCCTATTTACACGGAGAACTACCATCACTATATTAAATATGCATAACTGCAAAATTTCTAGTGCTTTTAAATATAGATAAATTTATATGAATATTTTGGGGTATTGACATTATTCAGTTGGTCATTTGCAAAAATTTGAAATCCAGCTAAGCAGTAGAACAAGCCAAAGTTCAGCTGAGCAGCAGAACAAGTCAAGCTCCCAAACAAATATAACCCCCCGAAAAGAGATTAATCACATACACATAAATGTTGATGCTGTGAAGGGCCGCATACTTCTTGAGGAGGCGCTCAATGGTATACCATTCGGACCGCTGGGACCTATCCTGGTACCCAATGCGTGGCATATGTAGTGATGCTTCAAAAGAAATAAAACAAAATATAATTACCGACATTGACACAGTTTGCATTGAATTAGTAAGGGCACTATTAGAGGCAGGGTTCATTTATGCAGAAATTAATAGTCATGCAAGATTTTTGCAGTGAGTTCTTTATCTGATGTTTAAGCAGTGCAGGTATGAAACAATACCAGGGAAAAAGAGGCTCAGATGCAAGAAAATTCCAGGGGCATGGGTTTGAGGACTTGACATTCTGGTTTGGTTTGATTAATATTGCGTTCAATTTCCTTTAGTTTTTGAGTAGGTTGAATAAAAACAGTGTTTCAAAGTTTGAATTTGTCATTTTATGTTTTGCCTTTGATTGTTACAAACAGACTTCGGTCTTTTAATTGAAACGAACCTGGATGCAGCATGTACATCCACTTTGTTACCACTACCAGTTTCACTAATTTTGAGCCCCTCTTTTCTAGTGAATATTTCACACATTCCTGAAGAACAACAGTAAAAAAGAACAAGAAAAGCACAAAAGGAAGAAAAAAGGAGATCCACTAATGGAGCAAGGAATTATTAACCTTCCAAGGAAACGAACTGGTAGCTTGCTGTCTTAAAACTGTAGCATACCTGACTTCTGGGCAGCTGAGAAGGAAGCCTTAGATAAGCAAACCTCAAGATCAGGTATGGAGATGGGACTTCTAGGAACTTTACGCCTGGCACTGTAAGATTGAACAACAGCTAACGCTACCCACATTGGTGCATCTATGCTTCGGTTGCACTTTGCCTCTGATTCAATAGTGCTAGTTTAAGTTTTTTGATATTTTAAACGCTAATTGGTAAACTCCCTTAATACAGAGAAAGCAAGAGGAGGCCTTATTATATTCAGGCAAATTAGTTGGTATCCCAGAAAACTTCAAAGTTCAAACCATGATTCTCACCCCTCAAAAATAAGAATTCTCATTTATAAGCCTGAAACATAACAAATGATATACATACCACCTAATGCATCAACAACACTAGCACATTATGCCCCTTAATTTCAAGTTCTCAACTATTCCTTTTTATTTATATAAATGAGGAACAAAAGAAGGATCAGGGTACTTTTGTGAGACAATTGGAGGTATTGCTTATATTTACCATGTTTAAAGGATATTTTAAATATTTCTCATTTTACAAGGATAAAGCGACATTTCAATGTTTCTAGGGATACAAATGAATCCATCTTGTTATTGTATGCTCTTCAGACGTTTTACATATGGTAATCAGTGATTACAATAGACTCGTAAGAAGTTTGAGTAAAGACCTTCTAACTCGATTAAATGAAGGTCTCCCATATGGAGATCTCTGCATTCATGAGCCTTCTCATATGCATCTGGAATAGTGGATGATAGATTCATCAATGCATTGAACATACCCCCACGACCCCATGAGCCAGAGTTGTCGACACAACTGCATTTAAATTTGCCAATTATCTCATTTGTGTTTCAATTCTTTCTTTTCTGTCAATAAAATGGAGATGGCTCAAAGTTGTGCTTCATTTTTGTTCCAATAACGATTTAAACTCATGACCCCCTGGTGCTCATCTCACCACCTAATCCCTTGGACTACAATGTTGTAAGTTTTTTTCTTTTCCTTTTTGTTCTTTTCCTTCTTTTCTTTTGTGATGGTGCATGAACATTTGCATGTTCATGATGATGCAAGGGATAAATCTGTAAAAAGTGTCAGTTATAACACCAGCTAATGATATACTGCACTACTATTTAAAAACATTTCTCTGCCTGTATGAAACATGTGTTTCCTAAGCTCAAATGCCAATAAGATGTTTGCTATATAGGGATAAGCAATTACCTGAAAATGATAGCAGGTTTTGATGGGCAAATTTTACATGGATCAGTGCAATCTCCATACACAAACTCGACACCTCCAGTATCATCCATCACACTCTTGTCCAGAAGAATATTATCAGGTTCTTCAACAGCCAGTGATCTGTAGCCAACTGCATCCCACTTGGCCAATTTATTGTCCTCTTTTCTTTTCCTTGCAATTTCTCTTCTAGCCTCCCTCTCTTCAGCACTACAACTACTTATTCTTCTCTCCAATTCCAAGTTCACACTGTCAATTGAACCTACTGCCTCCTTGAACTTCTCAACCCAAGATCTATAAGCAGCCTCGTCTAGCCCAGGGTCTAAATCTACCTTGTCAAAAGCCCTCTTCAGATCTTTTTGATTTATTTCAAATGTATGATCAACCTCAGATAACAAATCACAGTGTCGCATGTTAACAACCCGATTGGTCATCTCATCCAATTTTGCTATTCTTTCGTTACTTAACATGTCTGAATCTAAACTTGAATTTGAATTTGGATTGGTACCAGATGGATCAAACGCATGCAGGCCAAATATAAGAGACTGCATGCTACCAGTTTCCATTGAGATATCTTTTATTGTGGATACTGAATCTTTCTCTTGCCCAATTACACTTTGGCTGAGTTTGAGTTTTCTCTCAGCTCTTCTCAATATAACCTAACAAACATATGACAAAAATCACTTTTAAAGTACTAATAGCTAAAATACAGATAATTAGCTTGATGTAGATTCATGCCTTGGAAAAATGGATAACAAGCAAATTTATAAACTTATACAGGTCTTGGTGGGTAATTACTGGTGTCTGGATGGAAAATTACTGGATGATTCATCATGAATGTGCAACTATAGGGGGGAAAAAAAGGTGAAAGAAGAAATAAACGCAGAGAAAAGCAGAATGAAGGAATAAAAACTTGTTTGACCATTTGGTCATGTTGACCATCAAATTAGCTATCAAACAGCAGTCTGGAACTTATTTATGGTATTACTATCAGGTGCAAACTCTAGGCTTCTAAGTTTTGACAAACCTCTTCTATGGTAAGCTCAGTAACCAGATTTATTGACAAGACATGATTGAGTTGACCAATGCGATGAGCCCTTTGCAAGGCCTGTTTATCTGCTTGTGGATTCCAGTCTTGTTCATAGAATATAACCTGAAATGAAAATCTCCTATCAGATATCAACAACTAAGAACAATAAAAAATAAACACAGACAACAAAGACAAAGAGGAAAAAGATAATTGGTCTGTTTCCTAAGTCCAAGAAATATAATCTCCTTTTAGGAATAGTGAGCAGAGTGGGGAAAATAGGGTTCAATTTGAGGAAGAAATATTATCACCTGTCTACAGTACCACTTTTAGGGCTAAATTGTAGAATAGTTGCAGAATATGAAGCTAACAGTCTCAAAAGGAGAGTTATGTAAGTGATAATATTAGCAACTCACTCTTAATGATGGGTGATTACAAGTTCGAATCTGAAGCCAGTACAATCAGTCAATCACAGAAGCTAGGTGATGTGATAAGTATTACTTAAGAGTAAATGGGGCTAAAAGCTATTAATTAAGTCTAAATTAATTAAATGGGAAAGGAAGAATGCATGATTGACATTTACTGAAGGCGAGATTGCATAATTCAGAGTCAATACTCAATAGAAGCTTGATTGCAGAAATAGAAGCTTAGATGCATAATTAACCTGAGTAAGTTAAAGTAGTCATGTTGAAGAAATATGGCTTACAGTGTCTGCACTGACAAGATTAAGACCAACTCCTCCTGCTCGAGTGGATATCATAAAAACAAAAGGACCATTTTGCCCCTCAAGATTCTTAGTGGACCCATCATTGGGCAGAGTGCTGAATCTTCTAATGGCAGCAAATCGCTCCTCAGCACGCACAGATCCATCTAGTCGCTCATAAGTATACTTGCGCAGTTCTAGGAAGTCCTACTCCATTGAAGTATTCATTGAATGTCAAGAACATATTGGAATTGTGTTTTAGAAATAAACTATTTTTATTTTTTAATTTTTTTATTCTTCTTTCCTCTTATTGAATAGATAAATGGACAAGAAAATTTTAACTAACAATAGAGGAGCCAGTAACACAAGTCACTGTGTGATCTTGGCACCATTTGAGCCTCAAATTAGCTCAATCTAAGTGACAAAATAAAAGAAATATATAAAAAAAAGAATTGGGACCAACTCATATGAAACTGGCATGGACCAAAACCTCAGCCACTGCGAACTATTAGGACCTATCCAAAACAGTACAGAAATATGATATGTAAGGTTCAAGCAATATGTGTAAAATTTAGATACTTGGCACCATTAAATATCAATATAGTAAGCTTCATGCAAATCCTTGTCATAAAAAGGAACAAGAATAGAGAACTAACTGCTTTAGAAGGTATCAACCTGCAGAATATCAAGAGTGTGAGTCATTTGAGCAAAGAGCAGAACACGATGCCCTGACTCATACAGCTTTTTGAGAAGTTGGTCCAGCACAATCAGCTTTCCGCTTGCCTAAGCATACAATACATGTTCCTTTAAAAATATCAGAATGAAAGCTTTATTTCAAAGCAGCATTACATTTCATGTCAGCAACTAACATATAAGGTAGGAAACATGATTTCAGTCGGTAACCGACTGTCGGTTAGGTAAGACCAAGTTGATTCACGTATCCTGGGTTACCGTAGTGACATTTCAGATCTCATTACGTCAATTTCTTGGTGCAGTAGTCAAATGGATAGGACAATTTTCAATCCAACCCAAATGAGTATTAAACAAGCCGGATACATATGCACACAGATAGAGATATCTGATATGTGTTGTATTAAAACTAGCGGTATTGTCCATTGTCTGAACCAAGATGCAGATATTTGGGGGGCAGAATTTCCTACAAGAATAGTTTACAGTATTTAGGCAACATGACATTCGAGAAAAATTACTAATACAGTACAGATTTTTTTTTTTTATATAACAATGGTTTATTGTATTTAGTTAACATGTTTAAAGTTTAGTTACATGCACTGAAAGCTACAATTCTCAACTCAATAGCTGCACGATTCATTGTGCTAATTTTTACTTAATACAATGCAGATTCTTTTATTTCTCCGTAAGAACAGTCATAGTTCGATCATGAGCAATGCAAAGTTCGTTTATATTATTTCAATTCCTTTCAATCATCTTGTGTTGTCAACATAGGTTCTATGATTCCCATTGTTGTTTGTAATTATATTATATTATTATTACTTTATTATCGTCATACTCATATCTGATTTTTACAAATAGCTATAGATTATCTTGAAGCAATCCATATCTGATTGGCATTTAAAAAGTAATATTGATATGAACAGGATACAAACACTAGCTGCTCCATTCACTCCTTTCTTACTACCTGAGTTTGATTCAGAATGTTTGGGAGGATATTAGAGGAAGAGGATAAAAAGTTTCAGCAAAAATCGATTTTATACTTTCAACTGTTATGTAACCAAACAACAATGGACTTATCAATGTATCAGGAGTGTTCACAGATCATTCAATTTCACATCAGAAGTAATTGCAGGTGAACTGAGTCGTGTGCAAGTCTAGCAGGTCCCTGAAATATTTCAGGCCAAATGGGTTGCCTTTCTGGTCTAGATCAGGGAGATTCATGTCACATTTACTCATTGCAGTAATGAAGTTCTTTGGAATATACATTAGCAAAACAGTATCCCTACTTTAAAAAGTCAGAGCCTTTTTATCCCAAACAAGTTGGGGTAGGCTAGAAATGACACCTCGACCCTGGTCATTTCTTGTATATATGGCTGAGTTTTTACTCTCTTATGGAACTCAATCATACCTGAACCAGATGCTCTCCTTCCTCATAGGGTTCCGGTTCAATTCCATTAAAAAGGTAAGGATGGCTGCATGCTTTCCGGAGCTGAATCACCTGAGAAGTATTTGAAACAAAAACACATTTGATTTCTTATTTGCTTAAACTTTTAAGTTTTAACATTAATAAATGACAAATTATACAGAAATATAACATGAACAAATCAGTTCCAATCCTCAAATTGGAAATTAAAAAAAGAGTTCCTTGACCCAGCAAAAGCAGGAAATTCAATGTTTTACTATACATATCTAAAAAGTTCTTTTAGACCCAGCACAAAAAGGCTAGTGCTTAAGCTTTCATTTTTCACTCGTATTTAATCAGAGTATATTAGCTACTTCTATAATTTGAGGTTTCATTGATTTTTTTTTTTAAAAAAGAAGTAATTACTATGTATTGAAAGTTAAATTACTATGTTTTGTAAGGATTGATGACTTGATGCTCCTCCAGCGAAGGAGAGAAGAATCTGAAGCTCCTTCTTCAGAACTGAGACATACAGCTTTTTTTGCAAAGGAACCAATGGTACTAGTCTGTTAAGACAACGAGCAAAGGATTAACCTTTAAACCCCCCATATCATTACCTAGTACCAAAATTAAAATACTAATGCTGTTTTAATTACCAACTTGACCAAGTGTGACCCTTGTATTTTGTCATTTTAATATTTTTTTTGTGCAAATTCTGCAAATGAAGGATACCCAAACTCCTATAAGGGAAAAATCATACCCAGTGCAATATCACTCAATTGTGGGGCAACTGAGACAAATTTTTTTTTTGGGCATAAATGAGATCCACAAGTCAAGTTTCGTTGCATGACTGTGGGCATAGTAGTACAGTAAAGCATTAGTTCCAAAGATGCACAATAAAGAATTGGTTCACATTGTTTCATCGCATGACTGAGGGCATAATCATATGAAGAGTTAGTTACACACCATCCATTATTTTTTCTTTTCAGGTCTAGTATTGCCAAAAATTTAGTTGTATCAACAGAAATTCAAATATTTCTTATATAAAACATCAACAAGTCTAGGAAGAAGTACATATAAACCTGTTGAGCCTTACGATATATACCCAAGCTAGAAAACCATCGCAAAACAAGTATTCGACAAATAATTTATTGATAATAAAGTTATATATAAACATCTATATCGGAGAACAGGTTTGTTTCTACATACACTGTGATTTCTGTTAAACGGGGTAGTGCTAGAGCCCCACTCTCAACAAGCAAAGATTTAGTCCTCCTAAGCATAAATGCTTGTAGTATATACTTGAGGATTTTGAATTTTCTCTTCACAATCTCTGATTCAGAGCCTATTAGAAACATGTTTACAAAACACATTATACACAGGTTGCCACAAAGCAAAAACATCCAAATGCACAAAGTCTCACAAATTAGATACACATAAAGACACCGACTGCAATTAAGGGTTACAGTTTCCAATGGAGTCATTCGGGTTAGATTCCTGGTCCCCTAATTATAAAACCAAAGGAGAGCCCAAGAGTCTTAATTAACCATGACTGTGCGATTTATAATAAATAAAAATTGGGAAGAAATCCAATGGCAGCCCATTAGCCTTAATTAACCACGACTGTGCAATTAAAAAGGATTCAAAATTGTCTCAAGTAAGCTTCGAAATTCCTCACCCAATTTAGGCACACTGTATAAGTCATATATGAAACTCCAGCTTAGGAGTAATAAGGATAATGACATGCCCTAAGGTGACTAGTGCTAGTTTGCTCAGACAAAAGTACATAATATAAAAAATGTACCTGCCATGGAGATGCTAGCTTCCTTGAAAGTCGAAGTGAACTCATCCAAAGCACCAAATAAAGAAGGCATACAAAAGTGCAATAATGCCCATAATTCGGTAAGGTTGTTTTGGATCGGTGTGCCAGTTAGTAACAAGCGCCTCGGCATTATAAATTGCTTTTCAAGCACGTTGTAGAGCACCTGCCATGTCAAATAATGATATGACCATTGAACGTGGTAGATTTTCCGAAATAAGTCATGCCATTTTATGTGAATTTGCCATTGGTTCAAGATCCCAGTGATTCATTCCATCCCTTTCTCTCTCGAAGGAACAGAGTGGAACATGGTAAAATAAGAAATTGAAAGATCTCGGTGACTCTTTCTCATATTACTATTTATACTTCCCAAATGTAATTTTCCAATTTGATATGTTTCCTCTTAAAGCTCAAAAAAAAAAAAAAAATCTTACATTCACACCATCTCTAAATTTTATTTTAATCTAATTTGCAATACAATATGAGCTTCTAACCACTAACAAACAGCTACTCTAGCTCCCCCTATCTCTGTAACCATATCATCTGTCCAAAAGAACCTTAACTGGACCCAATTTCCAACAATATTTTTATTTCGTTTGTAAAAAATTTCCTACAAAATTCTACATAACAACCATTGTTTATCTACTTTGTTATCAGAGAGCACCTGTAAGGCTGGAATAGGTTCAGAGTCAACATAACCATTAAGTCCAGTTTCGTTTTTAGTCAATTAGGGCTTAGGTCAGGGAAATTAATGGTATATACTGATCACTAAGGCTTAGGTGGGAACTTAGGCATCAACTATACTGATCATTGCCATTGCCAGAATGCAAGGCCATATGAGTAGAATTACTAATCATAGATAGTTACGTACACTAGATGAGTTCTTAAGTCTCTGAGCCTCATCAATGACAGCATAGTGCCAAGGTATTTGAGAAAGGAAATGCTGATCCATTATAGCTATGTCATAAGTTGTCAATAAAACATCAAAAGGCAATTCCTGTCACATCAAATAAGAAAAAGTCCTACTAAGATAATTACAGAGAAAGGGCTTTTACAAGAAAGATAAAAAAGAATAAGAACAGACAAGCTGTTAAATTTACATGTACCAGTTCAACTAATTTTAATCCATTTTGTATTCATAAGTGGCAAAACTGATGTTATATTGCTATTACTAGCAGAAATTGCATTCTAATAGAAATATCAAGGACTCCGGAAGAAGAATAAGCCATATCTGTTGATATTACAAATTTAACAAAATTTAGGCACAAAAAAAATAACATACATCTGATGTCTCGGCATGGTCATGGATCATTCTTCTAAGGTTAAAACGGTGCTCTTTATCTCCTACATATGACATAACTCTCAACAAGGTGCAAAATTTTCTAAATTCTGACAGCCAGCCATCTGTCACGCTTAAAGGACATAGTATCACTGTGCGCAAAAGACTAAAGGTTAGATAGATTAAACCCTGATTCACCTGCATAAGTTTTTTTCATGTGGTAGAATTTTGTTTCTAAGCTTCAATTCCCCTAAATTTCACCGGCATGAGTGGCGGCAGTTGCCTAACTCTACGTCTTAATTTCTTTACTACAATTTAACCTCAAAAAAATGATAGCTCTTCAGTTGTTTTCAATGCCTCATGAAGTTATGAGCATAAACACCAACAAAAAGGCAAATAAATAAAATAAAATGAAAGAAAGAACCGTGAAATCATTAAAAAAAAAAGGAGGGAAATGTTTTAAAACAGTGCACAACATGAAACCTAACATGACCAGACAAGTACTGAACTACAACAATCAGCACCAAAAATTAAAGAAGAAATACTTACAGAAGGGGCCATGTGACATGGAATAATTCTTGAGGTAACTCAACAGAGAAATGGCCTGTAGAGTCTTCCCCAGCCCCATCTGTGCACATGAAGACAAGTTATGCTATGTATTTTGTATCACGTACCTCTCCCCTATAACATACATTGTGCATATGTTACAGCATTTTTGTTAAGTGCACTGCAATTTTACACCATTTTGCTTAATATGCCACTCTGGTGATCCATACAAGTTACAAGTCTTGCAATAAGCCTACTATGACCCAGCAACAAGTAAAGAAGATTTCAAAACCTTTCTTGGTTCTCATTCATGATGAACTTCTTTAAGAACAAGGATTACCACTCCTATTTTGGAAATGTGCCAATTGGATTAATCCTAGCATGAAGTGCCATATACGTACCAGTTTGGTACAGTACCAATATGGATAATGGCATGATTCTCAGTTTGGAAATTTGTAGGGGTTTATCAGGCTTATTAACTTTGAGGAGAACAGTATCATGTTTTTGCTACCATCCCAGTCATGCTAGTATCAATTCTATCTCTGACTGATATATAATCACCATACCAGTCAATTAATTTCAGAAACAAAACAAAAAGCAAAATATAGCCATTTTAAAGAAAAAGAAAAATGAAATGTTCATCTGGTGTATGTCAGCAACACCTAACCTCGTCTCCTGCAATGTACAAACAGGTGATCATCAAGTCAAACCCAAACAAAACCGACCATAAAATAAAAAAAAAATAATTATCAGGTGAATAACTTAAAACCACACAATGTCTATACCTAGGATGACATTTACGCCGAGATCAAACCGGTTGAGAAGCCACGACAGGCCTTCGATCTGGTGAGGCTTCAGCTCCGCAGTGACGCCGATCTCCGACGGGGCAGGCGGAGTGCGGCGATGTCGACGGTCACTCAAGATGACGATCTCCGCCGCTGCTAGCAGCCGCCGTTCGTAGTCGTCCATCGCCGCTTTTCCGGGGAATAGTGGGAATTCACTGAATCACTGTACTGGAGAGGCAAAATCTGAACCGTCCAACCTTCGTATCCACGACCGTGTTTATCTAACAAAGAAAGCTGAACCGTTCAGCACGCTGCCCGCTCCATTAAAATTATATTAAATCTGAACCGTTAGATCTAATCTCAACGGTTAATGGGAGCCCCATGCATAATACCAGATTCATAGGCCCGAAAAATTTTAACCGTCCAGATTAGATCGAACGGCTCAGATCAAAAGTTGGCACCCTACCCACTTTAAAAGGTCGGCAGAGGATACTCTCCCCTGTAAAAATGTGCTGAGAGATCTGCTCCAGAACAACGCTATTAAAGAAATAGAAAGGGAGCAAGAGTAAGATTGTTCAGTTTTTGGTATCCTTCGAATCGAATCGGGGTGTACAAACAGTGAAGTAAATCTTCTCTAAATCACTCTATCACTCATTTCTTTTTCTCTTCTTTTTCATTACTGTTCTACCGATCTGGAGCGAGTAAACCCTCTGGTGAGAGTAACTTCCGTCACTTTCCTTTTTTCTCCCTCCGAATTCGTTGTTCCGGAGAGAATCTGCTCCAGGAAACAATTTTAGAAGGAAGGGAACGGAAGGTAAGGGGTAACGTCGTTGTTTACTCCTCCAGTTTCAAAACGAAAGTGGAATGGAAGGAGAGCGAAGGTGCGTCAATTCCATCAAAGCCTTGATTTTTGTTACTCCCAAATCAGAGTGTACAGGGAGTAAGATCTATTAAATTACACAAATTTTCATATAAATATTAGCGCCAAAAGGACATGGTATGGTCTCAAAGGGCAAAATTGTCACCTTAATCTATTATTTAATTTATATGTCGAACATATCTTCTTCCTTTCTCTCCCCTTTGTAAACCTCTTAAGCAAATAAAATTGTTAACTTTAATTCTTTTCACAACCTACTCTTCTTCTCCTGACCTCTTCATCCCCTCCCCTTCCTTTATTACATGAGTTCTGAAGCACAATCTAAGACTATATATATGAATGACCTTGATCGTTTTATCTCCTCACTCCAAAGTTCGCACCGATGACACCGTGTATCAAACTACACAGGGTTTTACAGACTGGAGAATTTTAGGGACCAGCGACAAGTAGAAAACTCGTAATTCATGAGTTTACTCGAATTCGATTCGAGAAAAAAAACGGTTGTAATTCGAGTCAACAAAACTCGAGTTGTAGAGTTTGAATTGCACAAGTCGATTGTATGACGAGTTAAGTTTGAACTAAGTTAAACTTGGACACCAACTCGTGAACTGATTTGTAACATAATAAATTTTTATTTTAAATAGTATTATCAATATGATTTATAAGTATTAATAACTCATAAAATAATTATTAAAATTGTAGTCGGATATTTTTTTTATATAATTGCAAAATGCGACAAACTGAATTTCAAGACATATTTTGCTTCAAATAAATAGAAAAAATAAAATGATATTAATTTTATTTTTTATAATGATGTACATATAAATTAATTTTAATATTGAAATAATAGATGAATTAAACAAAGAATAATTTGAAGTACGCATGCATATTTCAAGATGGCTCGTGACTCGTGAGCCAACTCAAGTTAGAGACGATCCGAGTTTGAGCTAGCTTTAAAAATTTGATAGTGTCTTTAATTCGACTCGAGACAACTCGAATTCAAATTTGAGCTGGCCCTAACTCGCTCAAATTCGACTCATATACAGTCCTAAGCAGGTGCTAGCGAGACGAAAGAATTGTTTCTTATAATTTATTTTTTTTTAAAAAAAACGCAAAGGATCTATGATCCTCTAATATTTGCATAAATGGCCTTCAACAGGACCATTAAGCAAATATTAGAGGGTGCCACGCCATTTGCGTCTTTTTCTTTGGGGGGATTTATAAGAAAAAATTCTCGAGATGAAAGGATACAATTAAAAAAAAAATCTGTCGTAAATGAGTTTTTAAGATATATTTGAGATATAATTCTTCGCAGTTGTTCATCATTAGAACTTAATAGTTTATATTAAAAAAACACATTTATGGTAGAATTTTTCAAATTTAAAAATTAATTAAGGTTTTTTGTTTTATGTCATTTGTACATCCTCGGTCCAGACTGGTTTTGCGAATTATTTCTGGGTCTATAGCAGTTTCATTCTCTCTCTTTTAAAGTTAGTGGTCACAAACCATCAAGCTAAATTGATATTCTAAGAAAGAGAAAATAAATGTGTATAGTGTACGTCTTTAAAATTTACTCAAAACAAACGAAAAATAAAAAAAATTCTATATCAAAAGTGACTTTGGAAAATTAAGATTCCACCGAAGGTTAAAATCTTTATTCGGCTTACCTTTTTAAATAGGTTACTCTCACACATGAAAACCTACATAGAAGAGGGTGGTCCACAATTCAAGGGTGTGTTTTCTGTAATGGCTCGCTAGAGAATCAACTGCACACATTTTCCTGCACTGCTCTTTCTTGATCTCTATTTAACAGCAGCTGCTTCTCCATTTTCAATGGATGATATCCCCAAATTATGGTTACAACATCAAAAAAAAAAAAAAAAAAAACTCCTATAGAAATGATTCAACTTGGGCAGCCACGATGTGGAATATTTAGAAAGCGAGAAATAGTCGTTTCTTTGAAGACAAGAACCATACGGTTGTTAGGTTGCTAGGAGAATTGTTCAGGATGTGGCGTTGTGGGAAGTTCATGTATAGTGTTGTAGATTTGGTATAGGTCTTTTACTTTTCTATCCCTAGCATGATATAAATTATCAAACCTTTTGTATTTTGTATTTTGTGTGGATGAGAGGACCTAGGATCCGAGTTTTCCAGCTTAGAAACTCGGTCCGAATTGGGAAAGATTCTGTCCGAATTGGACAGATCTTTGGTGATTGGAATTAGCTTTGTTTCTTTTTATTAAATATTTAGCATATGGAAATAATATATCATGCCTATGTTCTATAAAGGCATTGATTATCTATCTTCTTACTATCTTCTTCTTCCTATGTACTAAAAACTCCATTGAAAAAGAAAATAAAAAAAGTGTGGTGTGCGTGAATCGTGGACGTAGGTACACGTTGTATCGAACCACGTAAAAATTCTTGTGTTCTTCTCTGTGATTTACTTTCTTTACATGGTATCAGAGCGATAGGTTCTGAGATTTGTGCGTTTTTATCCCTGTGCGAGTTACTGCATAGCTGGTTCTTCTTCTCTATGCGAGTTACTACAGTTGGCTCCTTCTTTGTGCGAATTACTGCATAATCGACCTTCGATGCTCTACCAGAACTCAAATTTCGGACCGAAATCTTGTAACTTCGGACCAAAATCCTCTGCCAAGACCTCGACCTCGACCAGAACCCAAATTTCGGATCGAAATCTTATAATTTTCGACCTAAACCTTAAATTATAACTTCGAAACCGACCTTAAGATCTCTAGCAACCAAAGTATTAGAGACCATGACCCTTATCCAAAGCCTAAACGACTGTTGGATTATAGATTCAGGGGCAACCGACCATATGACTTACAACAATGACGACTTGATAAGAGAATCTCATCTAAGGAAGATTGAGATTGTCAATGCAAATGAGAAAGTTTATCCAGTCACAAGGGCTGGAGATGTTCATTCTTCTCTTCTCTAACTCTTTCAAATACTTTTTTAGTTCATTCTCTTTCATCAAGACTATTGTCTGTAGGTCAATTGTTTGAAGAACTTAACTGTGTTATACTCGTGTATTCCATATTTTGTCTCTTTCAGGTTCTCATGACAAAGGAGATTATTGGTCGTGGTACCAAGAGAGAAGGACTGTATCATTTGGAAGACATAGCTGCTGGAAGAGCTCACTTATCTGCCGGCTCAAGTTCAAGTAGGAAGTATTGGATTTGGATATGGCACAGACGTTTAGGCCATCCTTCATTTGGGTACCTCAAGAAACTTTATCAAAGTTTATTTTCTAGATTTAAGAATGAATCTTTTGATTGCGAGGTAAGTATTAAATCTAAGAGTCATCAAGCCCATTTTGCTAAGAACTTGGATAATGACAATGCCACTCCTTTTGACCTGGTTCACTCTGATGTATGGGGACTGATATCGCATATTTATATATGGTTTTAGGCCGGATTTTAACCCAAATCACGACTCAAAACCTTTGATTTTATATGTGTTTAGTTTATATTTGTAGGATTTTGGTACTGCTTGGGTTTCATTTCATTTTGTAGGGACCTGGAGTTAATTCACTGTAAAATGGGCGTAAATCGGCACGAATCGGCGCACGACGCGTGACACAGCCAGTCCTGTGCGACCGCACAGGATCCCATGCGACCGCATAGGCCCATGGTGGCCTTGGATGGTGCCTGCATGACTCAGTTTTGGGCCAGCAAATCCTGTGCGACCGCACTGGCCCATGGTACGACCGCACCGACCCTCACGTAACTCATTACGGGCCAGATGTCTCATTCCTGGCCCATGTGCGACCGCACAGAGCTCCAAACCCTACCAAACCACTATATAAGGCGCCCGAATCTCCTCATATAGGGCATCCATTATTTCATCCATTATTCCATCTCCTTCCTTGGCGGCGCCGCAACCCGAACCAACCTAAATCCACCATTCGGCCCCCTGTGCGACCGCACCACCTCTTTGCCGCCTCGGATCTCGCCGTCTCGACTTCCTACACCTCACCATTCCACCCAAGCATCTCCCTTACTGATCCAGAAGACGATTGAAGCTTGAGAAGGGGCCTTGGCCTTCCTCTTTCTCTTGGGTTTTGCATGGAGATTGTATCTTTATATTCTTTTGCTTTAGTTGTTTGTTTTAGTGTAATGTTAGGTTAGATTGAGTCATGTTCTAGGGATTAGTTGAGACTAAGGTTGGGTTTGTTGATTTGACTTGGTATTTGGTCTCTATTGTGTATTGCTTGCTTGATTGCTATATGATTATGCCTATTTGTGTTTGATTGCCCGATTGAACCTCCTTTTAGGTGAACGGCCGCACCTAACTTAGGCTAAATGTGTAGATTGTTTAATTGAACCAAGTAGGTAACCAAGGTAGGTTAGGAGCCGAGAGGTGACCAACTTAAGCCCGAGAGGGACAAGTTTCTACTTAGGCGAGAGTCTAGTGGATGCCTTAGAGAATCAACAAGTGGACTTAGGGTAATTAAGCCAACATGACGAGAGTTGAGGATTAATTGACCTAATGGGGACTTTAGGCTAGGTTCCGCACCAAATACTGCGACCAACATGCGAGAGTTGAGGTTCAGGAGTTTAGGTACGGCTAGACCTGTCCCACACAAGCTAGGAACCAAAATATTATGGCAAACCGGCATTAACCAAGGGCTGTGCGGTCGCACGGGGCTCTCTGGCACGCACTCGTCAACGTTGCGGCGCGACAGCGACAAACGTTGACGGCCTGAGGCCTGACCAAGGTGGAAACTGAACCCTAGGACATCTTTATACCATATTTTACCACCAAAAACACCAAAAATTGCTATTGTCTTGTTTACCTTTAGTTGATTGTGTTTGTTACTTGTTGATTAAGTCCAAAACCCTTCATTCGATTGTCTAGATTTTGTGAATAAGTAAGGTCTAATACTCATCTTACCGTCCATGTGGATTCGACCCCGACTGTACCAACAAATAACCGTGCGCTTGCGGTTGTTTTTAGGTTACTTTTGGGTATTAGCTAGACTCACATCAGGGACCTTTTCCGGTTGAATCCCTGGTAGAAAATAGATGGTTTGTATTATTTGTTGACAATTGTACTAGAATGACATGGATCAATGTGGTAAAACATAAAAATGAGGTACCACTTGTTATCAAATGATTCATTACCATGCTAAAGAATCAGTTTGATAGGAATGTTCAAATTTTCAGAAGTGATAATAGAAGGGAATTTGTCAACAAAACATTAGGAGAATTTTTTAACACCAATGGAATTATACATGAAACAAGTTGTGCGGGTACTCCTCAACAAAATGGCATAGCAAAGCGAAAGAATAGAAAAATTCTAGAAATGACCAGAACAATGATGCTAGAAAATAATGTACTTTATTCTTATCGGGATGATGCAATTACATTAGCAGTTTACTTGATGAATAAGTTGCCTTCTGTGATACTTGACTTTCAAACACCCTTGCAAGTACTTTCAAAATACTGCTTAATTCCCCCAGTCCTTGCAATTCCACCAAAGATATTTGGGTGTATTGCCTATGTTCCTATACAAAAATATCAAAGGTCAAAGTTGGATCATTGTGCTGAAAAATGTGTATTCATAGGGTATGGTCCACGTCAAAAGGGATATAGGTGTATGAATCCGGTCTCAAGAAAAATTTATACTACAATGGATGTGACTTTCATTGAAAATGAATGACATTTTAGCAAAAACTAGACTCATTCTCAGGGGGGAGTGTGACAGAAAATGAGTCATGGTTTGATGCAACAAAAGATGAAGTTTTCAGACCAGAACAAGCTCATTTTGGACCAAAACAGGCTCATTTCGGACCGAATTCAAACCATTTCGGTCCGAACTCAGATCACAGAGAAGGAGGATAGATTTATTTCGGACCGAATTCAGACCATTTCGGTCCAAATTTAAAGGATAGGGTTGAGAATTTTGGGTCCATCAAAAGAGAATTTGGAAAGTGAAGATGAAGAAATGAAACAGTCTCCTCCATTACCACATGACTAGACTCCGGAGTTAGAGGTAAATACTTTTGAACCTGTTACTACTAATCCCAGTTATTAGTTGCCTTTCAGGTTCAATAGAGGCAGACCTCCAAGAGATATAGACCGAATAAAAGTGGTGAAGAAAGATATGCAATGGCAAACTTCATGAGTATGTCTTACATGCCAGAACCTGTAAAAGACATCGACAAGGTTCTTGCCTTAGTTCAGATTCCAAGAAGCCTGAATGAAGCTCTCAATGATTCAAAATTGGTAGATGCAATGAAGACCGAGATGGATGCACTAGAGAAGAATGATACTTGGAAATTGATAAGAAGGCCAAAGGATAGAAAGTCAGTTGGTAAATGGGTATTCACAGTCAAGTATGGGTCCATTAGAGAAATTGACAGGTACAAAGCAAGGCTGGTAGTAAAGGGTTACTCTCAGACTTATGGAGTGGACTATCAAGAGATTTTTTCATCGGTAGCCAAGTTCAATACTGTCACGATTCTGTTATCCATTGCAGTGAACCGAGATTGGCCTCTGCACCAATTTGATGTGAAAATGCTTTCTTGCACGGTGACATTGATGAAGAAATCTACATAAATATCCCACTAAGATATGGTCATTCGAGTGAGCAACTTCTGGTGTGCAGATTGAAGAAGGCACTGTATGGTCTCAAACAGTCACCAAGGACCTAGTTCGAAAAATTTTGCGGTGCAATGAAAGGATATGGATACACCTAGAGTGATGCAGATCATACTTTTTCTTTTTAAGAATAAAGAAAAAATTGTAATTTAGATATTCTATGTTGATGACATGATAATCACAAGTGACGACTCTACAGGAATCCAAGATCTGGAAGAAAAACTGTCCAAGGAATTTGAGATGAAAAATCTAGGAGGTTTGAAGTACTTCCTTGGAATCGAAGTTACACGCAGTAAGGAAGGTATTTATTTATCTCAAAGAAAATATGTGCTTGACTTACTGGCTGAGACAGGTATGTTGGATTGCAAACCTGTTGACACACCAACCAAACAGAACACCAAGTTAGACGTGTTCTCTGACCAGGCACCTACGAATAAGGATCAGTACCAGATATTGGTAGGAAGACTTATTTACTTATCACATACTCGACCTGATATTGCTTATGCTGTGTCTGTAGTGAGTCAGTTCATGCATGCTTCCAATGAGCACATATGGAAGCTGTTATGTAGATTTTGAGGTATCTCAAGGGATCTCCAGGACGAGGTATCTTTTTTAGGAGGAATGGTCATATCCAGATTGAAGGATATACAGATTCTGATTGGACTGGAGATGTGACTGATAGGAAATCCACATCTGGATACTTCACATTTGTTAGAGGTAATTTGGTTACCTGGAGGAGAAAGAAACAAAAAGTAGTAGTTCTGTCAAGTGCTGAAGCAGAATTTAGAGGAATTGCTAAAGGAGCGTAAGAATTACTATGGATAAAGAGGGTACTCAAGGATCTTGGTCTCTATGATAACAAGGAAATGAAATTATTTTGTGACAACAATGCGGCCATTGTAATATCTCGGAATCCAGTGCAACATGATAGTGTTGGAGTTGTGTCCTAGAAGTCAATATTTAATGACTTAATTTCTTAGTTTATGTTATTGATGATATTTAATCATTTGTTCCTAGAGTTTATTACTGACAGATCATTCAGGTTGAGGATTTGAATTGTAGATCTCTGTGGATCATTCATTAGAATGACAGTAATAAATCTAAATCGTCCGTAATCTTGATAATTAACAAGGAACATTAATTATCATAAAAGATTAGTATGCAAGTTAAGAGATGATTAAGTTCTACAAATCATAGGTAAGGAGTTACCAACTTAATTGCATATGTGTATGTTATTAGAACATAGTACATGACATGACCCAATGAAATAAACATATGGATTGTGTTATGTGTCATTGTTTATTTCATATGAGTTTGATTCTAAGTTTGAGATGGTTCAACTTTTTCACATAAGAATAGGTTCAATAAATATCGTCTACCGTTGATTCCTGATAAGGACTGCTATACGGACTTTATTTATGTTCTCTTGAATTGTGCGGGGAAAAGTTGTTCATCAAGAAAACCGTATGTCCCTCATTAATTCACTTAGTGAGTGATGATATCTGTATGGGCCCCTTGATGGAGTTGGATTGTTTGGCCAACTTGTACAATCAACTCTAGATCAAGAAACGTATAATCTGCAAGAATGACACATTCCTATCTTGGATTATACGATGATATCATGTGACATAAGAATCAGACAAGGAGATACTTTTATTTCTTATGCATGATTGAGATATTGTACCAGTACATTATTTATGCGAATTGGAAATCATAACGTGTTGCTAGATACCGTTTATGATTATTGGAATTAAATAGCGATTTAATTCCATGGCCAACGTAGCATAAATCCTCAAAGGAGCGATTGAATTTGCTTAAAATATATAAACAAGTGTTGAATGACAAATAGGATACGCAAGACTTCACGTAAGTATTTGACTTTAATTTGAAATGACCGCTTAATCATAAATAAACGAGAATCGCATTATGAGAGTCTATGTAACGTAGAGCTCGTAACTCAATTTGATTGCGAATCAATTAAAATATGCGAATCATGTTTGTTAAATGACAAAAACGCCTTAACCTACGAAGGTTTAAGGACAAGTGACTTGATTAGGACTTAAACATATCGACGTATATAGACCTATAAACACTTTGTGTTATGAAAGGTCGTTAATATTTTACTACTTGACTAACGATCATTGTAGATATTAACATATCTATTTGATATGGTATAATATGAACCTTTTGACATGTTCAAAGGAGTTCAAGAGTGAAGTTGAAAGACAATTCAAGAAAAGTAAAAGTCTTACGACGGATCATGGTAAATAGTTAAGTCATATAGTTTGATATATTACCTAAAGAATATGAAAGTCGTTTCACAACTCGCTCCATGAGAAATATTATATTGGAATAATATGTCCAAGAATGGAGGTATCGAACATTATTTGATATCGTTCGATCGGTAATAAATCAAGTTAACTTATTTAATTCATATTAGGGATTTATTTTTTAGGACAATATTGTTTACACTGAATAAAAGTTCCATCATAATCCGTTGAGAAAGATATCTTACGAGATTTGATCTCTAAGTACGTTATTTCTCAAGATTTGGTGTTAAGAAGCTTATTTCAAGTTTGTTGATTGATAAGCTTAAATCCAAATAGGACGCTTAATGTTTTGTAGGATACCTTAAACTGACCGAAAGGTACTACTTATACGAACATGATAAGAACAAGATAGTTGTTACTCATCATGACGTAATCTTGGAGAATAACTCTCTCAATAAGAAGTAGTGGGAGCAAAGTGAGCATTAAAGGAGTTTATGCATCACCACAAGAAGTACTCTTATGGAAAACTTGTCACTCCATATATGGTGCATAGTGGGAGTTGAGCGGAACTTCATTCACAAGCAGTTGTGAAAGAAGGAAGTTTATATGCACGCTCGCTTCTAAAGAGTACTTAAACATCTCGTCTGTAGATGATGTTTGAGAAACTCATGCGATATATTAGGATCAAGAACTTATTCTACAAGTTGTTGTAGAAATAGTTCATGAACCTCAAGCATCAATCCTACAAAGGTCAACGAGAGTGAATCGCCTAATCGAATGGTACATAGGCTTCATGATATTCTCATACTTGACATATGAGAATCCGTTGATAAATTAAGAATGATGAAGCATCCGATTCTACAAGTATGGTTTAAATCCATACGGTCTTTAAATACAATCCATGTATAACAACAAGGTATAGACCTTGGTTGATGTTCATGAAGGAGCAATCCATCAAGAACATTTAGATCTTTAAAGGAAAGATTGACATGGTCGGCAAGTTGACTTTGTACAAAGCAAAGCTTCGCGCTTGTAGCTATGTCTAAGTCGATACCGAGTTAACTATATACTAAGCAAGGCTTATTGCTTATAGCTATGTATAAGTGAATAAAGATCGTTCTAGCAACGTCTATATTTCGTATATATTGATATATGGAAAGGAACATCAAAAACCGCCTTCTTCGAATGAATGAAGGAAGATGTTGTGTATATGATACAAACCAAGGACTATGTTTGATGTATTGCTAGAAACATATACGTACTTCAAGTATCCATTAATGAATTGAAGTAAGTATTGTGAAAAAGTAGAATAAACATTTTGACAAGGAAGTCAAGGAGTTGAACTTCGTTAAAAGCATCTTGTATAGACAAGATATTCAGTGGGAGCATGATTGCGTTATTTGTATTGTACAAGATAATATGACACTAATTGAGAATGACATTAAGGAAATGAATATTGTCAAGATCTCATTGAAAAATGTTCTTCTCAATAGAGAACTTTGACAAGATTACCTAAATCCAAGGGAATAAAATCTATGGAGATAGATTATGATTGATGTTAGGTTTAAACTAATGTGCATATAATGACGAAGTGTTCTTTAAACACATTATGGTGAACTCCAAGAAAGAATGTTTAACCACGTCATATGGTATAAGACTTGAGTTTGACTCGGTTTATTGCAACTCAATTCGAGAAGAAGTGTATGAAACAGCTCAAGCATTCTTCTATGAGTTTCATTATATACGTCATATTTATGCACATGCCCCAATGTATAGTATCCAAGGAACATGATAAGCGGTTATCAAATGGAAACAATAGAGACACATTTGGACAATAGTCAAAGATATCCTCGAGTATCTTGTGAGAAAGAGTGATATAGTTTTCCATCTTTTAGGATGAAAGAAAAATCGTGTAGGCTGTTGCACTGATGCTAGTTTTCGAAAGATTGATATAATCACAATTGAGCTATATATATTTTGTTTAATGGTGGTATTGTAAGTTTAGAAAGTGTTCTAAATGGGATATTACAACCGTTTTCGTCACCAAAGCAAAATACATAGCAACTTGTGAAACAACGAAAAAGGATGGTTTGGATCAAGAAGTTCTCAGTCAAGCTAATATGGTTATATGCATCTCGAACCATAACTTAGTCTTGAAGAACCTAATATTAAATTGATGATCAAACTATGATCTATGACATTATCACTTGATCCCATATGATGATGATCAAGAACATATATATAGGTGTATATATACGTATAGGGTCAAACAAAATTGGATAGGTTCGCGAACACAACGAACACTCTGACATAACCTCTACCTTGAGCAGTACACGAGATGTAGTTGTGCATCCATACGTGATGGACGTATGAGTAACTTGCTTTAAGCGTAATATTTCTTTTGAGGTTCGAGACATGTATATATATGGATATATGACATCGGTCTAAATTCTTCACTGGCTAGAAGTCACTACTGATTGACTCTAGGCCAAGTGGGAGATTATTGGAGTTGTGTCCTAGAAGTCAATATTTAATGACTTAATTTCTTAGTTTATGTTATTGATGATATTTAATCATTTGTTCCTAGAGTTTATTACTGACAGATTATTTAGGTTGAGGATCTGAATTGTAGATCTATGTGGATCATTCATTAGAATGACAGTAATAAATCTAAATCGTCTGTAATCTTGATAATTAACAAGGAACATTAATTATCATAAAAGATTAGTATGCAAGTTAAGTGATGATTAAGTTCTATAAATCATAGGTAAGGAGTTACCAACTTAATTGCATATGTGTATGTTATTAGAACATAGTACATGACATGACCCAATGAAATAAACATATGGATTGTGTTATGTGTCATTGTTTATTTCATATGAGTTTGATTCTAAGTTTGAGATGGTTCAACTTTTCCACATGAGGATAGATTAAATAAATATCGTCTACCGTTGATTCCTGATAAGGGCTGCTAAACGGACTTTATTTATGTTCTCTTGAATTGTGCGGGGAAAAGTTGTTCATCAAGAAAATCGTATATCCCTCATTAATTCACTTAGTGAGTGATGATATCTGTTTGGGCCCCTTGATGGAGTTGGATTGTTTGGCCAACTTGTACAATCAACTCTAGATCAAGAAATGTATAATCTGCAAGAATGACATATTCTTATTTTGGATTATACAGTGATATCATGTGACATAAGAATCAGACAAGGAGATACTTTTATTTCTTATGCAGGATTGAGATATTGTAGCAATACATTATTTATGCGAATTGGGAATCATAACGTGTTGCTAGATACCGCTTATGATTATTAGAATTAAATAGCGATTTAATTCCATGGCCAACGTAGTATAAATCCTCAAAGGGTCACACAAATAGGACTTTAATCACACAGTGCATTATTTATTTATTCGCAGCAGCGTATTGCGAAAATATGATAAGTTGATTAATTAATTATATACCGTTGCGAACCGTTATAATTAATTAAGTCAAGGAGATCATATAGAAATAAATTAATGCATTAACTAATCCTAAAATAATTATTAATAAGTTAATAATTAATTTTGTTCAACACTATTTAATTATAGGAATTAAATAGAGCTTATGGACCTTTATTTAATTAGTAAATTAAAGGTCCGATTTGAATACAAGAGAAAGGTCCATTAATTAATTGAATTAGTGGACATTTAACACACCACAAAATGGACTTGATAGCCCATATAGTGGCTGCCCTAATAGGGGTAAAAAGGTCTCTAAAGTTTGTGGAGTGGTTGGTCTATAAAAGGAGGTCATTTGGAGAGAGAAACCCTAGCCATCATAGTCTTTTCTCTCCCTCTTCCTCTTAGAATGAAAATTAGAGAGAAAATTTTAGAATTTTCATCTCTTTCTCTTGCTCTTTTCCACCTCATCTAGCTCATGTGTTGAGATTTCTCCCTTCTCCTTTAATTAAACTAGTTAATTGACAAAGGTAGAAGAGAGAAAACCTTAGGGATTAGTTGCTCTCATCTTCCTTGCTAGCACAAGTTGAAAGATTAGATGATTAAACTTCTTGGTGGACTCGAGGCGGCCGTTGACGGAGGAGAAGGCGAATGAGAGCACGCCATCAACTCCCATGCATTGGTCGAGCCTCGCGGATACGATTCCGCGAGAGGTAATCGATTCCTTACCTTTTCTCATGTGTGTGTTGATTGCTTAGCAAGATCCTTTGTGCTTGATGTTTAATTAAGTTAATTAGTAACTAAAATTGAAAATTGAGCACTTTCTAACAGATAGGATCAAGCACATTGAAGTTGATCGATACTTTATTCGACAGAATTTGAAAGAAAATGTCATTAGCATTTCTCATGTAAGAACTGAAGAACAACTGACAGACATTTTGACAAAATGAGTATCCAGTACCATCTTTCATGGAGTGATTTGCATGTTGGGCATGCAAGATATATACATGCCAACTTGAGGGGGAGTGTGGACGAGAGGACCTAGGATCTGAGTTTTCTAGCTTGGAAACTTGATCCGAATTGGGAAAGATTCTGTTCGAATTGGATAGATCTTTGGTGATTGGAATTAGCTTTGTTTCTTTTTATTAAATATTTAGCATATGGAAATAATATATCCTGCCTATGTACTATAAAGGCAACGATTATATATTTTCTTACTATCTTCTTCTTCTTCTTCTTGTTCCTATGTACTAAAAACTCCATTGAAAAAGAAAATAAAACAAATGTGGTGTGTGTGAGTCGTGGACGTAGGTAAACGTTGTATCGAATCACGTAAAATTTTTTGTATTTTTCTCTGTGATTTACTTTATTTACATTTTGTTTTTGTATTAATAAAATTTTCTGTAAGACTGTGGCAATCACCACCCTAATCTAAAAAAAAATAGGAGACAATTTTTACTAAAAATAGTAGAACCCTACGAGTTCAAAACAATAGTAGAACCCTACGAGTTCAAACTTGTTCGACGAGTCCAACTTGACCCGACGTATGTGAAAAATGAGTTTGAAATTATATATATAGTTAAATACATATAATAATAATGAACTTGATGGTGAATTCTAATCGTAATATTTGTCAACAAACTTCATCCCGCATATTTGGTAATGAGTTAAGAAAATATCATATCACAACTGCTTTAAATTTCTGCAACAAATCAAAAGAAACAGATGTGTTCATTTCTGGTCGACAACGACAACTGATTCAACTCAGCCCAAAGACCACTAAGCAAGTCCGGACCGAAAAAATTAAAACTAACGTTACTGTTCACACGAATTACGATAATAACAGTTAAAAATTCGGAATTTTAAAAATAACGTTGTTGGATCGGCGTTTCAATCGCCGAAAATACAGAACCCTTGGATCGGCGATTGAAACACCGATCCAAGGTCTGACCATTTGAGTCCGCCGAATTTGCTTTTTCTTAGTGCGCAATTTGATTTTTGAGTGTGAATTTACTTTTTTTTAGTGCGCAATTTGATTTATAAACACTCAAAGTTGGTTTGCAGCTTGGATCGGCATTCCAATCGCCGATCTAAGCTTGGATCGGCATTTCTATCGCCGATCCAAGGTCTGACCATTTGAGTCCGCTGAATTTGCTTTTTTTTAGTGCGCAATTTGATTTTTAAATACTCAAAGTTGGTTTGCAATAATTTTTTTTGTTCTTTTTCCCGCTTAAAATTGTCTATATAAACTCAATTGTCATCATTTATTCTTCACAAACTAAGTTTTTCTCGTTAGTCTGAAATTGATAAACTTTTTCCTCGTCATTTCATATTCGCAATATCACTTCTTCGTAGGTAATAATTTTAAATTAATTATTAAATTTATTTTATTTGATTTGCTAATAGAGTTTTAATTTTGAAATTTTAAGCAAATGGGTCCTAAGCCAAACTGCGTCTCTGCTGATGTTATTTTGATCGGAGATGAGCGGACTAGCGAACAACGATTATTTTCTACATTAATGTTACAATATCATGGGGAAAAATTTGTAGTTAAGAAATTAGAAGGAAATCAATATCATGTTAGGGGCCCCAAATTTTTTACAGATTTGGTTGAAAGGAATAAAGGTTTCGATCTTGGAGGGTCGTGGTTGACTCACCTGCCAGCAGTTCCACCTGGTTTTGAAAATCATCCCGCAGCTTCAAATGTTGTCCATCTCCGCTAAATGGAATAGTATTATGTTTCTGTCATCGGTATCTTATTATGGTCATTATTAGTGAAATAAGTTTGTGTGACAGTCGTCACTTGTAATGTTTGTCTTATATTACTGAAATATGTTGTTTTGTCTATTTACTTTTATTAATTTTTTTTATGATATGTATTGAAAATTAATATGCAAAGAAATTCAAAATTAAAAAATGCACACCATTAGAAGAAGAGTTAAATTTTATAACCATAATATAAAGTAACACACCAAAATAAAAAAAGAAAAAACTACTTAAAAAACAAACTATTTAGTTGCTACTTAAAAACAAACTATCTAAGAAAACAAAATATTTAGATATTTTGGGTGTCCGTATATTGTAGAATTTCATCCCACCATGGGTCTTCTTCTTCGTCTTTCTTTTGTTGTTGGTTGGTCACACCAGGATTATCAGCGAATTGAGCGGCTTCGTTCCAGAAAGCTGCATCAGCTTATTGTTGTTCTATCTCTATCATTATAGCTGCTGCAATATTTTTTTGTTCATCTCTCTCCTTGTGGCATCTCAGGCGCTCCCTGATTTTTTTTCCAATTTCTTCTTCTTTCAATTTTTGCCTCTCTTCGGCAGCCTTTTGTGCAATTTTTCTCTTTTTTTCCGCCTCATCTCTGTCTTTCCATTTCTTTTCTTGTTGATCCCACCAAGCTTGTTTTTCGTGGTCATCGTAGTGGTCACGCAAGATGGTCTCTTTGTAATTGAAAACCTGACCACACTTTGTACAGGTCACTGTGTGGTCTCTACGAAAGTTGTAGATTCTTTCATAAACGGTGCAGTGTGTTTTGGGTGCTGAATATGGTTCTTCTGTTGGTGTTTGTTGGGGAATTGGTTGCGGTTTTTTGTAGTAATCTTCATACCAGTAACAATTCTTATGTTTGGGTTTGCTCAGCATTCTTTGGAGGTGCTCCTTGCGATCTCTTTCTTCCCCACCATTAATGTGCCACTGGTAGTGTATTTTTAAATCGAACTCTACCCCGTCATCTTCGTAGATATTGTATTTGAAAGTGCGAAAACATGTGCGACATCTTGCATGATAATCTCCTATTTCAATTTTATTTGTATTGACAGGGGAATGTTGGTAATTTAGCCAGTATTCATCTCGGGTAGCTGTTCGCCAATTTGGAACATCACTATTGGAGTGAGAGCTATTTTCTTTGTCCATGACAGTGAATTTTTCAGGAAGAAGAATTGAGTGTGTGTTGCATAATCTGGTTGATGAAAGGTGGTTTTATAGACAATTTTAGACTTAGAATCACACAATAAAAAATTAATTTCACGTGATTCTTTTTCAGACCACGCCTGTCCTTTTGCAAAGGGTAGATGGGCATCAGAATATTTTTTCAGACTTTATCAGATCACGCCTGTCCTTTTGCAGAGGGCAGATAGGCATCAGTATACTTTTTCAGACTTTATCAGACCACGCCTGTCCTTTTGCAGAGGGCAGATGGGTATCAGTATAATTTTTCAGACTTTATCAGACCACGCCTGTCCTTTTGCAGAGGGCAGATGGATATCAGTATACTTTTTCAGACTTTATCAGACCACGCCTGTCCTTTTGCAGCTAATTATTAGGTTAAACAATAAATGCTGCATTAATAATAAATGATACATTCTTAATTTTTTTTCATGCATTAATAATAAAATGGTGCAATAATAATAAATGGTCCATTAATGAAGTCTAACAAATTTACGTTAGTCTTATTTTTTTAACTATTAACAATTAATAATAATATTAATAAGCAATCACAAAAATACATAATAAATAATAATATTTAATAATTAAATTATTACTAATATAATAACTAATAATACTTACCAATTTAATAGTAATAATCATGCAATAATCATAAAAATACATAATAAATCATAATATTTAATAATTAAATTATTACTAATATAATAACTAACAACAATTACCAAATTTATAATAATATTTAATAATTAAATTATTACTAATATAATAACTAACAACAATTACCAAATTTATAATAATATTTAATAATTAAATTATTACTAATATAATAACTAATAACAATTACTAAATTAATATTAATAATAATGCAATAATAATAGCAATTAATAATAATATTAATAAGTAAATGTAATAATAGAAAATAATAATAAAAGATAAAACAGTAAAAGCATTAAAAAAAGTCACTTTTAGCCGAAAATCAGTTGGTTCGGCGATTGGAACGCCGATCCAACTGGTTTCCCGCTAAAAGTGACTTTTTTTAATGCTTTTACTATTTTTTATGGGTTTAATCATTAATTTTTAGTGATTTTTATCATTAAAAGAATTGGATCGGCGTCCCAAATGCCGATCCAAGGTGTAAATTGAATTTAAGTGCGATTTAACAGTGCGTATTAGTGCGATTTGATTTGATTGCTCATCATTATTTCGACTCTCATTTGGTTATAAATAGAACATGCCGTTCCGAATTTGAAAATCACCCATCATTTTCAAATACTCGACTCTCTATACTGTCAAAAATATGATTTACATTCCGATTTTCGTTAATCAATCTCCATATAATCCATCAAATTATTTCAGTTTGGATGCAACTTCGCAAACTGATTATGAATCAATTAAAGAAATAATTTTATTAGCATTGGGATTTTATCAAGGTCATTATAATTTGAGAATTGTTTCCCATTTTAATACCATAATTGAAGGGAGGTTCCAGCAGATGCAGTTGCCGGTGAACTCTGAAAATGAATGGCGGTATGTACGACGTGAGTGCTTCCAAGCAAGGTCATTGATTTGCTTCCAGCTACGGGTGGTGGCCTACAAGATAACTTACGATAAATTTTATTAGTAAAATTACTTTATTATTTATTTTTGAATTAGGATTACAATAGTCATGAATATATGCAATATATGGTTTGCTTAAATTAGGATTATAATTCTTTACTAAACATAATTGGCTTATTAAGAAACTTTTGCTTAAAAAATCTTTTGCATAATTGGACAAAATTACTAATTAAATTTGTGCCATTATAGAATTGATAAAATTAGTTTTTTTAAAGTAATTAATTTGCTCTTGCTATTAATTGTACGCATTTATAATTAATTTGCTCTTGCCTTTACTCTTGAATAATAAAATTTTAAATTAAGCTTTTTAAAATAAAAACAAATCAATAATTTTGATTACGATGACACAGAAATTATATAATTTTTAATTATATATTTTTAAATTAGGGGGACATACAAATTATAATTATAATTATGATTATAATTATAATTTGAATGAACAAGTCAATAATACCGAAGAAGACGAATAAAAGAAATAATCAATACAATACGAGTGCACAGGGTTGGAATTCTTGGGAACAGCCTGAGAGTAGTAGTCGACAACAAAGACAAGAGCGAACAAATATGAGTGCATGGGGTTCGGATCCTTGAGACCAACCTGAGAGTAGTAGCGGACGAGAAAGACAAGATGGAACAAATAATGAGTACAATACCAATGCACATGATTGGGATCCACGGGACCAACCTGAGAGTAGTAGACCAGTTAGAGAAGAAGCAGAGGAAGATGAAGAAGAAGAAGAAGGGGATATAGACGAACTTGACGAGACATACGACCGTGGCCCGGGTTATCAGTCGAATTATGCAACGGGGGAGGACTTCACTGATGAAGAGGAAGAGTTTTGGGCGTCGCAGGATATGGAGGAAGAGGGTCTGTATGCGCAGGGTTTCGCGAATCACGAGTATTATATTACCGGAAGGACCGATAATTACCATCCCGTTAGGCAATTTCTGAATATCTCTGAGTACAGAAATTCGATTCCACAACCGTCTCAAACAGAAACTTCTGGGCCTTTAGCGCAATGAAACATTTTTATGTCAAAACCACAATTAAAACAAACTTGTAATAAATACGCCGTAGATAATAATGTACAGCATAAAGCGACTAGAATTACTCCAGCATTGTATGTATTGGATTGTAAGGTGCCTACCTGTAAGTGGCATTTGTATGCCCGTACAGAAAGGGAAGGTGAATTTTGGAGAATAATAAAAAATGAAGAAGAACATACTTGCGTGAGAAGGGCCGGAGATTTCACGTATGAAAATCTGACGGCAGATGTAATCGCAAACAGCATCAGGAATGCAGTGAAGAGAGATTTTTGTATTTCTATAGATGACGTAAAATCTATATTGGAGAAAGAATATCCAAATGTAAAACCAACCTATAACAAGTTATGGCGTGGGAGAGAGAAAGCGATCGAACAACTTTTTGGATCGTGGGAGGGATCATACAACAAACTTTCGAGTTTATTATTGGCTATACAGAGAACGACCCCAGGGACACAGATCAAATGGTTGACAGAGAGCGTATGGGATCCCAACAGAGCTATGTTTACCGCAGCAGCATGGGCATATGGGCCTTGTATCGCGGCAGTACCATACCTAAGGCCTGTTATTAGCATCGACGCGTCGTTCTTATCGGGTCGCTACAAGGGAAGATTGTTAGCGGCATGCGGTTATGACCCAGAGCAGCGGTTGCTTCCACTAGCATTTGCACTAGTGCGAACTGAGAACGAACAATATTGGAGTTGGTTCATGAATTTTCTAAGGCGGCAAGTTATCGGGGAAGGAAGAAAATTCTGTGTTGTTTCGGATCGCTATTGGGGAATAAGGAACGCGTTCAAACAACCCCAATACGGTTGGCAAGAGGATGCGAACCCTTCATATGCCGTGCACCGGTATTGCATGCAACATGTATGTGAAAACGTGTTCAAGGCATCTGGAAAAGACGCAGCTCTACTAGACAAATTCAGAAATAAGTTGGCTAACAAGAAAAAAAGGAGGCCATTCTACAAAATGTGGAACGAACTGAAGAAAACGAATCCAAAAGCGATCGACTACCTTGAAAAGTGTGGGAAAGAAAATGAAACAGATGGCAACGAGCAGTGGAAACCTGAAAGGTGGGCACAAACGTATGACGGTGGTTATCGTTGGAGAATTATGACGAGTAATGGATCAGAAAGTCTCAATAGCAGGTACAAGGCTGAGAGAAGATTACCAGTTGTTGGACTTGTGGAAGGCACTTGGTACAAAACTGTTAAATGGTTTAATGAGAGGAAGCAAATAGCTTTGGCGAGACAGGCGGAGGGAGAACGATGGCCAAAAGAAATCCAACTTAAGCTGATGAAACATACTCTCAAAGCAGGTACAAATATACTTCAAATGTAATCATATTTACTTCTACTCTTTAAAATGTATAATGATATAAATTCATATTTACAGCGGCAATAAACGTTATCACCGTTGACATTGAACGTGGAAAATTTGAAGCTCAAGTGCCATTCGAAAAAAATGATCCGGAGGTAACCTGGAAGTATCAAGTTTTCCTCAAACGTGATTACCAACCAAGAGATCATCAACTACCGAGCAGGCGTGCTTGGTGTAAGTGCAGAAAACCTCAACTCACAGGAATACCATGTCTTCATGTGGTTGCCGTATGCGGTCATTGTAGGTGGGATGTTTCTGATTTTGTAGACGAACGGTACAGCACAGAGAATATGGTTAAAATATGGTCAACAGGTGATTTTCACTGCTACGAAGACGAAGATAAGTGGCCTGGGTATGATGGTCCCGTGATCTATCCGGATAAGACAATGATTAATCGGAGCAGGTGAAAAAAGGATCGTGATTGGATGTGGATGGATGCAATGAGAAATAAAAATCAGGCAAACCAGAGGCGCCGAACCAGAAGGGACGCTGCGGCGGCCAACGACACTCAGCAACCTATGTCGATGGAGGACCTTCAATCTGGTCATCGTACAGGTCGTCCTACCAACACACCGAGGACACGGAGGACTACAAGACCTTCTGCAAGGAACATAACTCAATCTTCTACAGGGAACCAAAGTGAACCTTCTAGGGAGCCGGTTCAACCTAGCCGGAATTCTATCAGTATTGATCATCGTAATGAAAGTCGCGTCAGTCTTGGGATAGAAGGTATTCAACCACGTCAAAATTCCATTAGCCTGGGTGACCGATCAATGTCGCTCCGATTTTCCATAAGTCACGGAGCATCAAGTAGCAGGGAGAGTCATGACGCATCAAGTAGCAGGGGACCATCTCAAAGCACAAACAGTGGGGGAGGGGGACTACGACGTGGGGTTGCCCGGCTAGGATCAAGGTTCATGAATATCTTACCAGGAGGAGGCCGGCGTTAGTTTTATGTAATATTTTTATGTATTTTTTTTTATTTTTACCCTTTATAGATCGATGTAAGGGTTGACTTTATGTTATTCGGTGAAGATAGCTCTAATTTTAATATTTATGGTTGACTAAATTCATAATATTTTGCTTCTACAATAATTATTTATGGTTTTTTTTAAATTTTTTTCCGCGTAGTTTTGCAATCCTAAAAATGGAACAAATTAGAAGTATGGTTCCTCGGAAATGATATCTTAGGTATTTTAGCGATTTTATATTTTTTATGCGTTTGACCTTATGGTATGAAACTTACAGGCATGAGAGTGCAGCGCCTTTATTACCTAATGTGATATTTTATGAATTTGTTAGAATTTTTTCGCGTAGTTTTGCAATCCTAACAAGTGACGGAATCAAAGCCAAATACGAAATATAAATATCACACTCGTACAAAAATATAAATATCACAATAAATATCACACTATCCTACTGATGTCCATCACGACGGAACCATCCCTGAGAAGGAGATAAATCCCATGCAGCACCAGGCAAGTTTCGAGGCTCTCGACCGGGAGCAAGTTCTGAGGGAGGAGGGGGGAGGATAAGTCGTAGAAAATGGAGTGGAATGACGAGGCGGTCTGCTAGATGAGGCCCCAGAATCGCCGAATGGATGGTGCGACATAGGTTTGAATGGGTCTTGTAGTGGGGTACCGTATGCCTGATAATAAGCATCAGCCTGAGAGATAGGTGCGGGGGTAGGCACAGAGGGCTGACTGTACCCTCCTCCGTACTGAGTCTGAGTATATGGTGGAGGTGGAGGATAAGGACTCCCGTATGTGTACTGTGTGCTGTGCGGTTGAGGCCGCGGCTGTATGGTCTGGGACTGCGAACGGGGTGGAGGCTGCGGCTGTGTGGTCCGGGGCTGCGAATGGGGTGGGGCCTGCGGCTCTGTGGTCTGAGGCTGGGAATGAGGTCCTGTGGATTCGGAGTGAGGCCCAAAAACACCGGAATGTGACGGTCTGCTTCGAACCAGAGGCTGACTGGGTCGTGGAGCATCAAAATATGAATTCCAATCATGCAGACTAAAATCATCCTGTTACAGATAATATTATAACAATAATAAAAATATTTTAAATAATTATAGAATATTAAGCATGAAAGGAACAATAATATTAATAAAAGTGATTGAAAAATGTATTATACCCGCATGAAAAACTGCTCCTCAACAGATCTCGGCTCTGGCGCATCATCCTCATCATCCGTATCAGGGATAGAGTCGATGTATGAATGAAGACCCTTCGACTCTAAGAGTCGAGGTAATCGATCAGGCTCACCAACAATATCCAAGGACGTGCTGCACCCCCTCAGCAATTGCTTCCCAGCACGACGAAATCCCTTCTTGACAACCCATGCACATCCTCGCAACGCCTCCCGCAAAGTATGCTTGACCTGTTCAATTTTTGTTAGCCACTGAATTATTTATTAGACACAAAATTCTGCGTAATGTAACTTACTAAATTCATGTGACCAGGCGTCTCGCGAAGGTATGACAAGTTGCGAGCCGGACCAGATGCTGCCCCTTCAGGAATTCGCACAAGATGCGCACCTCCATGTACGCTCAACCAGCGTCAGTAGTCGCTCCAAATATCTTCGCTCCACGGCCGATCCTCTATCACCCTAGCCTCATTAGTGTTCGCTCACTTGTTGACCTCAGTCACAAATATTTGATGCCAGTCAATACCTCAATAGGTATTATGCTGGTATCCCATCAATTCCTCCATTCTTAACCAAGGCTGTTTTATTCAAATCACAGTTAATCAACAAAATATAATTGCGAGAATTAAATAATGAAATTAATAATGTGAACAGTTAAATATACCTCAGGTGGCGGTGGGGGAACTGTCTGATAGAGCATAAACGGATGCATGACACGATCTACGTGGTGCCACATCACGACCCAATAATGAATGCATGGGATGCGTAGAAGGAACATCCTCTGCTCAACCTGAGCACAACGAGGCATGCGGTCCCTGATGTGATCATTAGGCCTCCACACGACATGCTCAGGCTTCATTTTCATGCAGATATCCCTCGCATATTCTATCCCACTGCGAGTAGGGCCGGTGAACTTTTTCGATTTATGTCTCGTCGTCCACTTCCTGCATTTCCATTTTGTTGTTTGTTAAAGTCAAATAAAACATATTTTAAATATTACAATTAAAATCAAATCAACATACCTCCCATAAGGCGGACACGAGTCAATACTTGATAGACTCCAACCATCAAAATCCTTCGTGATCGACGGCCGACTAAGTAGTAATCTTGCATACGACCACAACTGCAAGAGCAACCAAGGAGCACCAATATTTATATTGTTATTAATGAAGACAGTGTCCAAGCCTCGGTATAGCATGGCAAGAATGGCACCACCCCAATTGTACTGCACCGAGTTACTAGAATGAAGATCCTGCAAATAAGAATTATTTTCTTAAGGAATATCATCAATTCTTTCATATATTTAATTTCTTATTAAAGTGCAATAAATGTGAGATATTTATTCCTTGGCTAACCTCCAATAATTGCAAATAAAAACATGAAACCGAGTTACCCGTGCCGTAAGGAAATAACTCGCACCCAAAAATCTCCAACACGCAAGCGCGTGTGTATCTGTCGATCCTCGCTGCGTTATTCGTGCCAGGCCCCCAATCTGATTCGAAATCTTACGCAGTTCCTTTAACCTAACGGAATGAGATTTCCTGCATTACATTATTAATATAATTTGATTGTAAGAACTATATATATTTAAAATTAACATAAAAATAAATTTTTTAAAACTTTCTTACTTCCGTTCTTTTTTCCTGAAGCACTTTTCAACTATCGCCGTGTCTGTATCCTCCGACAACGCCAAATTCTGGAGTAACTGTATGGCGTCGTAATCGGTCCGTCCAGTAACGGTTCTGCCAGCCGTAGGTAAACCGTATAAGAAGGCCACATCCTGCAAATAGTTCAAATTTTATACATATATAGTTACAAAAAAAATATTACAAATAGGTATTGATCCTTATCTCTAGAGTGACCGTCATCTCGCCAACGTGCGGAAAAAAAAAGTGTGGGTCTCTGGCCTCCAGAACATGGCTAGACACTGCAGAAGCGAATGATCGAGCTGCATATGACCTAACTGAACGAAATGTATCAGTCGAAGTGTCATCAAACGCTCATCCACCTCAGCAGTTCGTGACATCTTAGCCCTATGTAGTACTGCCCTCCAATGCTGTATATATATATTTTTTAATTATTTTAAAAGTACTATCAAAATAGAAATATATAAGTAAAAAAAAAAGTAAAAGAACAATAATAACTTACACCAGTGCCACGAACTTTCGACTCATCCAAATGCAAGAGACGATCTGCATTAACAGGACCGGGGGGAACAACATGATCCGTTGATGTAGTAGCCTCGGCATCAACAGAAGCGGTAGATGTAGAAGCGCCAGGATCTCCACGAAGCCTCGTAGATCTACGAGGTGGTGCCTCTGGTACTCTTCTTCTCGGTGGCATTTTTACTACACTACAATAAAAATTATCAATGTAAATAATCTAATAAAATTTCGGTAGCATCTCCCCTGTACCTGGAGTGTTTTCGAAAAAAATAAACACCCAATCCCTCCTAATTACAAACCCAAATCTCATACAACAAAATTTCCAAACTCATACAACAACATTTCCAATCTCATACAACAACATTTCCAATTTTCTATTTTTTTACATATTTAAAATTTTTTTTAGAATAATTATTCTAATTTTTCATTTATTTACCTCAATAAAATAAATTAATTAAATGTATAAATATTAAAAAAAAACTCACCTCGACTAGAAGCGCTGCTTGTCTTTTTTTAGAAAATTTCCCTACATTTAAAAAATTAATCTATCAATTTTTTATTATTTTATTTACTTTTTCTAATTTGTAATTAACTATCCACAATTATAAAATGTACAAAATAATTCAAAATTTTTTTGTAATTACATATTATAATTATTTATAATTATTCTGATTTTTTATTAATTTTTTAATTATTTTTTCAATATTTATTCTATTTTTTCTATTAATTACCTAATTAAACTAATTAAATAAAATAAATAAACTAATTAAATTCAATAAAAAAATTTCAAATTACATATTAAAATTATTTATATTTATTCTGATTTTTTACTAATTTTTTCATTATTTTTTCAATATTTAATCTATTTTTTTAATTACTTACCTAATTAAACTACTTAAATTAAATAAATAAACTAATTAAATTCAATAAAAAAATTTCCAAATTATATATTATAATTATTTATATTTATTTTGATTTTTTACTTATTTTTTCATTATTTTTTCAATATTTAATCTATTTTTTTAATTACTTACCTAATTAAACTGATTAAATTAAATAAATAAAATAAATATTAAAAAAAAAACTAACCTGAGGAGAGGAGAGCTTCTGTCCCGCGCGCGAGAGAGAGAGAGAGAGAAGGGGTGGGGATGAGGGGTCGCTGTCTCGCTTATATAGGAGGGGAATACCTTGGATCGGCGATTGGAATGCCGATCCAAGCTTGGATCGGCGTTTCCATCGCCGATCCAAGGGTTCTGTATTTTCTGCGATTGAAACGCCGATCCAACAACGTTATTTTTAAAATTCTGAATTTTTAACTGTTATTATCGTAATTCGTGTGAACAGTAACGTTAGTTTTAATTTTTTCGGGAAGTCCGGATTCACTTAAATTCGGCCCATGCCTGTTTGCCAAATTGGCAGACAGATAGGGGTGCATAACGTTCAAAATGGTCACGAAATAAAATTTAGTTGCGTTAACCATTTCGTTTCAAAAAAACAATCAAAACGATCGAAATAATCAATTTTTTTATCAATTATTTTTTATACTTGTTTTCCTATTTTGCATGCAACTGTGTTTGATTTGCTGTTTTGACAATTAATTTATATACATATTTTCCTATTTCGCATGCTGAACCGGTTGATTTGATACAATATTATTCTCGATCCATCAGCATTTATCCATAAAATACTTTAAAAAATACATATAAAATACATAAAACTGTTATAAACGATTAAACGAAAATAAACGAAATGAAAGAGGTCAGTTTCGTTTAATAAACGAAACATAAAATAGTTTTGTTAACCGTTTTGTATGGATGAAACGAAACGATCAGATGGTTGAAACGAGTTACGTTGGCACCCCTAGAGACAGACACCCATAGCGTGCAGTTTGTCAAGTCTAAAATGTGAGAACCTCCTAGTCCTAGGCAGCATTAATTGGATATTGATCTTTACCATCCATCAGCGCGTCATCCAACATCATCCAAGATGCTCCCTTCCTCCCCTCCCTTTCTTTGCAGATCCGCTCTCTTCTTTTCGCGTTTTGCCTCTCCCTCTGCTCCCTTCCTTTCAGTGTGCTCTCCTTCCTCTCTTTCGCATCTGTCCTTCCTCCCTCCTATACCTCCTTGAACGTGCTCTACTGATCTCTCTTCTTGTTTCCTCTCTCCTTCGTGCTCCCTTCTATCCCCTCTTTATTTTTTTTCCTTTCTCATACTCTTTTATATCATTTTATTTCTTATTTTGTTTATTTTCATATCTATTCATTTTTTTTGGTATATGAGTTCATTTTGTTTATTTTCATATCTATTCACTTTATTTCTTACCCAGCTAATTTTAATATGTGTTTATTCTTTTTGTTGTATTTGTTCAGTTATTTTATTATATGCTCGCTTTGTTTGATCAATCTGTTTATTTATTTATTATTTAGTTATTTTTATATATGTTCATTTTGTTTATTTTATCTGTTATCTATGTTGTTATGCATGTTCACTTAGTATGTTGAATATGGTCATTTATTTTTTATTTCATAAATTTGTATATATGTTCACTTTATTGTTGTGTATATTCACTTTGTGTATTCTATATGCTCATTTTTCTATGTATATATGTTCATTTTATTTTTGTGTATGAGTTTATTCTGTTTGTTTTATGTGTTCACTTTGTTTGTTTAATATGTTCAATTTATTTGTTATATATATTCACTTTGTTTTTGTATCAGTACACTTTTATTTTTTGTTCATCTTATCTTTGTATCTATTAATTTTATGGTTGTATATGTTCATCGTTGAGAAAGCAAGATAGAGTTTATATGATGGAGGCAAAAGGAAGCGAGACTGAGATAGGAAAAGAGAGGTGAACTCGAAAAAAAAAATCGGGAGAGAAAACAAAAATGAAGGCTGGAGAAGGGAGAAGGTAGAAGGAGAAGGAGATTAAAGATGTCAGGGGTAGGGAAGGGGAAGGAGGGGAGAGACGCTAGGGGTAGAGGGAGGCGAAGAGAGGAAGCGCACGGAGAGAAAGATGGTGAGGAAAAAATTATTAGATGACGCGGATGACAAAATTGTGAATGACAATTATCATCCTCGGAATTTATTTTATTTGTATTGAACTAATTTACATTTACCTATTTATGGATAAAGTGCTTATGGGCGGTCATCATTGGCAAAAAAAAATCTTCCAACGACGTATAATTAATAAAGTTACCAATGAAAATTAATTAATTAAATTATAATCAGATTTTTTAGCGATATTATAATCCAATTTTTCGTGATCCAAGAAATCACATAAATTAGAAAATACTAAAAAAAGAAAATTGCAATAAAATAGAAAAAAATAATTATATACGATAGCTAATAGCTACAAGTATTTTTCTAAAATTTGTTTAATGTTAGTATTTATTTAATCGATACATGACACTGTAAATAATATTGTTAGTATTTCTTTACAGATATTTTCTTAAGATAAAATGGTGTCAAGTTTTTCAGTTATTTCAAAATTAAATGTCATGTTGAGATGGACGAAATAATAAATTTATAAATGAATATTACAAACCAATTTTGGACAACAGCGATAGTTTTGAACTTTAAGAAAACAAAATGATAAATCGGTAAAACTTTAAGATCAATGCGAATTTGATTCTAGTATTTTTTATTTATTTTGAAGTGGATAAAAGTTTGTGCGCTCTTCAAAGGAAAAAAAAAAAAAAAAGCAACTTATAATATACGGCTTAGAACATGCAGTTATAAGATTATATATACATAGCAGTCGCTTAAATTTATTGTAATTCCTTCAAGTCAAAGACTCAGAAAAGTGTGTGCAGGACCAGTGGCGAGGCCAGCCAATTTTTAAGCATGGGCACACATAAATAGAGAATAATAAAACTAATATTAAATTAAAAAAATATAACAAACAATAATTTAAACAAAAACAGTCATTTTTAATATTATATAATTGTACTATTACAAAATACATATCTTTCCATAAACCTTTGTCGCTTTATCTAACATTAAAAATACAATCAAAATAAAACCATTCTAATCATCTAATCTAATGCAATCAACAATCCTTTGCGCGGCTTCATAGATTGAAATCTTTGCAAGATTGACTCATTAGGAACCTCTTTGAACACATCCTTTTCTATATAAGTAACCAAATTATCATTCAACCATGTATCTCCCATTCGATTCCTTGATTTGGTTTTAACAAAGTTCATAGCCGAAAATGCCCTTTCAACACTTGCTGTTGCAACCGGCAAAATTAAAGCCAACTTGATCAATTTATATACCAAAGAATAAACAATATCTTTTCTCTTTGCAACCAACATTTGAGCAAGATCACCCATTCCATTCAATTGAGAAAAATCTTGATTAGCATGCAAATCATGTATGTAACAATCAAGTTGTGTCTCTAAAATAGAAAGCTCACTTTTTGAGAAGTCATTTGGATAAAAACGAGCCAAGTTGATCAATTTTACCTTATCAAATGCACAAAAGTTGCTACGAGGATGTAGACACGACATACATCGAAGTAACTCAGTGTTTGCTTCTGTGAACCGATCATTAAGCTCTCGAAGTATCAAGTCAATCACAGCATAAAACAAATCAATGCGATAATAGTGATCATTTTTCATTCCTTGAATTGCACGTTCCGACCGTTTAGCAACCTTTTCATCCTCCATATTTAACACATCAATTTTGTGCTTTGAACAAAAGGAGTGAACTTCATCCAACAATGAGTTCCAACCATTATCTCGCATGTTTTGCAAACGAAGTTTAGCCACCACAACCAAATCAACCGCATTTATAATCTCTTGCTCTTTTTTTTGCAAAGCTTGTGATAATTCATGAGTTATGGCCAATACATTTTTCATGAAGAGGCAACTAAAAACAAACTCAAAAGTAGCAAGTGAATCTAACAAGCTCGAAGCATTACCTCTGTTATATGCATCCTTCGCATTCTCCAAAATATCTTCAAGCACACTCATAACAGCCCCAAAAAGGATGGTTAAGTTAGTAAGGGACCTATAATGTGAACTCCACCTTGTAGTCCCCGGTCGTGCAAGACTAGTATCTTGATTAGAACCCGTCCCAATTGAAAGATCACCATCTTTAAGAGCCTCTTGCACCTCAGCAGCACGCTCTTCACGTAACTTATCACGCCTTTGACATGAAGCCCCAACAGTACTTTGAAGATTAGAAAGATAAGTGAAAAGAGTAGCAATGCGCTTATGCTTTTCAGCTACCGCCACTAGAACTAGTTGAAGTTGATGTGCAAAGCAATGAACATAATATGCACAACTATTCTCTTTCAAAATCAAAGCCTTCAATCCATTAAACTCGCCCCGCATATTACTAGCTCCATCATAACCTTGACCACGAAGACGAGAAAAACTCAACCCGTGCTTACAAAAGAGCTCCTCAAGTGATACCTTAAGTGACATTGATGTTGTCTCCGAGACACGCACAATTGCTAGAAACCTCTCAACAATCATTCCTTGCTTACTAACAAATCTCAAAACAATGGCCATTTGCTCTTTGCAAGAAATATCGCGGGATTCATCGACCAACACAGAGAACAATTCTTGACCAAGTTCTTCAATGATTTTATTGGTAGTCTCAATTGAAGCTGCATGAACAATTTCCTTCTGGATGTCAGAGCACACTAATTTACAGTTGCTAGGAGCATTTTGTAATACAACACCAAAAATTTCAGCACTATGGTCGGCCAAAAACCGAAGCAATTCTATAAAATTCCCTCGGTTTCTCGAATACTCAGATTCGTCATGCCCACGAAAAGCCAACCCTTGTTTCAAGAGAAACCGAATGCAATCAACAGAAGCAGTCAATCTAAGTCGATAAGCGCGTAGAGCACGCTTGGTTTGGCCTTCTAAAATGGTTTGAATACTTTGTTCTTGTTTCATTAAGTCTTGGCATTTCCTTAAAGCAACATTGTGAGCACTATTCAATCCACCAACATGTTCATCAAACCTTTTCTTGGACTTCCAATTTCTAAAACCCGTACTTGTAAAAGCATCTCCACCTCCCTCTTGATTCTCTGGCTTGAAAAGATAGCAACACAAACAATATGCGGCATCTTTTTGTATGCTATACTCCAACCAATATGCATATTCTTTGTACCATGCTTTATTGAACCGTCTTTGTTTATCACCAAAAAGTGTTTGAGGAAAATCTTGCAACATAGGTTGTTTTGGGCCGGCTTGTAGATATTGCCTTCTTATGAACTCATGATCATTTGGATTATAATCACTTATTGGTGGTCGAAGGCCCGGATCAGAAGGAACTTCAAAATTCGAATCCAATCGCGCTCGCTTACGAGTTGAATCTTGCTCCTGAGTTCCTTGGAGAGGTTGAGATGATTTTTTATAATACCTCTCCATAACTATAACAAGGAATTAAATAAAGATTCAATTTCAGACATAAACTTCCACCCCAATTTGAATATTCAAGTTGAGTAACTCAAATAAAACAAGTTCTGTTACAATAAAATTTGCATAATTTTAAATAATTTGCTATCTATCTCTAAATATTTTCATAATCATGATTAACAAGTACAAACTTATATTTTAATTTCAGCAAGCAACTAAACTTCAATATATAATTTGGAACTATGCACAAATTTTTTTTTTCCTACTTAAGGCAGAGACCAGAGAGCTATGCACAAGTCAAAACCATCTAAAAAATTTTCTTCTATAGTTTTGGAAATAAAGTCAAAATCATCCTCAAATTTTGATTTTCCTACTTAAGGCATTGATATTCAATTGAAATTCTTATTAATAAAATAGATTTCAAAAAAATTACCTTGTGCGTTTGGAGCAGAGACCAGAGAGCCGGGAAGACGCGGCAACGGCAACGGAGCACCGGAGCACGTAGCAGGTAGTGAGTGAGCAGTAGAGAGACGAAGTTAGAGATGAATTGAGAGGGGAAGTTGATCAACGAATCCTCCGCGAAGCGCGAATAGAAAAACCTAGGTCACACCAGTCAACACTTTACGAACTTTACTTTGCCTCTTTTCTGTTTAATTTTTTTTGTGACTTTGTGATCCCGAGAGCCAAGAGGTCAAAGAGAATGGACTAGTCAAACATCAAATAAAATATTGCAAAGTGGGCTACGGGCCTATGCACAAGTAAAAGTCCAAATTTGAAATCAAGAGTGGGCACTGTATTTTTTTTAAGGGTAGGCATCTACACAGATGCATATACCAGGTCCCTTATTTCTGAAAATTAAGCCTGGGCAAGTGCCCACACTTGCCTACTACTGGCCTCGCCACTGTGCAGGACTGCAGGTTAACCATCAGCTTTCACATATTGCTAATACTTGAGCTACTTTATGGCCAGGACCTATTAATAATGAGTTAATTTGGCAATTAAAATACATATATTCTTAAAAATGAATTAAAAAATATATTAGAAAATCAAATATGGACATCTTGTTGGTTTATGATTGGTTCCGTATCAATTTTTATGTACTTAGTGTTAAGATAAGATATCTCATTAAAAAATCATGACCGTTAATTCCACACCATTGTAAATTTTTAAAATATTTTGATGGATGGTAAAACGTACCATTATTTATAATGTGCATAGTAAGCGCATAATTAACAATTCTAGACCATTGTAAATTCATAAAAATCCAAGTTATAACAGTATCTTCTCAATAGAAACTTTTGTCGTCATATCAACTATTGTTTGTCTTTTATGTTATAAATTATAATATTCTATAAGTATCTTCTCAATAGGAACATTTGTCGTCATATTAACTATTGTTTGTCTTTTATGTTAAATTATAAGATTCTAACAGTATCTTCTTAATAGAAGAATATTAACAAATGTAATTCTTTGATGTTAAATTTAGATCTGATAGCTAGCAATTTCTTTTATATTATGCGGTCTGATCTGATCCTCTTTCTAAAGATGATGGATAAAGCTTGCTAAGTTTGTCGCTCATACCAGCAGTGCTGTGCCAAAACCCATGCTCCCTTAGCATGGGCCATAAGTTGACTCGTATCATTTCCATTTGACAATTAAGGTTTACTTGGAATCTTTCCATGTTTTCAAAAGGAACGAACAGTACCACATAACTAGCCTCATATTTTGCTCCTCTTTTTGTTTTCCAAGCCAAACCATGGCAATGAAAAGGATTTATAGTAGACCCCACAAATACATTCAAAAAGAAAAGGTGTGGCACACTGGAGAGATCTCTCAAAGTAAGATAAGACCTGTAGGCGATCGAGATGCTTGAAAAAAGATTCAGCGCACCGAGTTAAACGACACGGGGTTGGATTAAAAGGATTTCGAATTTGCATTGGGCTGATTCGGCGGGGCCTTTTGGGTGCGACCTCTCTTGATGAATATTGTGTCAATTTCTTTGAGCCTTTATTTATTCCTTCCATTTTCCTCTTAGGTTTGGGAATATATCTTATTTCTGAGGGTAACATATGCCTCTTTTAAATACAAAGTTTCCTTTAAAGGCAGGTGGGTTGATGTTGTCACTTATCCGACGTGGCACATGTTTTTTTTTTCCTTAGTTATTCTATCATATCCTTGTTTTCGTTTCCATGAGATATAGAGACTAGACAGTAGAAATTAATTAATGGATAACTAGGAGAAAAGAAAAGGAAAAACAAAATTATCCTCATTATTATCAGGGCGAGCCTAGTAGAGGCAAGCATGGGTTTTTCTCTAAAATAAAGGCTCTGATATTGATTTTCTGAGGTTTGAGTCCATGTAAGTTCTTTAGTGCCTATGTTTAATTTGAACTGTGCCCTGTGCTTCGAACCCGCTATGCTCAGTGTGACATTCGGAGAGTTATGATCCAAGGCACACAGAAATGTTGCGTGGGTTCCCCTTTCAAGTTTCAATTGCTTATGCTTGCTACATTGTTCCCTTTTCATTCACTTTCCTATCGCTATTATATATGCTCTAATCTTACACCAACTAATCAGCAATCAACAGAATGCACAATTTTTTTCGCCAATTTGAGTGCTCAAAATATTTTCTATGCAACTATTTAAGAAGCATCTTACCTTAATATAAAACTAATAAAATTTGAGAGATAACAATTTTTTTCATTAAAAAAAATTATTTTCAATGGTTAACGGATTAGGAATTTAAAACTTTTTTTTTAGGGTTGACCGGATCCAAAGATGGGATATGTATTGATTCTTTAGAAGATAAACAACTAAAAGCTAATTAATTATATTGTCAACGACTTTGATAATATGTTATTTTAAAAAATATTATTTTGATATTAAAAACATGATTTTTTTTATATTAAAACTATTTTTGTGTATTGAAAATATTTGTAAATTTAGTGAACTTTTTATGGTGCCATGCTTGAAAATTGTCAAGATTCGCCACTATCTTCTGTGACTAGACTTATCTTTTTATCTCTCTGATATTACTTTATCTTCAATCTATTTCTAATAATTCATTATGTAAAAAATATTCTGGTCTTTATATCTCATTGAAACAAAAACAATGATGCGATATAATAACTAAGAAAAAAAAAACATGTGCCACGTCGGATAAGTGACAACATCAAACCTCTTACCTTTATAGGAAACTTTGCATTCCATCTATCTAAAAGAGGCATATGTGACCCTCACAGATAAAATATATTCCCAAACCAAAGAGGAAAATGGAAGGAACAAATAAAGTCTTAAGGTGAAATTGACATAATATTCAATAAAGAGATGTCGCAATAATGAATGATAAAGATGCTAAAAATAAAGTAAAATGACAAATAATATATTTTAGTAAAAGAGAGTTATTAAACAAAAAAATATATATTTAGTCTCAAACAAAGAGAAAGTATATTGATTAGCATATTAATAAATATTTTTTGTTATCTGACTTGTCTTTTATCTCTCTCTGATTGTTTCACCTGCTATCTACTTTTTTAATGGAATAATTAGATTTATACCACTACAAAATGTGATTAATTTGAAATATGCCATTGCTAGATTGCAAACTAGATTTATGCCATTATAATAATAATAAAATTATTAAAATTAGTTATATGTCATTATTTTCTGCAAAAACATAATAAATTGTAAAAATGCCATCATCAAATGTGTCAATATTTTAAACAATTTCCAAATTACCCTCATTTGAATAAACCCTAGAAAAATTAAAAAGACGGCGGTGTCACCTATTTTCGTTTTTTAAAGTCCGATAATTTTTTAGCACTACAATTTAACGCAAATATGCCTAGTGACCAGCAAATAATTATTTTGGTGCAACAATTTTTTGGACATTTGATGTGTACTATTATTTGTGCAAATAATGGTAATGTTACCATCAAAAAGTGTAAATTTTGCTTTAAAGTCCGATCAAATATAACCAAAATTTCATAACATAACCAGCAAATGTTTTAATTTTCTAGCGCATCAAAATTTTCATAACTTGACCAGCACAATTCATTTTTTTTTTTAAAATAACAGTATCCCAAGAAGGGACACCAGGCTTTAAAACTAGCCAACAAAAACCTTACAAATTTCTTACAAGAAAAAAAGGATGCAAAAAGCAATCCCGCCACTTATTAACGTCTAACAGCCATCTAAAACGGCCACTCAAAACTAAAAATAAAGAACCAAATCAATCAAACACCCAGAAAAAGAAAACTCAATGACACAGAAACAAAAGAAAAAGGCTTCTCAATCAAGTAGGTCCGTGTCTTCCGAGTGATTGCCATTGTCTCTCTAGCACAACTGATTTATTTTTGGACTTTTTTGTGTTTAAGTGTAAATCATTTAAATCTAATTTGATTAATGGCTAAATGTGGTCAAATTCACATTTATATATTGGTTCACATCTAGCCATTAATGAATTCATTTAATCAACTTCACATTTATATATTGGTTCACATTTAGCCATTAATCAAATTCATTTATTAGTATCGACCGGTCGGTCTAGTCAACAAAAACCAGTGAACCAACCACGCGCATAATGGTGAAAAAACTCCTGCCACCACTTCGGCAGGCACTTGCTCTAGCCAGTGGACCAAAGTCCTCAAATGTTATTTCGGGCTTTGATAAATATATTAACGGTTCTTGAAACCGGTAAAACGGTATAGAACTGGTGACACTCTGTACTGGTATATAGCCCCACCGGTTTAGTAGTCGGTACGATATTTAGGACATTGTAAATTATGAGTAGATATTAGAAGTCTTTTTTTTTATTTATCCAAATTAACATAAAACTATATGACGAAGATATGTCATGAGCATTTTTTTTCTTTTGCTTTTTTTTCATATTCATTCAAATTTCTTCCACTATAGAAAATATGAGACTTAAAGGAACGCTGAAATGTAATTTAAAAGAAGGTTAAAAAGGCATCCAAAAATGATAAAAAAAAAAAAAACTAAAAGCTTGCCACTTTTGTTAAGTCTTTTATTTAATATTAAACTTGCTACCTTCTGTTTCCTTTCTGCTTCTCGCCGAAAACCTCTACTTTTATAAAATCTCATCTCAATCAAACATGCTTTGTATATACGCGAGTTTTGTTTGACTCCCTAATTTTGGTTGACGAGGAGGAATGCTAGGCTCTTGAAGCTTTACATATCATTTTCCCTAATTCCCACCACAAATAGCCCTTTAACATCACCTGTCACTGTCTGCTCTCTTTTAACGGCTATTATTTAATCACCCTTTCAAATTCCGCATGTCCATTCTAACATATTCTTTGGTACAATAATGCTAATGTCTTAACCATGTACTTTTTGTTGTCATTTCTTGACATACTATATCCAACACATTTATAATTAAGTTGCCATTAAAACAATCCATTATATAGAACTGATTCTGCAATATTAATTTTACAAGGAAAATAAAATTTAGGTAAAAAGTTATCGATTAGCACCTATAAATTTATATAATACAAAAAGATTGCTATGATAATTTTTTTTTTAATTATGTCCAGATACGTGGTCCTAGCTAGTAGTTTGATTTTATTTTATTTTTATCTCTTATTATTTTGATCGAACGCCTCACGTGTTATATATGCTTCTCTCTTGTTACTTTAAAATGAGATGTTGATATGCCTAAGATGCAATAGAACTCTTGCAATGCCATTTAGGCTTTGATCGGAACGGAGATATATAAAAAAGAATTCAATCTAAAAGAAACGAGAAGAAGAGAGTTAAAACGAAAAAGGAGAAGAAATGATCACGTGATCAGCGAAGAAAGGAGGAGGACATCACAGGATTTCATCGAACGATGAGGAGGGAAGGAGCCACATCGGACGGGGTATGAGAATTCTCGCCAAATTTCTTGATTTTGGACGAGAATTCACAGCGATTTTACGGGGCTAAAGTTGCGTGAAATCAACACATTTTTAATGGGTAAGGATAGAGTATGGATAAAGAAAATTTAAAATATATATGTAAAAAATACTTCTACCGTATCCTATCCTACTCATTGGCCGTCTTAGTAGGGGCTAGAATTTTTGAAAAATTTTAATACATCAATTAGGAAATTGTTAATTAGCAAAAATAAAATGGCGCATTTCGACTTCATTGTAGACATGCTTCGAGATTCTTGAAAAAATAAATCATTATATATAGTCAATGCATTTACGTTTTTTTTTTTTTTTTATGCTTCAGTGTCCATCAAGTTCAATATATCGTGGTGCAATTTTTTATGTGCGCTAGAGGATGTGATACAAATCATATGTGTGGTATGCGCGAACTGACTTCTTCTTGTGTTATATAAATTTAATTTTTGTTAGTAGATCATTAAGTTAATAATAATATACAGTTGGAGTAGAGAGAATTTTTACTTTAAAGGTAGCCACAATCAAAATCATATCAGTATATGTTTTAATTAGTAGCCAGATTAACGGCGTACCAGAAATTATGACTGTTACCAGAAAATCACTATTATAGATCGCAAGTTCCTTTCAGCCTTTGTTCCTTACTTTTAATTTGAGCACACTGTATTTCTTATAATGAATTAACGTAAAAAACAACAAATAAGAAACTAAATTCCAATAAAAGTTGGATTGTTCTTATTCGTAACAACGTATTTAAGGACTTTCCAGACGTGTGGTTGTGCATGAATCTTGAAACTTGAATAGTGTTCATCACTACATTTCTATCAAGAGATAATGACATTCACTGATTAGCGCGTAATCTTTTCTTTTGAGTTAACAAATTCCATATTTTTTTCAGGCAAGTGAAAGAATAGTAAATCATGAGATTCTACATTCTAATATAAAAAGCATGAGCTGATACTCATAAAGTTTTCTACAGCGTATTTGTTATCATGATTTCTTTTTAATACACCCTAGGCTATATGATACTTCCCCTTGGGAGAGACGGAGGCATGCACAAATGAAAGGGGCTTTGCTATAATTCTAAAAACAGCCCTCCAAAATCTAAAAATTGCATGATAATGCCTTTAAAATTCTAAAAAACTTTTATATTAGCCCCTTGAGAGTAGAAAAATAATTTTCTACTCCCCTTATTCTGGATTTCTGGCTCCTTCCTTTCTGGAGGTACTAAAAAAATGAGGAAAAAAAAAATAATTTATATCAGTACAATGAATTAGTCCGGTGCCACCTTTTTGATGCCCAAGATATATAATGAACTCCTGATAATCAGTACAAAATAAAATAAAAGTTCCATACTATTTATGAAGGAAATTCATTTATTATTTTATTTGTATTATTTTTTAGGCAAACTCTTTGGATGTTACGTACGACCGAAAATAGCAATTTTCTACCGACAAAAAAGTAAAAGAAAATAGTAATGTTTACACAATGTGCAAAGATCGATGTGTCTTTATCGTCTTTATTAATTTATTTTATAAAACTATAACGCATGAAATTGACAAAGAAAATAAGAAAATCTGAATCCTAATGAATCAAACTCTGTGGACCTCTATAAACCACATATCTAGAGTGGTCCAAGGGTAGAGGAGTTGGAATTATCTGTGTCAAATTATATCCTCTCAACTAGTGCGATGAGTTGCGGATCGCTTATGTAATATGAAATGACTTGCAATAGGAAACCCAATATACAAATTCTGAAAAGGATTGGAGAAACATGGATCTATCAGCTACATTATCTGTAACATGAGGCACTACAAATGCGCAATCACTAGTTGCCACATAACAAAGTACTGGGCCACCCAGGCAGCCTGACCTTCTTTTTGCCTCAGAGCCTTGTCTGAAATCGTACTTTGATTTTTTTAATGAATTAACAAATTGATACTATTTTGACTGTTATTTTGATATTTTGAAAAAAAAAAGATTAGATAATTCATGTAAACAGACAAATATGAATTTACATTATAACAGACAACGCCCATCGTTATAATTGAAAACAAGATACATGGCCTAAAATCAGATGAACTAGTAACTAGTATTGTATTATATTTAAACTAGTCATTGTTATCAGTTCTATCAGTACTAATGGACGCTAGAGGTTCTGAGATATTAAAATTAACATATGGTTAGAAAGTAAAAAAATTTTCCGTGGGATCACCAAACATTAATACTGAAGGGCATAACCTGAGCTTTCCTACTAGCTAGATACATTATGGATTAATTAGAAAAACAGAATATCCTCAAATATATTATTTTACTAAGGTACTACAAATTGGAAACTATCACAGTTTTAATTCTTCTTGAAAATTTTAAAATTTGCATTAAGTTCTTCAAATTTCATATTGATTGATTTCTTGATTTGAGTGCAGGGCGGAACCAGAATTGAGATATATACAGAGTAGACCAAAAGTTAAAATTAGTAAAACTTTAATAATTTAGACCTTAAACATGGAGTAGGCCCAACACTTAATTAACACTCTATTTTATCATAATTCAAGTTTAAAATCTTTAATTATGATTAGACCATGAGGTAGGCCAGGCCTCTGCTTGCCCCTGAACTCGCCCCTCTTTGAGTAGGTTCGCTAAATTTTTTAGGGCTTCAAAAAGATTTAGTGTCTTTTTGCAATTAAATATTACTACATTTTCTTGAGTACTATCAAACACTAATATTTTTAGGATAGATTATATCGAGACCAATTTTTTTTCTATCCTCAACATCCAATAGAAAAGTTTATCAAAATGAAAAGGTATAAAATAGTAAATATCTTCTTTATAATTTAAATAAATTATGGGTCTAAATTTGTGAATTTTCATAATTGATCGCTTAACCATAAAAAGATATATATCTGTTCAATTTCAGCGACGCTATTAATATATATGGACTAACGATTATCTGTTTTATTATTTACTTTGTTCAAAATTTGACAATATATTTGATCGATTATTAATGAAAAGTTAATTGTTTATTAATAAACTTTATTGCATCAAATTTGATATTATATTTATCGGATGCCGTTGATGCCACAAAAATTAGATGCCAATATATTCATGCTTATATGTTTTTAATATTTACTTTGTTTTAATTTCATTCTAATTGTCAAATACACGATTAGAATTAGCAGGTGCTTAATTTTGAGCACGGGTAGAAATAGTGGATAGTATTCAAGTACTCAACATTGTGTTATTATTTGTTCGGTAACTCTTCTAGTGAACGGCTAACAATTAGATCATTCATTCAATAGTGAACGGCTACGGCTATGACAGATTCAGGCTCGAAACAGTAACAAATAAGCTATTTATATTATAAAAAAGAAAACGTGAAAGAAAACAAAACATGGATATATATATTTTTTTCATCGACATCTTTTAACTTGCGTCAATTTATACAGTTTCAATTCTCAACAAGCAATATTTGGAAAAGACAAACTAATAATAATGATAATAATAAATCAATAGCATTCTTAATATCATCAGAAGAATATAACAAGTACAATAGATATCTATGTGTAAAGTAGAATTTATCACCGCAAGTTACGGAGAAGATCTTTTTCCCGTTCTTCCTCTATTTATTTATCTGTCACTACTTATTTATTTATTTGTTTATTATTGTTTTCTGAAAATTCTACATTTAAAGATTTTAGAGTCGTCTAAGCCGAGGGTACGAGAAGTGTCGGTTGGGAAAGTGGTGATGCCACCAGGCGTTGTCTCGTCCTCGGAACCAGAATTTCTGATCCACAAAACCTCACTTTTCATAACTACTTTTCCCTATATGTACCCAACGATGATCGTCTGATGTCGCCTATGTGCTCGATTTTAATATGGAACCTATTTCTTCCAACGGTGTGAAGTATATATTTTAATCTAGTGAACGATATTATTTTAAAAAGAAACCAAAATGAAGGATTATCTTTGTTGAAATTTAACTCATAAACTATACAACTACAACAACAACTAAGTCTTTTGTTCTAAACAAGTTAGAGTAGGCTAAAAAAAAAAATTCAATAAAAAGTCACAAAAAATACTGATAATATTAGTAATAATAGTAGTAGTAAAAATCATAGTAATAGAAATAATAATAATAATAATAATAACCTACAACCTCAGCAGTAATTTACTATCGTGACTTGCAAACCTATGATATCAATATTTCCTACCTTAGATTCCTATGTCATGACTCTGGTACATGAATTGCTAACTTTCATGCGCTCCTATCGAATGCCGACTCCTTGGGGACACTTGATATCATTATTATTTGGTGGTATTTAGACCATATTTGGCACTCAAATCATACTCAAATCATTAAATTATTTAATAAATTGCTATGATTTCCTAGGAATTGGCTCTATCGTCGTCTTTTCTCTTATTTTCAGGTTTCTTGGATGATTTCTGGTGGATTATCGAATTTAAGATGGATTTTGGCACTTGGCATACTATAAATTAGACATGAATCACATTGATTTTCAAATATATCTAATTCTTAAATTAAATAATGATTGGTATGACTATTTGTTGCTTTAACACATATGTGTGTCTCTGAAAATTAATTACATATTACACGGCAAGCATGAAATTATTCATTTATTATAAGAAGAGAAATTCTTTCTTCAACTTATAGATAACAGATACAATTCGATAGAGTTTTTGTTTTTATTTTTTTTAGTCTTTTAAACTTTTTCATTTTGTTCACTAGAGCAACTCTTATTATTAAAAAAAATGTTTTTTTAAAAAAAAAGATCTTGTTCTTCGGACAAAAAAAAAAAAAATCCTTTTGAGGGTACCATGTAAGTAATGCATATTAGTGTCACTGCCACTTTGTTGGTTTTGTTTGATTTGCTGAAAGGTACCTAACTTTTCATGAAAATTCCCAAGATATTTTGCATGCATAGTTTTCTTAATGTCAGATTTATTTGATTGTTGTCTACCATTTATATTAACTTTCTAGAATATTAATTTTCCAAATAGACTAGTTTGAACTTCTTTTCCCCATAGATCAAATGACCACTTTGTTCCCACCCGCCCAAGCAGGCAATATTCCATGCTGTATAATATGTATTGTTACTCTTCCTTTATCGTTAATTCTTGATAGGTATGGATAGGATAAGGATAAAGTTATTTTTAATGAATACAGGTAAATAAAATTTTAATAGCATGAGTATAAAAATATCTTCTACCATACCGTACTCATTGACAACACTACATGAGACACTGCTTAACAATATAGTGTTGATGTGGTGTGTAATTGTTGATGATATGGTGTCAATATGATTTTTAATGAAAAATAAGAGAGTTCTGATTGAACTAACTACATTTCTTAGAATGCAATTAGTGGTCTTGTTTAAATAAATGACCTTGTTTTACATAATAATGGAATTATTCAAGAAACAAATATTATTTTTTTTAAATATTGTTTTTAAAATCAATGCATGGACGATTTAAAAAGAAATATAGAAAAGAAAAGGCTATTCCCACTACTAAGCACGTGCATATCCAAAAGATGAAAAAATTGGATGATGGGAAAGACAGTAACACTGTGTTTGGTTCAATGGTAGAGAATGGGAAGAAAAGTAAAATACAAAGAGGGAAGGAATGGGAAGGAAATTTTTTCTACTTTTCTTGTTTGGATGAATAATCAAGGGAAAGAAAAAATATTTTCTCTTCCCCTCTTATTTCTTATTTGGATGAATTAATTTAATAAAGATGAAATAATTATAATTGACTACTCTATCCTTGATTCCTTGAACCGATCAATGTAGCAAAGTTTGCGTAACAAAAAAATATGAGCAACAATAAAATATATATTATATAATTGGCACATTTTTTTTTAAATATATATTTTTTTGAGCCTGAATGTATAATTGAATGTTGATAGCTAGCCATATAAAAACAATTGTTAGAAGAAACTAACATTGTACTTGTGAGGATATGATATAGGCATATCGGCTCTGTTGCCACAAGCCCACATGTACCTTAAAAATAAAAATAAAAATGTAAACATTATGGCATTTAAAAGAATCACAAAAAGCTAATCTGGCACCACATGCGGAGAAAGCAAATGACATTATATTGTTATTATTCAACTAGGGCGCAGAGGGCATCCGTGTCCATTGGCTTTTCTGTTTTTTACTTTCCCTCCGTTCTCCTTCAATTCGGAGGAGAAAACTTTTGTGCGCGAGAGAAAATTAGAAAGGAAATTTGATCCCCTCCCTAATCATTTCCCCTCCGAATTCTCTTCCATCCAAACAAAAGAAATTTATAAATTTTCCTTCAATTTGTTTTCCTTCCCACCCTCTACCGCCGAACCAAACACAGTGTAATATTCCTAATAGACAATACAATGCGTGCGCTTGGCGGTGTGCCTATATATTATATTCTATTAAAAAAGGATATATTGGCGCACATGTATGTATGGGAACGCAGATGCTTGTTAATAATTCATTAATTTTTCACCGTAATTGACGTGTAGGACAACAATGATAAGACAGGTGTATTTAATAATAAGTAATAATTCGAAATCCGTTCAACATAGTTTATTATTTGAAACCCAAGTTTGGTTCACCTTATAATACACGATCCCCACATGTTAGGACATATAAATATTCGACCATGTGTGTTAGAAAAGTATAGCGGCTCTTTGCTCCTCTAGCTACTAATTTGTCATATACATCCGTCTCCGATATTTCAATTTCATGGAATCATCTTCCTCCACATGACCACATCTTTACATGTTCTTTAATTCCGTCATTCGATTCAATTGATAAATATTCTCAACTTAAAAGCACGGAATCTTTTTTCATTTTTTTTTTTTTGTCCTGGTTATGTAAGAAGTTCCTCGTAATTAATCTTGTAGATCAGGTCTATCAGATGACCTTTCAAGTTGCTAGTTATTATCATTTAAAAGTAGTACTATAGTTAACATTATGTGGTAGAGATCATGTACCCGATTTACAGTAGGCAATAAGGCAATTATGACCAATTTTTTATCTACTGCATGTGGTCCAGACTAGTCAAGTAGTTAATTCCCTTAGATAAAGTTATGCAATTCTTTGCATAATATAAATACTGAATAAAATTATATAAAGCATCTAGGAGTTAAATGTGTCACACGCGCCCACATATATAGAGAGAATGGCTAACGTGACATCGATGGCACGTGCCATCCATTTTCTATCGACTCGTTTTTCGAGATCCAAAATTCAAATGGTCAATCCAAACCGTTCAAGTTGATCATCATATTGAAATACCCTTAGAGACCAAATTTTACATTTTTTCGATTTTTTTCTATTTATTATGATATTTTTCAAATTGGACGGCTTGAAATATAATGATTTTTTTTAAATATCATAATAAATAGCAAAAAAAAAATGTAAAATTTTGTTTCTAAGGGTATTTCAATATAGTGATCAACTTGAACGTTTTGGATTGACCATTTGAATTTTGGATTTCAAAACACGACTCGATGGAAAATGGATGGCACGTTAGTCATTTTATTTAATTCTAGCTTTATATTAAGAATAAATAAAAGTATGAAAAGTATGAAATTGCCTACAAACAGACACACTAAGAGGTTGAGGAGTCTATATCAAACTCTTCTGCTTGAAAATCATTCTAACATGAGTACGCTAAAACATAATTTTGCGTCTTTTTTTATTTTTTAAGACAATTCATTGTGAAAACTTTAGTAAGAAAAAAGAATAAAAAAGTACGAAATTATTTGATGAGGAAGCAATTGCATAACGACAGAATGACTTCCTTACAATACTTACTTATAGCAATTAGCTCAAATCAAATTAAAATATTATAACAGAATGAATACAATAAATTTGGAATCTAGTGGAGGTGAGTTAATTAATGTGTTTCCGAAGGTTTATGTCTTAAAAATAATTTCACACAAAAACTTTATCGGCAATTAAGAATTTCTTTAAAAAATATGGATCCTAAAGTATATCTAAATATTTTAATTGCATGTATGGAATATTATTTACATAATTGAAATATTTTAATTGCATGTATCAAATTAAAATATTTTTTCTTTAAAAAAATGGATCCTAAACTTTGTTCGGAAGATAATAATCTTAAAATTAAATAAAATATACATAATTGGATTGCTTTTAAACAATATGGAATATTATTTACAAAGAACTATATATATTGATTCACTATATGGAGAAAAGAGGTAGAAATGAAGAATTTTGGAGAGGCGACTTGTTGTACGTAGTCAACATTAATTTATTAGATTTATTCGGAAATATATATGTATATGGTCTTATATATATAGTAAAACTTTGGCTCCGTTTGGATCATGTAAGAATAAAATTAGGATTAGTTATTCGGACTAAAAAATATTATTCCTAAACGATCAAGAATAAGTTTTTTGAGATCTAGAGTGTTATTTTTAAGTGGTCCAACGTCTAGATTAAATTCTTATTCCTAGGATGTTTGGATCATCTTCTTAATGTGGATTACGAAATAGTTAGAACCACTTTTTAATCCGGATTAAAAAGATGATCCAAACATCCTAGGAATAAAAATTTAATCTGGATGTTAGACCACTTAAAATAACACTCTAGATCATAAAAATCATATTCTCGATCGTTTAGGATTAAAAATTTTAATCCCGAATAACTAATCCTACTCTTAATCTTATATGATCCAAACATAACCTAAAATACTATGCATACACATCTTGTCCTTACGCTAGAAAATACTTCTAAAATATTTTTCCATGATCGGTCAATGATGACTTGTAGTTCTGTTTTTCTTATTTGATACTAAAAATAACATGCGTATTTATTGGTCAATAACTCAAAGTCTTGCTACTAGCTAGATTACTTGTTTTATAAGCACCACAAATGGAATAACTGCGGCAAGGTAAGAGAGGATCCAAGTGGTGCGCGCACTGTACCAATTCTCCAATGAACCGCAGCCAAATTATTTGGCTTCAGGTTTAGATTTGCATTGAAATATAAAAGTAGGGTGCATGGAGAGGAATCCTCCACGTAAGAAAAGCATCCATCGCTCATATCTCTTCCTCTCCTCGCATTGGCTCTCTCACTCTACCTCTTTCTCTCACCACATACCCATTTTAACCCCCCCTCTCCCCCAACACACAACCCTAGCTAAAAAACTCAGTACACCACTTCCTCCTCTTCCTTTCTCTCATCCACAGAAAACCCAACTTATAGCACCCCTCCTCCCTTTCCTCTCTCCCTCTCCATGTCAGCATCAATAGATCCACCATGCGATGTTTGCCGTTCAGCCGGTTACAACACATGCCTACACCGCACTGATCTAAACCGCACAATTCCAATGTTTCCGGAGACAACTGGCGAGCAGTCAGGCCTGCAAGAATTCCAATTCTTCGGCAATGAAGATTCAGTCGCCTGGCTATTCCAAGATCCACCTCAAGCACAGCCCCCACAGGTGTCATCCAATGAGGATCAGCCACATGTCATGCCTGTGTCAAGGTACCTCGATGAATTGCGTATGCCATTCAACCCGGGGCATGGATTGACCTTTGATGTATCGCTCACTAGAAATAGTGCCAGCCCGGCCGAGTCAGTACCGGCCGGATCTATTGATGGCGTTGGGGTTACGCAAACCGCCGCTCCTAGTGCTACTATCGTGAGTGGTTCGGAGTCTCTTGATCTCTTTTGGTTTCTTTATGTTTTCTCCCTCACCTCTCCACCCCACAAATCCCTATCTGGCCATTGTACGTCAGTTAGCTGATGTAGAAGCTGAGGGGATGCAACTATTCAACTTGTTTTAGCTTTAGTTTTAAGCTAAAGGGGGACAAAAATTGACTTTTCTTGATCATTCCGTACTAGCTTTAATTTTCTCTTATTTTTTGTGGGCCTCTTTATTTCTCTAAAGTATATTAGGAAGGAGGTGAGGGTAATTTGGGCATTTTAGGTACTCTACTCTGACCTTTGCTAACTCCGATTAGCTACTTATCAATCTTATGTTCCATGCCTCTTAATTCGACAATAGGATAGAAACTATTGGACAACAAGGCTTTGCCTATTGCTTTCATTATATAACTTTCGTTTAGCTTTCTGAAGAATCTAAAATACAACATATTTCTCCTTCAAAGTTCCTTTCTTTCTTAATTACGATATTGGGGGGACATAAATCCATTCAGCTGCAGGGAGAGGTCTTCTCTTTAGTTGAATTGTTGTTATGTCGAAATTAAGTTCTCTTTTTCTTTAGAAAGATCTTTAGTTGAGGTTTTCACCATCATAAATATGCAGTACTACATATGTTCTTGAAAAAGTAATATATTGAATCTCTTACGGTTGATGTTTTCATGAAATACCAATGTTTTTTTTTCCTTGTAAGACGTGATATGCCGTAATTATTAAGATGTTGAATTAAACGTACTATCTGACAGTTTACCTCATCTCCCATTATTTTAATTAGTACTATCGATATACTACAAGAACCAATCAAAGGCATCCTCTACGTAAAATATTTTTTCGCATTTAACATTTTTTTAGAAGCATCTTTATCATAAAATTTCATTAGGTACATTACTAACTCAAATAATAGAGATCTTCGTACAAGAAAATATAACAGGATGTGTACCTACATTTAATTTCTTAATTGAGTTATAAAAAAACAACCGAATTGTATACCTAGCTACTTATGTCTTCCAACTTGAAAGAGTATTATAATTTTACATAATTAATTTTTTAAATAAAAAGAATGTGTAATTAAAATGTACTAACAAACACAACCCTTGAATATGTAATCAACTGTTTATAAATGTTGATGCATAAAATGATTCTTGTTTCCGATACTGATACTGATTGTTCAGAAATGATAACATAAAATTATTCTTGTTTCAGCTACTGATATAAGTTCCTTTCTTATCCATAGATGTCCTTCTCTACCGTTTTCACTGATGCATCAGGCGGAAACCCTAAGGAGGCAGGTGAGACGACTTCATGCCAAGGTGATCCAACCATGGAAAGGGAGGCAAAAGTGATGAGGTACAAAGAGAAGAGAAAGAAGAGACGGTATGAGAAGCAAATACGGTACGCCTCTAGAAAGGCATATGCAGAAATGAGGCCTAGAATAAAAGGTCGTTTTGCAAAAGTGCCAGAGACTAGTCAACCTATGCCCGAACCCCCTCCTTATGATCCAAACCGACTCGACCTTGGTTGGTTCCGTTCGTAGACAAAAGTACAAAACTCTTCTGTAAAGGTTATTTTCAGGCATTCCTAGCAGATACGATGTAGTTATTTGTTGACTCCTTTATTACCGGGGAAGATGATTTGATTCGGCTTTGTGGATATACGCATGTGTTTGCTCATGGTTGGTGCTGAAAGCCAGTTGACAAGGCATTCTCTCCAAGGAGGGCATAACAGTGTCAAATATCCTATGAGAAGGTTTGTGGTTGAAGGACTAATTGACATAGTTTACGTTAGATTAGCCCATTAGCATGCCCTTCCAGAGAAAAGGAATAAATGCTTGGATTTACATTTTCCTTTTTAACTAAGTCTGTTTTATTTTCTTGCTAGGGTTCAATTGATGCTTTAGTAAGAGTTTTATGGTTTGTCTAGTCTAAATCAGCAAACCGGAATGTTTAAAGTATTTTAAGTGATCAAATATGATCTTCATTAGTATTTAAGTGATCAAATATGCTATAGCTAAGACATGCATTTTTTTGGGAAGGGGTAACTAATTAATTTATCATTAATTATAACAAATGAACCAATACTCGTCAAAAATAAATTATTAGTAATTTTTTTAAATATAGATAGTCAATAATCATTTTTTTTTTGAAGGCCAATATAGACCAGTCAATTTATATACATTGAATTTTAATGGACAATAGACCTATTTGATGAAGCACATATCCAAATTTTTAGTTTTAAAATTTTGACATAAGTTATAACTCTGTTAATACAGTTAATACTATCAATAGTAACCTATCCCCTCTTTGGAATGTAACTTTTAATTTTTCCTTTCTATCATTTTGAGCAGATATAAAGATACTTCTATTATCCTTTTTTAGGATCTTTGACGAATTTCCAATTAACATTTAGCATCATGTAGTACCCTAGGCCTAGAGTTTTTGTCTTGAGCCATTTATATTGGTTGAGCACTTAGGATCGAAGAAACCACCAGCAGGTTAATTATAGTTTGATGATATATAGTTGCCGGAACAAAGAAATAACAAGCAGTGAACAGGCAGAACAGCACACTCGAATGGAATCTGAAGCACACTATATATACTTGCCTTATCCAAACGAGGTCAAAATTGTTTAGTTCTGCTAGCTAAACGTTATTTTTATTTTATTCTACACCCGCAGGATAACTAAACTAAATTGACCTAAGTTATTCTGTGCAATAGAAAAACGAACATACGTATTCATCAGATATGCATTGTAGGCCTGCACGGGTCAAGTAACAAAATGCTTGCATGGTCCCCTAGCAACTTATCTTTTGCGATATAAGGAGGGGGGAGAGAGAGAGAGAGAGGGGGGGGGGGGGGGGGGGGGTTCATTTACTTGGGATCGCTGATCACATTTATCGGTCATATTCAGTTTCTGCTTATTTATATTCAATTCTTTTTTGTTTTGGTAAATTGAACCCCTAGCTAGCTAACATCAATATATATTCTTATTCTTCTACGATATAACATCTAATTAAATTGTTTAATTAACTTAATGAGTAATTTGGCCGAGATCATGTAGCCAAAATTAATGTTATTAGATCAGGACCTAAGTGTTCTTATAAATGTCTATTTTGGTACAAAAATGAAAACAGTGGTATGTATATATGTGTAGAGCGTACATTATACAGCGCCTAGCATAACAAAATAAATCAATCTTTCATTTTATTCTCAGTATCACTGATCTCATTAAACTTGTCAATCAATGCCTAATCTCTTCAAATTTTGTTAGCTGACTAAAAAATAACAATCCAACATCTGTATTTAAGACACCTAAAGCACTTTTTCATTAGAACAGTCTATCTGCAAATATTGTTCTTGATCCGTACGGGGACCGGGATGATATAAATTGTGTTATATTTTTGGTGGAGAGTTCAACCATCACTTTTAGTTTTAAAAATATTAAGTTTTTTTTTTATTTTAAAGGAGTGGGACTCTCAACAAATCAAGAAAATGGAAAAGGACGCATGATGAAGAGGAGCCCACAAATAATTTTGTAGTCTACATATGACCCATTTTTATACAGTTCCTTTCAGACAACTTGGCATTTCCTGGATTCATGCTTGCACGTGTGTTACATCTATACCCGCTCCAATTCGCACCGACATGGACAAATATGGTGATCAGCAATAAGATTTGAAATGATCTATCAGGGACAGATCATCGACCTCTTTACCATTGGAAATTTAGAGGTAACAGGATTGAAATTTATGATCAATCCTAATAATTTGTGATTTATTAGCAATTTTTCACACAATATATAAGTTTATCGACAACCCTCTCGAACTTTCATGGTAATATTTATTTAAATTATTTCACTATGACGCTCGTTGTGGTGGACTTTGTCCAAAATTTCTAGGAGGGCAGTTATGTGTAAACTAGACTACTAGCAAAGTTTTCTTAAGCAGTGCTGGACAAACCTAATTTCAAAAGAAGAGAAAGGAATGGAATGAAAGAAAAAGTCATAAATTTAACTTGCCGTTTTCTATTTTGTTGCTTCACGGCCGAAGGATATAATGAAATGGAAAGGAAGGCAAACCGAGAAAAAGAGATCTAATGGAAAAACGAAAGGAGTATCTAATGGAGTTAATCTATATAAGTAATTATGTATTTTATTGTTTATTGTTCAGTAAAAGGGATAGAGCGAATTACATTTTACAAAGCTTGTGTGCTGATATATCTTGCATCTACCTTTGGTATAGACTTTCTGTCGTTTATTTTTTGAAGGCAAAACTGGATATAACCCCCTTCAAAGTTTAAAACTAGATATGACCCCCTCAAATCTTTATAACCAAGGAAATAACCCCTTTTGATTTAAATTCAATCTTTTCTTAATTTAAAAAGTCATTTACACAAATTTCTGACCAAATTGTCCTCTTCCCCTCCCAAAAGCATTTCATCTGTCTATGGTACATACAAATTCATGTATGTTGGGGGTGATGATGCAATATAATTAAGAGGCCGAACTTTTATATTGCTTTAGTCTCTTTTATGAATTTCTTGCATCACGAATATGTTTCAGGAAAGATTTGATGCAACAACACCAGAACTTTTACTGTTTCGCGAGGTTCATTTTATCGCATCAATTTTTTATTTTAAGATGAAAATTCAAATTAGCTTTGTGATCATTTTACTACGTTTCTCATTCAATAAGCAAAGCACTCATAGGATCAAATTTGAATGATATATGTTTTCTTTGTATGAAGCAGTGTCAACTTTACTTTTCCATGCACCAATCACCTTTTTGCATCTTGAAAACCAATATTTATTTGAGCTAAAAGCATAAAATATTTTGGGTTTTTCGGAGCAGTGTAGCATACTCGTGAATTGTATTGGTCTGGAGATCTTTTCTCTTTTGATTTCAGAGGAAGAAGGAAGATGAAATGACTAGGTATAAAATAGAAAGAGTTAAGGGTATTTACGTCATATGCTCTGAAAAATAATTTTTTTTAATTTAAAAGATATTAAATTTAATCAAAAGGGGTTATTTCCTTAGTTATAAAGATTTGAGGGGGGATATATCCAGTTTTAAGCTTTGAAGGGGGTTATATCCAATTACCGAAGTTTGTAGGGGGTTGATGTATGGTTTCCATACTCATTTTCCAACCAGATTAAGCCCTAAAAATAAGTTCAAAAGACTGTGTTTTAGTCATTTTCTGCTAATTTAGGTTGTAGAAAGGTCCAGCCGTAGCCCGGCAAGTTAATTTTGCAGGATCAGCAATTATTGGCATAGAAAACAGAGAAAACAACAAAAGGAGGTGCTCAGACAGTTGGAACGGACCGCCCGGACGGCAGGACGGTCCGTCCTGACCAGAGGAACCAGATTTCAGACGGACTCAGCCAGATTTCAGACGGACTGCACGAGACCAGGTTGGAACGGTCCGCCCCAGACTCAGAACGGGCCGTTCCAGCTATTCCAGAATTGCTAAAAATAGAAGTCCAAGTTTGTCGAGTCGGTTTCCTCTATTTGCCGACCTTCCAGAAGCACTCCTCCCACGTTCTGAAGCCACTAATGCCTTATAAAAAGCTCTGTCCTGTCCCCAGCAAAGACTAAGTTCAAAATTCGAGGTTTAGCCTCTTTTCCAACTCAGCAGAGGAGACAGCCTGCCGGAGTCGACCATCTGCGCCTGAGACTACCCGCCCCAGGGTCAGGACGGTCCGCCCCAGACAGGACAGAGCACAGAAACGTGGAGTTTTCAAGCACAACTTGTTGTAATCTTGATTTTTCTCTTTCTATGTATTTGTATTTGATGAAACCTGCTTGTTCTTGCATGGATTTGTTAGAGTAGAGTAGTTTAGGGGCTATGATCTGAGAACCTTTCTTTAGTTGCTTGTTTTAGATTGAATCTTTAATTATTAGTTAAATTAAGTTATGTTCTGCTTCTTGTGCTTTTATTTGCTATTTATTTGCTAAGTTTGTTTCTGTTTGATCTGATTGCCTAGTTAAACCAAGGCCTTGTTTAGCTGTTAGGATTAAAGTCAATCACAGCAACGTTAACTTAGTAATTATACTGTTTGGTAGGCGATATCCGGAAGGATTAAACCAGACCTTAATTAATTAGGGTTTAACTTGAGATTGGAAGATTAAAAGTGTACCAAGACCCGAGAAGTAGACTAGAACAACTAGACCAAGAAACGGAAGTTGAAATTTAGACGTTCTAGGAGTTAAACAATCAAACTTTATAGCTTGACCTGAACGGGAGTTAGAGTACAAGTCTATAGGTTAAGTATAGTCTTATCTCGCATAAAAACATTTAATTAATAATTAAAAATCATGACAAAACAAGTATCAGTCAATCGGAACGGACCGTTCCAAGGTCAGAACGGACCGCCCGAAAGGGGGAGTCTGGCCTAGAACGGCCTGTTCCGATCGACTGACAGAGTCCAGAACGGACCGTTCCAGACATGGAACGGACCGTTCCAACTTTGACATTTAGAGAATTGTTTGAGGATCTGAACCCCTAGTTTTCATCAATTAGATTATCTTCTGTTTGATTTAGAATTTGGCGATTTAGGAACTGAACTTTACTTTATTATTCTTTATTTTAGAACTGTTGAAACTTACTGATTTTTATTAAACCCAGAATTTAATTTGAATTGTTTAAACTGAAACTTAGAAACAGAATAGTCCGTCCCCGAGATTCGACCCTTAAACTGTACTGCAAACGAATTCGCATCGGTTATTAAGGATTTAATTTGACCTGTACCCTCAGCACCGATCAAATTTTTGGCGCCGTTGCCGGGGACGGTGCCTTTATCTAAGTTTAGTTTTCAAATTAGATTAAATTCTCTCTATTTCTCTTCACTTTTTCTTGGTTTTTGGAAACTGCAGGAACTCGCGCTGGCTGGAAAGAAGAAGACTACCAACAGCACTTGCAACTACAATTTTCGACACCCAAGAAAAGGAGAAAAGAACCCCTCTCAGGCTAGCTCTTCCTCATCTGGACCAAACCGTGCGGTTTTGCAACGGCAAGTTCCAGAAACAGTTGAGCAGACCGAGAGGCAGGGTGACAGTTCTTTGGTTCCGCCTTTTCGCCTTTTCTACCAGCGAAATCGTAGGAATCTCTCTGGAGCACAGCCACCTGTAGCGCAATCCGAGACACTTCGTTTCACATTAGGACGAACCACATCAACCGCATCAACTGACATAGAAGCAATGGGAGACAACTTAAACGGAAACGGGGGCAACAACAACGAAACTGAACTTGAGCGTGCATTACGTGAGGCACTTGAAGCTGCCAAGGAGGCTGAGGCAACTCGACCTTTGAGGGAGATCGGAGCACCAACCGCAAATAACATCCGACTTGGGGTCAAACCACCGAAAGCCGAGAGGACCAGGGATTTCTTCTACAATCCTGGCCTCGTGTCTTTGATCAAGGAAAACACTTTTGCAGGATCTCCTCATGAAGATGCCAACAGGCATTTACAATCCTTCCTGCGAAATTGCACAACCTTGGTTCCTGAAGAAGTGGATCCGGATATAATTCGCCTAACTCTTTTTCCTTTTTCTCTTAGGGACAAAGCCGAAGATTGGTTGAATAGTTTTAATGACCGACCCTTTGAAACATGGAACGATTTGACCAAAGCCTTCCTGGATAGGTTTTATCCTAGGGTAAAAACGACCAAATAGTTAGGGAATTGTTAACCTTTCAGCAGGACCAAGATGAAAACCTGTTCGAAGCATGGGAACGGTTTAAAGACCTGCAAAGAATGTGTCCACATCATGATGTACCTGATAGTAGACTGATTGTTAGTTTTTATGATGGATTGGATGACATAACTCGTCAGAATATAAATTCAACTGCAGGAGGTGCTTTTCTGGAGATGGGATGCAGGGATGCAAAAGCCTTGATTGAAAGCATGGCACAATCTCAGACAAATTGGTCGGTTCGCTCAAAGAACAAAGGAGGCGTGTTTGAAGTAGACAAATCCACTCACCTCCAATCTCAACTCGATTCTTTGACGGTCATGCTCAAAAACATAAGTGCAAAATCGTCAAAACCATCCGAATCCGCCGCCGTATGTCAAATCTGCGATGATGAAGGTCACACAGCCAAGTCTTGTCACTTGGCAGCCAGGGAGGACCAGCCTGAGAATGTCAATGCCATAATTACTCCTCCCTCCTTCTTCCCAAGCAATAACTACTCATATCGCGACAAACGGAACCACCCAGGCCTCTCGTACAGCAACCCCAACGGGTGTGCCAATCCGGGCCAAACTGGTCAAGCATCAAACGCCAACAATAGCACTAACACCTATAGCGGCCTCTCTCAGCGAACACTAGAAAAGTTTATGCAGAACCAAGGGATATTCAATCACTCAGTCCATGACGAGATCAAACTGCTAAGAGAAGACCTAGGCCTACTCATAAACAAGCTGAACCAAGGGAATAATCAAGCCAACTCAGGGGCACTAACCAAGCCAGGCATGTTTCCAAGCCAACCTGAAACCAATCCCAGAGAAGAGTGCAAAAGCGTCACGCACAGACTGAGGAGCGGGACTAGTTACGATGGCCCTGAGATGCCCAAGGATTTGCAGCCGGATTCAGCTAGGACGGACCAGCCAGAGCTGGAACGGAGGTATGGAACGGACCGCCCCAGACATCCAGCAACCAGTCACATCTGGGACGGACCATCCTGAGCCGGAACGACAAGCTGGAACGGACCGCCCCAATTCGGAACGGACCGCCCCAACCTTGCCCAGAGTTGAGAAAGTCTTTGCTTATCCACCCCCGACACCGAACGATCCTCCGATTGAAGTCCCATACCCGCAGAGGCTAGCTCAGGCTAAGAAGGACAGGGAATACGGAAAATTTCTGGATATCTTGAGGCAAATGAAAATCACTATTCCCTTCACTGACCTCTTGTCAAAGATGCCATCCTACGCCAAGTTTCTCAAAGATCTCTTATCCAACAAGAAGAACTTGGAATTGAGCGGTGTCATGGCCTTGTCAGGAGATCCCGACACTCCAAACATCAAGAAAATGCCGCCGAAGATGAAGGATCCAGGTAGATTTACTATTCCTTGTAAAGTTGGTGATTTAGGTATGAAGAGAGCGTTGCTGGACATTGGAGCAAGCGTCAGCCTGATCCCTGAAACTATCTTTCATCGAATTGGAAAACGAGAACTAGAGCCAACTCCGGTGACTTTGAGACTTGCTGATAATTCAATAAGATTGCCATTGGGGGAGGTGAAAGACGTGCCAATTCGAGTTGGAGACATCTTTGTTCCGTGCGACTTCGTGGTGGTTGATATGGAGGAAGATCCTGAAGTTCCTATCATCCTGGGCAGACCCTTCCTCACCACAGCCGGTGTGTTCATCAATTGCAGAACCGGCAAGATGAAATTGGAAGTTGGAGATGAGAAAATTGAGTTTGATGTGGAAAAGGCGATGCGGATGCCAGACCAAATGGATTCAATTTTTATGGCTGAATCATTGGAAGCCATGGTTGAAGAGACATTCAACAATCGGATTGTGCAAGCATACCATTCCTTCTCGGCCACACCTGAAGAGGAGGAAGCAGACTTGATATTCAACGAAATTCTGCAAACCGTTGAATACTTGGCTACTAGAGAGGGCTGGAACGGTCTGCCCCAGATCCAGGCAGACCAGGTCAGCATGCAGCTTCGATCAGCGGCTGAAATCGACCAGATTTTCAGCCTCGATTCAGATCAGAACGGTCCACCCCGTTTTGAAACGGACCGTCCGAGCTGCCAGTCAGAGAAAGGTAAACTAGAATTGAAGACATTACCAGAGAGCCTTAGGTACGAATTCCTAGGTCCCAACCAGACCTTTCCTGTCATCGTCAACGCCAAACTCGACTTGGATCAGACTGATAAGCTACTAAAGGAGTTGAGGGCTCACCGCAAGGCAATTGGTTATTCTATCGAAGATCTCAAGGGTATTGATCCCTCCATATGCACCCATCGAATCCTGCTTGAAGAAGATTCAAAACCAACAGTTGAACATCAAAGGAGGCTCAACCCTAACATGAGCGAAGTCGTGAAGAAGGAGGTGCAGAAACTTCTGGAATCTAGAATCATCTACCCGATTTCGGACAGCAAATGGGTCAGCCCCATTCATGTTGTTCCGAAGAAGGGAGGTACAACAGTGATAAAGAATAATGAAGGCCAGCTGATCCAGACAAGGATTGTCACTGGATGGAGGATGTGTGTGGACTACCGCAAGCTGAACGCTTCAACACGAAAGGACCACTTCCCTCTGCCCTTTGTTGACCAATTACTCGAACGACTGGCTAAGCATTCTTTCTTTTGTTATTTAGATGGTTATTCAGGTTTCTTCCAAATACCGATCCACCCACTTGACCAAGAGAAAACAACCTTTACATGTCCATATGGAACTTATGCATACCGTAGGATGCCATTTGGTTTGTGTAATGCACCAGCAACATTCCAAAGAGCTATGATGGCAATATTTTCTGATTTTATCGAAAAAGACATGGAAGTTTTCATGGATGATTTTTCGGTGTATGGTACGTCTTTTGATCATTGTCTAGCTAACTTGTCAAAGATTTTGCAGCGATGTGAGGAAGTCAACCTTGTATTGAATTGGGAGAAATGCCATTTTATGGTGCAAGAAGGAGTTGTTTTAGGACACATAATTTCAGAACAAGGGATCATGGTGGATCAGGCAAAGGTGGAGGTAATCGAGAAGCTGGCTCTGCCCACTTGCGTGAAGGACGTGCGGAGTTTTCTTGGGCATGCAGGCTTTTACCGGCGCTTTATTAAAGATTTCTCTAAAATTGCTAAGCCATTAACCAATTTAACAATGAAGGATGCTGAATTTCTGTTTGATAAAAATTGTGTTGATGCTTTCAATAGGTTGAAGGAAGCGCTTGTGACAGCCCCTATCTTGCAACCTCCAAATTGGGATCAGCCATTCGAATTGATGTGTGATGCTAGTGATTACGCAGTCGGTGCAGTGCTAGGACAGCGGAAAGACAAGAAGCCCTATGCAATCTATTACGCTAGCAAGGTGCTGGATGAGGCGCAAGTCAACTACACCACAACCGAAAAGGAGCTTCTGGCAGTAGTCTATGCCTTAGACAAATTCAGGTCATACCTGGTTGGTTCGAAAGTCATAGTCTATACCGATCATTCGGCACTCAAATACCTCCTATCAAAGAAAGATGCCAAGCCACGACTCATTCGATGGGTCCTCTTGTTGCAAGAATTCGACCTCGAAATACGCGACAAGAAAGGTACAGAAAATAGTGTGGCTGATCATTTGTCTAGATTGAAGGTGGAGGAACAAGAAGCAGAAACCATACCGATCAACGACTCATTTCCAGACGAACATCTGCTGGCGATCCAGTCTGGAACGGACCGCCCCTGCCTGGAACGGCCCGTCCCAGCCCCAGACAACGCCGAAGCCGCCAACAGAACGGCCCAGTCTGAGCCAGAACGGCCTGTTGGAACGGATCGCCCCAACCTAGGACGGTCCGCCCCAATCCAAGGAGTTCCATGGTATGCTGACTTCGCGAACTTCTTGGCCAGCAAAGTTCTACCCTATAAAATGTCTTCTCAGCAAAAGAAGAGGTTCCTAGCTGACGCAAAATACTACTTCTGGGAGGACCCATTCTTGTGGAAACTGGGAGTTGACGGAATCTTTCGGAGATGCATACCAAGGGAGGAGGTGCAACAGATCCTTCATCAGTGCCATTCATCCGCCTATGGTGGCCACGCCTCAACCTCGAAAACCGCAGCCAAAGTCCTTCAATCAGGTTTCTTCTGGCCATCTATTTTCAAGGATTCAAGGGAGTTTGTTTTGGCTTGTGATCAATGCCAAAGAATGGGTAATATATCCAGCAGACAAGAGATGCCAATGAACCCGATTCTAGAGGTTGAGATTTTTGATTTGTGGGGGATTGACTTCATGGGACCCTTTCCGTCTTCGTGCGGGTATGAATATATTCTTGTTGCAGTAAACTACGTGTCTAAATGGGTTGAAGCTGTTCCGAGCAAGCATGCCGATTCAGCCACAGTCAAGAAACTGTTCACTAAGATAATCTTTCCTCGGTTTGGAATTCCGAGAGCTGTCATCAGTGACGGGGGTAAACACTTCATCAACAAACAGTTTGACAATTTACTGAAGAAGTATGGAGTGAAGCACAAGGTGGCAACACCGTACCACCCTCAAACAAGTGGACAGGTCGAGGTATCTAATAGAGAAATAAAGAACATTCTGCAGAAAACAGTTGGAAGCACAAGGAAGGATTGGGCACTGAAGTTGGATGATGCATTATGGGCATATCGAACCGCATTTAAAACTCCAATTGGAATGAGCCCATTCAAGCTGGTGTATGGAAAGGCGTGTCATCTGCCTGTTGAGATCGAACACAAGGCATATTGGGCGACCAGAGCACTCAATTTGGAGTACAAATCAGCAGGAGAGCAAAGAGTGCTGGACTTGCATGAGCTAGAAGAGATCAGACTGAACGCCTATGATAATGCTAAGATGTACAAGGAGAGAACTAAGAAATGGCATGATAAGCATATCCAAAGGCGAAGTTTTGAAGAGGGGGATTTAGTGTTGTTGTTTAACTCTCGACTAAGATTGTTTCCTGGCAAACTAAGGTCCCGATGGACGGGTCCTTATGAGGTAAAGAAGGTCTACCCATTCGGAGCAGTAGATATTTGGAAAGAAGGATCTGAGACTTTCAGAGTTAATGGCCAACGCCTTAAACTCTACATCAGTCAGACCACACAAGAACAAGGAGGGGAAGTGCGATTTCTGGAGAACCCCTCAACTATAGAGACGTAGCCATACGGGGTCAAGCTCGAGACCTTAAACAAGCGCTGCTTGGGAGGCAACCCAAGGGTTCAAAAATTAATTAGGATTTTTCTTTCTGTGTTCTTTAAAAAAAAAAAAAAAAAAAAAAAAAAACCATAAAATCATAAAAATTAGGAGTAGGATAAATACTTGGCTTAGTCTGTGTTTAACTTGTTTAATTTCAGGGTTTTTCAGGGATTGGAACGGACCGTCCCATCCTCAGAACGGTCCGCCCCAACATCAGGACGCACAGGTCCAAGGCTAGGACGACGCATGCAGAACGGACGACAAACCTAGGTTGGAACGGTCCGTCCCAAAATTGGAACGGTCCGTCCCATTTTAAAACTGACAGTGGATCCTGGGACAAACCCAATAAACTACCCACTACTCAAAACCAACCCGATAACCGCCTAACCCGCGTAACTGACCCGTCCCCCACTCCCTCTCCTCCAAACTAACCGTTTCAAACCCCGTCCCTCTCTCCCTCAGTTTCTCTTTTTCTCTCTCTCTGCCATCAACCAATCCGACGAAGATCAATACTATTTCTCGCCGCCTCTCAACTCTCCTCACTCCCCTCTACTCTCCTTGCTAGTCCGCCTCGCCCAGTTCGCCGGAATTCGCCGTCACCACCACCTCCGCCCCACTGCACTCGACCACAGCAGGAATTACGGTAAATCAATCCCTTCTCTTTCCTTAATTTCATTCCCTGTACAACACTCAACCATAGACCCACAGTCAACACCAAATTCCGGCCAAACTCGAAAACCCGGCGAAACTTCACCATTTTCACCCAAACCTAGATTGGAACGGACCGCCCTAATTTTGGAACGATCCGCCCCAATCTCAACCTAAACTAAAACAAGCCCGTCCCAACCCAACCTCTCCGTCCAACCAATCCAGAACGGTCCGTCCCATCCTCAGGACGGTCCGCCCTAGCCATATTTCCAGATCCACAACCCTATCTCCCAGCCAAACCACTCCGTTCCAAGCCTCAAACGACCCGTCCCATGTCTAGCAGTTCATCTTCTGGTTCATTAGGCGACAAACTCTCCAAGTTCTTTCGCGGCAAACCTAAGAAACCAGGCCAGACCAAAGAATCCACACTCCCTGCTGACTGGAACATTCCGTTGCCAACCAAAGAATCTCATCCAATACCACCACTGGACAAATTACCACTCCGACCAGAAGACTTCATCACAACTCCCGAGCATTCACTGCATATCACACCGCCCTATACTGTCGACTATCCACCCCCCGACACTGAGATCATTCCATACATGCCAAGGAGACAGATGGATGCAGAAGGAATCGACTGGTCCCAACTGGAGGTTGCTTCAGACCCAGAACCAGAAGGACAGGGTGAGACAGCAGAGGAAAGGGCTGATGCAGACTACACAGAAGAGGTCCAACAAGCAGAGGAGGAGGCCGAGGATCTTGTCCCCGAGACACAAACCCGGCCAGCACGAACTGCTAGCATTGAGTTAGCCAATGTCAACCTACCTCTCAAGGGCAAAACTGCAAAACAACGGTATAGAAATCTCATACACAAAAAATTCGAAAACACCCGATCAATTGACTTGCAGGTGTTAGACAAACTAGGCATCAGAGAAGATTTCTATCGGCTAACTAAGGCAATCGGATTTGACCCAAAATTCTGGACAATCCGTTCAGACGCATACACTGCCCTCACTATGGAGTTTCTGTGCTCCCTGGATCTGTTTCACAAGAACGATGAATGGCAAATCACATTCAGGGTTGAAGGAAAGAAGTATGTGTGCACTGAATCCCAATTCGCCGGAATTTTTGGTTTGGAGAATGGCACGATAACTGACGAATTTTTTGAGACTGACCTGTGGGAGGAGATCTCTCTAGAGCACCAAAAAGCAGTCAACGAACGCCGCTCATCTCACATTCAACACCCTACCATCCGATTCATCCAGCGAATGCTCTCGCTCACCATCTTTGCCAAGGGTGAGTCGGGGGTAAAATTGACGAGGGGTGAACAGGCCATCCTCAACCAGATCTTCCATCCAAAAGGAGATGCAAAGCTCAACCTCGCCTATCTCATGATGAAGCATTTTGAAAAGCAAGCCAACAACCAGCGATCAGGCAAGGGACAGATTACTATTGGTGGGTATGTCAACTACTTGATCCAGCACTATGACTTGGCACTGTCGCCTATGCAAAGAAGTGGAGGACCAAACCGGGTCTCTATGAGACAATTGGCTGAAATGCAGATGGTTGCTCAGGTCGGAAACGAATACCAGTATATCTATGGTCGGTACCGTTTCCCTCTTCCTTTCAATAGGCCGATCGATCTCAACAACAAACGAACATGGCTGCTGGTTGACAAGGATGGACAAATGATAAACCTGGAGGAAGAGGAGTTGCAGCGGCGATTAGCCGAGATGGAGGCTGCTGCCCGAGCAGCAGGGGCAGGCACATCTGCCGAGGCCCAGGCAACAGGAGACGCTGGTCATGACCGGCAACAGTGGCAGCAGCAAGGAGATCCATTCTGGCAGCCACCGTACCAGCAGGACCCGCCGCATGGGCAGTGGCAAGGCGGGTGGAACCCAGCCTATCTCGATCTCCTCCAAGATGTCCACACAGCTCAGTGGAACATCCAAGCCTCCATTGACCATGAACACGAGGAGAACAGGCGAGCCAGAGAGGAGAACCGCCGTGCAAGAGAAGAGGACAGGCAGTGGAGGCAGCAGCAAGACGAGAGGAATTCACGGAATGATGAGCTGCTAGCTAGGTTGGCCAGCCAAATCTTTGGGCCACCTCAATTCCCACCGCACAACTGAGCCAAGTTCAGTAAGTTTTCTATTTTTCTCTCTTTTCTTTTCTTTCTTGCATCTCACAGAACTAGGGACAGTTCTGTAGATAAGCTTAGGGGGGGGTAAAAGTTAGAAAAATTCGAAAACTGGTATGATAGGATGCATTACATGGCATATTGCATGTTTCTGTCAGGATTGGAACGGACCGTCCCAGTCATGGAACGGTCCGCCCCAGTGGTCGTCCTAATCCAGAACAGTCCGTTCCAGACTTGACAGAATCCATTGACTTAACAGACAAATGAACCTGGAACGGTCCGTCCCACATATGGAACGGTCCGCCCCAATGGGTCGTTCCAGTCCGGAACTGGCCGTTCCAAGTACAATTGTCTGCTGGTTTTTGTATATACATGTAGGAATTGCATTTTTAATCATTTAATGTTGCATTTAGGTAAGTTTTAAAGACTTTTTAACTAGGATTAACAATTTGTGACTTAGGAAATTGAGGCATTTTCTGAAACTTTTGAATTTAATCTTTGTGAAATGAATTTGATGAAACTGATTTGAATAACCTAAGGATAGGATTTGAAATCTGTCTGAGAAATCGTTTTCTTAAGCATTGAATTGATTAATTTCACAAGCAATTGATTGATTTTATCGATTAGAGCCGGCAAAGGGTGATTAAGTTCGCCTAAGATCATTTTCTCAACTCAAAAACCTGATTGATTGTAAGTAGTTCTGAGCAAGTTTTAGAAACAATTAAACCACTGTTTGTTTTTTTTTTATGTATAAAAAAAAAATAATAATAAAAACAAAAAAAACAAAAAAAAAAAACAAAAATTAAAGGGGAACTAAAAAGCGGTGCTCTGAACTGACCATTGCGGGAAGCTATAGGATCTTTGTGGTTAAATGTGTCATATCAAAGGACAAGTAAGAGATGGGCCGCCTGGTTCGCACTTTTCTTATGCCTACGGTTTTAACATCTCAGAAAGTCCGCCCACATTATTCTGGCTGACCTCTCCGCCGCGGGAAAAACTCCCAGCCCCGGGAAAATCTGTATCAAATGTATCTTACTTTCTGTTTGTTTTCAAAAATTTTAGTGGTTTAAAACAATTCAAAAACATGTGCATAACAACTTGGAATTAATTTAGGTTATTTGAGTTGAGAAGGTTCGATCCCGTTTCTACTTGATTTCAAATTGAGTGAGAACTTCGAAAAATTAATCGGATTAATGCTTAGAAAAATGAATCATGGACAGAAAGAATTGAGAATCCTTAGGTTGATTTCAGAAAGGCTGATTCACTTAAAACAAACTGGTTGAATTTGTTGAAAATCCTTTTGACCAAAATGCCCCTATAACTTAATGTCACAGTTTGCTGAGTTTAGTTAGGAAGTCCTTAGAACTTGTTAGAAACACAATCAATTGAACTTAAATAAGGTCTAAACCTGGACTAGGTCTAGAGTTTTGCTTGAGGACAAGCAATGTTCAAGCTTAGGGGGTTTTGATGTATGGTTTCCATACTCATTTTCCAACCAGATTAAGCCCTAAAAATAAGTTCAAAAGACTGTGTTTTAGTCATTTTCTGCTAATTTAGGTTGTAGAAAGGTCCAGCCGTAGCCCGGCAAGTTAATTTTGCAGGATCAGCAATTATTGGCATGGAAAACAGAGAAAACAACAAAAGGAGGTGCTCAGACAGTTGGAACGGACCGCCCGGACGGCAGGACGGTCCGTCCTGACCAGAGGAACCAGATTTCAGACGGACTCAGCCAGATTTCAGACGGACTGCACGAGACCAGGTTGGAACGGTCCGCCCCAGACTCAGAACGGGCCGTTCCAGCTATTCCAGAATTGCTAAAAATAGAAGTCCAAGTTTGTCGAGTCGGTTTCCTCTATTTGCCGACCTTCCAGAAGCACTCCTCCCACGTTCTGAAGCCACTAATGCCTTATAAAAAGCTCTGTCCTGTCCCCAGCAAAGACTAAGTTCAAAATTCGAGGTTTAGCCTCTTTTCCAACTCAGCAGAGGAGACAGCCTGCCGGAGTCGACCATCTGCGCCTGAGACTACCCGCCCCAGGGTCAGGACGGTCCGCCCCAGACAGGACAGAGCACAGAAACGTGGAGTTTTCAAGCACAACTTGTTGTAATCTTGATTTTTCTCTTTCTATGTATTTGTATTTGATGAAACCTGCTTGTTCTTGCATGGATTTGTTAGAGTAGAGTAGTTTAGGGGCTATGATCTGAGAACCTTTCTTTAGTTGCTTGTTTTAGATTGAATCTTTAATTATTAGTTAAATTAAGTTATGTTCTGCTTCTTGTGCTTTTATTTGCTATTTATTTGCTAAGTTTGTTTCTGTTTGATCTGATTGCCTAGTTAAACCAAGGCCTTGTTTAGCTGTTAGGATTAAAGTCAATCACAGCAACGTTAACTTAGTAATTATACTGTTTGGTAGGCGATATCCGGAAGGATTAAACCAGACCTTAATTAATTAGGGTTTAACTTGAGATCGGAAGATTAAAAGTGTACCAAGACCCGAGAAGTAGACTAGAACAACTAGACCAAGAAACGGAAGTTGAAATTTAGACGTTCTAGGAGTTAAACAATCAAACTTTATAGCTTGACCTGAACGGGAGTTAGAGTACAAGTCTATAGGTTAAGTATAGTCTTATCTCGCATAAAAACATTTAATTAATAATTAAAAATCATGACAAAACAAGTATCAGTCAATCGGAACGGACCGTTCCAAGGTCAGAACGGACCGCCCGAAAGGGGGAGTCTGGCCTAGAACGGCCTGTTCCGATCGACTGACAGAGTCCAGAACGGACCGTTCCAGACATGGAACGGACCGTTCCAACTTTGACATTTAGAGAATTGTTTGAGGATCTGAACCCCTAGTTTTCATCAATTAGATTATCTTCTGTTTGATTTAGAATTTGGCGATTTAGGAACTGAACTTTACTTTATTATTCTTTATTTTAGAACTGTTGAAACTTACTGATTTTTATTAAACCCAGAATTTAATTTGAATTGTTTAAACTGAAACTTAGAAACAGAATAGTCCGTCCCCGAGATTCGACCCTTAAACTGTACTGCAAACGAATTCGCATCGGTTATTAAGGATTTAATTTGACCTGTACCCTCAGCATCGATCAGGGGTTATATCCAATTTTGTCTTTTTGAACTTGGTTTAAATATGCAACAAAAGAGTACATGGGTTATAGTTGTGCTAAATGGTTTTAAGCTGGACCAGTTATCCTTGGACCAATTGGAAAGGTATCTCAAGTTGTTGCTATATCAGATCAGAATTTTAATTTTGTTAGTTAATTTGGCGTTCTTGGATTTTGATAGTACTACGTTGCTTTTGTAATTTTAAATTTTTAGCATTTTATTAATTAAAAATCCAGATGTAGGTTCAAGTTTATAATGGTCATTTGTGGTTAAATTATATATAATTTTACTTCTATTCAAATAGATCATCCAAACATGAAAATAGAAGGGAAAGAAATTTATTTCCTTTCCCTTTTATTGATCATCCAAACAGACAAACATTAAATAACTTTCCTACTCATTTCATCCCATTCCTTCTAATATTTCTCCTCCCTTACGATTCCACTCCTATGAACCAAACAGTATTAAATTATCCAATATATTGAAAGTAAAACTATATAAATTTACAACGATCGTCAATTATATCCTTGAACTCTTTAACCTATTCCATCAAATTCATATTGTATAACATTTTAATGCACGCAATTGTATAATAATAAATACTGAAAACCGGCCAAAAAAAAAAAAAAAAACTAGCGCAGGGAAGAATTAAGCAACGGAATATGTTGTATATAAAATTGAAAATCTCCAATGATGATTCTGGAGTTAATAAAAATCGCGCCACAATATGGAGGGCATTGATGTCCAAGGAATAGACTGCAATTTATTTTTCTCTATTATACTTCAAAACGAAAGAGAATTTTTTTATATGAAGTAAAATTGTGGAGAAAAAATGGTTTCCTTTAGCAAAAACTTTTTTGTAATTTTACTTCCCTTCCATTATTTAACATCCGTTCCCTCTGATATATACAGATTGTAAAAAGAGTCCTTCAAATGCCAAATCTGAGAGTTTTAGTGGACTAAATTAGCAAACTCTAATTTATACTAATTACACAATCATTGGATATTTTATTTAGGGCCCGTTTGGCAGTCCCAAGTTTAGTTTGATTTATGGGTCAACGAGCTAACCTTTGGATCTTGTATCGTCAAACAACTTTGGGGTCAACAGGATCAGCAGTATCTCTCTAACTTAGCAATTCCATATGTGTCTCCATATTCTAATGCTTCAGAGCTGATCACAATACAGAAACGGGTTGAAAAGAGAAACACAGGCCTTGCCAAGGCACATCAAAATGGAAAAGAAAATTGATAGGTGTTGATGGACTTGATGCAATTTTAAATTTTCAAATTTCAAGATTTCAAAATTTCAAAATTTCAAATTTCAAAATTCAAATTTCAAAATTTCAAATTTCAAATTTTTTAAATTTCAACTTTTTTAAATTTTAAATTTTTAAAATTTCAAGATTTTAAAATTTTCAATTCTAAAATGTCTAGATTAAAATGAATGTTATAAGTGAATGCATTTACTTTGATCACTAACTTTAACCTATCATACCAATCAACAATTACTAACTTTAAGTTAGTACTAACTTTAACCTCAAACACTAATCCAAAAATGCTAACTTTAACCCTTGATCTCACTAAACTTTGAAGTTGCCAAACGGCTTAGTAGGCAAGAGACATGAAGAAGTGAAGCTTTGAACGAACTTAAATCACCCACGCCCCTCCCTCCGACCCTCCCTCCATGCCTCCCTCTCCCTCTTCCCCTAAGATTTATGCCGTCGTTGTCATGGGAACAATATCTGAAAGTGATTTAAATTATTTTTTTGAGGGTCAGCAATTGCTGACAATTTTTCCATTAATAAAAAACAAAAGTTTACATAACAATAAAAACTGAAAACAAATACTAGTATCAAAACTGGTACGTCACAACAAATAAGCGGTATAAACTCCTAACAATGTTTATAACTAATGTATCGGTATCTCACTGATGTCAACTCATCCAAATCCAATCTAGAACCTACGAAGTGCCTACAGACTACGCTCGACACAGAACCGCAAAAAATACCACCGAAAAGCCATAAATTATCACTTTGACATGAGAACATATAGATTGAGCAAGGCAAAAAGTTTTATTGATATTCTCTTATATATATATATATATATATATATATCCAATGCAGAATTGAAGCTTCAAGTAAATCTAGCTAGTCAGTACTTGTCAATGTATGATTGGAATTTGAAAATTTAGAGTTAATACTTGTAAATAGAAATTTTGTATAGTATGTACATAAACAACTCAAAGATTGATATTGAAATGGTAAAAAGTGGTATTATAACAAATTAAAAACTAATACTAATTTAAATAAAGAACAGTTGGTACTTTGATTACCGGCATGTTAGTATTTTACAAGTGGCAGATCTTGATGACTCCAGCGAGCCTTTTCCCGAGAGCTCAATAAATCATTCTCAATATTTTATTTCCCCTCGTATGAATCGATACACTATTCACAAGTAAGGTGGCCTAAAATCTTCCACGAGAAAAATGAAATCTAAGCGTCGTCACAAAAAAAAAATAATAATAAATAAATAAATCTAAGCCCATAATCTCTTCTTACAAGCCCCTCAAGAGGGGCCCAAGAACTGTATAAATCTTGTGGCACGCAGAAACATTTTTTTTTAAGATAAATTAGGAGTGAAGTGTCCCAACTTATTTTTGAATTAAATATCTAGAAAAGATCTTCCATTCGGATTTCAAACATGTGACATTTCACTCAAAATGCATTGCTCTTTGTCACTAGACCAAGACCATACTTCATTACTAGCAAATTATTAGTATTTAAAAAGTAAATTTTAATGAATTTTATTGGATAATTCTATGGTGGACAGAAATTTTAAATCAAATTTGAATCATAATAATTCATCTTTATTTATAATTTTAAATAAAATAAACGATCTGGATTGAAGCCTACTTAGAAAATGTGTCCGCCGCAAAATTTGCCAATTTATTTATATTGTATTTAAATTATAAAATTTAAATTTTGTATTATTTTTGAAATTTTGAAGTTTTTACTATAAATGATGGCGACCTAGAATCTCTTTTTTTTTTTCCTTTTCTTTTGTTCTGGAGCCTAATAAGTGTGCTAAACTCTTTGTTGGTTTTTGTTAGGGAATTAGATATTTATCACCCCAAAATTCATAAATTAGAAAATTTTCACTACAAAGTAAAAATTTGAAAATTGCCACCTAAATATAATTTACTTTTTTCATGTTTGGTTCCCTCTAGAATAGCTTGTTCTTGGTCCAAATTAGTTCATTTCTTGTTCCAACAAAAACCTTAAAACTAGAACAAGAACAAGAATAAGCATTGTTCTAGTTCTTGTTCTAAATTTACCACTTTTCATTTCTAATTTTTCTTGACTAAACTACCCTCTTCTTTATCTCCCTTCTAATTAAATTTTGTACTGAAATAAAAAAAACAATGTCGTATAATAATTAATTATTAACAATCCAATTGTGAAAAAGTAGAATTCATTCATCTATTGCTTACGGTGGAAGGAATTAAAAGAATTAGTTGTTTTATTTTTTTGTAAAAAATAAAATTAATTGTGTTATTTGTGGCGTGGACGGGCATTTCATATCATATTACGAGGAAAAGGATGATTTGTATTGTCTCATTTCATTTAATACGCTGCTTCTTGTGAAAAATGAACTAAGGTATTATTGATTTTTTTTGGGTAGAAGTCTTAGGCAGAGGCAGTTTCAATAAAAAGAGATAAGAGGAGGAGAGAATGAAGAGGTTAGTTTGGTCAAATTTAAAAAGTAAAAATGAAAAGTGGCAATTTTCTAAGTAAATCAAATTTAGGGTTGTATTTTTCAAAATTTTTATTTTGGAGGGGCAGATTTCTAATTTCTCAAATTTGTGGTGACAAATATTTAATTATCCTTTTTTGTTAAGATAGTAAGAGCTAAGAACAACCCAAATTCATAAGCCCAAATAGGCCCAAATTTTATTATATCAAGCTAGAACAATTAGTATATAAAGCTAGAACAATTAGTATATAAAATTAGGACAATTAAATTTTCTCAAATAATACTAATTGTTCTAGTTTTAAGATAATGTTTGTCCTAGAAAAAAAAAATATTATGTGTTTTGAAAAAAAATATTTGATCTGAGAAAAAAACTAATTGTCCTACTTCTGTAATATAAATGTCCTTGTTCTGTGAGCTCTTAGTTTTATTCTGGAAAACATATTCACCCAGAAAAAAAATATTAATTATCCTAAAAAAAACTAAAAAGCTAATTATTCTAGTTGTATAACATAACTTTCTTAGTTCTAAAACATAACTCTCCTGATTCTGTTACCTAATTGTTTTGATTTTGTTCTCAAAAATATGTTCATCGAGAGAAAATTTATGAATTGTCCTAGAATCTTTCGCCAAATCAACGGCTTACAAGAAATTTTCACAAAACTCATCCATTTCTGGTTTTTTATATCAGCCAATTCATTTGCCCAAAAAAAAAAGAAAAAAGAAGTATACTTTACTATTAAGTTTTACCACCGAAAATAAGTGGGCACTCTAACGGTTGAGATCTCTTCTATCGGCGTGTGTCAACGGTGGAGATCATCTATTCCTACCCTCTTAAATACCCAGATCTGAGATCCATTGAGGTCAGCACTAAATCAAACGGAACGCCCACGAGGCCACGACCCTCCTCCCCCTCCTTCCTCAGATCCATGCTCTAATCAAACCCCCGAATCACTTTCTCCATTTCCGATTCGGATTTCTCTTCAATTCAATCCTTTTATCTCTTTCAGAAAAAGCTAGGGTAGGGCTTTGAGATGCTGACGAAATTCGAGACGAAGAGCAGTCGCGTCAAGGGGCTCAGCTTCCACAGCAAGCGGCCATGGATCCTTGCGAGTTTGCACAGTGGCGTGATCCAGCTATGGGACTACAGGATGGGAACCCTTATTGATCGATTTGACGAGCATGACGGACCAGTGCGCGGCGTCCACTTCCACAAATCGCAACCACTGTTCGTATCTGGAGGTAAATCTATTTATCTCGATTTGATATTTGAAATTTTTTATCTGTGCTTGCGTAGATCTGGAGTGAAACGCTTTTGTAGTTTGTGTTAGGTCTAAATATGATGCCATAGAGATTTGCATTGTGTAGATATCTAGTTTTGTTGTTTTGCAAGCGTAAGCCTGGATCAACCGCTGGTTGTTCGGATCTAACATCTCAATTAAAAAGTTATAGGTTGAATGATATCTAAATTTGAAATGTAGTGTGCATGTTTGCCGTCTTTATTTGGAACAATGGTATTCCATTATCTGTTTTTTGAAGAGTAGTAATTTGTATTTATATCTTTACCTGTCATTCTAAACTCTTTGCTGAATAGTTAAAATGTAAATTATATAATACTTCTACCTATTGGAAAGATTTTTATAAGTGATATTCACTTAAATCCCATTTGCTATTCTGTAGATCATAATCTTTCTAGTTTTAACTCATAGGAGGATGTTTTACTCGAGACAGGCCTTACCTATAGTCCCCCCCCCCCCCCCCCCCCCCGTGGCCTCAACTGTATCTCGTAGCTTTATCAGACTCAAAATGTATATAGTTTTGTGTGTATCTTTATTGCCTAATTGATATTTACATACTGATATTGTTCAATTATAAATGTGCAATTGCTGTATTGTATCTCCGTTGCAACTAAACCAAACTCAATCAAATTTCACAGAAGGCTTTATAATAATTACCTTCATTGTTTGCAATAGTATCTGAACAAGCAAACACATAATTCTTCCGTTGTATTTGACAGGTGATGACTACAAAATCAAGGTATGGAATTACAAGACACACCGGTTCCTCTTCACTCTCCTGGGCCACCTTGACTACATTCGAACTGTGCAGTTCCACGATGAGTACCCTTGGATTGTCAGTGCCAGTGATGACCAGACAATTCGTATCTGGAATTGGCAGTCGCGCAACTGTATCTCTGTCCTAACTGGCCACAACCACTATGTCATGTGTGCCTCCTTTCACCCCAAGGAGGATTTGGTCATCTCAGCCTCCCTCGACCAAACTGTGCGGGTCTGGGACATTGGTGCTCTAAGGAAGAAGACAGTGTCACCTGCTGATGATATTCTCAGGCTCACCCAGATGAACTCTGATCTGTTTGGAGGAGTTGATGCAGTTGTGAAGTACGTCCTCGAGGGGCATGATCGGGGTGTTAACTGGGCTTCGTTCCATCCTTCTTTGCCTTTGATTGTTTCATGTGCTGATGATCGTCAAGTCAAGCTCTGGCGTATGAATGGTACGTTGTCTTGGTCTCCCTTCCCCTGGGTTTCATTTCCATAGAGATAGCTGGGTTTTTTACATTGGCTCGCCGGGCCTATCACAACCCTCCTTTTACTCGGGCTTGGGACCGAGCTATACTAAACCGTGCAAGCAGAGTTTAATATAGGCGGAGTTTTGGTTTTCCTTTCCCTATCCTTTTTTTTTTATTTTTTTCCTTATAAAAGAATTGCAATTATTGGGTTACCTTGTAGTTAGAAAAATAGAGTACTTGGAGCATACCAACAAGGATGGAAATTGTTAGCATTTAGAAGGGACAAGGGGGATTACATCGTTATTTTATACTTCTATGATAGTCTGTTAGATTCAGATCCGTATTTCAGTTTTACATCTCCTTCTGTGATAGGCTGTTAGATTCATGCCCATAATTCAGTTCCCTTGATGTAATTGCTGCAGTAACAGCATTGGGCATTTGTTTACAGATCGAGCAATCTACAAATTTATATTGCTAAGATTTATTAACTTATTTAGAAGTGTAATACTCCCTTAGTTTGAGTATTGTTCTTCTAAATATCTGTGCATTAACTCAGGTAACAGTGCCTCTGTTATTTAACTTCCACAACAGAAACTGATCGATACTTTCTTGTATAAACAGACACGAAAGCATGGGAGGTGGACACCCTCCGTGGCCATATGAATAATGTATCCTGTGTCATGTTCCATGCGAAGCAGGACATCATTGTGTCAAACTCTGAGGATAAGAGCATCCGTATCTGGGATGCAACCAAGCGCACCGGTGTGCAGACCTTCCGCCGTGAGCATGATCGTTTCTGGGTCCTTGCAGCACACTCTGAGATGAACCTGCTCGCTGCCGGGCATGACTCTGGCATGATCGTTTTCAAGCTTGAGCGTGAGCGGCCTGCTTTTGCTGTATCTGGCGACACTCTTCTCTTTGTTAAGGACCGCTTCCTTCGCTCCTTTGAGTTTTCCTCGGGGAAGGATACACAGCTTATTCCCATTCGCCGACCTGGGTCTGTGAGTCTAAACCAGGCGCCCAGGAGTCTGTCCTATAGCCCCACTGAGAATGCAGTTTTGGTTTGCTCTGATGCTGATGGGGGTTCTTATGAGTTGTATGTTGTGCCAAAGGAGTCATCTGGCCGGGGTGATTATGCTCACGATGCAAAGAAGGGTTTGGGGGCCTCAGCTGTTTTTGTGGCTCGCAACCGGTTTGCAGTTCTAGATAAGAGCACCAACCAGGCTCTAGTTAAGAACCTGAAAAATGAGATTGTGAAGAAGAGTCTTCTTCCTATTGCTACTGATGCTATTTTTTATGCCGGTACCGGAAATCTTCTCTGTCGGGCAGAGGACAGAGTGGTCATTTTTGATCTCCAGCAAAGGCTATTACTTGGTGAGCTCCAAACCCCAGCAGTGAAATACATTGTCTGGTCAGCTGACATGGAGTCCATAGCTTTACTCAGCAAACATGCCATTGTTATAGCAAATAAAAATCTGGTTCATAGGTGCACACTCCACGAGACAATACGTGTGAAGAGTGGTGCATGGGATGAGAATGGTGTTTTCGTCTACACAACCCTGAATCACATTAAATACTGTCTTCCGAATGGTGATAATGGGATCATCAAGACGCTAGATGTTCCTATTTACATAACCAAAGTCTCTGGGACCAAGATCTTTTGCCTGGACCGTGACAGCAAGAGCAGGGTCATTGCAATTGATGCATCAGAATACATCTTCAAGCTTGCTCTCTTGCGCAAACGATACGACCATGTGATGAGCATGATAAGAAACTCACAACTGTGCGGTCAAGCTGTGATTGCTTACTTGCAACAAAAGGGGTTCCCTGAAGTGGCCCTTCATTTTGTTAAAGATGAAAGGACCCGTTTCAATCTGGCTTTAGAGAGTGGGAATATCCAGATAGCTGTTGCATCGGCCAAGGAAATTGATGAGAAGGACCATTGGTATCGTTTGGGCATTGAAGCCCTCCGTCAGGGGAACACAAACATTGTTGAGTATGCATACCAGCGTACCAAGAATTTTGAAAGGCTCTCATTCTTGTATCTTGTAACCGGTAATATGGAGAAGCTCTCTAAGATGCTCAAGATAGCTGAGATTAAGAAAGATGTGATGGGTCAGTTCCATAATGCCATGTACTTGGGAGATGTGAAGGAAAGAGTCAAGATACTTGAATCCACAGGCCACTTGCCGCTTGCATATGTTGCTGCTGCTACTCATGGTCTAACCGAAGATGCTGAGAGGCTGGCAGCTGAGCTTGGGGAGGGTAATGTTCCTGTCCTCCCTGAGGGGCGAACTAGCTCCCTTCTGATACCTCCACCCCCTGTAATATGTGCTGGTGACTGGCCTCTGTTACGTGTCATGCGTGGCATTTTCGAAGGTGGTCTTGAGACTGTTGGCAGGAGGGGTGATGATGTAGATGAAGATGCTGATGCTGCTGGTGCTGAATGGGGAGATGAGGATTTGGATATTGTCAATGTGGATAGTGTGATAGCCAATGGTGACATAATTGGAGATGGTGAGGATGGTGAAGCAAATGGAGAGGAAGGAGATGAAGGAGGTTGGGAGCTCGAGGATCTGGAGCTTCCACCTGAAGCGGACACACCAAAGGCCACCAGCTCAGCTCGAGGAGCTGCAATGTTTGTGGCTCCTCAACCTGGCATGCCAGTTAGTCAAATCTGGACCCAGAAGTCTTCTCTTGCTGGTGAGCATGCTGCAGCTGGAAACTTTGACACAGCAATGCGGTTACTGAGCCGCCAGCTTGGCATAAAAAACTTTGCACCTCTCAAGGCACTGTTCATGGACCTCCACAATGGCAGCCACACATACCTCCGTGCCTTTGCATCTGCACCGGTGGTCCAGCTTGCAGTTGAAAAGGGTTGGACTGAGTCAGCCAACCCTAATGTACGGGGTCCACCAGCTCTTGTCTTTAAGTTCTCTCAGATGGAGGACAAGTTAAAGGCAGCCTACCGTGTCACCACGGAAGGGAAGTTCCCAGAAGCCCTTCGTCAGTTTATGAGCATCCTTCACACTATCCCTCTATTGGTGGTTGACTCGAGGCGAGAGGTTGATGAGGTGAAAGAGTTGATCGATATTGTAAAAGAATACGTTCTGGGGTTGAAAATGGAGGTTAAGAGAAGGGAAATGAAAGATGATCCTGTTCTTCAGATGGAGCTTGCTGCATACTTCACCAATTGCAAGCTACAAAAGGTCCACATGCGACTTGTGTTGAGCAGTGCCATGTCAATTTGTTACTCAAAGAAGAACAAAGCAACAGCAGCAAATTTCGCCAGGATGCTTTTAGAGAACAGTCCAAATGAGGCCATGGCCAAGAAGGCCAGACAAGTGATCCAAGCAGCTGAAGCAGATGAGAAGGAGCTCAACTTTGATTTCAGAAATCCTTTTGTTGTTTGTGGAGCTACGTTTGTGCCTATCTACCGTGGTCAGAAGGATGTGTCCTGCCCTTATTGTGGTGCACGTTTTGTGCCGGCAGTTGAGGGTCAGATCTGTAATATTTGTGAGCTTGCAGTTGTGGGGGCTGATGCTTCTGGTCTCCTCTGCTCTCCTACACAGGTGAGGTAAATTGGTTGGTGGGGCTTGCTGGTTGTTACTATTACTGTTACTTGTTTAATTGTTATATTGGGATATGCTATAATTTTTTTTAGTGTTGTTTAGAACTAAGACCTGTGATGTTATGTTTTGCACCTTCCATGGACCTTAGCATTACTGAACTGTTAAGGTGAAAGCAATAAGAATAGTATATCAGTCTGTTGAGTGTTTTTTCCCCTTTAACTTTTTGGCCTTACAACCCGTTTAGATATTGTTCAGTTTTAGTGTGAAATGTTTTGAGCAAGTGATGAAAGGATAGGATTTTGAGTAGCTCATGGTGGGTTGTATTATGGGATATTATGAGATACATTTGTAACAATTTTCATTTGGTTTAGTATTGTGGATGTTTCATTCTGTTCTTTTTGGCCTGTTCGAGTTCTTTTTATGCGCTTTCAGTCTGGCATATTTTTTTTTTCATTTTTGCAATTAATTAGCTATTTTGTATATACTATTGAACCAAAAATTCTATTTGAAACCGATATTTATTCTTGAATAAACTATTTTAAACGGGCACATTTAATATGTAAAAGTGGAAGACGTAACAATGCAGAAGTCATTCTTTCTTGGAACAAAACGCAGCTTACATAGGGAAAATACAATAGGTGAGCCACACATAAGCAATATAATTCACAATGGCCATTAATTCTCAACATATTATTTTTTTTTTCTCAGTTGAGAAGCTCTTAAAAAGAGTGGTTTATCATGGAATGAAAGCACAAGAAAGATTCAAGCTTATTCTAAAGTCTGGGATGATCTCATCAAGGTACTATATATTTATTTTTCATTAATTACATCTAACATTAATGCATAAGCCACTAACATGTTAAATGGAATTTCTAAGAGTCGTTAATGTGTGCTTGATCAGTGGTTAAATTAACCTTTATTTCTAAGATTTCAAGGTCAGTGTAAAAATCTTTGCTATGAGTCATGCCAAACTGCATTAAATTAAATTAACCTCTGCTATGTAAAAATTGAAGTATGAAATCTGAATTAAATTAACCTCAGGTATTGATTTGTTGTGTTACAATATTTGATTAGTTAAGAGAAAGGAATAATGAAATAAAGGTTCACTAAGAAATGTGGTTTGTACAGCAACGTTAACCTCTCTATAGCACCATATACTTAACCAAATAAAGTAAAATTGTCATAAATAATTAGCATCTGGTTAGTTCCAATAAAAATAAAGTGTAGAAAGTATAGTGATCTATGCAATGATTGGCCATATAGCCCTTTCACTTCTCATCTGTGTGCGACCTGCTAAGTAGATTTTTTTTTTTTAAATAGCACAACATATGGTGGGTTCCTAAGCCAGGACAACGAATGGCATTAGTAGTTGAAACTTGAAACACACTAGTCATCTCAATTTTATTCATATCCAAATAAAGTAGTGTCCAGGGCACCTTAATCCAAATGCGAATAATAGAGTAAATGAACAAAAGGAATGAAGACACTGTTAATTTATGACAGACAATCTTTGTAAGCCTTTGTATCTAACTGATTTTCATGATTGAATCTTCACTGGTACAGAATACCTTCTACCACCGGGACCAACTTTCTTTATTTGTTTAATTAGGTGAATCCAAAGATGGGGTGAATTTGAGATAAGGAGATCTCTAATCTCGATCTCTTACATGATATTTTTGAGCCAGACTAAGCAAATGGTGTAAAGGGTTATACACCCAAGGAAAGGCTCCAGCAGTGGAAAGATTCGGCAATGATTGTCGATGAAGTAGACCAACTACAAGCTGAAAATGTTGTAGTTCTTGATTACTTCAAAAATCTCACTGCTGGCAATCAAAATGCTTATGTCCTTCATTTCTTTAGGGGCATTTTGATAATTGCATCAACCTGAGGTTTTAAATAAAAAAATGCTTGTCCTTTCATAACTCACAACCCTTGATATATTTTTTTGAGATTCTCTTATGGGAATGAGATTTACTTTTGTTCTTGGTCTGTACTGGTACAGTCCACCTGGTAAAAATTGCTATAGTGTTCCATGCTTTTGATACGTATTAGAAATTAATGCCGTATATTTTATTCATGATCTATGTTGCTGGTATATATGCTTACTTGGTGCTGGATTTGGGTTATATTTTTTTAGTTTCTTGCTGGTAAATGAAATGAAAATGTGGCTTTTCATTATCAATTGGTTTTTATGTTAAGTTGGACTTAGTGGTTAATAAATTTCCTATGAGATTCATGTACCCAAAAATTAATTACAGCCACAACACTTAATTGATTGTGCATACAATTTCATACCGGTATGAATGTGCAAAGTTTCTATGATTGCTTTTATTGCTATAAGCACATTTCTTTGAATAAATTCTGTAACCAAAATCAAATTGAGATATTTTTATGAGCGTCATTAATGCTATTACTACTTTATTTTAGTATATGTTCAAATTTTTTGGTGTTTCGTTGTTTTGGAACAATATGATGTAAACTTGGAAACTGCAATAATTAGTGCAGAACGTTAAACAAACAAAAAAAAAAAAAATTATTCAATGGTATCACGATAATAATTTGTATACGTTAATTTAGCAAGTTAATCAGTGTATGGATAGCTTTGCTTGCCACCATGCATCCAGCTAGGCGAGGCCTGTATTTTTTTGTTCCTTTTTAATCTCTGTAGCGTGTGGGTATATCCGTACTGCAAATATGAGGGTAAAATGGTAAAAAGTATATCATTTCCGCTCAATAATACAGGTTCCGATCATTAAATTAGAATTCCTTCCAATTCATCTCAAAGAGATTCCGATCGCCGAATTTCAATCGAAAATCATTTCCAATTAACTCTTTTCTCATGAAATGAATTGAATTTCCATTGCAGCCCCATTTCGATCAGAGCCTAAGGCCCTGATCAAAATCCTATTTTTTTAACGTAAGATTTCATTTCATTTCGTTTCGTTGGAAAATTCTTAATCAAAATGAAGGGATTTGGTGTCATTTGGTTAGAATTCCCATGTAATTAGATCCAACGAAATCCTATGAAATCAATTCAATTGAAATGAAATGAAATCCCACATAAACTTCATTTTGATAAGGGCCTAAGTGTTCAAGTCCTAGGTTAAATATGAATAAGATAAAGCATTTTGGTTGTAGTACCATGGAATAAATTCGCCGGTAACACATTATATTAATTAATTCCATTCGTATTGTTAGTTTAGTTATAATATTTTATTTATTTATTTTTTGTGTGTTTTCTATCTGTTATTTTTTTCTTCTTTCTATGTCACACGCTAACTGTCGGTGTTGTTAGTGTTGTTTCGATCTGATTGACACCTCTGACCTCTCCAACGACCCATGTTCAAACACAGGCAACAGTATAGAGAGGTTCTGATCGGAACCGGAGAAAAGCGAGAAAAAAAAAAAAATTATCGCCAAATTTCTTGGTTTTGGACGAAAATTCACAGGGCCAAATTTTTCTTGCCAATTCTCACCGGAAGGAAATTCCCGCACCTCCTTGATCGATTCTGATCAGCGGATTTGGAAAAATGATTTCCGTTTCTGTTTCTCGCGTTAAATATTCCGGTTACAATCAGAGCCAGAGATTGCAAGGTCTCCTTGACACCTACATATCAGTTTAGACTTTGGACCCACCTCTTGCAAAAATGATATCATTAGTTGGATTAATGAAATCTCAAAACACACCAAAAGGAACTGAGGTGACAAAAAGTCATCTCGAGTACTTAAATCTATGGTTCAATGAACAAAAACAGTATCCAACAATATAAAAGTCCAACTATAATGCAACTACATAGAAACAATACATGCTATTGATCACATCGAAACAAAACAAAAGAGAACAGGCCAAAGAAAATTGTAAATGTATGAATGGTAATAAAACCCAAATGTGGTAGAGAACTCATCTATTTGTCCCATTCCCCTGTGGTCATGGCAGCTCTGTTCTCGCTTATCATTAACATCTTCTTAAACTCTATACCAGAAAAAATTAGCCCTATACTATCAACGATTTATTCCTGCAAGACAGATAGAAAAAGAGAGAGATATCAATTTGAGAAACATATGGATAAAATCAGCATCATGTTACATTGAGACAGACTGACGAGATCCTGAGATCCATACCCAACCCAGTGAATTCAATCGCAACTCAACTTATCCTGATCTAGAAACCATGTAACCCGGGGTAGAACAAACAATACATGCTGGCATCCCCTCAGGCAGCCAAGTACCAACACATTTAAGCACTGAAGCTACATAATTCAGCCTTGGGCAATGCTGAATTGAAATGACTAATGTGGACGTACGTACTGGGGCATTATTTGTTTATGGGCTGCTTTCTCTTTCACTCTTTATTGAGCAATAATTGCAAAATTGAAGGGAATATGGTTTCAGTTAGAAACAAGTGAATCTTCATAATGGATGGTTAATTGATACTAAATTGGTTTGAGACTTGAGACTCAATCACACAAGAGCAAGTCACATTCTTCTCAATCTGGGAGCTAAGGATTGTGCTGTGCTTAAAAACTGTCTGGTATGATATTTACACACTGACATGATATGATATGATATGATATGATATTTAAAGGAATTAGAAAGGAAAAGGCACACCTACGTCTGTTTGGCGAAGGAAGAGGAAGAGGAAGAGGAAGAGGAAGAAGAGGCAGAAGAAGAAGAGGAGGCAGGAGAGCGCTTGCTGCGGAACATCATATAGCCGAGAGGAAGCACGACTCCGGCCATCATAATCGCCACGCCGATCAGGTACCTCCCTGGCGTCGGCGCTTCTATCTCCATCTTCCTTAGAATTTGATTACCTCAGATCAGATCTGACACTTTGGAACTGTGATGTGGAGTGGAGGCGATGAGATCGAGGATTGGAAGAGGGAAGTAGAGAAGAGAGAAGAGGAGGCAATCAGATCTGCTTCTGGCTTCTGCTGCTATGGTTTGGATGTATCGGATACGGGTCAGGCTTGAACCGGACTCTGTTTGGTTAAGTTGACTGGGTTGCATGTCTATGATAAATCGACTCTGGGACTTTGGGTTCCTGTATCACATGCAATTGTAACTTGCAAGTGTCAATTGAATTGCGCCTTTCTAAGAAACGAATAAAGCAGTACGATAATTTTATTATTTAATTCATAAAAATCTCAATCGAAATACTAATACTGATACGTTAGTAGAGCAAATAAATAATTTACATATTTAAATACGTAATTATAATTATGTCTAAGGACAAAAAAATAATTCACGTTAGTTTTATAATATGCAAATGCAATCCATCATGGATATTCAGTAATTTTGTCGTTTTTTATATGTATGATGAAACGAGTTCAAATGCCATTGAATGTAAAGAGAAAAATTTAGTGTCGAGATTTTGAAAAACTAGGATATGGCCCTCTAAATAAGATGTACTATTTTGAAAAATAAATATATATTATATTAGTTAATTACTCAATAGTTGAACATCATGAATATAGTTGGAAAATAATTTTATTATTGATTAATTACTCGATAGTTAGGAACTTGAATATAGTTAACAAATAATTTACAATATTGATCATGATAAATAAAGTCAATAGATTTCAAAAAGTTTCTAGGTAGTTGACTAGAAGAATCTAATAAGCGCAATTTGATTATCCAGGGGGTTTTGTCCTTTTATGTTTTGTTAAGTGACATTCCTTTGATTAAGGTGCTGATCAACAATTTATTTTAATGCCAGTCTTCTAAATCAACATTTTAGCGTGTCAAAAACACATAATTTTTCCTTAAACAAGTAGAAGAGTTGTGTGATGCTTGTGTTGGTTAAAAAAAAATATAATAATAATAATAAAAGAGAAAAAAAAGTTAGGATGCACTTTGGAGTCGATCCTTATAGCATTTTGTCGTTTCTCATATAGTTTTTATTTGTTAGATGTGTTTTATTATATCTGTATCCGTTTTTTTAGTAAATCTCAATTAGCCATGGCAATTCGGACCACATGGATTGGTTAAGAGTTTAAAATTGAAACAAGATGAAACTTATTATTATTATTTTTTTCACCATGTAGATAAGTAGATTTTAGGTCTATTTTATAATCTATTCCATTTTGAATTAAAAAAAAAAAATTAATTTCTGCAATTTCACCCAGCGTCATTGCATAGACTCGCAACCACATCTCTCACTCAGTGCTCCTCTCATCTTTCCTCGTCAAGCATTCCTTTCATCTCTCCTTCACCTCTCTTCCTCACCATTCATCAACGCTCTCTCTCCCCTTTCACCTCTCTCACAATATTACCTGCCTCCTCTCTTCTATGAGTTTTTTTTATTCTTGACTTCTCATTTGTGCTTCCTCCTCTCCATCTCCTTCGTGTTGTATTTTATCTCCTGCATTCCTAATTGAATTTCATATCTTACTTCGTTTTTTTATTCGGCTTATATTTTGTATATGTTCATTTTGTTATTATAAATGTTCAAGTTATTTTGTTATATGTGTTCATTTGCTTATTATATTTTCACTTTATTTGTTCAATCTGTTAATTTTATTTTCTTTATTTTTTATATCATTTAATTTTTGTTATTATAAATATTCACTTTATTTATTTTATTTGCTCATTTTCTTATTCATATTCTGGGATTTTGTTAGAATATAAATAAGCATCTGAATAAACCAAAATTTTTTATTCTTATGTTGTTTGGTTTCATGTGAATAAGAAATTTGGAACTTGTTTCTTATTCACCATGCATCCAAACACGTCTAGTCTAACACTTATTCTTTATTATTTGTACCACAAAACACGCATTGTGTTTGTAGGACGAAGGAATTGAGAATAAAATGTCTTATACTTGGGCTTATGATTATCTCATTTTTGGATGGGTCACTTTTCTTCTTTTCTCTTTATTGTTTCTTATTCTTTCTTATACTTGGACAACCAAATATACTTTTTTTAAAAAAGAAAATCCATAGGTGATTGGTATTTATTAAAACAAAAAAGAAAAAGAAAGAGCACGGTTTATTACAGCCCTAAGGCCTCAAAAAAATATTAAAAGCGAAACTCCTTTTTATGATTTTATCCAGACACAGCTTTCATCCTATCTCCTAGAAAAAAAAAATTATATATATGCACCGCACCACCATTAGTGCTTCCGATCGCCGTGCCAAACAAAATAGTTGGAATTCTCTATCGCAACTTGACCGAATGGATATCCCGCCTTTTTACAGTTTACTCCAAAAAAGAATCGATGTCCAGAAGCCAAGCGCCACTGCACCACGCAATTTTATTTCAATTTTTATTTTTATTTTTTAACAAGTGGTCCGACCGTCCGACCTTTATCCGTTACGATTTACGAATTTACAAATAACAACACGAAGCGCCTCGAACGGAGAAACTAACAACTACAGTCACAGAAACAGAAAAAATAGAAAAACCAAAAAAGAAAAGAAAATAAAACAAACAGAGGCCATTGGCCATGGTTGGTGCGCAAGCCCGCGCTTCGTCTTACCTCCGACGAACTCTCGCTAGAGCTTTCTCCTCTTCTTCGATCTCTCCCTTCTTCCATGGCATCCATGTCTTCCAGTGCCCCGTAATCAATCTCTTCTTCTCGTTCTTCCTTTGATCTTTTCTTTTCCTTTTGTTTTCTGGATTGTGGATTATGTTTGGAATTTTTTATAATTTCAGGATTCAGTTGGAATTGTTGCCAGATTGTCAGAGTGTATTGCTTCCAGAGGAGGAAATATTCACTGCGTAGATGTGTTTGTCCCTGAAGATAAACAAATTTTCTATTCTAGGAGGTGAATTTCAATTTTATTTTATTTTTTTTAATGATGAATATCTCTAAGATTTGGCTGTTTATCAGTGTTTCCAATTTCAACCTACCATATCAGCAAAAGCCATTTATGATATGCTTGATTAGAATAGTAAAGGTGGCTCACTGAACCAAACAGAAGTTTATGGGTCCGAGAGAACCAAGTGCAATAATAAGTGGCCAAATTAGACGTTTCTCTAAATTTGAAGGTCGATCTAGATTGAAATTGAGGTAAAATTAGTTGTTGGCAGTGAATTTGCTTTTGATTCAACCCGTTGGCCTCGAGATGTTCTGGAGTCTGATTTTCAGAAAATAGCAAAACATTTTAATGCTGAGAGATCTATTGTTCGGGTCCCTGATCTGGACCCCAGATATAAGATTGCGGTTCTTGCTTCTAAGCAGGTACGTTAGTACAAGAATTTATCACTTCTAAGTAAGCTTCAATTGTTAAGATGCATAATGGAACAGTATCTATGTCTTTATTTCTCTTTGAGTTCTTTGTTTACTTGATGTTGGATATAGGGTAAAAATCAATTCTTGAATTTCCAAATATGGAAAACTACCACCACTGAAGCCCTCAACTGACACAATAAATATCTCATTGTGGTACCAATTTGGTCCAAGCACATTTTGGGAGATCATCTTGGTATGCTTCTCAATGATTCTTAATATATATATTTTTTTCTCCATTGCAGGACCATTGTTTGGTTGATTTGTTACATCGATGGCAGGAGGGAAGGCTTCCGGTCGACATTAATTGTATAATAAGGTGATAAATTGATAAAATAGTTATTGTTTTAGACAATAATTAGGGTTAAAACAGTAGGGATTATAGCCTCTGTACAGAGGCTCCCTATTTATATTAATCCAGAATCGTACTTTTACAAATAAGACCCTAGACTTCTACAAATAACATAAATGCTAGAAATAACATAATAACTAATATAACTCAACACTCCCCCTCAAGATGGGCGATAGATATCAATCATCCCCATCTTGTTACAAGAACTCTCAAACTGCTTACAACCCAAACCCTTAGTTAGACAATCAGCCAACTGGTCTGCTGATTTCACATAGTTCAATGTCAGCACTCCATTATTCAGTTGTTCTTTGATGAAGAAACGATCAATCTCCACATGTTTAGTGCGATCATGCTGAACTGGATTGTTTGCAATATTGATTGCTGACTTGTTGTCACACCGAAGTTGTAAGGATTCTCCTCGAAACACACGCAACTCAGATAGGAGATTTTTCACCCACATCAACTCACATAGACTGAGTGCCATAGCCCTGTACTCAGCCTCAGCTGTAGATCTGGCCACCACATCTTGCTTCTTGCTTCGCCAAGCCACAAGATTGACTCCAACAAACACACAATATCCTGTGGTGGATCTACGATCATCCACGCAACCTGCCCAATCAGCATCACAATATCCTTCAACTCTCAGATGCCCATGACTTCTGAACCACAGTCCTTTTCCGGGACTCCCCTTGATATATCTGAGAATTCTGTGAACAGCATCCAAATGTTGTTCCCTCGGATCATGCATGTATCTACTCACCACACTCACTGCATGAGAAATATCAGGTCTAGTGTGGCACAGATAAATGAGCTTACCAACTAGTCTTTGGTACTGCTCCTTGTCCACTAAGTCACCTCCCTCAGCACACAACTTCTGATTTGACTCAATAGGAGTAGGAGCAACCCTACAGTCCAACATTCCTGTCTCTGAAAGAAGATCCAGTGCATACTTTCGCTGAGAAAGCACTATACCCGTATTTGACCTAGCAATTTCAATCCCAAGGAAATATTTCAATTGTCCCAAATCCTTGACCTCGAACTCTTTTCCAAGATTTCCCTTTAGCCGCATGATCTCCTCAGCATCATCTCCAGTAATCACAATATCATCAACATAGACGGCCAGAATGGTGATACGACCTTTCAAGTGCCTGTAGAATACAGTATGATCTCCATTACACTGCTTGTATCCCATGCCACAGACTGCAAGTCTGAACCTATCAAATCATGCTCTCGGAGACTGTTTCAGCCCATACAATGACTTCTTGAGCTTGCATACCTTCCCAGCTGATTGTGGATTAACAAATCCAGGTGGAATCTCCATGTACACCTCTTCTTGGAGATCTCCATGTAAGAAAGCATTCTTGACATCCAACTGGTGCAGTGGCCAATTGAAGTTGGCAGCACACGACACCAGCATCCTCACAGTGTTCATTTTTGCAACAGGAGCAAAGGTCTCATCATAGTCAATACCATAAGTCTGACTATATCCTTTTGCAACCAGTCGGGCTTTGTATCTATCCACTTTGCCTTCTGGAGTTTGCTTGACAGTATACACCCATTTGCATCCGACAGCGCGCTTTCCAACTGGTAAAGGTACCAATTCCCAAGTGTCATTCTTCTTCAACGCCTGAAGTTCTTCCTGCATGGCACTGAACCATCTGGGATCTTGCTTAGCTACCTGCCATGTGTTAGGTACAGGCACAGAATCTAGAGATGCAAGGAAGGACTTATATGCAGGTGGAACAGATGCATATGAAATGTAATTTGCAATATCATTTCCCCAATTACCATACTTAACAGGAGGTTTCCCAGCATTAACCCTCGATGTTCTACGGAGTGAAATTTGAGGAGAATTGTTACCTATCAACTCTGAGTGAGAATCTGAGGAAGGACTTGGGGAAGAGCTTGGGACATTGGCATTCAAGGGGACAGGCGATTCAGGCTGCTCAGGCTGCTCATGTTGCTCAGGCTGTTTTGGTCTCCTTTTATACACTATCAGCTCCCCTTGTTTTTTGTTTTCACCACTCAGATTGCTATCACCACCACCATCTTCATCATCGTTCAGATTACTATCACCACTCGGTCCCGACAAAGGACATGGAAAACCGCCAATTATGATTCCATTCTCCTTCTCCCCCTCTCTACCAACACTGGTAGAGTCATCTTCGAACAATGAGTCCAACTCTGTCTTTCCTCCATAGTATGGTTCAGATTCTCGAAAAGTCACATCCATACTAACAAAGATCTTTCTTTCAGTAGGGCACCAACACCTGTATCCTTTCTGATTTGAGGGATAACCTATGAAGATGCATTTAACCGCCCGCGGGTCTAGCTTTCCTACTGTCAATCTGTGATCTCTCACATAGCACACGCATCCGAACACCTTGGGCGGAACAACAAAATTATTAGATCCAAGTAGCATCTCACGTGGTGTCTTCATTCCTAACATTCTTGATGGCATCCTATTGATCAGGTAGGTTGCCGTCAAAACTGCCTCACTCCACAGAAACTTAGGTACATTCATTGTCAGCATCAATGAACGTGTCACCTCCAATAAATGCCTATTCTTACGCTCGGCCACTCCATTTTGGGCTGGGGTATCCGGACAAGTAGTTTGATGGAGAATTCCTTGTTCGGACACAAAGGTGGCAAACTCCTTGTTAACATACTCAGTCCCATTATCTGATCGAAGGATCTTCACCTGTACTCCAAATTGAGTTTTCACAGAAGCTGAGAAATCTTTAAAGCATTTTAGTACTTCAGATTTCTGTTTCATCATGTAAATCCAAGTCATGCGTGAATAACAATCAATAAAGGTGACAAACCATCTAAATCCACTAACAGAAATAGTAGGACATGGTCCCCAGACATCAGAATGAACAAGTGCAAAGGGCTCCAAACTTCTTAAACCAATCATTTTATAATTAGAACGAGTATGTTTTCCAAGTTCACAAGCATTACAAAATAATTTCTCCCTATCAACTTTATTCATCATATCAGGATCCAACTTATTCAAACTATCAAAAGATAAGTGCCCTAATCTATTATGTTGTAACATAGCCTCTGCTTCTGTCCCTTTTCCAATAGCAGCAACGAGCATAGCAGCCTCCTTATCCAAATACCAAAGTCCCTCACGCCTGTTGCCATTCCCAAGTCTCCTCCCCGTTTCCTTTTCCTGAATCAGACATGTATTTTGATCAAAAAGAACAGTGCAATTTAATTGATCAATTAGTGAGCTAACAGAGAGCAAATTAACAGGAAAAGAAGGAACATGCAACACTGATGGTAGGGTAATAAAAGAATTACAATAGACTGAACCAAAACCCTTGACAGGTTGGGATGTACCATCAGCTGTTTGGACTGCATCTGGTTGTATTTGTTGACTAGGACAATATTCCACAAATTCATTGGATGATCCTGTTATATGACTAGATGCACCTGAATCTATAATCCAATCTACATGTGATTTAGTGGATGCAAAAGCCTGTGCCTGAATACCTTTAGTCACATGAGCATAGTAACCAACATTACCGAAGTAAGCATTGTAATCGCACTCATCCGACTTTGCCTTCCCTTTAGAGCTCTCAACTTGAAATTTGAACCGACGCAGTTCCTCTAGCTCTGTCAGTTCTGTTCCAGTCACCTCTGTCGCGGCTTGGGGCTCCTCTGTCATAGCAAAATGAGCAACACCTCGACCTCCACGTCCTCGGGTTCCTCGCCCCCTATATCCATTTCCACGTCCGCGACCACCATATCCACCTCTCTGTCCTCCACCTCCTCGACCACCACCAGATTTGCGAGGTTCAGGACAATTGAAACTGAGATGTCCTTTATGTCCACAGTTGAAACAGTCCCTGTCATCTTTGATTTGGGCTCCAGGAACTACCATTGCCGAACGAACAACAGGTGAGGTTTCAGATGCCATCACCTTCTGTCTGACCTCCTCTTCCTCCATCGAAGCGATAACCTCATTCAACGATGGGAGAGACGGCAAATGACATATTGCCGCCCTTCTTGCCTCAAATTTCGAGTTCAGACCCTTCAGAAAGCGAGCCACACGCCTTCTTTCAAGGTATTGCATCCCACAAAGAACATCTGTCGGATCCTTCAGTGACAAAGGATCATAGTGATCCAAATCAGCCCACAAACGACGCAACTCTGCCGCATACTCAAGAACTGATTTCTCCCCCTGGACAGTAGCATCAATTCTGTCCTCCACGTCGAGCATCATCATCACACTCCCAGCTCCTGAGTACATCTTAGCCAGAGTCTTCCATATATCTGTCGCGCTTCTAATCGATTCCACCATTCCAGCTATGGCTGGTGACACAGATGTCAACAACCAAGAAACCACTAGAGAATTCATATGACTCCATCTCACCCACGCAGCACTCGTCTTGTCCATAATACCCGACTCATTAGCGGGTTCATCGCACTCTCCATTCACATATCCTTCAAGTCCTTTCATCTGAAGGTTCAACAACGCCCTCCGAGACCAACTCAAATAATTTCTCGTCCCCTCAAGCTTGACATCATTAGGTAACAGCTCTATCTTCTGTACCATCTGTGACTCTAACACAGATCCGGAAGTCTTACCGGACGCATTCTCCTCAAACTTCACATTCAACAATTTGGCCATATTTTCCATAACGGCCTGTAAATCCTTAGTAGTCACAGGTTCACCCATCTTAACTACCAAACTGTACCTCAAATACAAACACAACTAGAGGACGAGATCAACAATTTTCAAACACAAACCGTGCGGATGCACACGATCACGGTTTCAACATCTAACAAAAAAACAGATCTGAAGAGGAAGAGAAATAACACCTGACTGACATGATCTCTCTTGTGTTGGTCTATGCGCGGTCCACACAGCAAGAAACACACAAAATCCTCTGTTGGTCTTTGCGCGGCTCACAGAGGAATTTCGCCTGTGGTGTTGTCGCGGTCCACAGAGAGGAAACCAGGTGATCGGTGTACCGCGGTCCACAGAGGGAGAGACACGAGGCAGAGTTTGTGCACCGCGTGTGAGCCAGAAGTGCTGCGCGGAGATGAGTTGCGAGAGATGCAGAAGAAGAGAAAAAAAAGAAGAAGGTCTAGCACGGAGAAGTGATGGAGCACGGAGACGAAGTTCTGCGCAGCCGTCAACCAGCTCTTGATACCATATTGTTTTAGACAATAATTAGGGTTAAAACAGTAGGGATTATAGCCTCTGTACAGAGGCTCCCTATTTATATTAATCCAGAATCGTACTTTTACAAATAAGACCCTAGACTTCTACAAATAACATAAATGCTAGAAATAACATAATAACTAATATAACTCAACAATAGTTATTAGAGAATTTGAGATCAGTTCTTTTCTACATTGAATCCCTGTAGTTAAAATCTTGAGCCGACTGTGAAGTCACATTTATTGGCTTACACTCATACTATTCATGCACCTTTTGTGGGTGTGAACTAAGACTATGCTACAGAACTTAATCTTACCTTGAAAGATGAAGGCAGCGGGGGATATAAATTTACTCCGTAGCCTTAGTCCAAACATCCATGTTTTTGGTTCCTTCAAAATGGGGTGTAGAGAGGTGAAAGTATTTCAATTGCTTCTCCCTTGCCCACTCCTCTCCCGGGCATTTCTGCAGCACAACCTGACAGGACAAATAAGCTCGTTAGCCCTTGTCTAGCTAAGATGATCTCTTTGTTCATCAGCGCTATTCTATCTATTCTAACCTACACACATGGACCAAAATACTGGCCATCTAATGCCAATGTTTCACATGTAAAAAAAATTTGCTTAAATAATTTCTTTTAATCATTGTATTTATTTTAATCTACTTACTTAGATTGTGATACTTTTGTAATATTGTCATAGGTTACAAACTGTAAGAATGTAGAGAAGGCCAAGGAAAAATTCTTTAGCTGAAAATTGTCATAATAATACAAATAAGGAAAAGATTTTTGACCCAAGGTGTTCATCGTAAAATTAAAAAAAAAAAATCAAGGATTCAGAATTGATTAAAAAGAGAATCATGCTCAGTTTTTGCCTTGAGGATCTATTGTCATATTCCCAATATTTTCAACTTTAACTTGGGATCTCGTACCTTGATTCCTTGCTTGAAACTTATACAGAAATGCACTTCTTGCCATATGTTCATTTGCAGTAGTTTTGAGGCCTAAATGGTACTCTAATGCAGCAATCATCCCAGGACTTCAAATACACATGTAATACGATTTCTTGAGAGGCACGGAATTCCTTATCACTACTTGCCTACTGCTCTAGGGAATAAAAGAGAGCAAGAGATGTTGGGGTTGGTTGAAGATACCGATTTTCTAGTGCTGGCAAGATATATGCAGGTACTATGTACAACTGAACACATTGAGATCTTAAAGTTGAGTTAAATGGTGCCATACATGTACCATTTTGACAAATATGGAGTCCCGATCACTTGTCTTTCTTGTTTCTTTTTGTTTCACTGACTTGAAGCAGGCTGAACTTGTTATAGGAAAATATTCAAAATAGAGGTTGAAAACAGGATAAAAGAGAATCCTGGTATCACATACTGTCTTTTTGTTAAATCAAGGTACAGAAATGCTAAAGAAACTTTTGTTATTAACCTGCAGTTATTGTCAGGTGGATTTTTACAGGCCTATGGTAAAGACATTATAAACATTCACCATGGTCTCCTTCCCTCGTTCAAAGGAGGAAATCCATCCAGACAGGTTCTGATATTAGCTATATCTGATATAGTAATATCTGATCTTTGAATGGATTTGAACACTAATATATTAAGTTAATTTCAGGCTTTTGAAGCTGGTGTAAAATTGATTGGTGCAACAAGCCATTTTGTTACTGAGGAACTTGATGCTGGTCCCATTATTGAACAAATGGTGCATACTTTACTTTTCTTTGGTTTGTTTATTGTTTTCTCCCTTAAATTGATGCTTGTTGCCCAATTTAGTCAACTGAGGCATAGTTTGCCATCTTTGAGTTCGATTGAGAGTGAGATAAAGTTAACAAAACTTAGGGAAATACTTCAGCTTAAATTGACAAAACAGTACCAATTTAATATGTCTGTTTCAAGCTTTTCTTGTTTCAGTATGTTACTTGCTTCATTAATTCAGTACCATCTGCATTACTTGCATTACTTATCCTAACTACTATGTTTACTTTTCTGGCAAGACAGGTGGAGAGAGTATCACACAAAGATAATTTAACAAGCTTTGTTATGAAATCAGAGAACCTTGAAAAACAGTGCATTTCTCAAGCAATTAAGTCATACTGTGAACTTCGTGTTCTTCCTTATGAGAACAGGAAGACTGTCGTATTTTGATTCTTGAAGCTCCTTAATTTAATTTTACAAAAACAGAACAAATGTACAGACTCACATAATTCGAATACTGGCCTATTTATTGCCAATTGACTAACTATTTGTACTAATATCTAACAGTAATAACACTCTGGTTTCTTTGTGCTGACAAAAGATTGTTCCTCTGGTTAATGAACATGCACCTTTAGTATGTTTCTATATGCATACAACCAAGAACTTATCGGATTTCTCTTACTTCAGTAAGGAATCTGGACTTGAAGAAAGCCCCTGAGACTCAATGTGGGATATGACCAGTACAGATCTAGCAAAATCGATGCAAGATGTGTTGAACAAAAACCAATAAACTTTGTCCCTTCTTTATAATGCAAAGATTTCCATCAAAAGAGTTTCAGGGATTTGATCGAGTTCCCTATCTGGCAAACATCATCTACTTGTCGTAACAGGTTTTGCACACTGTCAACCCATTGTTGTTTAGTGAAGCTATCCTCGCATTCGAATTGTACCAGACCTTGTGCTGTTCTCAAGCCAAAGCTATTAGTTTCTCTTGTGGCATCTCTCTCATGTTCGGCCCAGGGGGGTATCTCACTGTATACTCCATACACAACACCTGGTAATCAAAGAAACTAATTAGAACATTGTTAAGAATGTTTGTCAGAACATATGCAGCTTTATCTGTTTTATATAGACATCATGAACTGCTCTTCCCTTAGTCCTATGGCATTACACCAGTATCGCTGGTATCAGTCGCATATACAGACTGTTGGTTTTCAAATATTGCTTTCTACAGTATTTTATGGGTAATTCCAGGATAATCAATAAATTGCTTAGGCGCATCATATGCTTATCAAATGCATTATATTTCATACAAAGGATGGTATCTCGTAGAACTGCCAGTTTTGTAGCCATTATTTTGAAGGTGAAAGATTGATATTTTATTCTTACTCTTCTTATTTTTTGAGAGAGCGCCTCCTATGTGCTTGCTCTTCAACTTTAGTACGACCTGCTAGCATATGGTCAAATGCTGCATTATTATACCTGTACATATTATAATATATTTAAATGTAGTGCGCTTGATTATACACTTGAGACTTATTTACCTGTGATTTCTTGTTGATATATATCGAGACCCTCTTCAAGTGCAAAGCCCCTGCAAACATGAACACACGAATTAGAATCTTTGACTTCAAACTTTATGTTGCTGTTGAATTGCATAAATGACAGGAAATTGACGGTTGTATAGGAAAGTACATTCCTAATTTCACAAGTTAAAATTAACAGTATTTAAATTCAGAATTTGATGCATTTCTCATTGCTAACCTTTTTGGGTTCGTTTTAGCAGCTCGCCTTCTTTGCACCAAATATCAGGACTCGAACACGAGACCTTATCAAATGGGATAACGGCTGCATTGTTCCTGACTTCTCTGTTAACTTTTTGTTTAAACGCAGCAGCTCCTCTCAAAGCTGTTATTTCCCCCAAAAAGTAGCAAAATTAATTAAGATAGATGATAAACAATCTTAACGTACTATTGCATGTAAACTTGGTCCTTTAATTCTACTAATCATATTTCTTACATGTCTATTAAAAATACTAAAGTTTTAAGACCAATTACGAATTTAACAACCTGTTTATTTTCTGGACCTGTCGCTATTTTATTTCTTTCAATAATTGATAACTTAATCAATTAATTGGTCAACTTACAAAAATAAATAATTCATGGCATTTCCATCCATGATCTAACTACCAACCTGTAGCAGCAGCTGCAGTCAGAGTCATCAAATCTCCGGGTGTCCTGACATCAACAGCTGATCTGACGGCAGACGCAACATAATCACGATCGGCACCTGCCATCTCAGCTATCTCAATGCAGTGTGATGCCAACAATTCTGTGGCTGAAGTCATGGCCACCCCCATTTTCTTATTTTCATTTTCTGCTTTTGCTCCGAACTTTTTATTGTCGTATTCTGTTTTTGACCCGGCAGCAACAGCTGCTATTGCGGCTGCCACCTTTGCAACAGAAATGGCAGCATGTACACGGGCTCGCTCAGCGCGTGCCTTCTCTTTGGCTTTTTCTTTTGCTTTTGCTTGCTCTCTTTGCTGGAACCATTTCAAAATCGACGGGTTGTGTGCAACTGTAGCATTTTTGCTTCCCTCTATCTGCAAATAATTGTTGCATTAATATACCTCGTTAACTCATAATTAAAAAATTTAATATGTTTTTGTTTTATGGGTTAATCCCTTGTATGATTAGGATCCTCTTCTTGATTGTTATAAAACAAATATAGAGATGAATTTGATGTATTCATATGCAAAAAACAACAGCTTCAGTCTAAGATTTGAATACCAAAGCTATGTTATGTCCGGTAAGTGATGATCAATTAAGGAATTTCTACTAGTGTACTGTTACGGTACATATTATACAACCAAAGCTATGTTATGTCCGAAATCCTTGCCAGAATTGCATAATATGTACCGTAACAGTACCCTACCGGCACAGTAGATTATCTGGCTAAAATACCATGTTCAACCATAATAATGCCTGTACATTGGTCAAATCCTCAGAAAATAGCAACAAGAGAAAATGCAAAGAAACAAAAATTAATTAAACCGCTTTGCCAAAAATTGGTACCACAATTCTCAAACAGTACTTACCCTTTTTTGATAATTACAAACATTTGATGCAGCAAACACAAGTGTCTCAGGTATGATCAACTCCGGCAGCCGTTCCATGACGAAATTACGCTTCCTGCCTCCTGCAAGGAGCGCCTTAGAAATCTCTGCGGCCGATACACTCCATGACCGTGAAAGATACTCCATCGGCTCCATGGGTGTTTGTGGAGGCGGTATGACAGGTACCATTCCTGCCTCTTCATCTTCTTCTCCGTACCAGTCATCCCCAACTACTAACATGTCATCCCTTCTCTTCCTTGCTTCTAGAAAGAAACCGTTCTCCATTTGATGGTAGCAATACCAGTGTTCTATGTAAGTTTATTTTGTTTCTGGAATGGTACTTATAGAAGGAAGGCTATGCACAGAGCACAACAAGGGAAACACAGGTGGGTTATAGAGGGGACAAAGCGACAAATCCCCGAATTTCTTTTTAGGTTCCTTTTTTTGGGTTTGTGTTTGGGATGTAGCACTGTTTGGTCTCTGCACTGTTGCTTTTCTACACGGAGGCTGTTGATAAATTTTAATGTGTTGTATTGTACTTTGAAGGGAACTTTTCACCTGTGTACAGCATTAGAGAAAGGTAGTGAATGGGATTAAAAAAAAGGGAAAACAAAGAGACATGACATAATTTAGATGCATTGAGAATTTGTTCAACTGTTAGTGAGTTGGTCATGCGCACTAGTTTCCTTTGAGCAGCCTAGTTATATTATATCATATTAAATAATATATCTTTCTTATAGTGAGAATTGATTTTGATCACCAGCAATTGTGAACCAATCAGGTTACAGCAATTGCATTTAGCTCCTAATAACACAAGTTCAGGTCCATTATGAACATGAATGCTTCGTAGACTCCTAATCTAACGATCAGAGAAATTTCATTGTCATCAGAGCTGTTGAGAAACAATAGATCTCAGGTAAATAATAATTGATCAATAAAAGGAAAAAGCCAGCCGTTTCTCCTCAGCGTAATCTGCAAAATCAATTAGACAAGTATAAAAAGTAGTATCTGTAAAATATTACCATGTATTAATAGCTGAGTATTCAACATTGTAAATCACAGAAAATCAATAATATATCATTTCCTTTTTCTCATATTTTGTAAAATGGTATATTTTGATAAGGCAAGGTTCATTCCAACAAGATTGTCGATTGACCAGAACAACAAGATAAAATTATAAAACACCATCTATTCTAGGGACACATACAGCTCTCTCCTATATTAGATATACATATACATGTTTTAAAATGTAATATAATATAAAAAAAAAGGAGACAAAAGAACCAGGTAAAGAGGAGAACACTCGTGCATTACGCAATTTTCTACGACTCTATTAAGCACTATTATGATCTAATTCTTTTTAAATAGGTCAATAACGTTAATCAAGGTTTCAAACCCTCGGTCTGAAACTGAATTTCCCCAAATTATTTTGTTTTCATCCTATAATGTTTTGTTTCTTGTTGGGATGGCGACGACCTGTCGCTTTTATGGTATTTGGAGTGTTGTGCTTGGGGTTTTTTTGGGGCTTAGAGAACAGAACCTTCGGTGGGCCCGGGTTGGAAGCGAATTAGGGTACAAAGACTGCTCCACCTTTGTCCGTTCCAGAGGCAGTTGGTTCGGAGCTTCGGCTTCTCGCCTTCTCCTACGGACTTCAGTCTTCAAGTCTTCTACTATGGTCCCAACATTATACTAAGCCCTTAATTTAATATATAGGAAGGTTCAAAATCATTCAAAGTTTTAAATTTATTTTGATATTTGAATAGTACAATGAGTCAATGACATTATAACTAATACTAAAAATGAATTACAAAAATTTGTGATTGAATTTGGTCCGATGCGTAAAAAGAGTGAAATATACAATTATACAAACTCAGATTAAAAAGTTAATTATTTATTAAAATATGGATTAATGAATTAAAATATAAACTATTCACTAAAGACTAAATATTATTTTAGAGCATAGAATAATTAATAAGTTTAATTAACTCAAACAGATCCACGTAGAGAAAAGATAAATAATATTAATATGCTCGTCTTCCATATGGTTTTGTATATGCTGGCGCATGAATGCATGCCACATATTTAAATCCGCATATAATTGCATACAATCTCGAGCAAAGATTACTAACCGCATATACAAAAATTAGATTCTTAATTCATCAGGTCTTTGGACGTTTTAAGAAAAATATTAACTAGGATATATAATTCTTCAAATTTCAACAAAGACAATCTAAAACTTCGAGTTTTAAACGATTCTTAAATAAATCTTAAATTTATCCAAAATAAACTCGCCTGAAAATCCAACCCAAAATCTTAATAAAGCTCTTCCATATAGTTTATTATATTCGTATAAATAATGTTTGAGTAACTAATTTTATTCAACATATGTTTATAATATTTGCATTTGTGTTCCTTATTCAGACCAATTATGGTTTGAGTAACCATTGCCTATTGGTTGGAGTAATATGTAGTTCAGAATATAAATCGATTTCATTTTTAATTAAAAAAATCATTTTAATCCGGTAAATTTAAATTTTTTTTTTTACTCGTTGATATATTGAGTTTCGGTTTTTCATATTCATGTCATAACGACTCCAAGTAAATTAATTTTCTTAAATTTGAATCTATCGGTCAAGTCAAATTTTGTCACTATACTCAACAAGTGACAATTGCAACAAAAATCCGGTAGAAGTAGCTTCATTGATGTGGAAAGATCCAATTTGCGCAAGCAACCGAACGAATTTGTAACATCAAATTCAGATTCACATCTTTTGGACGGGTCGAATACAATTACATGTGAGCCCAAGATGGCAGGGTATAAGGGCACAGAAGAGGGGTCCACTTCTGTTTATAAGGGAAATTTTGCTCAGTTGTAGGTATGCTGTTAAATCTACGATTATAGATAATCAAATTGTCGTTTAGGGTTGCTTTTATGTATACTGTTTGATAGCGATTTAATGCATCATACCACCAGAAGGCGCTTTCCCAGTCCCTAATTACATTCTAAGGAAACTTTAAAAGGACAGATATAATGTTTGCCCTCTCAAAATCAATAATGACAGAGCATCTTCTCCCAAAAAGTACAAATTTTTTTTGGCATAATTTCAATTTTTTTGTATTGATGATGTGATGTGGAAGCCAAAAAAAAAAAGATTAAATAAATAAGTTCTACGGTACAATTGAATGCGGGAAGAAGAGAGGGAAAAAGAAAAGAAAAACAGATAAAAAGAAAGTCGAGGAATTGTTTGTAGAAAAATTTAAATAGGGTTGCTTTTGAGATTTTTTTTTTTTTTTCTTTTGCCTATGAATATGTGATGCATATGATATTTCTAAACTTACTGAGTACATTTGATCAAGTTTCAATTAACAGAAAATATTTCCTAATTTCCATCAGTCTTTAAATTTTATTTATTTATTTTCTTCATGAAACTTTGTCGGTAAAATATTCTCCATCCTCATGCAGCATGAATCTCCATGAGAAAATATTTCAATAAAAAAAAAAATCAGGTTAAATGAGATGTGAGCACCCCTCTCATGTCTCAACTAATAGATTATGGCACCTCACGCTTTGTGGTGTTGGGGTCAGTTATAAAACTATAACATGATATTACATGATATTAAAGTAACACGTCAGAAGGGAATCTAAAGGAGCATGCGAATAATTAATACAGCAATTATGGCTTGAAGCAGCGTGGCTCTCCCCCACGTATTAGGCAATAGCAAATTGGGAGGTTCCAATTAGTTTAGGGGCTTTTAGGAGGTTAATTAATCTGATCCTTTTCCTTTTGTCTTCTTTCACTAATTTCTTTTTCTTTCTTTCTTTTTTTTTTTTTGGGGTGGGGGGGGGGTTCATAAACCTTTGCATATAGTTATTTATTAGAAGGATATCTACGAATAATAACGGTTAATATGGTGAGTTTAAAAAGTGTTTTCTTTTTTTATAAAAGCATTGTTTTTTTTAAATGAAGAAAAAAATGTTGACATTTTACTATACTTTGCATTATACTCAATAATCTTTGTTAATTTGCTCAATTAATTGGTTGTGGATCTCATGATATTTGTGCACAGGTCGTCATTAGCAGCCCTGATCTTTATAGACCGTATTGTACCTTTTCACAAGTCCAAGTACTATTTCTCCTCTTAATTATAGAATGTAGATGAGTCAAGATGGTGATATACAACTGACAAAAAAGTTAATTGATGATGCCAGCACTAATTTTTTTAAATTTGTGACGGCGATTGCAAGGACAATGTTTGATGCGCTTAGTGGTGTTGATGTACTATCGAGTCTCAACCAAAAAATTTGGATGTAAATACAACAAATATACCTACGGGCTTTCCAATGTCAAAATAATAATAATAATAACAAAAATAAAATTAATCTTATTCACTATTGGAAAATATTAAAATGCGGTCTCCCAAAATAAAATCTAAAATATATTTCTACAGGAAAACTTCATATGCGTCATCATAATATTATGTTTAAAAATTAAATAGCGAATTCAGCTTTATAACCTGAAATAAAAAAGGTGTCGCGGTTTATGAAATTTGAAGAACTAAGAGCTTTGTATATTAATTTTTTTGTTGATACATCCATAACACTAACGTTGAGTGACTCATTGTATTTTTGACATTGCTAAGTCTCTAGTGCACTGTTTAATCAATGTTCAAAGGGGGTATCCATGCCGCTAGATCTTTTCACTTGAGTACGGAGTTGAGACAAATTGAACATGTAATGATGTTCTCCTTTGATAGCTCCTACTTTGTGGGGGCGATGCAAAAGGCCTAATGCATAAGGTATTGATGCTCTCTAGCTAGATATCTTCAAGTTATTATTTCACCTTCATCTCAATAAAGAAAATGGATAACATTGAAGGTTTTTTTTCATTTGTCTTAGAATGCGCCATCAGTACTGGTGTTGTAGCTGTAGAGACCAATCAACTTGAGCTCTCTTTCTTTCAAAACTTAGAATAATGATAGATAACCATTAATGTCTTTTCAGGTTAATTAATTCCCATAGTCAAATGCACTCTCTTGTTATATTCAGAATAATTTCCATTCGAATCAAAATAATAATAATAATAATTTCCATTAAAATGGTTCTCTTTTGTATACCCAAAAAAAAAAAAAAAAGGAATGGATGCCTCCAGTTTGGAATATTAGAGGATCATAGACATAATATGAACAATTGGCAGGATAAGTATGATGTCTCTATCGACCCTTTATTTATGCATGCTTTAATTTGCTTGTGGAGGAAGTGATTCTTGTCGTGTGAATTTGTCTCTCCTATTATTGAGAGCATTAGTGAAAGCTTAAAGTTCGGAACAAACTTTTTCTGTCTAAAAAATACTCAAGTAGCTCTCTATTATGGCTGGCAGAGCAGGACTAAAATTCGAACTCGTTTGAATCCGTGGGTGCATTTATTTGCATCAAGAAGCTCACATACTATGGTTAAATGAAGTGACGAATTAATCATTAGGATAAATCACGTGCGATCTTTCAAATGAAATCTACAACAATGTCAAAAGATGCATTGCACAGCCAAATATTTTTCGTATCGTGTACTCGTGTTTAGTGTAGAAAACACTGATGTAGTACGATTTTTGACACAAGCACAGCCTGATGATCGACTTGTCAAGACGTATATTGCGACTTCTTTTATTTCACTAAACATAAAAAATAAAGAGTTTAAAATATTTTTAAAAAGGAAAATATAAATAATTACAAAAATATTTTGATGTAATATCAGAAAATTCACTTATTATTTTTAATAAATAAAAAAGTAATAATTAAATAAATATATCATGAATCATATGATCGGATTTTATATAATGTGTATGTTTTACTTGAAAAATAATTCAAAAAATGGAAAATTTCAGTAAGTGCATGAAAAATCGGAAGTAAATTTTGAATAAGTTGAGCCCTTTTTTCATCGCCTTAATTAAGAAACAAGTATAGAATCGTTAGATACAACAAGTAACAAAAATACACATATTTTATGTGTGGTTTGGTACGCAACCTGCGGTCCTGCGCCTAGCAACTGCTTTTCGTATGAAAGTAAAGTAGTGCTCCTCCAAGTAATACGGGAGCTACTGCGTTGACAGAGGGTGTTTTAGTGGTGATGGTTTTAACCATTTGGAGAATGATGTAACACCAATGTACTGTTTTTCTTTGTTTTAATGATTTTGCCTACGGGCCGTTTAAGTTTCAAAAAAAAAAAAGTAATACGGGAGCTGCTTTGGGCTTGGAGCAACATATAGAAAATAACATGGACAAATATGCCCTCAATGAACTTTACTAATAAAATTGTTAGGAAGCAAGTGCTATGCTCAATTTTAATTTTGTTACTAATTAACCTAATTAAAAGAACAATCAAGAGACGGATCTAGCTATTCATGCGATTTTACACTAAAACAAAGAGAAAAAAAAGGTACCTCTTCTAGTCTAGTCCACTAGAAAGCTCGAATACGGCGATGTCGAGGTTGTGCGCACCACCACGCGTATCTCGGCCTCAAGTCCACCAAGGTATTAACCAAAACCTCGATCTATGCTAGTAGATGAGAGGTTAAGCCTAATCCCTTCCTTTCCTTTGACTTAATTAACTATTTAATTGGATGGAGGCAAGAAGTGCTCAACACATGAGCTTAAGAGAGCAATGGAGGAGCGGAAAAATTCTGAAAATTTTTCTTTAATTTTCGTCCAAAATATGAGGGAGATAGAAAAAGGCAAGGTGGCTAGGGTTTTGACTCCCAAAGTGGTCCTTTTATAGACCAACCACTCTCCCAAAAAATTGTAACTAATTTACAACTATGTCATCACTAGGGCAGCCATAAAATGGGCCTAAATGGGCTCCATCAATTATTTAATTGGTCCTCTAATTCAATTAATTAGTGGTCCAATTAATTGCTCTCAAGTTGGACATTTAATTTACCATTTAAATATAGGTCTGTTAGCTCAAATTAATTACTTTAATTAATTCATGTTGAACAAATTAATTATCAACACTTTGATAATTATTTAAGGATTAGGATATGCATTAATTTATTTCTATATGATCCGTTTGACTTAATTAATTAATTATGACGGTTCGCAACAGTACATAATTAATTAGTCAACATATCATATTGTTGCATTCCTTAATACAACCAAATAAATAATGCACGCATGGTCAAAACCTATTTGTGTGACCCTTTGAGGATTTATGTTCTGTTGGACATGGAAAAATAAATCGCTATTTATTTCCAATAATCATAAGCGGTATCTAGCAACACGTTATGATTTCCAATTCGCATAAATAAATACTGTACCAATACAGTATTTCAATCCTGCATAAGAAATAGAGTTCCTTATTGTTTTGATTCCTATGTCACGTGATATCCTTGTGTAATCCAAGATAGGAGTGTGTCATTCTTGCAGATTACACGTTTCTTGATCTAGAGATGATCGCACAAGTTGCTAGCAAGCGATCCATCTCCATCAAGGGGCCCAGTGGATATCATCGCTCACTAGGTGTACTAAAGAGGGACATACGGTTGTCTTGATGATCAGTTTTTTCCCGCACAATTCAAGAGAACATAAATAAAGTCGTTATAGCAGCCCTTATCAGGAATCAGCGTTAGACGATATTTATAGAACCTATCCTCATGTGAAAAAACTGGATCATCTCAAACTCGGAATCAAACACGTATGAAATAAATAATGACACATAACACAATCCATATATTTATTTTATTTGGGTCATGTCCTGTACTATGTTCCAGTAACATATACATATGCAATTAAGTTAGTAACTCATTACTTATGATTTGCAGAACTTAATCATCACTTAACTTGCATACTAGTCTTATCTGATAATTAATGTTCCTCGTTAATTATCAAGACTTTGGACAGTTTCGATTTATTATTGTCATTTAAGTATAAATGAACCACAGTGAACCACAATCCAGATCCTCAACCTGAATGAACTGTCAATAATAAATCCAGGAACAAATGATCAAATATCATCAATAACATAAACTAATATAATAATCAACTAACTGATTGGCTTCTAGGACATATCTCTAGCAATCTCCCATTTGGCCTAGAGTCAATCAACAGTGACTTCTAGCCAGTGCATAGTACTCAATGCAATATCAAAATATATAAATGTCTCATACTAAAGCCTCAAAAGTAAAGATACAACTCAGAGCCACTCAGGCATGCGTCTAATCCCCATGGATGCAACATGCAGGTCATGTGCGGCTCGAGACAGAGGCTTTGTCAGAGGGTCCGCTGTGTTCGCGGCACCGTCCACCTTTCTGGCCTTGAACCAACCGTCATTCACCAACTGACGGATAAGATGGAATCGGCGTAGAATGTGCCGAGTCTTCTGGTGAGACCTAGGCTCCTTCGACTGAGTTATGGCTCCCGTGTTGTCGCAGTAGAGATCTACCGGACCTGAGATGCTCGAAACCACCTTCAGCTCGGTCAAAAATTTCTTGATCCAAACGCCTTCCTTTGCTGCTTCACCAGCCGCTAAGTATTCTGCTTCGGTGACGGAATCGGCTGTGGTATCCTGTTTGGAACTCTTCTAACTCACAGCACCACCATTGAGCAAGAATACAAAGCCGGACTGTGACTTTGAGTCATCCCGGTCGGTTTGAAAACTAGCATCGGTGTAATCAGTTACAACGAGCTCTTGGTCTCCACCATACACGAGGATGCTATCATTTGTTCTCTTTAGATACTTGAGGATATTCTTGACTGCAGTCCAGTGTGACATGCCAGGATTAGCTTGGAATCGACTAGTTACACTAATCGGATATGCCACATCGGGCCGAGTGCATAGCATGGCGTACATGATCGAACCGACCATAAAAGGGTACTTCAATTGCTCCATGTACTTCCTATCTGGTTCAGTCAAGGGACACTGAGTCCTACTCAAGTGTATGCCATGTGACATAGGCAAGTAGCCCTTCTTGGAGCTAGCCATCTTATGTTTTATCAACACTTTGTCAATATATGCATCTTGGCTCATGCCTAACATCCTTCGAGATCTATCCCGATAGATCTTGATTCCTAGGATGTAGGCGGCTTCGCCCAAGTCCTTCATTGAGAACACCTTCTTCAATGAAGTCTTAACTGCATTCAACTCGGGAATATCATTCCCGGTCAAGAGTATATCGTCAACGTACAGAACAAGAAACACAACCACGCTCCCACTAAACCTCTTGTAAACACAAGGTTCCTTTTCGCTTTGGATGAAGTTCAACTTCTTGACCTCTTTATCGAAGCGCTTGTTCCAACTGCTCGATACTTGCTTCAATCCATAAATGGACCTTTGAAACTTGCATATCTTGTTAGCATTCTTTGGATCCACAAAATACTCGGGCTGTGTCATGTACACATCCTCTTCCAAATTGCCATTTAGGAAGGCGGTTTTGACATCCATTTGCCATATTTCATAGTCATGAAATGCGGCGATTGCTAACAAAATCCGAATTGACTTAAACATGACAACGGGCGAGAAGGTTTCTTCATAGTCAATACCATGAACTTGCCGATAACCTTTCGCAACCAGCCGTGCCTTGTATATAGTCAAGTTGCCATCCATGTCGACCTTTCTCTTAAAGATCCATTTGTTCTCAACGGATTTTACTCCGTCGGGAAGGTCAACCAAGGTCCATACCTTGTTGTCATACATGGATTGCATCTCGGATTCCATGGCCTTAAGCCATTTCTTGGAGTCGGATTTCTTTTTCATGTCATCAATGGTCAAAGGCTCTTCATTCGTAATGACGAGAACGTCATGCAAACCTAAGTATCTTATAGGTGGACGACTTTTCCTTGTTGACCTCCGTAGGATCGAAGTTTGAGATTCTTGAACTTGTTCCACAACGGTTTGTGGACTTTGTTCTTGAGCCTCAATTGTGGGAGTGACTTGAACACTATCGACTCGCGATATGTCCGAGTACTCATTCGAGGGAGCATGCTCTAGAACCTCCTCTGCAACTGCTTGTGGAACCGGTTCGGCTACTACCTCGTTTGGCACCACATCGGGAATCACAGGATTGCTTACTTGAGGCATATCTTGCGGTGGTTCATGAATTTCTTCAATGACCACATTACTCGCACTACTTCTTCTTTCAAGAAACTATTTCTCCAAGAACACACCATAACGAGCAACAACTATCTTGTTCTCGTTACGGCTGTAGAAGTAATAACCCTTTATTTCCTTAGGGTATCCTACGAAATGACATTTGTCCGATTTTGGTCTAAGCTTATCGCTCAATAGCCTTTTCACATAAGCTTCACAACCCCAAATCTTGAGAAACGCCATGCTTGGTTTCCGACCAAACCAAAGCTCAAAAGGCGTCTTCTCAACGGACTTTGACGGAACACGGTTTAATGTAAATGCTGCGGTTTCTAGTGCGTATCCCCAAAACGATTTAGGCAAATCATCTTGGCTCATCATCGATCGAACCATGTCTAGCAGAGTTCGATTCCTCCGTTCGGATACACCATTCCATTGTGGCGTTTCCGGTGGAGTGAGTTGTGGAACGATTCCACATTCCTTTAGATAATCACCAAACTCATGGCTCAAGTACTCACCACCTTGATCGGAACGCAAGACTTTGATCTTTCGACCAAGTTGGTTCTCAACTTCATTCTTGAATTCCTTGAACTTGTCAAAGGATTCAGACTTGTGCCGCATCAAGTAGATATACCCGTATCTACTATGATAATCGGTGAAAGTAATGAAGTATGAGTAACCTTCACGTGCACAAATGCTCATAGGTCCGCATACATCGGTATGTACGAGGTCTAACAAGCCACTTGTTCTTATCCCTTTGTTGGGAAAATACGCTTTGGTCATCTTTCCCATCAAACAAGACTCGCATGTGTCAATTGACTCGAAAGAAAATTGATCCAAAAGACCAACGGTTTGTAATCTCTTGATGCGTTTCTCGTTGATATGACCTAAACGGCAATGCCACATCAAAATCGCATTCTCATGTGAAATCTTACGTTTTCTATTATCACGTTCAACACTCAAAACATGTTCGTTAGAAGTATCAAGCACATAAAGACCATTCGATAAATGCGCAACACCATAACAAACATCATCATGCAACAAAGTACAACACTTGTTCTTTATTACAACACTAAATCCATTCATGTCTAAACAAGAAACAGAAATAATGTTCCGAGTGATAGAAGGAACTACATAAACATCTGTTAGCTCCAAAACAAAACCAGAAGGCAAATTTATATCTACGCTCCCAACAGCCATAACGGAGACGCACGTGCCGTTACCGACGCGGAGTTGAAATTTGTCTTTCTCAAGCCGCCTCCTACTCTTTAGGGCCTGCACATTTCGACAAATGTGAGCACACGAACCAGTATCAAATATCCAGTCAGTGCTAGAGGTAGCGAGAAGGATTTCAATGACAAATATACCTGAGGTAGAAGGCCGGACAGTTCCTGCCTTCTTGTCAGCGAGGTACTTGGGGCAGTTTCTCTTCCAGTGGCCCTTGCCACTACAGTAGTAGCAAACCGTGTCAGAGGAGGCCGGGTTCTTTTTACGCCTGGAATCTTCGGGAGCTCCCTTGGTCGAACTTTGGGGCGTCACCGGGCCTTTGCCCTTCCTGTTCCTGCGGGACCGTTTCTTGCTCTTCTTGCTCTTCTCGCTCACCGCGAGCATGTCCCTAGGGCCCTTCTCCTTCTTGAGACTCTCCTCAGTTTCGACAAGCATATTCTGGAGCTCGTCCAGACTCCTGTCCACACCATTCATGCGGTAGTTCACAATGAATCCCGTGAAATTGAGAAGCAGAGAGTTGAGAATAAAGTCTTGAATCGCCCCGGACGGGAAGGGCGTGTCAAGCCTTTCAAGCTGCCGAAACAACCCCTCCATCTTCATGACGTGTGGCCCGACCTCATGACCCTCAGCCAATCAAGTATTGGCGACGGCCTTGATCAGTCTACCCCTTTCGGTGCGGGCCTTGGTCTGAAACATGGTGGAGAGACGAGAGACGATGTCAAACACATCGTAGCCACTGTCCATGAACTCCTTTTGGAGTTCAGACTCCATGACAGCAACAATCAGGACCGACATCTCCATGTCGTCCGAGATGTGCTTGTCGTATGAATCCTTGGCCTCTCGGGTAGCATCCGACTTGGGAGCCGAGGGCAAGGGAGTGGAAAGGAGATACTCTTTCTTCTCAAACCGAAGGGCTAGCCTAAGGTTGCGGTGTCAATCCAAGAAATTGGCACCATTGAAGGCGAGTTTCTCCTTCTTTAAGAGAGAACGCAACGAGAAAGACGAATGAGAAGACATCTACAATAATTCCAAATTCAAGGTTGATTAGTTTAAGCATTTGTTTTATTTTCTAATAAAGTAAAACTTTCACTACATTTTGTCCCTAAATGCAATGAATTTTCAAGATCCCTATTTTCGTCAAGTTGGACCTGCTATGGCACGTCACCCAACACGACTAGATAAGGTAGGTTCTACAACCAATCATACAACTATGATTCTTGGTTCGCGTCGCGAACTTCGCCCCGATGTCCAAGCTCTAGTTGGGTCCATCGATAAGTAACATCTCTCTATTTGCTCCTTATAAATCCCTTTATTTGTACCCTGACTATCGCATGACAATCACGACGTCCGCTTGGGCGGACCGCGTCATGAGAGGCAAGCGACGTGAAGGGGATAGAGAGAAGGAGGGCGGTCGGCTTAATCAAATTAATTGGGACAAGCAATTATGTGACTTTGTTTGGTGGTCGTGTCAACATACACCCATACCTATTCTATGACAATTCATATCATATTCAAACAATCACATAAAATAGCATCTCAAGCATTGTTGTAGGTTTGTATGGCTCCCGCTTGCATATTAGTTTCGCTGCATCTCTATGTAGCAATACTATTCTAATCAAGCCCTCTCACTAATTATCTAGATCATATCTAATAATTAATGGAAATAAATACATGTGAAAAATATTCCTAATTTCTTCCTAATCCTTAGGGGCATGCAAGCCACACAAGTTACATTAAGAATTAATTCAAATTAATTAATAATGGCACCAAAGGCCTTACACATATTCATTCACATGCATTCACATAATTACAACACACAAGGCATTGGAATCTTGAGCCATACTAAACTCACGATCCTCCTACAAAATAAAGTTAGCACATATACAATATACATGTTTAACTTGTTCTTAATTAACCTCATTAATTAAAGTCTTTGTGCACGCTCGTTGCTCGCTTTTACAATTGCAAAGAGGCTTAACATTACAACTACTTGTTTAAACCTTTGAAAATTAATTCAGCAATCCAAAAATAGAGAGGAGGGTATTCAAGGAGTTTTCTAATTAACATTTCAACTAATTGATTAATTAGAATATATTTTAACTAATTAAAATACGCAAATCGGGACTCGAAAGAATCCGATATTTTTCGGTCACCAAAAAATCCAAAATAAATCCAGAAAACTCCTTACAATGAGTGTAACTACCTGTCAAAATTTCAAGGAGAGATCAGCTACCATCAGGGAGAGCCAAAAAAGATAAAATCCCAGACAGCGCGCGAAGCGCCGTTAGAGAAAATTTCTGTTTTGGCCTCAACCTTTCGGTCTGTGCGACCACCCCCTTGATATTTTTTCAGAAAATAATTTATATAGAAAAATACTTTATATACTAGGCTATCAATCCATGAAAAGAAAACCAACAAGGTCTATTTAAAATCATCGAGTTAAATGCCATACAAGCAACTATTCCAGTTCTGAAACAGACTGACGACTGAAACCTTTTGACCTAGTTGAAGCATCAAACCTTTATGAAAATTCATGAAACTAATTTTCACAGAGTTCTAACTTAAAGTAGAACAACTCTATTCAAACACTTTTGCACAAAGGTATCTCAATAAGTACAGTTTCTCAAAACAATCGGTTTGTTTGAAAAACCAGATCTGACGATATCTTCACTTTTCACACTTGAACATCTAAATAAAATCCGAAATATGCAACAAATTTTACATATCCAGAAAGAGCATCAAGTCTAAATTAATTCTAGTAAAAAGTTACAGGCAGATATTTTCAAAAAATTAGTCCTACAAGCCACAACAACAGAACTGTGCAGCAGAATACCAGATCTGCGCACCGTTACCGTTTAATTCACCAAAAATTCATAACAACTTATAAAATAGTGAAACCAGCGCCAAAAGAACCAAAACTCATAGATTTACAACCTTCATCAAAAGAAAAAACTTTTCAGAAAGTTTTACATCACGAGAAACAAGCAACAAAGAAGAAAAACAGCTTTTTTCAGAACAGCAAGCATGCACATCACTAATTAACTTAGTTAATTACTTTTTCTCAACTTAATTAAGTGTAAAATGCTCAAATAGCAACCAAGGCTCTGATACCACTGTTAGGAAGCAAGTGCTATGCTCAATTTTAATTTTGTTATTAATTAACCTAATTAAAAGAACAAGCAAGAGACGGATCTAGCTATTCATTCGATTTTACACTAAAATAAGGAGAAAAAAAAGGTACCTCTTCTAGTCTAGTCCACTAGAAGGCTCGAATCCGGCGATGTCGAGGTTGTGCGCACTACCATGCGTGTCTCGGCCTCAAGTCCACCAAGGTATTAACCAAAACCTCGATCTATGCTAGTAGATGAGATGTTAAGTCTAATCTCTTCCTTCCCTTTGCCTTAATTAACTATTTAATTGGATGGAGGTAAGAGGTGCTCAACACATGAGCTTAAGAATGAATGGAGGAGAGGAAAAATTCTGAAAATTTTTCTTTAATTTTCGTCCAAAATATGAGGGAGAGAGAAAATGACAAGGTGGCTAGGGTTTGGACTCCCAAAGTGGTCCTTTTATAAACCAACTACTCTCCCAAAAAGTTGTAACTAATTTACAACTATGCCATCACTAGGGCAGCCATAAAATAGGCCTAAATGGGCTCCATCAATTATTTAATTAGTCCTCTAATTCAATTAATTAGTGGCTCAATTAATTGCTCTCAAGTTGGACATTTAATTTACCATTTAAATATAGGTCCGTTAGCTCAAATTAATTACTTTAATTAATTCATGTTGAATAAATTAATTATCAACACTTTGATAATTATTTAAGGATTAGGATATGCATTAATTTATTTCTATATGATCCGTTTGACTTAATTAATTAATTATGACGGTTCGCAACAGTACATAATTAATTAGTCAACATATCATATTGTTGCATTCCTTAATACAACCAAATAAATAATGCACGCATGGTCAAAATCTATTTGTGTGACCCTTTGAGGATTTATGCTCTGTTGGACATGGAAAAATAAATCGCTATTTATTTCTAATAATCATAAGCGGTATCTAGCAACACGTTATGATTCCCAATTCGCATAAATAAATACTGTACCAATACAGTATTTCAATCCCGCATAAGAAATAGAGTTCCTTATTGTTTTGATTCCTATGTCACGTGATATCCTTGTGTAATCCAAGATAGGAGTGTGTCATTCTTGCAGATTACACGTTTCTTGATCTAGAGATGATCGCACAAGTTGCTAGCAAGCGATCCATCTCCATCAAGGAGCCCAGTGGATATCATCGCTCACTAGGTGTACTAATGAGGGACATACGATTGTCTTGATGATCAGTTTTTCCCCGCACAATTCAAGAGAACATAAATAAAGTCGTTATAGCAGCCCTTATCAGGAATCAGCGTTAGACGATATTTATAGAACTTATCCTCATGTGGAAAAACTGGATCATCTCAAACTCGGAATCAAACACGTATGAAATAAATAATGACACATAACACAATCCATATATTTATTTCATTTGGGTCGTGTCCTGTACTATGTTCCAGTAACATATACATATGTAATTAAGTTAGTAACTCATTACTTATGATTTGCAGAACTTAATCATCACTTAACTTGCATACTAGTCTTATCTGATAATTAATGTTCCTCGTTAATTATCAAGACTATGGACAGTTCCGATTTATTATTGTCATTTAAGTATAAATGAACCACAGTGAACCACAATCCAGATCCTCAACCTGAATGAACTGTCAATAATAAATCCAGAAACAAATGATCAAATATCATCAATAACATAAACTAATATAATAATCAACCAACTGATTGGATTCTAGGACATATTTCTAACAAAAATTTCTAGCAGAATATATCCAAACACTAGCTGGTAAATCCAATTGATTTAAGTTTATTTGGTCTCCTAAAATTTTATTGTATTCTTAAAATGAATTTATTAGTACGCCTAATTTTATTTTTGAAGTCACCAGTCTTTTATTTTTTTTGCGCTGGATTTTTATTTACCATTCAATAGAAGTTAATGGCTCATTAGTACTGTAAACATTAACTGAAAAATTAATACAAATTAATAAATATAAAGTTCAATTGTAAGAATTGAACTAGCTATATAAATTCATTTTTTATAACCTCTAATGCTTATATGTATTATGCTCATGTCATGCCTTTTTCACAGAAAGCTTTATGAACAAAATTTATGAAGAAAACATGAAAAAAAAAAAAACTCATACTCGTACATAGGAAGGCTTGTCAAATTTATGCGGGAAAAAAATAGAATCTGAGAAGAGTCCAAAAATTCGGAATGGTAAATTAGATATTTAAAAAAAAAATAATGTTGCTCCAAGTGAAAAACATGTTGCTCAAAACACCTCCCAAGAAATACCTCCATATCAAAAGGAAAAAGAAAAAAGGAATATTCTTTCGGATTTTCAGAAAAGATTTCCAAAAAAAAAAAAAAAAACTTCGTGCTCCCCTATGGTTAAAAGTTGAAACAGAGAACGAGTAGGCAGTGAAAATTGAAAATCCCTTTTCCACGTGGCGTCGAGCAAATAAATATAAACTTATTTACGAAGGATAATATTTTTTTGGGAAATGTTGTCGCAATAATTCAAATTTACCTAAATTAGTCTGCAACATTCAAACTTATGTGCGAAAGTTAATTGATTCTTATAAGATAAACTAAGGCAACATTATGTTGTTCTGACGTGACCTAGTCCATATAATTTTGAGATTATTGGATAGTAGAGAAACAAGTAAATTGCCACTTTGTGAGTCGAATCCCTCACTTCAACAGTCGAATTAGAAATTAAAGGTGTTGAGCTATCATTGCCAAAGAATGTGGGCAGGAGGTGACATTCCTATCTTTTTTTCTTTTTTTTCTTTTTTTTTTTTTGAAGATTACATTCCTATCTATGGATGTTGAAAAAATACAAACAATCCACATAAAAGCTGCAATATTATTTGTTCATTAATGTTTCTGACTTGTAATTCGTATAGCATTACCAAATGTGACATGCTTCATTGCCATGACTTTATTGCTGTTTTATCTTTAAGTTCTTTATTTTGCTTCTACATGTTTAGAAAGAAATCTTGCATGTAAAATTTGTCGGAGACTAGTAGTCTTCCGCGTTGAAGGTGTAAGGTAAAAATAGTTTTTACTTGCAAAGTTTAGCATCTTAAAACTTTTTCTTAGATAGTTAAATTACAGAGCACAATTGCACAAATGACCACAGTTAGAAAATAGAAAGGAGAAATTTACACTTTTTCTTGAGATGCACGACCCAAATTACAATAAAGCCCACAAATACAAACATCCAGCATTCCAGCTTATTAATCCCGGCCCAAAATAGAAGGAAGAAAAGGACCACATGACATAAAAAAACAAGGCCCTTTCTATCATATACAGACCCCCAAACAGATAACACTTTCACAACGAACCCAGAAAAACCGTTAAGATATGCACAAACAGTCAAACACATTCCAGTCCCAGTATGCCGCCTTAAACTCTTTCGACCTGTTCATATGAGTTAGATGCAATAAAAACATCACCATATACCAGTCCGGCAAGTCCACCGCCAATCAAAGGCCCGACCCAATAAACCCAATTGCCGGAGAAGTCGCCGGCAGCAACGGCAGGCCCGAAAGACCGAGCCGGGTTCATAGATCCACCACTGAATGGGCCGGCAGCAAGAATGTTGGCACCGACAATAAAGCCAATTGCAATTGGTGCAATAGTTCCAAGTGAACCCTTCTTTGGGTCGGCTGCAGTTGCATAAACTGTATAGACGAGCGCAAATGTGATTATGATTTCGAACACAACTCCTTGGATCTCGCTCAATTAATAGTAACATTACTGTTCATACGAATTACGATAATAACTGTTAAAAATTCGAAATTTTAAAAATAACGTTGTTGGATCGGCATTCGGATTGCCGAAAATACAAACTGCTTGGATCGGCAATTGAAATGCCGATCCAAGCTTGGATCGGCATTCCAATTGCCGATCCAAACAAACGGGCATTTTTTTATTTCGTGAGCAAATGGGCTGCGCCTCTTTAATGCACACTTTTATTTTATTTGAGCTTCTCTCCATTTCAGCATATACTTCCTCTCTCCATTTCAACTATATGCATTTTTTTATGGTTCAACAAATACTAATTAAGTTTTTCATCTCTTGCATCAGGTGTTGATCAAGGGCTCAAGGTTTCTTTTTTTAATTGACATTTGTTTCAAAGTGATGATCTGTATTAAATAAGCCAAAATTTGCGTGTATATGACTTGTAATTAAAGTATTTGATGTTCAAAATAATATCAAGTATTTTATTTCTCTGTACCAAACTGGCATCAATATTACTTGACCATGTATAGGCAAATAATAATCTAAGATATAAATTAAAATCCGTGGCCGCTTTTTAAAGTTTAAAATGCGGTAAAAAATAGAGTCAATTTTTTTACATTGTTATTTATATAAATTAAAAATAGTTTAAAAATTAAATATATTTGGAAATCTAAGATAGATATATTTAAAAGTCTAAGGTAGTTCATGCCTAATCTATAGAAAAAAAAAAATTATCCCCTCATACGACTTGCAATCTGAGCCCTCTAATTTTCGTTGATCGATCAATTTGAATATATTCTAGAAGTTTATCATTCTTAATTAAAAACCGTGACTGCATTAGCTTTTAATTAAAAATATTTTTTTGGTTAAATATATTAAAAATAGTTGTACCAATCATCTAAGATAGTTCTTTATATATAAAATAGATATAAAATAGATATATTGGAAATATATATTTCTTTATATATTGATAGATTTAGTCATCAAAGTTTATCAAATGGCGGCAAAGCCGCCTCCCCCTAATCTAGTGTAATTTAAGGTGTAGAAGTGACTATTTGTTGGCCAACGTGTAGAGACACGAGAACAAAATTAAGTTCAATTTAAGGAGTCTAGTTATATACAAATTTGGCAAGCTAATCCAACTGGTATCCAAACGCCCTTTGTATCGGCCTTACTAAACCTTGTATAAACATTAGTTTTGACAGGTCTCTTACACTAGTCCATGAACTAGGTGAACTACAACTAGCTAGGAAAACAATAACCAGGTGGTGATTCTTGTTTTTTTGGATGCAGCGAACTAGAATTGTTCATGAACACCTTGTTCATGAGGCATCCCAAACACACCAAAGTGATGAAGAGATGGTAAAAGACAAGCTTCATATTTTCTGTTCCCTCTCCCATCTTTTTTTTTTTTTTTTGGTGAAAACAAACACATTCTATGTAAATGAATAAATTTTTTTTTTTTGGTGAAAACAAACAATTCTATGTAAATGAATAAATTTTTGGATCGAAATCTGAGAAATAATATTATTTTTATGGCTAGTATTCTGTGCACGGAGGCAACATTAAAATTGTTGCATTTTAACTAAAAATTTTCAGATCTGACGGTGTAGATTATGCTGATATGAATTTTTAACTGCGGTCTGGGGGCATCACAAGCAGCTATGAAGTCAATATTAATTTGAATTCTATATCATCCAACTCACCGACGGTCAGATATTCTGGGCAGCTACAATTGCTTGGATCGGCATCCCGGATGCCGATCCAAGCAATTTTTAGGATCGGCATCCGGGATACCGATCCTACACCACCATTTTTAAAATTCCGAATTTTTTATAATTAATCTTGAAATTCGAGTGAATAATAAAACCATATTTAATTTTTTCGGCATAGTAAGTTAATAAAACCATATATAACTAGCTTGGATACCGGTTGGATTAGCTTGCCAAATTTGTATATAACTAGACTCCTTAAATTGAACTTAATTTTGTTCTCGTGTCTCTACACGTTGGCCAACAAATAGTCACTTCTATACACCTTAAATTACATTACTATTTGCCTATACATGGTCAAGTAAAATTGATGCCAGTTTGGCACAGAGTCGGAATGGGGCTAGGCACAAACAATACACATTCCTAATAGAGCATTTCTGACTTATATCACAACTCTAGGGGCCATGTACAGGTACAGATGCTAGTCACTTAACGGGCAGCAAATTTACACCAATGACATTTGCATGTGAACATCAAATACTTTAATTACAAGTCATATACACGCAAATTTTGGCTTATTTAATATAGATCATCACTTTGAAACAAATGTCAATTAAAAAAAGAAATCTTGAACCCTTGATCAACACCTGATGCAAGAGATGAAAAACTTAATTAGTATTTGTTGAACCATAAAAAAATGCATATAGTTGAAATGGAGAGAGGAAGTATATGCTGAAATGGAGAGAAGCTCAAATAAAATAAAAGTGTGCATTAAAGAGGCGCAGCCCATTTGCTCACGAAATAAAAAAATGCTCGTTTGTTTGGATCGGCAATTGGAATGCCGATCCAAGCTTGGATCGGCATTCCAATTACCGATCCAAGCAGTTTGTATTTTCGGCAATCCAAATGCCGATCCAAACAACGTTATTTTTAAAATTTTAAATTTTTAACAGTTATTATCGTAATTTGTGTGAATAGTAACGTTACTATTAATTTTTTCGGCCTGCTGCTACTCCATGAGTTGGCACGGCCTATTTCAATAAATTCAAATTAGTCAAGCATGTGTGAGCTGCTCATATATTTTCTTTCTAAATTGGTAAACATATTTTATGGTGGCAATCTTAATGTAAAAGCGAAACTACTCGACCCACATTGTTTCCTATATATTTTTAAAAACATTTTTCTGTAAGTAAAAATAACAAGGTTTAGTTAATCTACATTGCACTACATAATTACATATCATAGTTGAAGTGCGAATTGCCTTTCATTTTAATAAAAAATAAATGTGTTTTTTATGCTTAATTTTCCACTAAGAAGATGAGTGTAAAATAAGACGCATGTTTTTTTTTTGAAATTTACCTTTCCACCGGTAACAAATTTGAGGAGGAGGCATGCAACAGAGGCACCAAGCAACTGCGCAACCCAGTAGAAGATGCCAGTAAGAATAGTGATGTTACCACTTACCACCAACAGCAAGACCAAAAGTGACAGCAGGATTTGGGTGGCCGCCAGAAATATTTGCTCCTATCGATACCCCAACAAAAAGGGCCAACGCGTGAGCCACTGCTACTGCCACCAAGCCAGCTGGGTCCAGGGCTGCATCTGAAGTTAGCTTTCCTGAAATTCACAGGCCAAGTAACTGTCAGCACTCTTTTTTTTTTCAGTACTTCAAAAAAGTTGTACTTAACTTGGTTGCGTCTTACTTGACATATAATACACATTTACTGGTAGGGTAAACTACTGAAATTGTACGACGTTATTTAGATTTATTTGTCCTAGGAGGTGAATTTGAAAGAGACATATTTACATGCTTGTCAATCGATAATTTTACTGCTTAAATTAGGTGTATTTCTCACCATAAGCAATAGCAGAACCAACTCCTGCGAAAACAAAGAGTAGTGTTGCAATGAACTCGGCCAAGTATGCCTTGATCGACGTGGCACTGAATGAGTCACCAACACTTCCAAAAGCAAGTTTCACCATTTTCTTCTTCCCAACTATTTAGTTGCTTAATTAAGGGGGTTTTCTATAGTTAAAAAAGGAGTTGCGAACTTGCGATTGCCTTCTCTCTCTTCTACTTGGTGTGTGAGATCAAATGAAGTTTCCCTTTATATACATTTCAATTCTGCCCTAGGGTGGGGTCCAGAGAGAAGAGGTTGTAGTTAAATATATGCAACAATTATTTTGGACGGCTTAGGATGACGGGAACAAGGTAATTACATTAATCAGAAATGATTGTGACAATTTTGACATTTATTTTGTACTCACCTTCATTTCGTCAAGTTAATATTTAATTATCTATGAACAATGATTGATGACCGAACAAGAACCACCATCTTTGTTTTATTGGTAGTTATGGATATAAAGAAGTGTAGTTTTATCTTACATAATAACATTATTATAATTATGAAAGACAAAGATATAATTAATAAGTATACTGGAGCATGTCAGTCTGTTTAGGAGTCGTATTATTTAAAGCAATTGTGATTAATTCGTGAGCTGGCGTACTGATCTTATGCTAATTATTTGTGATCTAATAATTAGTGTATTCTCTCATCCAAAAAAAAAAAAAAAAAAAAAAAAAAATGGAGCAGCAAAGCAACAAATTTGTAATAATTCCTTGGATATCAAACCGCCCATTGGAGCTAAGGCCACAAGGAAAATATTAGGAGACGAAGATAGAGCTCTTATGTAGAAAGAAACTTGTTCAGCTTCCCATCATGCTTTCCAATTTGAACTGATCTAGATCTAACTAATAAATCACTTGTCATAACATCAAGGTCCATTGTTCCAAAATGGTAACAGATACAATCACAGTAAGCAAATTTACAACAATTTTCTATACCAAAAAATTGTTACGGTCCATCTTTTTGCCGTCACAGTACCAGAAACAAGCAACAGTTGACCAAGTAATTGATGGAGGCTCTGTTGCAAAGGGCTCGCCTTAGTAATATAATCACCTATTCATCATTCATCAATAGTACCTACTTGTTTTAAAAGGAGTGCGAGAATCCTCGAGCACTCTGAAAGTCGAGCACAAAATTAGTAAATAAAATGCTGCTGCTAGAAGCTTCCATCTAATTAGGTCACTGATCGATTTTTGAACAATTTCAACAAATGCAAATACTATCGAAAAACCTAATCCCACTACAGTATCATTTTAATTGTCTCGAAGACAACAAGAGGAGTTATTTCTCACTGAAGAAAGAGTAGCTATACCAAATTTGGTAGAATCTCAGATAACTAATTGAAGCTGAGGACACTGGCTTCACAGATTTCAGACTACCCATGTTGACCAGACCAATGTACAACAGATCTGTCTCGATGTAAGGAATATTTACTTTTGATTAACTTCAAATATCTACAATTGCTGAACACAAAACAAACCAAGAAAAAGAAAGAGAAAAAAGGGACATGATTGAAAATAGACTTGATTAATAACTACCTTACACTGTATGTAATACAAATCTAAATACTGTAAATTAATCAAGATAAACTTTGACATCAATCCCATTATCAATCAAAGACTGAACAACTGCCCGAATCTTCCCCTCAAACTTGTCCCCATCCCTTGGTGTGTATGTGCACGTGTACACGTCAGCTTCCTTGGCTCTCTCAGCCAGAAACCGGCCAACTGACAAACATGCAGGTATGTCACTTCTCGATTTCAAAACTGCCTTGATGTCTTTGGAATTTGTGCCAGCCACCGCCACCTGTAGATAAATGGAAGGTAGTACAATATTTATGTATATATTCCCTAAAGACGATTCATATACCAAAAGGTCTCTATCAAAAGAGATGCTTTTTCCTTATTAAGATTATACTAAACTGACAAGAGACCCCAAATACAACTATGTGAATGTCGATAAAAAGAATGTTAACATAAAACCCCAAAACATGCAAATAAGGCACAAACGGCAAGTAACTTCAGTAACCAATGTAAAAGGATTTTTTTTATTGAAAACAAACAAACATCTAAGTTATTGTAATAATGAAGGAAATGTTCACCATATAAATTACAATAATAAATTAATAGTAATAATTCATAAAGAAACCTAAATTAGATAAATCACCTGCTTGCATGTGACCCGATGTGTTACTGAGGCTGAGACAAACCGCTTAGAGATGAAGACATCTAAACAGAAGGGTTCCATGTAGGCGTTTGTACGGTTTTTAAAGGACACGTGCTTTTGGGGGTTTTTTGACTTCTTTTCCTTTTTGTAGGTGTATGGCCGGCTGTTATCATCATCTAAGAAGTCCTCTACTCCAAAGAAACTTCTCGAAGGGGAGCTTACAACCTACTTGAAAGAGAAGTGAAACAACTTAATTCCAATGACTACCTTGCAATAATGTCAGAAATGTAAAGTTGCTCTTTACCTTACCATACTATACCTTATCAATTATAATAGGCTCAAAGCAGATGTATCTTGGTTCTCATTCATTTAAAATCTTTGTATTACACTTCTATTTGACTTTTAGAAATCACAATGATTGGAGAACACTAAGGGTCTGCTCCAGAAATAAGATAGTAATGGAATGGAATGGAATAGAAAAGGAGGGGAGAACTAAACTGTAACCCTCAAATTTGGGGTGACAAAATTGGGCCAAAATCTGAATAGAGTTGCACCTCTTTTCCATTCCATCACCTTGGTTTCCATTGAAAATTTGTGTTGTTTCTGATATTTTTATATCAGTTGCATATATAAGGACAAATACAGATGTGCATTTGGTTAAGCTTTAAAAGCAAATAGTCGACAGAAGAAGTCTCTTTGCCAACACATATGATAGTAAGTCAAGGAATGAGGCGACCCTGATATACAGGTACCACCAGTATGGCAGGATGGCCATATCAGCATAACAACCTCTTTTTAGTGTTCTTTTAGGGCCCGTTTGGCATGCATGAGATTTACATTTGCCAAACGAGTTTGAGGTCAATGGGGTTAGTACTTACGTTAGAACTAATATTTACTAACTTTATAGCAAACACTAATCCCAAAAGTACTAACTTTAATCCCTAACCCCACTAACTCCAGATGCCCCCTTAGATATCTTGGTATTTTTAAGCAATTTTTGGAGCAGAAATAGTCTCTCTCTGAGCCTCATCAAAGCAATCAAGGAACAAACAGAAAGTCAAGGAATGCAAAAGAAATCAAAATTTTCAGACCATACATAGTTTTACTTACTGCTTACAAGGAACTAAACTCTACAAACACTTTTACCTGGCCACTGTGGAACCTCCTATTGAGAAGATATATTGCTGAACTACTGAAATCCACCAAACATTTTCTCTTATTACATGCTTCAGTTATAACCTGCTTGAGCATCTTCAATCGAAAGTGGGCCTGGAATGTAAAATCCTTCTGCCCGCCTATCAATGCCTATTCAGAAAGAAACATTTCAATTTCAAAATCAATAAACACATCAACTAAACATTGGGTTGTTTCTCATTCTCATTTAATACTGTAGTCAGACTGGTACACTCTTATCTGAATCATTATACATGGTTTCTACTTTAAGCAGTAAGCAGAGAGAGAAATTAATTCAGCCAAGGCAAGTTGTACAGATGTTATTATTTGTTTAAGATCCTTCATTGATCGAAGCAGTTGCAATCGAAACAGACAGTACATATCAGAAAGCACTACTTTCTAGTGTTTGATTTAAGTTCGTCGAGAAACTTACAGTCGAACAAACGCCGCCTCCTCCTCGACCCCCGGCGCCGCCGCTGAAGTCAGTGGAACTGTTGGTGAGGGTTTTGGTCGGGGTTGGATTCGGTTTCAATCAGGGCCACAGGTCAGAAGTGATGGAATCGGTTCGGTTGATAGGCACCGGCGCTTGACCCCGAGCTCGCCAAGAGGTGTGCTGTAGTCTGTAGCGCCTGGATTAACGGCTGAGATGTTATATCTGATCAGTGATCACACCCACTTCGATCTGGATTCTGAGAATTTTATATCTGCTGATGATGATGTGATCAATTTGATTCGGAATTCGAAATAATAAATTGCCTAAATTACGTGTTATAATTTTACAGATAGTAATTGTAATAATTATAACAAATGTATTTAAAATTTAATATTCAACGTAACATAATTTTTAAAAGTTGTGAAGAAAAACCAAGGAATTGGGCAAGTGTACAACAGTAAAGATATTTTAAATAAGATCTGTTACATGCATTAGGTGCTCAATAGCATGTGTAATGGTCTAATGGATTTACACTACATATCACTTGAAAACAGCTTTTAATCAATTTGTAATTTGTAATATATATACACATATATACACATTGAAAAAGAGCCCTATTCTTTATTACTAAGGAGATAATGAAACCACCAACTTGGAAATATTTACGAATCACCAAAGTCCAAAAAGTGAAAGATTGAGGGTTAAATTACCTACTAAAATATTTTTTAAAAAAATAGAGGGGCTATGCCATTACAGTCTCAAATAAAATATTAATATAAATAAAAAATTGGAGTTAGATGATCATTGTAAAAAGGAATTTGTGCAGACAGTATACGGACACAGTAAAAAGGGACGGACTTGTACAAGTACGATGTATTGAGCTAATATTTCATCATAAAAGAATTTGGATTAGAAATTTGAATTTCCTTTATATCTCAATCGAAGTGTTATTTCTCACTTTTCAAAGATATTTCCATAAAAACGACATCGAAGTCATTATTGATAACTCGAGCTGTCAAAACAAACTATATTCTTGAAATAGGACTTGCCAAGTTAGTGAAATTGAAATAAAAAGACTTTTAAGTTCAAAGATTAATTCGTTTTCACGCCTTTAATTAAGTAAACAAAATGGACAAACAAAATGTTAAAAACGAGAATCAGTTTTTGATCTAGTGACAAAGAATAATACACTTTTAATGAAGTTCGCGGGTTCGAGACTTAGCTGGGAGGTCATTTAATTTTTGAATAAGTCCCATCTTATCTTCAAAAAATATATATATATTAAAAACAAAAGAAAAAAAAAAGAGTTCGGAAATCTGAAATTAATGCCCTAAAGAGTCGAGAGCAATAAAAGCTAGAAGCGTCTACTTCTGCAGCTGCGCACTATCAATTAATGCATCAAACAATGCTGAGCCAAACCCATTAAATGAGGAGTTTAAGTATTCGTCCGTACCAAAGTGACTCTGACAAGCCGACAAAGTATCAAATGCAAATTCAGATTTCCTGAGGTGCATATATACATGCATATGATATGGATATGATATATTGATATGTGGCATGATAACTCATATAAGCCACAACTCACAAGTAAATTTTAGTTTTGTAAATGATTCCTATTGTCTCCTTGTGTGTTGTATATTTTATGTGGTTAACATAATTTACACCTCACTCAAATGTGTCAAAACTCAAAAATGATTGTGAAGGGGTCTAAACAATATGTTTTTTTGAGGGTCGGGTCTAAACAATGTGTTAACAAATGAATGTTAACGGTTACAAATACAAATTCTTGTGGGAAGGGGTGTCAGTACAAAAATAAATGATGCCTCTTTATTTGTACAAGAGAGGATGATCCTCCTGTCAGCTGCATAAGCTAGCCACCATACTACCAGGGAAATTAGTTTCTCAAATCTCAATTCAATTCAAATTCTGACTCACAGTTCTTTTGCCGTTTATTTGATAAACTAAATGCTGACTCTATTTTTGGTGAGTGGTGACTGAGAAAGGATCAGAGAGAACAGAGCTCAGAACTCACTGATGGGAAGTAGAGAGATGCCTATAACTGGTATTAAATATCACCATGAATTCTCCACCGGTACAAGGCCCCACTGACTTCAATTCTCACTGTAAAGCGTGTCAACTGTTGCTTAATCCTCTGTTTCCACCCCTTCTGGCTCTACTAATATCAGACAGGATGCTTTTGCCTTCAGCACAAAATACATTTAATACAAAAAAAGGAAAGCTAAAGCCTCTACAACACTGTAGAAGTCAGAGAGCATCCGATGCTGTTTGCCTTTTCTCTGTTCTATCTCTCTTGTCCTGGTATGGAGAAATAAATGCTCCTCAAGGGAAACTCATTTAGTAAAAGGTGCATGTGAAAGAAGAGTATCAAGCTTTAGAAAGAATGGCTTATAATGAGCATCAGAGGCATCATGGACGATCAAAGAGGTAAGACTTTTTTTTGAATAATTTTGGATAAAGGTACCACCTTTGTGGCATAGCATTTTCATATGAAATAAGTTTGTTTTTCTTCCATTTTCAGTGCCTCAGAAGAGTTTGTTAGTTCTGCTAAGGATGAATCCTTGTTTCATGCAAAGAACGGCAGCAAGAAACGATCTCAGGTCAGGACAAAAAATAAAATTTTCTAACCGATAATATAGTATGCCTTGATTTCTCATGTAAAAGTAAATTTATTTCCTTCCTTTTTGCTAAATAAAATAGACAGCTCCACACTTGTTGGCTCAAAGCAAAATTGAAACTCCACCGAATAGTCATGCCACACTGAAAGATGATGTAAGGATGGAACTACATTGGTATTGTTGTAAAGATTAAATTTTTAAAAAGAAAGGCTGCAGAGAAAATTGGGAGTAACACCAGTAAGTAGGAATTCCAATTCAATCTTATCAAGATTCAATTGTTTCTATAAACCAACCAAAACTCAATTGAGGAAATTTTAAACTCAACCGACACAAGAACCATATAAACCGATGCGATACCTTAGAGCAGCCATGTCTAATACCCCAAAATACTTGTCAAATGGAGCCGAGGGCTTGACATGAAACCCTGCTAACTAAATCATTATGGGCCAACCACGACAGATAAAAAACCTTGGGTTTGAACTGCATCAAGGAAAATCTTTTCATGCCGAGCTTGAGATGACAACTGGAGCTTTGACTGCCTCATCTCCTCGACATGTCCATTTCTCTGCCCAGGTAACAATCCATCAAATACAGAATCCTTTTATTTTTTTTTTTAAAAGGTTCATCATTAACAGAATCACAAGCATATATGAATGTACATTGTGCATCTTTCCTTCCATGTTTCTGGAATGTGGATTTGAGATTGGGATCAGCCAATAGGCCTTCGATTGTATGGAAATCTGCCTCTTATTTATTTTGAAGATCCTTCCTCATCCTTTTTCTTGCTTTGCAGATTAAAGAGTTGATGGATGAAATCGAGATGCTGGAAGAAGAAATTGCAAGCCGTGAGAAACATGTTCTATCACTATATAGAAGCATCTTCGACCAGTGTAATTCGACTGCACCTTCATCAGAACAAGGTTCCAGTATGGCTTCTCCAGCACACAATATCAAAAAAGGGCCAAAGAAGCACCCAACGGTGATTTCAAGCTCATTTTGCACCTCAAAAAAGTCTTATTTCCTTCCTTTTCATGTTTGGGGTGCTTCATCAAAGCAAAAATTTATTTTTAAACCCGAGGTTAGGCGGAAAGGTTCTATTTCGACTGAACCGGACAGCATCCATCTCAGAAGTAACTCGTCTAGTGAGAGCAAGGTACGAGGCATGGTGTCTTGATGGTGTTTTGTTTTTTTTAAATATATAATTTTAACTCTACATTTCATTTTATTTTATTTTGATTTTTTTCCAAGGATGATTGAAATTTTTTCTTCATTAAGGGGTCTCTCTTGCCAGAACCATTAATTAATTGTGGTCTTGATTGTTCTTGTTGGAATAAAAATTTTCAATTCTTTTGTGAACCAGTTGGTCTTTTATTCTTTGTAAGGTATGTGGAATACATGAAAAGGGCAACATATGAAATGGTGCTATCGCCATCATAACATTTGCTGTTATAAACCAGCAACGATCCAATATTTCTGATAATTGTTATAGTACTTAAGAATGTATTTTTTTTTCTTTACTCTTTATTTTTTTTAAAAATTTCTATAACAGGAACATTACCAGGGAAACTACAATATGTGCACTAGTCTGAAAGAGGAACTTAACAAATGTCCAAATAAAATATCAGAAGAAATGGTTAGATACATGGCTACTATATATCGTTTGTTACATTGGACTGATCTTTCAGAGAAGACAGAGAAAGTGTGTGCTCCTTTCTTGTCTAGATCTTCGACAATTGTTCTTCCTAGGAGATCCAATGGACGCAAATATCACTTTTCTTCTGAGAAAATATTTGAAATGTCTTCAGTTTGGTCAGAAAAATATCAGAATTCAGATGCATCTTCTGCTGTTACTTATTACAGGTACTCATCTGAGCTAAACTTTTCCGTCATATTTTCTTGCCATTCTTTTGTGCTTATTTTGTAGTTGGTTGCAAATCTGGGATCATAAATAGGTTAATCCATGCCAATTGATAATTGTTATAGCAACTACAAGTAAGTTTTTTTAATGGAGAACTTAATTTGGTTAACTTGGAATTTGGTTGAAGAATCATAAGCATTGGTAAATACCCATGAAAATTACACTCCGTAGGAATTTAAAATTCTACTTTCATTACAAATTTTTTTTTGCAGTCACTAAAATAGATTACTTCTTCTGAATAGGTTGTTAGTGCAGCGGCTTGAGAGAGTCAATCTGGATGGAATTGACCAAAATGCCAATCGAGCTTTTTGGTTAAATATCTACAATTCACTTGTTATGCATGTAATATATTTTTACTAGCTCGATAGTCCACAGTTTTCTTTGATATTTGCTTTCGCATCACAGTTTCTAATATATGGTGCATCTAATCCATGGTCCGTAGGCATATCTAGCATATGGTGCTCCAAGCAGTTTAATAAGAAGGATGCTACTGATTCACAAGGTAAATAGATTATAAGATTTTTTGTGTTGCCTCGACAATAAACTAACAAGGATTGCAGTATAGAATTTAAGCATATGTGTAAACCAATTAATCTCAGTTTCCATTAGTTAATGTTACTAAAAATCTTACAAATTAATAATAAAATAAAGAAATGACCAGTTAAAAAAAATAAATTTTATATAAGTGGAGACCAAGTATATCTACAGCAAGGTCTGCACTGGCTAGAACAATACAGTTCATACAATAAAGGATCTACTAGGTACAATACAGGTATCTATAAACCTTTAAATATTTGAATTGAGAAATTTATTCCAGTAATCACATTTCATTGAAGAAAATTTTGAAATTAATTATGACCATTCGATAGAACAAGGGCAATATCAGCAAAATAATATAATCTGATACACTTTTTTTATAACAATCTTATAAATATAATTAGAAAAGAAAAGTACCATCATAGATGTACAATTACAATCATACCCTCAGTAAAATACTTTTATTAATCAATAATGACTGTCTATAATTTTTTCAGTGTAAAAGAGATACCTTTTAATTAATCCAACAGACACTCGTCTTATTGGTACTCGAATTCTTATATGTTGCGATCTGTACCATAATCTAAGAAGTAATTTTAGTTAAACTTATAACTGGCATGTAAGATGATTGGCTATCTATGTTGGGATGTTTCAGTTTTCTTTGTCAGTATATTAGTTGGTCACTGTAACGTATATTCCCCTCCTCATGTATTTCACAGGCTGCATACAACATAGGAGGTCACATTGTGACAGCAAGTTACATAGAGCATTACATACTGCGCTGCCACACTCTACATACTGGCCGAGTATGATCTCAATATATTCCCTGAATTTCTTAAGCTATCTATTTTTGCAAAATTTTGGAGATCCTTTTTCTCATTTCCTTCTTGAAGCACTGAAAGATACTGCTGACTGGTTCAAGATGTGATTATTTCATTAATGCACGAAATATTTACCAGTTTTGTAATTAAGCCCTCTATGGTACTGGTTAACATGTCTCAGCGAATTTTAGGTTCACTTAACACACCTTTTGAGATCTTAACCTTAAGTTTCAGTTATCCTTTCACTTTGCCTCAATTTTCTCAATATTATATAAGCAAGCAGAAGTCAAGGCAAGTCGGTGCTAGTACCATACAAAATTCTGAAACCTAAAATTTCAATGTACTATAACTTCAGTGCATTTGTAGAATATTACTGTCTTTTTAATCATAACTCTATTCAGCAGTGGATTGAAACTATATTCATAACTGCAACGAGAAAGAAAAATATAGATGAGAAGGACTCAAATAAATCCTGTTACGCCCTTCCTGAGTGTGAACCACTTGTTCTCTTTGCCATGTGCACTGGTTCTTCTTCAGACCCAATGGTAATAAACAATTCCAGTCTTGATTTCAAGTTCTACTCAAATTGTCATGAATTTTTTGCTTACTATATGCTCTATATACCAGACATTAATTTGAACATCTTATCTTCATTTAATCAAAGAAAGTCTTGCTATCAGGCTTTTAATTCACAAGTTCATTTCTTTGTTTATTTCAGATTTATCTTATTTAACTATTTCTTTTTTCCTCATTGCAGCTTAGAGTGTACACTCCCAAGAACCTTTCAGATGAACTGAAAAAGGCTAGAAAAGAGTATCTTCAAGCAAATGTAGTAATTAAAAAATCAAGAAGGGTACTTCTGCCAAAAGTTGTAGAAAGATATGCAAAGGAAGCCTCTCTTAGCTATGATGATCTCCTTAAATTGGTCTGTAGCAGCTTAGATGGTAAATACCCTGATTTTGTGCAAAATTGCAAGGACTTGACTAGAAAGAAAGCATCACAGATCATTGAGTGGTTACCACACAATGCTAAGTTCCACTATGTTTTTGCAAAGGATTTGATTCAAAAACCGTCGGTTCGGTAATTTCATGTAAAAGCAAGAATGGTCTGATATTTTCCGACAAAAAAGGGAGTTATAAGTTCTAACGTGTTTGCATATTTTCTGTGTTGATATTTTCTCGAGAGTTCTTGTGTCATGCTTGTATGCCCTCCTGCTAATTAAAATTCTATGTAGAAACAGGTCCTCGTCGCAAGTCAATTATTATAGCAATTGCTAAAATAGGCATGGCGATAGACTTTTAGCTCTGGTCAGGTTGATTTATTTTTTATTTTATTTATTTTCTGGGAACCTTACATTCCGTACACTGATAATAAAAATACCCGCGTCTCGCAGCAGCCAAAATTTCTTATTAAAAGTATTTAATCGAGCAAATGTTTTGTGGTTCTCCAAAAATAGGTAGGAGATTTTCAGCTTGAAAAAAAAACAATCTCAAAACTTAATTCTTTTTGTGCGTAATAATTTTAATGTTTATATTAAAATGTATATTTGTAAGAAACTTTTTTTTTGTTTTCGACCACCAAAGATTTTATTATTTCCTGTTTAGATACAATTAATCTTATTGAGAAGACTTATAGGCGACAACATCAACAGCTAGAGAATCCATTTTCTTTCAAAAAAAAAAAAGTAAGGCCTTTTGCCCTTTTACAACTTTATTAGACAAAAATACGTTTCTAACCATTTAGCTAGCGTCTAAATATTTTATTGGTAAACTTTCTGACATACGAATACGGTGATTTGTAGGTCGTATTTCAGCATTTTCTTGAAATTAAAAAGAAACGCCGACTAAAATCGGAAGAAAGGATTGCATGAGAGAGAAGCCGGAATTCTGCGGCTGCCTTCTCACTTGACTGTCTTGAGACTTGAGAGAGAGTAAAATAAAATCGGAATTACTTCACATCATCCCAGTGCCTCCATCTCTCTCGCCTTTAACTTCTCTCACGCGATGAATGTTCAGTCCAGTAACTATATACGTTCAATTTATTAAATATATGTGTCCAGTTTAGTAAGTAACTAAGTATATATATTCAGTTTGGTACCTATATATGTTCAGTTTAGTACTTATATATGTTCAGTTTATTAAGTCTAAATGTTCAATTTAGTACCCGTATATGTTCAGTTTATTAAGTCTAAGTATTAATTTTCAGTTTTTTAAAATTATTACGCACAACAATGCATGAAAAAATTAGAAGAGGTCATGAACCGGTCCGGTTCAACTCAAAATTTTTCTGTCCCTAGCGTCTCTCTCCTTTCTCTAAAAAATTTTTCAGTTTTGAAAGTATAAATGTTCAGTTTGTTAAGTATACATGCGCAGTTTATTAAGTATAAATGTTCAGTTTATTGTGTGTAATAAACGAGTCAGAGGAGATGGATATGCTAAAATCAGTTTATTAGTTTACATGTTTGGTCTGGAGTGACTTTTTATTTTTGGAGGTGGGGTGATACATGATTGTACTTATCACTCCCGATATAAAATTGATTGCATGTGCCCCTCAACCTCAAGCGTTACATGGGTATAAAGAAACTTTTCGTAAAAATCCGGAAAATTGCTCAGGGCACATCTCTTAACCATTCTGTCATCCACTCCGATTTTTTCCAAAAATGACCAAAATATCCTCTCCTCTACCCTCTTGTTTTCTCATACTATTTCTATCGAATAAGGATATTTTGGTCATTTTTAGAAAATTTTGGAGTGAATTAGTTACTGGACGTGCCTTGAGCAATTTCCAAAATTGTGGGATCCTTTTTCTTGTCCTGCTCCGCTCTCATTTGAAAATTTCCACTTCCTGACGCTGTTATCTTTCGACTACTCATCATAAACTAATGTCCGTTGACAAAATTGTCCTTTTAAATTATATTGACTAAACAAACCTTTGAAATTTAAGCAAAAAATGGTGATTTATGCAAAACCTTTGAAATTATATTAACTAATGTCCGTTGACAAAATTGTCCTTTTAAATTATATATTGACTAAACAAACCTTTGAAATTTAAGCAAAAAATGGTGATTTATGCAAAATAAAAACTCATCATTAATCGCTGTCTCGCTTAATAAGAACATAAAATGTAGATTTATAATTGTTCAACCCCATTTTGCAATGCCAAAACCACACATGAAATGAATAATCCCATGGATAATAAATGCAAGGAAATTGATAAAATCATGGAAAATTACCCAAAAATCCAGTGAAGTATGAGGAAAATTATGGGGCTTTCAGAATGCCCAAAAGAAGCCACATAACTCCTATTATATGCAAAGAAGCCCCTAATTTTGGAGAAAATAAATAAAATAGGTGGAGGGGTACTTGCAGAAAATTCTTGGCACCATTAGATTGTCCATAATTTTGTGGACATGCATACGAAATTTCATGCGAAAACTCCATTGGAAAAGTCTTCAAACAATTTATTTCCATACAGCAGCCAATGAAAAAAATAGAATTAAGAGGTGAAATGGACACGTCCATTCGATTGATTTTCCAGTAGATCGGAAATGGAGAAGGAGTTTTGAACGTTCAAAAAATTCTCCCTTCGTACAAACAAAGAAGATGGCTGCACCCTTTTTACATACACCAGAGTTTGAGAAATGGAGGGAGTATGCGCGGCTCATAAAGAACAGGTGCACGCGAAGAAGGAAAAGGGAAATATCGCTGGATGAGTAGAATTTCGACCCCCTTCGCTGAAAACAAACGGATGCACGTGGAGCGCGTAGCACGCATGAAGACACAAGTCTCTAAACCCACAAGGCGGGAACGAGGCTCACCATGTGCCAAGAGTAATCAGGAAGAGAAAAGAAAGAATAGAAGAGCGTGTAACTGAATTCAGTTGAAGAACGAAAACCGTCGGGCTTGAGCTAAAAAGGCACGACATCTGGACAGAGGTCGCCTATAAATAGGAGGCCAAGAGAGGAACCTAAGAGAGGACAGTTCCACCATTCTGGAGTAGCTTCACCTACTTCTCAGATCCAAAACACACACACACACACACTTAGAAATAGCTAGACATTTTCACAAATACTTGATAGGATAGAGAAGGAGATAGGAAGAAAGGCAATTCAACGTGTAATCAAGGAAAGAAAAAGGTAAAGTAGGAGGAGATAGGTCAGGTAAGGCGACGATTGTGTCAAATTTGATGTGTAAACTTCTGATTTTGAACGAAATTCATGTATTCTTTGTTGATTCTAGTTTGCGATTCCAATTCTTGATCTCATCTCCCTCGATTTCTTTTGGAAAAGCTTGATTGAGTCGATTCTCCTAGCTGTTTGGTTCTCATCTTGAGATTTGAGAGTTTAATCCGTGGATTCCATGGATTAGATAATCGGAAATTGAGATGAGGAACGATCTTGTTTCTTTCGCTAATCATCGGTTATTCTCAATTAAATCTCGAGTTCTGATCCGAAAGCTCAGGTTAAGGTTTCCTTAGCTTGGGTTATCAGTGATGTGTAATTAAAAGTATAACTTGCAAAGAATTGATCTTTCTTGGGCCAATTGATGTCGATCTCAGTTCTTGTTCTCGGGTTTGCTTTTTTGATTCGGTTGTTTAAGTTGCAGATTCTGCAATTTAGGCAATTAGTAATTAAATTGAGTCATCTCTAACTAGGATTTGCATAATTCCTCTCGAAATCTGATCTCTCTTGTTTAAAGAATGGTTGAATTTAGATAAAACGAAATAATAACATTTAAATATTGTTTTCTTTCATTAATTCTATATCTGTTTCTCTTTTAGAGCTCTTTCGATGGTATAACTGAAAGTTTGGGTTATGGATTCCATAGCCTAGATATTGTATGATGTAGAATAAGTAGTTTACTGTGTGTAATTTGAATTTCTTTTCCCTACTTCAAACTCTCTCTCTTTGACCAGTTCTCTGTGCATTTCTCAAATTCGGCTTGGGCTGAGGTTTCCTCAGTTTCAGGCTTGAGAAGTATGGCTTAACTTGAGGATTTGCTCAAGTTAGGTGCATGTTGTGGTTTAAACCGAGGTTTCCTCGGTTTAGATCAAGATTCTCTGATTCGAGTTGTCATTAACTCATTTCACAGAGTCTCCTAAATGTACTTCACATTTAGGCAACATGCTGCCCAAATTCTATCATTTCATAGGCCAATTACAGTAATAATAAGTGCAGGGGCCTTAGAGAATAAGATATATCAAAGTTAATATTTAGTGAGTAAATAAAGTTTGATAGCTGCTTTCAATGAGAATCAGTAAAAGATGAGGGAAGTTCTAGCAAAGTACTGCGGTTAAATATTGCAAAGCTGAAATGTCATTAAGATTAGTCTTTGTTGCACTTTCTGTTAAATTCTGGACTGAAATGCTTAGTTGTTATTCTCATAAGAATGTCAGCGCAAGAACCTCATAGCTCAGGCTGCTACAGCAATGTGACCAAATCCTTAGAAAGTGTGCGGTTATGATAAATTGTAATATCAAGGTCTTGCTGGACCTTGATGGAAATGTTCCTTGCATCTGATTTCTATTTTGTGAAATTATAACTAATATTGGAATTGCAATTAACTATGTGGCGTAAAAAAATTATCAACCTTGTCTTCAAACTTAGCATAGCACGTGGAGTACAAGAGATTGTTAACAGTTAGTTTCAAGGTCTTCTGTTTATTACTTCACTGATTACTCCTTGGTTGATTTTCTTTCCTGCCTTTTTGTTTCTTTAAATTGAATGAGTTTACTTTGCCCATGAGTATAATGAACGTTTATGCAAAGAATGCTGTGATGTTTGGTCAACGCATTGATAATTAGTTGGGTATAATACTTGTACAAGTAATATCTCATTTATTCGACCTGTGCAAATATCTTCATAAATAGTCAGTAGAAATGTGCTATGCTAATTGTCCAACCATAGTAAGTCACCTCTGGCACCATGTATCCGATTACCTGAAATACCAAAAGGGAATAGCATGTGCAGTCGTTCCCAAGGTGACTTTATAAACTAGGTGTTGAATAATAGAATTGATGATAGTTAGTATGCAAATGAGTAAAGGCTAAGGTAGATAAGAGAGTATAACCCCCGTGAAGCTAATCCAAAAACCAACTAACAGATATCGGTACCAAACTCCTTGTTGACCGTACCAATGCTTGGCCTCCTCATCAAATTAGCCCGACGCAAGCCCAATTGGATATACTCTCCTTCTCTCCTCTCCACCGTGAATTTAACGAAGCCAGCCCCATCAAGCTTGGTCTCGGCGATCGCCGGAAAACGAGAATTTAAGAATGCGGGGACCTAATTGAATAAAACTTGACTGCAAATAAATGGAGTCGACGCGACGAAAGTGGAGAACGCCATCATCTTCCTCTCAGTCTCACGATGCCATAGGTTCTATCCACGTTAGCTGCGTCGGCCAGAATCAATGGCGGATCTAAACCCGCTTCGTCGGGACCACCAACGAAGAAACAAAATCCGTCTTCTTCAATCAAGTTTCAGCGCCTCTTCCTGTTTGATCCTCTGTGGCTAGTGGGTCACCAAAGCTAGTCTGATATTCGCTACATAGAACCCGGCTTCAAGTAAAGGATAAATAAAGAGAAAGTAAAAGCCCCATAGCAATTCAGGCCCAATAAAAACGCAGCCCAACTGAATAATTCTAAGAGCAGCCCTTGATGCCTCTTCTACTGTGCTAGCTGCCACCTCAGCAATACCAAGTGATGACGTGGACCAGTCAGAAAACGCTACATTAAACAGAAACTTTGAAAAATCATTAAAAATAGTAAACAACCCAGAAAAATTTAAATAAAATATCCATAAAATTCTAAAAATCCAAATAAGCCAAATTCACTGATACTTTGATATGAAATTATGTCAAAATAGCGGCCTTTTATATTTTTGAAGTATTTTCGCTATAAAAATGAATTTTATAAATCCTAGAAACATAATAAAGTCGTCTAACATTCTCTTTAACAAAATTTTCAAAAACTGAAGCTAGTTATTCTCGAAATATAAAAGATATTCAAAGCAATATTTTTCAAAGATAAATATTTTTAAATATAAATATTTTTAAAACTATAAAGAAATTAAGAGAATAAAGTCTACTAAATGTCTTCTAATGAAATTTGTAAAACCAAAACCTAAATACTTTCAAATAACAAATGATTTCATAACTGATATTTTCAAACGCCAACTATCTTCAAGTATAAGTATTTTCCAAACTGTCAAAATGAATTTCTGAAACTCAAAAGTACGAAAAGGCCAAAGTGAATAAAAGCCATAAAATCACCAATATCCAAAGAGAAATGTCAGGAAATTAAAAATTAAAACACGAAACCCAAAGATAAAGCCGAAACCTCTTCATTTGAGGAAAAGTCCCTCGCTGGAGTTGAGATCAACCTCAGATGACTTGAAATTGAATTCTTATTAAATAATCTCCCGTTTGAAGAGTTCAATTTTATTCTCAAAAGAAGCCCCTGAAGGGCCCGAGAACCAACTCTTATTAAGAAGGCCGCCCAAGAGGTCCCTAGGATTGTAAAAGAACAAACTCTCCTTTAAGAAGGTCGCTGAAGGACCCCGAGGGTTGTAAAAGAACCAATTCTTGTTAAGAAGACCGCTGAAAAGTCCCTAGAATTGTATCCTTTCGTTCTCGCAAGAAGCCGCTAACGGGCCTGAGAACCAACTCTTATTAAGAAGGCCGCCTAAGAGGCCCCTAGGGTTGTAAAAGAACCAACTTTCACAAGAAGGCCGTCCAAGAGGCCCCGAAGGTTGTAAAACTCCTTTCATTCCTACAAGAAGGCCAGCCGTTGCCCCAGGAATCAATTCTCACAAGAAGGCCAGCCGTTGCCCCGAGAGCTATCCGATAACTTTAATCGATCTTAAATAACCTTAAACAACTCTAAACAACTTCAAGACGACTCCAGATGAAGAAGCTCCTCCTTTCAAGCAAATACCAAAACTGACTCTTCTTCTAGAACCTTTAGAATTCTAGAAGTTTCTTAATTGAGTCCCGTCAATTAGGTCTGGTACAATCAATTAAGTCACTTTAAGAGACAATTCTTCCTAGTCCATTACGTATTTTCTTTAGACCCCTTAATCAGAGGTTCCCGTAGGTAACTACGGGGTAATTAACAATAGGGGCTTGCGCCTATTGGAAAGAAAGGACCCGCAAAATTAATAAACCCTCGTAAGAAGCGACTCTTGTTCTGGTTCTCTTGTTGTCAAGAGATACTCGGCACAAAGATCGAACCTTAAGGAGGGTGAATCTAAGGCTTATTCTAATTTCTCGAGAAAACCCTTTTCATTCTTCGAGGGATGACGAAAAAGTCCACACAGATTCTCTGGCACGCCCGGTGGGACCTCTTTCTCCTCTCATCTTTGGGGTTAAACGTAAAGGCTAGAAAAATTGTTTCTTAAAGTTAAAAGAACATCTCTAACATTAACATTGAGGTTGTGTCATTGTAGGTTGAGATGGCGCCTACCACCGTTGACATGAGCAAACCAGAAGGGGTAATCAATATCGGAGGAGTGCCGATCTGCTATCAGCATGACTTTATGATTGGCGCTATGCCGTACGGATTCTCTTATGTACCCATAGTTCAAGTTAAGGACGGGACTTACCAGTTGGCTCGGGTAGTTGAGGAAGAGCCGCAGCAAGAGTGCCAGTGCTCGTTCCACAGGTTGTTGAGATGCCTATCGAGACCAGGGATAAGGAGGAGGAATGGTCGCTTTTCCCTCAGGAACAAGTCCTCCCAAATCCATCCACCAGGACGCGCTCCTCTTACCGCCGTCCCAAAAATATTGTGAGGAAAACATATGTGCCTGTCTCCTGCGGCACAAGGACCTTCAAGAAGGTTCAAAGGGCCTACAAGAATGAGCTGGAGATAAAACCCAACTTACCTGTCAGCAACCCATTTTCCTCACTACGTCTAGTGCGGAAGAACTCTCCCACAGCCGTACTAAAAACAATGGAGGAATTCCCTCCTGAATTTCAGGTCCAATTCCGGGGCCGGAATCCCCAAACTAGACGATCGGTGAAGGAAAGACTCACATTTCCTCGGACACCGGTTCATGAAAGGTTGGGACCAAACAGACAAAAGAGGCAATTAACCCCGGTACACGAGAGACTAGGGCAAAAAATGGTAAGAGGTTCCGAGAAAGCTTGGGTCCCCAAAGAATGGCGTAGGAAAGAGTCCGCAGCGCATGTCTATGTCAACATGGTTCGAATTGATGAAGTGCACGAGATGCACGCGTTTGTGAACATGATAAGCGATGAAGATATTCCTCTTAATAAGAGGGATAGTAAGGGTAAACGAGGTCTTGCATCCGCAAGTCACGACGGTCCTCATGAAGGGATAGAGGATGAAGAAGAGCCTCTTGAAAATGGCCAAGAGGATACTCGTAACAAGGATCGATGGGGCGAAGGTGAAAACGCCCGATTGATGAGTATCCTAGAGAGAAACGAGATAAAAATGTCTCAAATGATGGGCGAAAGGGAGAAAGAAAAGGAAATGGTCAAAAGGATGTACAAGTTTTTAGAGAAGAAAAACTTGCTTGAGGAGTTAGATAAAGAATATCCCTCTTCATCAGATGAAGATGATAGACCCAAAGAAAGATTGCTCAAAGAAAAGAAAAATAAAAATAAAAGTAGATATGAGATCTCTGATGAAGAAGAAGAAAGAAATAAAAAGAGAATCATTAGGGAAAGGAGGAGCAAAAGTAAGTATGGTTCTTCAGACGAAGAAGAGGTGAAAATTAAAAGGCGACCTTCTAAGGAAAAGAAAAACAAATATAGATATGAGTCTTCAGAAGACGAAGGAGAAAGAGTGTACAAGCGGCATCCTAAAGAAAAGAGAAATAAAAGGTACGGATCAGACGAGGAAGAGACCTGTTATACAAGGCCTCGAACTGGGGCAGGAAGGCGAGAGCCGACAAAACAAATCATTCAGGATATGATTAACTTGCAGCTCCAAGCATCGGGAGCGGGACGATTGGTGAATCTCCGCAAGAGGTGTGGAAGGCCATACCCAAGGGAATATGAGCAAATTCCTTACCCAAATGGGTACCAAGTTCCAAAATTTAACTTGTTCGATGGGACGGGAAGGGAAAGTATTACGCCCGACCAACATCTCGTCCAATTTAAGAATGCTTGTGCCAATACCGCCCATGATGAAGCTCTTTTGTTGAAGCAATTCTCCCAGAGTCTCACTGGGGCAGCCTTTGAGTGGTATTCTTCTCTAGAAAATGATTCCGTTGAGACATGGGATGAAATGGAGGATCTCTTTCGTGCGAAATTTGCAATGGTAACTCAAAGGCTTACCATGGCTGATGTGGCATGTGAAAAGCCAAGGTCGGGTGAAGCACCTCTTGATTACATCAACCGATGGAGAAACATGAATATAAGGTGCACTCACCAGATGCCAGAAAGAGAGGCGGTGGAGTTCTTAATCAGGAACCTCGATGATTGGATACGCCGACCTCTATCAGGAAGTGACATTTACACATATGAAGATCTAGTCACGAGAGTTGCAAGAGTTGTGCACATTGGGCCGCCTAAAGAAACATCGAATAATAGAAGCGAGCCTAGAAATAGAGTGCAGACGCCTATTAAGGTGGCGGGAGCCAATGAGACTTCGACAAGTCAGGGCGGCAATCAAAGGAACAGCCGCAACAATGGCAACAATAACAGCAGTAATAACAATGGAAATGGTCGCCCGGCCACCCTTGCTGAACGATTAAGTAGACCCTACTCGTTTAAGAAGGAGAAGACAGGGGCACTCCTCAAGCAACTCCTAGAGGGAAAGGCCGTAGAACTACCCGTGTGCAAAAGACTGGAAGAACAGCACAAAACAAATGATCCGACATACTGTGCCTTCTATCGAGTTCTAGGCCATCCCACGGGCGATTGTTATGTGTTCAAGAACATAGCAGAAAAGATGATTAAACAGGGGGACTTGATCTTGCCTGAAAGTTTCAAACAGGTACCCGCTCCACATGCTCAAACAAACGTGGTGGCGCACAGAGGCAATCCAAGGCGCAACGCAGAATGTAATGTTATCGTAATAGTGGAGGAAGAAGAGTGTAATGTACAAAAAGTGTTGAAAATATGTGAAAAGAAAAATGAAAATAAAGGAAAAGAAAAGGAAAAAGAAAGTGAAAAAGAAAAAGGAAATGAAAAAGAAAAAGAAAAAGAAAAAGAAAAAGAAATGATTGTAAAGAAAGAGAAAATAAATAAAGAAAGTGAAGATTTCACTAACCACTATTATGATGACACTGAAGATGAGAATGAAACGCCATATGGAGGCCTCTTCGCCAAGAATATGTTTAACGAAAAGGAGTGCCACGTGAATTTGCGTTCAGGTACCAATATCCCTGAAAGGCAAGCGCCCAAAGAGAATGAAAGAATGAAAGGAAAGAATAAAACTCAAGAAGCAGAAGATGAATCGGGGCCAAGTCAAAAGGTGAAAGAAACAAGAGGAGATTACAACATTCTGGCTCATCTAAGGCGCACGCCAGCACTCATAAGCGTATTCGAAGCGCTAATGATGTCTAAAGAGTTAAGAGAAACAATGATGGAAGCTCTTCAAGATCCCGAAAGATTCCAAGTATATTTAGCTGAGAAACACATGACTGAGGCCCTTTATATAGAACCTCGAGGTCAGATTACTTTTACAAGCGAGGACTTAATGATGGGAACAGCCTACCATAACAAGCCTCTATACATTACAGGCAAGACTAATGGAAGTCAATTGAGTAGAATGTTAGTGGACCCAGGGTCATCCATTAACATTCTACCCCTCCAGTCATTGAATCAACTTGCTTTAGGAGGGAGGCGGCTCTCTGATGAGAATGTTTTCATACATGGGTTTAACCAAAATTCAGAACGAGCCTTGGGAGCTATCACACTTCCTATGCAATTTGGAGAGTTAGAAACTCTAGTGAAATTCTATGTGATCGACACAGACACTTCTTACAGAGCCCTATTAGGAAGGCCTTGGCTTCACGAGAATGGTCTCGTACCTTCAACACTTCACCAATGTGTGAAATACCTACAGGATGGTGAGCAAAAGGTGATCAAAGGCGATGCTCAGCACTATGGGGTACATGAGATAGAATTGGAAGAAATAGATCGATTCTACGCTCCAGCATCACAAAGGAGCACCTCCCCGATCCATAGGTTAAGGGCTGTTGGTCAAGAAGAATTTAGTGAGAAACCGAGGTTGAAAGAAAGACCGAGAACCTCATGTGTGGTAAAAACTCCCATTTATATTAGGTCCTCAGATGAAGAAGATGAGAAAGAGAGCCAAAGAGAGAGATTATGCATAAGAAGCAATTCCGAAGATGAATTTCAAAGGCCGAGGGACATAATTCATGTGTACGATACTGATCTAGATGAAGAGTTCTATGGTGGAGAAGATTCCATGGTTATTGAGCAAGTTCCCATAGGATATTACAAGGAACTTATGCCAAGAGAAGTGTACCAAATTAAAGAAATGGAGACCTTCTATGTCCCACCAAAAATGGAGAAAGTGAAAGGAAGATCAGTGTTCCACAAAAGAATTCTATTCTATAAGGCTGAAAATGTAGACCCATCTGGCAACCCTCCTGATTCAAATGATTGGGGAAGATGGTTGAAGGAAAGTGAAGAAGAATACGAGAGAATAGAGGTGATGGGCTACTATAATCGGGGATTGATAAATCTGTTCCAAAGGGCTAAGTGTTTAGAGCCGATCTCAAAACAAAGGGCCAAGACTTTTCAAGACCTATGGAATGGAAAGTCTCGGCGAATTGTGGGTCTAGATGGAAAAATAAGGAACACCAAAGTGTTAGGAAGTGCACAATTTTTAATTTTATAGTTAATTCCCTTTAATTAACCACAAACAATTATGCACAAAAGGGATCTAGTGCTTAAGCATTCACACAAAGAGAAAGGAATCGGGATTTGTACCTCTTCTAGTATCGCAACTAGAAGGCGATTCCTATGCGTATGAGGCGATGGCGTGCTAGCTCCGCCCTTCCTTCTTCTCCTTTCGGCCTCGAGTCCACCAAGAGCTTAATCACGGCCTTAAGAATCGTGCTAGCGACTCAAAGGCCAAGGCTAAACCCTTTCTCCTTCGCGCAATCGATTACTTTAATCAATGGTGGAATATATAGGCTCAACACATGAGCAATTGGGGAAGAGAGGGTGGTGGTGGCCGGCCAAATAGGGGAGGAGAGATGGAGGTGGCGGCTAGGTTAGAGGAGAGAGAATCAGGTTGGTTTGAGCCTCCAAGAGGGGTCTTATATAGAGCTCAAACCCTAGACCATAGTTCCATCTATTTACACAATTGCCACCCCACCTACCACCATGTCTAGGCCGGCCTCATTATGGGCTTTGATGGGCCACATAAACTCACCATTTGGGTCCCTAATTACATTAATTATAGGCCTCTTCAATTGCTCTTTAATTGGACTTTCGGTTTACATTTAAACGGCGGCCCAATTAATTAATATAACTATATTATATTAAAATGTGTTGAACCAAAATAATTATTAACTAATTAATAATTATATAGGGTTTAGAAAATACATTAATTTATTTCTATATGACCTATTTGACTCAATTAACTATAACGGTTCGCAACGGTATATAATTAATTAATCAACTTATCATATTTTCGTAATACACATTATTACGAATAAATAAATAATGCACCGTGTGATTATAACTCTATTTGTGTGACCCTTTGAGGATTTATGCTACGTTGGCCATGGAATTAAATCGCTATTTAATTCTAATAATCATAAGCGGTATCTAGCAACACGTTATGACTCCCAATTCGCATAAATAGTGTACAGCTACAATATCTCAATCCTGCATAAGAAATAATAGTATTTCCTTGTCCGATTCTTATGTCACATGATATCATCGTATAATCCAAGATAGGAATGTGTCACTCTTGCAGATTATACGTTTCTTGATCTAGAGACGACTGTATCAGTTGCTAGCAAACAGTCCATCTCCATCAAGGGGCCCAAACTGATATCATCGCTCACTAAGTTAATTAATGAGGGACATACGGTTTTCTTGATGAACAACTTTTCCCCGCACAATTCAAGAGAACATAAATAAAGTCCGTATAGCAGCCCTTATCAGGAATCAACGGTAGACGATATTTATTGAACCTATCCTCATGTGGAAAAGCTGAACCATCTCAAACTTAGAATCAAACTCAAATGAAATAAATAATAACACATAACACAATCCATATATTTATTTCACTGGGTCGCGTCCTGTACTATGTTCTATAACATATACATATGCAATTAAGTTGGCAACTCCTTACCTATGATCTGTAGAACTTAATCATCACTTAACTTGCATACTAATCTTATCCGATAATTAATATTCCTTGTTAATTATCAAGATTACGGACCTTTTAGATTTATTATTGTCATTTAATTATAAATGAACTACAGAGATCCACAATTCAGATCCTCAACCTGAATGATCTGTCAATTAATAAATCAAGGAATAAATGATAAAATATCATCAATGACATAAACCATAGAAGTAGCCATTTAATAATTGGCTCCTAGGACATAACTCTAACAATCTCCCACTTGGCCTAGAGTCAATCAACAGCGACTTCTAGCCAGTGCATAGTACTCAATGTAATATCCAAAATATACATGTCTCATACTAAAGCCTCAAAAGATAAAAGATACAACTCAAAGCCACTCAGGCATACGCCTAATCCCCATGGATGCAACGTGCAACTCATGTGCGGCTCGAGACAGAGGCTTTGTCAGAGGGTCCGCTGTGTTCGCGGCACCGTCCACCTTCTTGACCTTGATCCACCCGTCATTCACAAACTGACGGATGAGATGGAATCGTCGTAGAATGTGCTTGGTCTTTTGGTGAGACCTAGGCTCCTTGGACTGAGCTATGGCTCCTGTGTTGTCGCAGTAGAGATCCACTGGACCTGAGATGCTTGGAACCACCTCCAGCTCGGTCAAGAATTCCTTGATCCAAACGCCTTATTTCGCTGCTTCACCCGCCGCTAAGTATTCTGCTTCGGTGACGGAATCGGCCGTGGTATCCTGTTTGGAACTCTTCCAACTCACGGCCCCACCATTGAGCAGATATACGAAGCCGGACTGTGACTTCGCATCATCTCGATCGGTTTGGAAACTAGCATCGGTGTAACCACTTACAACGAGCTCTTGGTCTCCACCATACACGAGGATGCTATCCTTTGTTCTCTTGAGATACTTGAGGATATTCTTGACTGCGGTCCAGTGTGGCATACCAGGGTTAGCTTGGTATCGACTAGTCACACTAATCGGATGCGCCACATCGGGGCGAGTGCATAGCATGGCATACATGATCGAACCGACCACAGATGGATACTTGAACTGATTCATGTACTTTCTATCTGCATCAGTCGTTGGACATTGAGTCTTGCTCAAGAATATGCCATGTGACATAGGCAAGTAACCCTTCTTGGAACTAGCCATGTTGTGTTTTTCCAACACTTTGTCAATATATGCATCTTGGCTCAAGCCTAACAACCTTCTTGATCTATCTCGATAGATCTTGATTCCTAGGATGTAGGCGGCTTCGCCCAAGTCTTTCATTGAGAACACCTTCTTCAATGAATCCTTGACTGCATTCAATTCGGAGATATCATTCCCAATCAAGAGTATATCATCAACATATATGACAAGAAATACAACCACGCTCCCACTAATCCTCTTGTAAACACAAGGTTCCTTCTCACTTTGAATGAAGTTCAACTTCTTGACCTCTTCATCAAAGCGCTTGTTCCAACTCCTTGATGCTTGCTTCAATCCATAAATGGATCTTTGAAGCTTGCACACCTTGTTAGCATTCTTTGGATCCACAAAACACTCGGGTTGTGTCATATACACATCCTCTTCCAAGTTGCCATTTAGGAAGGCAGTTTTGACATCCATTTGCCATATCTCATAGTCGTAGAATGCGGCAATTGCTAACAAGATCCGAATTGACTTGAACATGACGACTGGCGAGAAGGTTTCTTCATAGTCAATACCATGAACTTGCTTGTAACCTTTCGCAACTAGTCGTGCTTTGTAAATGGTCAAGTTGCCATCCATGTCGACCTTTCTCTTAAAGATCCATTTGTTCTCAACGGATTTTACTCCGTCGGGAAGGTCAACTAAGGTCCATACCTTGTTCTCATACATGGATTGCATTTCGGATTCCATGGCTTTGAGCCATTCCTTTGAGTCGGATTTTTCCTTCATGTCCTTTATGGTCAAGGGTTCGTAATTCGCAATGACGAGAACGTCGTGTAAACCTAAGTATCTTATAGGTGGACGACTTGGCCTTGCCGATCTTCGTAGGGTAGATGCTTGAGGTTCTTGAACTTGTTCCACAACGGTTTGCGGACTTAGTTCTTGAACTTCAAGTGTGGGTGCAACTTCAACATCATCGACTCGCGATATGTTTGAGTCTTCAATTGAGGGAGCTTGCTCTTGAACCTCTTCTTCCACAACAACTTGTGGAATGGGTTCGGCTACCACCTCATTTGGCACCACATTGGGAACAACTAGATTTCCTACTTGAGGCATCTCTTGTTGTTGCGGTTCTTGAATTTCTTCAATCACCACGTTGCTCCCACTACTTCTTCTTGTGAGAAACTCCTTCTCCAAGAACTCCGCATGTCGTGCAACAACTATCTTGTTCTCGACACGGTTGTAGAAGTAGTAACCCTTTGTTTCCTTAGGGTATCCCACGAAATAACATTTGTCCGATTTGGGTCCAAGCTTATCGCTCATTAGCCTTTTTACATAAGCTTCACAACCCCAAATCTTGAGAAAAAGCATGCTTGGTTTCCTACCAAACCAAAGCTCATAAGGCGTCTTCTCAACGGACTTTGACGGAACACGGTTTAAAGTAAAAGCTGCGGTTTCTAATGCAAAACCCCAAAACGATTTAGGCAAGTCGGTTTGGCTCATCATCGATCGAACTATGTCTAGCAAAGTTCGATTCCTCCTCTCGGATACACCATTCCATTGTGGTGTTCCCGGTGGAGTGAGTTGTGGAACGATTCCACACTCCTTTAGATAATCACCAAATTCGTGGCTCAAGTACTCTCCACCTCGATCGGAACGCAAGACTTTGATCTTTCGATTGAGTTGGTTCTCAACTTCATTCTTGAACTCCTTGAACTTTTCAAAGGATTCGGACTTGTGCCGCATCAAGTAGATATACCCGTATCTACTATGATCATCGGTGAAAGTGATGAAGTATGAATAACCTCCTCGTGCACAAATGCTCATAGGTCCACACACATCGGTATGTATGAGATCTAACAAGTCATTTGTCCTAATCCCTTTATTAGGAAAAGGCGCTTTGGTCATCTTTCCAATCAAACATGATTCGCATGTGTCAATTGGCTCGAAAGCGAATTGATCTAAGAGACCAACGGTTTGCAATCTCTTAATGCGTTTCTCGTTGATATGACCTAAGCGGCAATGCCACATTAGAGTCGTACTTTCATGTGAAATCTTACGCTTCCTACTGTCACGTTCAACACTCAAAACATGTTCGCTAGAATCAAGCACATAAAGACCATTCAATAAATGCGCAACACCATAACAAACATCATCAAGCAACAAAGTACAACTTTTGTTCTTTATTACAACACCAAATCCATCCAAGTCTAAACAAGAAATAGAGATAATGTTCCGAGTGATACAAGGAACTACATAGACATCTTTGAGTTCCAAAATGAAACCAGAGGGCAAAGTTACATCCACATTCCCAACGGCCATAGCGGAGACGCACGTGCCGTTACCGACGCGGAGTTGTACTTCGCCTTTCTCGAGCCGCCTCCTACTCTTTAGTGCCTGCACATTTCGACAAATGTGAGCACAAGAACCGGTGTCAAAAATCCAGTCTGTGTTAGAGGTAGCGAGAAGGGTTTCAATGACAAATATACCTGAGGTAGAAGGCTGGACGGTTCCCGCCTTCTTGTCAGCGAGGTACTTGGGGCAGTTCCTCTTCCAATGGCCCGTCTTGCTACAGTAATAGCATACGGTCTCGGAAGTGGCCGGGTTCTTCTTTCTCTTGGAACCCTCGGGAGCTCCCTTGGCCGGACCTTGGGGCGTCACCGGGCCTTTGCCCTTTCTAGTTCGGCGGGTCTTTCTTTTCTTGCTCTTCTTGCTCTTGTCACTCACCGCAAGAACATCTTTGGGGCCCTTCTCTTTCTTGAGACTCTCCTCCGTCTCGACAAGCATGTTTTGGAGATCATCCATGCTCTTGTCCATGCCATTCATCCGGTAGTTCACAACAAAACCGGTGAAGCTATGAGGGAGAGAGTTGAGAATGAAGTCTTGAATCGCCCCTGACGGGAAGGGCGTATCAAGCCTTTCAAGCTGCCGAAACAACCCCGCCATCTTCATGACGTGTGGCCCGACTTCATGACCCTCCGCCAATCGAGTATTGGCGACGGCCTTGATGAGACGAGCCCTTTCGGTGCGGGCCTTGGTTTGGAACATGTTCGAGAGACGAGAGATAATTTCAAACACTCCTAGACCACTATCCATGAACTCCTTTTGGAGTTCCGACTCCATGACAGCGACAATCAAGACGGACATCTCCATGTCGTCTGTGACGTGCTTGTCATGTTCGTCCTGATCCGCTTTAGGGGCATCCGACTTGGGAGCTGCGGGGACGGGAGTGGTCAAGAGGTACTCCTTCTTTTCAAACCTAAGGACAAGCCTAAGGTTCCGGTGCCAATCCAGAAAGTTGGCACCGTTGAAGGCGAGCTTTTCTTTCTCTAAAAGAGAACGTAGCGAAAAAGACGAGGAAGACATCTACAACAATTTTCAAATTAAAGGTCAATTAGTTTATGTTTTGTTTTAATTTCCAATAAAGTAAAACTTTCACTACTTTAATATAAGTCCCTAAAAGTAATGAATTTCCAAGACCCCCACTTTCGTTGAGATGATGCCGGCGTCGGCACAACATCAAAGCAACTAATAATGAGGTAGGTTCTCCTTAACCAATCATACAACTTTATGACTCTTGGTTCGCGTCGCGAACTTCACTCCAATGTCCAATCCGATTAGGGTCCATTGTTAAGTAACTCCTCTCTATTTGCTCCTTGCAAATCCGATTTACACCCCGACTACCTATGGTGGACCACGATGTCCGCGTCGGCGGAATGCATCAATGGCCGAACATAAGGCGTGAAGGGGATAGAGAGAAGGAGAGTGATTTGGCTCAATCGTTTGGGACAAACAATTATGTGACTCTTGTTTGGTGGTCGTGTAAACATACACCCATACCTATCCTATGACATTCATAGCATTCACAAACATTCACATAATAAGCATCTCAAGCATTGTTGTGGGTTTGTATGGCTCCCGCTTGCATTAGTTTTCGCCGCATCTCTATGTAGCAAAACTAATCTAACCTTTGTCCCTCCCACTAAATTCTATATGGATCTAAATCCTATATAAAATAAAGGAACAAAATTACATGTGTAAATTTCTATTCCCATCCTAACCTTAGGGGCATGCAAGCCTCTCAAGTTACACAAAAATTAATCAAAATTAATTAATGGCACCAAAGGCCTTATTACACACAATCACACATGCATTCAATTTACAAACCACAAGGCATTGAGTCATGAGCCATACTAAACCCACATCCTCCTACAAAACAAAGTTAGCACAAGTCTATCCACTAGTGTAATTTGTTTATAATTAATGACTTTCAAGTGTCTTTGCGTATTATTTGCCATTCGCAATTTCCGTGTATAAATGCTCAAATTTCAAACAACCAAACTTGTTTAAATTCCTTTTCGAAAACTTTTCAATCATCAAAAACTGAAAGGAGATCGCACAAGGAGTATCCTAATTACTTTTTCAACTAGTTTGAATAATTAGATAAATAATACTTTGATAAAAAAAGTATCTAATGGGACACGACAAAATCCACAGTTTTCGGTCTCCAAAAATTATGAAATAATTTATATAAGCTCCTTGTCTAGATTGTAAATACCAGTCAAAATTTCAGGAAGAGATCATATACCATCTGAGAGAATCAAAAAAGACAAATCTGAAACAAGTGCGCGAACGCACCGTTTTGAGATATTCTGTTTTTCTTCTCAACCATCCGGTCTGAAAGATCACCTTCCATCCAGTTTTTATACATACAATATACATAGAAAAACTTATTTAATCTATTGGCTAACTATTCATGAAAAGAAAACCACTAAGTTCTGTTTAAGAAATTCAAGTTACAAGCTTAACAATCGACTAGACCTGTACAGGAACAGACTATCGACCGAAAAGGTTTGACCTGGTTGAGGTACCAAACTTCCATGAACAATTATGAAATTAATTTTCCTGGAATCCTAACTTAAAATTAAACAACTCTATTCAAACAATTTTCCAGAAAGAGTTCTCAGTTGGTACAGTTTATTAGAACAATCAGTTTGCTCAATAAACCAGATCTGACGAGATCTTTCTTTTCATACTTGAAAAACCACGAATTAATCTGAACCATGCAACATTCTATACATGTCCAGAAAGTGTTTCAAGTCCTCTTTAAATCTAGCCAAAGAACACTGGTACTTATATTCAAAATATAAATCTTTTAAGCCATTCAAACAGAACAGTGCAAGCAGAAACTGGTTCTGCGCACCGTTGCCATTTTATTCACAGTAAATCCATACAATTTCAGAAAAATGTGAATCCAACGCCAAAAGAACCACAATCCACAGATCTACAATTTTCTAGTTGACAGAAAAAATTTCCAGAGAACATTTCATAGCGAAAAACGCATAACAACACAGAAATTGCTGTTTCCAGACAGCAAGCAATAGCATCAACTCTACTAATCCATTAATTAACTAATTTCTCTTAATTAAGTGTCAAAATAACTTAAGCACAACCTGGCTCTGATACCACTGTTAGGAAGTGCACAATTTTTAATTTTATAGTTAATTCCCTTTAATTAACCACAAACAATTATGCACAAAAGGGATCTAGTGCTTAAGCATTCACACAAAGAGAAAGGAATCGGGATTTGTACCTCTTCTAGTATCGCAACTAGAAGGCGATTCCTATGCGTAGGAGGCGATGGCGTGCTAGCTCCGCCCTTCCTTCTTCTCCTTTCGGCCTCGAGTCCACCAAGAGCTTAATCACGGCCTTAAGAATCGTGCTAGCGACTCAAAGGCCAAGGCTAAACCCTTTCTCCTTCGCGCAATCGATTACTTTAATCAATGGTGGAATATATAGGCTCAATACATGAGAAATTGGGGAAGAGAGGGTGGTGGTGGCCGGCCAAATAGGGGAGGAGAGATGGAGGTGGCGGCTAGGTTAGAGGAGAGAGAATCAGGTTGGTTTGAGCCTCCAAGAGGGGTCTTATATAGAGCTCAAACCCTAGACCATAGTTCCATCTATTTACACAATTGTCACCCCACCTACCACCATGTCTAGGCCGGCCTCATTATGGGCTTTGATGGGCCACATAAACTCACCATTTGGGTCCCTAATTACATTAATTATAGGCCTCTTCAATTGCTCTTTAATTGGACTTTCGGTTTACATTTAAACGGCGGCCCAAGTAATTAATATAACTATATTATATTAAAATGTGTTGAACCAAAATAATTATTAACTAATTAATAATTATATAGGGTTTAGAAAATACATTAATTTATTTCTATATGACCTATTTGACTCAATTAACTATAACGGTTCGCAACGGTATATAATTAATTAATCAACTTATCATATTTTCGTAATACACATTATTACGAATAAATAAATAATGCACCGTGTGATTATAACTCTATTTGTGTGACCCTTTGAGGATTTATGCTACGTTGGCCATGGAATTAAATCGCTATTTAATTCTAATAATCATAAGCGGTATCTAGCAACACGTTATGACTCCCAATTCGCATAAATAGTGTACAGCTACAATATCTCAATCCTGCATAAGAAATAATAGTATTTCCTTGTCCGATTCTTATGTCACATGATATCATCGTATAATCCAAGATAGGAATGTGTCACTCTTGCAGATTATACGTTTCTTGATCTAGAGACGACTGTATCAGTTGCTAGCAAACAGTCCATCTCCATCAAGGGGCCCAAACTGATATCATCGCTCACTAAGTTAATTAATGAGGGACATACGGTTTTCTTGATGAACAACTTTTTCCCGCACAATTCAAGAGAACATAAATAAAGTCCGTATAGCAGCCCTTATCAGGAATCAACGGTAGACGATATTTATTGAACCTATCCTCATGTGGAAAAGCTGAACCATCTCAAACTTAGAATCAAACTCAAATGAAATAAATAATGACACATAACACAATCCATATATTTATTTCACTGGGTCGCGTCCTGTACTATGTTCTATAACATATACATATGCAATTAAGTTGGCAACTCCTTACCTATGATCTGTAGAACTTAATCATCACTTAACTTGCATACTAATCTTATCCGATAATTAATATTCCTTGTTAATTATCAAGATTACGGACCTTTTAGATTTATTATTGTCATTTAATTATAAATGAACTACAGAGATCCACAATTCAGATCCTCAACCTGAATGATCTGTCAATTAATAAATCAAGGAATAAATGATAAAATATCATCAATGACATAAACCATAGAAGTAGCCATTTAATAATTGGCTCCTAGGACATAACTCTAACACAAAGGTCTAGGCTTCCAAAAGCCACAAGGAGAGGCGTTATTTGTGGAATGCCACATGGTAGGAATAACACCCATTGGACAAGATACGGAAAAAGGAGAATTCATACAGGAAGCGAGAAATGCTCCTCGTGAGTTAGAAGATGGGGGGCAAAACACAATTGATGAACTCTTGAAAATAAATTTGGACACAGAAGAGGATCCACGCCCAACGTTTATCAGTGCATCACTCCCTCCTGAAAAACAAGAACGGTTAAAGCATCTTTTGATGGAGTATAAAGATTGCTTCGCATGGGACTATACAGAAATGCCCGGGCTCGACCCTGCAGTAGCTTCTCATAAACTCAAAATAGATCCTAACGTCAAACCAGTGAAACAAGCTCCAAGGCGAATGCGAATTGAACTTGAAGAAAAAGTTATTGAAGAGGTGAAAAAGCTGATAGACGCGGGATTTATCCGAGAAGAAGAAAATCCTGTTTGGGTAGCAAGCATCGTTCCAGTAAAGAAGAAAAATGGACAAGTCAGACTCTGTGTGGATTTTAGAGATCTGAATAAAGCATGCCCAAAGGATGATTTTCCTTTACCCGTGACCGAACTGATAATAGATTACACCTCTTCCTATGTGGTATATTCTCTTATGGATGGAGCATCAGGTTACAACCAAATAGCGATGGATGAGAAAGACCAACGCCATACCTCCTTCCGTACTCCGATAGGCGTATTTTGCTACAAAGTGATGCCTTTTGGATTAAAGAATGCAGGGGCGACATATCAAAGAGCCATGACCAAAATCTTTGACGACCTGATCCACAAGATAGTTGAATGCTATGTGGATGATTTGGTGGTTAAGGCCCGATCTATTGATGAACATCTGGAGTATTTAAGGGTGGTATTCGAGAGACTGAGAAAGTATTCATTGAAGATGAATCCTTTGAAGTGTGCCTTTATGGTATTCTCTGGAAAATTTCTAGGATTCGTGGTAAGGCACAGGGGCATTGAGATAGATCCCGTAAAAATCAAGGCAATTAGAGAAATGCCTCCTCCAAGAACCCTCAAACAACTTCGCTCTTTGCAAGGACAATTGGCTTATGTGAGAAGATTCATTGCTAACCTCTCAGGAAGGATTAAACCATTTATCCATCTTACCAAGAAAGATGTACCGTTCAAGTGGGATGCAAAGTGTCAAAGGGCTTTTGAGGACATCAAGGAATACCTCCTCAAACCACCTGTCCTCGCGGCACCCGTTCAAGGAAAGCCTTTGATCCTCTACACCACGGCCTTGGATGGATCTTTAGGAGCTCTCTTGGCTCAAGAAAACGGAGAAGGCAAAGAAAATGCATTGTACTACTTGAGCCGCATGCTGGTCGGGGCCGAGCAATCCTATAGTCCCATCGAAAAGCATTGCCTAGCTTTGATTTTTGCCACAAAAAAGTTGAGGCACTACATGTTGTCTCATAAGATTACGTTGATATCCAAAGTGGACCCATTAAAATACCTGATGACCAGACCAATGTTGGCGGGAAGGCTAGCAAGGTGGGCCATAGCTTTAATGGAATTCGACATATCCTACGCACCTCAAAAAGCAGTTAAGGGGCAAGCGATGGCCGATTTCCTAGCCGCACACCCGGTTCCTGATGATTCTCCACTAAATTATGAGTTTCCTGATGAACAAAGCTTGTGCGTGGGTGAAGAAGAACCCGGATGGACCATGTTTTTCGACGGGTCATCAGCAATAGAGCCAGCCAAGAGACCTAATTTACCTCGAATTCGAGCAGGAGTTGGTTTGGTCTTTGTTACTCCACAAGGAGGAATTCTCCGTCACTCCATAGCACTGACTGAACCATGCACAAACAACGAGGCCGAATTTGAAGCATTAATTGCCGGGTTAGAATTGGCAGTTAATATGGATATAAAAGAGATGAAAGTGTGCGGTGATTCCCAATTAATCTTAAGTCAGATTGAGGGAGTATTTGAGGTTAAGAAGCCTGAATTGGTAAAGTACCATGAAAGAGCTCAAGAGTTGATTGCCAAGTTCTCAAAAATCACGTTCGAGAAGGTGTCAAGAGCTTCTAATGGCATGGCGGACGCCTTAGCCCGAGTTGCAACTCAATTGAGTAAACCAGATGGAGAAGAAATACAAATCACCATAAGAAATCGACGATCCTTGGCCCCTTACCTCTTAGAGATTGAGAAAGAGACAAATGCTCACCTCTTTGTGGATATAGAAGAATGGGATACGGAGATGGATTTGCTAATGGATCCTGATGAGGTGATGGAAATAGAGGTAGGCGAAGTGGAAGATTGGAGAAAATCTTTCGTGGATTATTTCAAATACCAAATTCTCCCCACTGAAAAGGCAGAAAGAGAACAATTGAAGAGAAGGATTCTTCGATATGTATTTGTGAATGATACCTTGTATAAGAGGTCATATGATCAATTGTGGTTGAGATGTGTGTCTCAAAGAGAATCTCAAAAGATCATGAAGGAAGTTCATTCAGGATTTTGCGGGGCTCATCAGTCTGGTCCGAAAATGAGACTCCATATCAAAAGAATGGGGTATTATTGGCCTACCATGATCGCGGACTGTGAAAAACAAGCAAAGAAATGTCATATGTGTCAAGTTCACGGTGACTTCATACATCAACATCCTAGCCCCTTGCATCCAACGGTAGCCGCTTGGCCATTCGACATGTGGGGCATGGACATAATCGGGCCTATTGATCCGCCATCCTCAAAGGGGCATAGATTCATCTTGGCGATTACTGATTATTTCTCCAAATGGGCCGAAGCAGTGCCTTTGAAAGAAGTAAAGAGTAAAAATGTCATCCGATTCCTGAAGAACAATGTGTTGTATCGCTTTGGTACCCCACGAGAGATAATATCAGATAACGGGACATCATTTAAAAGTGGAGAAATTAATACATTCGCTCATCATCACAAGATTAAATGGAGGTATTCCTCCATTTACAATCCGAGAGCTAATGGCCTGGCCGAAGCTTTCAACAAGGTGTTAATTAAGTTGCTAAGAAAAACTGTAGGAGACAACCACAGAAATTGGGATGAGAAACTTCAAGAGGCACTTTGGGCATATCGCACAACTTACAAAACCCCAACTCAAGCAACTCCTTATTCCTTGGCGTTTGGATCCGAAGCAGTATTACCATTGGAAATCGAATTGCCCTCACTAAGAGTAGCTGTGCACGCCGGTCTACCCATGGATAAAAGGGCTCGTTTAAGACTAGACGAGTTGGATGCTATGGATGAGAAAAGATTAACGGCCCAACAGAGCTTGGAGTTATACAGAGCCCAAATGACCAAGGCCTATGATAAAATGGTGAGGCCTCGCACTTTTCGAGAGGGAGAATTGGTGTTGGTATTGAGGAGACCCATCGTTGGTCGTCATCACGGTCCAAAATTCGCTCCAAACTGGGAAGGACCATACTGTTAGAGATATGTCCTAGAAGCCAATCAGTTGGTGGATATTATATTAGTTTATGTTATTGATGATGCTTGATCATTTGTTCCTAGAGTTTATTGTTGACAGATCATTCAGGTTGAGGATCTGAATTGTAGATCTCTGTGGATCATTCGTCAGAATGACAATAATATCTCTAAAGAGTCCATAATCTTGATAATTAACAAGGAACATTAATTATCATACAAGATTAGTATGCAAGTTAAGTGATGATTAAGTTCTACAAATCATGGGTAAGGAGTTACCGACTTAATTGCATATGTATATGTTACTGGAACATAGTACATGACATGACCCAATGAAATAAATATATGGATTGTGTTATGTGTCATTATTTATTTCATACGTGTTTGATTCCGAGTTTGAGATGGTTCAGTTTTTCCACATGAGGATAGGTTCTATAAATATCGTCTAACGCTGATTCCTGATAAGGGCTGCTATACGGACTTTATTTATGTTCTCTTGAATTGTGCGGGGAGAAACTGGTCATCAAGACAACCGTATGTCCCTCATTAGTTCACCTAGTGAGTGATGATATCTACTGGGCCCCTTGATGGAGTTGGATCGTATGCGCGCAACTAGGCGATCAACTCTAGATCAAGAAACGTATAATCTGCAAGAATGACACATTCCTATCTTGGATTATACAAGGATATCATGTGACATAGGAATCAAAACAATAAGATACTTTTTCTTATGCAGGATTGAAGTACTGTATTGATACAGTATTTATTTATGCGAATTGGGAATCATAACGTGTTGCTAGATACCGCTTATGATTAATGGAAATAAATGGTGATTTATTTTCCATGGCCAACATAGCATAAATCCTCAAAGGGTCACACAAATAGGACTTTAACCATACGTGCATTATTTGTTTATTTGCAGTAGCGAGTACTGCGAATATATGATAAGTTGATTAATTAATTATATACCGTTATGAACCGTTATAATTAATTAACTCAAATGGATCATATAGAAATAATATAATGCATATGCTAATTCCAAATTAATTATTAATATGTTAATAATTAAGTTAGTTCAATGCATATTTATTATACTGAGCTAATTGGCCTTTTAGTTAATCAGTTAACTGAAAGTCCGATATGAGACGAATTAAAGGAGTGATTTAATGGGCCATTATATCATGTGGCCTGGCCCACATGAGGGCTGAAAATTTCAGCCATGATAGGGGCAATTTCGTCCAGGAGAAAATAGGAAGAGAGAAATCTAATTATAGAAACGTTCTATATATATATATTGATTGTTTCTTTGGGAACAAGTCAAGGAAAAACCCTAATTTCCTCTCTCCTCTCTCTTGGCCGCACTGTTCACTATTCACGGTTACTGTTCATAGTGGAGAAAATCGGTTTCTCCATTTTCTAACCTCTTAATTCCATCTCTAGTTCATGCGTTGAGCGATTCTCCTTCCAGTTAAATAGTTAATCGTACGAAGGAAATCAAAAGGGAATTAGCTATCGTCTCGGACAAGCTAGCACTTGTCTTGAGACTTTGGTTAATCTTTTAGGTGGACTCGAGGCAACCGGAGGCAGTCAAGAGGGTGACGAGCACGCCATCGACTCCAAGAGATTGGATTCGAGCCTTCCGAATACGATTTCGGAAGAGGTAACCTCCTACGCTTCTCCTTTTATATGTTGAATGACTTGAATAACTAGATCCGTTTTTCGTGCGTGTTAATTACTTGTTAAATGTTAATAAAAATTAAAATTGCACATGGACTTGAGTTCCTAACAGTGGTATCAGAGCGCTGGTCGTTATTCATGTTTTTAACATTTTAAATCGAGAAATTAGTAATTAACAAAGTTAATTAGTGATGTGTGTGCTTGCTGTTCTGGAAAAAGCTGTTTTTCTGTATTGTTGTTTGTTTTTCGTAATGTAAATTTCTCTGGAATTTTTTCTCTCTTACTGAAGGTTGTAGATCTTTGAGTCATGGTTCTTTTGGCGCTGGTTTCACTATTTTATAAGTAGTTATGAATTTTTAGTGAATTAAACGGTAACGGTGTACAGATCTGCCGTTCTGCTGCACAGTTCTGTTTGTATGGCAAAAAGGACGTATTTTTGAAAAATATCTATCTGTAATCTTTGGCTAGGGTTAATCTAGACTTGATACTATTTCTGGATATGTGTAATTTGTTACCTGTTTCGGATTTTATATGGATGTTCAAGTATGGAAAGAATCGAAGTCGTCAGATCTGTTTTTCTGAACAAGCTCGTTGTTTTGAAAAACTAAATTTATTGAAGGACTTTTATAGAAAAGTGTTTGAATAGAGTTGTTCAACTTCGAATTAGAATTCTGTGAAAATTAGTTTCATAATTTTTCTTTAAGGTTTGATGCTTCAACTAGGCCAAATGGTTTCAGTCGTCAGTCTGTTTCAGAACAGGGCTTCTTGTTTGTTTGCCGTTTAACTCGATGATTTTGAATAGACCTTAGTATTTTTCTTTTTATGGAATGATAACCTAGTATGTAAAGTATTTTTCTAGGTAAATTTTTTGCTTGAAAAATATCAAGGGGGTGATCACACAGACCGAAAGATTGAAGCCAAAACAGAATTTTCTCTAACGGCGCTTCGCGCGCTGTCTGGGATTTTGTCTTTTTTGTTTCTCCCTGATGGTAGCTGATCTCTCCTTGAAATTTTTATTGGTAGTGACACTCATTGTAAGGAGCTCTCTGGATTTATTTCGGAATTTTTGGTGACCGAAAAATATCGGATTTTATCGGGTCCCAAATTGCTTATTTTAATTAGTTAAAATATATTCTAATTAATCAAATTAGTTGAAATGTTAATTAGAACGCTCCTTAAATACCCTCCTTTCTGTTTTTTATTTGTTGATTAAATTTCAAAGGTTTAAACAAGTCGTTGTAATGTTAAACCTATTTGCATTTGGAAAAACGAGCGACAAGCATACACAAAGATTCTAATTAATGAAGTTAATTAAAAACTAGTGGAACATGTATATTGTATATGTGCTAACTCGTTTTTATAGGAGGATCGTGGGTTTAGTATGGCTCAAGATTCCAATGCCTTGTGGTTTGTAAATGAATGCATGTGTGAATGTGTGTAATGCGGCCTTTTGTGCCATTAATTAATTTTGATTAATTTTAATGTAACTTGTGAGGCTTGCATGCCCCTAAGGCCTAGGAGGGAATTAGGATTTTTTCACATGTATTTATTTCCATTAATTATAGGATATAATCATTATAATTAGTGGAAGGGCTTGAATTAGATTAGTCTTGCTACATGGAGATGCAGCGAAGATTAATATGCAAGTGATATCATCATTATTTATCGGTATTTGGACCTTACTTGGCACTCAAAAGACATTCAAACCATTAAATTACTCAATGAATTGCTATGTTTTTCCAAGGATTTGGTTTTGCCGTCGTCTTTTCTCTTATTTTCAGATTTCTTGATGATTTCTGGTGGATTCTCGAATTTTAGATGGATTTTGACACTCGACATATGCTAGATGACTCATTCCTAGCACTTGGAGACATTGTTCAAGTCATCGTTCGGACCGAATGACTCATGCTTGGATCGAAGATGGCTTTGCTTGGACCAAATGCTCAAATGTTGCATAAAATGGAGGACTTAGGAGAAGAAAATGACCAAATGGCATCAATGGCATTGAAGACCTCATCCTAAGCTTTTCAACAGTTTTTGAATCGCCTCAATCGGAGTCCGGATGAAAGAATTATGGCCGAAATACTAACGGAGACCAAAATCTGAATATCACGCTTACAGTTCGGTCCGAATGAACAGTGTTCGGTCCGAACGGCACTGTAGCAACTCTCTGCTGGATTTCCTCTCTTCTGTTCGGTCCGAACAGAACTTTGTTCGGTCCGAACAGAGCACCGACAGAGCTTAAATGGCAAGTTTTTATGCGGGGAAATTGGTTATTTTGGCAAGTTTTCTTTCCTTGATGCTCCAATTACCTTTCTATGTCCGTGGAGATCAGTATAAATTCATTCCTAGGCCAGAAAAAAGGGAGGAAGCCTCCACACCTCTAATTCTACCTTCCATTGCTCAAATCCACTTTCCATAGCCTCCATCCACCATTATTCATCAAGGCAACCTATTCTTGAGGCGACGGCAGCAAGGAGAAGTTGTGACACGCCCCTGCAGCACTCCATCGCCTTTGAAGATTGAAGATCAAGCATAGAAAGACAATTCGGTTTATTCTTCCTATGTTTTTATCTCTAATTACCATGGGCTTGTATCTTGTGATTTGTACTCTTGTTTTCGTGTGTTTTGATACTATGTTAGGCTAAGTTTATGTAGTCTTAGGAGTAGGGAAGTAACTTAGGTTTGGATGTTGTGATTTGACTTGATATGATATGATATGTTTTGTTGATTTGTTTTGTTGAGAATTATATTAATTGCTTGTTTAAATTGCTTGGTTAGATCTAATTAACTTCTAGATGAATGGCCACATTTAGTTAAGTTCTAAAGTTAGGATAATCAAGATAATTTAGATAAAGTATTTGGGATAAATTGTAGATCCGAAAGGGGAGATTAGTTGACACCAAAAGTGTAACTTTTAGACCAGTCCAAAAGACCTCTAAATATCCTCACGAACCCCAACAAACAAGTTTAAGTTGATTGAATTCTATACCAAAAGTTGTGAACCAATCGAGTTAATTAGGTTAGGTTGTGATTGAACCAGTGTCTAGTCCAACAAGCGAAAGCTGAGGTTTAGAATATCTAGGTTTGACCAACAAACCCTAGCACAAAGCATATAGTATCATAAAGAGTCAAAACTACACACTTATACCTTCTGTTCGGACCGAACAGATCCCTGTTCGGACCGAACAGAGTGGTATACGCTTGAAAAACATCGTTCGATGCACGAAAGTGATAAGTTCTATGTTCTAGAGTCCAAACCAAGGTGAAACCTGAACCCTAAGACGCTTTTTATATTGTTAAAACCCCCAAAACTCTACTTTCCCTATTTAGATATTATTTAGATTATTTTAATTGACAAAACAACCAAAAAACATCTACTTTATTGCACCTTTAGGATTTATAACTCAAAACTCCATAAAAATATTCTCGTCTAGCTTTTGAAAAAGGATAAGTCCGGTATTCAATTGTACCGTCCCTTGGGTTCGACCCTAAAGCTTAACTCCAAACGACTAGTGAGGTTAGCTCTAGGTTTACAAATTTATTTGATATCCTAGGTCCTAAAGCCTTCATCAGCAAGCTGGAGCCATACAAACCCACAACAATGGTTGTGCCTTGAGATGCTTATTATGTGATTGTTTGCATACTATGAAATATCATAAGATAGGTATGGGTGTATGCTGACACGACCACCAAACAAAGTCGCATAATGATTGTCCCAATTAATTTGATTAAGTCGACCGCCCTCCTTCTCTCTATCCCCTTCACGTCGCTTGCCCTCTCATGGCGCGGTCCGCCCAAGCGGACGTCATGGTTGTCATGCGAAAGTCGGGGTACAAATAAATGGATTTGTTAGGAGCAAATAGAGAGATGTTGCTTATCGATGGACCCAACTAGAGTTTGGACATCGGGGCGAAGTTTGTAAATATATAAATATTCACAAACCAAGAGTCATATGGTTGATATGATTGGTTGGAGAACCTACCTTGTCTAGTTAAGTAGGGTGACGTGCCATAGCAGGCTTTACTTGATGAAAACGGGGATCTTGGAAAACCAACTGCATTTGGGACATTAAATATATGCAGTGGGAGTTTTGTTTATTGTTATAAATAAAACATTGCATAAACTAAATGACCTTAAATTGAAATTGTTATAGATACTAAATGTATTAATTTCGTTGCGATCAATCTTTGAATTTGAACTATCTCGTTTCTAAAGGTATTTACTTGGAGAAGTAATATCGATTCCTAAGACATGTTCTTGGCGAAAAGAAACTTGAGCATGTTTATTCCCAAAAATATTCCTCAACTTCCCAAACGTAGCATCGCGATGATTGATTAACTTTTACGAAAAGTTATTCAATAAAGCGGATGCCGATATTCTCATTTTAGGATCTCTAGACCTTTGGATTATAGAATTCATACGGACTAGATATGACTCCTACGCTCGCATTCACTTACTCAAGAAGGAGTTCTTAGAGAAAGTAGATGTTGAGTCAATCATTTATGATCAAGTAATGGAGCATGAATTAAGTAAGAGAGACTTCTTTTGAGAAGGTACATGAAGGTTCCAATGGCTTACGAACCGAAAGGTTTGAGTAGCTATTTGGCAACTAGAGATATTAGATCTCCGATATCAAGAACTGTTGATATTGTCATGCTATCTCTTCCTAATTAAATGAAGGAAATGATGTTACATTTCGCAAACTTGTTTGTGCAAATGGTAATTAGCTAAGTATTTAAGAAATACTTCGCTTAAGTTTGAGTTGAGACTTCGAGACCCTCAATTGTGAACATGTGTCACATGAGATGTTTCATTTGCCATTTATGGAGGCATTTGAAAGGTTGTCCGAAGTACCATGATTATTGTGTTGGAAATGTTCTAAACTTTCGAAAGTATTTGTCGTTCAAATTATCTCGCTATCTCTAAATTCATACCAGTAACTTAGTACTAGTTCATATGCTCGCATTTAATGAAATGTGTAGGCAATGAAGAGTGAGAGAAAGCTCGAGATTAGTAAAGTAAACTCCGTATAAGGATATGGCTTATTCGTTTAAGCCACTACCATTGGATACGTAGAGTTGTCTTTACTAATAGGAACTGTAGGTCGAGTACCTCGTTTCTTACATCCTAAAACTTTATCTCCATTTCATATAGATGATGGATGATTACGTTTTGTAAAAGACAAGCGATGTTCTTTTATTATGGATTTGTTTATATGATTTCATGTCTATTGCTTGAATATGCTTGAAATAGATAAACGAGTTTTGAATGACAAATAGGATGCGTAAGACTTCACATAAAGTGTTCGACTTTCATGTGAAATGACCGCTTAGTCATACATAAACGAGAATCGCATTATGAGAGTCTACATAGCGTGGAACTTGTGGCTCAATTCGATTTCGAATCAATAGAGATATGCGAATCATGTTTGTTAGATGACAAAAGTGCATTTGACCTATAAAGGTTCAAGGACAAGTAACTTGATTAGGACTTATACATGTCGATGTATGTAGACCTATAAGTACTTGTGTACTGAAAGGTTATTGAGACTTTACCACTTAGCCAACGATCAAAGTATAGATATTAACGTATCTATTTGATAAGGTATGAGTGTGAACTTTTTGACTAGTTCAAAGGAGTTCAAGTGTGAAGTTAAGAGACCGTTCAAGAAAAAAAAAGTCTTACAATTGATCATGGTGAATAGTTAAGTTATATGATTTGAGATATTATCTAAAGAGTGTGAAAGTCGTTTCATAACTCACTCTATGAGGAACATTGTGAAAATAGTGTGTCCAAGAATGAAGGTATCGAACACTATTTGATATCGTTCGATCGATAATAAATCAAATTGACTTATTTGACTCATATTAGGGACTTATGCTTGAAGACAATATTGTTTACACTGAATAATGTTCCATCGAAGTCTATTAAGAAAGATATCTTACGAGATTTGATCTCTAAGTACATTATTTCTCAAGATTTGGTGTTAAGAAGCTTATTTCAAGGTTTGTTGATTAATAAGCTTTGACCCAAATAGGACGCTTAATTTTTTGTAGGATGCCTAAACTAATCGAAAGGTACTACTTCTACGAACATGGTAAGAACAATCTAGTTGTTGCTCATCATGACATAGTCTTGGAGAATAACGTTCTCAAGATAAAGTAGTGGGAGTAAGGTGAGCATAAAAGAGTTTATGTGTCACTACAGGAAGTATCCTTTATGGAAAACTTTTTACTCCATACATGGTGCTTAGTGGGAGTTGAGCGAAACTTCATTCACAAGTCGTTGTGAAAGGAAGAAGTTCTTTAGCACGCTCGTTTCTAATGATGACTTAAACATCTCACGAGCTGATGATGTTTGAGAAACTCAGTACATACGAGGATCGAGAACTTATTCTACAAATCGTTGTGGAAGAGGTTCATGAACCTCGAGCACTAATCCTACAAAAGGTCAACGAAAGTGATTGTCTAACCGAAAGGTGCATAGACATCACGACATCCTCGTACCTAGCATATGAGGATCCGTTGATAATTAAAGAACCGATGGAAGAACCCGATTCCACAAGTATGTTTTGAACCCATGTGATCTTTAAGTGCAATCCATGTGTAACAACAAGGTATGGACCTTTGTTGATGTTCATGAAGGAGCAATCCGTCAAGAACATTCAGATCTTTAAAGGAAAGATTGACATGGATGGCAAGTCAACTATGTACAAAGCACAGCTTCACGCTTGTGGCTATGTCTAAGTCGATGACGAGTTGACTATGTACAAAGCATGGTTTCTCACTTGTAGCTATTTATAAGTCAGTCAATAAAGATCATTCTAGCAATAGTTGCATTTCATATATATTGATATATGGAAAGGTACATCAAAACCGCCTTCATTGATTGAATGAAAAAAGATGTGTATTTGACACAAATCGAGGTCTTGATTGATGTATTGCTATAAACATATGCGTACTTCAAGGATCCATTAGTGGATCGAAGAGAGTACTGTGGAATAAATATTTTGACAAAGAAGTCAAGAAGTTGATCTTCGTCAAAAGTATCTTGTATAGACAAGATATTCAGTGGGAGCATAATTGTGTCATCTATATTGTACAAGATAACTGGATATTAATTGGAAAATAACATTGATTAAATGAATATTGTCAAGATCTCATTGAAGAATGATTTCTTGGGCAAGATCACCTAAATCCTAGGAAACAAAATCTATGGAGATAGATTATGATGGATGTTAGGTTTCGGCGAATGTGCATATAATGACGAAGAGTTCTAGAAACATGAAAGCTGGACTTTATGTCGAATCGCGTCATATGACATATAACTTGAGTTTAACTCGGTTTATTGCAACTCAATTCGAGAAGAAGTGCGTGAAACAGTTCAAGCATTCTTTCATTATGAGTTTCATAATATACGCCATACTTATGTGCATGCCCCAATGTGTAGTATCCAAGAAGTATGACAAACAGTTGTCAAATGGATTCAAGAGACACGCATTTGGACAATAATCAAAGGATATTCTCGAGTACCTTATGAGAAAGAGAGATATATATTTTTCATCTATGATGAAAAAGAGCTCGTGTAAGTTGTTACACTAATGCCAGATTTCGAAAGATTGATGTAATCATAATTGAGCTACATATTTTACTTAAATGTGGTGTTGTAAGTTTAAAAGTTGTTCTAAATGGGATATTACAACCGTTTCCGTCACCAAAGCAAAATAGATAGCAACTTGTGAAGCAACGAAAGAGAATAGTTTGGATCAAGATGTTCTCAGTCAAGCTGATATGATTCTATGCATCTCGAACCATAGCTTAGTCTTGAAGAACCCAATATCTGATTGGTGATCCAACTATGATCTATGACAGTATCACTTGATCTCATATGATGATGATCAAGACTGTATATATAGGAGTATATATGTGTGTAGGTTCAACCAAAAGTGGATAGTTTCGCGAACACAGCGAAGACTCTGACATAACCTCTACCTTAAGCAGTATACGAGATGCTATCGAACATCCATACATAATGGACGTATGAGTAACTGTCTTTAAGCGTATTATTTCTTTTGAGGTTCGAGACATGTATATATATAGATATATGACATCGTTCTCAATTCTTCACTGGCTAGAAGTCACTTCTGATTGACTCTAGACCAAATGGGAGATTGTTAGAGATATGTCCTAGAAGCCAATCAGTTGGTGGATATTATATTAGTTTATGTTATTGATGATGCTTGATCATTTGTTCCTAGAGTTTATTGTTGACAGATCATTCAGGTTGAGGATCTGAATTGTAGATCTCTGTGGATCATTCGTCAGAATGACAATAATATCTCTAAAGAGTCCATAATCTTGATAATTAACAAGGAACATTAATTATCATATAAGATTAGTATGCAAGTTAAGTGATGATTAAGTTCTACAAATCATGGGTAAGGAGTTACCGACTTAATTGCATATGTATATGTTACTGGAACATAGTACAGGACATGACCCAATGAAATAAATATATGGATTGTGTTATGTGTCATTATTTATTTCATACGTGTTTGATTTCGAGTTTGAGATGGTTCAGTTTTTCCACATGAGGATAGGTTCTATAAATATCGTCTAACGCTGATTCCTGATAAGGGCTGCTATACGGACTTTATTTATGTTCTCTTGAATTGTGCGGGGAGAAACTGGTCATCAAGACAACCGTATGTCCCTCATTAGTTCACCTAGTGAGTGATGATATCTACTGGGCCCCTTGATGGAGTTGGATCGTATGCGCGCAACTAGGCGATCAACTCTAGATCAAGAAACGTATAATCTGCAAGAATGACACATTCCTATCTTGGATTATACAAGGATATCATGTGACATAGGAATCAAAACAATAAGATACTTTTTCTTATGCAGGATTGAAGTACTGTATTGATACAGTATTTATTTATGCGAATTGGGAATCATAACGTGTTGCTAGATACCGCTTATGATTAATGGAAATAAATGGTGATTTATTTTCCATGGCCAACATAGCATAAATCCTCAAAGGGTCACACAAATAGGACTTTAACCATACGTGCATTATTTGTTTATTTGCAGTAGCGAGTACTGCGAATATATGATAAGTTGATTAATTAATTATATACCGTTATGAACCGTTATAATTAATTAACTCAAATGGATCATATAGAAATAATATAATGCATATGCTAATTCCAAATTAATTATTAATATGTTAATAATTAAGTTAGTTCAATGCATATTTATTATACTGAGCTAATTGGCCTTTTAGTTAATCAGTTAACTGAAAGTCCGATATGAGACGAATTAAAGGAGTGATTTAATGGGCCATTATATCATGTGGCCTGGCCCACATGAGGGCTGAAAATTTCAGCCATGATAGGGGCAATTTCGTCCAGGAGAAAATAGGAAGAGAGAAATCTAATTATAGAAACGTTCTATATATATATATTGATTGTTTCTTTGGGAACAAGTCAAGGAAAAACCCTAATTTCCTCTCTCCTCTCTCTTGGCCGCACTGTTCACTATTCACGGTTACTGTTCATAGTGGAGAAAATCGGTTTCTCCATTTTCTAACCTCTTAATTCCATCTCTAGTTCATGCGTTGAGCGATTCTCCTTCCAGTTAAATAGTTAATCGTACGAAGGAAATCAAAAGGGAATTAGCTATCGTCTCGGACAAGCTAGCACTTGTCTTGAGACTTTGGTTAATCTTTTAGGTGGACTCGAGGCAACCGGAGGCAGTCAAGAGGGTGACGAGCACGCCATCGACTCCAAGAGATTGGATTCGAGCCTTCCGAATACGATTTCGGAAGAGGTAACCTCCTACGCTTCTCCTTTTATATGTTGAATGACTTGAATAACTAGATCCGTTTTTCGTGCGTGTTAATTACTTGTTAAATGTTAATAAAAATTAAAATTGCACATGGACTTGAGTTCCTAACACATACATCATCAAAGAAGTCTACGAAGGAGGCTCTTATAAGCTCGTAGACAAGGAAGGAGAAAGCTCAATTCCACCCATCAATGGGCGATATCTCAAGAAGTATTACGCTTGAAGTCTGCCCCGTCCAGAAACTTTATGATAAAAAACCAAATTCCTTATCAGAATGTCTTATTCTTAACCAAAACTTAAAAACCCCAATAAATCCTTATGATAGAGATCCCAAAACCTTAACTAATAAGCTCGAGTACCAGTAAATTATGACAACAAAGAAGCATCAAATCCAAAAACATGTAAATAGCCTAATAAAACTTTAGGATAAAACCAATAAAGTTGCTACATTGACACAAATAACCAAAGCCCGAAATCAAATAATCAAAATCCAAAATCTTATACCCAAAAATCCAAAACCTTAGCCAATAAAGGGGCAAGTTTTTGAAAAGAGATTTGCCCCGCTATGTGATATCTACCCTACGTCATAATCCGCGGTTAATGATGAGGCCCCCAGGTCTCGGAGAACGCGAAGCCGTGTCAAGGAAAATCTTGTGGTTTTCCAAGACACCTATGCCTAATGAAGATTAAGCCTTTGTGGCGTCTGAAGGCATTGAGGCACCGCCCTATGAAGGTATCTGAGGGCTCCAACCACTCACATTCATCGTGTCCATACGGCCACCAACTATTGGAAAAACGAGTTTTTGAAAAGAGACTTGTTCCTCGAAATGTTAGAATTCACCCTAAATCATTATAATCCGCGGTTGATGATGGGACTCTCAGGTCTCGGAGAACGCGAAGCCGTGTCAAGGAAAGCCTTTGTGGTTTTCCAAGACACCTATGCCTAATGAAGATTAAGCCTTTGTGGCGTCTGAAGGCATTAAGGCACCGCCCTATGAAGGTATCTGAGGGCTCCAACCACCCACCTCCACCGTGTCCCTGTTGGTCGCGTTGTACAAGGAATAGCATGAAAGGAAACAAATGCAAAAAAGAGAAAGTAAAAGCTCATTCATTAATCAAAGGAGGGGTACAAGCGTAGTTAAATTCAAGTAATATTTAAGCAACACCAACAAAAAAATAAATCCTAATACAAATTAAAAGAGATATAAGACTTGAAAGACTCAAAAAGTGCCCTAAGGTAGGATAGGGGCAGAACAAGTTCAAGCGCTCGTTCATTTTGGATCAGCCGCAGCCACAGCTCCGCCACCGACCATGTTGTTCAGAGTCACAGAGATAGCTTGAAGCATTCCTGCCATAGCCTCCAAGCGAGCGTTCAATTCCTCAAAGCGTTGATCAATGAGAGCCCTGATTGAGATAGGAACAGGGGCCGCAGGAGCTAGCGCTACTGAATCATCATCCGACGGATGACTTATCCCGGGAGGACCATATTGGTTAGGAGCAGCGTTGGGAAGTAAGATATAGTCATTTACGGATTGATTTGGATCAGGCACCCACATGTCCATTGAAGACTCAACCCATCCAATAAGCGGCAGTGAGAAAAGGAGGTTGAAAGGATGCGCCACGTCAGCATCAGAAATGCGATTACCCCACAACATTTCAGGCACTCGAATGTGGGCCCTAAGCATCAAAGCTTCAATAAGATGACCATAAGGAAGTGGCTCTCGATCGGATATAGCCACTTGATGCATGTGAAAGAGAATCATGTGGGCCAGATTGATGGGCCATTGCTTCTGAATAAGGTTACGCAGGTAAAACAAAGTGCCAGGGCTTGCCATGTGAGTCATAACCCCTTGGGGAAAAATGATGTCATTAATTACTAAGAAGAGAAGCCTGAAAAGAGCAACCATGAATTTGTAGCAAGGGAAAGGGAGAAAGTAAGAGTTGAGAATGACAGTTAGGGAAAAATGGAATACCTATGAAGAGCGGGCAAGTGTTCGGTAGACACCAACTCAGCATCAGACACAGTAGTCCTGAACCACTGGCGACACTCTTGATAACTGCCAAAACCTTGAGGCCAGCGCTGATAAGCATAAACGGTAGAGCCATTTAAAGTACCAGTGGCCCGTAAAAGATTCGCCAAGTCTCCTGTGGTGATACACAGATGACGGCCAAATAAATAAGAAGTGGCAGAAGAGACTCCAAAGTGATTGAAAGAAAGCCTAAGGTTAGCATAGAAAAGTCGAGTGATTCGGGGGTGATAAGGCTGATCACAATCTACTAGGCCACCAAGGCTCCACGCATCGAACCAACTCCCGATAAGATTCACTTGCTCTGTTGGAATCTGTCTCATAGGTCGAAAATAATAGCAATCAGCCACAGGGCGCTCATTGCTGCCCATGTCGTTATAATAAGAAAGAAAGGCAGTCTCATCTCGAAAGAGATAGCGATTATCAGGGCTGAAAGTCCAGTCCGGAATAGTGGAAAGACTCTGACGTGTAACAGAAGTGTCAGCGACTCCTCCAAGTCGTTTGGAGAAAGGAGGAGAAGACATGAGTAAAAAAAAAGAAGAGAAAATGAGAAATAAAAATTGCTATGCAGTGGATAAAAGTGAGAGAACATCCCACGTTTATATAAGAGTCAGAATGAGAAGAGACGTGGCATGAACTTAATGATAAACGTGGGAATATGTGAGAAAGTGAAGGCCGTAATGGCGATTAGTGGAAACAAACCGTCCATACCAACAAGAAACGGAAGACGATGCGATGTCAAGGAAATGTCAAAGAAGGTGAAACGTGTAAGGCTAATTTCAGAAGGAAAGAATCAGATCGGGTCAAGGCCCATATAGGTTCAAACCCAAGGAAATATAGGAATGGGCCAAAATACCCTAACCTAAATTGCGGAATGGATCCATGTGTGTGCTAGATCCCAAAAGAAAGAGAAAAGGAAAGAATGAAAGAAAAGTGAGTATGGGCCAAATACCCATGTCTCTAAAAAACAGAGGTGAAAGTAAGAATACTTAAACCTCATAAATCAAAATGAAGAAGCCTTGAGCGTGAAGGCCCGATCAGGCAAGAATGATAAAGCATTCGTCATATCAAGAAGAGATAAAAGGAAAACCTTGAGCGCGGAAGCCCAATCAGGTTTACTTAAAAGGACGAGTTTAAGGAGAAATTGAGATTGCTTGTTGCCTCGCAAGCAAGCGTGCAAGAAAGCCTTGAGCGCAGAGACTCTATCAGGCACACGATTAATTAAGCATTCCAAAGCAAAAAGCCAACATGCAAATCTCATAACAAGGTACCCAAATGATAAACAAATTGAGTTCAAAAACACCCAAGTACTCGAGCATCACAAACATCTAATCAGCCAAACTCAAACATCCCAAGGCTCAAACATCCAAAGGGTATCAAACAGAACAAACATCAAATCCCATGCTCAAAACATCCAAAAAACAGGTCTAAGAGCCCAAAATTCATGGCCCAGAGCCAACAAGCACAAATACATCCATGCCAAACAAACAAGTCTCAAATCCATAGCATCATCATCAAAGGAAAAGAGAGCAAGAAGTGCAAACCTGCTAAGCTGCAGGGGCACTATGAGCCACGGCCTGATCCTGTGCCACGATGCTCCTCTCACGAGCTGTGGCCAGAACACGCACCAACTTCTCATGACGAGTGCGAACAGCAACCGAGCGCCTACTCACCTCACGAAAGAAAGCAGAGACCTCCCTAGTCGCCTCCTGGCTACGGACACGAGTCAATGAATAGAACTCATCCCAATGGTCCAGAAGAGAAGAATAAGCATCCTCTAGCTCGCTCAGACGCCGCAGCTCCTCCCGAACGCGACATGCCTCTATGTTCTGGGCAAAGGAGGTGTCAGCCAAAGGAGCAGCTACAGCATAGGCGGTGATGAGGGTAGAGATACGACCGCTAAGGGCATGATAGCGAGCGGTCAAATCCCTCAGAGTGAAAGCAACCACATCCAAGGCCTGAGCACCGGCGGTGACACGATGGGCAAGAGAACTGAACTCATGCACGAGGAAATCCCAACTGAGAGAAGCTAGCATGCCATAACATTCCCCAATAATACCACCCACCTTGTCAGGAACTCCCTTGTTGGATGGGATATCCAGAGAGAGTCGTGAGTATAACTCATCAGTGAGAACATTGAGTGGAGCCACGGTGTGCATACTAGCCTCCTGGAGGGTCACTATAGCAGTCCTCAGAGTCTGAACAGTGACATCTGAAATGAATAAGGGAAACTTTGTTAGAAAAGGAAAAGAAAAGAGTAAAAGAGAAAGAAAAAAAAAAGAAGAGAATAAAATCACAAAATACCTGCAAAGACCGGAGGAGGCGGCGGCTCCACAAAAGCGCGCCATGAACGAGGTAAATCAGATGTCCGGCGAGTATCATCAGTCTCATAAGGATGAGGGAGAGCGGGGAGCATGTCATGGTCGTCCATGTCTCAAACTAAATAGCAAGCAATCAGGGAAATATATGCAACAAGCTGGATGAATATGAGAATCAACAAGGATAGAGGCATAATGAGCAAGTGACATAACTACAAGACATGCATTCACTCAAGTGCATTAAAAATAGTCATAATTCAACGTTCTCACAAAACAAAATAAAAGATACAAGGCTCCAAAAGCTCAACATATAAGAAATAAGAGATACAAGGCTTCAAGAGAGCCTACTGAGTTAAGAAACACGAAAATATGATGAACTCTCGAACAAGATGATCTAATACGGACGAGGACGGGTGGAACTGTCTCTGCTGGGCCTCACCATACGCCTAGAAACGCTAAGGGCTTGATGGAGTTCAGCAAGAATAGTGTTTGCACTGACGATCAACTTGCGGGCTTCTTTGGTGTGGCGCTCACAATCAACCCAAAGGCGATTCATGCGACTCACTGCTTCGTCGTGATCTGACCATGTAGTCTGCATAAAGGAAGTAGTCCCTTCTAATTTAGAAGGAAGGCTCTTCAATTCTTCCTCTAGGCGAAGAATTTCTGAACTAACCTGATCAGTCTGGGAGAAGTCATGGCTAATCCTAAGAAATTCAAACTGACGGCGACTAGCAGCGATCATCAAAGGAAGTTCTTTTTGAAGCTCAAAGAGAGAAAATACTTTAGATTCGGCATGGCCTCTTTTAAGAGTAGTGGAAGAAAGGACACGAAGCCTTTTGGAATACTCCCATTCAATGAATTCCTTGGTGAGGAAATGAAGATGGAAACGCAAAGGCACTAGACAAAGGTTGGCAAGGCGCTCAAGTTCATCATGGCGGTCATTCCCCCGCAAATATTGAAAACAGCCATAGTCGAAGAATTGGCGACCTAAGCATGTCTCCCTACATGTTTCAGCAAGCCTCCAAATGAATCGTGCCACGTCATCAACAAGGAAAACTACACGAGTGTGAGAGAAAAGTCGTGAGGACAACTAAGCGAGGAAAACGATGAAAAGGAAAGATTCGAAGAAGAATCCATACCTCCTGGAGGATCTGAAGACATTGGAGGAATTGGATCTGGTTCATCACTTATCTCTATGATCTCGGGCTCCTCTGGGAGTTGGACATCTGGGGGAAGCCATGTTAAGGAGCGTGGACCCACGAAAATAGAGGAAGTATGTGCAGAAGTCCTAACTCGAGCAGAAGAGGTTGAGGATAGCTTAGAAGGACTAGCGACGATATGGGAATTGATATTTTCCCTTGAAATCGGGGGATAGGTCCCTTCCGCCTCAACATTTAAAGGAATATCTGAACCAAGGATCAGAAGATAAATTGAGAGTCAAAGAGGGTAAAATCAACAAAGGGATATAAAAATGTGTGTAAAATACCCTCTTCAGGAGACGCCTGGAAACAAGAATTGGCAAAAAGCCCTCCTTCTTCCACGAAAGAACCCAATTCCTCATCGATAAAAGGAGAGGTAGAATGAGGCACAGACTGACCAGCAGCCTCTTCTTCAATCGGTTCATTTGCCTCTGCGTTTGGGTTGGTTCCGTTAGCTGGCGTTGGGAGATCATGCGTCTCCACAACAATGGGAACTGCCGTCGCAGAATCAATAACTACTTGCGAAATAAAGAGGAATGAGCCTAGAAAATTGGAGCCCATTGAAAGGGAAACAAGGAAAAGAAGGAAAAGGTATTAAGTGCAAACCTGAAGGAGAAAGAAAAGGAGATTGCGAAAAGGCGGCTAGCATTTCATCCTTGGAAAGATATTGAATGTCTCCATCCAACCCGCGAAAGTCGTCAGGCAGGCGAGGACCACGAGGGGGTTGTTTGTGAGAACAACGAGCATGGGCATTTGAGGGATACACACGCCTTATAATTTCCTCTTGAAGGCGTTCATGAAAAGACTCCACTAAATGAGTGAACCACCTGAAGAATCTGGTTGTGATAGTCCCCACACGTTTAGAGGATGGAATCCAACATTCAACACCGGTACCCAATTTTGAATAAGAATGCCAAAGGCGAGCATGAGTGAGCAAATTCATGGGTAGCGAATCATTTGCAGGAGGAATGGTCATGGCTGGTATGTATTGGTCATAACCAAATTGATGAGCCACCAAGGAAGGGCAATAGATCTCAGCTGACAGACTGTTCCCCGAACGGTAAGGAAGAAGTGCCTCACGCATGCTCACAAAAAGTTCTGCGTCACGGAGAGAGTTAGTAAGAAGGGAAAAAGGTTCACCAGGAAGAGGCGCCTTGTCTGCAATCTCCCGCTCAGATGAAGACACTAAAATGCCAGAGCGAGACGAACGGGAACGGGCAGCTACGGCCTCGCGACTTTGAATGAAGAATAAGTGTGTTTTCCAAGGATCTGGACACCTAGCAGGGTTGACGTGGGCAATGGCTGCTAACTTTGGGAGAAGTCTCATCATTGACTCAGACATCACTGGTGTATCATAAATTCGAGGCCAATGTAGACGAACCCACCCAAACAAAAAGTGAAAAGGGATTACCACAGGAGAACAAGAAGGATCTGGAGAAGAGGCCAACAAACGAAGTGACTTGTAAAGATTGACCAATGCAGGAACTGCTAAAATTAGCCTTTTACCTCGAGCCAAGGCGTTGGCCGCAATAATAGTCTCCGGTCGAAGAACCCCGACTGACTGTCCTGGTACAATGAAGTAACAGAGCCACCAAGCCAGATAAGCGGTGAGTACTGTTTCGTCATCTAAAGAGGAAGCTCGAGAAGTCAAGCTAGATAGACTTGGCTTGAGTGCATCACCTCTAAGAAGCTTCTCATTCAGAATCTGAGGAGAAGGCCAATCAGTAGACCTCTCAGTGCGATCAGTGAAGTATTCCACCCAAGTACGCAAAGGAACCTTGACGCCTTTATTCCTATCAAACCGACTCTCAGAAATTTCATCGTATATCTCATAAACCCGCCTCACCCCAGATGAATACTTCCAATCACCATTAGGGTTCATTCCAAAGAGATCCGAATCAGGAGGCGAATACTCTTCATAAGGAGAACCTAAAACAGGCAAGCCGGCCAGATCTTCTAAGTCATCAAGGGTCACAGTCATAAAACGGTCCTCCACTAACAAGGAATTGGTGGGATAATTCCAATTACTCATTAAAGCTTTGAAAACAGGCACATTAGGATGGTAATCAAAAGGTGCAAGAGCCACCGCTTCGAGAATGCCAGCTTTCCTCAATTGAGCTCGATAGCGCCTCATACAAAAAAGTGTCCATTCAGTCTGTCCAGGGTTATGAAGGAGGCCCCCTCTCACATTGAAAGTTACTGAATGCCAAGGTTTAGTGGTGCCCGCTACCATGGCTACTCCAGGGAGATGTACAGCTGGATAAACCATAGCGCCAGTAGTGGAATGGAGAATTCTAACAGGACCATTATGGTGACCTGGTTCTTCAATAGGACGGAGCGCCATAGTTGAGCCACCATGAGGACCCGACTGCATGATGCGCCGGCGACGGGGAAAATTGTTGTAAAGGGTAGTGTTAATCTGTTGGGTTAAAGGATCCTTAGGAGGAAATAAAGTGAAAGGGTCTTTGGGTGAAAGAAAAGGTGTGGCTTCGTGACGAGGTATCCGACCTGATGAGAAGTCGCGACCTTCCAACATTTCAGCACGAATATCTGGATGATGTTCAGGAAAGTGATTCTTGGGGTCATAAGAACGGATGAAGGCTTCGATTTCGTCCTCTGTAGGACGGTAAAGGGAAAAATCGACAGGACGCTTCCAATACGCCATCAAAGAGAACTTCTAAGTAGAAAGCCAATAAAAAAAAATGATAATCCAAAACAATTGTGGACTACCCAATGTGTCTAGTAACAAAAAAACTAGAGCCTAGGTTATGTCCCTAGAAACAATTTAATTCCTGAAACAATGCATGTGCCTAAATCGCATCCTAAAAAAAAAATAATAAATAATTTGTGTTCCCAAGTTATGTCCCCAGATAATTCCCATGCAATTCATATTCAAAACAGCTCGTGCCCTAACAGAGCAATTCACAGTCATGCTCGACAAGCGACATATCATGCATATTCCATAATCCCTCTTAAATCAACCTCAAAAGAGCCCCACTATGATCATGAGCTACATTATATTCAACAAATGGAAACCAAAGCATAACTTCATAAGTCGCGCATTCCACATACTCAAAGAGGAAAGAAAACGTGTACCTTGGAAAAGCAAGAAGATACGGATATGAAGGAATAGTTGGACGTACAAGGGACAATCTACAAGGCACAAAATGAAGAAGTGTTAGTGAACGAGTAAAATGGAAGAAAGGTTAAAGGTTGTGTGGCTGCTCATTTAAAAATGTGTGTTTTAAAAAAAAAATGCAACGAATCCCTCTCGGTAGGAAAAGAAGTGGGCCGAATAAATGGTGAAATAAATGGGGGCCCAATTGTTTTTTTTTATGACCCAACAACAAAAGGAAAAATAATAATAGGCTTGGCCCGCCTGGATAAGAAAACGGATGGCCCGAAATTCTGTCGGCTAAAAAAAAAATGAGAGAAAGAGGTGGCCTAAAGCTTTATTGGATCAGATATAAAAAAAAAACAGCACAGCCCAAAACTTGTTGTTTCCATTATGAGTCATGTATGAAGAGGAAAATGAGAAAGCTTACTACATCGGTTTAAACATGTACACACAAAACAAAAGGGCACAAATGGAGTAACAGATATGAAAGAAAGGAAATAAAGTGACACCTGATGAAGGAAAAGATGAAATTTCCTTCCTTCACCACGACTACTACCTCTATTGTTGGGTCAATAGCCTGTTTAGAAAGTCAAGCACAGGGATAATGAGGTGGAGCAGCAAATACAAATAACATGTATTAGAGAGAAAGAAAACAATGCAAATACAAAAAAAAATAAAAGAGTACCTGAACTTGAAGAGCACAAAAAGCCGGATGTGCAACTGAGGATCAAAGAGCAAACATATGAGACTCCATCAGCAGATCTGTGAGAAACCAAATAACAAAGAGAATTAAAATGAAGTTTAGGTGGCACAAACAAGCATACAGTTGAAGGAATAATTGGCCTATGGCTTGAACCAATGAAAGTTCTAACCACAAACTAGGTTTAGAATGAAGAAAACTTCAATCTAAATCATATTGCAAAACCTAGCCAGATGAGACACCGGGCTAAGTTGATGAGAGATCTAAGCCATGGAAACCATAGTTTAAATCTGAAAAGTGATGAAATTAAAAATACTAGACGGAGCTGAGAAGAAGAGAGTGAGAACTTAACTCAGATGAGGAGAAGAATGAAGTGAGGATGGAGTGAGAATGAAAGGAGGCGCCTCAGTTGCTAAATAGAGTTCTCCTCACGCCTACGCATGCAGAGGCACGTGCACTGAGCAGCAGGGCCCATGAGTCAGCCGGAGAGATGAGTAAAAAGGACAGGCTAGAGGATAATGATTGAGCCGTTTGAAAATCGTGGGAAATAGTAGAAAAGCATGGCAACGCTGACGTGCCTCAATTATATACGTGGGGCATTCGCAATGGATACTAGAAACACCATAGGAAGCCGGTAAATAGTAGTATAAAATAATGCGCCATAAGAAAGGCTTGTATTGGACACCCTGAGCATGGTGTCAGCAGCAACCAATGAGGGGAAGGCGCGTGCACTTCTGGAAAGTGAGTGAGACAAAAAGATTTCGGTACACCATGAGGGCCGTGAAGGAGCGTATATCAGTTGTGAGGCATGGAGTTGGAAAGCCGGGTGTAGTCGAATGAATCATAGAGGATCAGGAGATTCTTCTCTATGGGGACCAGTCAAAGAAGCAGGAAATAGGCGCCAAAACACCAACTAATGGGATTCGGTGTGAGAAATTGGATGTAGTTCTATGTGCAACATGAAGGAAGAAAAATAGAGAGACAAAATATGGAAGAAGGAAGTAAAAACCTTACCACCAGAACAAATTGTTCCTTACCAAAATCGTCACAAATTATTCTGGTGGGGGGCATTTGTTCAACCCCATTTTGCAATGCCAAAACCACACATGAAATGAATAATCCCATGGATAATAAATGCAAGGAAATTGATAAAATCATGGAAAATTACCCAAAAATCCAGTGAAGTATGAGGAAAATTATGGGGCTTTCAGAATGCCCAAAAGAAGCCACATAACTCCTATTATATGCAAAGAAGCCCCTAATTTTGGAGAAAATAAATAAAATAGGTGGAGGGGTACTTGCAGAAAATTCTTGGCACCATTAGATTGTCCATAATTTTGTGGACATGCATACGAAATTTCATGCGAAAACTCCATTGGAAAAGTCTTCAAACAATTTATTTCCATACAGCAGCCAATGAAAAAAATAGAATTAAGAGGTGAAATGGACACGTCCATTCGATTGATTTTCCAGTAGATCGGAAATGGAGAAGGAGTTTTGAACGTTCAAAAAATTCTCCCTTCGTACAAACAAAGAAGATGGCTGCACCCTTTTTACATACACCAGAGTTTGAGAAATGGAGGGAGTATGCGCGGCTCATAAAGAACAGGTGCACGCGAAGAAGGAAAAGGGAAATATCGCTGGATGAGTAGAATTTCGACCCCCTTCGCTGAAAACAAACGGATGCACGTGGAGCGCGTAGCACGCATGAAGACACAAGTCTCTAAACCCACAAGGCGGGAACGAGGCTCACCATGTGCCAAGAGTAATCAGGAAGAGAAAAGAAAGAATAGAAGAGCGTGTAACTGAATTCAGTTGAAGAACGAAAACCGTCGGGCTTGAGCTAAAAAGGCACGACATCTGGACAGAGGTCGCCTATAAATAGGAGGCCAAGAGAGGAACCTAAGAGAGGACAGTTCCACCATTCTGGAGTAGCTTCACCTACTTCTCAGATCCAAAACACACACACACACACACTTAGAAATAGCTAGACATTTTCACAAATACTTGATAGGATAGAGAAGGAGATAGGAAGAAAGGCAATTCAACGTGTAATCAAGGAAAGAAAAAGGTAAAGTAGGAGGAGATAGGTCAGGTAAGGCGACGATTGTGTCAAATTTGATGTGTAAACTTCTGATTTTGAACGAAATTCATGTATTCTTTGTTGATTCTAGTTTGCGATTCCAATTCTTGATCTCATCTCCCTCGATTTCTTTTGGAAAAGCTTGATTGAGTCGATTCTCCTAGCTGTTTGGTTCTCATCTTGAGATTTGAGAGTTTAATCCGTGGATTCCATGGATTAGATAATCGGAAATTGAGATGAGGAACGATCTTGTTTCTTTCGCTAATCATCGGTTATTCTCAATTAAATCTCGAGTTCTGATCCGAAAGCTCAGGTTAAGGTTTCCTTAGCTTGGGTTATCAGTGATGTGTAATTAAAAGTATAACTTGCAAAGAATTGATCTTTCTTGGGCCAATTGATGTCGATCTCAGTTCTTGTTCTCGGGTTTGCTTTTTTGATTCGGTTGTTTAAGTTGCAGATTCTGCAATTTAGGCAATTAGTAATTAAATTGAGTCATCTCTAACTAGGATTTGCATAATTCCTCTCGAAATCTGATCTCTCTTGTTTAAAGAATGGTTGAATTTAGATAAAACGAAATAATAACATTTAAATATTGTTTTCTTTCATTAATTCTATATCTGTTTCTCTTTTAGAGCTCTTTCGATGGTATAACTGAAAGTTTGGGTTATGGATTCCATAGCCTAGATATTGTATGATGTAGAATAAGTAGTTTACTGTGTGTAATTTGAATTTCTTTTCCCTACTTCAAACTCTCTCTCTTTGACCAGTTCTCTGTGCATTTCTCAAATTCGGCTTGGGCTGAGGTTTCCTCAGTTTCAGGCTTGAGAAGTATGGCTTAACTTGAGGATTTGCTCAAGTTAGGTGCATGTTGTGGTTTAAACCGAGGTTTCCTCGGTTTAGATCAAGATTCTCTGATTCGAGTTGTCATTAACTCATTTCACAGAGTCTCCTAAATGTACTTCACATTTAGGCAACATGCTGCCCAAATTCTATCATTTCATAGGCCAATTACAGTAATAATAAGTGCAGGGGCCTTAGAGAATAAGATATATCAAAGTTAATATTTAGTGAGTAAATAAAGTTTGATAGCTGCTTTCAATGAGAATCAGTAAAAGATGAGGGAAGTTCTAGCAAAGTACTGCGGTTAAATATTGCAAAGCTGAAATGTCATTAAGATTAGTCTTTGTTGCACTTTCTGTTAAATTCTGGACTGAAATGCTTAGTTGTTATTCTCATAAGAATGTCAGCGCAAGAACCTCATAGCTCAGGCTGCTACAGCAATGTGACCAAATCCTTAGAAAGTGTGCGGTTATGATAAATTGTAATATCAAGGTCTTGCTGGACCTTGATGGAAATGTTCCTTGCATCTGATTTCTATTTTGTGAAATTATAACTAATATTGGAATTGCAATTAACTATGTGGCGTAAAAAAATTATCAACCTTGTCTTCAAACTTAGCATAGCACGTGGAGTACAAGAGATTGTTAACAGTTAGTTTCAAGGTCTTCTGTTTATTACTTCACTGATTACTCCTTGGTTGATTTTCTTTCCTGCCTTTTTGTTTCTTTAAATTGAATGAGTTTACTTTGCCCATGAGTATAATGAACGTTTATGCAAAGAATGCTGTGATGTTTGGTCAACGCATTGATAATTAGTTGGGTATAATACTTGTACAAGTAATATCTCATTTATTCGACCTGTGCAAATATCTTCATAAATAGTCAGTAGAAATGTGCTATGCTAATTGTCCAACCATAGTAAGTCACCTCTGGCACCATGTATCCGATTACCTGAAATACCAAAAGGGAATAGCATGTGCAGTCGTTCCCAAGGTGACTTTATAAACTAGGTGTTGAATAATAGAATTGATGATAGTTAGTATGCAAATGAGTAAAGGCTAAGGTAGATAAGAGAGTATAACCCCCGTGAAGCTAATCCAAAAACCAACTAACAGATATCGGTACCAAACTCCTTGTTGACCGTACCAATGCTTGGCCTCCTCATCAAATTAGCCCGACGCAAGCCCAATTGGATATACTCTCCTTCTCTCCTCTCCACCGTGAATTTAACGAAGCCAGCCCCATCAAGCTTGGTCTCGGCGATCGCCGGAAAACGAGAATTTAAGAATGCGGGGACCTAATTGAATAAAACTTGACTGCAAATAAATGGAGTCGACGCGACGAAAGTGGAGAACGCCATCATCTTCCTCTCAGTCTCACGATGCCATAGGTTCTATCCACGTTAGCTGCGTCGGCCAGAATCAATGGCGGATCTAAACCCGCTTCGTCGGGACCACCAACGAAGAAACAAAATCCGTCTTCTTCAATCAAGTTTCAGCGCCTCTTCCTGTTTGATCCTCTGTGGCTAGTGGGTCACCAAAGCTAGTCTGATATTCGCTACATAGAACCCGGCTTCAAGTAAAGGATAAATAAAGAGAAAGTAAAAGCCCCATAGCAATTCAGGCCCAATAAAAACGCAGCCCAACTGAATAATTCTAAGAGCAGCCCTTGATGCCTCTTCTACTGTGCTAGCTGCCACCTCAGCAATACCAAGTGATGACGTGGACCAGTCAGAAAACGCTACATTAAACAGAAACTTTGAAAAATCATTAAAAATAGTAAACAACCCAGAAAAATTTAAATAAAATATCCATAAAATTCTAAAAATCCAAATAAGCCAAATTCACTGATACTTTGATATGAAATTATGTCAAAATAGCGGCCTTTTATATTTTTGAAGTATTTTCGCTATAAAAATGAATTTTATAAATCCTAGAAACATAATAAAGTCGTCTAACATTCTCTTTAACAAAATTTTCAAAAACTGAAGCTAGTTATTCTCGAAATATAAAAGATATTCAAAGCAATATTTTTCAAAGATAAATATTTTTAAATATAAATATTTTTAAAACTATAAAGAAATTAAGAGAATAAAGTCTACTAAATGTCTTCTAATGAAATTTGTAAAACCAAAACCTAAATACTTTCAAATAACAAATGATTTCATAACTGATATTTTCAAACGCCAACTATCTTCAAGTATAAGTATTTTCCAAACTGTCAAAATGAATTTCTGAAACTCAAAAGTACGAAAAGGCCAAAGTGAATAAAAGCCATAAAATCACCAATATCCAAAGAGAAATGTCAGGAAATTAAAAATTAAAACACGAAACCCAAAGATAAAGCCGAAACCTCTTCATTTGAGGAAAAGTCCCTCGCTGGAGTTGAGATCAACCTCAGATGACTTGAAATTGAATTCTTATTAAATAATCTCCCGTTTGAAGAGTTCAATTTTATTCTCAAAAGAAGCCCCTGAAGGGCCCGAGAACCAACTCTTATTAAGAAGGCCGCCCAAGAGGTCCCTAGGATTGTAAAAGAACAAACTCTCCTTTAAGAAGGTCGCTGAAGGACCCCGAGGGTTGTAAAAGAACCAATTCTTGTTAAGAAGACCGCTGAAAAGTCCCTAGAATTGTATCCTTTCGTTCTCGCAAGAAGCCGCTAACGGGCCTGAGAACCAACTCTTATTAAGAAGGCCGCCTAAGAGGCCCCTAGGGTTGTAAAAGAACCAACTTTCATAAGAAGGCCGTCCAAGAGGCCCCGAAGGTTGTAAAACTCCTTTCATTCCTACAAGAAGGCCAGCCGTTGCCCCAGGAATCAATTCTCACAAGAAGGCCAGCCGTTGCCCCGAGAGCTATCCGATAACTTTAATCGATCTTAAATAACCTTAAACAACTCTAAACAACTTCAAGACGACTCCAGATGAAGAAGCTCCTCCTTTCAAGCAAATACCAAAACTGACTCTTCTTCTAGAACCTTTAGAATTCTAGAAGTTTCTTAATTGAGTCCCGTCAATTAGGTCTGGTACAATCAATTAAGTCACTTTAAGAGACAATTCTTCCTAGTCCATTACGTATTTTCTTTAGACCCCTTAATCAGAGGTTCCCGTAGGTAACTACGGGGTAATTAACAATAGGGGCTTGCGCCTATTGGAAAGAAAGGACCCGCAAAATTAATAAACGCTCGTAAGAAGCGACTCTTGTTCTGGTTCTCTTGTTGTCAAGAGATACTCGGCGCAAAGATCGAACCTTAAGGGGGGTGAATCTAAGGCTTATTCTAATTTCTCGAGAAAACCCTTTTCATTCTTCGAGGGATGACGAAAAAGTCCACACAATAATGTTTGGGATATTGGGACAGTCCGTGCTTAAAAGTTTTTGAGCAACTTAAAATCTGTAAAAGTTTTATCTGGTAATTTGTTATGCAAAAACATAATCTTAAAAACCAAAGAACTATAGGCGGTTCGGTCGGATGACCGTGCAATACAGCAGCGTTATCCTGCTTAATCCTGCTTAGTGGCGAGGAATGTAGGTTTTCAATTTAGGTTGAGGGCAGTGAGCACTTAGAAGACGTATAGGTTTAGGTCAAGTTCTTCTTTGTTGTTTTATTTTTTTCGCATTGTATTCTGGTTTGTACCGGTATCAATTTGGACAAGAACTAACCAAGTTGAAAGTTTTGTATTGTTTTCCTTTATCATGTGCCAATTTGACGGTACGCGTTGCGGGTTTTCTTTCTCATTTGTAATAGCATGTAATATTTTTTTTCCTTAATGAAAATTGTCGGCATTTCGCTAGCCCTCAAAATATATATATATATAGAGAGAGAGAGAGAGAGAGAAACTATGGTGCGTACTAATGTACGGAAGCTTTGGTGCATACTGATTCAAACTCTTGGATCTGTTTTAAAATGACCGATCCAAACCGTCCAATATGATCTCCCTATTGAAATCTCTTTGCCGACCAAATTTTACATTTTTTCGAAATTTTTAAGTATTTCTTTCAGATTTTTAAAAACTGTTATTTTTTAACGGTTCAGAAAAAATTAGATTAGTGATTTTCTAAAATTTGAATAAAATACTTAAAAATTTCAAAAAAAATATAAAATTTGGTCAGTAAGGAGATTATAATAGGGAGATCATATTGAATGGTTTGGATCGATCATTTTGAAGCAGATCTAAGAGTTTGGATCAGTATGCACTGAAGCTTCCGTACATTAGTATGCACCATATGTTTTCTATATATATATAAAGTTTTGCTACGGTGAGTTGCAACTCACCAAAGGGTCGGTGAGTTGCAATTAAAACTCCTAGATCTAGTTTAAAATGACCGATCTAAACCGTCTAATATGATCTCTCTATTGAAATCTCCATGCAGACGGATAAATAAAACATAGAAAATAGGTGATTGTTTTTAAGTGTGTCGGATCATTTTAATTGTGACAAACGTGATTGGAATTGTCCGTCTAAATTTGAAAAGCTACAATTCAATTTAATTTGATTAATTAAGGATTATATTTTTATTAAAATAACAATTCAATTTTGAACATAGATCTTATAGAAAAAAAGACGAGGAATCATTTGATAATGACTTACCTTAACAGTTTTGACAATGTATAATCAAATCGATTAAAATGAATATAAAAACAATTTAACAGGTATTTTTATATATTATATGGATAAAAATATCAGTCAAATGTCATTTAATTTGAATATTGTTTCATTGTACGTCTAGAGATTAAATTTAAACAGTTGAAAAAGTTCAAGTCACTCTATTAATGATTAAAAACAATATACCAAAATTTCATCATTTTTTTAGTGGCACAATATTTGTACCATAATATAAATCAAATTATCGAAATAAATGATTATTGAGCGATCTCTTCATACAAGAAGAAAAAAATATATGAGAACCAATTTTACTCACTCTAAATTACTAAGGGTGTGTTTGTTTGCTTTTGAATAAGCCTTATTCCGAATAAGGCTTATTCGGGATGATAACAAACGTGTTTTGAATAAGCCTTATTCCGAATAAGGCCTTATTCAAAACATTATTCTTATTCGACCCCATAGATGGAATTAGCTCTTATTCCGAATAAGAGGAGAGAGGAGAGAGGAGAGAGGAAAGCTTATTCCAAATCTTGAAAAAGCTATTCGGATGTGTTGCCAGACACACCCTAATGTTCAATAATATTTTAGAAGTATTGAACCTAATCTTATATAAATTATAATTTCATTATGTTCTATTTTCATAATATTTGTACTATAATATAAATCAAATTAGCAAAATAAACATATATCGAGTGATCACTTCATGTAAGAAGAAAACAAAAAGATGAGAAACAATTTTACTCACTCTAAATTGCTAATATGTAGAAATATTACATAGAATCTTATATATATTACTATTAAAATTAAGGTAAATTCACAAAAGACTTATTTTTTTGTGTAAGTTAAAATTAAAATTATTTAGAATTTTAAGCATGTGCAATTAGTTAAATAAAGCTCACGTTCGATTGAAAAATTTAATTCACCCAAAAAAATATCCCATTAATTAATAACCTGGATTTGCTCCAGGTGCACTTGAACCTACCCAGCTATCCCTCGTATTTGACGGTTCGAAAGCACGGATTGAAGTCACTGGGCTTGCAATAAATCAGTGACTGAACCCGGGACACAAAAAAATATGGTGAAACAGAATAAGTTTAGCCCAATAAGACATTGAGACCCCACGGAACAGTGTCTCATAGGCTTTAAACTAACCACACTCCAGGTGTACGGAAAATTCGATACAAGCGAAGGGGCATAAATTAAAGAAGAAGAGTCCCTAGTTCGCTTTTGAGGATATGTACAAGCCACAGGAGCAACTCTAACACTGACAAGTGTCCCCACACTAGTGCAACTACGTGGGACCTATTCTCAGGAAATGATTCATTTCTGACATCATCGTTTCTGCCACCGGGAATCCTGACTCCAAGGTAAGTAAGCGACTAAAAAAGAGTTGGCGCAGGTGTGTGTGTGTGTGTGTGTTTGTGTGCGCAAAACAACTAAACAAGTGCTTTATTACTAATTTTCCTCGCTCTCTCTTCCTCTTCTCTCCGACTTCTCACTTCCTTATAGTTCGATTAGGTATTGCTACTAGTGGAGGTTTTTAATTTCGCAAAAGGAGCTCCTCATGTCGGGAATTAGCGCTTCTAGGGTTTTGGTCTTACACGGTGATGAAACCGAGGAGAGCCGCTAGATTTAGGGTTTCGACGATTAACGACTCAGATTTCTTCTACGGATGGAGCGGGGTGCAAGCATAGACTTCCTTTTCCAGGTATTAACTTTTTCAATTCCTTTTTCAGGAGTTCCTTTTCTTTGTTTTTTTTTTTTATTTCATCCCTAGTTGTGCTTTACTTTGTCAAATTGTTCGGTGCTGCTTCAGTATGTTTCTCTTCCAAGGTTGTGACTTGATGCAGCAGTTACTTTGTCCTGAATCCTTGGAGTTTAAGTTAGAAATTAGGGTTTTGGCTGGTATTTGGTTTGTCTTACTTTTGAATTTGAGCTTCAAAGTGAGAATTTCTATCACCAGACAAAAAGAAGGGAGTGTTTGCAAAATGTTGAGCTGGTGCGAGTAATAATAATGCTAATATTTAAGTTGACTGTGAAATTTCTGAATTGGTAGTAAGTCTGTTTGTTCTGAGTGCAATTTGGACCTCGAATGCCAAATTGGTTCCTCCTAACTAACTTAAAAGTAGGGCTTTGGTGTGCCAACTGATATTCCCAGAATTTGTTGTTTGGTTTAGGTCGGATAATTTGTCAGTTTTTTCAATATTGATGATAAATATAGAACATGTTCCATCGTCACCATTGCAAAGAGAACGAATTATATATTAGAAAAAAAAAATCAGACATGAAGATGTAACTTCAGAGAGAAAAAAAATTTTGTTTTTCATTTTATCTTAATACTAATTGGTTTTCCTGAATCAAAACCAAAAGAACATAATTTTTAAAGAATCTGATTCTGTCATGATAGTTCTCAATATTTCCCTACCCCACATTGAAACTGGGTTTCCTGGGCTTGAAATGAACCGAAACATACATGGAACTTAAATTCTAAGAATCTGATTCTGTTGTGTTGAGAGTTTGTTGTGTCTTATAAAAGGATGTCAACTCTTTTGTGTTTTCAGGTCTCTATCCATGGATTATGATGATAATGAGTTTCAGAATCAAAACTTTGAAATAACCAGAGAAGATACGAGCAAATTTCCTTCAATTTTACGCCCTTTTTCTCTTCCAAAATTTGATATCGACGAGCCTCTTCACGTTCCTGTTAGGTTTGATCCCCTACCTGAACCAGACTGTTTATTCACCATAACGGGTCTGTGTCCAGGTGGTAATTGGATCAACGACTTCTCGCCTCAGAATAGCACAACGAAAACTAAAAATGTCTGGTCAGAGGCTACTTCGTCAGAATCTGTTGAGATGCTGTTGAAGTCTGTCAGAGAAGAACCCATAATGGACAGCGGAGATGCACGAGAGAGTTTGAATGGTACTGACTATTCCCACATGTTGGATGTTGATCCAAGTGGTAGCATGCTTGAACATTCTGATGATCGTCAGATGAGGCCGAGTGCTGAAGAGTGCATTACGGAAGATAAACATGTAGAAACTTCTCTTGGTTCGACCAAGTTGCCTGAAAGCTCTGATGGTTTGTTGGAGGCTATTACTTATCCAATCAGAAACTTAAACAAGGATTTGCAAAACAAGGACATTTCTCCTTTAGCTGAGCGGTATGGTTTAGACACCCAGTTTGAGAATGTTAGCTACCCTCGAATAGGGACTCCACTTATAGGTTCTGGGGAAGAAAACAAGGAAATTTCTGATGAAATTTTAAATGTGGGGGAAAAAGAAAAATCCCAGTTAGAGACTGAACAGGTTGTTAAAGAGGATTCTGTGAAAACCAAAGATCTTTCTGAATCCATTAAGGAGAGAGAACAGAAGGATACCGATGTGGCTAATGATGAACAGGATTTTATTGGCAAAGAAAGTTCTTCTAACAAGGGAGATGCAGTTTCTACTACTGACAATATTGTTGTTTCTGATGGTGTGGTGCATGATTCAATGAGAAGTCAAAGTAATGAATCGGACAAAACTAGAGATGGCTCGGCAGCAAGTGATGCCATGAAGGAGCAATCTGGTAAGCATATTTTCTGTATGCACTTCATTTATGAACAGAAAGCAACTAGTTTTTTCTTCCTTAGAACCTTTGATTTTTCTATGGACATACGAACTGTTGGTTGAAATAGCACTTGCTTTTTGTATACTAACCTTTCAGTGCATATATGCAAGTACATACAATATTTTACCATTTTGGATTTTAGCTATGAAGTAAAAAACTGTTTCTTTGAAGGCCAGTGGGCAAAATAGCCACTGACAGACATCAGTAAAAGCAAGATGTTATAGTAAACAAGTATTTGTTACACTTAAGAACTCATAAACCATAAAGTACATTGATCATTAAACACAAAATGTTAGCAACATTTTATTCCTTAGGCTGGTGATTGTACTAGGTGGTCTGATCAAACATAAGAATGTACCCTTTATAATGCACCATCCTTGCAGTGGAGCTTATTTATGATCTTTTATCAGGATCTGATCATCCTGCAGGAGTTGAAACACCACCATCAATACCAGAACAAGATAGTATTAGGCCAGGTGATCATAGTTCTGAAAATGGAGAGGAGCGTTCTACAGAAATTTCAGACACTGTTATGGCAACTGAAGCAGTTATTGCTTGTTCCGGGCCAAAAGAGATGCTTCTGCACCAGTCAGGTAATTTTTTAACTTTTCACAGTTGGTACTTGCTTGTCCTTATGAGTTAATGTTATGCTTAGTTTGCATTATGCTATTCATAAATTAAGCCTCATTTTAATTAGCAGTACTATTAAGCCTTAATAAGCGTGAATCGTGCAATTTAAGCTACCAATCCTATGTTTCCTCAATGATGAATGTTTTGTAATGTTGAGTAAATAAGGCTTAATTCGGCCTCAATTTTAATTGCAAACCTATAATGAAGCATGTGACGGTAGCCAATAATAAGAGCACAATAAACTGATGACAACAATGAGGCGATTGCCAATTTTGTCTTCAATTTTAATGGAAGGAGTCTCTGTTTCATTGGTATTCACACAGAAGCTGATAAACACTCAAGCCCTGCACCTCTATCCATGGAGGGCAAATCTTCTTCCATCATGTCTGAAACTGATCTGGATAGTGGAAAATCTGATGATATCTCAGGAAAAGAGGGACAAGAAGTAGACCCTGGTATGGAAGGTTCCTCTTTGTCTGCCTTTATTCACACTCATATAATAATGTGGCCTTCATATATGCAACTGTTCTTCGATTTTTCTTTTTTTGGTACTTTTTGTCAAATTTTTGGTAAAGTAAGACTCAGTTTATATAAAACTGATATTATCATATACCGCTCAAGTGTAATGTTAACCACTGAAACTGCTCTGAGAGCTTATGGTAATGTTTTTTTTTTTTTTTTTTTGAAAAAAAGTAACCCTTTGGTTACCGGTTTCATTATAGAAACAGAATATACAGAAAGAACATACAAAAAGGTAAAACACAAACCTCCTTCCTCTCTCATACGTTTTCTAAACCCCATTAACCTAAGCATCTTAAAAACCCATCCCAATAATTTTTCAGGTATCTAACAACATATTAGCTTATGGTAATGTAGAAAGACAGTTTTTTACTACATATACTCTTTATAAACTTATGTTTCTTTTTGCTAATGATCTCAGATGTTTCAAGAGATGACATTGTAACAGCTGATGCCAGCGCTGACAACCAAGGTTCTACTGAACTAACTTGCGGCTCACCTACTATCATTAGTGGTCGTCCAGATGAGATTAAAGAGGATGGTGTGTCAGATGACCTTGTTCAGGATGCAAACAAAGGAAAACATGGTACAGAAGGTTCAAACCGTGACACTACAGTTTCTGAGGATGATAAGAGCTTCTCCTTCAATGTGGTGGCAAATGTACCTGAAAGAGAGACTGTCCCTGACTGGAAGCCTTTTCCCAGTATGAAGTCGCCTGATAATGCAGTGGTAAAACTCTTCCATGCAAACATGGGAAACTTAGTAGAACATGAATAATAATATTTTCTACTCATTTTCTTTCGCACTTCTATCAAGGTGATGATGAATATTGAATCCAAATCTCATGTCAATTCTCACGGGCTGTTTTTGAAAAGATTGCAAAAAAGTGAAACCACAAGTTCCACAAAAAAAGATTCTCTTATTTTGATTTATGAAGCCTGTATTTAAGGTCTAGTAGGAAAAGCAAGAGGTTCCAGCAGCACTTGCTTTAGCAACAGTACAATTTGCTTATAGGAAAGTGTCTAAGAAAGTTCAGCATCATTCTTATATCTTTAGTAGCGAGCTTTTAAAACAGAAAGTATATGCTAACAGTCATTCTACTTTACCTAGCCCATTTTAAGGAAAGTTCAATTATAGGAGAGGAAAGCCATTTGTCCAAAAGCTCTCTTACATGTGTCAACACTAAATATAGCAGATTTCAACTATAGTAATTTTCTTTTCCAATTAGGTTTTCACTTTGGAAAAGTATGCATGATCTTTTTGTTTGGAACAAGAACACAAACTAATTTAACTGCATGTTACACAAGGGTTGTGTGTGTGCATGCATGTGCACGGTTAGGACCTCTGTAGGTTTTTGTATGTAGTCTTTAGACATTTTTCCTGTTTGCTCATCAACTGCTGTTCATATTCTGATGTGAGTATTCACATTTGATGAAATTTTGATCATAGCCTTCAAAGGAGAGCCCCAAGGCTGAAACCCCTCCTGGCAATACCACAAAGAAAAAATCTGTGGGCACAAAGAATGTCAGTACTCCCAAAACTGAGGCAAAGGCATCTGACCCTTCTCCAAAGAAAAAGCGTGAGAGAAAAAAGGCTCAATCTACAGCACCATCTCCCATAAATTTGGAGACAATGAGGAAACACCATGAAGGTAGTAGCAGCAGTAACCTCAAAAACCCAGCTTCAGCATCTGGCTTACCTGATCTGAATACCTCAGCATCTTCAGCTCAATTGGCGCATCAACCTTTCACTGACTTACAGCATGTGCAGTTGCGTGCACAGATCTTTGTTTATGGATCTCTTATGTGAGTGCTATTGATTGGTCTTTTTGACATCATTTTTGGTTTGGTGATTTGGCCTTGTCATCTTATTTTTTATTCTTTTAAAATGTAGTCAAGGGGTTCCACCAAGTGAAACTTATATGGTCTCAGCCTTTGGAGATTCAGGTTAGTGTGAGACTTTAACCCTTCTTTCTTTTGGTAATGTAATTTTTCTTGCTTGTGTTTGTTTATTTTTGGTGGAAACTTGTCAATGTCAGATGGTGGAAGAAAAAAATGGGAGGCAGCTTGGCATACTGCCATGGAGAAATATCAGAATCAAAAGTCACCTCTGAGTGCTAGTACTCCAGAGACACCTGGAAGTTCTCGACCAGGTAATTATGTTTCTGAAATAAAAGAAAGGGAACCAATTGTTGCAATTTTATCTGGCACAATAAAATTTTTGGCTGCTGCACGTCTGGCCCTTACTGGAACATGTGTACCTGTATTGTACTAGATTCCTCAACCTAGAATCAACTTTCTATTAAGGCCGCAAATTTTTTGTACTGTTCACTCATGCAATCAACATTCAACCTTACCCATGATTTGCCTCAAGCCCTCGACCATGGCTGCTGCAATTGTTCAACCTCTGTACTATTTCTTCCACTTGCTGTTTTATTGCTGAAAATTAAAGTGAAAAAGTATTTGTTTAAAATCACTGAGTCATCCTGGTACTTGTATTTCTTTTGTTTCTAATTGATTTCATTACTGTTTCATGTGATATGTATTCATACTGTGTAGTTCACCGGTCTACTGAAAGTGCTTCCAAGGAAAGTGCTTCAAAGAGGAAGTCATCTGCTTCTGGAAACAGAGCTAGCACTAAATCTCAAGGCCCCACAACGCCTATGACACCATCAGTATCACCTGTGATTCCTGCATCTCTGCCCAGGGGAACACAACTTGATTTCACCCAGAATGCATCTCCATCTCCCATGTTTAACCCGTACCAACCATTGCAAGTAAAACACCAGCCACCTGGAACTGTGACGCCATGGTTATCTTCTTCTTCGCATCCAAACCCCTGGTTACTTCCCGCACAGAGCTCTGTTTTTAAAACCGGTACACCAGTTTCGCTCGTTTCAACTGCTGCTGCTGCTATCTCTACCACTGCTGAGGCATCAAAGATAACACCCCGCAGAAAGACCTTGCCGACTTCAGTTCCGCTGCCTCCCTCTTTGCCAGTTGTTTTTCCGCCTACTAGTTTCCCAGCAATTTCTTCTCTTGCAAGTACTACTGCAAGCATTGCACCTGTTTCCCCTCCATTGAATGTCATAACTACAATATCTTCTCCAGCAAGCATAGCGACAACGGATGCACAAAAGATAACAGTCGCCTCTCCTCTTCCAACTGTACCCCCTACAGCCAGTCCTAAAACAAGAAAGAGGAAGAAAGCACCTGCTACCCCAGAGATAGAGACCGAGAAACCTCAAATTTCATCACCTCTGGCCTTGACCCCTACCATTAGTCCTCACCAAACTCAACCAAAAATTATTTTTACAGGACAGCTAGCTTCTGGCACGTCTCTTGTTACCACCACTTTACCTATGCCTAGTTACCCGGAGCCAAGTGCTAATAATTCCCTAGGACCCAGTGAGCACAAGAAAACAACATTTTCAGAAGATACGGGTGCTAAAATCGAGCAATCTAAGTTACATGCTGAAGGTGCAGCCGCACAAGCGGCTGCAGCTGTCAGGTACAGTCAAGGTGTGTGGTCCCAGCTGGCTACACATAGAAACTCTCGTCTTACCTCAGATGTTGAACAGAAGTTGGCTTCAGCTGCAGTTGCAGCTGCTGCAGCTGCTGCTGTTGCCAAAGCTGCAGCACTTGCTGCTAAAGTTGCATCAGAAGCTGCATTACAAGCCAAGATGATGGCCGAGGAGGCCACGACTGAAAAAACTGGGGCTATTGGATCTGTGCAGACTTCATTCATTGCTATGGCTAGAGAGACTGCAAAGAAAAGAGTCGAAGCGGCTAGTGCTGCTGCAAAACGAGCTGAGAACTTGGATGCAGTGATCAGAGCAGCTGAGGTTGCAGCTGAAGCAGTGTCTCAGGCCGGGGTGGTTGTTGCTATGGGAGATCCTCTGCCAATGGGAATAAAAGAACTGTTGGAGGCCGGTCCGGAGGGGTACTGGAAGGCACATTTTTCTAGAGTAGAGAGAGAGAAGCAGCTTGACACAACTAGTAACCTCCAACTCGAGATTGGAGAACCTAGGCCAGAGAATCAAGAGAATATAAAGGAGAAATCTTCAAGAACTCAACAGGTTCCAAGCAATACTGATGCAGGTAACATATCTGAGCTTCGTGTCTGCTTTGTTTCATAGGATTTCATTGTTGGCCAATATATGTATAATTGGTCCTGGTTGAGTGCCATCATTGTGATAATTGTTTTAATAAGATAAGTTGTCTTATTTTCAAAAAATAAAATAAAAAAAATGAGGAGCTTCATTGTGTATCTCTGTAATTTTGTTCTCAAGTAATAAGTTTAAGACCGGTCATTATTTGTCAATTGTTTGAACTCCTGTTTAAACTTTTTACTCAATAGTTGATACTATTACAGGGAAAACAACAGGGGATGGCCCAGTTGCTACCGAGAAAGATATTGCTCGCGATGAAATGCCTTTAGCAAAAGAAAAAGAAATTGGCTTTCAGAAAGGATCCCAAATTGAAGTGAGTAATTTCATACTAATTTTTTCTTTCTTTGATATATCTGTTTTATCATGCTTCATGTTCTGATATGTTTTGGATTTGTATGGCAGGTGTTTGCAGATGAGGCCGGTCTCAGAGGAGTGTGGTTTCATGCTACAGTTCTAGAAGTGGAAGAAAGCCGGATTCATGTCTGCTACACTGATCGATTTGCTGATGAAGGTATTCTTTTTCTCATCTAAGTTTTTGTCTTTCACCTTTTCTGTCTTTTATTTTCTTTGTTATGGATGAACCAGCCTTATAGCATTATCTGGATTGAAGCAGAATTAGGTCAAGTCAAAGAGTGGATTCTGCTCAGAAATGAAGGTGATAAGCCCCCAAGAGTACGTGCTGCCCATCCAGCGACTGGCCCAAAACCAGAAGGAACAAGGAAGCGTCGTAGGGAGGCTGTGGTGAGTTCTTCCTGGGCTGTCGGAGACCATGTGGATGCATGGATCAGAGATGGGTATGTTGATTCTTGGATCTTATGATACCTCCACTGACTTGCTTGGCAAATTTTGTAATCACATTGAGTTGATAATGAGAGGATAAAATTTACTGCGAAATATGATTAAATTGCACTTATGATCAGAAGTAATGTATTTTAGTTTATTTCTAGAGCTAGTTAATTATTGTCTGATGATATCATGTTACAATTCCTTTTACTATAACTTGATAGCTTTGGTTGTTGAGCTTAGAATTCCACCTTTTCTTTACTCTTCCAGTTGGAGAGAAGGTATTATCACTGAGAAGAGTGATGGAGATGGCACAAAGTACACCGTTCAGTTCCTAGGTAAGTGCAGCAAATTGGCATTGCCATCGCAATTTGTATCTCCTGTCAGAGTGGTATTCAAGCTTTTCTGTGAATGCAGTTGCAGGTGGTTCTTCAGTTGTGGAATCTTGGCATTTACGACCGTCTCTCATCTGGCAGGATGGACAGTGGTCTCTGTGGTCACGGTCCCTTGCAAAGAAAACTCATCCGAAAGAGGTCTCTTTTTTCATTACATTAATTCAATGTACCTATTTCTATAATGTCAAACTTCTGCACCTTGTTTAGAGTGGTATGGTCGGGTTTATGAGGGTTGCAAAAGATTTTGTTCTGTCTAATTTAGGATAGTAAGGATTCATTGTGTTATATTGAGGCATAACTCAACAAAATTACTGGCTAAATATAGGTCTTAATGCCCGAGTTAGGTCCAGCACCAGCATGCACTGGCCAAATAAAAGTCCTTGCTCTATATTTTATAGGGAAACTAATTTGATAGTGCTTCTATTTAATTAAACTTTGTGCAGGGTGAGTCCCCTTACGAGAAGCGTCAGCGGTTTGGCCAGCTTGAATCTGATCATACTCAAGCAACTACCACTGCAAATGCTAATGCAGGGTCTGGTCCTCAGAAAAAAGCTGATGAGCCTAGACCGCTGACTTTACCATCTGATGACAAGGTCTTTAACATGGGGAAATTTACAATTGGGGAAACAAACTCCTTAAAGCGTGCAGGCCCGGGGCCCCAGAAGGAAGGTTCCAGGGTAGTGTTTGGGGTACCGAGACCAGGAAAGAAGAAAAAGTATATGGATGTAAGCAAGCATTATGATGGAGAGAAATCTGACAAGGCAGCTGCTACAGGCACTGAAGCAAACCCTAACCCTAGCACTAAACTTGCAAATTATATGATGCCCCAACATAGAGCACCCAAAACAAGAGGCGAGCCAAAAGGGAAGGAGACGGCTGATTCTAAACAAAGGGCTGGGGTCAGATCTGGAAAATCACATGCTTTGAACAGCAGTGAAAGCAGCTTAGATTCCTTATCGCAACAGCGGGCCCCATCTAGGAAGAAATTAGGCACGTTCCTAGAGCATGATGTAGGTGGTAGAGAAAAGGCTGCCTCTTCTGCTGCTGGAAATGTTGATTTAGATAAATCACTTGCTGATTCGTCTGAACCACGGAGGTCTAATCGTCGTATCCAGCCGACCTCTAGGGTAAGTGTTTTTATTTTTATTTTTTTTGGGTTACTTTCACGTTTGTTGATATAGATGCACTCAAATTGTGTGTATTCTCTGAAAAATAAAAAAAAAAACTTCTAGTTACTGGAGGGGCTGCAGAGTTCTCTGATGATAGCCAAGATGCCAAGTGACAAGGGTACTAAAACTACCCAGAAAGGTGGAGTTCCTTCAAAAGGTATATTTCCAATGTTTTTTTTCCAATAACTTGTGATTTTCTTTATTGATCAACCTAGTCCAGTGTTTTTTGCGTTAATAGTTTCTTTCATTGGTTGACTTTTGTATTTCTTTTGTGTATTGAATTTATAATGTTGAACAGGTCGTGTTAATGGCTGAAAGGAGGGTAGAAGCAGTGTTAAGGATCTCTCTTATTTGTACATAGAGGGGTGTACCCTGTTAAAATTGGTGTGTAGATCTGGGTTGGAAAGCTTTGTTTTTCATGTTCTGGTGTAAAATGTGAGTGTTAGCTTAAATTAGGTTATTTCTCTATTTTTTTTAGTTGGTCGTCTTTTAGTTTACTGCTGACATGTTGTACCTTATTTATAATTAGCGAAACAGTAAACTTAGGTGTAAGCAAGGATACAGATTCCTTGGCACCAATGCTCAGGTCGTGTTCTGGTGAATCAGTCTCGGCGCCTTTATAACTTGAAGAGAAGTGTGTATTGTAGTTGTCAAATAATGGGTTTAGTTGTTTCAATAACTGCAGATTGTGTTAGATTTTAGTTTACACTCTTATTTTGCTGCAAAGAACATGCGGCAACATTGAGCTATGGCGTATCTAGTGCTAGGTTTATTGTGGGCCCCGTATTAATTTATTGCGTATTGTATGTATTACATTCTTGATACAGTTTAGATTTAAAAAGCGCACACCTTATTTATATTCCAACTTAAATCAATATAAAAAAGTAATAAAATTGTTTTGTCCGGATTATCATATTTTTTTTATTTTTGAAAAAGAAGGCGGTTACAAGACTGTTCGGTTTATACACGATCTACAACAAATCAGTTACATACTAGAATGTAAACTACTTAAAACTCCCTCTAGACTCAGCTAAGAATCCAACGTTTACCTGACAGTTGTATATCTACTTTCGGGAAAAAAACAGTTACTTAGCAAACATGCCGGTACATTATCATAAATATAAATCATCTAAAAACACGATACCTCCAGTAAAATAAAAAATTTGGGGCAGACATGAGGGCTGAGGCCATGAGTGCCGTACAGTCCTGACTGATGCCTCCATCCCGAATCACAAGACCTATAAGGCTATAACAGGGATCATCATTTGTAGTGTGCCCTAACTTGTAACGGATTTGTTTCTTGATATTTTGCTGCACTTCAATCTTCATAAATGCCTGTCCGCATTCAATCAAACTAACAATAAGCAAGAGCATGTTTCTCATAGTCATAGCAGGTATTTTGTTTTTTTTTTTTTTATTTACAAAAATACACAATGTCATTCGTTAATTTCCAAATACACCAACTCGGTGCACTGAAAATAGTATGTATAGGTTGAGAATCGCAGTTAGGTACTTAGGTTAGTGTAGAGCATAATCTATAATATCTTGTCTTGTAATTCAATGTGTGTAGAAGACCAAGCGAGAAACAATGATGGAAGCACCACAAATGATTCTTCAGCCTAGCTTTAGCTTCTATTCCTTGGTTTAGGTCACTGTCTGCTTGTGATTAACTGCTTTTGTTTTGATGTATGTTCTCTTGTATGTTTGCTGATACTTGTTAGGAGTGGTGGTTTTCCTTTGGGCACTCCTTCTTTCTGTACTAACTATACTAAATATTGGTACTGGATACTCTAGGTTTTGTTTTGGATTAATGATTGGTTCCCCTGCTTGGGAGCTCTTGCTCCAAAAAAAAAAAAAAAAAAAAAAAAAAAAAAAAAAAATCCTAGTTCAGTAGGTGCGTTTGGCATGTCTAACTTCTAGTTTGTAAACCAATTTGTTAACCTACAATTATCCAAAAAACTAACTTTAATATTTAATCTCACTAATCTTTGATGTTGCCAAACGCCATCTAGAGAAGTAAAATTTTTTGCAATTCAACTAAAACAAAATTTATCATATATAATCTTAATGTTCTAATGTTTTTGAATAATTCGTGGAATAGTAAAAGGAAAATGTAAAATTTTCCTATTTCGGAACCACAAGATCTTGTTTATCTTACAATTCACAAATCCAATAGAACATTTGGATACATACATAATCTCGCGTGAATCCGATTTATTAATAATTTGATAATGTCTATTTGAAATTTTTTTAACCTTCTAAATGCTTATACATATATCTCTATCTCTACTACTTATAAAGCACGTATGCAAGGGTCAAAAAAATTAAGCGAAAGATGTAAACAATTATTTATTCTATACAATCTTAGCCATTGATTGTTTAAATCAATGGTTGGATGTTGTCGATGGATATAAGTTTACAAGCTCTTCACTTTTAATAGAAAAAAAAATCTGTAGTTGGATTGGTTGTGCACTCATCGAAATAGAAAGAAATTTATCGCTGGATTAGTTATGCACTATGTTTGGAAAGATAACACAACACATATGAAAAATTTCATTAAAATAATAATTCCTTTTTTATTTTGGAAATAAAACATCTATATAAATTATAAAATTATTTATATAATTTTTTTCATCTGAATAATTTACCCCTCCATTGAGTGGTATAGTTTGCTAGTAAAATCAAATAGCGCACCGCACATCACATTTTTAACATGCCTTACGAAAAATAAACAATATTAGAATTATTAATAAAAAAAATTGAAAATTGTTTGTTTAATATGATATATACGCATGACCAAATCGTATGAAATCATCAATCTTAAGAAACGAGATATCCGACGACACAAAGTCGGACCGTGCGGGATTCTCATCCTCAGCAGCCAAACCTTGGCTGCTGTACCAAACAATCAACTCTATTTTTTTTTTATATTTCAACATTTTAAAATTCAAATGTCGAATCCAAACTGTTGATCTTGTTCAATTTTACGGGCGATGCGTTTTCATATAAGTTTTATAAAATTTAGAGTCGATTTGATACTTGATTAAGTGACCAAATTATGAACGTATTAGAATTAATCAGTGATAGTTAACCAAATTCGTTCATTTGTTGACCACTTGATCTAATATCAAATCAACTCCAAATTTTATAAAACTTATATGAAAACGCATCGTATGTAAAATTGAACAAGAATAACGGTTTGAATTCAATATTTAAATTTTAAAATTTTGAAATATTTTAAAAAAAGATTGACGGTACCAAACAGTCAAACCCTTGACTGCTGAGGATGCGAATCCGGACTGTGCGTCTGTTCCCCGAACATAGCCCGTCCAATCTACATAATTAACACCAAATTGAGAAAAGATATAGGATCGCATTAAAGCCTAGAAGAGAGACAAGAGCTGTCTCCATCTCCAAAGTTACTCCACTGCCGATTCAAACCCCAGCAGTAACCATGAGTACCATGAAATTTTGCCGTGAATGGTATGTCTTTCTCCCTCCCCCCTCTTACTTCTTTTTGAAATCTCTCTCTCAAATCAGGAGAGGAAGCCACTGATTATGAGAAGCCGTAGGTCTAATAAAGGCTAAAAGGTTCTATGAATGCTGGGAATCGGGAACTAGGGTTTAAGTTATTGTATTTTAATTCCGTAATTTTGTTGATAAAAGAGTTTCATGTGCTTATGAAATGTCTTAGTTTTTTAAATTAAAAGATTTTCAGTACTTATAATGATACTCTTTTGTGTAGTAACAACATACTTTACCCAAGGGAGGATAGGGAGCAGAAGGTGCTCCTTTTTGCTTGCCGCAATTGCGAGCATCAGGTCTTCAATTTTTTCCCCTTTTGTTTTAAGTTAGACAAACAACAAGATTTTTTGGAATACACCCAGTAATTAATCTGAAAAAAATGTGCTGATTCGACTGATATGGTTTTGGGAACTTGTGTGCAGGAGGTGGCAGACAACAATTGTGTGTACCGAAACGAAGTGCACCACACGGCAGCCGAGCGTACCCAGGTGTTGCAGGATGTTGCAGGGGATCCCACTCTCCCTCGCACAAAGACTGTCAAGTGTGCCCAGTGTGGCCATCCTGAGGCTGTCTTCTTCCAGGTATGTACTAGGGGTGAAACAAGCAAAAAGTTTCTTGGTGTCGGTCTGGTCAGTCAATAGGGTTGTTTCTTATTCTTTAGCTGGAGAAACAAGTTGAAGTGAACAAAAATTAAAACAAAGACAAGCAAAAAAATTGTGTTGTGTTCTATTGGGGCTTTATGAAGTTAATCTTGTAGTCTTGTTGGGTGGATTCTTATGCTACTGGTGTGTCAATTAGAACAGCGTCTGTATGTTGAACTGCAATTACCAGTCAGTATGGTACCACTACAGATTTTTTGGCCAAAATCTTTGCGTTGAATTGAGGACAAAGTAATAAAATTTTTAGCACATCTGCCTTCTCCTAATCCTGCTTAAATAGGGATGTTTGGCCATTTTGTCCTTTGGGCCTGGAATTGATCTTTCAGTTTCACTTATTATTATTATCCAAAGTTATTTCTTTGGATGGATATGCCTCAATCCTATCATACAGAATCATAATTCAATGTTTATTTGAAATCAGAGTGTTTTGTATTGTGAATGACTTGATTTTTTTTTTTTTTTTTTGGGGGTGGGGGTGGGGGGGAGCTTCTCTGCTTTAGTTGTGTAATTGAGGTTAAATAGATGATAATTTGGAATACATTGATAGCATCTGAAGCTTTAACCTGTACTTAATTGGATAAGTTTGGAATTAAGGTGGGTTACTTTAGAGGTGTAGCTGCATTTTATGTATGATCCGAGGAAATAGTTTACCAATAGTAACTTCAGTGGAACCAGAAAGAAGTTGATTTTTGTTTTTCTGATGTACAGGCTACTGCTAGAGGTGAAGAAGGAATGACACTTTTCTTTGTCTGTTGCAACACTAACTGTGGCTATAGGTGGAGAGATTAGATGTCATTTGACAATTTCAAGCCACCGAAATGCCCACCATTAGTTTAGTTTTGCTGTCTTTTCTCTATAAAAATGTGGAACTGTAGTTTTACTCAACTTTGTCAAGTAGCAAGTGTACTTTTAGTTTTGCCATTGTTGAGCAAATGAGCAGTTCTAGTTTTGCCAGTGTACATTTAAAACTTTTACTTGATGTTTGTATGTCTCGGTTTTGACATTACCTTTGTTTTTGACCTCTCTTTGGTTTTCTATTTTGATTCATTAATACATGGTCAAATGGAAACGAGCAAGAGATTACTGGTCATATCTGCTGAAGATGATGCGAATTCTGAAGATAATCCTGGCAGTTGCTATATTGTATTAGTTTCATTTTTGTAGTACATTTTGATTTGAAGTGCACTTAACTTAACTTTTTTAACTGTGGTGCTGCATGGACTTTGTGTCGATACGAGGGTCTGTTATAAATATGTTAAGACTGGATTACTTCGGATCACAAGTAATTGTGGTGCTGCTTGTATGTCTGGTTATAATTGAGCAAAAAGTTTTGGTCTCAGAAATACCAGCATTCTGTTTTGTCGTCCTCTTGCTTAACGTGCATAAATTTAACATTTATATAAAAAAATCGTTATTTATTAAAATGATATACATAGATATATCATTTGAGTAATTATCTTTATTAGTTAAATTTAATTTTATCAGCTTATTGAGGTCGACTGAAATACATAGATTTGATAAATCGGGGAAACTTATCGACCTAGTATGAGATTGGTCTAAAAAGATTGATAAACTCCGATCAACGTGTGAGCTATGTTGATTAGATCTTACCAATGATTAGAAGTCGTATAATATCGCAAGGAGTAAGAATGAAACTTGTCGACGCTCGGCGCAGAGGTTATAACAAATAAAAGAACTAGAGATGTTTCATATCATACGATCGTTTTCAAGTTTTAAAATTTGAACGACCGATTGGAATTTTCTATTTTGTTCTTTATATTGAAAACTTACGAAAAACTAAACTTTATATTTTTTTTAAAATTTTTTTGCTATTTTTTCGGTAGAAACTTCAAGATGCAAACATTATGATGCTCCAATAGCAATGATTTTGAAAAAAATACCAAAAAAAAATTAAATACTTTGAAAAGAAATATAATTGGTTTATTATAAGTTTTCAATATAGAGAACAAATTGAACGATCAGAATTGGAATTTGAAATGCGAGAACGATCTAGCATTTATCTTAATTAATTATATACTGACTGGAGTATAAATTTACGTTTCTATTTTTTTTTTTTTTTTTCAGTTTTTAGTTTATATGCAAGTGGAGTTTAATATTTGCATTACACTTTTATTTATGTAGCTTAGGTTCAGTTACTGTCCACATTCCGGGGTCCTACCTAACAATAACAAAGCGACATATTCTTCTTTAAAAAAATACGAAAAATGAGAAACAAAAAAAACATATACTAAGACCATGCTTCCCATCAAACACCTGCTGTGCACTACTGGAATCACAGAAAAAGAAGCGAGGAGAGAACACACAGCTCGACTAGTAACTAGTAAATGGAGTTGGTGGGTTCACTTCCGGTGCCCAATGTACAGGCTCTTGCTGCCTCTTCAAACGGTGGCCACGTGCCACCTAGGTACGTCCGGCCTGATGTCTCGGCCGATCCAGTCTCATCCAACGGTGGAGATGCAATCCCTGTCATTGATTTCTCTAGGTTGATGGATCCCCAGTTCTCCCTGACAGAGTCTCAGCTCCTAGCCCAAGCTTGTGAGGAATGGGGTTTCTTCCAGGTTAATGTTATCAATTATTTATTCTATTTTATTCTGACATGGGATGATTGGGAATTTAAAAGATGTTAATTAGGTTGAACTTTTGTGATTGCAGTTGATTAACCATAGTGTTTCAACTGAGCTGATTGAGAGAATGAAAAGTGGCATAGAGGGGTTCTTTAAATTACCACTGGAAACAAAGAGGAAATTTGCTCAACAGCCCGGCCAGTTCGAGGGTTATGGCCAGTTGTTTGTGGTTTCAGAGGAACAAAAGCTGGATTGGGCCGATGTTCTTTATCTCAATACATTGCCGATTGAGAGTAGAGATTTGAGATTCTGGCCAGACCTTTCTCCTGGATTCAGGTAGTAATTTCACTTTATTTCATTGGTTGTTTATTTGTACTTGTTTATGAGCATCAATCATGCGAGTATGTCAGACCATGAATCTTCATAGCATAAGTGAATTAGTTGGGTCGGGATCAGTGTTAATTCTAGATGTGGTTGGCCTGAATTGACCTGAAATTAAGGGTTTGCTAACAGTGCTTCTTTAAACTTAAACTTCTTATTTGTTTTTAGTTTTATCTGGTATTTACTGAACCTTTACCGTTTTCAAGTGGATTGTGAAACTTGTTTGGTACTAATCAAGGATATAACCATGTTGTTATTTTTAGACAGTACCTTGTTTTCGAAAGACCCATCTAGTTCGATCCAACACATGCACAAATGCGCGCATAAAGATAAAATAGTAAATGGCCATAAAAATGGTGTCGTTCCTGCACATTTTATTTCTGCATTTTTAACTGGTGTTTTTATTTCCTATAGAGATACACTAGATAAATACTCACTAGAGTTGAATCAAATAGTGCATTCTCTCTTGGCCATAATTGCCAAGAACCTGGGACTCAAACCTGAGGCAATTACTGAGAAATGCAAAGATGGTGTTCAGTCAGTAAGGATAAACTACTACCCCCCATGCCTTCAACACAATGAGGTAAGGTAATATTTATTTCTGTTAACATTTTATTTCCAACTATTTGATTTCTTTTTCCATACCTAGTAAACAAACCTATGTTTGAAACAAGGTAATTGGATTCTCACCTCACTCAGATGGCGATCTTCTCACCATGGTGCTCCAAGTAAACGATGTTCAAGGCCTTCAAATAAAGAAAAATGGCATCTGGGTCCCTGTGACACCCCTTGAAGGTGCTTTCGTGGTCAATCTTGGAGATCGCTTTCAGGTAAAATTTACTATACTAAAATTTGAACCATTGTACACAGAATACCAGTCTTGTATTACTTTCTTAGCTGATCTTGCAACCAGAAATAGATTCGCTGATACCAAACTGATTGTGTGGGCTGGGTATGCAATCTGAAATTAAAAAATCCTTGCTTTGTAGATTGTCGATTGAGAGATCAATTATGTTTTGTTATGCTGTTCTTTTCTAATTCACTTTATACACATTTCCTATATATACACAAAAGCAATAATACATTTGTTTGTTTCCACCCCTTTATCTGGCTACAAGACCTCCTTTGTTGTTCAGTTAGCTAACAACAATCTTATTTTGTTTGCAGATATTTACAAATGGCAAATATAAAAGTATTGAGCACCGGGCTGTAATAAATCCAGAGAAAGAGAGGCTCTCCATTGCAGCATTTCATAGCCCAAGCTTGCATGCCTTAATTGGGCCTCTAACTGAGCTGGTCGAAAGTGGAGACGAAATATACAAGACCGTCGACCATGAAAATTATATGAGGCTCTTTTTCTCCTCGAAGCTAGAAGGAAAGAAGTTTTTGGACCAAATGAGGTTGCATCCCAGCTAAAATTTTGTGGCCTTTTAGTTTGTTGAAATTCTTCCAATCTAGCTTCCTCAAGTCTATCCATCCATTCAAGAATGCATAGTCAACATAGACTTCACTCTCTCTCAAAAAAATAAAATAAAAGTATGCATAGGCTTTCCAATGCGCCGAATCATAACTTGTGAACTTTGCCAAGATTGGCCCCTTAAATTTTTATTTTCTTTTGAATCACTGTAATTTTTGAGTTTTATGAATTAGGCTTTTTTTTTGTTTTGTTTGCAATAAATAGCAAATGAAATTGACGGGTTTTTTTTTAAATATCCTGCTTCCGTCTTTCCTTCCCCTTACCCTTACCGATCACCTTTCATTTCTTTTTCTGTTTGATTTTTTTTTTTTTTAGTTTTTCCTTATTATAATCTCTTCGAGCACTTTTCCGTTCTCTCTTTTTTTACGACTCCTATCCAATTTATTTCTATCTTGACCCAATGTTAACAAAAACGATTAAATAGAAATGAGTTTCATTTTTTAAATAGGCGTCACAGTGAAACAGAGATTGAGGCACCAGTAAGAAACTGAGATGCATGCAAAGATTTGGCCAGTAAAAAGTTTATTCATTAGAAATAAATGCGATTGAAAGAAAATTGATTACTGCCATCGCGCTTTGTACCATCGCTGCCATCGTGCGTCAGTCAGCGCTCTCCCCCCTCTACTCACCCAGCGATTTTTTGTTCATTTCGTTATTATAAGTGTTCATTTTATTAGATACAAATGTTCACTTTGTATTATAATTGTCCACTGTTTTATAAGTGTTCGCTATGTTCAATATGTTCATTTTGTTTTTTTTTCTTATTTTTGCCCAAATGTTCAGTTGGGTCAATACAAATGTTCTGTTAATTGAGTATAAATGTTCAGTTAGTTGCAAAGTCGGCCAATCGTAACTCGTTTTTACTAAACCAAGCGAAGGGGTCATGAACCGGACACAAAACACATGAAAAAAATAGAAGGGGTCATGAACCGATCCGGTTCAAATTAATTTTTTTCCGACTTTGCCCCTGGCGCGCCTCTCTCCAAGTCTGACGCGCGACTTTGACCCTGGCGCGACTTTGCCCATTAGTTGACGCATTTAACTGAACACTTCTGATTATTAAACTGAACACTTTTTATTATTAAACTGAACATTTGTAACATATAGCAGCGATGGTTTATTTAGCGATGGCACTTATAATAGCTGCGATTGAAATGATCTTAATACAGCAACATTTTTGTTAACGCAGCCAACCATCCAATAAAAGTGCATCATGCATCAATCATAACCTAGCCATTCCAGGGTAGTCAGACTGCCCTTGCTGCGCCAGTCCTGCAATAAATGCTTTCTCAAACACCTCCATTTGCTCTCTGGAAAGTGCTATGGTAGCCTGAACTGATCCTTTCTCCCGACCGGCAAACATTGAAACCTCTCCATCAAGGTTCATCGAAACCAGCTCCACTCGACCTGGCGTCCCCCAACCAAAATCTATCTCATAGGCTCCCCACCTAGCTGACCCTGCCACCATGACATTCATCCCGGTTGGCCGGTTCTTAAACTCTTCAGGCCATCTCTCCACCCCGTCTAGTGGCCTCTCCCTCACGGCTTTGACTGCATGTGAAATTGCGAGGCATGCATTTGCAAGTCCTTGTGGAGCAGTGAGATCTTGACCAGATGACTTGACCGGTACTCCGCGAATGCAATTACCGGTGAATAAAACATCATTCTTGTTGCCTTTGAGGTATGCCCGAAGGTCAACCAGTAGCCAGAGAGATGTTGCATCCTTTTCTTTTGGGAGGCGTTTTGCTTTGGCCAGACTGACCCAAACATGAGCAGCAATTGCAATGGAGGCTGACGGCATGAAGATAGTTTGGTTATCAGATTGTGTGCATGCACGTTGCTTGAGAAATTTGATGGCTGTTAGGTCAAGGGTGAAAGTGCGCCGTGTAAGTCGGACACGATCTTGGAGCAATGACTTTGGTGCTTGTGGCAACTGTAGGAAGGAAGCAAAAAGTAAATGCATGCAATAAATCATTAATTACAGATGCTTTGTGCCTATAATTGAAAAGAAAGTTCTTTTTTTATAACAAAAGATAAGGGTTCAGCCACTACCTTTTCATTCAAATTGAAAAGGAAGTTGTAAATTACGTTGAAAAATTTGCAATGTCTATGGACATCTGGCATGCTATGAAATAAAGAAAAGTTTACAACATATTAGTGGAGGTTAGTCAATTGCTTAACAATAGGAAAGCCAGGTAGCGAGAACGGTCCTGCCTGATGCATATATTAAAATGATCTAAGTTGGAAAAAATAGAGTACTGACTGGGAAAGACGAGATAAAACAAGTATGTGAAGTATGATGTGGCCGTATGAATAGTGCAAGTCTTAGTAACAGCACTGAGATGGTGCTTTTCTGACATAACCCCCACTGAAATTCCTCGCGGCGCTTCTTCAATTTGCTTATACTTTATCCAATCGGGTTTGTATAGCAGAATAAATAACGGGTTTGCACTGCTTTGTCAGACCAAAATATTTTTTCTGCGACTGATTCGAATAACTCTGATGAATCCAGTTAATGGATTAAAAACTATTAAAAAACCTAAAATTTTACAGAAATTTTTTTTTAATGATGTGTTTGTAACAAATTTGAATCAGTTTTTTGTCCATTCATTAAGAAAGCGTTTCTATAGACTTAACAGATAAATTATAAGAAAGACTTTCATTTAAATTATTTGATGAGGGTAAAATACTTTCATTTGTTCTGAATTTAATAAGCGTCCAAACGTTTTTATGTTGACAATATTAAGTTTCGTAAAATTAAATTTAAAATTTATTATTACAAATATGATCTATAAAATATAAAATCATTTGGTATATGCTATATCGTTAATTAAATAATTTAAAATTTTCATCTGCTTGAAATTTACAGTTACATTTTAATTGTTATTCTTATATATAAAAAAATTTAAAAAAATTCATTATCAAACAATAAAAATATAGTTGTTCCCAAATAATTTCTTGCCTAAATCCGGAGCAGAACCCACTAACGTGCGCCTAAAAGGTTGTAGCACGTAAAACTTTGGTTAACCAGGCAGTTCAAGAGGCGATTCACATGCACAACTTGTGTGTCAACTATATCGTACTATTCTTAGTATTTGTTTAGCCAATTGTCTTAGTCATTGCTTGATTTTTTATTGAAAGTTGGTTTATGGTACCTAATGAATTTAAAAGCCAATTTTAATTATTTGAAACATGCTTTGAATTGAATTTCAAATTAAATTTGTAAGGCTAATGGCGTCATAAGTAGTATATTCAGACTTTGAGCCGCGTTGGAAATGTGTTGCAAAGATTTTTGAGGGTCAAAATTTTTTTGAGGGTCGTGTTGCAAAGATTTTTTATTTGACTTTGTTTGCCATTTTCATTATTTAATCATGAACTAACGTCAATCTATTTCATGGCGGTAAGCCCGATTGCAACGAACGAAAACTTCAAAATTGGTCATGTCATTCCAAAGAAAGATTCTGGACGCTGGATAGCTCCTCCATTTTTTATAAAAAGGACTGGATCAATACCATGATTATGAGGTAATTTTGGTGTTGAGAATAGGTACTAGGTAGTGGCGTATAAGTATTATGTTTTAATTTTTTTTGGTCATCTGTAAGCTCTTCGCGTGATTATTGTTGTAACTGGTGTATACTGTATACCACTAAACATGCATTTATTAAACTTCGACAAAAAAGAAGTACAATTCAATGTCAGACACTACTTAGAGTTGATATTAATCACCTGAGGTAAATCTGGTGCCAGGAGCTTCATGAACCGTCTAGCTATCTCCTCCATGTGCGGATGCAAAATCACATCTCGGTCATGTGAGGTCTGCAAGTGCGACCGAAATGGCACGCCATTGTCCCGACAAATTGCTGCCCATGTTTCCATGAACCGCCAAAACCCGATCCCGTCCATGACAGTGTGGTGGAGTGCAGTCCCCACAGAAACCCCACCACCAACAAACTTCGTGATCTGAACGGCAAAAACTGGGACTGGAAGCTTATCCATACTAAAAGACGGAACAAGATTCTTGAAGGCTATGATGTCGATGGTTTCTTCGTTAATGAGGTGATGAATGTCAAGGTCCGACTCTGCCTCGATAACAGAGACACCACAGTCAGGTGATGAAGAATCAATTACGAGATGGTCTGCGGCATGCCGGTGGGTTAACTTACCAGCAAGAGGGTGAAAGAAAGACAGGGCTTGTGTGAGAGAAGTTTTGAACAAATGTAGGGAAGAAGAGGAGAGTGTAGAGTCAGGGTAGAGCAAAAGATCTTGAACCGGGTGTTGTAGGTGGATCCAACGCGTGTCCAAGAAAGAAAGCGGCACGATTTCACCGGGTGGAGGATAAGGCCCGGGAAGGAGCGGTGCAAACGACATGTCAATGATACGAACACCTGGCATTTGTGGGGATGTAGGATAGGCTTGGGGGTTTTGGGGGGAGGGGGGGCAGTAAGTGCAAGTTATGTATGATCAGCCTTGTATATAATCAACTTGTGCGTTATTATATTATTAGGAGCTAAGAAGGCGTTGTTTTCATGGAGGTAGGCTTGTGTTATTAAATTCAGTTTTAACTACCTCTTTCTTCTACTACTTTTTCCTTTACAAATGTCCTCAATGGGCACTGCTCAAAATTAATAGAATTAGAAAGAGATTTTTTATGGGGAAGCTACCGAAACTCTGACAGGAAAAAGTTCAATCTAGTCAATCGGGACAATATTTATAAAAAGAAAGAATATGGAGAGTGGGGCATTATCAATTTACATAACAGATGAACTATGCTTTGCTGGAAAATGACTTTGGAAGTATGTTTACAAAGAGCATAGTTCTCTCTGGAAAGACATAGTTAATATAAAATACAAAGAAAACATAGGAGGTGATAAAACTTCCTTCTTATGGAGATCAATAGCAAAGATATATCCAATCTTTGAAATTGGTCTTCAGAAAATTATAGAAAATGGCACCACTGTTAAGTTTTGGAAAAATAATTGGAGTGGTACTATACTCCTTTACAAACAGTTTTCAGAACTTTTTGAAAAAAAAAAAAAAAACTAACTGCCCTTTAGCCACTGTTGACCAATAGTAAATAAAAAAAACCTCTTTCTAACTAGAAGTATCTCCAATATTGTCAGAGAGCAGAAACATATTGTACTAAACATAATTAATAATACAATTTTAACCTCCACCTCTGACTCTGCTTATTGGTATTTAGATAGCAGAGGGGTATACTCTGTGAGTTCCTTTCACTCATTTTTGAACAATTCAAGAGTTACCACTGACCTTTATACTACTGTATGACCTATTAAAGTGTCCCTGAAGGTTAAACTCTTCTTATGGTAAGTATTAAACAACAAAATACTCACCATAGGCAACCCTGAAAAGAAAGGTTGCCAGGGACCCAATAAATGTGCTCATTGTTGTAATACTGAAACAATTGAACATTTATTCCTTAATTGCCCTCATTCTAAAAGTTTTTGGTCAAGATTCAACCTGTGCAACCAAAGAGGAATAGTTCTTGACTTTACTTGCATAACTTGTATTGTTACTCTTTAGACAATGATATATCATCTACAGATTTAGTCTGGTTTTGGTCTCCTCTTCATCTTAATCATGTAACTTGTATTATTATTCTCTTTAATTTTCATTTTTTTTTTTTAAAGGAATGGGTGTGCCTTGAGGCTTCATCATGTTGTTTGCAACTACGTACATACATCTTATGAGTTAAAAATAAATCATATTATTGTGTCCAAAATTCTACGAATATTTTTAAAAAAATATAATTAATTGTTCGTCAAATAACTTCTTTTTGGAACAAAATGCGGAGAACATGGAGTTCAGATCCTGCAAATTAAGTTTTTTTTTTAAGATAAATTGGAGGTCAAACCTCCCAACTTATTTTTAAATTAAATGTCTATAAAAACCCTCCCAGTCGGATTTCGAACTTGCGACCTCTCACTTGAGATGCATTGCTCTTTGTCACTAGACCAAGAAGTGGTTCTCAGATCCTGCAAATTAAGTTGCAAATGGAGTTCAGATCGTCGGTTACGTACAGGTATATATTAACACATGGTGTGGCGAGCCGTCGTCATCGTTGTATTTTCTGTTAGTTTTTGAGTCAGATTTATGATGAATAATTTTTCTATTATTCTGAAATTTTACAAGGGTTTTTACATGCCTTTATATAGGTAGAAAGGAAAAAAGAGAGAACGGTAACAAATGTTACCGTTATATGAGTCCTAACGTTACATTACTAAAAAAGGAAAAAAAGTTTGTAATCCCTTTTTCTATAAAAGGTTTGGAGACAACTTTTATTTATTAGTCTATGATGATTAATTTCTGAGACTAATCGTCCCCTAATTATCTTTATTTTCAACACTCCCCCTCAAGCTAGGTGCGTAAATGTCGTACAAGCCTAGCTTGCTTGTAATATCGTCAAAAAACTTGATGCTTAATCCCTTAGTGAAAATATCCGCCAATTGATCTTTACTTCGAACATAAGGGGTTTCAATTTCTTTGGTTTGGATTTTTCCTCTAATGAAGTGACAATCCACTTCTATGTGTTTAGTCCGCTCGTGAAAGACGGGATTCGCCGCAATGTGTCTCGCCGCTTGATTATCACAAAACATCTTCATTGGTGCTTCGTGCTTGATATTCAAATCGGCTAGTAATTGCTTGATCCATGTCAACTCACTCGCGGTGGATGCCATAGCCCGATACTCCGCTTCCGCGCTCGATCGTGCCACAACATTTTGTTTCTTGCTTTTCCATGTGACTATATTTCCGCCTACAAATGTGCAAAAACCGGTTGTCGATTTTCTATCGAAACTTCCAGCCCAATCTGCATCGGAATAGCCACATATAGCGTTAGTATAATTTTTCCTCATCCAAATTCCCTTTCCGGGAGTACCTTTTAGATACCTTAATATTTTATTAATGGCATCTAAATGTGGTGTTCTAGGTGCATGCATGAATTTACTAATTTGACTTACGGCAAAAGATAGGTCCGGTCTCGTAACGGTTAGGTAAATTAATTTACCAACAAGTCTTTGAAAGTGACTTATGTCCTTTAATGGTTCACCCTTTTCATTATCAAGTTTTTCATTTACATCTATTGGTGTTTTGACCGGCTTACAACCTAATTTACCGGTTTCTTTAAGTAAATCAAGAATATATTTTCTTTGAGATATAAATAGCCCTTTTGAAGAATGAGCTATTTCTATTCCAAGAAAATATTTTAATTTTCCTAAATCTTTAATGTCAAATTTTTGTTTTAGGTTCTTTTTAATATTTTCAATTTCCGTTGGGTCATTACCGGTTACGATTATGTCATCGACATAAACTAACACCGCGGTGGTACCATTGGTATTGTGCTTAACAAATAATGAATTATCGGCTCCACTAATTTTAAAATTACAAGATAATAAAAAATGAGAGAGTTTTCCATACCATGCTCTTGGAGATTGCTTTAATCCATAAATAGATTTTTTTAACCTACAAACAAGGTTAGTAATACCTTCTTTTTTGTGACCGGGTGGTATGGACATGTATATCTCTTCTTCAAGATTTCCTTGAAGGAAAGCATTTTTAACGTCCATTTGATGTAAGGTCCAATTATTATTAACCGCTATGGAAAAAAGTATCCTAACGGTATTCATTTTGACCACCGGTGCAAAGGTTTCATGGTAATCAATGCCGTACGTTTGGGTATATCCTTTAGCTACCAATCTAGCTTTGTACCGTTCTATGGTACCATCACTATGATATTTAATTTTGTATACCCACTTACAACCAACCGGTTTTTTCTTTTTTGGTAATTCACATAATTCCCAAGTTTGATTTTTTTCTAAGGCATGAAGTTCTTCTTCCATTGCCTTACACCATTTTGGATCAATTTTGGCTACCTCATAATTGGTTGGTTCTTCTATTTTGGACAAATTGCTCAAGAAGGTATAGTGTTCTTTAGAAATATTATCATAAGAGATAAAATTTTGTATAGGATATTGTACCGAGTATGTAACAAAATCCTTTAGCCTTGTGGATGGTTGTGTTTGCCGACTTGATCTCCTTAATGACACCCCTTCATCATGAATTTCTTCATTTTCCTCCAATTCCTCTTCTAGCTCGGTTTCTTGATTTTCTTCATTACCTATTACAATGTTTTCTACGAGCACTTCCTTTGGCTCATGGTTAGTAGTACAAGGTAAAACAAATTCATTTGATAAGGATTGCTCACTATTACTTTCTATTTCAAAAAAAGATTCATTTTCTAAAAAAGTTACATTTCTAGAAATATATAATTTTTTTTCTATAGGATCAAAACACTTGTAACCCTTTTTTTGGGTAGAATATCCTAGAAAAATAGTTTTAATAGAAGTGAAATCAAATTTGTCTACTTTATTTTTATGTACAAAACAAGTACAACCAAATACTTTTAAATGGTCAACATTTATTTTTCTACTATAAAGAATTTCTAATGGGCTTTTAAAATTAAGAATGGCACTTGGTAATCTATTTATCAAATAGGTTGCGGTAAGGACGGCTTCGGACCAAAAAAATTTTGGAACGTTATTTTGAAATAAAAGAGCTCTAGTAACCTCAAGAATATGACGATTTTTCCTTTCAGCAACGCCATTTTGTTGAGGGGTATAAACACAGGAGGTTTGATGAAGGATGCCTTTTTGTTTTACAAAAGATGCAAATTCTTGATTTAAATATTCCGTTCCATTGTCGGATCTAAAAACTTTAACCTTTTTTTCAAATTGGGTTTCAACAAGGTTCACAAAAGTTTGAAAATGAGTGAAAACTTCACTTTTCTTTTTCATCAAATACATCCAAGTGGTTTTAGAAAAGTCATCAATGAAAATAACATAATATCTAAAACCATCGTGAGAATTTAAGGGAGCGGGTCCCCAAACATCGGAATGAATAAGTTCAAATAATTCACTACTTTTGGAATTGGAATTACAAAAAGGAAGTTTAGTATGTTTCGCAAGCTTACAAATTTCACAATTACTACAATCAAAATTTTCAAAACTAAACATAGACTTTAAAATTCGGTCCGAAGGATGTCCCACACGCTTATGCCAAAGCTTGCTTAAATCTTCACTCCTTTTTGTATTGAAAATAGTCTTGTTACTTTCAAAAAAATATAGACCATTTTCTAAATACCCTTCACCAATCTTCTCCTTGGTGAGAAAATCCTGAAAAATTACAATTTTTTCTTTAAAGATAATTTCGCAATTCAAGTCCTTGACAAGTTTACTAATAGAAAGTAAATTTACGGAGCAATTCTCAACATAGAAAACATCTTGAAGAAATTTTTTTGACAAGACACTAATCATACCCCAACCTTTGATCTTAATTTTTTCATTGTTGGCAACGGTGAAATATTGGTCACCACTAATAGGACGGTAATTTCTCAAAAGATTTTGATTTCCCGTCAAATGATCGGTTGCACCGGAATCAAGTACCCATTTGGTACCAAAGTTTGAACTATTTTTGGTTGACAAACCTATGGATAAACAATTATTTTGGACAACACTATACTGGTTTATTTCAGTTTTTTCTGCCGACAAAATAATTGGGCTGGTTAAGGTATTTGGGCCCTTGGAGAAATTATTAAATTGAGAGTTAAATGAACCTGGGCTCGTTTTTTGACTGAGTAAGGCAGCGAGCATGGACTCGAGTCTGTCGAGTCGATCTGTCTCGGTTCGACCAGCTCCAGCTCCAGACCCATGTCCCCTCTCTTCGTTCAAGTCTCCTCTCGCCGACACATAACCCCTCTTCTCCCCCTCTCTTCCATCTAGGATTTTTTGCGATTCTCCTCTTCTCGCCGTTTCCGGCTGTCCCCTGTCTCCTCTCTTAGGACGGAGATGAGGATGGAGTTCCCAGCACTTCTCTTGAGGGTGGCCATCCTTCTTACAATATGCACACTTCACAGACTCCCCTTTATTCTTCCCTTTGCCAGTTTGAGGATTGTGCTTCGAGGCGGCTGAGAAGGCGGTGGCTTCAGGTTTTGCTTTCAACTCCATGGTTCCCATCGCAACTCGCCTTGTCGCTTCCTGTCTCACACGAGCAGTGACTTCCTCGAAGCGAAGCCTATCTGTCGAGAGAAGGATCTGAGCTCTTATAGCATCGTAACTAGAATCAAGACCAGCCAAGAAGGTGTATACCAGATCTGTTTCTTCTCTCTCTTTAAGCACTTCCAGGTCAGTTGTCGGAGGTCTATAAACTTTGAGTTCTTCGTATTTTGCTCTGACAAGCCCGATGTATTCTGGCATTTCTTGGTTTTCTTGAGAAATTTGTGCAATTTCTTTTTTGAGGTAATAGATCTGTGAGTGATTTTTTTGGTTGCCGTATTGATTTTCCAGTGCCTTCCACAACTCTGCTGCTGTTTCACAGTAGCAGAATCCATCTGAGATTTTTGGGTCAAGGGAGTTAGTTATAAGGGTCATGGCTTGAGAATCAATCATATCCCAGTCTTCTTGACCTTGTGTTCCCTCTTCTGGTCGAATTTTACTCCCATTTACATAGCCAATCAGACCCTTTCCCTTCAAGGTTACCTTGGCTGCCTTGGCCCAAGGGATGTAATTTTTGCCATTGAGTGGAACATTGGTCAGTTTCTGAGAAGAATTGAAGTCCATACTGGGTCTGAAAATTGTGGTAATAATTGGATTTGAGTCATTGGTTGAATTGTTTGAATCATTGGTTGAATTATCACCTGTCATCTTGGCAGATTTAGTTGGAAAGGAAAGATTTCTCTATGCGGAAGCTTTTGATTAATTTCGCTCTGATACCATGTTAGTTTTTGAGTCAGATTTATGATGAATAATTTTTCTATTATTCTGAAATTTTACAAGGGTTTTTACATGCCTTTATATAGGTAGAAAGGAAAAAAGAGAGAACGGTAACAAATGTTACCGTTATATGAGTCCTAACGTTACATTACTAAAAAAGGAAAAAAAGTTTGTAATCCCTTTTTCTATAAAAGGTTTGGAGACAACTTTTATTTATTAGTCTATGATGATTAATTTCTGAGACTAATCGTCCCCTAATTATCTTTATTTTCAACATTTTCCTTTCAATTGAGGAGTCTATATCTATTATGCTGCTTCGTTCACATTCCACATGGTCCACTTCCGTTGTTTCAACACAGAATATCTGTGTTCCAAAAGGAGTGGTCCCCAAAATCGTTATAGTGTCCAGTTAATTTCCTAAAAAAAGGAATTGCAATGTGCTTCTTAGCAGTAAAAGAGTAAAAGATAATCATTGACCTCTGATGGTCGGTGACTTCCTTGGTGGCCAACTGGCAACTGGCAACTGGTCATGCATTGTTTGCTTGATTTTCTTTGCTGTTGCTATTGTTTGCAAAATAAGCAATATAGTACAACTAATACTGTTGTTGTATGCAGTAATTTTCTACTTTGACTGGTGTAATGACTGTACTAGCCTATTTGATCTCTTTCACTGGTGGTGGCCTGCGCACCATAGACAGCAGCAGCAGGCGGCGTGACCAGATTTCCTTTATATATTTTTTATTTTCTGAGGAAACCAGATTTTTTTTTTTAATTCGGACTATTAAGTCTTGACCACTTTTTCCTTGGTAGCCACTACCAAGTTTTACTCTTAAAAAAAAAAAAAGAAGTCTTAACCACTTTAGTTTACTTGTAATTTCTATACACAATAATACTTATTGCATTGATACATATTTATTTATTGAACTATGCACACTTACGCATCACAAATAAAAACATAACTATCAAAAGGACTGTCAAGTAGTTTTGACCATTAAAACGCATTTTAACATCTGTTAAATCATTGTCTAATATTCGATCCGATATTATTTTTCGAATATGAAATACACGTTTGACTAATGACTATAGTTGCAATACATGTTTAAATACCGTGCCAATGAACAATTTATTTTTTATAACAAAAATTAGCAAAAAATAGTTAAGGATGTTAAAATATAAGGGTTAGAAGTAAACATTAATTTTCCTTTTTTTTTCTTCCCTGAATCGGCATGTACGTATCTAATCCTTCTCAGAAATTGCAGGCGCGGAAGTTGCATATAACAGAAATGTATGCAATTTGTAGCTAGAATTTTATTGTGACAATATTAATTTGGAATTCTTTGTTCAGATCTTTATACAAGTTTACTTTGCGAAAGTTTTTAATATATACACTAGCTTGTACGCTATAATAAGTTTGAAAATATGACATAACGGTCTAAGTTCATATTCATCTCCGAAAGAGAAGCTGCAGATGCATATACATTACTAACTAACGCAAAAGTAGTAGTCGATAGATGGAATTAATCTCAGGAGGAAAGAAAAATCAATTCCATTGGAAGCTGATGCTAGATAGTAAGGACCATTAAACTTCTAAACTTGATTACAATCAAATAAACCCAAAATAAAGCTTATAATAATTAAGATTATCCTATTTGGACTCATCCTCACATTAATTAAGAAAAAAAAAGTAACGAGAAAACTAATTAAATAGCCATCAGATCTCTCTTAATCCTATCGACCGACGCACCGACCTCACATGCTGTGACTGTGATCCAACTAATGCCAGAAGCCGAAATAATGGTGGCAGTCAATGCACCTGCAAAATGCGTCTCAAAAACCTGTAGGACTCTGCAAAGCAACCCTGGTCGAGATGTGAATGACATGGAAAAAAGTGCCATGTCTCTTGACATTGCCAAGTGGACTGTCGACGTGGGATTTCTCTGAGTCAGCTGAAGTGGCTGCGCAGGCTGTACCCTTTGTTGTTGTTTTAGAAAATCAAGTTTACCCTCAAGATGTTTTATGTATCTGACCGTTTCCTCAATTATCTTTGATCTTGTTGCCTGAAATCAAAGTCATTTATATGACCAGAAAATTGTCATCTCCACACTCAGTTTACAAAATTCAACAAATGGTGTGTGTGAAAGCATACATTAGATTAGAGTTAACATTCTCGGTTTTACTTATTAAAGTAAGGGGGTCAGAAGAAGTGTGTTCTAAGAGAAAAAGAGAACCTTTGGGAAAAGAGTAGGAACCAAGGACTGAAGCACGGTGTAGTAATCGGCTGCCTTCTCCCTTCTTAACCTCTCGTAGATAACTTGAGTATCATGTTCACCTCTCTTTCTTTTTGCCGAGGTGAGAACCTGCTGCTCCATTTTCTGGCCTTTCTGTCTCTTCCTTTGGATCTCTAATTTCCTTCTGCTCAGGGTATATATTTTGCCTGATTTCCTTGATCTTTCTGCCACTATGATCTCACTGGAAGCAATTTCTCAATGAGACCAAGGGAACGTATATATAAAAACTGGCACCTGCTTTCAGAGGCGGAGCTAGGTGATCCAAATGGGGTGTAATTGAGTAATTGACCCATTTATTTATTAGTTCGACATAAAATAATACAATTTCGTATGTTATTTATTAAGTAAATCATTAAAAAATTATCATTTTTTAACTCCATAATTATGTAAAAATTAGTCCACTATCACCCCCATAGTTAAATTTTTGTGCTTCAATATGATTATTAAATTACTTCTAAGTTTTAATATTAATTTTGAATCCCATGCCGAAATTTTTTAGCTCCGTCACTGCCTGCTTTGGTGTCCAGAAAGGTTTCTAGGTCAGACGAGCATTATTTGTTTACTACTGTAACGGCTCAAATGACTGAAGTTTTGGATGTTTTATCGAAATATGATAAATTGGTCTTATCATTCAAAGAAAGTGATTAATTGGGGATTTGGGATTACTGAGTTACTAGTATGTAGGTACATGGTTTTAACTCTTTTTTTAAAAATGGAAAATGACCTATAGCTAGCCCTGTTTAACTTCAGCTAGTTCAGTAGCAAGTATAAAGTGTTAATTGTATTCGGTGGCGGAGGGAGAGGGAGAGTATGGGCAGGGCCTGACCCCTCTATTATTTGTATTTTGACACATATGATTGCTGAATTTTATTAATTTAATTAATTAAATCAAGGACCTGGTCCCCTACAAAGTCCAAAATATTTGAAAGAAAGATCATTTTCTTATCAAATAAGTGAATAGAAACATATATATTTCATTATTATTGTTCAATTGAGTTAACACATTTGATTTCTTTGACACAGAAACTACTTTTAACTCAAACATTTAGAAAGTTGTAAGATTTTATATTTATTTGATCTCGTTATAAAGTACTTTTTATTTATTAGTAATTTATTATTTAATTGATTTATCATATCATTTTTTTATTGTCGTTTTTAATTGAAGTTTTGAGTTTATCATATCTCGGATTACTGAGTTACTAGAATGTAAGTAATTAATGGTTTTTACTCTCTTGTTATAAAAATGGAACATGAACTATAGCCCTGTTTGACTTCAGCTTGTTCAGTAGTAAGTATAAAGTGTTAATTGTATATTTGCATTCATAAAGAAAATTGTTGCTGTTTAAATGGTACGCTAAGTCCAAGTATCATTAGCTTTATTCTGAAAATTTTAACCTGACATGTTCTGAATTCTGATGCGCTAATTTTCCTTATTAGGAAGGTTTGACGTGCCCGCTATGAAGCAGGTAGGCATAATTATTGGCCTGGTAAGTTTCTTTTTGAAAAAGTGGCGTACCTTTTATAGACAGGAAAATCACCTCTCCAGTTCTGAAAAAAAGATAATTATTTCGCCACAGAGTGCTAATGGCTTAGGCATGTTTATACCTCATTTTCCAAACTAAAGAATAATGCATAGTGCATGCATTCTGTGATCAACTGAGCATTAGAGTGCTCTCTTTTTTACTTGTTTCTGTTAAACTTTGAGAACCTTAAAGAACTGATGGTTAGTGAAATAGAATTTCACTTGACCAAAAAAAAAAAAAAAAAATCTTAGTGATACATGCAGGACAATATTTATTTTCTTTTCAAAACATAAATAATATGTCAGAAGACAAAAGTTACTCTGGAAAATTTGGCAAAGGTAGGACTGTATCAAAGAAAGGTAAACGTAAATTAATAAATGGAAATTGTTCTCCGTCATTCATTTCCAGTGTCATTCCATCATCCCGACATTTCTTACAAGGTTGTTTATTTATATATCCTAAGAGTACATATTTATATTCATGAAGTATCTATTTCAATTAAGGGAGTAACTATTTGAGCTAAGTGAGTATCTTATTATTTCTTTTACAGTTATATGTTATAAGAGAGTATATTTCTATATTAAGGGAGTATTTATTTTAAAAATAGTATTTTACGAGGTTATACAGTTATATATCACAAGAGGATCTATTTGTATTAAGAAACTATTTATTTGCCTTAAGAGAGTATGTTACAAGACTGCAGATGCAAATAAAAAGAGAGAAGGAGAAGAGGGGAGGGAGGGTGCCAGAAGCGAGCATGCGTCAGGGAAGAACTGTGCATTTATCGAATACGGTACCGATATGATAAACGCCCAAATGAGTTTTATTGACAGAAGTTTTAGAAAAATTAAACCGTCCCAGGTTTAATAATAAAATTATTGATGATTCTTATGACATGGCGTATCCTAAAAACGAGGGACTACAACCCGTTTAAAATTTGCAGTGTTATTTTTTATACACATTAAAATGGTCCAAATATACGAGCAACTTAATTTACGGTGAAATTTAGCGTATTAGCAAGTTCCATGTTCCATGTAGCAATAAATAGGAGCTGCTTAATAAACACTTTTGACAGAGACTAACTACCAATTATTTAAAAAGTTAGGGCAAAAAAAAGATGAAATTACACTTTCCATATTTGATCCAATTCAGCACATCTTCCAAAAATTTGCTGATTATAACATTAATCAGTAACTCAAAATTTTTTAAAAAAAATTAAACAAAAAGCAAGAGAAATTCTCAGCATCCCACTGACCCACTCCCTAATCATCTAGCATCTGATCAAACTCTTCCCACAACTCGGACTGAGACTGGGACTGGTACTGAGAGTCGATATCCAGAGGTTGTACCAGCACTTCCTGTGGGGACATGTTCTGTACCTCACTACTGCACTGGATCTGCACTTGCTGGGCAAACTGGTCCTATCAACATAAAAGTGTAAAAAATTAGTTAATAAAATATTTCACTTCTTAGTCTTAATCAAAAAGGAGCAGCACATCATCAACTGAGAAATTCACAAAAAAAAAAAAAGAAAATAAAGGATGTACTCATGTACCCTTTCCAAATCATTCAGTTTTAAATCAATTGTCTAGCATCTGATCAAACTCTTCCCACAACTCGGACTGAGACTGGGACTGGTACTGAGAGTCGATATCCAGAGGTTGTACCAGCACTTCCTGTGGGGACATGTTCTGTACCTCACTACTGCACTGGACCTGCACTTGCTGGGCAAACTGGTCCTATCAACATAAAAGTGTAAAAAATTAGTTAATAAAATATTTCACTTCTTAGTCTTAATCAAAAAGGAGCAGCACATCATCAACTGAGAAATTCACAAAAAAAATAGAGAAAATAAAGGATGTACTCATGTACCCTTTCCAAATCATTCAGTCTTAGAGCATGTAGGAGAATGCTCTCCATTTGAAGCAGTGTATCCAAGCTCTCTACTTTGTCTAGGTCTTGCAATTGTCTGAAATTTTAACATAAGCTTATAATCATGTAAGGACAATAATAAACTAATGAAGAAAGTAAAAGTTGCTCCAAATTCAAGACCACTGGCATAAAATTCACTTGATAAATGGCTTAGCATCAAATGCAAAAGACAAAAAGGATATTGTGAATTGGTTAAATGTAGGAACCTAGTTAGTACAATGGTACCATACACACTATTTCAATACCAGAAAGTTATCAGCAACACTAATAGTCATATAAAATCAAAATAAATTAGTTTTCTTACCCAAGTGGACCTAGAATGTGTTCAATCTGGAAAATTTCATCCTGCAATGTCTTAAGCTGACCTTTCTTCCCCTGCAATGGGAAGTTGATAGATACTGTAAATAAAAATTCATGAATTAAATAAGTTATTTGAATGCAACATTAGACATACCTCACTCTTATTATTCATTGGAGATGGTAAACCCCTGAAAGAAGGAAAATTTTCCACAGAATTATTATCACAAGAAAGAATTAGTGGTGAAGTACTGAACATGCATTTGGTAAGAAAAATAAGTCTATTCAAGCAATGATTTGATTCGCTACTTTGCTATGGTTATTTACTTTAATTAACACTATCATTCTGAACTGGAGTGTTATGAATATATAGTGCATTAGAAAAAGAAATGGTACATTATGGTACCCATACAAGCTGGTCAATATTGAGAGCAATCAATGAAAGGTCCAATGAAGTCTGCTTAAGACTTGAATATTCTATTCTTAAGAAATAAAGGAAATTATAAAAAAAATAGTAACCTTTGGTGCATTTGTTCAATGCCAACAGAATTTCCATCCTCGCTACAAGATTTCTTCAGCTTTTCAATAGTGTCAAGTTTTCTTGAAATTAAAAATTTAATATGGTGAGATTATTTTTTTATCATGTGAAATAAATCCAAGATTGCATTGTTGACGGATTAATGACAGCACTTATCATGATGCATGTAACATAAAAAGTCAGGGCTCCCAAAGATATGTATTTTAGGTTTTTTTTTTTTTATATATAATCAACTTGAACAAAACCAAGTTACAAACTCAACCCAGTGTTTCTAGAATTGCAAGGTGTGCTATAAACATTGCCTTCTGACCTAAATTAAATTCAAGATGCCCACAAATTATAGTTTCTGTACCAAATAAGGAAGGAACTAAAGAGGAAAACAAAGGTGGCATACAAAATGAAAAATGAACGCATAAAAAAATAATAGACAATAAGACATACGACTTTTGTCTAGCTTCTGGGGTTTGATCGGCATACTGTTGAATGATATCCTCAAAGTTCCTGAAAAGCAAAAAAGAAAAAAAAAATGTACACAGTATAAATAATTTATAGAAAGATCCAAACTTAAAGTAAGATAAACGTCAACAAACCAGCTTTAGATTTAGGGGAATATTTATTGATAGGAGGAAACTCTGGTGTAAGTTAGGCTCATTAAATTGGTATCATCTCGGGACATGTCAGACAGAGCTCTGGGGTCTTTACAACCTATAAGAGGTTCCGACAATCATGAATTTCCATATGCAACAGAGAAAGGTCAATTCATAACTTTAACTGGTTTCATCTAGTGTAGTAACTAATTCATATGGCCCATATATAGACTGGCAAGTATATTAAATGTAAACAGTTTATGGCTAAATACAAATATATTAAAACAAAGACAACTCAATACAGGGTCAAAAGCCGCAATCCTTTTACTAAAACACATAATCTCCAGTGTAGAAATAGAGAAAGGAAGTAAATTTCTTCAAAGATAAAAGAAATGTGTACCTGTTAGGTCCAACTGTTGCTGTGAACACGTCATTTGGTGAGGCCGTAACAAGAAGGACAGGAACGTCACATAAAATTGACAACTCCTTAGCCTTCTTAACTAATCCACCGATGCGGTTCTTGTACGTCACCTTCCTTCCATGTTCTGTCTCTATTTTTTCAATCTTAATTTTGTTTTTCCCCATGTTCTGCATTTCCAAAAAAATATACTCAGGCCTCAACAAACAAACTGAGTAAAATTAATGGCATCTATTTGAACAAAACATTAATTTGATGCAGGAATTAAGGCTGTCACGGTTAAGGACATATCATACCTTATCCCACCAAAAAGGAAACTCAAGGAACCAGGATCTGGTTTTTTTTATACAACAAGTATACTGGTAGACCTCTCTCTAATTGTTTATATTAACTAGTATACTGGTAGACCTCTCTCTAATTGATTTATTAGTTTTTTTTAGGCACCGTATTGCTGTCAAGAAATGAATCAACGGACATATATGGATACCAATAAAATTGGAATAATGACTCAAATAGCCATGAACATTTCAGAATCAAATCGAAGACAATATGAGACAACTCCTAGTTAAGATGCTTTTAATTGCAAATAGAAAATTAAAACCCTGAGCATATGTAAATTGACGAGTAAACCTTTCTGTGAAGAAAAATTGGAATTTTGCTTTTGACACACATAACCTAATAATTAGATATGAATTAAGAGGAAACATTGCACAAGAGAAAGAGAAAGGCATCAAGTCAGAAGAACAAAAGCAAGCACTAATCACAGGGAGATCAGAAGCAATCGGATTGAAAAAGAGAGACAAATTAATCTTTTGTAGACAATTAGAGAATTAAAACCTAGTCAAGTAAAGTTGTTTCGCTTCAGAAGAGAAGAGAAGAGAAGAGGAGAAGCGAAGCGAACTAGCAAAGCGAGTCGATTCAAGCGAGAGAGAGAAAAAGAGAGCAGTCGAGCGAGAATGAAAGAGAGCCGTTACAGCGATAGGGTTTTAAATCCTCCAAGGGCAGTCGGTTCGATCGATCTCTGTCGTTCGATCTAAATCGAACAGTGAAGATCGAACTTTCTATACTTCGAGTCGGTTGTGATAGGTCGGGAGGGATTATTTGTGGTGTGGTATTATAGGAGTAGATTGGTGTCGCCGCTCGGTCCCAGACTCCCACTAGATCCAATAATAGAATGTTAGCAACACTAAACATAAAAGATTACATGAATCCACACACAAAATATCTCAACAGAAGAACCTATGATATCCTGAGCTCCTCGAGACCTCGACATTTTTTAAACACTTTTATAGATGGCGTGTTAATTATGGTATTAAAAATTCAAAACCAACGGTCTTTTTTTTCCAAAAGAATTTTTCCAAAAAATACGTGCAAGATTTCTTGATTAATTATTTTTTTCTGTAATTCAAGGAAAGACTTTTCATTACTTAACAATAAAAACTTAAGAAAGAAATTACCCGTATAATAAGAAATTAACGTAGAAAAATGATTGTCTATATTGTCCAAATGACGAACTAAATTAAATGTTACTAGTTCTTATTAGGCATGGAGACCTTAAATCAAATACGTGGAATTTCATAGAAATTTAGTATCGGTATTACGGTATAAGGGAAGCAACATCGATCATAATTAGCAATACTAAAATAGGACATTAAGTGAAGTATTCTTTTGTCGGCCTTAAAATGAAGGTTCAGTTAGACAATTAACATCAGAAATCGTTCGTAAAATATGAGGCCATCAACATGTAAAATAAAATACAGAAAAAAAATATCGACTAAAATTCGTACTACTCCACAAGAATCAATACTTTGGACTCAATATGTAAGAGGCACAAACAATCACAATAATTAATTCAAAACATCACATGTGATTGCCACCTGACCCTCCAAAAAAAAAAAAAATTCAAAACAGCACACGAGTTTATTTTATTGTAATTTTGACTTGTGAAAAAATGAACAAACAGTTTCTCGTTATTGATAAAACTGACGAATACATACCGTAAAAAGCGTCATTACCAGCTGATGGCCTCAATTTAAAAAAAAAAAAAAAACAGCATCATACATGCTTAAATCAACATAAAACGCACATCAAAATAGGAAATACCAGACACAAATCATGAAATCAACATCACCGGAACTTCGATCAATGCACGATCTTTTCCTCTCGTTGTTCTTATGTCCTAGAAGCCAATCATTATATGGCTACTTCTACGGTTTATGTTATTGATGATATTTGATCATTTATTCCTTGATTTATTAATTGACAGATCATTCAGGTTGAGGATCTGAATTGTAGATCTCTGTAGTTCATTTATAATTAAATGACAATAATAGATCTAAAAGGTCCGTAATCTTGATAATTAACAAGGAATATTAATTATCGGATAAGATTAGTATGCAAGTTAAGTGATGATTAAGTTTTACAGATCATAGGTAAGGAGTTGCCAACTTAATTGCATATGTATATGTTATAGAATATAGTACAGGACACGACCCAATGAAATAAATATATGGATTGTATTATGTGTCATTATTTATTTCATTTGAGTTTGATTCTAAGTTTGAGATGGTTCAACTTTTTCACATGAGGATAGGTTCAATAAATATCGTCTACCGTTGATTCCTGATAAGGGTTGCTATACGGACTTTATTTATGTTATCTTGAATTGTGCGGGGAAAAGTTGTTCATCAAGAAAATCGTATGTCCCTCATTAATTTACTTAGTGAGCAATGATATCTGTTTGGGCCCCTTGATGGAGATGGATTGTTTGCTAGCAACTGATACAGTCATCTCTAGATCAAGAAACGTATAATCTGCAAGAATGACACATTCCTATCTTGGATTATACGATGATATCATGTGACATAAGAATCAGACAAGGAAATACTATTATTTCTTATGCAGGATTAAAATATTGTAGCAGTACACTATTTATGCGAATTGGGAATCATAATGTGTTGCTAGATACCGCTTATGATTATTGGAAATAAATAGCGATTTATTTTCCATGTCCAACAGAGCATAAATCCTCAAAGGATCACACAAATAGGTTTTGACCATGCATGCATTATTTATTTGGTTGTATTAAGGAATGCAACAATATGATATGTTGACTGATTAATTATGTACTGTTGCGAACCGTCATAATTAATTAATTAAGTCAAACGGATTATATAGAAATAAATTAATGCATATTATAATCCTTAAATAATTATCAAAGTGTTGATAATTAATTTGTTCAACATGAATTAATTAAAGTAATTAATTTGAGCTAACGGGCCTATATTTAAATGGTAAATTAAAGGTCCAACTTGAGAGCAATTAATTGGGCCACTAATTAATTGAATTAGAGGACCAATTAAATAATTGATGGAGCCCATTTAGGCCCATTTTATGGCTGCCCTAGTGATGGCATAGTTGTAAATTAGTTATAACTTTTTGGAAAAGTGGTTGGTCTATAAAAGGACCACTTTGGGAGTCAAAACCCTAGCCACCTTGCCCTTTTCTCTCTCCCTAATATTTTGGACGAAAATTAAAGAAAAAATTTCAGAATTTTTCATCTCGACCATTGCTCTCTTAAGCTCATGTGTTGAGCACCTCTTGCCTCCATCCAATTAAATAGTTAATTAAGACAAAGGAAAGGAAGGGATTAGGCTTAACCTCTCATCTACTAGCATAGATCGAGGTTTTGGTTAATACCTTGGTGGACTTGAGGCCGAGACACGCGTGGTGGTGCGCACAACCTCGACATCGCCGGATTCGAGTCTCCTTGTTGCGATACAAGGAGAGGTAGTCTTCCTAACATCTCTCTCTTGTGTGTGAATGCTTGGACTAGATCCTTCGAGGTCTAAGTCGTTTGGATTGCTTATTAAATGGTTAATTAGCACAAAAATTTGAAAACTTAGACTTCCTAACACTTCGATCAATGCACGATCTTTTCCTCTCGTTGTTCTTTTGTCCCCCCCCCCCCCCCCCCGATTGCCCAAATCAATTAAACACAAAATCAATAATATAATGTTCTGCTGAGAAATAGTTTTATTTTTTTTTTTTTATTTCTCTTACCCTTCTTATCTTCTTTTATTTATCTTTGGACTCCACAAATGTCACATTTCTGGTACAGAAATGAATGAAAAAGATAACTAGGTAATTTCTTTTTCTTGTTTAATGCACATGATAACCGATAATCTTAGTTTTCACACCTGTCTTGTTGTAGGGCTGTCAATGGGTAGGGTACGATACGGTATAGACATTTTTCATACCCGTACCCGTTAAAATTTTCTTTACCCATACCCTACCCTTACCCGTTAAAAATTGGCTTTACCCGTACCCTACCCTTACCCGTTAAAAATTAACGGTAAGGGTAAGGTAACGGTAGAAAATGGATAATAATGTTAATAACTCAATGAAAAAAATGATACAATTGAGATAAATAAATAATAACAAATAAATATATTAATAAAGTGCAACATTGAATAATACTTTAAATATAATAAAATCATACAATATCTTCTCATGTCAATTGTCACAAAAAAAAATTTCATAACTAATTACTAATTATACAATATTTTCTCAAACGACAACAGAGAAGAAGGGATCTTCTGAAAAAGTTTACTATTTTTTTTTAATATAGCCCATGAATGAACGATGTAGCGCATTAATGAAAATCAAACAAAATTAATTAACATATCAATTGAATCTTACCATTATATCTTTTTCAATTTAATGTACTATTATCTCAATCAAATCTTACAATTTAATTGTCTAGTTTAATTATTAACATATCAATTGAATCTTACAAGCATATCTTTTTTATTTAGTTTGTTATTAACATATTAATTGAATGTCACAATTATATTTTTTTTATTATGATAAATATTATAAACTATATATATAACGGTACGGGTAATTAACGAATACGAAATAGTCTTACCCATACCCTTACCCAATAAATTAACGAAAATTTTTTTTATCCATATCCATATCCGATAACTTAACGAAAAAAAAACCTTACCCATACCCGTCTTATCGAATACGATACGGATAGGGTAAACGATTAAAAGGGTACCATTGACAGCCCTATCTTGTTGGGTCCCAACCGAGATAAGGGAGGGTATTGTTTATTAGGCCCCAAGTTATATTTCGGCCCGACAAGCCTCAAGGAGAGCCGACAAATAAATCTCAATCGAAAACCCAAAATACATTGAAAAAATCGGTTCCTTAAATCGAAGCAATTTGCAAAAACTAACGACATTTGAAGGCAGAAAAATTAAAATGTTGAGACATCGAAAATTTTGTAATTTCCAACAAAAACATAAGTATTAATATGTGCAACAGTGTTACATATAATCAGATATTAGACTAATTAGTGTTGATTAGCTGGTTGTTTCGTTCGAAACGCTTATTCCATCATTGCATATGTTATATGTGGTGAAGTATTTTAAAATCTTGAAAATTAAATTACCATCCAAGTTTGAATAGTTGGTCATAAAATATAACTAATCGACCTTCAAATTTAATTTATCGCTTGTTAGGATTAACTTGTTCGTCCAAAAATAAAAAAAGAGGCAATCATATAGAATATGTTAAGGTGACTGTCGAGTGTATTCATAATGATATGGTCCTTCAAAAAAAAATTAAAAGACCATATAGTCCCTAATTTTAAACAGAGCTCAACTACAAGAAGATAACCTCAGAACTTCCTGGCAAGAAAAAAAAACAATTTTGATCTTCTCTTTTATTATCCGTTTGTCTTGCTTTCATAATTTATTGGAGCCGTGTTCCAAGGTATAGCTTTCTTTTGAAGTTTTCTATCTCCAGAACCAAAACGCAGGGATATATTGATGCTTCAGGTTCAAGTACACAACCGATTTTGACTGCAGCTGAAAAGCGCTTACCTTCAGAGGTGGTTATTCTACGTCTTCTATTCTCATTTTCCACCAAATCCCTCTGGTGTATGATTAGCATATTCCGCAGGAAATTATTCTTTTCCCAATTTTATATTGCCTGGAGTTGGAACTTGGGTCAGAATTAAATTAACTAGAACAAGGCTTGAAACATGCTTTATGTCAAAAGAGTGACTGACATATAGAAAGACTGTTTAGCCCAATACGAATCAGCAAAAATAAAAGTACACATCATGATGTCAATTTTTTTTTTTTTTAAAATGTAACTTGTTAAGCCCTCTCACTTCCATTTGACATCCATTTTTTGTGTTATATATATTCATTTCCTAGCTTAACAGCCTTGTTAACTATAAAGTCTTTCTACATTTCTAAAATTCTCCTGGCTTTCCAAATGGAGTTTATTCTATGTATTGTCATATACTGAAATGGAAAAAGTCGTTAAGAATATTTCGATCAAAATTAGATGGCTAAACTCAAGCTCTAATGTAATAAACCATCAGCTTTTGGTAGTGCCAAGCATGCTGGTGCAAAACATTATTTAGCACCCAATTTTAACCAGTTGGTAGTGCCAAGCATGCCAGTGCAAAGCATTATTAATTTTCGGTAGAAAAGGGCATTATTATTGACCAATAATCCCCTAGGCAGGATATTGAAATTCACAATCTTAATTAAAGATATCAATATAAAGTTATAAACTATAGATAGTATTGTTCCATATCTGAGTTTGCAAAAGCAAACAAAAAGGTTGGTACACTTGCACGCCAAACTTGTAACGGCCCAACATCTGAGCGACTGCGGTACCATCATTTTTATAAACTAACATGGGACCCACAGACCTAATTGTCGTAAGACTCCTGTTTGGTAGGTCCTCATGTGAGCCCCACATGCGGATAACGGCATTGTTTGTTTATTAGTTTATTATTAAACTTAAGTTGTACTTTGTTCTATAGATCATTACTAAATCATGATTTATCTTTATTGGAAAATGGGGTCAAGCTCATCTTACATTAAAATAACAAGATCTTTCTGTTATAAAAATTGCTAAAATCGTAAGTAGTCCATCCTCTGAAAGGGGCAGTTTTTATTACACAAAAAGATGTTCTTTTTAAAGATGAATAGATGATGATTGATACAAATTAGAATTTCAAAAAGGTAAAAAAAAAATTGTATATATCCCATGGGGCCACTCCAGCATTTCCCCAATGTTCCGGCTTCTTTGTAACTTGTTTACCGGTCTTCGGTGATTGGGTTCACATTCGTTTGCGCTTACTGAATTAAAAAGTTCATATTGATTTCATCCGACAGTTCTAATTAGATTAAAAAGTTCACTAGCGGAGATAATATGAGAACGACTGTGGTACATCCTAAAGTACAGATCAAGCGGTGCTTTAGAGTTGTTTTCCAATATCCGAAATTCAAATAGGCGATCCAAACCGTACAATATGTTTTCCATATAGTAGTGGAGATAATATGAGAACGACTGTGGTACATCCTAAAGCACGGATCAAACGGTGCTTTAGAGTTGTTTTTAATATCCGAAATTCAAATAGACGATCCAAACCGTAAAATATGTTTTCTAATAAGAAATCACCTTAGAAATAAATTTATACATTTTTTTACTATATTTTTCAGATTTTATAAAATCGCTCTAAATGGAGGGTCCATAATTTTTTAGATTAAGAATTTTATAAAATCTAAAAAATAATAGTAAAAAAAATTAAAAAAATTGTATAAATTTGTTTCTAAGTTGATTTCAATATGAAAAACATATTGTACAGTTTGAATCGGTCATTTGAATTTCGAAACTTGAAAAACAACTCTAAAGCACCGGTTGATCCGTGTTTTAGAGTGTACCATAGTCATTCTTGACATAATATTACAGTAACTTATATAAAAAATGATATTCTATAAAATATATTAGATATTTGATTTCCAAAACAAATAGAAAGATTAGATATTTCGGCCCGCTGGACACCCCAAGTATCTTATATAATAATTGTCAAGATTCAATTTGCTAGATATTTTACCAAACATTTCAAACTGAATATTTTTAACATTCCTACGTCATCCTTTGTTAACCAACGGCTAAAAGTATTGTTTATATTTTTTCCCTAAAAAAAATAACTCACAAGATTAATTTCTCTTTTGATAAACTGCCTGGGGATTTCATTGGCAAATGAATACCGGATTTGTGGTCTATACCGGATTGAAATTGCTAACATTTTCCGTACGGCCTTTTCTCTCCGTCTTTTTGGTACCATATAAAGTATATAACAGCTGATCAAAACCGGTAGGCATAATCTATGTTAGTTGTGTGTTTGGTTGGGAGACCGTCATCATCCTCTTTCTGATAAGATCTCCCGTCATATTTTGCCACGTGGATGGGTCAAACCATTCTACCTGTCTTTTTTTAGTGATAATGGCTCCATCTCTTTCATTTTCACGCCATCATAATCAATGAATTTCATTGGTTGAGAAACATGATATTAATGTTTTTATCCAAAATCAATGATTTTTCATATTAGTGTTTCTCCTTATAGACATTAAAACTATTTTTTTTCCCAAAAAAAAAAAGCAAAAAACAAACTGGAGCCATTTATCTCTAGGAAGTTGAGTTTCACTTATTTGATCAGTCAAGATTTCTTAGCTGGTTTGGTAAAATGTGTCCGTAAGAAATTAGTTTATGTACAAAATTATAACTAGCTTTGGAAAGAAATCAGAATGAAATTATTTGATGTGGAGTTGTGGACGAGTCAATGGTTCAATGACAACACATGTATATTTTGTTATCACCATTATTTCCAAATTAATCAAAATGAGTTATTAAATATGAAACACGCTAAAGAAGTCAAAGCTTTGATGGGTTGATAATCTGTTTTCATGAATAATCATACACCAACACGTCATGTCTTAGAATAATGCAGAACAAACTATTGAGGCTTAACATTTGAGTCACAATTGAAATATGAGAAGCTACATTATACATCAAATGAATATAAAATCTGACAATGACAGGGGCGGCGTGGAAACTTTCGGATTTCAAATGAGTTATTGTTCCAATAATATATAACTGTCACCAAAATAGCAAGGTGTTCAATCCGAATTTGAGTTCTAAAGCCATACAATTAAGCTGACACCTCAGATATCACTTCAAATTGGAAGTTAATGAAGAACAAATTACTGTCAAGTTGGCCCACTGGTCTCCATCCAATCCATGACCCGAGCCGCTGAATTGAGTGATGAGTTTGGAGTTTGTGCAAACGTTGTTTTAAAAATTAGACCGGACCGATCGGTTCAACATGAAATCAATCACTAGAATTATCTCTATCTCTTCAATTACTGGCAATTATTTTGCCTTCTCATTTCCTTGAATCTTAATAATTACTTTTATTCGAGAACCAGTTCTTGATTTAGTGACAAAAAGTAATGCATCTTAAATGAAATATTACAGGTTCGAAACTCAACTGGAGGGTCTTTCATAGACATTTAATTTAAAAATAAATTGGAAGGCTTGACCCCAATTTATCTTAAAAAATAATAATAATAATTACTTTTATCCAAACCTAATGAAAAAGAACCCTCAAAAAATTAAAATAACATGTTATTTTTTTATCCGGCCTCCAATTGTGACGATATTAAGTTCGATAAAAATTAGACTTTGCGAATTTTTATTTTGATTAAGAGACTATACTTTCTATTTGATATTAATTTTATTTCACTTTGATATAAAAAATGTATGCCTAGAATTTTTAAAACTTGGTCTCAGCCTCTCTGACCATTAATTTCTCTTAATCCATCACCACACAAAGTCATAACAGATTATATATAACAGCAAGCTGTGTCGTCGAAAAACTCGAAAAGCACGATGAATTTTAAATATATATATTAAGCTTTACATATATCTATATCTATTTTTGCTTTAAATATATATATATAGCATATTTCGTCCTAACCGTCAGCTAAATGCGTTCCTTATTTCACAACTATGCTTTGAAGTCTAAAACGCAACTTTGGTCGAAGGGAACCAATGGAGTAATTGTCTGCACCACGCACCGCTAATCTATACTACATATAAAAGCATCCAAAACAAGGTCGTAATAATTTCACAAAAAGAATTCAAATATTTGTTAACATCATTATATGTCGTTGATCTGTGCAACTGATCTGATGTATAGTTTATCTGATGTATAGTCTAGATCTGTATTTCAGACAAAGAGTCGGATCCCTTTACAGAAAGGAGTCAAGACGCTGGATGGTTGTTTTCTTTTTTATTATTTCTTAATTTGTGCGCGCAGTAAAGGAAAGAGAAAAATAAATCAACCTTTTTCCATCATACCAAAATCGCCGTCTAATAAAATAGCCTCAAATTTCCTTTCTTATTCCCACATAGTCGGGTGGGCTCATTTGCTAGTGTATGATAAACGGCTCCAATCCTCTGGAATTGTTAAATATAAAATCTTTAAATTAATTCAAAACCTTTTGTCGACTGCGATGATCAATAAAAAAAAAAATAAACAAATTAAGGGGCCTATAATGTGGAATTATATAAACTGACACCTTTAAGTGAAGTTATAAAAAAAAAAAACTTTGATACAAACAAATAAGCATTTATTGAGGCACCACAAGTTTTAAAAATTTTCATACAATATCATTGGCCTCTAAATGCACGCAGTTTCCCAATTAACATGTAGTTATTACTGCAAATAAGTAATAATTCAGAGCAACTATCATCAGTGAATTATATCTAAATAAAATAGCAATCAGCTGACATCTTTAATATCAATATAATGAATAATATACAAATTAATCATTTTGTTCAATTATTTGCTATATTTTTAAGTGGAAGACGAGGATTTATTATGCCCAAATAGTTAAGTTTTCGAAGTCCTTACAAACTCTAGTATTCATGAGAAATTTAGAATGGATATAACAAGAAGAAATTTTAGAAAATCTAGCTTAATATCCTAAGAGAGTAGACAAGATAAATTCATTTAAGTGAATAGTATGGATTCAGGAAGAGAAGCAGCACAAAACAAGAGACCTGAGTTCTATGATTCCATTTAAGTGAATAGCATGGATTCAGGAAGAGGAGCAGCACAAAAAAAGAGACCCGAGTTCTATGATTGGTATATCCTCCTATTTCTCTGCATAATTGACCAGCATGTTTTGCACTTCGCACAGAGGAAGTAACTGGCCTAATTGACCCGGTATGGGTCCAACAAATGGTATAATTGGAACTTGGAAGTTTCTTTGACTAGACGACTTCGAATTGACCCGGCTGGAGTCTGTGTCGTGGCAGCCACACCAGTCAATTCCTAAAGAAGATAATTAATTTGTGAGTTTGAATAAACTTTCCAAGAGCGCCAAGCACCCAGCCCAACTGTTTTAACGGTCCACCAACGGTACTGTACACATGCGACCCCACTCAAATACTAGATTTTTCCTAAGTATACATAGATGTGGGTAGACCTGTCAAACGTATAAAGCGGAAGCGGAAACAACTATTTCCGTTTTCGTTCCGTTTTGATAACGGAACGAAATGGTTGTTTCGTTTCCGTTCCGTTTCATCAAATGAAATAGAAATATGTTCCGTTTAACGTTCCGTCTCTATTTTCTATTTATTTCAGCTCTATTTTCGTGTTTCGTTTCATTTACGTTAACAAATTTCAATTCCGTTTCCGTTCCGTTTCTGAAAACGGAACCTATTTCATCTTTCGTTTAACGTTCCGTTTTGACGGAACGAAACGAAACACGGAACGAAACGTTAATATTGACAGGTCTAGATGTGGGCAATAAGAAGCTTTGCTTCACACATACTCATACATGCAGCCAAACGCCCAAACATGCACATCTTGTATTAAATCCTATATTAATATATAGTCGTTGTTTCGTAATACACATGATAATTACCTGTTCAACTTATTAAATCCCATAATTAAAACTTGACATATACCCTCATAATAACTAGAGACCCTCTTTTGAATTTCATGACATCAGATAATATGATAGACAAAAAACAGAGTAGGCACAAGAAGCCTATAAAAGCTAGTGCTTTTGTGTGGTTAAGTCAGTTGGTCACCAACTGCTGATCAAACCATAATCTGGTCTCCCTGTGTGCCTTGGTTTGGGGTCATATATCCCCCCCATCATATTCTTCCCTCCTATTCCCCTCTCCTTTCCCCAAACTAACCAAATATACCTATTCTAAATTACGGGAATAACCATCTTTATTCACAATTACACCTCCTCCCTCCATTGTTCCCTTCAAAACCATTGCTATCACTTCATGCCCCCTCTTCTCTCCCTCCTCCTCCATCTTTTCTTGGTACCCATAATCCTATCATATCATGTGACTCTTGCAAGACCAGCGCCAGAAAGGACCGCATGGCGATCATTCAACCGTCTCGTAGATACCGAACGGGGGAGCCATGTGTCAGGCTTGTCAGAACTGAAGCAGTATTTCTCACGGTTCGGATACCTCAACATACCCGACCCAAAAAACCTTACCGATTCATTTGATGATCGGTTCGAGTCTGCAGTCAACCTGTACCAAACTCGTCTTGGATTACCGGTCACAGGAAAGCTTGATGCAGCCACGTTGACACAAATCATGTCACCACGGTGTGGTATCGGCGATTTTACTAGTGCACCATCCAAATTACACAAGGTGCAGCACTTTGCCTTCTTCCCGGGCGAGCCAAGGTGGAACCAGCCGGGAGCTTTTGAGCTGACCTATGCAATATCACCCACTGCTATGGTAAACTACTTGTCACGTGAGGAGGTGGCGGCGGTCTTTCGTCGTGCCTTTGCCAGGTGGGCACAAGTGATCCCAGTTCGTTTCATTGAGGTAGAAGATTATCAATCAGCTAACGTGAAAATTGGATTTTACCAAGGTGATCATGGTGATGGTGAACCATTCGATGGTGTGCTGGGAATTCTAGCACACGGCTTTTCGCCAGAGAGTGGAAGGTTGCACCTGGATGCAGCTGAGACATGGTCAGTAGACTTCTCAAAGGAGGAGTCGAGCGTCGCAGTGGATTTGGAGTCGGTGGCTACGCATGAAATCGGGCATGTGTTGGGGCTGGCCCACTCCCCGGTCAGAGATGCGGTGATGTACCCAAGCCTTTCCCCGCGCAGTAGAAAATTCGATTTAAGCATAGATGATGTTCAGGGTGTACAGATGCTTTATGGGTCGAGACCAGGGTTCAGTATTAGTGAGCTTATGGAGTCCGAGAAGTCATCGGCCGGTACCAGTTCGTACCTGGGCTGGTGGGGTTTGGGTAGGGGTCTTGGGCTCATGGTTTTGGGGGTGTTGGTAAAATTTGTGTTCTTGTGATTCTTTTTTTCCGTTTTTCGTTTTTATTTTATTTTTTTTGGAGAAGGGCAAAGTTAGAATTTTTAGGAGGGATTGAAGAACAAACAATTCTTTTTAATTGTTTGTTAGATTATTTAGGTTTGTACAGAAATGTAGACACAGAAATTGAAGGACAGTGGAAATACTTCTAGGATCATGTCAATATGGTGGACTTGGAAAAAGAAGGTAAAGGTGATGGAGATTGATGTGTAATTAAGTAGGTTACGATTATAATATTTTTTAAAGTAATTATGATAATCTTTATTATTAACTCTTCGAGATACTAATCTGTCTAGTCCGCTAGCCAAGAGTTTTATGGAAGACGAGGCACTACATAATTATTCATCTCGATAAATTGATAAAAAAATTTAAATCAATTCAAATAATTGTAGAACTTAAAAAATAAATATATAAAAATATTATTTAATATATAAAAAATCATACTAATAAAATTTCTGAAATCTGGATGTTGTTTATCCATCCCCAAGGATAATTAATCAAATCTCGTCATTTTTTTACCAGCATGATATGTTCACCATATAAATCATATCTAAATATCAAATTTTAAAGTTAAGTTTCATTAATATTTTTTATATTTATAATTATGAATTTATGATTGTCAAAATATTTGAAGGTATACACTGGCAACCAATTTTTTTTCCCTTATATTTTGTTCTCGAACTTTGTTGTAAAAGTAATATAGTAATTTACATTTAATTTCTTAACCTTTTATATTAATTGAGTTGTACTGACAAGTTAACACAACTACACTGTGCAGTCAGTAACATTAAACAATTTTCACGTCATTATTATTTTAAAGTACTTCACAATATAAAAGAATGTGTTCTGTACAAAATTAAATTCCCTACACTTTTTTATTTGTACAAGATTGAAGATTCCATTAAGATTCGTATCACCAGGCCCCTCCTGCTCTGAAAGATCAAACGGCGTGCCTTGCATGCTCGTGCAACAAAGGACAAGAACCTTCTAAAAACAAGTTTGATATAATAGACCTATCAGTTCTTTATTTAAAAAAGTTATCAATTATAAATTATAATATTGTCTAATATCAAGTAATTTTGGTCGTTTCCATACAAAACAGTTGAAAAGAAAAAACCCTCATTCTATGCTGAATTCTAAGTATTTCTACGGCCTTTTAAGAAAAAGCTCAACTGCAAAATTAATATATATGGCCGGTATGTACCTTTCTTCAAAAAAAAAAAATGACCAGTATATACCTGTATGAGTTTATCCTTCATAAACAAACAAATTGAAAAGAAGATAACAAAGTCTGTAATCTGAATTTATTGTATGGGCACAGTTCCTTTCACAAAACTTTGGCGTCACCGTCTAATTAACCTCATAAATCTGAAATCCAGACCAAGTTTATCTCCCCATCTCTATCATCTTCATTTTTTTTTCTCCTTCTCTCATGTATCTTGCGTGTTTGTGTCAGATTCCAAATTATGTACATGGTGTAATTGTTTTGAAAACATTACATTTCTATCTAATTTGTGGTGGAGTTGGTGCATGTCAAATTATGCTCATGCGGATTAGAGATGAAGAATTGCATGGAGTAAATACAAGAAATGTTATCGCTAACTTGACGGATCGCATGATGAAATTGTATTGTACTAATTTACAGTATACTGCGAAATACGAGAGTACAATCTTTGATGCTTTTGTGCATCGATCTGACATACGATTATACACACATGAACCGCCACAAAGAACCCAGAAATAAAATGACGCATGAGAGGATTTTCTAAGCGGCTGCCTGTTTTGACTACTATTTGTGTGTATTCTCTAGTAACCCACTAAACCCAATGTTTTGAAAACCGACCCGGACATTGAACCGGTGAAGCTAAAGGTTCGATGGTTCAACCGGTTCAACCGGTCGAACCGGTTGAAAGAACCGGAGGACATTATCATTGCAATATAGTTTATAAAAACTAAATGTCCATTTATTTACAACAAAAGCCCACTGGTCTAGTGGTATTGCATCTCTTTGCTATTCTAAACTTCTCAAGTTCGATTCCCACACTTTCCATTTTTTTTTAGAATTTCATTGAACCACTTGAAAAATATAAACCGGCCGGTTCGGTTCAGCGGTTCAGTCGAAAACCGGACCGAACCGGCCGGTTCGTTTCGGTTCGGAAACAGACAAAAAACCGGGCCAGTTTGGACCGGAGAGGTGTCCGGTTCGCGGTTGAACCGGTCGAACCGGCCGGTCCGGTCCGGTTTTCAAAACATTGACTAAACCCAAGTTGTGCTTGATTTCATCATTAGAAGAGATTAGAAACACCTTCAATTAATTAAATTCACCGGTTTACAAAAAGGAAAAATAGAGAAGCACTAAAAGCGGTAGTGGTCGCGCAGAGTCAATTGGTGAGGTAGGCAGCCAACAAGGCATTTCCTCTTCTTGAAGGAAAAGGTTCGGTACAAGTACCAACTCTGACAACAGAAACGATTACCCTACTGTCAAAATAATAATAATAATACGTAATATGAAAACAAAAAATTAATCTTAGATAAATTGTGTCTCACCATGTGTGATTTTTTTTTTTTTTTTTTTTTTTGAAGAAGAAGAAGAAAAAGAAAGTCATGCCTTATTATGCCAAGCAACAAAAAGAAAGTCTGAAATATAGATGCATAGAAAACGTGTCACAAAAGAATTGTTTGAGCGAATGAAACGAGATTGCTCTGAAACATATCTCAATTTCTCTAAAATAAATAAGTTATTAAGAAAATTATGTTTAGTTATTCAGAATTAAAAATTTTATTCTTAGATGGTCGGGACTAAGTTTTTGCGAATTAAGGGTGTCATTTTTAAGTGATTCTTAATCCGGATGTGTTTGGATCATTTTTTAATACAAATTAAAAATTTAGTTGGAATAAAATTTTAATCCAGAACTAAAAATGATCCAAACATATTTGGATTTAAAAAAAATTTTCCGGATGGAAGACGACTTAAAAATAATACAATTAATAAAAAATTATTCTCAACCATTTAGGAATAAAAAATTTTAGTATATTCTTATGCGATCCAAACGCATTCTAATAAGAAGATACAGATATATTTTTAATAATAAAAAGTTTTCTATTTCTTTTCCTATCTCATGCAAGTTATGTGTCGATGGAAATCACAACCATTTTGTCTGTGTGTATATAGGAGGAGGGATCAGATTACCTATGGCTTATCAGCTTAGTTTAATAGATTGAAAATTCAAAAATAATTTTACAGATAAGTTGTTGAATATATAAAATAGAATCTCAATTGAACATCATACAATCTGTTTTTCATTTGGTGATCCGTAAAGAGCACTTTATTTTAAATTGTTGTGACATTAAAAGTACTTGAAAACAGTAAAATATGAGCAAAGTCTCTTTTTTTCCTCTTGACATGCCCTCTGTTTGTAATTTAGTTATTTCGCTTTGTTTATGAAGGAAATTTTTTTATCGCAATGGATAGCCATATCTTTGCTATTTCTAGTTAAAATTTTTTTTAATAAATGATGAAAATAACTTAGGCATAAGACATCTGAATCCTCAATTCTGAAAAAACTTTCAAATATAAAACAAGCAATTATGCATTGGACATATTATAAATTTTGTAGGCCGAAAATTGCACCATTCTTGTTTAAATACTTATTACACCCACGACTCTGAAAACTCCAATGACAAGAGATAACAAATTTTTTTTTTTTTTGAAAATGAAACAAAAAATTTGTTATCTCTTGTTATCTCTGTTATCTCTACAAGAGATAACAAATTCAGGAGTTTTCAATCACAGGAACTTTTAATGCGTGAAGGACAAGCTAGTCTTTTTCTACCATTTGACAAGTTGATGAATATTGGGTGGATACTTCCACCATTCTGTCCATTCATGGTCGATGTTTAGTTGAAAGAGATGTATTCCTCATTGACACGTTGGAAATTTAACATAAAAAGAATTTGCTTGAGAAAATGAAAATGTAGAAATGAGCAAGTTTCTGAAGAAGCAAGATTTTTAACAGAATTTTATCTTTATTCTTTCCTTTCTTTATACGGGAAAAAATATATAACAATGTAGAATTATCTGGACACATGTGGAATTATTTGAGAAAACAGGATTTGAAAATGGCAAATGAAACTTACAAACAAATTTGTAAGCCGATGAATTTGAATCCGAATTGGTTGATCCGTACACAGATTGCAAAAATAAAAAATTAGGAAATATTTATTTATCCAGTTCGTGTTCATTTAAAATATGTATATCGAGATATTGATTGATAACTTCTATGTTTGTATCTTCGTTTTGATAAGTAAAAGATCCGAGAAAAAATATGTTTTTCGTCCTTTTTCCTCCATGAGAGAAGGAGAAAGGATACACTAATAGTTATATTTTTCATAAACGTGACAACATATAAAACAATTATTAAACTATAAAACTAAATTGTTGATATCTTCATTGTATAGACTTGTGTATCAAATTTTATAGAATTTTTAAATTAAAATTAGTGGATCATTAATGAAATGTTGATAAAATTTAACCATTAATTTTTCAAATCGTCAAATTGAGACCAATTTGCATCAAGCTTAATACGCATATGTTGAAGTTATAAGAAATACAATTATCATTTTATTTTTTTTAAATTTTAATAATTGTTGGATTGCTGTGATTGTTAAAAACAAACTGTCAATATAAACCTATCTCACAACATGATTTACTACATATAAATGCAACTCGTAGCAAAGAGAATAATTGAATAAAACTGAAAGTACTAATAATGTATATTAGGAGTGCAAAAAAAATCATTTTAAGTACAACTGTGCAAGGCATCATATAATGAGATTTTATATTCAATTAATTCATTATATCTATTTTATAAAAGCAAGCCATTTAATAAACCCGTTACAATATATTATTCAACCCTTAGTAGACTAATACTTAATTAAGTTAAGAAACTGCAATAAAATTTTAAGTTTGGAAATTCGAGAATATTCTGATGACTTTTGTACGTGATCCTCAAAAAGCGAATCCGATTCACACCCAGAGTAACATTTACATGAAACAACAGATATACTTCTCTGTTAGTTACAAGTTACAAGAAAAAACCAAGTCCAGCATGGAACCGCTTCTTTTCCCATGTCAGGACACTTGTCAGATTCATCAGCTGTGCATGAATTCTATCCGTATGCTGCGCAAACTCATTTGATGCTTTGTTCAAGGTCCCAACATGTATCAGTGATGATTCTTCCTTCTTTTTTTTTCTTTTTTTTTTTAAAAAAAAAGAAACATGTAGTTGTGATTAACAGAATGAACCTCATGATAGGTAGGAAATTTTAAAAATTTTATATTTACCTCATCGAGTGTTTCGTTTAAATTATTCAATCGAATGATATTGACAAAGTTCATATTTTGTTACCCATGTGTTTTTTTTTCCTTTTTTAAATAAGAATTAGCCTCCCATCCCGTACAAGTACAACAGTTTCAACTCCTTCCGGTAACAAAGTTTGTTATTATATGCTACTGGGTCAACCCAAGAAGAAAAAGCAAATAATGTGAACTTTCAAATAGCACAAGTTGTACATGTTATTTGTCCTTTCTTTTTTCCTCGACTTTCCACAAGTTGTACCTAAACGAACTGGAGCTACTTCGTACAAATTCTGAAATTCAAACACTTTTCGCATTCTAAGAAAGGGAATTTCTACTCATCTCCACGGCAGGGTTTTACTTTTAGTTATATTTTCACTCAGACACTCACATTTCATGATTTCATAGGTTTAGGCCCGCCCATAAAGCCTGCCTTTACAAGTTATACGCTAGAAGCGGAACTGATATGCGACATCCTACTTTTTTGACATCCTGTGACATCCCAGTGCCAAGGCCCATCTCCAGAGCCCATGAGTCCAGTGCTCCCTCCCTTCGACGCTCCTCCCTTCCGTCTTTCCTTCGACGCTCCCTCCCTTCCGCACTCTCCTCCGATCTCTCGTTCAACTCGCGCTCTCTCCTTCCGCTCTCATATCTCCCTCTCACTCTTCCCTTCAACTCCCGCTCTCTCCTTGTTCCCCATGTTGCTCTCTCTCACCGCCCTCTCTTCTTCTCGATCTTCATTTTTTTTTTCGTACTCCTTTACATATAACAATTGAATATATCTCTTGATTCATAATAAATACTCTCTTAAGTCAAAATAGATACTCCATTTAGTCAAAAAATATACTCTATTATATTATAATATAATAAGGTACTCCCTTACGTAAAGATAATTACTCTCGTGAGACAAATTAAATACTCCTTAAAGGTAAATTTATAATTGAAAATATATTTGACACTTCCTTAATGAATCTTACATACTCCCTTAAAAACAATTAGTTACTTACTTAATACAAATTACGTACTTCCATAATAAAAGATAATTGAAAATATTTTTAACACTTCCTTAATGAATGTTACATACTCCCTTAAAAATAATTAGTTACTCCTTTAATACAAATTACGTACTTCTACAATAAAAGATAATTAAAAATATTTTTAACACTCCCTTAATGAATTTTGCATACTCCCTTAAAAATAATTAGTTACTCCCTTAATACAAATTACATACTTCCATAATAAAAGATTAATTAAAACATTTTTGTTGCTCCCTTAATGCATCTTACATACTCCTTTGTATATAATATATACTCTTTGATTTTTATTATGATTTACGATGTTTATATGAAGAGATAAGAGAAGATAAAGAAGAAAGGGGAGGAGAACAGAGGAGAGGAGATCGGTGGGAGGAGAGATGCAAGGGGAGCGCGAAGGGGAGATGAAAGGTGAAGGGAGGGCGCGAAGGGAAGATGAGAGGTGAAGGGAGGGTGCGAATGGGAGAGGAGAGCGTGAAGAAGAGAGAATGGAACGGAAGTTCGATAGGATATTTCGCTGGGCTAAGTTTATTGGGCCAGATTCGCTACTCCTTCGGTGGGATGTCTGAGGATGTCATTTCGGTGGGATGGCAGGTAGGATATCCGCGCTAGAAGCGCGCTTACATGTTACGGCCTGTATAAAAATTTTATCCGATATATTCTAACAACCATAAAATATTTTTTAAAATAAAAATTGGCCGTAACCATAAAATATTTTCTAGCCTCATCTCTTGTTGCTAACTTGCTATTGACCTATTGTCACCAAAAAAATCGGGAGTTATATACACCATCCATCGAAAAAGCATCCAAAACATCCAACAAGTCAGATTGGGCTTCAGGGTCATTTTTTCACGTGATGACGAAAAAAAAAAATTTTTGCGCGCTGGCGTCATCAAATGGACGGATTTTTGTAATCAGTTAGATGCGTCAAGGGATGAGTTAAACTAATTAAGTGCTCAATTAGATGCAGTGATAATATGAAGTTTTAGGTTTTTTGTTCAGTTAAACATCTCAAGGGATTAATTACATGAATTATGTGTTCAATTAGATGCATCTCATAATTGAATTTTTCTGTTTTTGTGTTCAGTTAAACACGTTAAGGGATGAATTTAAAGTGTCTAACTGTTCAGTTAGTTGCAGCAAAAATTTGATTTTGTAGTTTTTTGTGCTCAGTTTAACACGTTAAGGGATGAGTTAAATTGAGTTATGTGTTCAGTTAGATGCATCGGTAATATGACGATTTACTTCTGATATGACGTAAATATGAACATTTAAAACAACAAAACAAACACTTACAACAACAAAACGAAGAGACAAATATTAATTTAATAAAGAAACAACATAAACAAATTGAACAAACAAACCAAACATTTACAACAACAAAGCGAAAATTTACAGCAATAAACTAAACACATATATAACTTTCATAAGTAAGAAATAAATGACTACATTCAACATACAAATTGAACACTTATAACAACATATTTAATATATACAATAAACAAAGTGAACAGATACACTCTTTAGCTCCTTAATCAGTAATCAACAATTGCAAACACAAAATCTCCAACAACACCGCATGGCTTCTCAATTCTTCTGATTCTGAAAAAAAAAGAAATAAATTAACAAAATTTAAAATTGTAATCGCAAAACTAAAATTATTAATATTATCAAAGTCTGATATATTGATCCAATAATATCTTTTGTTACAGAACTGACTTAAGAACAGCATAAACAATTAATCCATTAGAGATACTAACTTAACACATATGATGACTAACTAATCCATTAGGAAAACTAAATAATTAATTAGTATATCTGGATCAGATTCAAAAAATTGAAATTGAAAAACGATAAAATGTGAATGATAATTTATTTCAGAGAAAATTCACTAGTAATTGCTTTAAATAAAGCATGCTAAACAATTTCTCAATGTAATATCAATAAGTGATCTAATTAGAACAATTCTTTTCTCTCTTCAAACACAACAGAGTTCACAAAAATATTCAGGAGTTCGAACATCTCATAAAAATTGAAAAATCATTTAGAAAACCAATGACAAAACATCACGAGTTATTAAACTTCACTTCACAAGAAGAAAAGTAATCCTAATTTTAACGAATTCAACTTCTCATTACCAATTCAAACCACTCCCAAACGGCCAAATACAATCAAATCAGGATCTACACGATTCGAAATGTTCAATTTTGTCACATTAAATCTATACATCCCATTGCATATAACTCGATTGCATTGTGTGAGCAACCACAAATAGATCTACTAACGAAACAATGCAGATGCTCAAAAAAGGAGAAAAAGTTCACGAAATAGTCAAAACTAAACTATCGTTACTAAATTGAAAGAAACAAGCACAAAAATACACAAACCTAACAAGGAAAGTGAGGCAAGAGAACTAAGTCGAAGGCGAGAGAGGCGAATCTGAGAAGGGAAGAGGAGGACAAGGAAGAGGCTAAACCTCATCAAGCCATCTCTCGCGCGCAAGAGTAGATGCCTCGCGCTCTAGTAGATCTCCGACAAGGTCAAGGAAAATACACAAGAGAGGAGATCTGGAGCGACGCGAGAGAGGACTCGGAGTAGATCTGGAGCGACGCAAGAGGAGAGAGAAACTGAAAGAGATGAAAAGAGGTATGGCAGCGATTCGGCTAGGGTTTGAAGAGAGAGAGGTTAGAGGGATATAAATAGATTGGGCCAGTCGTTGGGTTCATATAGGCCTGTTTGAAGCTTGTGGATGTTTGGATCCTAATAGATTAGATGGTATATAGTAATTACCAAAAAAATAGATAGAGAAGGGAATTAATTAAAAAAAAATAAGGTCAATTAAAATGGAGTGGCACTGGATGTTTGCATATGTTGCCACTTCAAGGTATATATAGTGGCGTCATTGCAGAATCCTTTTTTTTTTTTTTTTTTTTTTTTGAGGAAAGTCATTGCAAATGTTATCTAACTGACCACTGATTGGGATAATCTATCGGTTAGACAGTTGAGGAAACATCAATTCGGGGTACTTTAACTATGTAAGCATTTGTAGCTTCTAAGTAGGGAATTCAGTTGAATGGAAGCAAGAAACGAGATTCAATGTTACAAATTGCGTGCAATTGTTATACGATATGGTGAACTTGTTTGGGAGGAGAGCTATCAGTATGCATGGACAATTTAGTATTAAATTTTGTCTGATTCAGATAAATGTAGGTAACTATTGTTGATTAGTAACTTACACCAAGCATTTCACTGAAGTGAAATATGTTGTCTAACAAATTATAATCTTTAAGCTAAAATTGGCATTATATACTAGTTCAACAATTAATGATCATCATAATGTTAGCAAATTTTAGAGATACTAGCGCTTTGCAGTTACTAATATAGTAGACAAAGGAGAAAGATTTTAATATTTCAACTTGCATCTTTATGGCATATCGGACCTAATATTAATTTTCTGGTAAATAAATCGAATTACACTTCCCTGAATTTTTGAAAGATTCTGCCATAGATTTGTACGTGAAAATTGAAGTCACTCTCTAACTATTTTGTTTGGGCTTGTGATGATCTAATATTATTATTTTTGTACGTAACATTCCGAAAATGCACTTCTATTATATCCAAATTATATGAGAGAGCTTGAGTGAAACCTTTAAATCAATCGATGAGAGACCAGTGAAAATAAGTCAAATGCACTAACTCATCTCTAGCACTGTCAAACGTCTGAAACGGACACGGAATAAGGGTATTCCGTTTTCGTTCCATTTCAGTCAAACGAAACAGAAAAAGTTGTTTCATTTTCGTTCCGTTTCGATAAATGAAACAGTTTTATGTTCTAATTTCATTTTCCATTGAAATCAGCCCATTATCGTGTTTCGTTTCATTCCATTTCTATAATCTTTACAAATGAGCATTTCGTTTTCTTTCTGTTTTCAAAACAAAACTCATTTTCTCTTTTATTTTCTGGTAACGTGCAAAACGGCACGGTATTGACAGCCATTCTCACCTCAATTCGTTATGCGCATCTTGCAAAAAGAAAAATTGCATTGATGAGAGGTATTATAAGTTGTGGACCGTGGAGGGTGTGGCATTAATCTTCCACAATTAAGGTCCAAAAGAAGGCCTACTATCAGAGCAATTGACAGTGGGCTAAAATATGGAAAGAACCCAATATTACTAATGTAAAATAAATTATTTTGGGCTCTTTTGGACCAGAAAATCAAATTGGTCGTATCCAGCAGGGCAAGTAGCGATGCAAACGCAACTCTGTTTCAACCGTTAATCGTTTTGTTTCGTCTTTTACGATGATTAACGAAACTACTTTTCTGTTTCGTTTGTTAAATGAAACGGTTAACGAAACTGGCATCTTTCGTTTCTTTTATTTTCGATTAACCATTTTATATTTTTTTTATGTATTTTTTAAGTATTTATGAACTAATTTTGATGAACTGAGAATATTACTGTATCAAACCAGTCATTTCTGCATGAGAAATAGGAAAACATATATAAAAGTTAATTGTCATAGCAGCAAATCAAACACAGTTACACGTTTTGATCGTTTCGAAATAGGAAAATATGTATAAAATTTAACTGCCAGTTAATTCATCGTTTAGAACACAGTTACACAGTTACATGTTTTTAGTATTTTTTTTTGGTATTTTACAAAATTCTTAATCTAAACAATTATGGACCCTTCAATAACAACGATTTTTTAAAATCTCAAAAAAATAGTCAAAAAATTAAAAATATATATATATAATTTGGTCTCTAATGAGATTTCAATATGAAGAACACATTGAACGGTTCGGATTAGTCATTAGAACTTTGAAAATTGATATTTAATCGCTGCTGACGGGTCCATCCGCCAGTGATAGCTGATTTTAATCTACCTCTTTATTTTTTGCTTTTATCTGCGTGTACGTCTGTAGAGGCATTGCTGAATTAAAGTAAAAAACTTGGTTTCTGACTGACTTTAACACGATGTTTTGATTGTATATTTGAGAAAATTTGTTAAAAGTTCTTTCTTGTGGAATTATATGTGCTATTTGGATTAATTATATACTTTCGCAAAAAAAAAAAAAACTAAAAAATATATAGAGACAAATGCTCTTTCCGGTCGTACTGTTGTATGTGGTATGTTTTTTTCCTGTAAGGCTTTGCTCCAGAACTTTGAAAGAAAGGTGAAGGAAAGGCATGGGAAAGAAAGGAGGGTGAAGGAAATATATGGAAATCAATATTACTTGCTCCTAATTCAAAAAGTATGCATAGAAGTAAACGGTAGTAATCTTCTTATTAGAACATAAAAGGACAATATTATCCCTCTTATTTAAACTTAGAAAGAGATTGAATTTTGTGGGGTCCGATGTTGGAGAAAGAAACTATAAGGACATTCTTGACAGAAAAATTTTATTTCTAGATTTCTATCGTTACACCCCAAAATTGGGGGTATCTAGCGTTCTCCTAGAATCATGTTTTGAGGAACTTCAATTTGCTTCTGTTTACGTCTGTTCACCCACTAACAGTCTTTGGAGCAAGGTAACTCGGCTCTTCTTCCTTACCTTTCCGCTGATTCCCTCCTCCTGGAGCACAACCTAAAGGTACTATATTAGAAAGTTAGAAACAAAGAGAGCATGACACCTATATCTAATATTGTACTCCGTTTATTGTATTGACCCTTGGAGGTTAAAAGTACCAGTTTTACAAGCCCAAGTGGCCATGTTGTTATCTTTGATTCTAGATGGGTAAAACATAATTTTTTGCTAAACCCGTGCTCCTACAATCCTAGCTATGACCATTGTTTAATTGAAAAATGTACTGCAATTTCTTAATTATAAATTAATTTACCTTGAATAATCCAAAACTTAGCATCTATGACGAATGCATGACGTGCCTTTAATATAAAATATGGAGAATAATAACTTGTTGCGTTGGATACAGACTTGCAATAACACCGTTCAAGGTCAACGCTAAATACTAACAATTGTTATTGCAAAAGCCAAGAAAATGAAATATTGTAGAGTCTCGGTAACTAACATTTGCTAGAGTTGCTGCCTTGATTTTGAAAATGCATCATGCATTTTATCCAGAATCGTCAACTTTTGTCATTTACTGCTTATGTGTTAGGTGACAAAACTATATGGTGAATAAATATCATAACATAATAATTTTAACATTTATTGTTTTTCTCTGGCGTTGTCGTCCAGCAATATTCGCATGAGTAGATCCAGTGGCAATGCTTATATGTCAATCAAGTACCAAAAGTTTCTAAGTATATTATTGTGCCCCTAAAAAATGATAAATGTTGATGCACATTGTAGCGTTCATCAATTATTTTGAATTTTCGTTGCTGTAAAATAACGATTTTTTATGCATAATAAAGGAAAATAAAAATGAAAAAATGAAAATGTAACAAATTTGTTAAATGATAAGTAGATCATATTATTCACGAGCACGTACAAAAATGCAACAATTTAATTTTTTTTGGAAATGACGAACAATATGAAAGACCAACGCACGGAATCGTCCAATTATTGTGAATGTATTTACATATCTCCCAGCATTGACCCAATCAAAAGTCATAATACCATTATTTTTCCATGAATATTTATAGAGTAGCATGTTTATTTTATGGAGAATATCTATTGTGAACCATGATGCATAGAGGGCTCCGTGCACCATGACCGTTTGATTGGTAATTTTGCAAATTGACAAATCTAAATTAACCAATCCAATCTATATATTGAAATCTCATGACAAACAAAATTTTACAATTTTTTAAATTTTTTACTATTTTTTCGAATTTTTTAAATCTTGCCATTTTTTGCTACAAATTAGTGTATTTATAGCAAAAAATGGTAAGGTTTAAAAAATTCGAAAAAAACAAGTACAAAAATTTTAAAAATGGTAAAATTTTATTTGCTATGAGATTTCAATATATAGATTGGATTGTTTAAATTAGATTTAACAATTTGTGAAACCACCGACCAAAGCGGTCATAGTGCACGAAAACTTATATGAACCATGGTTCACAATAGATTTACTCTTATTTTATGTTCATAGAGTAATATATTGAGAAATGATGTGGTGCATCGTGATATATATTTATCGGGGCTGATAAGAATCATCCCATCATCCTCGTGTTTGGAATACTAGATTAATGAGGACGCATTTACGTTTTTTTTTATTTCTAGAATATTTTCCACCGTAATTCATCATTTCCGTTTCTAGTTCCCTCCCTCCCAACCTTTATGTTTCTGGTTCCTTCCCTCTCATTCTTTCCGTAATACTTTTTTATAATATGCTACAAGGGGCAAATTAAGTACCAAAATTAGAAATTACTATCTACCATCTCTTCACGCGCCATCTCGTACCATCGCGTTCATATTTGTTCATTTTTATTCATTTATATATCTAGTTTGTTTATATATGTGTTCAATTTATTCAATTATACGTTAGATTTTATTTTTTATATTGTTGTTCAGATTTTTATATGCATATTCAACTTATTTTTATTAAACTTATGTGTTTGTATATGTTCATTTTGATTATTTAAATATTCACTTTATCTATTTATTTTATATGTTAACTTTATTCAAGTGAGGACAAAATTGCAGATTGTAATTATCATTTCTGATTTAAATTGTCACACTAAGAATTTGATCTCCATTTTATGGGTCTTACATTACAGCCATATAAATTTTTAAGCTCGGTAAATATATTTTCCATACTGATGGAACGGATTCAATTAAACCTGAGAATTGATTAATATATCATATTGAACTAAAATAAATAAGGTGATAAGCGTTAACAATTCTTGACCTGGTAAAACTAGTCAATCTGTACTATACTCCAGCCGATCCGATTTTGAGTGAATGGATTGGATGTGGATGTGAAATATTCCGATCGGTTCATAAACGGATCGGATCGGGTCATGAAACATTTACTTGTCGGGCAATCCGCTTTTTTTTTTTCTCTCTATTTGAAGTATAACACGGGGAAATTGGGAACTTAATTCTCAATCAACCAAGCGCATCCGCTGCGCAACGTATGCCTGAATGTACTTAAATATCTAAATTCAAAATCATCGTGCGGCTTCGCTGTTTCGTAAACTATTAATAAGATTAGGACTTGTATTATTGTATATTGCTTACAGAAAAGATAACTGCAATCTGTAGTTTTATTATCGTTTGACATCGCTTAAACAAAATAAACATATAAAACAAACAAAACGAACATTTAAATAATCAAAGTGAACCCATATAAATAAATAAATTCAATAAAAATAAGTTGAATACGCATATAAAAATCTGAATAACAGTACAAAAATTGAAATTTAACTCATAATTAAAAAAATGAACACATAGATAAACAAACTGGATTTATAAATGAAAAAAGTGAACAAATACAAACGTGATGGTAAGGAGTGGCGCGTAAAGAGATGGTAGATAGTAATTTTTTATTTCTTAATATGTTACAAAGTTATTGTTCTTTCACGAATAGAGAATAACAGAGCTTAATTAATATAAGTCTAGTACTCCGATTTAATAGGCTTGGGACTTGGGAGCTGGTCTCTGTTATCCGGGACTAATTTTTTAAGGCCAACCCAAACAACAGAGAGCTAGAAGCAAAGCATGTCAACGGTACCAGCTGAAACGCATTGGAAATGCAGCCCATGGGCCTTATTAACATAAAATAAAAGAATAAAGCATTGGAGTTGAGAAAGGTCAGAGGTCAGAGAGAACTTCAACTTCACACCCGAGTCTTCCTCTTAAAAAATCTCTCTCGTGTATATCAAGCTTAGGTTTATAACTAAACTTTATAACTTGACTTTGGACACAGAATCTCATCGGATTCTGTGGTTGGGATATTTCAATTCCGACGAGATACGCAAGTCTTGAACTCTTAATTAAGGTGGCGGTGGGTTATTCCATGATTGAAGGAGCTAATTTAGACTAGGCAAGCTCGCCTTGTTGTAATAGGCTCTAGTTATTTTTACAATTTAATTTAACTAGTATATGTAGCTTCTACTTTAGTTCTAGGGAGTTCATTAAAGATGATCATTCATTTTCAGATATCAAGAGCGAGTTTGTCAAACATGTATGATGTATATATGATTCTCGTTATGCGTGTTTTTATTTAGAAGTTTGGGATTGTCATTGATAGGTCATATATTGTGCATTTAATTAGCACATAACATCATGCATGTCAATATGGTGCACATGACTTTGGTTTTTTTTTATTTGTTTTTCAAAATTGTTATCATATGGCGTATAAAATAAAAATATGGCTGCTATTAAACAAAAGGTTCTCAGCATTCAAAATAGTTCACCTGTTTAATAAAAAATGTTGTAGGAACTTAATTTGCAGCGTGATGTTTTTGTTAGGAAGTCTAAGTTTTCAAATTTTTTTGTGCTAATTAACTATTTAATAAGCAATCCAAACGACTTAGACCTCGAAGGATCTAGTCCAAGCATTCACACACAAGAGAGAGAGGTTAGGAAGGCTACCTCTCCTTGTATCGCAACAAGGAGGCTCGAATCCGGCGATGTCGAGGTTGTGCGCACCACCACGCGTGTCTCGGCCTCAAGTCCACCAAGGTATTAACCAAAACCTCGATCTATGCTAGTAGATGAGAGGTTAAGCCTAATCCCTTCCTTCCCTTTGCCTTAATTAACTATTTAATTGGATGGAGGCAAGAGGTGCTCAACACATGAGCTTAAGAGAGCAATGGTGGAGAGGAAAAATTCTGAAATTTTTCCTTTAATTTTCGTTCAAAATATTAGGGAGAGAGAAAAAGGCAAGGTGGCTAGGGTTTTGGCTCCCAAAGTGGTCCTTTTATAGACCAACCACTCTCCCAAAAAGTTGTAACTAATTTACAACTATGCCATCACTAGGGCAGCCATAAAATGGGCCTAAATGGGCTCTATCAATTATTTAATTGGTCCTCTAATTCAATTAATTAGTGGCCCAATTAATTGCTCTCAATTTGGACCTTTAATTTACCATTTAAATATAGGCCCGTTAGCTCAAATTAATTACTTTAATTAATTCATGTTGAACAAATTAATTATCAACACTTTGATAATTATTTAAGGATTAGAATATGCATTAATTTATTTCTATATAATCCGTTTGACTTAATTAATTAATTATGACGGTTCGCAACAGTACATAATTAATCAGTCAACATATCATATTGTTGCATTCCTTAATATAACCAAATAAATAATGCACGCATGGTCAAAACCTATTTGTGTGACCCTTTGAGGATTTATGCTCTGTTGGACATGGAAAATAAATCGCTATTTATTTCCAATAATCATAAGCGGTATCTAGCAACACGTTATGATTCCCAATTCGCATAAATAGTGTACTGCTACAATATTTTAATCCTGCATAAGAAATAATAGTATATCCTTGTCTGATTCTTATGTCACATGATATCATCGTATAATCCAAGATAGGAATGTGTCATTCATGCAGATTATACGTTTCTTGATCTAGAGATGACTGTATCAGTTGCTAGCAAACAATCCATCTCCATCAAGGGGCCCAAACAGATATCATCGCTCACTAAGTAAATTAATGAGGGACATACGATTTTCTTGATGAACAACTTTTCCCCGCACATTTCAAGAGAACATAAATAAAGTCCGTATAGCAGCCCTTATCAGGAATCAACGGTAGACGATATTTATTGAACCTATCCTCATGTGGAAAAGTTGAACCATCTCAAACTTAGAATCAAACTCAAATGAAATAAATAATGACACATAACACAATCCATATATTTATCTCATTGGGTCGTGTCCTGCACTATGTTCTATAACATATACATATGCAATTAAGTTGGCAACTCCTTACCTATGATTTGTAGAACTTAATCATCACTTAACTTGCATACTAATCTTATCCGATAATTAATATTCCTTGTTAATTATCAAGATTACGGACCTTTTAGATTTATTATTGTCATTTATTATAAATGAAACACAGAGATCTACAATTCAGATCCTCAACCTGAATGATCTGTCAATAAATAAATCAAGGAATAAATGATCAAATATCATCAATAACATAAACCATAGAAGTAGCCATATAATGATTGACTTCTAGGACATAACTCTAACAATCTCCCACTTGGCCTAGAGTCAATCAACAGTGACTTCTAGCCAGTGCATAGTACTCAATGTAATATCCAAAATATACATGTCTCATACTAAAGCCTCAAAAGATAAAAGATACAACTCAAAGCCACTCAGGCATACGCCTAATCCCCATGGATGCAACATGCAACTCATGCGCGGCTCGAGATAGAGGCTTTGTCAGAGGGTCCGCTGTGTTCGCGGCACCGTCCACCTTCTTGACCTTGATCCATCCGTCATTCACAAACTGACGGATAAGATGGAATCGTCGTAGAATGTGCTTGGTCTTCTGGTGAGACCTAGGCTCCTTTGACTGAGCTATGGCTCCCGTGTTGTCGCAGTAGAGATCCACTGGACCAGAGATGCTTAGAACCACCTCCAGCTCGGTCAAGAATTCCTTGATCCAAACTCCTTCTTTCGCCGCTTCACCAGCCGCTAAGTATTCTGCTTCGGTGACGGAATCGGCCGTGGTATCCTGTTTGGAACTCTTCCAACTCACGGCTCCACCATTGAGCAGATATACGAAACCGGACTGTGACTTCGCATCATCTCGATCGGTTTGGAAACTAGCATCGGTGTAACCACTTACAACGAGCTCTTGGTCTCCACCGTACACGAGAATGCTATCCTTTGTTCTCTTGAGATACTTGAGGATATTCTTGACTGCGGTCCAATGTGGCATACCAGGGTTAGCTTGGTATCGACTAGTCACACTAATCGGATGCGCAACATCGGGGCGAGTGCATAGCATGGCATACATGATCGAACCGACTACAGATGGATACTTGAACCGCTTCATGAAATCCCTATCTGTATCAGTCGTCGGACATTGAGTCTTGCTCAAGAATATGCCATGTGACATAGGCAAGTAACCCTTCTTGGAACCAGCCATTTTGTGTTTTTCCAACACTTTGTCAATATATGCATCTTGGCTCAAACCTAACAACCTTCTTGATCTATCTCGATAGATCTTGATCCCTAGGATGTAGGCGGCTTCGCCCAAGTCTTTCATTGAGAACACTTTCTTCAATGAATCCTTGATTGCATTCAATTCGGAGATATCATTCCCGATCAAGAGTATATCATCAACATATAGAACAAGAAACACAACCACGCTCCCACTAATCCTCTTGTAAACACAAGGTTCCTTCTCGCTTTGAATGAAATTCAATTTCTTGACCTCTTCATCAAAGCGTTTGTTCCAACTCCTTGATGCTTGCTTCAATCCATAAATGGACCTTTGAAGTTTGCACACCTTGTTAGCATTCTTTGGATCCACAAAACACTCGGGTTGTGTCATATACACATCCTCTTCCAAGTTGCCATTTAGGAAGGCAGTTTTGACATCCATTTGCCATATCTCATAGTCATAATATGCGGCAATTGCTAACAAGATCCGAATTGACTTGAACATGACGACGGGCGAGAAGGTTTCTTCATAGTCAATACCATGAACTTGCTTGTAACCTTTCGCAACTAGTCGTGCTTTGTAAATGCTCAAGTTGCCATCCATGTCGACCTTTCTTTTAAAGATCCACTTGTTCTCAACGGGTTTTACTCCGTCGGGAAGGTCAACCAAGGTCCATACCTTGTTTTCATACATGGATTGCATTTCGGATTCCATGGCTTTAAGCCATTCCTTGGAGTCGGGTTTATCTTTCATGTCCTTTATGGTCAAGGGTTCGTCATTCGCAATGACGAGAACATCGTGTAAACCCAAGTACCTTTCGGGTGGACGACTTTCCCTCGTTGACCTTCGTAGGATCGGTGCTTGGGGTTGAGACTCTTGAACTTGTTCCACAACAGCTTGTGGACTTGGTTCTTGATCCTCAAAAGTTTGAGTGTCTTGAACACTATCGACTCGCGATATGTTCGAGTCCTCATTTGAGGGAGTGTACTCTTGAATCTCTTCCACAACGGCTTGCGGAACGGGTTCAGCTACAACCTCGTTTGGCACTACATTGGGAATCGCTGGATTGCCTACTTGAGGCACATCTTGCGGTGGTTCATGAATTTCTTCAATGACCACATTACTCCCACTACTTCTTCTTGAGAGAAACTCCTTCTCTAAGAACACACCATAACGAGCAACAACTATCTTGTTCTCATTGCGGTTGTAGAAGTAGTAACCCTTAGTTTCCTTAGGGTATCCCACGAAATGACACTTGTCCGATTTGGGTCCAAGCTTATCACTCATTAGCCTTTTCACATAAGCTTCACAACCCCAAATCTTGAGAAACGACATGCTTGGTTTCCTACCAAACCAAAGCTCATAAGGCGTCTTCTCAACGGACTTTGATGGAACACGGTTTAATGTAAAAACTGCGGTTTCTATTGCAAAACCCCAAAACGATTTAGGCAAGTCGGCTTGGCTCATCATCGATCGAACCATGTCTAGCAAAGTTCGATTCCTCCTTTCGGATACACCAATCCATTGTAGTGTTCCCGGTGGAGTGAGTTGTGGAACGATTCCACACTCCTTTAGATAATCACCAAATTCGTGGCTCAAGTACTCTCCACCTCGATCGGAACGCAAGACTTTGATCTTTCGATTGAGTTGGTTCTCAACTTCATTCTTGAACTCCTTGAACTTTTCGAAGGATTCGGACTTGTGCCGCATCAAGTAGATATACCTGTATCTACTATGATCATCGGTGAAAGTGATGAAGTATGAATAACCTCCTCGTGCGCAAATGCTCATAGGTCCACATACATCGGTATGCACGAGGTCTAATAAGCCATTTGCCCTTGTACCTTTGTTGGTAAAAGGCGCTTTGGTCATCTTTCCCATCAAACATGATTCGCATGTGTCAATTGGCTCGAAAGCGAATTGATCCAAGAGACCAACTGTTTGTAATCTCTTGATGCGTTTCTCGTTGATATGACCTAAGCGGCAATGCCACATTAGAGTCGTACTTTCATGTGAGATCTTACGTTTTCTACTGTCATGTTCAACACTCAAAACATGTTCATTAGAATCAAGCACATAAAGACCATTCAATAAATGCGCAACACAATAACAAACATCATCACGCAACAAAGTACAACTTTTGTTCTTTATTACAACACCAAATCCATCCAAGTCTAAACACGAAATAGAGATGATGTTCCGAGTGATACAAGGAACTACATAAACATCTTTTAGTTCCAAAACTAAACCAGAAGGCAAAGTAAGCTCTACGTTCCCAACGGCCATAGCGGAGACGCACGTGCCGTTACCGACGCGGAATTGAACTTCGCCTTTCTCGAGCCGCCTCCTACTCTTTAGTGCCTGCACATTTCGACAAATGTAAGCATATGAACCAGTATCAAATATCCAGTCTGTACTAGAGGTAGCGAGAAGGGTTTCAATGACAAATATACCTGAAGTAGAAGGCCGGACAGTTCCCGCCTTCTTGTCAGCGAGGTACTTGGGGCAATTCCTCTTCCAATGGCCCTTGTTGCTACAGTAGTAGCACACGGTCTCGGAAGTGGCCGGGTTCTTCTTTCTCTTGGAACCCTCGGGAGCTCCCTTGGCCGAACCTTGGGGCGTCACCGTGCTTTTGCCCTTTCTAGTTCTGCGGGTCTTTCTTTTCTTGCTCTTCTTGCTCTTGTCACTCACCGCAAGAACATCTTTGGGCCCTTTTTCCTTTTTGAGACTCTCCTCCATCTCGACAAGCATGTTTTGGAGATCATCCATGCTCTTGTCCATGCCATTCATCCGGTAGTTCACAACAAAACCGGTGAAGCTATGAGGGAGAGAGTTGAGAATGAAGTCTTGAATCGCCCCTGACGGGATGGGCGTATCAAGCCTTTCGAGCTGCCGAAACAACCCCGCCATCTTCATGACGTGTGGCCCGACTTCATGACCTTCCGCCAATCGAGTATTGGCGACGACCTTGATGAGACGAGCCCTTTCGGTGCGGGCCTTGATTTGGAACATGTTCGAGAGACGAGAAACCATTTCAAACACTCTATAACCACTATCCATGAACTCCTTTTGGAGTTCCGCCTCCATGACAGCGACAATCAAGACGGACATCTCCATGTCGTCCATGACGTGCTTGTCATGGGCATCCTTGTCCGCTTGAGGGGCATCCGACTTGGGAGCCGCGGGGATGGAAGTGGTAAGGAGGTATTCCTTCTTTTCAAACCTTAGGACAAGCCTTAGGTTCCGGTGCCAATCCAGAAAGTTGGCACCGTTGAAGGCGAGCTTTTCTTTCTCTAAAAGAGATCGAAGCGAAAAGGATGAGGAAGACATTTACAACAATTAATTCAAATTAAGGCCAATTAGTTTATGTTTTTATTTTATTTTCAATAAAGTAAAACTTTCACTACTTTAATATAAGTCCCTTAAAAGTAATGAATTTCCAAGACCCCTATTTTCGTCAAGTTGGACCTGCTATGGCACGTCACCCAAAATGACTAGATAAGGTAGGTTCTCTTTAACCAATCATACAACTTTATGATTCTTGGTTCGCATCGCGAACTTCGCCCCGATGTCCAAACTCTAGTTGGGTCCATCGATAAGTAACATCTCTCTATTTGCTCCTTACAAATCCCTTTATTTGTACCCCGACTATCAAATTGACAACCATGACGTCCGCTTGGACGGACCGCGCTATGAGAGAGCAATTGACGTGAAGGGGATAGAGAAAAGGAGGGCGGTCGACTTAATCAAATTAATTTGGGACAAACAATTATGTGACTCTTGTTTGGTGGTCGTGTAATCATACACCCATACCTATCCTATGACATTCATAGCATCCACAAACATTCACATAATTATAAGCATCTCAAGCATTGTTGTGGGTTTGTATGGCTCCCGCTTGCATTAGTTCCGCCGCATCTCCATGTAGCAAAACTAATCTAATTGTCCCTCCCACTAATCATATGGATCATATCCTATATAATTAAAGGACAAAATACATGTGAAAATATCCCTAATTCCCTCCTAGCCTTAGGGGCATGCAAGCCTCACAAGTTACATTAAGAAATTAATCATAATTAATTAATTAACCATGGCACCAAAGGCCTTACATACAATCAATCACATGCATTCACAAATTACAACACACAAGGCATTGGTTTCTTGAGCCATACTAAACCCACGATCCTTTCTACAAAACAAAGTTAGCACATGTCCCTTTGTTTCTTAATTAACAACAATGAATTAGAGTCTTTGCACATCGCTTGTAGTTCGGGTCTTTCCGCATAAAAGTTTAACTTTTAAACAACTAATTTGCTTAAACCATTTGAAAAGCCAATTCAACAATTGTAAACAGAAAGGAGGAATATCATGGAGTATTCTAATTAATTTATTCAACCAATTTGATTAATTAGAAAATACTTTAACTATTTAAAATATTAAATGGGACCCGATAAAATTCGAAGTTTTTCGGTCTCCAAAAAATATGAAATAAATAATGCATACTCCCTATTATGAGTGTAACTATCTGTCAAAATTTCAGGGAGAGATCACTTACCATCAGAGAGAAACAAAATTAACAAATCGTCAAACTGTGCGCGAAACACCGTTATCCGATTTTCTGTTTTTGTCTAACTCTTTTGGTCTGTAGGATCATCTTCCAAAACGTTTTCATGAAAACATTTTACATAACAAATCTACTATATGTTATTGGCTACCAATCCATCAAACGAGATCCAACTAGTCTTATTTAAAATCATCAAGATAAATAGCAAACAAGCCACTTACCCTGTTCTGAAACAGACTAACGACTAAAAACTATTGACTCAGTTGAGGTATCAAACCTTAATAAAATTCTTTGAAACTAATTTTCACAGAATCTTAACTTCAAGTAGAAACTTTCTATTCAAACACTTTTTCATAAAGTTTTCTCAATAAGTACAGTTTATCCAAACAATCAGTTTGTTGGAAAACCAGATCTGACAACCGATTCATTTCTCATGACTTGAACGCCCACATAAAATCCGAAACATGCAACAAATTTTACATGTCCAGAAAGAGCATCAAGTTTACAAGATTTCTAGCCAAGAAATACAGATAGTTATTTTCGAAAAATAAATCCTTCATGCCTAAAACACAGAACTGTGCAGCAGAGTACCAGATCTGCGCACCGTTACCGTTTAATTCACCATAAATTCATAACAACTTAGAAAAAGGTGAAACTAGTGGCTAAAGAACCACATCTCACAGATCTACAACCTCCAATAAAATTTAGAATTTTTCTGAAAGCTTTTCTCAGCGAAAAAAAACAAAACAATGTCGAAAACAGAACAGAAATCCAGACAGCAAGCAAGTGCATCACTAATCCATGTGTTAATTAATCATTTCTCAACTAATTATGTGTTAAAATGCTTTAGAACGACCTAGAGCTCTGATACCACTGTTAGGAAGTCTAAGTTTTCAAATTTTTTTGTGCTAATTAACCATTTAATAAGCAATCCAAACGACTTAGACCTCGAAGGATCTAGTCCAAGCATTCACACACAAGAGAGAGAGGTTAGGAAGGCTACCTCTCCTTGTATCGCAACAAGGAGGCTCGAATCCGGCGATGTCGAGGTTGTGCGCACCACCACGCGTGTCTCGGCCTCAAGTCCACCAAGGTATTAACCAAAACCTCGATCTATGCTAGTAGATGAGAGGTTAAGCCTAATCCCTTCATTCCCTTTGCCTTAATTAACTATTTAATTGGATGGAGGCAAGAGGTGCTCAACACATGAGCTTAAGAGAGCAATGGTGGAGAGGAAAAATTCTGAAATTTTTCCTTTAATTTTCGTCCAAAATATTAGGGAGAGAGAAAAAGGCAAGGTGGCTAGGGTTTTGGCTCCCAAAGTGGTCCTTTTATAGACCAACCACTCTCCCAAAAAGTTGTAACTAATTTACAACTATGCCATCACTAGGGCAGCCATAAAATGGGCCTAAATGGGCTCTATCAATTATTTAATTGATCCTCTAATTCAATTAATTAGTGGCCCAATTAATTGCTCTCAATTTGGACCTTTAATTTACCATTTAAATATAGGCCCGTTAGCTCAAATTAATTACTTTAATTAATTCATGTTGAACAAATTAATTATCAACACTTTGATAATTATTTAAGGATTAGAATATGCATTAATTTATTTCTATATAATCCGTTTGACTTAATTAATTAATTATGACGGTTCGCAACAGTACATAATTAATCAGTCAACATATCATATTGTTGCATTCCTTAATACAACCAAATAAATAATGCACGCATGGTCAAAACCTATTTGTGTGACCCTTTGAGGATTTATGCTCTGTTGGACATGGAAAATAAATCGCTATTTATTTCCAATAATCATAAGCGGTATCTAGCAACACGTTATGATTCCCAATTCGCATAAATAGTGTACTGCTACAATATTTTAATCCTGCATAAGAAATAATAGTATATCCTTGTCTGATTCTTATGTCACATGATATCATCGTATAATCCAAGATAGGAATGTGTCATTCTTGCAGATTATACGTTTCTTGATCTAGAGATGACTGTATCAGTTGCTAGCAAACAATCCATCTCCATCAAGGGGCCCAAACAGATATCATCGCTCACTAAGTAAATTAATGAGGGACATACGATTTTCTTGATGAACAACTTTTCCCCGCACATTTCAAGAGAACATAAATAAAGTCCGTATAGCAGCCCTTATCAGGAATCAACGGTAGACGATATTTATTGAACCTATCCTCATGTGGAAAAGTTGAACCATCTCAAACTTAGAATCAAACTCAAATGAAATAAATAATGACACATAACACAATCCATATATTTATCTCATTGGGTCGTGTCCTGCACTATGTTCTATAACATATACATATGCAATTAAGTTGGCAACTCCTTACCTATGATTTGTAGAACTTAATCATCACTTAACTTGCATACTAATCTTATCCGATAATTAATATTCTTTGTTAATTATCAAGATTACGGACCTTTTAGATTTATTATTGTCATTTATTATAAATGAAACACAGAGATCTACAATTCAGATCCTCAACCTGAATGATCTGTCAATAAATAAATCAAGGAATAAATGATCAAATATCATCAATAACATAAACCATAGAAGTAGCCATATAATGATTGACTTCTAGGACATAACTCTAACAGTTTTTCCCTAGGTTGTTAACAATTGTCACAAATTACTCATTGACCTTTAAAAAAAAATTATTGTGCACAAAGCAACAAAAAGAATTTCTTTTTGTGTGTGAGGCGTATTGATTGATATCGGTATGCATAATTGTTTTGTTTATCTTGTAATATTTTTTCTTCTTGTTATTGAAAAATGCCGGTTTTCCAACCTTAAAAAAAAAATTTATTTTAGAAAAAAAATTCCATGGCGGGCATTTAAGTTGGATATGTCATATTATAGCAAATCTTTTTCTACATGGTAAAAAAATGTCTATGCTTTTAACTAATTACTTCTTTTGAATATAAATTAACCAACCTGATCTTATTCACTATGCCACTTTTTATTTTTAAGACCTGTTAATTAATGGTTTTTAAGACCGGTTTGGAGGTGGTGCTAATAATATGTGGTGTTAAAAATATATAAGAAACCGGTCTTAAAAAGGCGGTGCTAAAAACCAGACAGAAGCCGATAAAAAAAAAAAAGCGCAACATTAAGACCGGTTTTTTACAAAAAATCGGTCTTAAAAAACAAACATTAAAACCGGTTTTTTGTAAAAAAACCGGTCTTAAATATGTTCTGGTTTTTTTTTCCGAATTTTCATATTATTAAGACCGGTTTTTAATCTTAAAAACCGGTCTTAATACTATTTTAAGACCGGTTTTTTGTAAAAAATCGGTCCAAATATTGTTCTGTTTTTCGAATTTTCTTATTATTAAGACCGATTTTTAACCTTAAAAATCGGTCTTAAGACTATTTTTAAGACCTGTCCTTAGTTAAAAACCGGTCTTAAAAATTAATAATTAAAAAAAAAATTATTTTTGGACTAGCCCCATTTTTGCTAGCCATATATTCACATTCACAGCAATCATGCATTTATATATCACATATCACATAATCATCAAAACAAAAAACAACAATTATAAATATATCAAAATTCATAAAAATTATAATTATCTAACAATTAAGATACAATTTTTCGTAGATATACATAAAACTCATCTAAACTTTCATTAATTTCTTAATCTGGATATGGCAGACCCTCGGACTCCAAATTCTGCATTCAATTAAACTAATTCAATTAGTAAAACCTAAGCAAATTGATTTCAAACTAAATTAGTTAATGATAATCAGGTATTGTTTGACTAAACTCTAATCATGTATATATTGTTTTTAAAACCTAATCATGTATTGATTTTAAAATCTAATCATGTATTGTTTGGCTAAACCCTAAACCCTAAACCCTAAACTTTAAGTAGTAAACCCTAAATCCTAAAAATTATATTCTAAATTGTCATTCTAAACCCTAAACGATAATTAAGTAGTAATCTATACCTCTGGCAACTGCTGGTAGTTCGAGTAATACATCAGTAGCACGTGCAAGTTTCTCATCGCATAGAACCCGCAATCAGTACTGTTCGGCTTATGTGGACCCTACAAATACGAAACAATTTTTTTTAAAAATAATATTAAATTTAATAAATTAATTAGAAATGAAATGAAACTATTAGTCCGAGTTATGTACCGGAATGATGTCAACATTGAATCTGCTACCTAACTTCATTCTGGATAAAGCACTGCAACATTAAAATATGAAGTTAGAAGAATTAATTTGTAGATATTGCCTATTAGATAATGCATGTATTGACAAAAACTCTAAAATTACCTGTTGTATGACTCTAAAATTGGAGAAAAATAGCTCTCTGGATTTAGCGAATCCACAATCCATATCGTTTTTGTCGAGGGTTGTGCGATAATAATCACAAAATGAAAACTGCAGTTAAATATTAAACTTTGTTAGTAAAATTAGCATTAAACCGCAATTTGTAAAAAAATTAAGTCAAAACAAGAAATTTTCTAACTAACGCGTGCTGATGTATCAAAACATAATAAGTAGCCTTCTTTCTGGCAAAATTTTTAATCAAGTAGGATGTTGTGCCTGGCGCATCCTTAATGGCATCGGTTCCCGAACATCTTTCTAGATCCAAAAACCTGAAAGCCTTGATTGCAAATTCATGACAATAATTTCTAGCCCACCTGCATGTTATATTTATCAATTTATAGTCATATATCATATAGTAATAATCATCAATCAATTATTGTTAAGTTTGAAAAATACTTACATGGTCCAAAGTTTCATAACTTGAACAAATGGCAATTCTCTATTGAACAAATGGCCGATATCTTCAAAATTGAGCATGAAAGAATCCAGTACTACGTGGTCGAACTTGACTGGAATATCGAAACACTTTATATCTGGATCCAACGCCATGATGTAGCTGTGGAGTTCTTTTGCGGTAGGCCCAAGTTGTTGCAATCTCTCAGGTGTGCAGAGCGGCTCCCGTGTCCTTAATTCTCCTCCATCCGCAAAAAATGCATCTACATTGAAATCGTCGTCGTCGTCGTCATTTTGCTCCACCTGCTGCTTTCCTTTCTTTTTCTCCGGAGATTTCGCATGTAGAGGAGGCCGTTTCGTTATTGGTGGCCTCATATGCTCCTTAAAAATCATATATTAGTCGTAAAACTATATTTTTCAATTTAATAAATATCAAATTTAGAAAAGTTTGTAAGATTTACCAATTTCGACATATCGAAATCCACAAGATTACTCGGCCACCTTAGAAATGAATCTTGGAGAATACCGAGTTGGTCATCTGCGTTGGGAGGTGGAAAAGGTACTGTCACTTGTTTCGCATGATCGAACACTTCTAAAACTTGTACCTTAACCTCCTACGGACCCAATGGTATTCCGTGGACCGTGTCAGGTATGGGACGACGCGCAAACACCATAACTCTTGCGACATACACCAAATTGAACCTATCTGGGAGGAGCAGCAAGACTTCTGTGGATCCATGTAATTATAAGCAAATACAAAACATAATTAATTAGGTATTAGCCTAAATTCTATATAAACTTGCAAGTAATATTCTATATACCTCAATATGAGTGCCAGGAATCGGATTCGGTTGATTGTTGCTACCATGTGATAGCATAATCATGGCTTGATTCATTATTGGATTTAGATTGTGCGATGTTTGCCCTTTCGCGAATAACCGCGAGAAGCTTTGTAGAATATCTTGATTCATCATTGGATCTGCATTCTGCGGTGTTTGTACTAGCGAGAACAACTGCGACAAGCTTTCCTCAACTTGTCTAGCTACTTCCTTGCTCACTTCCTCCGGCAATCACTGTTTTATTCCCTCCTCGACTCTTTTGTCGATTTCATCTTGGCTAAACCCCTTGGATTTCCTTGTACCCTTTCCAAACACCTGCTTCACGCCGAAATATATCGGGTATCCTCTCAACCGTCCTGAGTGCTCTGGGGTCCCAAGCGCAGATGTCAAGACATCATTCTGACGAACCGATTGAATCTCACCTGACTTGGCTAGAGCAACCTGTCAAAAAAGAAGTACATGTGAATGTAAGTTGAATTTGTTGAATACATAATTTATAAATTTATTTGAGTTAATTTACAAATTTATTTGAGTTACAAAACGTACCGCTTTATCAAGGACCTCACAAGCCTTAGGATTTGTAACCCTAAGTTCGCCCGTCACCGAATCCTCTGTGGCACGTGTCCTGCACCATCTGTAAGACTTGTCATCAACACCAATGGTAATGGTCGAGGTCGAACCATGGATCACGTCATCTTTTTTCCATGTCTTCTCTGAACTTATGTAACCGCCCGATCCGAGTGTGCGGGGCATGTCCGTTATGCTCATTAGTGATCTAATTTTCACCTTTTGAGGATTTTGCTCTCGCAACTCTGCTATATGTTGATTCACGTAAGGAGCCACAACGGCGACTTGTTGCAAAATTTTAAGATGTGTTTTTTTTCTCTTTTCAAGGTCCACTGTAATTATTTTCAAACCAAGTATATATTTCCCAAGGAGTATACCTTCGTGCCGATTCTTGGGCAGGCCAATAGGTTTTAGTCCATCTACATAATCAGCATAGAAATCAATAACCTCTTCGGCCATATATCCTTCGACTATGCTTCCTTCGGATCGAGATCTACTTCGGATTAACATTTTCAATTGTCCCATTGCTCTTTCAAAAGGGTACATGTACCGTAAAAATATCGGACCGTACCACTTAATCTCCCTGACTAAATGAATGGTCAAATGCACCATTATAACAAAGAATGACGGGGGAAAGTGCATCTCCAGCTCGCATATGGTCTGATAAGCATCAGTTTCTAATTTAGTCAGTTTTTCAGGATCAATCACTTTGGAGCAAATTTCATTAAAGAAAAAACACAACTTAGTGATGGAGTTCCGAACTTTTTCCTTAAAACATCTTCGAATTGCAATCGGAAGCAATTGGGTCAACAGCACGTGATAATCGTGCGATTTCATTCCAATCAATTTTATATCCTTGATTGATACCTTTCTTGAGATATTTGAGGCATAACCGGTCGGAACCTTGATGGACTTCAAGCACTCCAACAAACTGAGTTTCTCTTTTCTTGTCAAAGTGTAAACTGCATCGGGTAACCAATCCTGTTTCTTACTAGTATCTGGTTTTGCGACTAGGTCCAGTCGTATCTCCATTTCGACCATATCTTTCCTCACACTAGCATTGTCTACTTTCCCTTGAGCATTTAAAATCAAAGCAATCAAAGATTTGCAGATGTTCTTAATGATGTGCATCGCATCCAGACAATGCCTAACATCCAAATACGTCCAATATTCAAGGTTCCAAAATATAGACTTTTTTTTCCAATTACCATCCGAAATTTTCTTCGCAAATGGCTTGTCTAATTTGATTTTAAGATCCTTCACCTCCTCATATACCTGTCTTCCGCTTCTTGGTATTGGTGCCCGTCGGATTTCGGTGTTGCCATCAAATTTGATTTTGTAATCCGTCCGGCGGTAGGGGTGATGACGGTTAAGGAATCTACGATGTCTCAAGTAGACATTCTTCCTACAATTAGATAACCATAGAGAATGTGTTTCCTCCTCGCAAATAGGACATGCCTTATCACCTTTATTCCTATAACCTGACAAGTTTTCGTATGCGGAAAAATCATTAATTGTGTAAAATATCATCGCGCGTAGGGTGAAATAACTTTTGGAATAAGCATCGAATATCTCCAGCCCGTCCTTCCACAACTTATCGAGGTCTTCTATTAACGGGGCCAAGTACACATCTATATCATTTCCTGATTGTTTTGGACCGGAAATGAGCAATGGCATCATCAGATATCCTCTTTTCATGCGCAACCAGGAAGGAAGGTTGTAAATAACTAATAAAACTGGCCATACGCTGCGATTGCTGCTCATGAGACTGTAAGGATTCATCTCATCTGTGCATAGTCCCAATCTCAAATTTCTAGATTCACTACCGAAATCCTTGAAATTACTGTCTATGTTCATCCACTGGGGCGAATCCGCAGAATGTCTGATCATTTTATCTCTCTTTCAGCCTTCTGCGTGCCACCTCATAGTTGAGCATCTCTTGAATTATTGAAAAGACGCTCGAACCTTGGTATTATCGGCAGATACCATAATGTTTTTGCAGCTGGCCTATTTTTACAACTATCTTCATCGTCTTCCAAATCATCGTCCCTTAGTTTGTACCGTGATTCATTACACATTGGACATTTATTAAGATTCTCGTACTCATTCCGAAACAGTATGCAATCATTCGGACATGCTGAAATCTTCACTACTGCCATATGCAAAGGACATAGTAATTTTTTTGCCTTATAACATGTATCCGGCAATGTATTTTCTGCTGGAAGCATTTCTCGTAAAAGACCGAGTAAAGATGTGAAACTTTTATCACTCCAATTATTCTTGACTTTCAGATTATAAAGCTTAAAAACAGTTTTAATTTTTGAGAATTTATCCTCATTACAACCGGGATATAACGGTATATGAGAGTTTTCATCCAATTTTTGAAAAATATCAGGAACCTCATCAATAAAATCATCTGGTATTTCATTCATCATTTCATCCAAATCATTTTCTCTATTATCATTTTCACAATATTGTTCTTGACTTACATTTTCATCCACAAATACCTCATCCCTTACATCAGTCCCCTAATCATTTTGTACACTATTTTCTGAATCAGATCCATTAATATTGCTAGTCCCAATATTTAAATGATGTTCCAACTTTTCCCTATGCAAAACCCACCGGATGTATTTAGGTGTTGTCATCCATCCACGCTCAATCAAATGTGATCTAATCTTTATACTATCATGTCTCTGTAAGTTAATACAACGTTTACAAGGACAGAATTCTGGACTTTCCAGTCAACTTTCGATTTTCTTCTGCACATTTTAAGAACTCTTCAACAACTCCAACAAATTCACTTGATATCCTCGAATATTCATACATGTACTCCTCCCTCTGATCCATCTGTATAGATAGAAATGTATATCCAAAAGTCAGGGTATGAAATTTATAGGTTCAATGCATTACATTAGGTTTTTGGACCGGTCACCATCCTAGCCCACTCTTTGGATACTCTTCTCTCATTAGCGAGCGTACGCTAGATGCAATTTGTTGTCTGAGAAAAATTCGACAGCATTTCCCCTTATGTTCCCTGAATACGCCAACACACAATTGCTCGTGTGTACGTATCCGTGGGAAACATAAAGATAAATACCGTCGAATTCTTCCCAGACAACAAATTGCATTTAACATACAACTCGCTGTCCTAAATGAGACAAGAATATCCAAAGAGCAGTACTCCCGACCGGGAGTACTATCCGAGATTAATCTCTAATGGATTAATTTCGGACGGGCACGACCTAAAATAGTACAAATTTCGGCAATTTTATTATATATGACAATACAACTAATATATGAAAATGCCAAATGATATATATATGCACATACAAATTGGTAAATTAACGAATTGAAATCATTGAGGATTAAAATAGAAAATTACCGAAATTGTCTTCTCGTTTTCTTCCTCTTCAATAGAATAATCTTCTCTTCCTCTTCCTCTTTCTATTTTATCAAATCAAAATGAAAAAAATCAATCAAAAAAATAAAAAATTGCATAATTAATAAATAATAAATAAAATACTGAATAATTAAAGAATATACCTCAAAAATGATTTTTTTTAGCTTCTGGTTGATCTCATTTGCCTTCTTTCTTGATTTTTTAATTTTTCAGATTTTTTCGAGATTTTTAGCTTTTTTTTTTTTTTGGTTTTAGAGAGAAAATAAGACTCGATTTTTAGAGAGAAAAAACGGCCATGAATTGAATGTGTGGACAGAACAATCAATGAGGGAAGGAGATAAGAGGAAAAATATGCTAATTTTTAAGATTGGTTTTTTATAAAAAATCGATCTTAAAAAGTCAACCGAAAAAAGAAAAAATTATGTTTTTTTCGGACCGGTTTTTATAAAAAATAAACCAGTCTTAAAAAAACAGCAATTTCGGATTATTTTTTAGAACTCTATAGGACCAGTTTTTTTAAAAAACCGGTCTTAAAAAAAATTCTGACAATATCGAAATTGCCACTGAATATTTTTTAGAACCGGATTGTTTAAAAACCGGTCTTATTGTGGCAGTGCTAAAAATATTTTCTGGTGTAGTGATTGGAACAAACTATATAAAAATATTAACAAATTCTAAATACATTAATTTCTTTTTTCTACTGACAATCTAATTTTCTTCGAGAAGTACTCCCGATAAGAACAGAAAAATTAGTAAGATATATGAAGATACACCAACATTCTTTCAATACTATATTTGTCCACAATTATTATGCTTAGTTATTTAAATGATTATGCTCTTTCAATTTCTTTTCTAGGTATGGTACGACGAATTTAACACCTATCACTAGCTCGGTAGTCGGTACAACTCACTATTCAGCATTAAAGAAAGAATAAATTAAACACAGGTTAAAGATGAATGCTTTATTGAACTGGATTCACGATTGATGATATAGGCGGAGTACATTATTTTGATTTCAACTTTTCACGAGAATGAAAAGAAATTCGAAATCCAAGCATGCGGTATCGCATTCTCCCACGTGACATTGATTATCACCATTTATTTGCTTAGCTGTTAATCCTACAATTCCAATTCATGGTCAATGCTAACTTGCATGTTAGACTGTTAATCCCATGACAGCAATAAAAAAAATGTAGCTTCATTTGGTGATCGGACTGTTACAGTTAGGAACGAGATCCTCTGATCATTTTTAGATCCGGACCGTCTGATTTAATCTCAACGGTTAAGGATGTCATGTGTATAATGCCAGGATTGATAGGTCCGAAAAAAATTAACCGTTGAGATTAAATCAGACGGTCCAGATAAAAAAACGTCCAGTGGTCGTTTATAAAAAATGACCAGAGGATCCGATTCCGTTACAGTTAGGTTTTAGTATCTTGTCTTTGAAAAAAATATACGCCCTGTAAGATTTTGAGCTTTGGGAGTAGTATAAGCAACTTCGCCTACCACGTTGCCCATGTTCCTGCTTTCACACTTTACTTCTTTTTTTTCCACCTGAATTTTAACTTGTATGTATGGACGGCGATTGCTGGTCTTATATAGAAATATATCTTTCAAAAAATTATATTCTTTCTTTTTTAGTGTTCAAAAATCTCTATTCATCTCACTTGTAGGAACTAAAGTTGTGTTCACAAATTTCAAAACTCGTTCATGCAAATTTTCGTTATTGACGGACCTCGTTATAATATAGGTTTTGACATTCTTAACTAATTAGAATGTCAAATAGCAAACATTTTTTTTATTGGAAAGTTTTGTAATTTAATGTTTAGATGAAGAAATTCAAGTTAGAAAAAAAAAATGACGAGTACCAAATACTTCGTACTATTTATGCAAGATTATACTTTTGCGTTCTCCATACATATTTATAAAATTAGCAGCATATCATCAACTTGAGCTATTCCGATATCACAACAAATTAGACAAATTGCCTGTACCACAGTTTTGAAATTTCCCACGTCCATATCTTCGTAATTAATTGTACAATCACGTCCCAAATGCCCATGCGAAGCATATGGGTCGTGACAATCTGTTCGGATAGATATGAAGAGCCCAGATACTTCACCAACCATGATTTTTCCATGCGCATAAGATCACTTGAGAATGACCGCTGATTGTCTGACCAGGTCAGACGCCAATCCATTTTATTTTATTTCTTTCAAAAAGTTTAATGCTCTTTCACTGCTTTTTTTATTGTATTTTTACAAAATATCCGATGCATATTCATATGGCATACATACGGAAAAATTTTATATACAGAAAATATAACATAAACAATTTTAATATGAACAGAGGACATTATTTTTTTTTAATACTAGCACAGTTCGAGCGGCAATAGAATTGCTGCTATAGCACGACCATCGAGCGGCAATAGGATTGCCGCTGGAAGCCCTATAACGGCAATTCTATTGCCGCTTGAAGATTTTTTTTCTTTTTTTTTTCGCTGATAGATTTCTTTTATTCTATTTAAGCGATCAAGACCTTGGGACACGTCATCTACATCTAGTCACTGTGATGCTGTGCATTCTTTTTCTTAATTTCTTGTCCTTTTTTTTTGTTTTTACTGCTTTTCCTCTCCTTCTGGTTGACTTTGAAATGCATTTGATCGCTTCATCTTTTTTCCGGAATGTTTATTTTTAGCTTCTAAGATCTTCGCTTAACTCATGTTTATGTTTGATTAAAAACAGGGATGCAATCAATGATATTATATATATATATAGTTAGTTAGTTAACGCCGACACTTTCTATCTTTTTTATTTTCTTTTGTTTACTTGAGCGCAAACAAATATCTAATTTCCCATTCTCATATGTTTAAATCATTGATTTTTTTAAGCAATATATTTATCTTTGATTTTTCTTTTAAAACAGAAACTTAGTACTTTACTTAGCATGATATATGTCTCTCTAATTACAATGTTTTATTTTTGTATATAAATGTAATTAAATTTTCTTAACTTATAAATTTAAAATTTAAATATCAAAAATGAATTGTTAGATGTGATATGTGCTGACTTTTCTACACGATACTTAAAAAATTTGTTATGTTGATATAACACCCAAATTCAGTAAGAGTTTGCTGACATGAAATGAAATACATATTCCAAATCTTTGGCTTATAACAATTAAAATTAGAGTCAAAATGTCATGTTTCTTTTTTAGCATGCATGCATGTAACATATACAATACAGTAAAACAAAAATAGTGCGCGTTATCATCGTTTGAAAAGTAAATATACATGAATCCTCATCATTAGTTAATTAACCAGATGTAGTACTTTTATTAAAAGCAAAACATCATGATGTTGCTTCAAATCCATTAGACATTCAGGGGGCGTTTGGATCATTTAAGAATAAAATTATGATCAGTTATTCGGAGTAAAAAATATTATTCCTAAATGATCAAGAATAAGTTTTTTGGAATCTAGAGTGCTACATTTAAGTGGTCCAACATTCAGATTAAATTATTCCTATGGTGTTTGGATCATGTTCTTAATGTGAATTAAGAAATTGTTGGGATCACTTTTTCATCTGGATCTAGATTAAAAAAAAATGATTCAAACATCTTAGGAATAAATATTAATCCGAATGTTGGAGTACTTAAAAGTAACATTCTAGATTCTAAAAAAATATTTTTGATCGTTTAGGAATAATATTTTTTACTCCGAATAATTAATCCTAATTTTATTCCTAGATGATCGAAACGACCCCTCTGTTATTAATGCTTAGTATCCAAATTTAATAACTAAAAACGTTTAAAATGTTTAGTGTTAATTAACCAGATGCAGCAGCAGATTTATCAACAAAGTTTCTATTTATTTGTTTAAGGTAATATATTTATCTTTGATCTCAATCCTCGCAACAATGTTTTTTATATTCTTCTGCTTTTTATTTCAGCGTAGTTTGGCTCTAGACCCCCAGTACAGTTCAGTTTTGGGGTATTTCAAGAGGGGGGGGGGGGAAGGACAGTTTTGGCTGATATATTAGGAAAAAGGACAAAAAAAAAAACCTTTGAGCGGCAATAGTATTGCCTCTATAGCCCTTCCAGCGGCAATGCTATTGTCGCTCGAACGGTGTGCTATAGCGGCAATTCTATTGCCGCTCGAACTGTGCTATACTTAAAAAAAATTAACATGCTGTGTTCCTATTAAAATTGTTTATGTTAATATTTCCGTATATAAAATTTTTCCCATACATACTATATAATCATATATATTATTAGATAATATATTGTTTCTAAACAATCGGCTTTATAGCACCTACTATAATATTATATTTACAAATAAAAAGCTGAATTTTTAATTAATTTTTTTCTCACTACCGATGTAAGACAGTAAGAGTATCAGAATCACCTATATAATATTATATTACAAATAGAATTGGAACTTCCTACAGATGAAGCTGAAAATGCTGAATTTTAATTTTGATTTTTCACAATACCGACGTGAGAATATCAATTATAACTGTTAATAGAATATGACATCCTTAATGGTGAAAAAAAAATTGTGCATGTAACATACCGATAAAAGGGCATGGATTTTCTCTAGTTATACATAATTTTTTTTTTTCAGAAATTGTGATGATGGTTGTCTAGTTGTACGTAATTAATTATATAATTATAAATTTTTTGTATTTTGTATCTTGGTTGAATGTACAAGATTAGATATGATTGAAACCGTCCAATATGTCGGATTTTAAAATATCTACAAGACAATTTAATGAGATCAAACCATCATATTGATATGATAAACCAATTAACCTAACTAATTGTTCTGGGGAAATCTATGATTCTATTCACAAAACTTTGTTGGGGAAATTAATCGCATTAGTACCCTTTTTTGGCAAAACGCCAAAAGAGCAGCGCATTATGATTTCTTCTAAGATTTATTATTGAACCACCGATGCGTTGTTTATAGAGGTGGATCGCTGTTGGGCTTGGTAACCGTAAATTAGTGATGTAGATCTTGACGAAGTTGAAATACGCTCTGACGAAGTGACATGGATTATGTCAAGAGAACCGATGATTTAGTAACTAGAGACAACATATTTAAAGTGGACATTACGGATTTCAAATCGATTTAGATATTTCTTGTGAATTAATTGAAAAACTTGGTCTATCTTTATCTAAAAAAAAAAAACATAATTTAGTCACTTTTCTTAAAAAATGACATTGCTAAGAGATGATTTGAGCTTACATATATTTAATAGTGTCGGATAAGTTGCAACGCATTCTCCCACCCTTTTTTTTAGACAGATTCTAATGACATGAGTTATTATTCAATGTGAATTTTAACGACTTTTTCACATTGCACTAGAACTTCTTCAGTGATAAATTTAACATGTTATATGAACCTAACTTTAATTGATTGACATTAAAAACTTATGTTATGTTAAATTAAGGACCTCTTCGGGCTGATAAGCGAACTAAAATGTGCAATGATGTAGATCTAACTATTTCTTTTTTTAACGTTAATTTTATAAATATACAAGACGAAATAAAAACGTTATAAGATTATTTTCAAGTCAAAAACTAACAGGAAAAAAAAAACAATTATCGAACATGTAAGGACCTCTATGGGTTTACAAGCGAACTAAAATGTGCAACTATCGTAGATAAATAACTCGACAATTTTGCATCATTGTAGTTTGTTAAGTTGCAATTTGTGATTTTGAATGTGTTCAAATAGAAGGAATCTTGGTCTTTTCTTATTTATTTTAATGTAACTTAATTTCTATTTGCATCACCATCATCTCTTTCTTACACGTTGAAGAAAAAATTATTTGATTTTAGTACTAATTTAAGTGCCTTCTCAACAAGTTGCAGTTAAATATTTATAGAATCAAATATTGAGAATATAAATCCAGCAATCGTAGGTGAGATTTTTTTTTTTTTTTGCTATCTACTTGCATTGTTAGTTACTGGAATTCAAACAAACACTTTAAGTTGTAAAAAATAAAGTGCATATTAGTTTTTTTGGGAGGAGGGTGAAAAGTGAATGAAACAGATGCCGAACGAGAGTAAAAGGGAATGAAAAATCGATCCGTAATTTTTTAAACATAAATAATCAGAAATAAAATCTTAATACCAAACGTTTGACCTTCGAAATTTTAAAACAAATATGTCATGATGTATGTATTTTGCACGGGCACTGACAGCGCCATTGGCCATTGCCAATGGCGCGGACACTATTGGAGTACATGGGGAAGTCACTCCCGGTAGCTTCCCTACCAAATTCATACATAAATTTAAATTTTAATACATAGGGATACATGTTTTCTTTCGAAATACATGCACAAATTTATATAATACATGTGTAAATTTATACTTTGATGAAATTGAATTAATATAAAAAAGAAATAAGGTTAATTGGGTTTGAAATTAGAAAAAAATATCATCACTAAATGACAAATTATTTTATACCATCACTTAATAACAAAATTAAATTTTTACCATCGGGTAATAAATTTGAACATCATTTCCCTTTAAATATTCCACCATAAAACTCTAAAATTTAAATTATGTCATTGCAAAATATTAAAACTATAAATATGTCATTGTAAAGTACATAATTAATTTTATGTCGTCAAAAAAAGAAATAAAAAAAATTAATTTTAAAATTCAAGAATTTTAAATTTTAAAATATAAATTTCTAATTTTGAATTTTTTTTTATTTGAAAATTTTAAATTTTAAGATTTTACAATTCGAAATTTCAAAATCTAAAATTTTAAATTTTCAAATCTGAATTTTTCAAAATTTATTTCATGTTAATATATTTTTTTCATTTTATTACAATCCTAAATTTCAGTTTATATTTTTACAGTCGCCAAACTTTCGAGCTATCCAAATTAGATCACTTTGTGAAGATTTTATCGAATTGAATGATTAATTTGAACGTGAAATAAAGAACTTTTAGATATCCAGAGCTTCTGTATTAGAATTTTAGTCCCAAGTTGAGCAAAGGTGGTAATTAATCGTCTAATTTGATGGTTAATTAAACAAAATCTTGTCACAGTGATCAAATTTGGTTAATTTGAAAATTTTGTGACTCTAGAAGGATAAATTGAAGTTAGTAACTGAAATTAAATTATAGACAAAATTTAGTGAACTCTAAACAAATTTACTTTTTTATAAAAATATAAATTGGAAATTCATATCTATTTTGAAGAATCGATAGATAGAAGAAGAAATATTTCATCCGGATTTAATTGGGTCGATTCAATATAAGTGAAATAAAGTTTTTTTCCAATTTTATAAACGGAATTGCTTACCATCATCCCACAGATTCCATCATCCTCATTATCACATGATCCTCATTAATTATCTAACGCCATAGTAATAGAAAGTCCAGGGATGAGAGGATGAGCACAAAAAATAGCAAATCCAGACGATAAGAGAATGAACGTAATTATCCAACGTCCTCGCCCTCACCTCCTTCCTTATATTTCCCTTTCTCCCTCTCTTGTGTTTCCCTTCCCTCCTAGAATTTTTTTTTTTCCAGGTGAAATTTTTTTCCAAAACAATTTGTTCTGAAACTGGAACAATTATATTCTGAAACCAGAAAAAAATTTCAGAACAATTAGGTTATGAAATTAGAACAATTAGGTTCCGAAACTAGAATAATTAGATAAATTAAATAGAACAGTTACTTATATTGACTAGAATAATTACTTATATTAACCAGAACAAATTAGTATTCAGAACTAGAACGATTGATGTCCTACTTCTGTAACATAATTTTTGTAGACAAAACATGAATAGTAACACAGAGGCTGAATTGTGTAGGCGCTAGTTGGGATGAGCGCTGGATTAATTGCATTAATGACGCGCTATTGGGATAAGGGATGAGAAGTTTAATTAATCATATTTAAAAAATAGAAGCGCGTTTTTCAGGAGAGATGGGGATAAGAAATATTGGGGATGATCTTTATCAATCCCGATTTTATAAATGTCCCCATAAATAAACTTAGGAATAGATAGAAAGAAAGAAATATTTCGTCCAGATTGAATTGGATCAATCCAATAAGTGAACAGAATTGTTTTGCACAATTATCAAGATTCTCTCATCCCTCATCCCTAACTAATCCAGCGGTCATCATCATCCCCTCTTTCCTTCCATGTATTTTTCCTCATTCCTTCCCTTTGTTTATCTTCCTTCCTTCTTTCGTGCACCCACCCTATCCAGCGCCTGCATTTTTCTCATCACATCCTCATCCCTCTATCATTGACCCCCTCCCCTAACTAAAACAATTGAGTTTACTAACTAGCACAATTAGATTTACCAACTATAACAATTAGGTTTATTAACTAGAATAATTATGTATATTAAGTAGAATAATATAGTATATGAATAAAAATAATTGTCTCAACCGATTTTTTCTTTTAAGCCAACTGATAAATTATGACATCTAATTGTTCTACTTAATATACATATTTATTCTAGTTGATATACATAATTGTTCTAGTTACTAGGACAATTGTTCATATTTTGTAGGACAAATGTATATTAACTAGCACAATTAGAATTAGAAAATAGAAAACATGGGATGAGAGGAAGATGAACGGACAAAAATAACGCTAGGAGGGAAGGATGAGCAAACAAAAATAAAAAATCCAGGAGATGAGAGGATGAGCACAAAAATAGAAAATTCAGGAGATGAGAGGATGAACGCTAAAATAGAAAGGTTATTAGAGCTTAATTAATCACATTCTAAAAATAGAAACGTTTTTTTTATTATTATTATTTTTTTTTTGGATTGAAGCCCGTTTTGCAGGAAGATGAAAATGAGGAATATTAGAGATGATTAATAAGTGAAATAAAGTAAAAAAAATTGTCTATTTTTATTTTCAATTTTGAAAATGCCGAATCCATACTGGACCAAACAGAACAAACAAATGGAACACCTCGAAGTAAAAAAGGATAAATGACCTTTTTTGGTCACCTGTGGCTCTAATGTTAGTTTTCTCATGTCCCATTGAAAAAAATAATTTTCTACGATTTTCAGTAAACGTGAAACATAATTTTCCCTGAAAGCTACAATACAATCCGTGGTCCATGTACACGTCCCCCACGCGACGTGGAGTAAGGCTGATTCTTACACGTAGGCCCAGAACTAAGTAGGGGCCTTTTGGGCTAACCGAGACATAAACAGGAATCGTTTTATCGCGAGAGGATTTGTATATTTTTTATTTGAACGTAAAAGTAAAGATATGGTTTAGGTTAAAAAATTACAAGACAGGTAGCAATGTAGCATGATCTTCTACCGTTAAAAAAATACAGAATCACATCCACGTAAATAATTGTGTATTTGTGATGCTGCTCTCTTCTACTTAAAAAGTAGGGAAAATTGGATATAACCCCCTAAAATCATCTCAAATTGGATATAACCCCTATAATCTTTCAAATTGGATATAACCCCTACAATCTTGTTTGTTATGGAAATAACACCCTTTTCCTGATTTCAATTATTTTTAATTAAAAATAAATCAATTGCATATTAGTATGACTAAAGTACCCCTCCTCTACCTAAAGAACGTTTCATCTTCCTTTCATCTCCTTGTAATACCAGATTATTTCCAAGTCGCTAGTCTCTTCCTCAGATGTAACGAGAAACCAAATGAACACCCTTACCAAATCTTTGGTAACGAACAATTTCTCATAATGATTTTTCATTCAATAGTAAAGAACCCATTAAAAATTGAAGATGTGATCATGCGAAAGAAATTACAGCCACGTCATTGTATCTTTGGCCCAGCAGAAGATAATAACCTCGAATGTTACTTATTAGTATAATGATGATAACCTCGAATGTTCAAGAAATAGACATATCAAATGCAAGATAGATTCTGGATTTAGAAATGGAATTTGATCTATCTAGATTAATATTCGGCTGGGAGGAGAGAGAAAAGGAGAGATGAAATGTTCTTTGATGAAGGAGGGCTGGAGGGGTATTTTGGGTATAATAATATACAGTTGATTTATTTTCAATTAAAAATATTTCAAAATTGGGAAAAGGTGTTATTTCCATGACAAACATGATTTCAGGGGGTTATATCTAATTTTGAAGATTGTAGGAGGTTATATCCAGATTGAGATGATTTGAGGGGGTTATATCCAATTTTTCCTAAAAAGTAATGAGAAGAACCAAAGCACTTGTTAATATTATTCACTATAAAAAATTGTAACTAAAGCGTATGCCAGCTGTCTCTTTAAAGATCACAAACTTAATACATGCCATTGTGTGTATTTTAATTTCCTGTTTTTTTCCTTTTAAAAATTTATATTAATTGTGGCATTTTTCTTTTCAAGATCGCACGTAAACTCAATATGTAAGTGGGGAAAAGAATCGAGACCACGAAATATTGAAATGCGAAAATGATACAATAGTTACGTATTAATTGAGAAGTTTCATTGTGCGAGTCAGATCAGATTTAACAAATAAAAATTTATCCAGTAGGTTAAATTTTCTTTCGGTTTGTTTGGTAGAATTATTTGGTCAATTTAGTTTACATTATTGCACAGTAACTGTAGTGTCGAACTAAATTGACTTGTGAACACTCCAAATCTCGTTGTTGATGACGAATTAAGGTAACAAAAGAATACACAAGTCATCAAATTAACGGTGCATGAGTGCCAATTATGATGTATCTCTATATGGTATCATCATGTTACCTTTGACTCAAATTAGATACCACTTGACAGCCCTTGTGGCACTGTCAAATTAACTTAGAAAAAAACCCAAAGTAGATTATGATAATTAATAATGTATAGTGACAAAGAACGGAATCCATTGGGCTAGCTGTAGTACGCGAGTCTAATCGCCAGCAAGTCAGTTTTTTAACATTTATTTATTTTTCCATAAATCTACAACATTGGATTCAGTAAATGGTGAGAATATATGCACATATGGAAATTATAAAGCTCAATATGTATGGAAAAAAATAAATATTTCATAAGATAATTTATAAATTGTATACTTTCTCAGTTCGCGACGACCATGCGAGTATGCGACGATGTCAATAAAAATTAATGTTCGTAATTTGCAAGGTGATAAATTAAAATTGTCTTACTAAATTATGATTGACGCACAAAGTAGTAATCTCATCTCTTACGACACTAAGGCCCTAATCAAAATCCCTTTTTGTTAACATGGGATTTCATTTCATTTCATTAGAATTTTTTTATCAAAATGAATGAATTTGATGTCATTTGATTGGAATTTCTATGTTATTAGATACAACGAAACCCTGACAATTAAATCAATTGAAATGAATTGGACTGAATTGAAATCCCACTTAAAAATATTTTGATCAAGGCCAGATAAAGTTTTTTTTTTTTATCTCCGCAACTTATTTTTCAATTTGTCTCCCAAATTTTTGAGTCAGTTCTTCTTGCTCCATTTGTAACCCTCGATGTTATAACAAAAGTACATTACTTATCTCGGACAAATATAATTCATATTTTTTAACATTTCGCTCTTGAATGGAGATAAAGAAAATATTAAAGTTTCTAAATCAAAACAATAATACTATGAAAAGAAAATAAAGTTATTAGAAAAACTTCAAATGTCTTGACACGTGGCACCTATCAGCTCCATCCCTTCACGAAACGAGAACAATACAATGGTTGACTAACAAGGTTTTTTTTTTTTTTTTTTTTGGAAAAAAAGGTAATCTGTTATGTTTGGTTGGAGATGAAGTTGGTGAAGTTAGAGGTTGAAGTTAGTAGTTTTAAAGTTAGTGGTTGAAGTTAGCAGGGATGGATCTAGCACTGGGGCGGCTGGGGCTAGAGCCCCACCTACCACTGGGGGTAATGCAGGGGCGGATCTACGTGAGGGCAAGCCCAGGCATGTGCCCAGGCTTGATTTTCAAAAATTAAAGTCTAGTATAAGGTACGAAGGAGCGGTGCCCGGGCTTCGTGCGCACAGGTGCCTAGGCTTCGTGAAAATTCGCCTCAACAAAAAGGCAGAACTTAATTGATTATTTTATTCCTTCGTAGCTAGCCTGATTTTTCCACGATAATTTATTCCTCTTTGATTCATGTCATGCAAGAAATGGGATGTATCCCAATTTTACTTTTTTTCATTTACTGCAATTTAACTTAGTGGTAGATAGGCCCCACTAAGCTCAGTGCATTTGAAAAACTAAAAGTTTCGAAAGTTAATTATTAGAATGAACGGATAATTTTGTAATATTATCTTAACTTTTTGTCCTTTAAATATTTTTTTATATAAGCAATTTTTAAACAGTACTTTCACTGATTCTATGTTACTTCGTTTCTCATTTTACCAAGTTCTTGTCCTTAAATTTTTTTTTTTTGTTACTTGTTCTCCTTTTTCTAAACGATTTTTTACTAATCTTAACTTTCTGATTCTTTTTTTTTTTTGATTTATACTATAATAGAGGCATCATAAAACTACTTATTTTGTTCTTTAAATCCTATAAAATTGTTCTACATTTTGTAAGTTTTCTAGGAAAATCTCATGTATTGCATGAGCAACATGATAATTGAATAATTGTTTTATAATTTAAAAATTGAAGTTGATCAATATCATTCAATTTTTTTAAAACAAGTTTTGATCAAAATATTGTTTCTTTTTTTTTTGGCAATCAACTATTGCAAGGAGTATGAAATATAGAAAACAATCAAGGGCTTAAAAATAGTATAAAATTAATAAAAAAAAGTGCAAATTCTTTAAGAATGTGTGTGTGTGTATATATAAAATTTTTTATTAAATATATTATTTTATTATGAATTTTAATAATAATATATTAATTTTTTATTGTGCCCAGGCTTAAAAAAATCCTAAATTCGCCGCTGGGGTAATGTATGGCATATACTCATAAGAGGGCAACATGTCATTGTCATCTACTTCATTTGCCATGAACAAATTCAAATTGCAATTTTTCTTTTGATGTATTTTGAGTGGTTCATCTATTTTTTTTTATAATATGGCTTTAAACTATATTTTTAGTATTGTATGAGATGAATATATGATGAACTTATGTTGGTCCAATGTTCTTATAAACGCAGTCCCACCTAAATATTTTTTCTAGATCCGCCACTGGAAGTTAGGAAAGTTAGAGATTATGGAAAGTTATTAATAACTTTAGGTTAGAAATTGTTGTTTGATGTGATATGTTAGAGTCAGATTTAGAAAAAAATAATAAAATATTAGTTTATTTTTTTTCCTTTTATAACAAATTACATCTACTATAATAAATATTATTTTGATTATTATAATACTGTTATAATGATTTTACCATTAATATTATGATTACTAGATTATAATATTAATTATTATGCAACTTTTATAATTATAATTATCATTAATTATACTATTATATTTATTATTGTAATTTTAATCATAAGTAATGTTATAATTATTACTAAATAATAATAGTAATAGTTATTGATATTTAATATTATAACTATAATTAGTAAGTATAATTAATATGAATTAGTACACTAATAATAATAATAATTGTTATTATCATAATTATATTATTGTACTAATTTTTAATAATTTATTATTGTAATTATAATTACAATTAATGTTATGTTACTAAATAATAATAATAATTGTTATTGTTATTTTAAAATTATAATTATAATTAATATAATGATTAACGATAAGAATAATTATATTGATTTTTTTAAGTTGATCATGAGAACAAACTTCTCTAGTTCAACATTTTGTCAAGTTAGAGAGAAGCAGAGTAAAGTTAGCACTAACTTCACTAACTTTGGATGTGTTTGGTTGATGAAGGTTTGAAAGTTAGTGCTCTGAGCTTCAAATTTGCTAACTTCCCACGTAACCAAACGTAGCCTAAACGGTCATGCCTGTCTTCTGACCGACACGTGGCAGTGATATTTTTTGAGAAATAGGAAAGCGGCATGAAATGCTCTGCCACATGCATTTCTGCACCCATGTCAGAAGGCGAAGGTGGAGAAGGGCCCATTGCAATCCCCATAAAAAGCACCCTGCGAAGTTTCCAACCGACACCTTCCAATTTCCATATCGCTTCTAATTCACTGTTGCAGTTTGAACCAATAACAGGACGTTCAATAATTAATGACTCCACGTCCAACAGTACTATCGGCAGCGGATTCAATAGTTCACACTTCACAACGTTATGACAATGAAATGGAAAGGAAATGAGTCACATCATCGCATGATTCCATAATTTTTTTTTATCATATTTTATATAAATATAAGGGATAGAACAATGAATATTCTAATTTTATAAATTTATATTAAGCTGACCTACTAAATATTAAATTTCCAAATTACTCTTTTAACATTTTAATGTATGATCATTAGACATCGGAGTTCTTTTCATATAATTTTATGAAATTATTATCTAAAAGACATGAATTAATAAAACTTAATACTTTAAAACTTATAATTAAATTTAATTTCTTAAAATTTACCGACTTCATACTATTACTATATTTCACATGAAATAAATAGTTCCATTCGTAAAATTAATAATAAATATTAATTCTGTTAAAATATAAATTATAAAGAATTAAAAAGAGAAAATAATATTTCATGTATGGTTAATATGTAATACAAGTATCTACACAATTTAAAAGCCATATACAACTTTGAAAAATCATAAATCTCAAATATTACCCCTTGATAAAGCACAACATGATCTTCAAAATAATAAAATTTAATTCTAAAAATATAAAAAAAATGTGCAAGTAAGTGCAACTTAAATATACCTATTTGATCTCTTAAATGAACCCAGCCGGCTTATTTACTGGTGGAAATTTTCAGCTTGATCATATCAAAGAAGTTTAACTAGCTATGGTTACGCACTACACATGATTAGATTTTATTTTTCATATTTTATAAAAATATAAAATAAAAAATAGGGAAAAAATATCTATTGGCAACTATTTTTTTTAATGGAATTAAAGTCAGATTAAAAGGTACCATTAATATTTTCTTATGAACAACATTCTACAGTTAGAGATAACAATCAACATTCTAGCATGGCATTATTTAAGGATAGGTACAATACTATCATAATTGTATTTTTTGAACAAAACAATATCCATTTAAATTTCTAACAACATATTTGGATATTAATACGATAAAACTATGTCATCAAATGTTATTAATTCTCATCGATAAATCACATGTTTAAAAAGAGATGAAATTTGATTATCAATAAATACCATTTTATAATCACATTGAAAATTTATCGAAGTAAAAAATTACGTAAAATATTGCCAAAGTATAAAATTTAAAAAGTTCGTATCATTATATTTTTTATAAAATTTTTATTATTTATATAAATTTTTATATATCTACAATTTTTTAAAAGGTTTGGAAACAATGAAAAACAAAACTATATGTTTAAAATTATAGAATCAAGTCATCAAATTTAGAAATTTGAAGAAAAATTTTTTAGAACATTTTAACTATGAAATTTTATATTATTGGGTATTTCATATTTTTGTGATGAAGGATATAAAATTTTATGGCCAATTAAATTAATAAAATGTCCTCAAATAATTAAAAAAATTACCACATATTCCATATTTCACAAAATTGTATGATCAGATTAAAAATAGCTCTATGGCCTGATTGGATTTGTTATAATTTTGCAATCATTTATATAAAATTTCATACACTGATAAAATTGTAAATTCTTTTGAATAATTAAAAACCCAATGACATATATGAAATTATGGAGATGCAATTTTTATGATATTCATAAATTTATTTAAAATATTTTTATATGTATATAATTATAAAATTTTACATCACTAAATTCTTCATATTTTCTATGAGTAAGTAAATAAGTTTTTATAGCCAAATGATTTTTTCAAGGCCTCCAAACAATTTAAAAACAAACTCTTATGAAGATTAAATTTTATTAGATTCAAAAAATTATTCAAAATATTTTATAAGTTTATAATTAAAAAAAATTATATTCCCGAATCCTTTATATTTTTATGAGGACACATAAATTTTCATAACCAAATTAAATGTTTAAAGGCACCTAAACAATTTAAGATCTAACTTATATTTAATCTGAAATTACGAAATGAAGGCGTCCATTGTTCCGTGGATTGGAGATAATTTTGTGCTGACGTAATGACATCACCCATGTACTGGAGAAAACTTCCCCACATTTGAATGTTTATATGATGATATTTCAAAATTGTATTTTTACAATTGAAGAATGAAACCATTGATCTAGTGGTTAAGATTTTTTCAAAGCTAGTAATTAATTCTTTGTGTATTTTTTTTGCTCTTAAACGAAATTGTCGGTGCGGCTATCGTCGTATTTAGCCTTAAAAAATGTATCTAGTGGCTAAGAGTATGTATTTTAATAGAGCTCATACGTCTAAATTCAGTGTTTTCATTATCCTATCTATTACTGAAAAATTCCAGTAATATCGAGTATCGGAATAGTTATCGAAATGACATTTTTTGGTATTGTGAGATGAAATAACGGAAAATTTCAGGAAAATACAGGATTTCATCAACTGGTCGGTAGAAGTGTCGGTCAGGTATTGAAAACACAGCATGAAATACAATTTAAAAAAAATATTGCACAAACTTAAACTAAAAAAATTGATCTCACTTTAGTCTTAAAATGCTAATCAAGGCGTTAACCATAATTTTTATAATATATTATAAATAAACCGCAGAAGGACTCGGAATTGTTGCTGCAATTACTATTATATCACTACTGTAGTTACGGTCCGGATAATGTAAAAAAATCAGTGTCATTATTTTTCCTTTTTACTATATTGCATTTGTACAAGCAAATGCTTGTAATTTAGGTTGACGTTTTTTATGAGAGCAATGTAGGCTTATTGAGCATCCGCAGCAGTCGAAAAAAGGACTGTTTGGAGTAGTCCTTTCTGTTTTATTTAATATTTAAAAATTTTAAAATTCAAATGGAGAATCCAAACCGTTGATCTTGTTGAATTTTATCGGTGATGCGTTTTCATATAAGTTTTAGAAAATTTAAAGTCGATTTGATACTTGATTAAGTGACCAAATTATGAACGTATTAGAATTAATCCAACCAAATTCGTTCATCTGTTGACCACTTAATCTAGTATCAAATCAACTTCAAATTTTAAAAAACTTATATAAAAACGCATCGCCGATAAAATTTAACAAGATCAACGGTTTGGATTCTCTATTTGAATTTTAAAACTTTTAAATATAAAAAAAAGACTGTTTGGAGTAGTTTTTTTTTTGTTTTTTGACTGCTGAGGATCTAGATGCGGCTAATTGAACACATAGTTCTTAAATCAACGGCTAGAAAATCATCGAATCAGTTATGTTGAGATGAACGTGGGTCCCCTCCGGACCTCCGTTGCCTTAAAAATATCTCAAGTTGATTAACACGAATTAATTAAAAAATAAAACGCTCTAAATAAAAATATAAGAGATTAATAGGGCATGAGCGGGTTGGAGGTAGGGGTGGGGCCCACAGTGTCAATGGCAGCGCGTGCTCTTATCTTGTTAAAGGTCTCATTAAGGAGACAAAGCTGGCTTTTTTGAAGGTTAATAATTGAACTATATAAGGAACTCAATAGGTTCCGTCACGTGCGTGCAACAGTACGCACGAGAGAGCACGTGACCCGTTGATTCCGGGCCCAAACCCCTCGGGATCCTCACCCGAGTCACGTGATTCGATGCCCCTCTCCAAAGCCAATATCCTCTACAATTTTATTCCCATTGCATCAGTCGAGTGCGTGCTTCCATTAAACAATGTTTCTTTCTCCTATTTCAAATTAACAACCTCTTGGTAGGATATGGTGCGGGACTAGGAATCTCAGACAGTAGATAAGAAAATAATAAACAATGAATATCCAATACGTTTTTACTTAAAATTTTTATCAAATGTGACACAATGTTTTGTTTTTTTTTTCTTAAAATTTTATAACCATGGTGGACGTGAAAGTTCGGAACATATGATTGATAATTTTGTCGTTTTTTTTAATGATTAGTTCATTTCTCGCTGAATGTAGAAAATAATTAAATTTCAACTTCACATAACGAGTTATACCATTCTAAAAGAATTGTTGAATTATTTTAAATTAAAATAAATTTGTGTTTAAGTTTTCAATGTGTAACGGAGAAGATAATTACCAAATTTTACAATTTCGTTGCTCTATGTAATTGGAGAGGATGTGAAGTTACCAAGCTGCTTCTCTGGAAGAATTCTAAATTCCTTGCAAATTGAAATCCTATCTGAGGTAGCACTCATTTGCGTGCCAACTATATATTATTATACCGTATGTCAAAAGTTCGTACTGTGATATCGAGTGAAATTATATTACTAAGAAAATAGGGTATTCATCAAGGTTTTATGATTTTACTTTTAAGTTTTGAAATTTACTCAGTTAATTTTGAAGCACTCAAAGGATTATATATCGAAATCTTATGGGAAAATAAATATTGTATTATTTTTGAAATTCAATTATTATTATCTCATATAAAAATAAAACTATATATTCTTATCGAACATCCTAATATTTTTCAAAATCAGTAAATATACTCATTACTGAAAAAATAAAATTTTTTAACAAGATATCAATTTTGCTTTTTACGAGATTTTAATTTATATCTAGATCAAATTCTACCGACCTAATTTCTTTGCAAATAAATTTTATTGAAAGCTGTAGATTCTATATTTTAGTAAATAGTAACGGGACTAATCATTACGATTTTTAAAATCTGATATTACGTGACCACATATCGGAGCAAATGAAATGGATTTTTTTTTTAATTCCCCGAATTGCGTTTGCAACTTTTGAAAGTGGCAACTCCTTTTTATGTTAATACGTTCTATGTAACAGGACTATAATTGCAGATATATTTTTTTTTTGAATTCTAGAAAATGCATCAGGTTCATGATAATCTCAGCAAATAAAGTAGAAGGGTAAACATCCACATATATTTTGGATTTAAAAATGTGCGTTTTTTTTTTTCCTTTTTGTTGGTCATAAAATATTAAATTTTACAACCTAATACTTTTTTGCCTTTTGTATTGATTGCATACATTAATGCGCCGATTTAATTGAACTTTTGGGCCAACATGACTACATCACCCAACATTTAACTACATTGAATTATTACTAATTGAACTCAAATTCCATGAAAAAAAATGCAAATGATCTAACTAGGGAGACACATGCAGAGTTTGTCTTGATATTATTGGTATAGTGACAACGATTGGGGCAATTATCAAGCTAACAAATAAGAGAGACTTTGAACAGTGTTAGTTCAACATAAAATTGTCCTCAAAAAAGAAAAATGTCAGTCGGTAGCAACCTCTATCATTCATACAAAAATTTGTACAATGAGTTGTACTTGTCCCTCACAACAGCTGTTGCATCCGAAGCACCAATTTATAAGATGAACGGCTGAGATGAAGCAAATTTGAAACGGAGAACGGAGTTTTTGGATTTTTTTGGGAGGAAAATACCAATAATGCTTTTGTTGGAGGATTTTTGGAAAAGTGGTCCTATGCCGTACATGGAGCGGAGGCGAGCGTACAGCTGGCGGCCCGATGCGTCAACAACCTGTGAGAGTATGTGGGGCCCGCATTGTCAGAAGTGGGCGCTTTATGTACCGCTTTTCATCATTTACAGGCTCAAATTTTTCCTGTATTGCTGCTCTTGATGATGTGAACTTTCGTGTGGTTACATTTTTCATCTCAACTGGGGACTCTGATGGAGAGGGAGTGTTTAACTAACGTACAATTTATGATTTTAAATTCAAGCATAATGTTATGTAATAAAGTGCACATAACTGGAATAATTTTTTTTATGCTGTGAACAGATAACATGAAGGAAATATTATTGACGTGATTATCTGTTCTTCCAAAATTATCAAATTTGAAATTGCATTATAAAACATAATAGAAGTGAATTTCTCAATTATTTGTTGGTTATTTTAAAATAAGTCGTCATTAATTTTACAATTTCGAGTCATTACGAGCAATATTTATTAATTTAAAGATAACAAAAAGACAATAATCCAAATAAACTATGAAAAATTCCAATAATTTTATTTTTGCGTCAGTATTTTAATTGGTAATTTTTAAAATTTGATCTCAAATTTGTAAGTCAGGTGCGCTCGAGAAGGGAGAGAAAGAGAGTGATGGAATGGAATGGCACTGCCCACTGAGTTAATCTGCTCCATATTCAAAAAAATAGAGTGGAAATGGAGGTTAACGAATGGTAAGAAGGAAACATTTTCTATAGAATTGTTGTCTATTTTGTCACTCAAATTTGAGGTTAAGATTTTGTTCCGACCCCCCTCCCTTCCACCCCATATAATATGAAGTAGTTAGTTAGAAGAGCCCAGTATTGCACACATAACTGGTTTCCAATAATTGCGGCTAGAATGCTAGATGCCAGTAACTCGCTGCGTCAGGGTAGGCTCCACACCCGCCACATAGGATATGAACTAGGCTGTAAATGTCGGCGTTATCGACCCAAGGCAGGGGAGCAGCACACAGCCGTTTCATTGGTGGAGGCCTGACTGCTATGTTAGGATTTAGCGATTATGTTCCTCTCCATTTCATTCAACCAGGAGCGCCTGTTTCAAGTCCGTGGAACTCGATTTAACGGTTTAACCGCGTGGGTCTTTTACCTTGATTGACAGCTGGAACTCTCTAAATGGACATATACTTTTGATTTAGAATGGAGAACTTTGTCATTAATAAAAGAAGTTTTACCTCTGGAGCCAGTTGGCTGCGTCGGGACTTTGACGTCCCATAACGAGTCCTTTCTTTCAAAAACTACAATTATTTTATTACTAGTTTGATGCTTCCTGCGTAGCGGTATGGGGATGTTGAAATGAAGCATTTTACTCCTCTACAACAGCTCTTGGGAGAATTTACAAGTTAAGTGAATTTCACTCTGCAAGCACAACTGCCGTTGAAGCCACATAATTTATAACAGAAGATGCTTTTATATTAATTCCTATTAAATTCCCATATCAGACTAAGTGGATCACATTAATTGAATTTTTAATAAAAATAATAGATTTTCTTACTTCCGTTTTTTCAAAGCTAGTATTTAATTTTCAAATATATACCAAAATATTTACAATTATAATTTATAAATCCGCAAATATAAAAAATTACCGAAATTATCGAATGTAAATTCGTTCTATATGTCAAATAAAAAAAAGATGGAAAGAATTGGTGAATTCCAGAAAGTTCTTGAAAGAAGAATTTCAGAGCATACTCTGACAAGAGTGGGCCGTGGTCACTTGGAACAGGTGAAAGAAAAAAAATAGTTAAAATTAAAAGTAAACGCTACGGAGGAGAGTGAGGTGCGGCGGTGGTCCCAGCCTACGCCGACACTGTCCACGTGTCTTGACGTCAACACCCTTTACCTGCGGTAACAACCTTCGTACCGTCTTTACTCTCTTAGCTCAATACCAAACAGCGAGAAGCACCACTCTTGTTTCACCATTTTGTCCGCCTGAAGAGCGGTTTGCCGTACAATTTGTAGAGATTAGTGTTTTAAGTTTGTACCGATACAGGGAAATTTTAAACCAATGCTTAAACAGCATTACCGCCGCAGTAACTGCTGAGCCAGGAATAGCACTGCCAGTTGGCGTCACTACTCTCATTTTGTTGTCAGATTAAATTGGAAGGTTGATTGATAAATGCACACCGCTCGTACCCGTATATATTTCCCATATTTACGAGTACATTCAGCAATTATTGGTTATTAAACATTTCATGTGAATTTTTTCACTGAAATCGAACTTTAACTAAGAATTGCGCGCCTGACGCGCCAGGAGAGTTATAAATTTTATGACCTTTTTTGGAAACATATAAATGGAGAGTTATAAATTTATAAAATTGTGATTTCTGTACAAAATTATGGACAATTAATTGATTATTTCCATCTACACTTACCATCGTTAAACAGAAAGTAAACACACAAAATAGATAAAATGAACATATATAATGATCAAAGTGAACACACACAAACAAATAAGTTCAATAAAAATAAGTTGAATATGCATATAAAAATCTAAACAAGAGAAGATCACACTTATTTGTTTGTAAGTGTTCACTTTGATCATCTATATGTTTACGTTATCTATTTTAAGTGTTCATTTTGTGTTTAGCGACGACAAGTGATGGCAAAACTGCAGATGACAGTTATCATTCCAGCAATTAAAATTTCCAGTGTTAATTCCTTATGCAAAAATATTTTAAAAGTTATAGCAGCGGTTTTTAATTCTACTATTTTTTTTTGTTATAATCGAGATTTATATTGCAGCTTTTCAATTCGTAGTTAAAACTCCGGTTATAGCAGTATTTTTTTTTTCTTTTTTCTTCTTTCACAAGAGAGACTTTTAGAAGTTAGACTAGTGTGCTTAATAATGCGCACCTACTTTTTGTAAGTCCAAAAGATCGACTTTCAATAAAAAAAGGACCGATCGACTTTAGCTGATCAACATGATTTAATAATGAAAATATCATATATAAAATTTTTCTGTACTAATTTTTTAAGCAAAAAAATCATTGTTAATCTTGTTAGCTCCACCAATAGCCAAAAAATGATTTAAATATGAAAGCTATTATTATAATAATTTTTAACATCAAAACTAAGAATGGCAATATTTCGAAAATAAATAATCAGTTACATGTTTTGTTAACAAATCTTGTCGGTATAACGAGTAAAGTGAGTGATTTGTATATAGTAATCCTCAATTTTTGTCAAATCAGTACAGGTACAATAATGAACTTGTCAAGAAAAATTTTCTCATTAAAATAACTTGTAATATATCGAATCATTAACGACTGTTTATAATTTTTTTAGTGTTATGGAGACTCACCCTAATTACCATAGACATTTGATTGTACTTATAAATCATAAACATCTTAAATGATAAGTGGCTTAGTAAAATTCATTTGTGCTGTTTTATTATGTAAAATAATCGTGATGTTCGATGTTATTAACAACCAATCTGTCTCGTGTTGTTTTCAATTGTAAGATAACCGTCATATATTGAATGAAAAGCGGGGAAGGAAATTATCTCTTTTGGGTTGTTTTAGTTATTGTTATAATATAGAGGTGACATTGAATACTTTTGCAAATAATCTCTTTTGTGCCACTTCAATTGTAACCGTAATATTTTAATGTATATAAATACAACCTAGGGAGGATATATGAGTAAAATTGTAAAAAGGTGCATTTCATCGATCACATTATTTTAATTGTATGAAATACAATCGTAATATACTGCTATCAATAGAACCTAGGCAGCTAGGAAGGAGATAAGAGTACGTACAATTGTAAGTAAAAAAGGGTGCATTTATCAGAATTAGTAGAGTTTGCTGAGTTCGATGGCAATTGGCCTTGGCTGGTCCTGTTAGTTACCATCGATCACATCATTGCATGTGCAATAGTTGCACTTTTTATACCGAAGTGATCGAAGAAGGGTCGTAAGGTACGTAAAGGCCGGTGCTTCATAACCTTATAACGAACTCTAAATATCCCTCTATGTACATGTTCATCCCATTCATGCCCTTTTGGGTAAGCGACAGTTTGACAATTATAAAGTTATCGGATCAATAATTTTGCATTTGATAATTGAGCTTCCGAATAATTTCATATATACCATGCAATTGTATATTTTTTGTAAGATGTCGTACGGTATTCATTCCAAATTTCTAGAAAAATAATCACATTATAAATATAGTATGTCGGCTAGGACGGAATTTCTTTGTAAATTGAGATGAAATTTCAGCATGTTCTGAGGGTAAAATTTTTATCAAGCAAAAAAATGTTTGTGAAGAAGAATCCACATTTCATATTATCCTGAGTCCACGAGAGAGAATGAACCAGGCAAAAATAAATAAATAAGTCTTGCTATATTTCTCAATGCAATTTGGGTAATGTTTTATTTTTTAAACTATTTCAGTGAATAGTTTCACCGATTTCTAAAAAGCAAGATTTATTTGAGAAATACTTTTGCCATGCTAGGCAGATAAATATATTTATGTTATCCGTAATTATTAACAGTGAGTTCTTAAATAATAACAGACCCTACAAATTAAAGATAGTGTGGAATTTGTAAGGCAGTGAGTCCTTATATAACAATATACTCACTATTCAAAGACAGTACGATATGGAAGAAAGGAGAGAAACAAATTGCAAAATAAGGGGCATGTTATATTTTTCTTTCCTTCCACCAATCATCACAAAATATTTTATTCCAATGGATAAAATTCATTTGGGTGTTATTTTCTTTTTCCCTTGAGATCATTCAAGCGACAAGCGCCGATTTATAAATTGTATTATACTATTATGAGATTTATTGTCTGCGGATAAGGATTGTCAAATATGTCCTTTAGTCATATAAATAAATTACTTCCTATATATTTGTGTGCAGTTGGTGCTTACGTATTACCCCTGGTAAATTATACATTTTTCCCTATAAAGAGAAACTAACGGGCATCATTGGAAAATTTACCTCACTCAACAAAATTTGTCACCATTCTCATGATTTTGGAGCGACCCGAATATGTCCTTACTGAGCTACTTCCAACAGGGAATTAATTTTTGCCTGCTAAGGCTAGTAAAAATAAATGGAAGGTTGTGCATTGTAACAGGGAATTAATTTTGCCTGCTAAGGCTAGTAAAAATAAATGGAGGGTCGTGCATTGTAACGTACTTGTAGCAGTTAGAGTATACAGTACTACTACAGTATGGCAGTCTCAGCTTCCTAAGAGAAGCCGCCCCTATGAAGCTAAATTCTTTAAAGGGAAAAAGCGCGTTATATAATAAATTAACCTCAAGTCATGCAGTCACATGGACAGAGAGATAAATTTATGAAAGAGAGAGAGTAGAGGCGGTGAAAGTAACTCCAATTTAAAGCCTTGGATGAGGAGGAGTTGAGAGAGAGAATGGGACTTGGTATGGATACATTGCCTGGGTCACGTTGCCTCTGTTCTCATCCTGGGTTGCAGCTTCTTTTCCTCCATTATTACCTCATCCTTTAACCCCCCCTTGCTTTCTTTTCTCTCTCTTAAAATTTATCCACCATTATTTTTTTTCCTAGCCAGCTCAATTTAAGTTGTGATTAAAACCCCCCAAAGCCTCTCTCACTATTTCTCCTCACCCCCCACTCTCACTTCCACTTAAGGAAGAAGAACAAAAAAGAAAAGCACATCCATAGCTTGGAACAATGGCCCATCAATGGGAAATGCCAATGACAATTGATCACTATGGCATGGGCATGGTAGGAGGCTCCTACTCAAATTACTCAAATATAAGCGCTGCACAGATGAATAGCACCTCTAACGTGAATCCGGCTTACTATTACGGTGTGCCATCAAATAACGACTCTGTTCGTGTCGACGACATGCTTGATTTGTCCAATGCGCAGGAGCTGTTCCCCACTGCATCGGCCTCTGCTTTGGCCGATAACAACCATCTAATTGCCGGTCAGGGCGATCAGTCTCAGACCGCCAGCGCCAGAAACTCAGTCTCCTCCTATGACTCCTTTGCCAACGAATTTTACGTACCTGTAAGCATTGTTATTGTTATAAAAAATGTAACATGACTAGTAACAAATTTTTAATTTGTACTTCTTAGTTCTAACTGTTCAAATATTTTGTCAATTAAAATTAATGTAGAGTGAAGAGGCAGCAGAGCTGGAGTGGTTATCAAAATTTGTCGATGATTCGTACTCCGACATGCCATCCGCAATGGCCGCCAACATGGGCAATTTCATGAATGCATCAGGCGATGGGAGCCAGCTCGGTGCAGAGAATTCATCTGGTTCAGCAGGTCGTGGGGCCCGCAGCAAGCGTAACCGGGCGGCATCTGCAGTAGCAGCCGCATGGCACTCGCTAATTCCACCACCGCAGTCATCCCCTTCATCCTCTTCCTCTTCTTCGGATTTCCCTAGCAAACCTTCCAAGGGAGGCTCTGCAAACCGAGGCAAAAAGACTGGCATTGGCAGCGTGACAGGCAGCCCTGAGGTTGGCCTCGAAGGAGGCGTTAGGCGGTGCACACACTGTGCGTCAGAGAAAACACCGCAATGGCGAACCGGTCCCCTCGGGCCAAAGACTCTTTGCAATGCTTGTGGTGTCAGGTATAAGTCCGGAAGGCTAATGCCCGAGTATCGACCAGCGGCGAGCCCGACATTTGTGCTGACTCAGCACTCCAATTCGCACCGCAAGGTGATGGAGCTAAGGCGGCAGAAAGAGCTCATGATGCTTCGTCACCGCGACAATCCATCGGCAGCAGCAGCCGCTGCGGCGAATGCAGCTGTAGGAAGGCCTGAACTGATGTACCACGACTACGGCGTATGCTAGTGGGTCCCACAAAGTGCCTTGGATCCTTCTCTCGCTTAGAATTGAGTTCTCTTTTCAATTTTTTTTTTCCTTTTTTTCATTTCCATCTTGTTAATTGTTCTCTCTTTTTTCTACATTCGGATGGAATTTTCATGTTCAGTCGTAAAATTCACAAATATTTCTTGGGGGGTTGTCTTGAACGTAAATTGTAATAATCCGACGAATGAGATTTTTTTCGCGTAATTTGGCACATTTTTCATAAATGCTAGTTACTTGTCACGTTATGATGTGTGTTATACTTATACGTACAGTCAGTAAACTGATTTGACGTAAAACTAAGGGAGGTTGCTTTCTGAAGGATTATTATTTTTGTTTTTAATTTTAGAAAAGGTGGGAGTTGAGTTCAATAATGGAGAAGAGGAGAGAGAGAAAGGAACGGGTGTGGTGGGGGAGGGGGAGTGGGAAGGCACGTGATCACGTGACTTGCTCCAGTGGGGGACTGGAGCCTTTGTCAGGGGAAAAAAGCGAAATAAAAATTCTAGTCACGTGATAGGCCCGCTGATGACGATAGATGAGGAAAAGAATCGAATCTGAACCTGCTGTGTCCGCTCTTTTGTAGCCAACTCTGTGGCTGCCACACACTGCTTTTGTTGTTTGTGTTGTGTTCTTCTCATGCAGGGACAAAATTCAGTACGGTAACTCGGAATTTAAAAAGAAATTTATCCGATGCCATTGGTGCAAATTGAAACTTTCCTAAAATCACAATTATATATTATATAAATGGGTTTCTTTGGGTTTAATTATGATGCCATATTTGTCCATATGTAAGTCAAAATGTTATATTTTTAATTTAAAGTGTAGGAACTAAGATTGAAAACTTTTCATAATATTTTTATATTGCCAAGAGACTATTCACCTTAGAATGGTCTATTGGTCTTCATAGGACGGTGTTAAGTACGCCATCTCCTCTCTTATCCCTGTCACCATTTATGACAAACTAGTCCGGTGAATTTTGGGTTCGCCATGTATTTGCACAGCATGTAGTAGTTGTCATAATGTAGCATACTATTTACATTTGTAGATAAGATTACATTCTTAGTAAATTGAATGTGCCATCTGCCAAGTATTGAATAAAAATGCGAAGATATGAGTGGTGAGAGTTCATCCCATGTGGGAAAAATCTTAATACTTCCGTAGAGAGCCACACTTGTGAAGAGGAGATTTCATGTTAACACCGTACACAAAAGTTAGACGGGAAGTGTCAAAAAATCGAAGACGTTCATTCTTGGAAAAAGCCTCTCTTTATCAAAATGGGCTTTCCCGGTCCATATTTGATATTTCTAGGGAAGAATAAGGCCCGGATCAAAATCCCATTTTTCTTAACATGGGAATTTCTGAGAACAGGGAATTACCAGACCAAAAAGACGGATTTTTTTTTAAATAAATATATTAATCTTTTTTATTTTAAAGATAAATATTATATTAATTAAAATTAAAAAATAATGCTCTAACTATCGACTTCAAAAGGCCGGAGTTAACTTCAGCCTTTTAAAGACCGAAGTAGCCACGTGGCTATTCAACATCCGTCGCAAATTTAAACGGACAACCCGTTTGACCCGTTCCGGACTTTTGAAGTCAGGAGTAGCCTTTGCACCCCGAAATTGGATATCTCCAAATTACAATTCTGCCATCAACATGTATATATAACCGGATAAATAGCAAACGTCTCTCTCATCCCTCATTTCGGACTCCGAAGCCAGAAAAAAAAGAGGAGACCTGAAGAGCTTCAGCGGCTTCAGGTAATTTTTTTTAATATTTAATTTATTTAAAATTTATATTTAATTTTTTAATAGAAAAAATAGAGAAATTATGTTGAAAAAATTAAAGAAAAATGTAACAAAATATAAATATTTTCAGATTAATTATCATAGTGTTAGAAAAAAATTGTGGAACTAAATTACTGCATATTATGTGTAATTAAGCCAAGATTAATGGTATAGCCCATAATTAATTATTAACAAATTTTGATTAGTGTTAATTAATATAATATTATCATTTTAATTAAGCCGAATGATCTAATTGTGTCTAAATTAGTTCATATTAGACATTATTAATCGTAAATTAGTGATGATTAGTCCAATTTTAGTTATTATTAGAAAGTTAATTGTTTCTAAATTAATTTAATAATTGTAAGTAGACTAAATTAATTTATAACATGTAATTAGACTATGCTCATGTAAATTCGTAAAATTTTGTTAATTTAGGTAATGCATAATGTGTGTAACTAATTCGAAATTACTGGTATTACTGTTGATTAATCATTAATTATTATTGATTAATCGTTATTAAGTCTATTTAGTATAATAATTCAACCGATTAATTAAAAATTAACACAAATGCAATATTTATTACATTTGTTAATTTTAGGTGCACTAAAAACGTAAAAAGATGCCACCCCGACCTGCACCACAGGGTCATGGTAGACAGCGACGACGTCGGACGACATCACGTTCTGATGCCAGTGAGGCTTCAGAGCCGAAACTGTTGCCCTTACCACGCGAGCAATTTCGCGGCAATGAGGTATGAATTTTTTTTATAAAATTAAATTCCAAATGTATACCCACTCAATTAAATTTCAATAAATAATTTTAAAATAATTATTATTTGTAGAAATGGACGCCAAGTATTCACAGACCTCAGATTAAGGCAAAGCCCGCAATCTATGATAGGTTGTCTGCGCTTGGCCTCATTCATTTTGCTCGGATGGGACACGTACCTCTTGATCGTTCGTTGTTACAGGGGTTGGCAATGTTTTGGAGGCCGGAGACTCATTCGTTTCATTTTCCGATCGGCGAGATGACTGTTACACTTGAGGTAATTAATATATATATATAGAGGGAGAGAGAGAGATAAATGTGATAAAATAATTTAGAACTTGTAATTGACTGAGAAATTATGCAGGATGTGGCATTTTTATTTGGTTTACCGACTACTGGTGCTCCGGTGACAGGCAGGTCTGATGGAGAATGGCAAACAAAAACAGCAGAGCTTTTAATGCCTCCGAATTTCGAGAATCAAGATTTAGAAGACATGTTCAGAAAGGGGTATGTGTACCACATTAAACTTGTCAATTTACGTGCACTGTGTTCACATGAGCCGCATGAGGACTCGCCAGAGGAATACCTTGATAGGTACACACGTGCACTGGCATTAGAGCTTTTTGGTTGTGTGATGTTTCCAGATAATTCATCAAATGCCGTGCCTGCTATTTATCTCTCGCTCTTGCAGGTATTTTGTAAAATTTTCTGTTCAATCTAATGCAAAATTTTGAATATATTTTAGTTTGTATCTGTGCATATATTCTGTAAAATTTGTACAGCATGTTCGTGGTAGCGATGTTGTCAAGTACAATTGGGGTGCGGCCGTTCTAGCTTGTCTTTATCGTGCCTTAGATACTGCCTCTGTTCATGGCCCATCTCGTATTCCTGGACCATGGTTGCTTTTGCAATTGTGGTCATGGACGAGATTTCTCGCTTGTCGCCCGAAAGCATTGGAGGATTTTACCAACTGGGGTCAGCCAACTATAGAGACTTGTGTGCCTTTTGGGAGGTATTTTCTTTATACAAGTGAAATTCAAATATTTTTTTATATTATGATTAAAATTTGTAGGAAATAAACCATCAATAAATCGATAATTGTAAATAAAATTTGTAGGAAATAGACCGTCAACAAAACCTTCGACGCCCCACACAACAGTGGAGAGTCGTATGCACGCGATGTATTTATGTTAACGAACCCTGAGATAATCATATGGCGACCATACGCAAACTTGCAGTTTCTATTACCACCAGTCGTCATAGACTATGCCGCATTCTGTGCTCGGGTGCCATGCATACATTTTTGGATGATTGAATGGCAAATATCAGATCGAGTGATGCGCCAGTTTGGTCTATTTCAGACAGTGCCGCCACCACCACCAGTGGTATGATAAAGTAATTTCTTCAAAATTGTTATGATAATCAATATATATTATGTAACTATATTCATGATTAAACAGGATTGGTCGACAATGGAGAAGCTTCATGCATACAATCATATCACGTATCGACGTCGCGATTGGGGGGATCTCTTCAACGAGGCGGTGAATAAATGGGCTAATTTGCACGAATGTCAGGTGCAAGAGACAAGGCCTTGGACAGAGGAAAATATGAGTGATTACTTATTGTGGTATAGGGCGCAAGGAGGTGCGGATATTTGTCTTCCAGCTCTCGCGTATGAAGGGACCCCATCTGATACACAGTATCTTCATCAGACACCAGCGCATAGGGCTCATGTGAGTTTCCTTCAAAATTTACTCATCATTCTAATTTTTTTATGTCAAATTTAATATAATATTTTTCATAATTAAAAACAACAGCTACAACAAACCATGAAAGATGTCTTTGATGCATTGGCCATGGTGTTAAAGAAAGGGTGGCGTCGTGCTGGCAAGATGATGCTCAGGTCATGTAGTACGCGTTTTGATATTGCAAATGAACCTCATAGGTTACGACATCTCCTAGAGTCGAAGGACCTCCCCCCCAACATTGAGGACATTGAGGAAACAGAATCATCTAATTCTCCACCGCGTGGCGATCCAGCTTTGTTTTCCATGGTACATTTCATCTCTTAAAGTGTTAAAAAAAAAAATCAATCATGTATGCATTGCTTCAGTTATAAATTGAAATTGAAGGAAGAAGACTTCAATTTGAGAGATTGGGATCATGCTTACTTTGCTCAACCGACACCGACACCTATTGCTGAGGCCTCATCCAGTGCAGCACGTAGATCTACACATAGACCTCGTGTAGAGTCCCAATCACAGACAGAGATACCATCTACATACCCTCAGACTCAAACCCAGACCCAAACCCAGCACACTCCGCCTCCTGACATGTATCATCCATTTTATCCCCATTCTCAGGGCATTTTTATGCCATATCCGTCACCCCCTCCTCTATACTACTCTCAGCCATCGTTCACTCCTACACCTGTTCCCCATACACCACAGACACCTATGGGATTTTCTCGCTTCGGTGAGAGTTACATGCCAGGATTTGGATCTGCTTCTGTGACACATTATGCCGAGGCTTCATCCAGTGCAGCAGTTATGCCTCAGCGACGGGATATTCCGACTACTGAAGGTCTAGCTCGTAACCGTAGTCGACGGGAAGGTGTTCAAGCTCCGGAGAGGTTTACACCACAGACACCATATGGGATCCGTTACGGTCATTACTACGGAGGTTCACGTGATGCTCAGCAGCAGCAAGATGCGGAGTAGTCTTTTATTTTGTCATGTATTATTATTTACTTATTGTATGTTTGTTTGTTGAACTATGTTTTATATTTGGACAAATATTGCATCTTATAAATATTTGGACAAAAGTTAGGCGTGCATTTAATCTTCCTGAAAAAGTTAGGCGTGCATTCATTTATTCTGAAAACACATTACAACATGGGTGAACATAAAAAGAGTACAATATCTAACACAATGCCTTATCATAATGGCCACACATAAAAACATAATAAGGTAAACATGATACAACCATATATCAGTTCCTAGAACTCCTACCTGGCATGAAATTTTTCAATCTTGAACCGAGACGTGCGAAAGTACCGCCTTGTCCTCTACCCCCGCTGCTACTTGTTGAGAATCTAGCAGAAGATGATCGTGGGTCCGTACTTAATGAATTTCGACGCGGTTGGGTATCTTCAATTGGAATCGTGCTTGTAGATCTCGGATCAACACTTACTGAATATCGACCCGGTTGAATAGTCTCTCTTGGTTGTTCTCGTCTGTTCCTTGTTGTTCTTGTTCTCGGCCTATTCGTTTGTCGACCTGACTGAAGCTCATCCATCGGAAGTGGCTCTCTAGGAACTCTAGACGGTTCATGTCCCGTATTCGGCCTACCCTCCATTTCGTCCATAACCATTCTTGCACGCTTGTGTCTACGCCTACCACGATTTATCATAGACTTATCTGGAACGACCAATGGTCCACCGAATATGGGCCATGTATCCTCATCTCCGTATGAGTAGAATCTTTCGGACCATATTTTCAGTGCTATAGCGTTCATCTATGTAATCATTAACATCCCATCTTGTTTTTCTACATACAGCAATTACGTGGGCACATGGTATTCCCGTAAGTTGAGGCTTGAAACAATCACATTGAGCTCGCTTTGACGGCAGTTCAGGGTCAGTTGGTTGTAGAAAAGGATTCATGTGAACATTATATTTTGAACCACGTCCGCCTTGTTCGTCGTCATGTTCGTTTGGCACTTGAACCTCGAATGCTCCTTGATCCATTGCAAGAATTGTGACTTGCATACGTACTTGAAACACAACAATAAAAACATAAATTAGAAATGACTTCATTTAATAGTTTACTTTAATAACAATAAGACAAAAATTATACCTGATTTTAAATCATGTTTCGTTAATTTCTCCTGAATTTTTTTTGGCCATCGCTCCCCTGACGCCTTTCTTTCCAATGAAAGTTGCTTTCTATTGTTGAACCAAATAGCGCACTTGTACCAAGTACCTTCAACAATGGCTACAACCGGCAATTTTCTCTCCACCTTGAATCTGCTATTGAGACTTTCTGACCCGTTACTAGTCATAAGACCCCAACGAGAACCATTATCGTAACATTGTGCCCACCTATACCTCTTTTCTCTTTCGCTCGTATCGTTTTCTCGATCTTTCCCAACTGTTTTCAGATAGTCAATGACCGCGGGTTTTGACTCCCTCAATTGTATCCATTTTTCTTTGAAACGACGTAGATTTTTCTTATTCGCTAATTTCTTCTTGAATGTATTTTTCAGTGTCCGATCGCGATTACCGACTGCCTTGTATAAATTTTCAGCAACATGCTGCATGCAATATCTATGCACCGCTAGGGATGATCTAACATTCTCTTGCCAACCGTAATTCGAACTTTTGAACATATTTTTTATTCCCCAATGTCGGTCCGAAACAACACAAAACTTCCTTGGACCGATGACTTCTTCTCGTAAAAAAAACATAAACCATCCCCAATTTGCCTCATCTTCTTTCTCAACTATTGCAAATGCTAGTGGAACCAAGCGTTGCTCCGGATCATACCCGCATGCCATCAATAATTTACCTTGATAACGACCGGACAAGAACGATGCATCGATGGATATAACAGGACGTAAGTAAGGTACTGCCGCGATACACTGCCCATAAGCCCATGCGGCACACTTAAATAATGCTTTGTTTGGATCCCCAACTGAATGAAATAACCATTTGATCTTCGTGCCTGGATTTGTCCGTTGGACTGCCATCAGAATTCTAGGAAGCATTGCGTATGAGCCTTCCCAACTACCGAAAAGCTGTTCGATAGCTCTCTCTCTCCCGCGCCAGAGTTTGTTGTAGGTAATTGGTTTGGCTAATGAATAAACCTTCTCTACTAAACCAGCGACGTAATCTATTTTAAGATCAAGGTTTTTCTTTAAATCTTCTCTTATAACATTGGCGATGAGTTCGGCTGTCAGATTCTCGTGTCCGTGATCACCGGGAGGGCGAACACATGTATGCTCGTTTGGATTTGAAATAATCACCCAATTGGTGCCTTCTCTCTCCATTCGAGCATACATTCGCCATTGGCATCTTGCTACGATGCATTCTAATACCAGTTGTTGTGGATTACTGTATTTGGTTCTGTGTTGGACATTTAGCTTACAAGCGAGTGAATCAGCAACTTGTCGCAAATGTTTTTTGGATCGAAATACTTTATCTTTTGCTAGTGGACCGGACTGCTCATGAGTTGGTTCTTCTACATCGAAATTTATAAATTCAGAAATATCGGTCAATTGGATAGCAGGGTGGTATGTTGCCGTTCGCCCGGTAATGTATGTGTTTTCGGTAATTCTCACTCCTGGTTGCTCGTTTACGGGATCGTTATCCGACCAATAGTCATCAGTCTCAGACTCTGACTCTCCAGTTACACATTGCGACCGACTCGCCGGACCACGGTCATATGCCTCATCGGCTTCATCAATATTTCCTTCTTCCTCAAATTGTTCTACCACTGGAGACAAATTAGGATTTGGTTCCCATGAATCCCACCCCCCGGAACTATTATTCCAATTTCTATTTGTAATGTTTTGGGGATTGTAACTATCCCACCCACCACTACTACTACCAGGTTGATTAGAATTATAACTGATATTCGAATAGGTACCTTCCGTCGTAATAGGAACCAAGTCGACGTGTAACTCCACGTAGGGTAATCTCCTTGCTTCAAACGACTCCTGGTATACAAGCCGCCATTGGTCTTCGGAATTTACAGGCAAAAAAATTGGTTGATATCTACCGCCGACTAAATCGTTATATCGGGCACTAATTTGGACATTCCACTGGTTCCGGTATATCTGGAAGTGGGATAATATTGTGTCTACAATAAATTCATGAGTAGTTTCATAATTACCAGTGAAACTAAATTCAGCGGGTTGAGAAAATGGAGATTGATTCACGAATACCTCAATAGAAAACATCTCTTATTTCATAGATGTTATATGTGATGAGGAAGATGATGCGCATGGCTTCTCAATTTATAAACTCTAATTTCGGACTTCCAAAATCCGAAGTTAACAGACAGAATTAAAAGTGCAAGTCAAATCAAGCTATCCACAGCATGATTGTTATTATTTATATGGCACTTTGAAATTTTTACGGAGACAAAAACAAAAGTTCTAATCAAATCAAACTATTCACTCCATTATGCGAAATAATTGATAAACTTTGGAACTTGCAGCTTTGAAATTATAGAGAAAAAAACAAAAATTTCCATCAAATAAACTACGAGGCCATTTGCTGAGTAAATACTGCAATTTTAAAAAAATTAAGAAATCTTCATTCTCTATTAAAAAAAACGTACTCCGAGTTTCAAAACTACGAAACTAGCTAACTACTGACTTCAAAACTCAGAAGTTAATTTTTTCATAAAGAAAAAAATAATAATAAAGTTAAAGCAGAGGAACGGAAATTAAAAAAAAAGAATCACTTCGGACTTCTGAAGTCCGAAGTTAGTTTTTCATAAAGAAAAAAAAACTAAAGAAAAAGATAAAGCAAAAAGATAAAAGGTGGACGGTGGAAAAAAAAAAAAAGTTACTCCGGTCTTTAAAAGGCCGAAGTTAACTCCGGCCTTTTGAAGTCAGTAGTTAGAGCGTTATTTTTAAATTTTAATTAATATAATATTTATCTTTAAAATAAAAAAGATTAATATATTTATTAAAAAAAAATCCGCCAAAAAGAAGTGTTTGAATGTCCGAAGTGAGAGATTTCCCATTTCATTTCATTGGAAAATTCGTGATCAAAATAAACAGATTTCGTTTCATTTGGTTGGAATTTCCATGTAATTAGTTCCAACAAAATCCTATGAAATCAATAGAATTGAAATGAAATGAAATGAAATCCCGCAAAAAAACCATTTTGATCAGGGCCTAAGTGAAGATGCAGGATGCTGATGCTTGCTCTTAGCTACACTTTGTTGGACACAATGGATGAAGAAAAATAGCATAATCTTTTCTAACATGAAAGGATCTAACTCTCACACCATATTTAATCGTCTCTGTTTATTTCATTTTTGTACATGGTTCAGCACTGAGATGGAGGCTAGCTTTAGAAATCTGGCTACTTTATAGAGAAACATGGAAGATAGAGATGAGAACACCGCAGATGATGAAGATCTCAACTAGAGGATCTCCTCAGAACTTTCAAGAGATCTTCCTTAGCCTGATTAGTGTCTTTGGGTGTCTTGTGTATTCTTACTTCTATGCTCTCTCTGTGCTTTTTAGGGTCTACCGTTATTTTGTTGTGTTGTATGTGTGCTTGATTTGGTAAGAATTGGAAATGACAAGAGACAATTTACTTTGGATTGAGTTTTTTTTTTTTTTTGAATAAAAATGGGGGTCAAGCCCTCATCTTTTCAATATAAAAGTAATTTACAAGAAATTAGCCAGTGGCTAATTGAACGAAAAAAGTAAACAAATTAGAACTGAAATAAAATTAGAACAAAGCAGAAGAAATCAAATTGCTTTAGTTTAGATAGCCAGATAGTTTTGCATCCTTCAGATTAGTTAGTATCTTTGTTTGTTAGGCTCATTAGGAGCCTTTTTAGCTATTTGAACTAAATATTTTGAATGAATGCAACAAATTCAGATACATTCATTCTGATGCTATAGTTGTGTTATTTTTGGATTCAAGCATCTGATCGAAAATTAGACTACTGGGATCAGATAAAAAAATTACTTCACTATCGTCAAATTGGTGTGTTGGATCAATTATCAATCAGATTGAATAAGACAACTCAAACTCAACAAAGGGACAAAGAGATGCAGACTCCTGAAACCACAACTGTTAGAAATAGTGGAGACTCAGACAAATGGACCGTTTGGAGTTCTAGACGGACCGTTTGTGTAATAAGTCCAGACAAGTGACGTTTCGCTAGTGGATGCTTAATTAAACAAATATACGTTATACATATGTCTTCTCTCCAAGAGAGAGAGAGAGTCTGTTCATCTTCTTTCCATAAAAGAGAGAACACTAAGGGTGCATTTGACATTGTTAAGGTTAGTCGGGTTAGTGGCATAAGGTTAGTACTTTTTGGGGTTAGAGGAGTAGAATGGTGAAGGTAGTGATTAGGTTGGGGTTAGTGCTAGTCTAAGGTTAGTAAATGTTGTTTGGTATGATATGTTGAGATTATTACTTTAAGGTTAGTGACTATTAGTGCTATAATTATTATTAACTATTATTAATTAGTAGTTATTCATAATAATTAAATTTAATTATTATTATCATTATTATAATAACTATTATTAATTATTATTAATGATTAATTACTATTAATTATTAAATAAATTATTATTATTATTATTTATTAATTATTATTATTAATTATTTTTATCATTATTATTGTAATTATTATAATAATTTTTATTTTAAATTTTTATAATCATTATTAATTAGTACTTAATATTTATTATTAAATATTAATTGTTAATTAGTATTAATGATTAACTATTATTCATTTTTATGTATTATTAATTAATATTAATTGTTATGAATTATTATTCATTAATTATTAATTAAAAATTATTATAAATTATTTAATTAATTATTGCATAATAAATCATTATTATTAATTATTATATAATTATTATAATTAATATCAATTATTATTATTAATACCAAATTAACACTAACCTTCGAGTCGTTAACCTGACTAACTCACCCTTCCATTGAATTTGTGGGTTAGCGAAAGGTTAGTGCTAACCTCTACTAACCCATTTTTATTTGGTAAACTACCTTTGGAAAATGTTAGTCACTAACCAAAGTTAGGACTAACCCCAATGGTGCCAAACGCACCCTAAGAGAGAGGGAGTTCCACTTGTTCTTGCACTTATGTGTAAGACTAAGGTTGAGTCAGAGCAGTCTGTATGTTTACTGTCCTATACGTGGTAGTATCCCACTAGTGCATAGGAGGACTCAACAGGAAGAAGAAGGTATCGACTTGTGTGATAGAAGTCTAGGATAAGATCTCTTCCGCTGCTATTTATCGGTATATCTAAACTCGTTTTATGGTTTTAGATTATACCATCAGATCTTACAACAAAAAAGATAATCGAAATACCTATTATGCATGCTTATAATGAACAAATTGACCAACAAAAACAACTGTTACAGCAAAGTGTGCCTGATACTTTAAAATTAGGTGCATACGTGGAGTCAAAATGCCTACCGGCTCACAAGAAGAAATAAAGAAAATGTGGAGTAAAGAGGATACATTTAGGAGTCTAGTTCATGTACAAGGTTGTTTCCTTTGGGCTCTGGCTATTGACTGTTGTAACTATACTTTAAAATAATCACTAGTCCAAATTATCAAAATAAATATGTCATTGTTTTTCCTTTTATGATATCTTTTTGACCAAATCTACTGTGATAATTAACATGAATAGGTTAGATAAGTTAGAAATCGATCATAATAGATGCTGGCACTGGCCTCAATGTCATATACCGGTGCACTGCCAACGGCTTGGACAAAGCAAGCTTGTTATCCTCTTCTTTTGTTGCTTGAATCAAGTTTGTTCTTAAGCTTACTTCCTCCATCTGTAAGTGGGGAAAAAAATTGAATCTTAATTTGTGAGGTTTTATTTTCAGAAGTATTAATTAACCCTTGTTTCGCCTAACTGGTTTAAAAGCATACCATTATCAGCTATATGATTTTTTAGTCAATGATTTGAACATAAAATTAATTTTAAACATAATGATGGAGTTGAATTTGAAAAGGGCAACTACTTTTAAGAAACTCTGAAAAGCGCCAGAAATATCCAATTGTGGTTAGTTTTAGAAATTTGACATGATGGTAAGAGAACTAACTGATAAAATAAAGAAAATTGTCAAGAACCATTTTATTTCAGATATTATATATGCAACTTCAATGGAGCTAAATTTATTTTAAATATGAGAAAGCAACTCCTTTTTCTTTTTACAACAAAACAAAAAAATGCTCTTTCCAACAGAACTTTAGAGGAAAACTAAAAAATTTACCTGTAGCAGCAAAATCTTCTGAGATAGATTTATTAGCTCTTGTAAACCTTCTATCTCTGATAGGATTGTCTTGGTCAACTCAATAAACAGTAAGCTGACAGTTTCTGCCTACAATTTTAGATAAACGAGAAATTTATGTCATTATTTCGATGACATGAAATTAAGAATTCAAATCTTAATTAAAAAAAAAAAGGCAAAATGTGAAAACAACAATGTACAGACATTAGAATAGAATGTCCTTGCTTTAGCTTCAATATCTTTCATTACATCCATAGTTACACGCAAGCATCTATGCAGGGATACAATATTTGCCTACAAATATATTTACATCATGTCAATCATAGAAAACAAATAACAAATAGATAGATAGTAAATTTATTTTATTTTTTCCCCCGCATATTTTGCAATGAAAGAACAAAAACTATATATTTTTTTTCTGCGCTTACCTGAGCTCCCTCTACCAAGGGAACAGAAAGACAGGTGGCACCTAAGACTTTGCCGAGAACCGCCACAGCATCGACATGAGGTCGTGCCACTTGTTCCCATTTCATAAGCAATTTCACCTGTGGTATCAGCAATGACTGCAGTTTCACCTTTAACCTCCCTCTCTGCAAAAGAACCCGCTTTGCTGTCACAATATTCCTCATTTCTGCAAGCCTCAGCCAAACATAGAACAACTTCCTCTGTCCATATAAGCATCAATTTGGTCAAACTTCAACACTTAAATTAAAACATGAGATGAGAAAAATAGAAAAGAAAGGAAAAGAAAATGTGACTACGATAGGAATCTAGGACTTGCATTATCTGAACCTTTGATTTTACTATTTATTTTTATGAAGTTCCCTAATCTAATACACATGCGAATTAATTTTTTTTTCAAATTTTAGTGGTGTCTAGTAAACTAAGCAGATAATTTTGAAATATGCCCACTCCCCAATTTGTACATATACTCACTAAAAGTAGGACTCCATTTTGGTATAAAAACAGACTCCTGGTTCGGTGGTTCCACATTGTTCAGTTTAGCCCACTAAAAGTCTAAAACGGCCCAGCAGTGCCCCAATAACTATGGTTAATTGGTTATTGCCACAGAGCGATTTTTTTTTTTTTTTTTTGTCAAAAAAAGAGAGCGAAATTTTTTTAATGGAAGTATGGAACTACAGCTCTCTTTTTTTTAAAAAAAAGAAAAAGAAAATTAGGGGTCAAAGCCTTATAACTGAACTACAACTCTTTAAACAAAAATAATATTTTTTAATAGAACTTTACCTCTGCTACAGTCTCTGCCTCACAGGATGTACCATAACAAATAAAAGAAATGGCACCAAAAAACAATTCAATCAACTGAGCTAAATGGTTTTTGACATTCAGTACTCCGGGTGCAACCTACAACTGAGGCTTACGCTGATTTTACTCACAAATATGTATATGGCAAATCACTTTATTCATTAGTAGTGATTTCTTATACAATTGGTCGCATAATATATGCCACATTCATGTCTAGACAAATTCAACAAACGAGGCGCGCACATACTGGGGATCCAAGCGCTACAGTCCAAAAGACCGAATCTTCCCATAGTGACTTCCGAATTCTCGTGGAAAAATTAAATCATCATATTAATTCATATATGTAATGTAACCCATTAACCATCAAAAGCAACGTCAATCGATATTATCATCAATAAATAAACAAAAATTAGTTGCATCCGTCTCCCAATTAATCAAAACTCGACTTTGTGTCTCTCTCAAAATACCGAAAGTTCAGATAATAATTCAACTGGAAGCAAAATCTCCCGTGCACTTGCAATGCAACAACTTTTAATGCAAGTCAATGGATGGCAAATATAAAACTTATGCTGTGCATAAATAACAAAAAAAAGAAGAATCCTAAATAATGTAAATTGGAAAACAATTATCCATCATACCTCAGACACAAATCTCTGGCGGTCCATCGCCGTGCCGGCCCGCGCATTGATGAACCGCCACTGCATCAGCTGCGCGAGTGTAATTCGCAACTGATGCACCGTCTCCTCCTCTGCGGGGTCCACTTTCTTCCTCCTCGCAAACAACCCCATGACGCTTCCCATGCCGCCTCCAACTCTGCCACAATCGACACTTTTCCTCCTCGGTACTGGCGTCTCAGTCATGTCCAATGACCGGCCCGGAGAGAGCGCCCATGCTGAGGCACCCCGTCTTGGGCTCGGCTTTCGGCATGCTGCCTCGGTGCAAAAGGAAGGCCGAGGTGAAGAATAAGAGGTGTCCTTTAAAGGAGAGGCGCTGGTTCTTTGGAAGGAGCGGGTGATAGGTGAGGAGAAGGAGTGCCGGCTTGGAGTGGTGACGCTGCAACTGCTTGTCGTGTTTTCTTGTTGTTTCTTCTTCCTTTTCTCTGATAACGTTCTAGAGCTGAACTCCATTGTATACATTCTAGTCGTAGATTGAATTGAATTTTTGGTTTGGTTTTGTGTCTAAGTTCTTGCAAGAGGGATTGAGGGATAGGGAAGGAGTCTTTGGTTATTATTTTATAAACTTTGGAACATTTTGGGTTGATTAAGCGCGGGAGATAATAAAATAAGAAAGGTGAGAATGCTCTGTTTGATAACTAAAGATGAAGACAGTTGACATCTCTTTCTCCAAATATAATTTATCTGTTGCGCACTCTCCAAGTATTTTTATAATGAGTCACTTTGACAATGTTCATCACAACCTTCTTTATAAATCATTATAGTGACTCGTTATATAATTAATAAGAAACAGGAAAATCAGAGAGAGGAGAGGTGTAGTCTAGGGACAAAAGACCTACCTAGAAAATTTAATTCAAGACAAGGTTAAATGATGCCCGACTAATAGCACGAGTAACTAGATAATCTAGGCGTTTTTTCTACCGTTTATTTCCTAGGAATTGGTTATGTTGTTGTATTGTTCAAGCAATATTGTGGGAAATGGCCCCTGCCCCCTGGTCTAAGAATAAAGTTTATTATTTCAATGTTGCATTAATGAGAGGAACACTTTAAACTATGCACATAACGATTTATGATTACAAAATTAATATGTTTGTTGTTGACGAATAGTTACGGTAAGCACATTCTGACATTTTTTTTTAATTCGGTATAACATTTTTACTAAGACGGAAACTAGACACCAAGCATTAAAATTTAGAATTGATCCCCCCCCCCCCCCCCTAAAATTGATTGTTGATATAATAGCGCGCAACAGAAGCTTGAAACTGTGTTTTTTTTTTTTTCCTGGTATTAGAAGTGTACCGTCGTTGTTAAGCTATCTTTTCTGAACTGCACGGGGAAGGTGTATTTAATTTAAAATGTAGAAAAGAGGGCTCAAATAAATACTCAACGACTCTGAGGACAAAAATGACAAAGATGTAACGATAATTTATTAAAATAGAAAGAAGAATCATAGTGATAATCAATTTCATTAAATTTATGAATTTAATGAAATTCGTAAATTTATATTTCATTAGATAATCAATTTCATTAGACAACCGATGCCAAGAATCTAAAATAAACTTTTATATGTGTTTTTATTAATAAATAGATCGTATATTAAATTTAGAAAAATTAGAAAATATTTTTCCCCTATCAATAGACAATAAACTAAACTATTAAATTTTTATATTGCCGGACATGATTTATGAATTTTAGAAATTATACCAGATTTAATCTAAAATAAACTTTTATATGTGTTTTTATTAATTAATAAATCGTATATCAAATTTAGAAAAAATTGAAAATATTTTTTTGCTTATCAATAGACAATAAACTAAACTATTAAATTTTTATATTGCTGGACATGATTTATGAATTTTAGAAATTATACCAGATTTAATACCCGATCAATTTCAAATAATAAAAAAAATATCTATTTTAGCAAACTAAACGTGCGGCCGAAGAGAATTAGTTTGCTTTTAAAGTTCGGTACTGGGTTGCTAACATAAGGGGCCTAATGAATTTAGAAAAGAGATCTAGTTACACAAGTTTTTGGTACCGCAAATGTTACAATTTTTTTAATTTATTAATATTTCAAAATTTAAAATTTAAACTTTGAATCCTGTTGATCTTGTTCAATTTAACAAGCGATGTGTTTCTATAAAATTTTTATAAATTTTGAAGTTTGATCATTTGATTCTCGATCAAGAGGTTAAATATGAATAAATTATAATTAATTAATATATTATAATTAACAACATTTGTTCATCCTTTTGCCTCTAGACCGAGTATCAAATAAACTTTAAAATTTACAAAAGTTATATAGAAATGCATCACTCGTGAAATTGAACAAAATCAACGGTTTAGATTCAAAAATTGAATTTCAAAATTTAAAATAACAGTAAATTAGAGAAATTGTGGCATTTGTGGCACCAGTACCTCCTCATTAATTTATTTGATTTAACTTGATATTAAGAAAAAAAGTTTAGATTATATGTGTTTTTATCTTCATATACAAAACAATGTTTTTTTTTTTTTGGAGTTTACGCAAATACCGAAAATCTTCGGGTAATTGTTTCCAAAAACCATAATAGTTTAGCACTTTCTTTCTTTTTATGTGGATAAAGGATTAATAGTGATTCAACTAACTAACTCCGCCTTGAGATGGTTTTTTTTCATGCGAGAAATTTGTTTGAAGGCCATTATCTTTAGAGTTATGAATACAACGACATTTGAATATTGCAGAGGAGACCCTACGCTGACACTCTACCTGTATTTCTTATTTCTAGATTTAATAAAATAAATTAAACAATAATCGACATTTCGTTCCTATGATGTGAAGTATTTAAAATTACAGACTCGCATTATAAATATTCGAGAACTATATTTCTGACCTAACTATATCTTGTAAAAGAAAAATTCGATGGAATTTTTTGTCGACAAATTAGCAGAAAACTTTCAGCAATGCGAAAACTTTCAGCAATTAAGTTGAATTTGTGTCTACAATCATTAATTAAGTTTTTCCTTTTAGAGTTCTAAGATAGGAGTAATCCGATCAATTTGACTAATGCAATGTTATTGAAAACCTCAGATGTTTAGATCTTATATATGATCGAGTATGGATCAGAGTTTGCTTAACCGAATAACCAATTCTTAAGTGTAGATTGTATTAAAAATATCAGGGAAATTCGACCAGATCTTATAATATTTACAAGTGAATTACGAGTGAATTGTGACATGGGATGGACCTTGATGGTACACAAATTTGTTTGCTCCGCAGTGAACTCAGCGTTGAATTAAAACAAGCAAACATCTCATGAAGAATGTAATAAGTAATTTTGGTAAATATGTTTCAATTAGGGAACAAACCAATGAAACAAGTTCGATAAACGAAGAGGGAAGCACGGCTGAGTTGTTAGTTGGGCGAAAGAGATACAAACCAGTTTACAGAATAAAATGCACCCACGACCTAATTAAGTTGAGGTCAATCAAATTAGAAGCAGAGCGCACGTCATTGTAAAATCTTTTAAAAGAGAGATGTCAACATTACACTAGGTCATTCTATTCTTTCGGTTGCCACTTGGGAAGAAACTGTGTTCCTATCCAGGACCCTCAGAGAATGATACCATGATTATTTCACAAAGCCTATTAAATATTTCTAAGAACCTGGTTGCTATTTGTGGGAGATTTAATTTTGTTTTTCCGAAATTTCTCAAGAGATATTAATCCCTTTAGATTGGTAAAAGTTACTTTCGATCAGGTTCCATACGACCATACCCAATTGATTTCAGCATGACAGCTATAATTTCCTCAATTTATTTTACTTTTAAGCTATCTTCTAATTGGAAAGTCAACAAACTTCTTCCAGGTATTGCATATGAATGATAAATTAAATTAAAAAGTAGTACACATAAATATTAGGTACCTGATCGGCACTTATGTACCAACGAATGAACCGGCACTTATGTACTAAAACATTTCCAAGAATTAAACTGTAAATCTTAAAGATTCTAAAAGAAGCGCTTGTTGTTAGGTAGTTTCATCATCATTTCTTTTATAATAAATGGAACTATACTAGATTGCCCGTGATATATATTTTTTCATTTTTTGTTATCGACTTTTACAAATAATGAATATTGCTCCGTTCATATATTTATTAAACGGCCGACAGAATGACAGATTACTAATCCGGTTAATTGAATCAGCATTGCACAACCTCCGTTTGTCACAGAAATTCCAGCATTCACACTTTCTTTTAAATTTTCCGATATAGTTTAATTGATCTTCTCATATCATTTCTTTTAATGAAAGCTGAAATAATAAATTTGAGGATAAGTACATTTTTAACTTGTATAAAATACGGTCCAAATTTAATTAACAATCCGTTTTCTGGGCTCAAAACAGGCTTAAGCCTACTATTAAACCATAAGTTTAAGTGAAATTTTAATATCGAGGAAAGCATATTTTTTTAGTTGAATACGGTCCAATTTAATTAACAATATGTTTTGAGGGCTCAAAACCAGGCTTAAGCCTGGTTTTTAAACATAAGCTTAAATTTACGTGAAACATGTCATTTACATAGATGAGAGTTGAGTGGATATGACCGTTTAAGGGCTCTTACATTGCCCCTAGCAAAACCATTTAATTACAAACATACCACTGTCAGCCAGCGTGTATTATGCATAAGAAGGAAGGGTATATTTGTCCGTTTATTTAATTTGTCTGCGTGTACTGCTGAGTGCTTAGTGTTGCTGTGCGCCTGTGCCTCTTCCTTCCCAAACCCAAAGTCCCAAACCCATTCATCTCTCAAGGCTCACGCTCTCTTGCCAGTTGCCAATTGCCATGGCCCAATGTGAAACGAACAAAATTAATCCGGTCAATTTTCTATGCGAAACAACTTTGGTCTCGCTTATATCCGGTAATAATCAGTGTGAAAGGAATTGATCTCGCTGATATCCGGTTAATTTTCTGTGTGAAAGGAATTGATGTCGGTGATATCCGGTCGTCGGATCGATCAAATAGTTGTAACGGCTAGTTTAGATTCTCATATATTAAATTACTGAGAAAATAACATTTCATTTGATACCCAATTACTGTTACATTGTCTTCCTTCTCTTATACTTTACTACTCTCTCTTCCAAGAACTTCTTCATGGTGTCAAGAGCCACTCTCATGGACAACGCCGACCAACCATGCTCGACCATTCCCATCACACCGTCACCACCACCTCCTTTCATCCCTATCAATACCTCTCAATTCAACCCACCTCCATCGTCTTCTTCCCTGATTCCTCACATTGATCCAATTATCCCCATTTCAGTGCCAATTTCGATTAAATTGAATCAAGAAAATTCTCTCTTGGAGCTCAGGTCTCACCTCTTATACACGGCTACAATTTCACCAAATACCATAATTCCTCAGCCCCAAATCCAACCATTCAGGCCAATACCGGGCAGGGTTCACCATCTCTCTCTCGATGCAGTGCTGCACAGTGCTTCTTGCCTCTACTCTACTCCGTTGCTCCTCTTTCCAACGCATCTCCAGGTTCTCTCTCTCTCTCTCCCTCTCTCTCTGAGGAGGAAAACTGGAAAGTAATTGGTTCGTTTGGCCATATTTCAAGAATTTTTAATTGTATTCCTTTCATAAATTTCATGAGATCACTTAATTTAGAATAACTCCGTATTTCAAGATGAACTTGAGAAACTATCATCCTTGTTCTTTTCTTGTCAGTTGCCAGTTTAATTCGGGAAACTTACTAGTACAGTTTTACATATTACATTTAACTTTAATTTTGGGTATTTCTGATTTGATATGCGGATTAGAGCATATTTAATTTTGAAATTGGCAGTAACTTGCCTTGATTTCTCGCATATTGAAAATAGTGTACCTCTTTTCTTCCCCCCGTCTCTTTTTCTAATTTCTTATTTTTCACATAATTTATCTTTGATGCATGCTGATTACGTTGCTTTTTACCCAATGTGAATTTTCATATATAATTCACGTTTTAAAAATTTCTAATGTGTAGCAACCTGTGGTGGTACTTGCTGCTTAGAATTTTTGGCTTTACTGGTTTGGGATTGGTGTGCTGGACCGATACAAGCATTAAGGTACTTTTCATTGAACTCTCATTTAATTTTAATTATGTTAAAAACATAACTTTGCAAAATCAAGTTTAGACTAAGTCCATCTCTGTATGGCACATTCTGCTTCAATAAAGCCAAAGTATGTATGTTCTAATATTTCTGTTATTGGGGGATGCAATTTTTTATTATGAATAGAGCCTGAAGCATTTTCTAAGTTTAGACTAAGGCCACTTTGTCGACATTGTTTTGTTGCTTTTGGCTAAGAATTAGAATTTCGAGTATCATAAACCCAATTGTGTGGAAGAATTGCGTAGAATTTCTCCAATACTCAACTTCTTTCTCACTTTCCCTCTTGCCAAATGTTCAATTTTCTTTCCCATATCAATAGAAAAATTTTCATTTTGAATTTATCCAACTATAATGAGAGGTTGTAATTACATGTATAGTTGTAAGTGCGGATCATTAAATAGAAAATTTGAATGATTGGAGCTTTAATTAGGGTTTTACACCTTATGAAAATATCAGGTCGGGTCAATTGCGCTTGTTTCTCTGACGGGTGTACTGCTTTAACAGCAGCGCTATTCATGATATTTCTTGCGGCAGCAACAGTGAATGCAGTGGTTGTATCCCTTCTGATGTCAGTGGCTGCTTTTGGGGGATTCCTGGTTATTTTCTTCGGCTTATTGGCTGCCATTTATATTGGGGTGATATCTGTTGCCTTCTTCACTATCTCTGCTGGAACCATCTCCACTATCTTTGTGCTCTTGATTGTTACTGGTACATTCTTCTCTGCTTTCTTACATTTCTAATTTGACTGAAAAGATGATAAGGATTTCTTTAATTTTAAATTTTAGGGTACTGAGAAATGAATGAGTTTTATGAGGGTTAATTGAAATTATGAAAATCTAAATTGTGAAAGAATTTCCGAGCCAATATAAGGATTGATGATGGTAGCCGCTTTGTACTGATGACCTCATTCAAGTTATGCAATGGCAAGTTTTAATGCTACGGCCAAAATTATTGAGAAGTGTCTTTACATGCTAGTCCCTCTAAAAACTCAAAAAGTTTAGTTGACCCAACATGACAACAGTTGTATTGCTCTACAAAAATTCGCCTTGCCATAGACAAAAGTTTCTTCCAGATCACCTTATAAATAACAGGAAATCTCAATATTGTAAAAACTATTGCTTGGTAGTTATACTTGTTTACATAATAGAAATCATAGCGGTATGTTTTTATCTATTTAAAGAAAAACTCTTTTAATTGATAGCGTGCCTTTTTTTTTTTTTTTTTTGGTTGGGCTTCGTCCAGTCTAGACATTTACAAACATATTATTATATTGTCTGATTACAGAGATCCATCGGAGAGGAGAAACAAGTGTTCCCCATTTCTTTTTTCACGACTATAAGGGTCTGCTCCAGAACTCTAGTATTAAAGGAGAGGAATGGGAGAGGAGAGTAAGGATTGACCGGAATTCGTTACTCTCGATTTGGGGTGTAGAAGTTTATTCTAAAATTTTCGAAATTTAAGTGTGCTATTCCATCTTCTTTTCTTCCCTTCCGTCGTCTTCTCTTTCTGCGTGGAGAGAGTAAACAGTTGGGCAAAGTAAACTTCTCCGATTGTTTCGTTACTCTCCTCTCCTCTCTTTCCGATTCAGTTTTCTAGAGCACAGCCTTATAGGGGTACAATTCTAATTTTTTTTTAAGTTCTTTTAAGTCATATGGATTTGTGCATTTGAGATTAGACCTGGTTTTCTCTCATGTTGGTTACATCTTTTTCAATTTACTAGCAGTGGGGAAGTTTATTATTAAATATTTTAGGTTTTTATGAGGAATACTCATTTCCTCATTGAAGTATAATTTTTAATCTGAATATTTAGAGAATGCCTGTATCATCTAACATAAAAAATGAACATAAAAGAACATCCCAACCAAGAGTTAGTTGTCATTCCTTTTGTCGGTTTTGAGCTGACCAATTTAACATTCGAACATCAACATGTGCTATGTTTGTGGTAAATGAATCATGTAGCTGGTGAGCGCACTTGCACGGTGTTTCAGCCAATAAACAATGTCAGTGGATCCAGTCAGCCAATTACCAATTTACTTGCTAATTCTAACTCGATAGCTTCTTTAGTCTGTCTGAAAAAAAAAAAATTTCGCACATCTTTTTGCAGGATAAATATTTCAGGGATAGTACGGTCAAGTTGCCCTTTGTGTGTAATATATGTATGAATGAATGAATGAATGTGGTTGTATAGCGGCCAAGGTGCCCAATTATATAATTTAAATTTGTTTTTTGCAAATTACGAGTTGCTAAATTAAAAGGTACACGGTGGAAGATCCGACGAAGAATTTAGAAGATTGTTTTCATGACCGTATATCCCAACACTAATTATTTGTCTGGTGCATTTATTTTACCAGTTATGATTGTCATAGGATAATTATGGTCTGAGTTTGACATGAGCATCGAACACAAAATAATAAGATGTCCCTAAATTAGTAAGTCAATAAATATTTAGGCAAAACAGCGTAAAAATCTCATAATAACATTCAAATTAACTAATTGTACACGTGAAAGCTGCATACAACTTAACCTTATTTCGTGTAAAAAAAAAAAGAAAAGTATCTAACATGCAATTAAAAATGGTACGACCAAGATATGCATCTCACGCCAAACGTCGAGAGGAGACGAAATAAATAAAGATAAAGTAATATTTAATGTCCATCTTCGAGAGAGAATGTGAGAGGTGAGTTTTGCTATGGTAAGTCGCGACTCACGTGAGTCACGCTCAAAAACTCCTAGATTTGATTTAAAATGATCGATCTAAACCGTCTAACATGATCTTCCTATTGAAATCTCCATGCAGACCAAATTTTATATATTTTTTTAAATTTTTAAGTATTTTTTTCGGATTTTTAAAAACTCCTGTTTTTCAACGGTTCAGAACTAATTAGATTAAAGATTTTCTAAAATTTCAAAAAAATACTTAAAAATTTCGGAAAAAATGTAAAATTTAGTTTGCATAGAGATTTCAATAGGGAGATCGTATTGCACGGTTTGGATCGGTCATTTTGAGCACGAATCACCATAGCAAAACTCGTGAGAGGTTCGTCAAACGCGACGTTATGAGCAAGTGGCAATGCCTCAGCGAGAAGAGATCAAGGTGGGACAAGGTGCCTCGGCCTTGCAGGAGGAGGGTCGAGGCGAGGCGAGGGGCGGGGAAGGGGGAATTGTTCAAGTCACGCACGACTTATTCATTCACTCCCAATTTTTTAAAAAATGACCAAAATATCCTCATCTTCCATATTGTTTTTCTCAGACTTTAGCATTAGAATGGGGGTATTTTAGTCATTTTTAAAAAAATTTGGAGTGAATGACTGAGGGCGCCCTGAGCAATCCCCTGAGGAAGGGATTAAGAGGGGAGGGTTGGGTGGGGGTCGAAGCAGCGGGAAAGGGTCGAGGCAGGGAGGCACATTGCCCTTGCCCCCGACCCCCCCCGACCCCCTCCCCTTCTACGAGGGCCGAGGCACCCCACCCCGACCCCCCAACTCTCCTCGCGAGACTGAGGCACCCTCCCCAACCCCCCGCGAGACCTACACCGCCCCCCTCCCTTCGCGAAGGCTGCCCAACCCCCACCCCCAACCCGACCCCTCCCGCCTCCCCCGAGGTTGACCGACCGCCTTCCCTCCTCCGCCCGCCACGAGGCACCCTGCCCTACCCGACCCCCCACTAACCCGAACCCACCCCTACTCTCGGCGTCTGACAAACGAACCTCTCATACTCTCTCTCAAAGATGGACTATGATTTTATCTTTATTTATTATTTATCTCCTCGTGAGTCGTGACGTTTGACGTTTGGTCGTGCTATTTTACAATTATTTACTTTGATTTGTTTAATTAGTTTAATTTTGGGCTTCACGTGTAAAATTATTTTAATTGCATGTTAGTATTATTTTAATTTTACATCTTCACGTGTAAAATTAGTTTAATATTAGAAAATAAAATTAACTTGACTTGAAACAAAAAGATAGTTAATTTGAACGTTATGATGCAATTCTTGTGCTGTTTTGCGTAAATATTTTTTGACTTGTTAATTTAAGGACTTCCTATTTTGTGTTCGGTGCTCATGTCAAACTTAGATACTATAATTATCCTATGACAATTATAACTGGAAAAATAAATGCGCAAGACAAATAATTATTAATTAGTGTTGGGATAGTATGGTCATGGAAACAATCTTCTAAGATTCTTCGTCGGATTTTCCACCATGTCGTCATGCACCAACGCCACCATGTACCTTTTAATTTATCTAGTATCCCAATAGAAAAATAAAAACTACTTTAAAAAGAAAAAATCAATACAAAAATTATGCAACTCGCAGGTTGCAAAAAACAAATTTAAATTATATAATGGGGCACCTTGGCCGCTATACAACCACATACATTCATTCAATCATACATATATTTCACACAAGGCAACTTGACCATACTATCCCCTGAAACATTTATCCTGCAAAAAGATGTGCGGAAAATATATTTTCTTTCAGACATACTACAGAAGCTATCAAGTTAGGATTAGTAAATACATACCTTGGGGGGTTCTAAAAAGCCACATTGACTGGATCCACTGATTTCAATATCATCATTGTTTATTTGTTTATTGCTTCAAACACTGGGCCCAGTGACGCAATTTTATACTTACCAGAAACATATTCAAAGGTTAAATTGGTCAGCTCAAAAGCGATAAAATTGGAATAACTTACTCTTTGTTGGCCTGTTCTTTTACTTTCATTTTTTAGCTAATACTGGCATTCTCTAAATATTCAGATTTACAATTCTACTTCAATGAGGAAATGAGTATTCCTCGTAAAAACCTAAACTATTTAATAACAAACGTGCCTACTGCTAGTAAATTGAAGGAATGTAACCGTCATAGAAGAAATCCAGGTCTATTCCAAATGCACAAATCAAAATATATTGACTTAAGGACTTAAAAGGAAAAGAGAAGGAATTGTACCTTGAAGTCGTGAAAAAAGAAGTGGGGATAACACAACTACACCTTTTTCACCTGTCCTATACTTGGATCCCTGTAATGAGACAATGTAATGATATATTTGAAAGCTATCGTGTACCAGTAAAGATTGTCAGAGAGAAGAGACAGTAAAGTGAAAGCAATGCAATTGTAAAATGTATTGTATTCAGTAGTTTGTACAGCTATAACAGTGGATCTAACATTAATTACCCAGAACCTAGAACCTACAACGGTCTAACATTAATTATCCAACAGCTCTAACACTAATTACCCAGAACCTACAACTGTCATAAATCAAGAACCCAACATTAATCTTGTCATTAACTGTATTTCCTAAGTATCCCAAATACTTGTACCAGCAACATCATCTAATACTCTTAACAATTTTTGTTAATGGTGTCTAAGGGTTTGCAACTTCTAAAAACAAAATAAAACAAAATAGCCCCAAATTTAAATAAGAAATAAATTTGTGAAACAATTTTTCAGTACATATTCCAGATATTTTTTATTTAAAAAAAAATTAGAAGATTCTAAATATCAAGAAAGTAGAGAACAATGAAAATAAGAACAATATGCTAGCTGGAATTAAGATACAAATCCAAAGTGCACACTAAATATCGACAAATACCTTGTAGGTTCAAGATACAACTCTGGATTAATTCCAGCAGAATATGCCGCAAAGATGAGAGTTCAACTAAAAGTACACCAATACCAAACCAGTAAATCCAGAATTCTAAGCAGCAAGTACAACCTTGAGTTGCTACAAATTAGAAATTTTTCAATGTGAATTAGATACGAAAATACACAATGGGAAAAAAGCAACTTAATCAGTATGCATCAAAGATGAATTACGTGAAAAATATGAAATTAGAGAAAGAGACAGGGGAAGAAAAGAGTTACGCTATATTTAGTTTTCTTTACTTACAAATACGTGAGAGATCAAGGAAAATTACTGCCAATTTCAAAATTAAATATACTCTAATCGACATATCAAATCAGAATTATCCAAAAATAAAGATAAATGCAATATGAAAACTGTACTAGTAAGTAGTAATTCTCCGGACTTATACTGGCAACTGACAAGGAAAGAACGAGGATGAGTAGTTTCACAAGTTCATCAACAAAAATTTCTAAATTAAGCGATCTCATGAAATTTATGAAAGGAATACAATTCAAAAATCTTGAAATACAGCCAAGAGAACCAATTACTTTCTAGTCTTCCACCTCAGAGAGAGAGAGAGAGAGAGAAGAGAGAACCTGGATATGCGTTAAGAGAGGAGAAACGGAATAGAGGCAAGATGGCGAACCATGCACGGTGGTGCGCTCTCAGACCTCAGACCTCAGAAGAGATTGAAGGAGGCGGAGCAAGGTGCCTTTCTCCTCCCTTCCTTTCCCTCTCTCTCTTTCTAGTAGAAGAGGTGCGGAATCAAAAATGAAGAAATGCTGGGTATTTCTTTTTAAATCGATTCAAGAATTTCAAGGTAACGGTCGAATGTAATTAATGTGGAAGATCTTTGGGAATTGGTCAGGTCACGCTTGACTTGTTCAAATACTTTCAAATTTACTAAAATACTCTCACATTTTATGTGTTGTTTTCTCAGATTTCAGTACTAAATTGAGGATATTTATGTCATTTTAAAAAAAATGGAAGAGTGTTTGAGCAAATCAGACGTCTCCCGACTCCTGAGCAATTTCCAATATCTTTGTGTTGATCTTTGTGTTAAACTCTGATGAGTTGATTAGATGTCTGATCGATTCGACGACCGGATATCACCGATATCAATTCCTTTCACACAGAGAATTGACCGGATATCAGCGAGAACAAAGTCATTTCGCAAACAAAATTGACCGGATGTGGGAAAGTAAAGCAAATTGACCGGACAAATATACACTTCCTTCTTACTCATAATACACGCTGTCCGACAGTGGTATGTTTGTAATTAATTGGTTTACTAGGGGCAATGTGACAGCCCTTAAACGGTCATATTCACTCAACTCTCATCTATGTAAATGTTTCACATAAATTTAAGCTTTTAGGGCTCGTTTGGATCGTACGGGAATAAAGAAGGAATAAGAATTTTAGGGGTAAAACGTTAGAAAGTGTGTAACTTTGTGAGAGAGATTTATGTCTAGGAAAAAACTATTCCTAGAAATAGACTATTCCTAACCCATCCAAACGATCCCTTAATGTTTAAAACCAGGCTTAAGCCTGTTTTGAGCCCACAAAACAGATTGTTAATTAAATTGGACCGTATTCAACTAAAAATATGCTTTCCTCGATATTACAATTTCACTTAAACTTATGCTTTAATAGTAGGCTTAAGCCTGTTTTGAGCCTTGGAAACGGATTAATTGTTAATTAAATTTGGACCGACCGTTATTTTATACAAGTTAAAAATGTTCTATCCTCAAGTTTATTATTTCAGCTTTCATTATAAGAAATGATCTTTATTATTTCAGCTTTCATTAAAAGAAATGATGTGAGAAGATCAATTAAACTATATCGGGAAATTCAACAGAAAGTGTGAATGCTGGAATTTCTGTGACAAACGGAGGTTGTGCAATGCAAATTCAATTAACCGGATTGGTAATTTGTCGGCAGTTTAACAAATATTATATTCATTATTTGTAAAAGTCAACAACAAAAATATATTTGCACGAGCAATCTACTATAGTTTTATTTATTTTTACAGAAATGATGATGAAATGAAACGACCAACAAACACCAGGACTTTGTCTGAGGCAAATTTAGACTAGCGGTTAAATTCTTGGAAATTATGTACTATTAGTCTCTGGCTAAATTTTCTTTTTATAATAAAAAATTATGACAAGATCCTCATTTTTGCTTCAAAAAAATACATGTCAAACACTTTGCCGGTCGGACATGCTTATATTTCTTTATTATATCTGTGCTTCCCAGGCAAGGCGTCTCAAATGGTTTGTAGAAAATTAAAATTAATAGTAGAATAAATGAAAGATATAATTATGAGATGGTTCATAAATAATTAAAATATAGATCCAAAAATTCTAAACACAGCGCAGGGGTAACTTTTTGTATAATATAATGTAATGGTTAGACATAATGAGAATTATTCTAATGTCATCTTTATGTGAACCCCGTAACATCGTTGTTATAAATTTGATCAAGTCAATGTTACATGGAGGCAAAGCTTGATCAGAAACAGCTCTGCGCTTGATCAATGATCGGTGGGTGCTTAAGAAACAATTATTCTATTCTAGGTCTTCAAATTCCTTGTAAATATTTTATAAAATTGTGAAGCTTTAAGTATGAATATTTCTTAAAGTAATTTATGCTTATTTTGTTTCTTTAAATGAATTATGATAATGCGATGTAAATTGCATTATTTGTAATCATGCATATATGTCTTAGTGTTTCAAATGATCACATTAAACCGTTAGATATAAAGATCTGATAGAAATTATCTCATATAAAAATTTGAGCATTTCAATTGTTTCTTGATTTATGCTAAGTTATTTCATCACAATAATCTAAATTTAAACTCTTTATATTGTCTAGAATATGATTCATATCTTATTTATTAAAAAGGATTGGATTATACATGGTAAATTACGTATATAAAGTGTAAATAATGCTATTCTGAATATCATTTAAGCATTTCTATCGTTTCTGGATTCAATCTAAGTTATTTTATCACAATAATTTAAATTTAAACTCTTTATACTGTCTAGAATATGATTAATATCTTGTTTATTCCAAAAGATTTGATTATACATGGTAATTACGCATATAAAGTGCAAATAATGCAATTCTGAGTATCATTTGAGTATTTCAATCGTTTCTTGATTCATTCTATGTCATTTCATCACAATAATCTACATTTAAACTTTTTCTATCGTCTATAATATGATTCATATCTTGTTTATTCAAAAAGATTCAATTATATGAGGTAATTACACATATAAATTGGAAATAATGCAACTCTAAGTATCATTCGAGCATTTCAATCGTTTCTGAATTTATTTTAAATAATTTCATCACAATAATCTACATTTAAACTATTTAGACAGTCCAGAATATGATTCATATTTGTTTATTCAAAAAGATTCGGTTATACATGGTAATTACGCATATAAAGTGCAAATAATGCAATTCTGAGTATCATTTGACCATTATAATCGTTTCTGCATTCTTTCTGAGTCATTTCATCACAATAATCTGCATTTAAACTCTTTATACTGTCTACAGAATGATTCATATCTTATTTATTCATCATTATTGGATTAAATATGGTTATTACGCATATGAAGTGCAAATAATGTAATTTTGAGTATCATTTGAGCATTTCAATCGTTTCTTGATTCATTCTAAGTCATTTCATCACAATAATCTACATTTAAACTCTTTACACTGTCTAGAATATGATTCATACATTATTTATTCGAAAAGATTGGATTATCTTGGTAATTACATATATAAATTGTAAATATTACAATTCTGAGAATCATTTGCGCATTTCAATCATTTCTGGATTCATTCTAAGTTATTTCATCACAATAAACTACATTTAAACTCTTTGTGCTGTCAACAAAATGATTCCTAGAATATTTATTCATAAATATTGGATTATACATGGTAATTACATTTATAAAGTGCAAATAATGTAATTCTGAGTATCATTTGAGCATTTGTATCATTTCTGGATTCATTCTAAGTCATTTCATCACAATAATCTATATTTAAACCATCTATACTGTCTAGAATACGATTAATATCTTGTTTATTAAAAAAGATTGAATTATACATGGTAATTACGCAAATAAAGTGCAAATAATGCAATTCTGAGTATCATTTGAGCATTTCAATCATTTCTTGATTCATTCTATGTCATTTCATCATAATAATCTACATTTAAACTCTTTAAACTGTCTATAATATGATTCATATCTTGTTTATTCAATAAGATCAGGGGCGGAGCCAGTAGGGGTGCGAGGGGGCCTGGCACCCCCCAATATTTGAGAAAAGACAAGGCTAGGTATATAGGATTTTAGGAAGTCCAATTGACAGATACGTATTACCTCGCGTTATTTCTTTGTATTTTTTTTGGACCGTAACAATATAACAGAAAAGTCCATATTTGGCATCCAATATCTCTCTTCTCACAACTTCACTTCACATTATCACATACATAGCAACTCAAGGGAGGGAACTAGGGAAGGGAGCATTTTTTATTGTTATTTTTTTCAGCATTTGGACATCGGATGTTAGCCATTGCCCCCCCCCCCCCAACTTCAAATCCTGGCTCTGCCCCTGAATAAGATACGATTATACAAGGTAATTACGGATATGAATTGAAAATAATGCAATTCTGAGTATCATTTGAGCATTTCAATCGTTTCGGGATTCATTCTAAATTATTTCATCACAATAATCTACATTTAAATTGTTTATACTGTCCAAAATATGATTCATATCTTGTTTATTCAAAAAGATTCGCTTATACATGGTAATTACGCATATAAATTGCAAATAATGCAATTCTAAGTATCATTTGACCATTATAATCGTTCCAGAATTCATTCTGAGTCATTTAATCACAATAATCTGCATTTAAACTCTTTATACTATCTACAATATGATTAATATCTTATTTATTTATAATGATTGGATTTTATATGGTTATTACGGATATGAAGTGCAAATAATGCAATTCTGAGTATCATTTGAGCATTTCAATCGTTTCTTGATTCATTCTAAGTCATTTCATCACAACAATAATCTACATTTAAACTCTTTACACTGTCTATAATATGATTCATATATTATTTATTCGAAAAGATTGGATTATAATTGTTAATTACGTATATAAATTGTAAATATTGCAATTCTGAGTATCATTTGCGCATTTCAATCATTTCAGGATTCATTCTAGTTATTTCATCACAATAAACTATATTTAAACTCTTTATGCTGTCTACAAAATGATTCCTAGCATATTTATTCATTAAGATTGGATTATACATGGTAATTACACTTATAAAGTGCAAATAATGCAATTCTGAGTATCATTTGAGCATTTCTATCATTTCTGCATTCATTCTAAGTCATTTCTTCACAATAATAAACATGTAAACCATCTATACTGTCTAGAATACCATTAATATCATGTTTATTCAAAAAGATTGGATTATATAGGATAATAACGCATATAGAGTGCAAATAATGCAATTCGGAGTATCATTTGAGCATTTCAATCGTTTCTTAATTCATTATATGTCATTTCATCACAATAATCTATATTTAAATTTTTTATACTTTCTATAATTTGATTCATATCTTGTTTATTCAAAAAGATTCGATTATACAAGGTAATTACGCATATAAATGGGAAATAATACAATTCTGAGTATCATTTGAGCATTTCAATCGTTTCTGGATTCTTTCTAAATCATTTCATCACAGTGATCTACATTGAAATAGTTTATACTGTCTAGAATATGATTCATATCTTGTTTATTCAAAAAGATTCGCTTATACATGGTAATTACGCATATAAATTGCAAATAATGCAATTCTGAGTATCATTTGACCATTATAATCGTTCCAAGATTCATTCTGAGTTATTTCATCACAATAATCTGCATTCAAACTCTTTATATTGTGTACAATATGATTAATGTCTTATTTATTCATAATGATTAGATTATATATTGTAATTACGTATATGAAGTGCAAATAATGAAATTCTGAGTATCATTTGTGCATTTCAATCGTTTCTTGATTTATTCTAAGTCATTTCATCATAAAAATCTATATTTAAACTCTTTATACTATCTATAATATGATTCATATATTATTTATTGAAAAATATTGGGTTATACATGGTAATTACGTATATAAATTTTAAATAATGCAATTCTGAGTTACATTTGAACATTTCAATCGTTTCTTGATTCATTCTAAGTCATTTCATCACAATAATGTACTTTTAAACTCTTTATACTATCTACAAAATGATTCTTAGGATATTTATTCATAAAGATTGTATTATACATGATGATTACACTTATAAAATATAAATAATGAAATTCTGAGTATCATTTGTGCATTTCAATCGTTTCTAGATTCATTATAAGTCATTTCATCACAATAATCTACATTTAAACTCTTTATACTGTATAGAATATGATTAATATTTTGTTTATTAAAAAATATTGGATTATATGAAGTAATTACTCATATAAAGTGCAAATAATGCAATTCTGAGTATCATTTGAGCATTATAATAATTTCTGGATTCATTCTGAGTCATTTCATCACAATAATCTGCATTTAAACTCTTTATACTATCTATAACATGATTCATATCTTATTTATTCAAAATGATTGGATTATAAATTGTAATTACCCATATGAAGTGCAAACAATGCAATTCTGAGTATCATTTGAGCATTTCAATTGTTTCTTGATTCATACTAAGTCATTTCATCACAATAATCTATATTTAAACTTTTCATACTGTCTAGAATATGATTCTTATCTTATTTATACAAAAAGAATGGATTATACATGTTAATTACGTATATAAAGTGTAAATAATGCAATTTTGAGTATCATTTGAGCATTTTAATTGTTTCTGAATTTATTCTAAGTCAATTCATCACAATAATCTACATTTAAATACTTTATGCTGTCTATAAAATGATTCTTGGTATATGTATTCATAAATTTATGATTATACATGGCAATTACACTTATAAAGTGCAAATAATGCAATTCTGAGTATCATTTGAGCTTTTCTATCATTTATGGATTCATTCTTAGTCATTTCATTCTAATAATCTACATTTAAACTCTTTATACCGTCTCAAATATGATTAATATCTTGTTTATTGAAAAATATTGGGTTATACATGGTAATTACGCATATAAAGTGCAAATAATGCAATTCTGAGTATCATTTGAGAATTTCTATCGTTTCTGGATTCAATCTAAGTCTTTTAATCACTATAATCTACATTTAAACACTTTATATTGTCTAGAATATGATGAATATCTTGTTTATTAAAAAATACGGGATTATACATGGTAATTACGCATGTAAAGTGCAAATAATGCAATTCGGAGTATCATTTGAGCATTTTAATCCTTTCTTGGTTCATTATTTGTCATTTCATCACAGTAATCTGCATTTAAACTTTTTATACTTTCTACAATATGATTAATATCTTATTTATTCATAATGATTGGATTATATATGGTAATTACGTACATAAAGTGCAGATAATGCAATTCTGAGTATCATTTGTGCATTTCAATCGTTTCTTGATTCATTCTATGTTATTTCATCACAATAATTTATATTTAAATTATTTATACTGTCTATAATATGATTAATATCTTGTTTATTAAAAAAGATTTGATTATACAAGGTAATTACACATATAAAATTGGAAATAATGCAATTTTGAGTATCATTTGAGCATTTCAATCGTTCCAGGATTCATTGTAAGACATTTCATCACAATAATCTACATTTAAACCATTTATGCTGTCTACAAAATGATTCTTAGCATATTTAATCATAAAAATTGGATTATACAAGGTAATTACACTTATGAAGTGCAAATAATGCAATTCTGAGTATCATTTGAGCATTTCTATCGTTTCTGGATTCAATCTAAGTCTTTTGATCACTATAATCTACATTTAAACACTTTATACTGTCTAGAATATGATGAATATCTTGTTTATTAAAAAAGACTGGATTATACATGGTAATTACGCATGTAAAGTGCAAATAATGCAATTCGAAGTATCATTTGAGCATTTTAATCCTTTCTTGATTCATTATTTGTCATTTCATCACAGTAATCTGCATTTAACTTTTTATACTTTCTACAATATGATTAATATCTTATTTATTCATAATGATTGGATTATATATGGTAATTACGTATATGAAGTTCAAATAATACAATTCTGAGTATCATTTGTGCATTTCAATCGTTTCCTGATACATTCTAAGTCATTTCATTACAATAATCTATATTTAAACTCTTTATACTGTCTATATTATGTTTCATATATTATTTATTCATAAAGATTGGATTATACATGGTAATTACATATAAAAACTTTAAATAATATAATTTTGAGTATCATTTGAGCATTTCAATCGTTCCATGAATAATTGTAAGTCATTTCATCACAATAATCAACATTTAAACTCTTTATGCTGTCTACAAATTGATTCTTAGCATATTTATTCATAAAGATTGGATTATACAAGGTAATTACACATACAAAGTGAAAATAATGTAATTCTGAGTATCATTTGACCATTTCTATCATTTTTGGATTAAATCTTAGTGTTTTAATCACTATAATCTACATTAAACTCTTTATACTGTCTAGAATATGATTCATATATTATTTATTCAAAAAGATTAGATTATATACGGTAAGTACATATATAAAGTGTAAATATTGCAATTCTAAGTATCTTTTTAGCATTTCTATCATTTTTGGATTCATTCTAAGTTATTTCATCATAATAATCTACATTTAAACACTTTATGCTGTCTACAAAATGATTCTTAGCATATTTATTCATAAAGATTTGATTAAACATGGTTATTACACTTATAAAGTGCAAATAATGCAATTTTGAGTATCATTTGAACTTTTCTATCATTTATGGATTCATTCTAAGTCATTTCATCCTAATAATCCACATTTAAACTCTTTATACTGTCTAGAATATGATTAATATCTTGTTTATTCAAAAATGTAGGATTATACATGGTAATTATGCATATAAAGTGAAAATAATACAATTCTGAGTATCATTTGAGCATTTCAATCGTTTCTTGATTCATTCTAAGTCATTTCATAGCAATAATCTACATTTAAACTCTTTACACTGTCTATAATATGATTCATATATTATTAATTCAAAAAGACTGGGTTATACATGCGAATTACGTATATAAAGTGTAAGTATTGCAATTCTGAGTATCATTTGAGCATTTCTATAGTTTCTGGATTCATTCTGAGTTATTTCATCACAATAATCTACATTTAAACTCTTTAAGCTATCTACAAAATGATTCCTAGCATATTTATTCATAAAGATTGGATTATACATGGTAATTACACTTATAAAGTTTAAATAGTGCAATTCTGAGTATAATTTTAGCATTTGTATCATTTCTAGATTCATTCTAAGTCCTTTCTTCATAATAATATACATTTAAACCATCTATACTATCTAAAATACGATTAATATTATGTTTATTCAAAAAGATTGGATTATACAGGGCAATTACGCATATAAAGTGCAAATAATGAAATTCTGAGTATCATTTGAGCATTTCAATTGTTTCTTGATTCATTCTATGTTATTTCATCACAATAATCTATATTTAAATTCTTTATACTGTCTATAATTTGATTCATATTTTGTTTATTAATAAATATTTGATTATACATGGTAAATACACTTATAAAGTGCAAATAATGCAATTCAGAGTATCATTTGAGCTTTTCTATCATTTATGGTTTCATTCTAAGTCATTTCATCTTAGTAATCTACATTTAAACTCTTTATACTGTCTAGAATATGATTAATATCTTGTTTATTCAAAAAGATTGGATTATACATGTTAATTACCCATATAAAGTACAAATAATTCAATTCTTAGTATCACTTGAGCATTTCAATCGTTTCTTAATTTATTCTAAGTCATTTCATCGCAATAATCTACATTTAAACTCTTTATAGTGTGTAGAATATGATTCATATATTATTTATTAAAAAGATTTGGTTATACATGGTAATTACGCATATAAATTGCAAATAATGCAATTCTGAGTATCATTTGACCATTATAATCGTTCCAGGATTCATTCTGAGTTATTTCATCGCAATAATCTACATTCAAACTATTTACACTGTCTAAAATATGATTCATATATTATTAATTCAAAAGGACTGGGTTATATATGGTAATTACGTATATAAAGTGTAAATATTGCAAATCAGAGTATCCTTTGAGCATTTCTATTATTTTTGGATTCATTCTGAGTTATTTCATCACAATAATCTACATTTAAACTCTTTATTCTATCTACAAAATGATTCCTAGCATATTTATTCGTAAAGATTGGATTATACATGGTAATTACTCTTATAAAGTGCAAATAATGCAATTCTGAGTATCATTTAAGCAATATTATCATTTCTGGATTCATTCTAAGTCATTTCTTCATATTATATACATTTAGACCCTCTATACTGTCTAGAATACAATTAATATCATGTTTATTCAAAAAGATTGGATTATACATGGTAATTATGCATATAAAGTGTAAATATTGCAATTCTGAGTATCATTTGAGCATTTCAATCATTTCTTGATTCATTCTATGTCATTTCATCACAATAATCAACATTTAAACTCTTTATGCTGTCTACAAAGTGATTCCTAGCATATTTATTCATAAAGATTCGATTATACACGGTAATTACACATACAAATTGGAAATAATGAAATTCTGAGTATCATTTGAGCATTTCAATTGTTTCTGGATTCACTCTAAATCATTTCATCACAATAATCTACATTTAAATTATTTATACTGTCTAAATATGATTCATATCTTGTTTATTCAAAAAGATTCGCTTATACATGGTTATTACGTATATAAATTGCAAATAATGCAATTCTAAGTATCATTTGACCATTATAATCGTTCCAGGATTCATTCTGAGTCATTTCATCACAATAATATGCATTTAAACTCTTTATACTGTCTACAATATGATTAATATCTTATTTTTTGAGGATGAATGGATTATATATGGTAATTACGTATATGAATTGCAAATAATGCAATTCTGATTATCATTTGTGCATTTCAATCGTTTCTTGATTCATTCTAAGTCATTTCATTACAATAATCTATATTTAAACTCTTTATACTATATATAATATGATTCATATATTATTTATTCAAAAAGGTTGGATTATACATGGTAATTAGGTATAAAAGCTGTAAATATTACAATTCTGAGTATCATTCGAGTATTTCAATCGTTCCAGGATTCATTGTATGTCATTTCATCACAATAATCTACATTTAAACTCTTCATGCTCTTTACAAAATGATTCTTAGGATATTTATTCATAAAAATTGGATTATGCAAGGTAATTACACTTATAAAGTGCAAATAATGCAATTCTGAGTATCATTTTAACATTTCTATCGTTTATGGGTTCAATCTAGGTCTTTTAATCACTATTGTCTATATTTAAACTCTTTATACTGTCTAGAATAAGATGAATATCTCGTTTATTAAAAATACAAGGTAATTACGCATGTAAAGTGCAAATAATGCAATTCTGAGTATCATTTGAGCATTATAATCATTTTTGGATTCATTATATGTCATTTCATCACAATAATATGCATTTAGACTTTTTATACTGTCTACAATATGATTAATATCTTATTTTTTTCATAATGAATGGATTATATATGGTAATTACATATATGAAGTGCAAATAATGCAATTCTGAGTATAATTTGTGCATTTCAATCATTTCTTGATTCATTCTAAGTCATTTTATCACAATAATCTATATTTAAACTCATACTGTCTATAATATGATTCATATATTATTAATTCAAAAAGATTGGATTATACATGGTAATTACGTATAAAAACTGTAAATAATACAATTCTGAGTATCTTTTGAGTATTTCAATCGTTCCAGGATTCATTGTAAGTCATTTCATCACAATAATCTACATTTAAACTCTTTATGCTATCTACAAAATGATTCTTAGCATATTTATTCATAAAAATTTGATTATACAAGGTAATTACACTTATAAAGTGCAAATAATGCAATTCTGAGTATCATTTTAGCATTTTCTATCGTTTCTGGATTCAATCTAAGTCTTTTAATCACTATAATTTACATTTAAACTTTTTATACTGTCTAGAATATGATGAATATCTTGTTTATTAAAAAAGATTGGATAATTTATGGTAATTACGCATTCAAATTGCAAATGATGCAATTCTGAGTATCATTTAAGCATTTTAATCCTTTCTTTATTCATTATATGTCATTTCATCACAATAATCTACATTTAAACTCTTTATACTGTCTATAATACGATTAATATCTTGTTTATTCAAAAAATTCGATTATACACGGTAATTACGCACATAAATTGAAAATAATGCAATTTCGAGTTTCATTTGAGCATTAATTATATGTCATTTATCACAATAATCTACATTTAAACTCTTTATACTATCTATAATACGATTAATATCTTGTTTATTCAAAAAGATTCAATTATACAAGGTAATGACGTATATAAATTGGAAATAATGCAATTCTGAGTATCATTTGAGCATTTCAATCGTTCTTCGATTCATTCTAAATCATTTAATCACAATAATCTATATTTAAACTGTTTATACTGTCTAAAATATGATTCATATCTTGTTTATTAAAAAAAAATCGCTTATAAATGGTAATTATGCATATGAAGTGCAAATAATGCAATTCTGAGTATCATTTGAGCATTTCATCCGTTTCTTCATTTATTCTAAGTCATTTAATCACAATAATCTGCATTTAAACTCTTTATACTGTCTATAATATGATTCATATTTTGTTTATTAAAAAAAATTCGATTATGCAAGGTAATTACGCATATAAATTGGAAATAATGTAATTCTGATTATTATCTGAGCATTTCAATCGTTTTTTGATTCATTCTAAATCATTTCATCACAATAATCTACATTTAAACTGTTTATACTGTCTATAATATGATACGTATCTTGTCTAATCAAACATATTCGCTTATACATGGTAATTACGCATATAAAGTGCAAATAATGCAATTCTGAGTATTATTTGATCATTATAGTCATTTCTGGATTAATTCTGAGTCATTTCATCACAATAATCTATATTTAAACTGTTTATACTGTCTAGAATATGATTGATATCTTGTTTATTCAAAAAGATTCGATTATACAAGGTAATTACGCATATAATTTGTAAATAATGCAATTCTAAGTATCATTTGAGCATTTCAATCGTTTCTGGATTCATTCTAAATCATTTCATCACAATAATCTACATTTAAACTCTTTATGCTGTCTACAAAATGATTCTTAGCATTTTTATTCGTAAAGATTGGATTATACAAGGTAATTTACACTTATAAAAGTGCAAATAATGCAATTCTGAGTATCATTTGAGCATTTCTATAGTTTCTGGATTCATACTAAGTCATTTCATCACAATAATCTACATTTAAACTCTTTATGCTGTCTACAAAATGATTCTTAGTATATTTATTCATAAATATTTGATTATACATGGTAATTACACTTATAAAGTGCAAATAATGCAATTCTGAGTATCATTTGAGCTTTTCTATCATTTATGAATTCATTCTAAGTCATTTAATCAAAATAATCAACATTTAAACTCTTTATACTGTCTAGAATATGATGAATATCTTTTTCATTCAGAAAGATTAGATTATACATAGTAATTATGCATAGAAAGAGAAAATAATACAATTTTAAGTATCATTTGAGTATTTCAATCATTTCTTGATTCATTATATGTCATTTATCATAATAATCTACATTTAAACTTTTTATAATGTCTATAATATGATTCATATCTTGTTTATTCAAAAGATTCGATTATACTAGTTAATTACGCATATAAATTGGAAATAATGCAATTGTGAGTATAATTTGAGCATTTCAATCATTTTTTGATTCATTCTAAATCATTTCATCACAATAATCTACATTTAAACTGTTTATACTGTCTAGAGTATAATTCACATCTTGTTTATTCAAAAAGATTCGCTTATACATAGTAATTATGCATATAAAGTGCAAATAATGTAATTCTGAGTATCATTTGAGCATTACAATCGTTTCTGGATTCTTTCTCAGTCATTTCATCACAATAATCTACATTTAAACTCTTTATGATGTCTAATAAATTATTCTTAGCATATTAATTCATAAAGATTAGATTATACATGGTAATTACACTTATAATGTGCAAATAATGCAATTCTGAGTATCATTTGAGCATTTCTATCGTTTCTGGATTCAATTTAAGTCATTTAATCGCTATAATCAACATTTAAACTCTTTATACTGCCTAGAATATGATGAATATCTTGTTTATTAAAAAAAAGATTGGATTATACATGTTAATTACGCATATAAAGTGCAAATAATGCAATTCTGAGTACCATTTGAGCATTTTAATCCTTTCTTGATTCATTATATGTCATTTCATCACAATAATCTATATTTAAACTCTATATACTGTCTATAATACGATTATATCTTGTTTATTCAAAAAGATTCGATTATACAAGGTAATTACGTATATAAATTGGAAATAATGAAATTCTGAGTATCATTTGAGCATTTCAATCGCTCTTGGATTCATTCTAAAGCATTTCATCACAATAATCTACAATTAAACTGTTTATACTGTCTAGAATATGATTAATATCTTGTTTATTTAAAAAGATTCGCTTATACATGGTAATTATGCATATGAAGTGCAAATAATGCAATTCTGAGTATTATTTGAGCATTTCAATCGTTTCTTCATTTATTCTAAGTCATTTCATCACAATGTTCTACATTTAAACTCTTTATACTGTCTATAATATGATTCATATCTTGTTTATTAAAAAAGATTCGATTATGCAAGGTAATTACGCATATAAATTGGAAATAATGCAATTCTAATTATTATCTGAGCATTTCAATCGTTTCTGGATTCATTCTAAGTCATTTCATCACAATAATCTACATTTAATCTGTTTATACTGTCTAGAATATGATTCATATCTTGTTTATTCAAAAAGATTCGCTTATACATGGTAATTATGCATTTAAATTGCAAATAATGCAATTCTGAGTATCATTTGACCATTATAATCGTTTCTGGATTAATTCTGAGTCATTTCATCGCAATAATCTACATTTAAACTGTTTATACTGTCTAGAATATGATTCATATTTTGTTTATTCAAAAAGATTCGATTATACAAGGTAATTACACATATAATTTGCAAATAATTCAATTCTAAGTATCATTTGAGCATTTCAATCGTTTCTGGATTCATTCTAAATCATTTCATCCCAATAATCTACTTTTAAACTCTTTATACTGTGTAGATTAAGATTAGTATCTCTTTTATTCAAAAAGATTCGATTATAGTTGGTAATTATATATATAAAGTTCTAATAATGCAATTCTGAGTATCATGTGAGCATTTCAATCCTTTCTAGATTTCTTCTAAGTCAATTTATCACAATAATCTTCTTTTAAACTCTTTATTCTGTCTACAAAATGATTATTAACATATTTATTCATAAAGATTGGATTATACATGGTAATGACACATATAAAGTGCAAATAATGCAATTCTGAGTATCATTTGAGCATTTCTATCGTTTTTGGATTCAATCTAAGTTCAATGCATATTCAATCTATCGTTTCTCAAATTGAAATTGGAAGTAGATACATTGAGTTCAAGAAAAAAAAAGAAATAAACTACATTAATTGCAATAAGCTCAATTCAGTTCAAATGGAATTTGCATTGAACTTTCGGAAATTTGTACTTACCAACATAAGTAAAAATTAATTTATCTACTCCCTCTTGATACACAATTATCGCCCAAATTAGGTATGAAAAAGCCTTTATAGAATCTCGAATGATAAATAATAACATATAATAAGTATGAGTGCTAAATTAATTGTAAAGAAATATTTCTGTTACCGTTCAACTACATACAACGACCTTAGCAACCGTACGGTTCTTAAATTTTAATTAAAAATAATAAATTAAAAATAGCCGTTATGTCAGTCGAACGGTACAGGAACTATTTCCACTTTTCACTTTCCAGTGTGTTTGGAGAAATGTCCGAGAAGTTTCCGGTGTTTGAAGAAAGGGCTACTCGGAAGTGGGCTCAAGTGAATGGGCCCAACTTAAAACCATCCAATGTAGTATATGTCTGTAAACTGTAGTATTTACTATGCAATTTTTATCTTCTAATATAGATTGTGCATACTAATAATTGACTGTGCGGTCGTTTAACAAATAAAATTGGAAAAGAATCTTCTTAAAATGACATTGTGTCCAAAGAAAAATTAATAATAATTCCAATGGAAGATCACAGCGAATTATTTGACTTAACTAAAAAATCACAACGAATTATTTGACTTAACAAATTCGGAAAATGAAGTTGCAATTTGCAATAAAATTGTGGAGTTCATATCTGCATTTTTAATAAGTGGTCTTTATTTGTAACTATGGATGCTACTTGATCCTATCTAAAGAATCTTCGGGCTAATCAGACGGCTGTCCCTTATTAACGCAAGACAACATGCAATTATAAGGGAACCCATTAACCCATACAACAAGACGAGTCAACTACCGTCAAGCACGGTACCAACGAGGAGTATAATTTTGTGTTTAGTCATTTGTGGATGGATCGACAACTAGGCTAACCACATGGAGAGTTGCTCGTGGTCGGCGACGACCATGCCATGTGTGCAGTGAGAAATTAATTCAGTGTTTTTTTATGTTTGTTGAATTGTTTCTCTTCTGCATGTTCTGCTGCCAGATCCGCGCACATTTCTCTAATCAGAAATCCCACATCTCAAGACCCAACCTCGTTCTTCCTATCTTTGTCCATTTGTTTATTTGTTTTCTTCCACTCAAGCAATTGGCCATTTGATAGTAGATTCACTTTTTGGATTTGTGGATTCCTCTTTGTTTCCCTATCTCAAACTCTTCCCCAAGTTGTATATACAATGGAGGTCATCATGGATTCACCTTTAATACGAAGGGAATTTTTTTTATGCCAAAAATCCGTCCCAACGGCTATAACAATCAAATTTGCTAGAGGATTCTATTATCAATCAAAATTTAATTTCAAACTAAATAAATACATTCTTAAATTAAGATGTTTTCTGAAGAGGTTTCAAACTTTAAATACAAGTAAATATTGAACTAAAAAAAAACTTATAAACGTATCATCAAATACGTCCAAAAAAAGAGTTCAGATACAAGAAGCCAATGACGACTTCACTGAAGTTGATTTGTATGTCGTGACAGAATGTATTTTATTTCTTTTACAATATATTCATTTATTCTACTTATAATTTTTTTTTCTAAACTAAAAACACAATTGTCCTTAAAGTTCATACTATTTTCTCGATGCAATTTTTTTTTTTTCAACCTTTTAATTTATACTGTCTACTGAGTACTGACCATGGAGTTCAACCAATTTAGTTATTGGACTGTACCTTTTTCTCATAGTGAATGGATTTACGAGGGATGCAAATAAATAAATAAATAACAAAAATAATAGTTGGCAGAGAAACAAGGCCGTACTTCCCTAAATAATTTATAATATCTACTTAAGAAATTATAGTCTTCTCTGCAAACCTATTTAATTCATCAATCGAGTAAATGATTAAAAAATTAGTTAATGGTTCTACTTTTTTTTTCCCTCCTATATAGCCGCTATCTAGTGTCTCCAAAAAAAGAGCAAAAAATGCGGGATCAAAATTGGACCACATAATGTAAATGAAAATGATGTGCCATATATAAATAGTTAACTAAATACTCTATTAAGGTATATATATACATAGAAATATCCAGGTTATGCACGGTACGTCCACAAAACAAGATGATTTTGCTAGTGATGAGCACTCTCTTTCATTGCGGACTTTCGTGTTGAGCCACAATTTGACGTGCTTTGAGTTTTAAAATGCAATTGACTAGAAGGTTTGATTTTATCTTTATTGAAGGATGGTTCTTTCTTTTAAGGAGAGGTGATAAAGACTGGACTGACAAACAAAAGAGAAAAATCAACAGAACGCCACAGGTTTCTGTTTACAGATATCCAGACGAAGATAATTACAAGAAACGTGTGCTTGACCAAGAAAGAGAAAGATGTGCCAGTTGCCCAGTTGGGTATTTTTAGGGAAAAAAATAAATAAATCAGTTCATTGTCAAAATTAAATCAATTTATTAGTTGTATGAAAAAGTCTGATGAGCAAGTAATCTTTTGTGTCGACTACTTGATTGGAGAATATAATTTAATTAAATAACTTAATTTCTGAGCATATCCGTATTGTATTGTATTGTATTGTATTAAAAGGTTGGTTCGAGTATATATCCAGTATTTACGATACATTTAATTGATATATTCAGAATCATCGTCTAAACTATAAACTAGAAGTGTAACTGTATTTTGAATAATTTCAACAAGGAGCGTCTCAAATAATAATAATAAAGTCATGTAGCTTTTCATCAAATGATATAAGATTTTTAAAGATTGAGTATACGACTGTACATGGACAATAATCAATCAAATTTCAAGTTGATTTGATATAGACCACATGCAAATGACGGAAAAATAACATTCAGAATTTTAACTATTTGTATTTTTTGACTATCAAATAAATAATTTACAAAAGTTCAATTCACGCAACAATTATCCTTATTAAAATCTTCCCAACCTTATAACAACGAATCTGTAGACCTGACATAAAACAATCGATCCTCATGAGTTAGTGATGATAATTTAATCGAAAAGCCCGGATGTACTCCTCGCTTGCCACTCAATTTAAAACGGTGTATTGTACATGGGCCATACTGAGGTCAGATGTTATAGGGGTCGGTGGGTCGCATAGACAAAGTCAAAATAATCCCTCATAATGTCTAACCTTTGACATTATTTCTACAAATCATGGAGATGACTTTACTACGGAGCATAAATATTTTAATATAAAAACATCGACATATCTGACGGGGCAGCAACACGTCAGACTAAATATTTTTATATTCGCATTGAATATAATGGTTACATTTTGTCTAAAAAAATATTAACAAATTTAATTTTTTTAAATGAAATGATTTCTATAAGATTTTTATATCTAACGGATTTTCGATACAAATAATATAGTCATTCATGATTATAAATAATGCAATTTACATCACATTATCATAATTCATTTAAAGAAAGAAAATAAATATAAATTACTTTTAATAATTATTCATACCAAAGCCATCAGAATTTTATAAAATAGTTACAAGGAATTTGGAGACCTAGTATAGAATAATTATTTCTTAAGCGCCAGTCACTGATCAGGCCCAGAGCGGTTTCTGATCCTTGGTTTGCCTCCATGTAACTTTGAGTTAGTCAAATTTATAACAGCGATGTTATGGGGCTCACAGAAAGATGAGATCACATCATCAATCAATAAATACTTCAATTTGAGGGAAGTTTTCTACAGTACGTCTTTGACATTTTCTGCAGCTTATTTATGTAATCTTTTGTGTAAATATTCTTTTTAAGCTTATATTTTGGGATGCAACACAAAATTTTTTTTTAATCCTCTACATAAAATAAATGAGGTAACAAGCTGCCCCACGTGTCTTATTTTAGGATCATTTATAGCATATCCCATGTTATTCGATGTAACAACTCTTATACAAAAATCTTTTTCAACTGCAACATGAAAAGTTATTTATAGAAACATACATAAGGTCAAACAAAAGAAGAAAAAGTGGGCAGCGTGCATGTGTTATAGGAACTTGGGATGTTCAATGAATTTTTCAGTTAGACCCTCCAATTTCACTCTATTTGGAATCATATTTCATATGTTTTTTTAGACCCACTACTTTCCTTTATTACATAATACAATTGTCATAAAATTTAGTTATTTTATTTAATTATTTAGAAGTCATTACAAAATTACTTTTTCACAATTTTTTTTCGATGTACTTAAGAAATTACAAGAAATCCAGTGAAATATTTTTCTTTATTCTATTATAATTTTTTTTTGAAATTGATGTTATTTTTTATATTTCGAGATACAAATCATTTTATCACAACTTTTGCTTGATATATTTCAATATGACTATTATTAATTATAATTATGTTACAAGAATATATTTTTCTATGATAGTATATTAATCTGCATAAATTACAAGGAATCAAGTGATCTAGTTTTTTCTTTTATAGATTTCCATTTTTTAATTTTGTTTCTTTAGTTGCTTGCAAATTGAGATTATATTTTGTAAGAAATTTTATGGATAGTCTTAAAACATTACAAAAATATATCAATGTATCTATAAATATTTTACATAATTTAAATAAGATCGATTGTAAAATGTATTATATTGATCGATTACATCCTTAATGTATAATTTTTATAATTTCATACATTAGTATTTATTTTTGTTACTATATTGATTTAATGAATTTGTTATATTATATAAGGATGTTGATAATTATAATTATATTAAAAATATATTTTAATGGCATCATAATTTTAACATCTTAGACATCTCGACAATTAAAAATTGGATACTCAAATATTAATAATAATTATTTATTAAAAATAATTTCTGACGTTAAAATTCAACAAAAATATATAAATAATCGATGATAGTAAATAATAAAAAGAACCACGTAAAGTACATCTAACCAATATTATTTTGTGATGTGTTGATGGTATATTGCAAGTAGGGTCAAATATTATCTCTATTTTACAAAAACAAGAATAAAAGTGTGTGCATCCTATTCTAAGAATTTTGTTTTCGAATTTAATTTGTGTTATTTATCATTTAATTATTTGTAGGCAAATATTACCAGTAAATTTTAAGCTTCATAAATATTTTTACCTAACAAAGTTCTTTTCATATATAATTTTATTTTAAACCCACTGCTTTGTTTTATTATATAATCAATATTTTTTTAAAAATTTAATTCTTTTATTTAATTGCTTACAAGTCTTTCAATTATCATTGTTGCATTAAATTTTAATTAGTATTCTTAAGAAATTACGAAATAATCAGTGATGTATTATTTTGAATTTTAGATTTTAAAATATTTTCTAATTTTTTTAATTGATTCCATCTCTTATCGAAATTTGAAGTATTTTATTTTAAGCTTTGCTTGATACATCTGAATAAGATATATTAATTGGCATAGACTACAAGAAATCATGTGATTTAGTTTTGCTTTTTACTTTTTTTTTCGCTTTTTAGGTTTATATTTTTTTTTGTTGTGCAAGTTTTTCCTGATCACTTTTGGATAAAATTTTATAGATATTCTTCCAAAATTTTACTTAATCCAACGATATATATTTGATGTTATTTTTTATATTCTGAGATCGATCATATTTCAAAAAAGTCGATACTTCTTGCTAACAAAATAAAAAGAAAGAATAAAAAAGCCGACTTCAGTCCAAACTAATCGCACAAAGCGCGAAATTGTAGCTAGTAATTATCATGTCTAACCATTAATTATATTATTATACAAAAAGTTACCCCTGTGCCACGTTTATAATTTTTATTTCTATATTTTAGTTATTTATGAATCATCTCATTATTATATCTTTCAATTAGTTGTACTATTAGTATTAATTTTCTTCAAACCATTGGAGATACCTTTTCTAGGAAGCACATATATAATAAAGAAATATAAACATGTCCGACTGGCAAAGTGTTGAACAAAAGTATTTTATATTCAAATAGTATCCGGTAATACTTGCATTTTAATAAAGAAAAAATGCAACTCAACTGTAATATAGTGTAAATACCAGACCTAGTTTAACTGTGTAATTAGGTTAATTTTAAAAATAATACTAGGACAAATAAAATTTTAAAATTATTAATTCTAATCAATTAATGAAATAGCAACAGTAAAACTTATTTCAAATTTAAATCTTCTAATTTACATAATCTCTAGAAATTATCTAAATTATTTTTAGTGGAATTTAACCTCAATTTAAATTGAATTTAACATCAGAAATATTAGATAAGGATGAATATAGCTAATTAAATTGATTTAAACGAGTCCTGGCATTATAAGCCACATGGTTTAGCCACAGAAGATCGAAGAGATCAATTTTTAATAAAAATCGGAATTTCACCGATTTACTGTTGGCAGCATCTCCTTTTTCTCTCCTTTTTCCTTTCTTTTTCGCTCCGTCTGATTTTTCTCCTCTTTACTCCGCCTCTCCGACGGAGTTTCTTCGAGTTTTTAATGGCGGGATGGATTGTGACCAACCAATCCCGCCGTAACACACAGTACTTGGCTCCAATTGGTTGATCCTCCTCGTTCTTATCCATTGGGGAGCGGATAAGGCGTTGAACTGTTGACCGGCTGTAAGATTCGAGTTCAAGCACCATCTTCGCCGTTGATTTCTCTCTCTCTTCGCCTCTCAGCACCACCTATAAATACCCCCTTCTTCTGATTTGGTCGGTTGGCTGGCGATTAGGGTTTCCACTGGAAAAAAAAAAAAAAAGGGGGAAGAAAGAGAGGAATAGAGAAAGAGAGAGAGGGAGCAACTGCTGAAGATCCAAGGTATAACTTGGCCCTCTTGTAATCTGTTTGTTGGTTCGATTTTTTTTTCTGAAACTGTTAACTGTTTTTTTTTAGTTAGGGTTGTGCTTGAATCTGAGGGTTGACCTCTGTGATGTTGTTTTATATGTGGTTGTGACAGGTTTTGGACGAATCAAATTGCTAAGCTTAGAGCTTATACTTGATTGTTATGTGACCGATAACTTTAAATTTTTATTTGGGTTCTGTCAAGTAATTGAAACTGTTATTAGGCTAAAAATTGTTGTGTCAGGGGGTTAATCCTCCTGGTTGGGCATGTTGGAGACTGTTGTGAGGCTTGCGATGGAATTTCAAGTCTGGTACTAGCCCCTGGTACACCTGATGTACCACTGGTACCATTCTGGTACGCTGTGGCGTGAGACAGGGACTGATTTGTGAGGAAAAAGGGCCTATATGAATTTTTCTAGGGGCTTGTTTGTAAAATAAAGGACCTATTAATAAAATAAATTGATTCAAGGGCCCCTGGGAGAAAGTTGCTAGATTTCGGGTCGGATCTGACCCCTCTTTATCGGATCCATGCGGACCCGTTACGTCTAGCTCAGGTCAACTGGGTCAAGTTGACCTGGCTCGACCCTGTGTGATGTTTGGGCTATCCGAGTTGGGCCTGGAAATTCTGGGCCGAAAGAAAAGGAAAAGAAAGTGGAAATTGGGCTTGAGCCCAATTCGGTTTTGAGAGGCCGACATTTAGCTGAAATATTTTGATAAAAAACTTAATCTTTGATTAAGGTTGTGGGCTTAATAAATAAATAATTAATTAGAGGAAAAGCCATTAGAAATAATTGGGTATTCCTTTAATTAGTCGGATTCGATTTCGGGAGATGATGAGTATAGTCTAGGTAAATCAAGAACAGATGCTATGAACGCAAAACTACAGACTATCTGATCCCAAACAAATAAACAAATTTTAATTGTTTTGATCTTGTTTTCATATTTTCATATTTCAGATTTATTAGTTTTTTATTTAATATTTATCATTTAATTCTCGATATTTAATATTTAAAACAATTAATTAAAGGAAATAAAATAAAAAAATTAATTAATTAAAATTAATTATTAAATGGTAAAAATAACGTTTAAATATGGGATTAATTAAAGGAAAATTTAGTTAATATTAATAGGAATAATAAGGAACTTAATAATCATTTAAGCATTAATTAGAAACATTAGAATAGTTAAATATAATTACACATTTAATTAACTAAATTATAAAATAATAAGAATTAAGAAAAGATTAAAAGAAATATTATTATAATAACTAAAATTTAAGTTATTAAAAACACAAGCAATTACTAAATAGTTAAATAAAGGTCGGTCTAGTAATTAAGCCAAAGCCATTCACAATGGAAACCGTGAGTTAGATCTTAACGGTTTTAATCAACGTTTCAGGAGACCCGACGGAAGAGAGTTTTGACCCAGCAACAGGTGCGGACACGTGGACTTTTATAGAAATCTTAATTTAGTAAATTAAAATATTGCATGGCATGTTGATGATCGAATTGATTGCATAAGTCTGATTTATTACTTATTTAATGAACAAATATTACAACTCAAGTTCATGTTGAATGAACTTCACTAAATCATGAAGGATTATCAGGTAAGTTTGAAATATCCGTTTGAATATAAATCTCGATTGATACGGTAATTCTTACCTGGAAATATGGAGTTTGAGATTGAACATATGAAGGAATTTTGGAAAATTTGAATAAGGATAAAGATAAAGGTCACTCTCCGGAGTCGGTTGGCCCTCGGCTTCGGCCAGTTCGGTAGCGCTATGCGGATGTGGAATTCCCTTTTGCTTGTCCAGGGTTAGAGAAAAATCTCTTTCGCCTGCCCATGGGTTAGGGAAAGGTCTCCTTTTGCTTGCCCAACCGGTTGGGTTAGGAACCTGAGTGCAATCCTGATCTTAACTTGTTGATATGATCTTGATATGATTAGATTATGTTCTATCTTTGACTTATTATTTGTTACATTGCAAATTATTTTGCAGTATGGTTTTGATTGGGCCGTTTTTGCTTCGGTGCTCGGTATGCAGCCAGATAGATACTTGCATCATATTAATCTCTTTAATTCATGTTTATTACTTTAAATTGCCAATTATTATCTTAAAAACATTTATATTGTATAGTCGGGTATTAATTCTAGATTACGATTTCAACTAGAAATCCACGTCTGGAACTAAAACCCGCACTGAGAATTATATTCTCACTCGCATTTGTTTTGCATGTTTCTCGATGGTTGGGGGTTCCAGGCGATCCATCACCCGGTGAGAGGACCGCCACTGGCAGTTTTTGATGGTACCCATGTTCATATGCAGGTCTATATACCCCACCTACATTTTGCTATAGTGTATCATGTTTCCCTAGCCCCTACTGGTATTTACTTTTACCTAGAGTACCCCGATCCTCCAGCCCCTCCAGTTCCACCTATGACCCCTCCAGCACCTCCACCTACCCCAGAGGCCGCTAGTCCCGTCATAGATCTTGATAGTGATGTTGAGGAGGAGCCCGAGGAGTACTAGTTTGTTGTTATAAGATGTAGTGTAGTTGTTGAAATTAGGATCACTTTTTGGTTGATCAGTACTAGTTCCTGATGTTTATATGAGTGAACTAGACTGAGTCTATGTTTACAGATCCTAGTTTCATGAGACAGTCGTCATATTTTGAGAGGTGTTTGTATGGATACTGTTATGTTCTGTGAGTTACGCACTTGGGCTTGTGTTGCAGCTTGTATATATTCTTTTATCTTTTAACTTACTTTAGTTGATGATGTTTCCTATATTATCTGATTACAAAAGTGATAAGTGAAAAAAAAAAAAATGTATAATTGCACATACGTATATTAGATAATCAAACTAAGCCTTGTGACTGTACATTCTCATGTATTTTCACGGCGAGAGTCGTCATACCCAGCTGCGGGATGTGACATCAACAAATTAAATTATTTAAATGGAATAACGTCGATATACTTTTATATCTTGCAAAATTGAGATACAAACAAATATTTTTTAAATATTCTAATTACAAATAATTCGATTAACCATGCAGTAATTTATTAAATGGAACACAATAATTTAGAATTATACTATTTCTTCGATATATCTAACATAAATGAGGAGATAAAAAATCAAAGTTAAATTACTTAAAGATATAACTATTTATAATTAATTATGAATAAATGTAACTACTGTGCGAATATGCCCAAACAGCAATACCTTTTCTGATGTCCTCAGCATGCGAATATGAAAAACAATATTATATTATATCTTTGCTGTACGATGATCTACGAGTACAATCTTTAATTATTCAATTAAATATCATTATATTGGTCATCTGGCGAATTAAACACCCGAATGGTACGCAGGAAAAATTTGATATCATCATGTACATGAGAAACTGGTACCCGGGCAGACCGCTAACCAAACGGAGGAAATTAATTAATTAACTAATAAATAATAATTAATTAGGAGGGAGGGGGGTGATAACTGATAAGGTACAACCAGACCGGTGTTTCTAATTTGAACGTATTTACAAGGAGTAAGGACTCTTAGAATACGTAAATTATGTACGAACAGGTATGATGGAATTGATTAATATATTTATATCATGCTAACAGTACCAATTATCCTATAAACAGTAGGTACAAAGAAAGTATATATCGGTCTCATTCTATCGAATGAGTTAACGGAAATAATTATTATTAATGCTTTTTTATTCGATAAGTTTTGATATTAAATGTACCTTCATCATCAATCGGATTTGAAAGGGGTTGGTTCGGATAACAAGTCACTTTGGTTATTTACCTTTCTTCAATTCATATGGTCTTTTTTTTTAGACAATCTGGATAGAGGCTATCCAGAAAATTCAATTCATATGGTCATTCTACAATTTTTTAGATCTTGCTGGAAATCATTGGCATTCAAATCATTATCAGGATAAGTTCAGGGCATGATCTGGTTTTTGTGTTCGAGTCTTTCTTTATTCGTATCATTTAATGTTAATATCACTTCGGTTTCACATTGTTTAAATGATGCTAGTTTGGATGTCGCTTTTTTTTTTTTTTTTTTTGAGAATTATGTCTCTTCTTGTTAATGATATGAAAGGAACGTGTCACTTTTAATCGGTGCATTATCCTTCATTGAAAGTTTACTATTGCTGGCTGAGTAGATTCCCTGAAAAGCTAATGGCTGGTGAGTATTTAAATTTAAACAATATAAAAGGTAATGCCGATTCGGAAGCAGAGTAATTAAATTTTCTTTAGTACATCTTTAGGTAATTTTTAAGATCTTTACCTTAATAATTTTGGCATGTCAAAATTTTTATTTTTGATGATACATATTTCAAAAGATATGAATTTTGATGAGATATCATCAGTCCGATTTGTGCTAGAACTTTTTAATGGTTAAAAATTTCTGTAAAGGCGACAGTATTCATAAGTTACCAAATAGCCCTTGAAAATCAGTTATAGTTAGCTAAGCATAAAAAAATAATTTATTTATTTATTTGTTTGTTTGTTTGTTTATTAATGTGAAATGTCAGAGACATTAAAGCTTATTAAGAAGTAAGAGCAGCTCTTATTGTAACATTTTTTGGAGAAGCGGGATTTGTAATTTCCAGATAATGTTGAAAAACCTTGCGAATTTGTCAGTACTAGGGTGATTAGCCCTCCGCGCATGTATATGCCCATATAGCGAGTAGATATTAAGCAAAAATCGACCTATATAGGCCCGTCACATGTTAGCTGCATAGCACAGAAGATCTGACAGTTGAAGTTAATTTCATCTGTAGGATATTTCGTGGTCTAAACTTTGTAAATACCATGTAACGACTAATATTTATGACCATTATGACTCGCTACACGCAAGACACAATAGATCAGAAATGTAAATCAACAACACCCAATCTTATGACTTGAGGTTCGGACTACATCACGTGGTATTAATTCACTGCAGCAGGCGAGCAGCCTAGCTAGATGAATCTAAAGATCGCTACTTGCCTACTTGTGATTAGCCATAAACAGATAAAATAGCAACTCTCAACCAATTACAGTAACATGAAAATTCCAGAGAATCCGCATAGAATAACCTTCAAAGATGCCATGCTTCTATGCTAGTTGTAGCTTCAATAGCATCTGATCTAAAAAAAAGTGGGCCATGGCATCAACGGCTATCGGTTTCAAATATTTTGTGGGATGGCATGGCAATGGCAGTGAATTACAAGTCAAAATCAAGACGCAATAATTCACCATTCTCCAATTAATGGCATTTAGCGTATTATGGAATATTTATGGTATCTGTTTTGAGAGATAGGCTAAAATCAGTCACGACTGACGGATGGACCTGTCAGCTATGATTATATCTCAACTTTTGTGGTTCTAATGGCTAATCTGAACCGTTAAATGTGTTCTCCGTATTGAAATCTCGTTGGAGACCGAATTTTACATTTTTCTGATTTTATTTACTATTTTTTTGAGAATTTTAAAAATCATAGTTATTGAAGGGTCCAAAATTGTTTAGATTAAGAATTTTGTAAAATATCAAACAAATACTAAAAAATTTCAGAAAAATATAAAATTGTCTCCGAGGAGAATTCAATATGGAGAACACATTGAACGGTCCGGATCGACTGTTAGAATCTCGAAAATTGAGATTTGATCGTAGCTGACGGTCTCATCCGTCAGTCGCGACTGATTTTAGTCTACCTCCTGTTTTGAAGTCATTTTAATTTGAAGACAAAAAGTTACATTGGTCATATATAGTTGTTTAAGTCTTCTGACCCTCCCTAATTTAAGTTTCGATGTCAGTCTCCACGTCATCCTAAAATTTTTCTAACAATGAATAAATAAGCAAATGAATAAATAAATAGTAGTTTCAAGTTATTGGACAGCCATATTTATATTTTTTAGTCCTTGACTATAATAATATAATGAACTCCTATTTTATTTAACCAAATAATTAAGAGGAGTTCTTAATAATCTAATCTACCGTCTTAATTAGCTTCAATCTACAGTATTTTCTTCGTATATAACTTGAATATCTAGGTATAAAGTAATAAAAAAAAAGAAGCAATTTTTGTCGACAATTATTTTCAACGCATCTTGGACTAGACGACAATGTAAAATATAAGCAAAAGAACACAACTTTAGGTGCTTTTGACTACAGTCAAAAGAAGAGTATAACCTCAATTTCGGTGTTAAAAAAATATATATTGTATTGTGCTATCCGAAGCTTGCAACTTGTGCACAAGAAAATAAGAATCCAAACGATCTTTAAAAAATCGTTGTCTCTTTTAATACATTAATTTTTCTAATTAATATATCAGAGTAACATTATGAAAGATTGCAATGCATGGAATTCTGTTTGGAATGAAAGACGGTATTAGATTTATGTTCTTCTTCTTTTTTTTCTGAAAATGCTGTCAAGAAATAATGCTGTATAATAATTCGGTACAATTTTGTGGTGGTTTGAAAATTGTTCTGTTTTTTTCCTTTAAAAAAAAAAGACTCTGGTTTATATCTTTGCCCTTTTTCTTTTATGTAGGAGATTGCGATGCGGATAAACTCTGTACCGAACCACATCCGAATCCGAATCCGAAAAATGTATAATTGATATATTAAACTAGGTATGTTTAGTTGAAGAATGGGAATAGTGAATTTAGCACATTGATTCAGATTTTATTATAATCACTAATCAATTTGGTGAAATTAGCCAGAACAGTGTGTTTAGTGACTTTTTTGAATAACTACCCACCCACCATTCAAACATAAAATGATGAAGGGAAAATTAGTTATTTGCCATCCTAAAACAGAGAAATTGAGAATTTGCCACTTTACACACTTTTAAATGCTTTAGGAACACCAAAAACTGTCCCCAAGAAAAATCAGATGTGTAAACAAAGAGAATTCAAGACTCTGAATAAAACATTAATAAAATGGTATAATTAAACCCAAAATACCGACCTAGAATACTTTGAAAATAAAAAGTCATTTAAAAAATTAAGAATAGACCTTTAAATAATTATAAAAACCTCATAGAAATTTTATTTTCTTTATGAGCGACTGATGTCTTACTGCCGAAAGTTCGATATACAAAGAAGCATTACAAGCAACAGAATCACTTGAAGAGCCTGCCCTTGGTTTTGTTAAACCAACTGAAGCAACTCAAAGGGTTACCTCAATAATTATCAAGCAAAACAACACTATCATTCAACTGCTTGTTAAAATTAAAGAAGAACTCGAGGATTGCAAGGACTAGATAAGAGAACTCAGAAGGAAGAAAGCACCTGAGGGTCTGACACAACCGAGGCCCTTGAGCAAATCCAAAACTAACTCAAAAATTTAAGTCTTCGTCCACCATCTAACTCGAAAAGGCTAACCATAACGGACAAATTCTTCGTATACCGAGACCTAAAGAAAATATACGAAGAAGAAAAGAAGAAGATACAATGAGTCATACTCAAACAGAAACAGTAAATAGACCATCCGTATCGGGCCATGAAAATCAAATACCAACTGTTGAAGATCAAATCCGAGATTACAGACTTGGAAGTCGGTTACGATACGAGGCTCAGAGGAGATTGCCCAAAAGGAGGCAATACCGAAGGACACTAGAATCTCAATTAAGTCCTGATGCAGAACTGAGTATTTCTCAGTTTCGAAGAGCGTAACAAGTTTCGACAGAGACACTATATCAAGCCGGATGGAGTGAGAGAAATCATCGGATATATCAATATTATTTCGATGGGAGGATCTTGGTGGTTGGAGAACAAAGGGAAATTCCCTTTATTTCTCACGAGAGTTACAACAGACTCGTTGAAGAACGATTGTAACACTTATACATAGGTGTTGTAATGGTCAGACTATATGCTCTGCATAGGAGAAGTACAGGGGTAAATGCTCTAGTTGTGTTAAGAGACACAAGATGGGAAAACGATACATCGTTAATAAGTTCCATGGAAATGGACTTAACTGATAATACACAATTAACAATTACCTCTTCCGAAATCGTATTCGAAAGGCTCGAACCTATGCGTAGGAGTCGATGTGTAGCACGCCGCCGCCACCTCGTCACCTCGAGTCCACCTAGAAAATTAACCAAGGTCTCAAGACAAGTGCTAGCTTGTCCGAGACGATAACTTATTCCCTTTGAATTCCTTCGCACGATTAACTGTTTAACTGGAAGGGAAATCGCTCAACGCATGAGATAGAGATGGAATTAAGAGCTTAAAATTGGAGAAACCAATTTTCTCCACTGTGAACAGTACATGAACAGTGCATGAATAGTGCGGCCAAGGAGAGAAGGAAGAGAGAATTAGGTTTTTCTCTGACTTGTTCCCAAAGAAACAATCAATATATATATGGAACGTTTTCCATAATTAGATTTCTCTCTTCCTATTTTCTCTTGGACACAAATGCCCCTCTATGGCCGAAATTTTCAGAGAATAAGTGGGCCAAATCCATATGATATAGTGGCCCATTAATTCACTCTTTCAATTCGTCTCATATCGGGCTTTCAGTTAACCGATTAACTAAAAAGCCAATTAGCTCAGTATAATAAATATGCGTTGAACTAACTTAATTATTAACATATTAATAATTAATTTGGGATTAGCATATACATTATATTATTTCTATATGATCCATTTGAGTTAATTAATTATAACGGTTCGCAACGGTATATAATTAATTAATCAACTTATCATATATTCGCAGTACTCGCTACTGCAAACAAATAAATAATGCACGTTTGGTTAAAGTCCTATTTGTGTGACCCTTTGAGGATTTATGCTATGTTGGCTATGAAAATAAATCATCATTTATTTCCATTAATCATAAGCGATATCTAGCAACACGTTATGATTCCCAATTCGCATAAATTAAATACTGTACCAATACAGTACTTCAATCCTGCATAAGAAATGATATCTTATTGTTTTGATTCTTATGTCACATGACATCCTTGTATAATCCAAGATAGGAATGTGTCATTCTTGTAGATTATACGTTTCTTGATCTAGAGATGATTGCACAAGTTGCTAGCAAGCAATCCATCTCCATCAAGGGGCCCAGTGGATATCATCACTCGTTAGGTGAACTAACGAGGGACATACGGTTGTCTTGATGACCAGTTTCTCCCCGCACAATTCAAGAGAATATAAATAAAGTCCGTATAGCAGCCCTTATCAGGAATCAGCGTTAGACAATATTTATAGAACCTATCCTCATGTGGAGAAACTGAACCATCTCAAACTCAGAATCAAACACGTATGAAATAAATAATGACACATAACACAATCCATATATTTATTTCATTGGGTCATGTCCTGTACTATGTTCCAGTAACATATACATATGCAATTAAGTCGGTAACTCTTTACCTATGATTTGTAGAACTTAATCATCACTTAACTTGCATACTAATCTTATATGATAATTAATGTTCCTTGTTAATTATCAAGATTATGGACTCTTTAGAGATATTATTGTCATTCTAACGAATGATCCACAGAGATCTACAATTCAGATCCTCAACTTGAATGATCTGTCAATAATAAACTCTAGGAACAAATGATCAAGTATCATCAATAACATAAACTAATATAATAGCCACTAACTGATTGGCTTCTAGGACATATCTCTAACACACTAGCCATTAGATTTGGTAAATGCACAGTAACTGCACCAGCTGATCCAGCAGTTGTAGGGTCCAATGACGAAGAAGAACTAGATGAAGAAATGACCCTGATGATTACAATTGAGGAACAAGAAATCTCATTTGAAGAAGAGTTAGAATCAATCCAGCTATTAGCATCCTTGTCTAGAGAAGGACCGATACTAGAATACTGTCCAATCTGGAATAAGGAAGAAGAGTCAGAGAAAGAATGGCTCAATCATTTCGCCTCAGAAGGTGGTGGGGATAAACGGTTGTATTTTGCATTCACGGCAGAAGAAACCGAATTAGAATACCCCAAAATGAGGGCTCTCTAAAAAATAATGGAATCAGTTTTTTCAACAGCTGAGAGTTCACTCACCCAAAGAAGGCCAATAGAACCAGTAATGGGTCCTATTAATTACCCACCGGCAAGCACATCAAGACAAACACCGATGCCAACAATACATGAGATCAGAGATCATGTTGGCAGATTCAAAGGAGACTATGCACAACAGCATAATGGGAGATTCAACCTTCCAGACGCTCAAAGCGAAAAAAGTGCAATTCTTGTATTGTCGGAAGATATTGGGCAATAAAGTGACGTAATCTCTCGATGGGAATCAATTACTTTTAATGTGGTTAATGATCGCAATTGGACATACAATAAGAGTAAGGTGATCTTCATTGAAAATGTTCTGGAGGATGTGGAGAAAAAGATGTCAATTCAATGGAGAATGGCGTATCTCCATGAATATGAAGAATTGATAGCGGTGGCAGATGATTCTCAAAATGTCATCTCCAGCATCAGGATAATGATATTACTAGAAGATCCTTATCAAGGGTTCACTGAAGAGCAGACAAGAACAAATCAAGACTTGGAGCGTCTATCATGCCACCATGTTAAAGATCTGTTTAATTATATGAATGATTACAAGATTCTTGCAGCAAAATTTGGGAGAATGTATATTTCCTCAGAACTCTCAGAAAAATTCTTCAGAAAAATGCCGCCTCTAATTAGTCAAGAACTTGAAAACACATTTTCAGATAAGTATCCAGAGCAGCAATCGACGTCATGCCGAGAATAAATTTTTCATACCAGTACCTAGCTGAAAGGTGCAAACAAGCTGCACTCCAAAGGAGCTGAAGGATCTCTCCTTTTGTAGTAAAATTCTATTACCTGGCTACTATGGAGGAGAAAGAAAGAAGTATGGACTTCGCAAGTCCAAAACTTATAAAGGAAAACCACATGAGTTTCACGTGCGAGTATTTAAGAGAAAACATGATGATAAAGTCCGCAAATTTAAATGTTTCATTTGTGGAGAAGAAGGAAATTTTGCGCTAAATTACACGCGTAAAGCAGGAAATATTGCCAGGGCAGCCGTTGTTGAGAACATGGAGCTGTCAGACAGCTGGGATGTTCTCTCATTTGACCTTAATGAACCAGATAGTGATGCAATCTGTTCACAGTCTGAAAGAGAAGTTGGAAATATTGCTTCAACCATAATCAATGATCTACCATTTGGCGAGCAAACGTTCATGATGCGAACAGAGCAGCCAAGCTGGCGAGTCCATATACAACTGCCTGATCGCCAGAAAAATTGTTCTCATGATTGGAAGGACAATGATTCAGTTCCAGCAAGACATGAAAGATGCACCATGTGTAAAGAATTGGCAACTGAATCAGCAAGGACGTACTGTGAAAACTACCGTCTAACAGTGTGCCCTATGTGTTCAAGATTTAGGCTAGGCAGGGGCATACGAGCTAAGGTGCAACAATTAGCACCTTATGATAGTAAAGATCAGCTAATCAGTGAGCTGATGTCCTATGTTCAATATCTCTTGGCAGAAAATGAAAAGCTTAAACAACAATTGTTTGAAGTTAAAACAGAAGATCTTGAAGCCGAGTTCGATGAGTTAATGAGAAAAGATAAATGAAAAATCACACTGCAGTTCGAAGATGAAGAGGTAGATGAAGAGATAGAGATAGAGTCTAAAAATCCAACAGAAGCTCTCAGAATAGCTTCTGCTAATACTATCTCTGATGAAGAAATTGAGCGGTTTAATACAGTGGTCCAAGATCCTGTAAGAAGTAAAAGAGTCTTAAACAGATTCTACAACATGGAAATAATTTTTGAGATTCCAGGAGTTAAACCATTAAAAGTTCAAGCAATTCTTGATACAGGAGCAACTGTTTGCTGTGTCAACCAAGAGATTGTCTCACAAGAGACATTGGAACCAAGTGCCTATCCCATACAGATAAATGGGATAAACTCTACTCAGATAGCCAATTTGAAACTCAAAAATGACAGTATGCTAATTGAGTCAAATAGGTTCAGAATTCTCTTCACCTATTCTTTTTCGATAGGGAAGAAGGAGGGAGTTCAAATGCTAATCGGGTACAATTTTATCCGATTCATGCAAGATGGTTTGCGAATTGAATGACAAAATGTAATTTTTTACAAGAACATCACAACAATAGCAACCACGGTAGATGCTGAGGTGGTACAAATAGCGATTCCTGAGCTTGATTTATCGGGCTTAGAATACATTGAAGTAAGAGAGGCTATAGCATACCACCAAGAGTAGGAGTCACAACAGTTCAAAGAGCGATTCAGACCAATACTCGACAGATTGAAGGAACAAGGATTCATTAGAGAAACCCTTTGAAACATTGGTCTAAGAACCATGTGACATGCTCTCTTGACATTATAAATCATGATCTTCAGATTCAGGATAAACCTCTGAAAGATGTGACGCTACAAATGAAGGAACAATTCGAAAAACATACAAAGGCGTTATTGCAACCAGAAATGATCAGACCGAGCAAAAGCAGGCATAGAACCATGACTATATTGGTTAATTCCGGAACTACCATTGACCCAGTCACTGGTAAAGAAATCAAAGACAAAGAGCGCATGGTATATAATTACAGGTCTCTCAATGACAACACTCATAAGGACCAGTACAGCCTCCCAGGCATCAATACCATTCTTAAAAAGGTCGGACACAACAAAATCTACTTAAAGTTCGACCTAAAGAGTGAATTTCATCAGGTGGCAATGGCACCTGAGTCAATAGAATGTACTGCTTTTGTGGTACCTGACGGTCTATATGAATGGCTTATTATGCCATTTGAATTAAAGAATACACCGGCTATTTTTCAAAGAAAGATGGATCAATATTTTGCTAACACTGAAGATTTTATTGCGGTGTATATCGATGATATTCTGGTATTTTCTGAGTATGAACAACAACATGTCGAATATCTCAGAAAAATACTAGAAATCTGTGAAAAATAGAGTCTTGTTCTCTCTCCAACAAAGATGAAAATAGCAGTCAGAGAGATCGAGTTTCTTGGAGCAATTATAGGAAGGAGCAAGGTGAAACTCCAATCCCATGTCATAAAGAAGATCGTCTCCTTCGATGAGGAAAAATTGAAAGAAAATGTCGGACTCCGAGCATGGTTAGGTATACTTAATTATGTCAGAAGTTACATTCCAAAACTTGGCACTCTCATAGGTCCCTTGTATACAAAAACCAGTCCCCACGGAGACAAGCGCCTTAAACCATCTGATTATGAATTAATCAGAAAAATCAAGGATAAAGTACAAAACTTGTCAGATTTAGAGCTTCCACCAGTAGGAAACTATATCATCCTTAAAATAGACGGATGTATGGAAGGATGAGATGGCATATGCAAATGGAAGCCAAAGAAGCACGACCCTAGATCTATGGAAAAGATTTGTGTCTATGCCAGTGGCAAATTTTTGACGATCAAGTCAACCATTGATGCGGAAATACATGCTTGTATGGAAACACTGAAGGCACTTAAAATCTACTACCTTGATCAGCAGAAAATAACGCTGAGGACTGACTGTCAAGCAATAATATCCTTTTTCAATAAGTCAGCCCAAAATAAACCATCAGGGTTAGATGGATAAATTTTGTTGCTTATGTAACATGGACAGTAGTGCAGATTAACTTTGAGCACATAGATGGCAAGCTGAATAGCTTAGCAAAGGTACTTTATCGGTTAACAACAAAATTGACTTTTACTACATAAACTCAAGAACAGCAAGAGATGTTCTTAGCTCATCTTGAAGGAGCATTCGAAGAACCTGACCGATTTAATAACAGTCTAAATAAACAGATAAATGAGCTAATTTTAAAAATTAGTTCTTCATTTTAAAACTCTTAAATTCAAAAATTTTAAGGATAGTCTGGTGATAATCTATAGAAAATCATTGACTTTTTAGATTTACTTTTTGCGGAAGTGGCGAGCCGCATATTTTTAATCTTTGTTTTGTTTTGTTTAGATGGCAGAATAAATCCAGCAATTCTCCAAGGATATTGATTCTCTGATGGATGCAATAATTTACATTAATCCAGAAGAAAGGAGAACAATAAAAGAGAATGTCAAGGAGGAATTCAATCGCCAAATTGGTAAAGCCTATGAAGAAATGAATATTCTCCTAGAAATGATGAAGATAAATCAAAGGAGATTTCAGGCCTACTGGAGATGTGACTGCGTATATACTGATTATTATTATATCAATAAAAATTGCATCAAGAAAATGGAGGATGCGTTGGCACGCATTGAGAAAGCTGTCAACGAAAATAAGTTTTGATTCTCACCAATAATGGAGGTTGGCGTGAGCATCTTTTCTTTTATAAAGCACATTTGATAATGGTGCTAGTGTATAATAATTGTACTTGTATGTTTTTAGTGCGCCATTTGGTGCACTTTTTAGGCGCATTATTGATTAGTGCGCTTTTTTTTTTATTTTCAGACCGCACTAGGTGTGTTAGTGCGCATCTTTTCTTTTGAGCTGGAAAAGCATAAGAAAAGGAACAAATAATTGTGACAACGGGATCCAATGAGCACCCGACAATAATTCGTTTCATTTTCCTACCTCTATATAAGTTCAAGGATGTCATTGAGAAATGTATCATCCAATTCTCAATAACTCCTTTCCTGTAATATTCAAGTTTGAATAAAACTCTATTTTTCTCAAAATTTCACAGTCTCAGTACTCTATAGTTTTGAAGAATTTTTCGGGTGTATGTATCAATTCCACTTTGGTATCAGAGCAAAATTTATTTCTTAATATTATTAATGACTTTTTAAATTTCTGTGTGTTCTAGGTAGGCACTTAAGGTGGAGATTATACCAAATTCTTAGAAATTGTTCACAACTTAAAAATTATGGTTAAAATTGATGATTAATTAAGCCTGAGATTATTAATTTAAAAAATTTTAGAAGAATAAAAAAAATTTACCCTACCGTACAGTACCTAATAGGAATGAAAAAATCACGGATAAATACGGTAATATGAGATGAAACTAAAATTAATAAATTTTGTAATTAAAGATTGTTAGTAATTAACCTGGTTGCACAATTGGAGTACTTTAGTATAATTACTAAGGAATATTCCCTCCAGAGTGGTAAAATCAGAAACTTGAAACTTTTGGGTGGCAAGAAAAAAATTACCCCAATGACGAATTATTCGAATTATTGCTATTCCTTGTCAGTTAAAAGTTTAAAATATAACCTCTAAACATTAACTTGCTTATGCTAGTAAAATTAGAACAAGTCGATAGTAGTTTTATGAATCTCGTGATTTTTTTGGGACTAGACTTGTATTTCTACCATGTTTTAGTGAATCTCAGATATATTCTAACAACATATTGAACAGAATATTCAATTCAATGTTTTGTCAAATCCGTACAAAATTTGACAATATTAGCACCAAAATATCTCCACACACAGTAATTACAACTCAACAACATGCCCAAAATTGAAAAATAAATCAAAGATCAACAGTCAACACGCGCACACAAGTAACAGCTCAGGAGTAGGATTAGAAACAATTCCAAGTTTCCAACAGAACTCAATATTAGTCAACAGAGGCTGACCAACGCACCATTTGCGACTCTTTTGCCTTTTGTTCTGGCTCATGTATTCAAGTACCTCATCTACAACTAGGCAACTAAAACCCTGGATATTTTGAGCTGTTTAACGAAATTTCACCTACGACTCCAATTACCAACCTAAAAAAAAAACATATTAAACTGAGAATTTCGTACGACTTGGTCTCCGCGTGTGTACTGACCGCGTCCGAGACCACCAAGTCACGAACCAACCAATCTCCATCTTGTTCAATATGCATCTCACACGGTCATAGCTTCCGACTTACTAGACCTTCCACTTGGGGAAGCATCCGAGAGACTCTTCAATTATACAATTTTGATCAAATCTAGTTGTAGCCTTAACTTAAATAAAAGTCATTTGTTATCTAAAGAAACTTATTTTAATATTAACGTACTTTATTTTTTTCCCGATATTAGTGGAATAGGAACTCGTTCCACCTAAAATAATAGCGAAATCTCTAATGTCTGTGCTAATAAACTCCGCATATTTTTTGAAGGAATAGAACCAAACTACTAGGCTGAATAATCCAACTTGTAATACTCCACATTCAATTTAATCATTGTTCACCCATGTTTCCTTTTTGTTTTTTAATATCTAGAGTAAATTAAGCATTAGACTTAATTTAAGTTGTCCGGTGAGAAAATAAAATTTCCAACTCGTCTCCTCTATCCAATTTGTAATATTATAGAATGAGACATAATCTTAAATCCGGTCATTGTTTCTAGGCTTCAATAAAAAAATAAAAAGATAATTCTGTCGTAGATTTTTTTTTTTTAAAATGGATCTAAATCTAAACCATGATGAATGGTTGTGATTTGATTAGAGTTTAAATGAAAGGTCTAGATTTGAGCCCATGTATCCGTGACAAAACTACCTAAAAAAATGATAATAATGTTATCATCATTATCTGGTAAGAATTATAAATATATGATGATTCTAATTTCACTCGACACAAATATGGTACATCTAATTTTTAGACTTTGATACATCATGTGTGAAAATTTTATATTTTATCGGCTACTTTCAAGTCAACATCAACCTTGAAGATTTAAATCGGTATAAAATTATATGCATAACTATTCCTATGAATGTAAATACAAGGAGGAGGTAGATATACCGTCACAAAAGTTTGATCGAGCGCCTGGACTCTTTTCGGAGTTTGATCATTTAATGTCTAGTTTTCCTTCGTACGCAGCCGGTACACGACCGCCTCAAGTTAGGACTTGATGCCACCTTTCATGATTCCAAGTGTTGGTCCACTCGTGCATGTGTAATCCGATTGCTCCAAACAATCAGTTGGCTTCTTCCCTCTCAGACTTTATTCTCTTTCTTTGAGAGCGATTACAAGTAAAGGGGTATATATAAGAATCGATCTGAATAGACAGAGTCTGTTTAGATCTCGATTCCAACGATCTGCTTGCCCAGTAAGCGACCCGCTAGATCTTTTAGTGGCAGCGGCTCGCTTGCCTGAGACGGCTCCACACACTTATACTAACAAACTTGATCAGCAATTAAATTGTTCTAGACATTTGTAACTTGACAAAAATTTAATGAGAGACTTTAGCTCCACTTTCTTCTGATCTCAAGCAAAAATCGTCGGAACTGTACCTATGCTAGTTTATAATAACCAGCGTACGGTATTAGATTTTAATATCTAATCATCAATTTAAAAATCAGGAAGGCCGGTTGGGATAAAATGCATTTTTAATTAGGAAAGAGTTTGACCAAATTTTGACGACTTATACCCTAAAATATCTTCTTCTATCAAATCATATAGACTCCAAGATTTCATAAAACTGAAGGGGAACTAACCAAAATCTTGGGGCGGTCAACATGCAAATTTTATATTGAAACTATGGAATTAGATGACCGAGTGAAATAGAGATATTATTTTTAAGTAAATAAATGGAAAACGCATAACAAATTTTTTTTTAAAAAAAAATCATGATAGGATAAGCACAACCTAAAATATACATTTTTTTCCCTTCTAAATATAATTTACGGATAGCAGTTGCAATGATATCTCCTTAGTCATGACATAACATGATATTAACTTGAAGTCCAAAGTCGTCGCTAAAATATCTTAGGGGTCGTTTGGATGGGCTAGGAATAGTCTATTTCTAGAAATAGCTTCTTTCTAGACATAAATCTCTCTCACAAAATTACACATTTTCCAACGTTTTATCTCTAAAATCCTTATTCTTTCCTTATTCCCATACGATCCAAACGAGCCCTTAGATTTAAACTTTATAAGGCTAATAAAGTCAACACAATCAGCACCATCCAAGCAAGGATGTGCCGTGTCTTGTTCAAATTAAGGCTATAAGCATTTAGTTCGTGAACTAGACGCTATTAAAGGAATCTACTAGCAATATGCTTTGTCACAAAAAAATATACCTCATTTAACAGGGGATATGCATCATCTAACTTTGATTGCAGGGTGCCAAACTCTAGCTTTATCTGTCATTTCACTCATTTGGTATCCTGCAATTTGCAACTTATACAATTTTTGTAAAAGTAGCAAAGCTTATTAAAAAAAACGCTTAGCGTCACATCACTCAAAATTCATGTAGCAAATCATGTACCAGTGGCAACGCGCCGAAGACGCCGAAAAGATAAACGAGAATAAATTTCTTTTGTTATGCCAAAAAGAATCAATGTTCTTTTTCCTTTGGAGCCTTTTAGTGCGGATATCGAATCTGGATTTTGGAGTTGAGTTTCTGAGAAGCAAGGTTGAAGAGATCTTTTTAAAAATACGACTCGGAAAATAGTAGACAATATAGCAAAAGAATAATCTTGTAAAATTTGTTTATTTCAGTAGTAAAAATAAGGAAAATATTATAAGGGGTTTTTTAGTCTTTATAATTCCATTTACCCCGAAGTTCACATAATTTCCTGTCATATATGATCCACATTTCTCTAATTATAAATCACAGATGAGTGCATATATCAATATACTGTTTCATTTTTCTTTCACTGTTTTTGTTCTTTTACAATCTCAAATTTTGAAATATTTTTCTTGTGATTTTTTTATTTAATCAATAAACTTTTCTTGTTTAACTTTTCGCTAAACAGAATATAATTTTAGCATTTACATGTGATAAAATTTTTTCAATGATTTCTAAAAAAAATAAAAGATCAAACAAGATCCAACTAAAAGTTTGGCGACGTTAAATAAAACTTATTTAAGATTTCAGTTTGAGGGGTTAAAATTATTGGATGGTTCCCTTACATAGCAAAGACACGGTCGCTAAGGTCCGATATAGCATACCACGAGTCCATGACACGATACAAAACATTAATTTATATTATATTTTGGTTGAAACCCACATGTTGGCTTCAAAGACAGAGATAGTCCAATTCGAAATTTGGCCGTACTATATAGGATGAAACATATACGCAGTTTTTTTTTTTTTTTTTTCACGAGTCTTGCGTCCTTTTGCAAATTTATTGGCATTATCTTAAAAAAAAGATAATAACATTCTAATAGCAGTCATCATTATCATTTTTTTTAATCATTGATAATCTGTACACTTGCAAAGTTGCACTAAAAAATTCACCTTTTTTATACTTCGAAGAAAATTTAAAATATGTAATGTAGGTTTCATATGCATTTTTCAGATTTCAACTGTATTTTTTTTTAAGGTAGGTAGACGATTGTCTTCCTACAAATTCATTGAACCAGTAAAGAGATACAATTAAAGAAAAATAAAAAAGAAGGAAAAAGAGAATTTACAAGATAGAACACTAAGTGCTGACTTAAAACAACCAGTGGCGGATCTAGGAATAATATTTAGATGGGGCTGACAACCTCCGTTTAAGTCTTCAGCCCCACCTTTGAGTACTCTAATAGCAGAAAAACTTAGCTGGGGCTAAATGGGGGCTCCATGGGCTCGACGGCGTGAGGTGGGGCTCTAGCCCCACCCGCCCCGGTGCTAGATCCGCCCCTGAAAACAACCTAATTGTGACAGTCTATTAGTACTAGCACTAACAGTAGGAGATCCAAGCTTTGCAGTCTTGAATTGTTTTTCTAATCACTTCGTTCGCATCTGCCGGAGCACTTTCAACGATCACAGTGCATCTCATCTTCCAGATGTTCCACGCGCCCGCCATCCAAACCGTGTCCCCCAAAAATATTTATACCTTAAAGTATTGCATTGGAGTATTCTGTAAGAAACAAACTGCGTCGGACATTTAATACGTTATCCCCCAAAAATCTGGTCTTTCCCCGTTCCCATTTTCACTTTATAAAATTTTAAATTCATCAATCAAAAGCCAGAATTAGATAAGCTTATGCACCTCAGCTACCCAGAAGAACGCGCCACGCTGACTTAGCAAAGCCTGGTCCAGGGTGCACCGTGGCACGTCCCTCTTTAAAGCAGGAGAAACAAAAATCCCGCGTCATTTTTTGTCTTTCAGAAAAGAATAGTACCATAATATATATAAACTATTCCTGACTTGTGTTTGATAAACTAATAATTTGCACTAAAATTAAAAAAAAAACATATAAACGACAGTTTTAGTGGATTTAGATAGATGTTGATTTAATTTCAAGTTATGTCATGTTCAAGTTTAATACAATTGATTTCGTCGGCGAAAAAAAAAATCATAATTTGAAAGTCTTTAATTTGATGACCTCCCAATTGTAAAGAGACATAATATCTATTCAGATAAGCTCGCTACAAACATTAAATAGCTAGATGTCATTTCAATTTCAGTGGATTTAGATGAAAAAAAAACTCAAGTCAAATTTAATACACAAAATTTAGTTGGAAAAAAAAAACCCACAAATAATATTTTATTTCGACGACTTCAAAATTATAAACGATATTTATATATATCCAGAGTATCCATTTATCAGATGAGCCCGGTAAATACATTAAAAAACTAGGTATTATTGTCCGTTGCCATTTGCCAAATAGACACCGGATATGAATACAGGTTGTTTAATAAATCAAGCCAGTATTATATGATCCCACTTTAGGAGCCATCACTCCCTCAACTCAATTCATTATAATAATAATAATAATATAATAATAGTTAAAATAAATCTATAAACCTGTTGGGGACTTCCCTGGGAGTATAGCTTACAAATATCACATCTCCCCTCCTCTTTCCTCAAATTCACCAAAATATCTAATAGCACGTCCTTCCAGATCCTCCTCCTTTTCCCCTCTGCTTCCTGGGAAGCGAGAGAAGAGAAGCACCTATATTAATACCTCTATCTATTCTTCTTTCAATTCATTTAAAAGGAGAGGCAAAGGAAGCACAAAGCTTTAATTTCACATCCTGGTGGTAAGAGAAAAGGAGAGAGAATAGAATAGTTCTCTTTTCTTTTCTCACAATCTCCTGCCGAGAGGAAAAGGAAACAAATTGAAATTTAGATGGCTGGAGGCACAATCAGGTGCTTGTTGCTGGTGCTTGCAATCTCCCTCTTGGCAACAGATGTATTGGGAAGACAAGAGGTGGAAGAGAAGAGGCACGATACGAAGCACCGGCATGCGTACGCGGCGATGATGTACATGGGCACACCGAGAGATTACGAGTTCTATGTCGCATTGAGGGTCATGATGCGGTCGCTTGTTAAGTTCCAAATCCAGGCCGATCGCGTCGTCATCGCCTCGTCCGATGTCCCTGCCCAGTGGGTCCAGGCAATGTATGTTGCTTCTTCTATTCTATTTACCAATATTATGTTAATTACTTCCAAATTAGCTACTGATTCTCCGTGAATTTTAATTTTTTGATTGATTGAATTTGTTCTTTTGAGTAAATATTCGCCCCCCTTTTGGTTTGTGGAGAAGAATTAAAATAGATCATCAGATTTTAGATCCTCTGTATTCATAGTTGTATAGTGGCCCGTGTAGCGACTTAATCAAGCTAAGAATCTCTTAACTCCAATCCAATTATATTTAGGCTTAATCTCTGCAAGCCTGGCTTGTTGACCCGCTACACACTGTTGGTCGTTCCTATTTTTTGTTCCTTATAACTTTGAAAAGCCTCTCTATTTAGCATAGAACTATAGAAGTCGTTACCACGTTGCCATGGCTCTTGTGACGAAAAGAACACGCTTTCTTTTTTTCTTTTTCTTTTTTCCTGTTTTTCGATCATTTAGTAAATCAGTTTTAATTTAGTAGAAGGAGCTGATAATTGTTTTTTGGCTATTTCTTTAATCGTACACTTGTAAAATCGAAGCCGCTAGCAGTGTTTTTTTTTTAATATCCGCTAGCAGTGTTATTTTGTTAAATTTGACTACTTCCAAGTATTTTAACAGACGAAATTAGTCTAAAAAGTTTGACTTTTCTTCCTTAGTTTGCAAATTTTCCTCTCGTCTCTGACAGTCTGACCTGGGGTTAGCTCCTGGGAAATTAAAGAGACGCGGTTAGACAACTTTTTGAAAAATTATTTCTCCAGAAATGGCCCTTGTTTTTAGCTCAAATTACGGAATCTACCACACCTAATAGGCTATTAGCTGTAGCCTGTAGATGTACCAGCCAGTATTTTTTTCTCCACCAAAGGCCGTACTTGGTGCCATTTGCGTTTGCTTCGCTGGAACGTGGTTGCTGACATATTTTTGTTTACAAGTCAAAGTCAACTAGATCATTTTAAAAAATTTTATTGTCGCAAATATTTTCTTTGCGTGTACCGAGTCCAAGTTTCCAACATCATGTTTGAATAAATTATTTTTTAAAATTAAAATCATTACGAGGTTTTGCAGTTGGTGCTTGTTAAATCTTCTAAAAAAAATTGGTATGTTTTACTGGTGCACTTACAAAGATGATAAATTCAGTTTGAATCTGATTGATAATGATCATTTAGCAATTTTACTCTGATTTATTGACTAATTATCGAGATAATAAAATATTGAAATCTCCGATCCGGTAAAGACCTATTTTGTTGATTGACAATATCCTGCTTATATTCTTGTACTACAGTGGTTTAGAACAAATCCAATATACTAAGAAAATTTGGGAATATAAAAAATAAAAATTTCTTTTTATCAGCTTGAACTTAAAAAACTGGTCAACAAATCAGATTTTTTTTTTTCTCTTTTGGAAAAGGATAAAAGGAAGTAAAGCCAAATTGTATTGATCTATGAGTTCGGTCCATGAAAACAGGGAAAAGGAGGATGGTTTGAAGGTAGTGACGGTGCAAAACTTGAGGAACCCATATGAGTTCCAAGGCGGTTTCAACCCACGCTTTAAGCTAACCATGAACAAGCTCTATGCCTGGAACCTGTTGGATTATGATCGGGTCGTCATGCTTGATTCAGACAACCTTTTCTTGCAAAACACCGATGAGCTATTCCAGTGTGGCCAATTTTGCGCCGTTTTCATAAACCCATGCATCTTCCATACCGGCCTCTTTGTCCTTCAGGTAATATCAAGGTCTTCATCCGTACATTTACTGATTCCAATAGCATTTTGTATAATTAGGTTCTGTTGGCCTGTACTGTTTAATTGAGGGTAAATTGAGTCTTCATTATGCACTGTTTCAACTTTTAGAACCTTGGTGCATAGTTTGCTTCAGTTCAGGTTCTTTTACATACTAATGGGTTTCGCACAGATTAGGAAAAGGTCTTCACCATAAGAATGTGTTTTCTCAATTGACAGCTACTACTAAATGCCAGTATTAATCTCTTGGGCTGATTGTGAATTATTGCCGAAACTTATAACTTTGACATTTTTTGATTAAAATGTCGGTTACCTAATTAGCATGAAAAAAGGAGCTAAACTCAAACATAAAAAAGGGATATCCTACAGTAGCAGTATAATACAAGTTCATACTGATCACTGGTTTGATACGAAAATTCATGCCAATGACAGGTCTCTGTTTATATGATATTGGTTGGATTGGAAACATCTTTCTCATGAAATTGATTATGATTTTTGGGGTACCCTAATGTTACAGCCTTCAAAGGACGTGTTTGATAATATGCTTCATGAGCTAGACATCGGCCGTAGTAATCCAGATGGTGCCGATCAAGGTTTCCTTGTTAGTTACTTCCCTGATCTGCTCGACCGGCCAATGTTTCATCCCCCGGCTAATGGCACCAAGGTGAATGGCACATATCGACTGCCTCTTGGTTATCAGATGGATGCTTCCTACTATTGTGAGTACATCTTCTCCTACTGTACTAACCCCTTCTTTTTTTTTTTTTTTGTTTTGTCTGTCTGCTAAATTATGGTCAATTCCAATATCTTGCAGATCTAAAGCTTCGCTGGAATGTTCCCTGTGGACCAAACAGTGTCGTCACATTCCCGAGTGCACCATGGTTTAAACCATGGTACTGGTGGTCTTGGCCAGTGCTACCACTTGGCCTCTCATGGCACGAGCAACGCCGCCATAATCTTGGGTTAGTAAATTCTAGAAAGCAAATCTTTTTCCATCCTCAACTCCACATTCTAATATGTTTTAATTTCAATCTGAACAGCTATGCATCAGAGCTGCCGCTGGTATTAATTGAGGCTGCTCTATACATCAGCATTATCATTGTAACAAAATTGGTCAAGCCGACATGCTCAAAGTTATGCTATAACCGGCGTCCTGAGAAATGTTCGGCTTTCATGCAAGGAATGGTCAAGGTGCTAGTTTTGTGGTCTATGTTAGCCACATACACAGTTCCCTTTTTCCTCATTCCACGCACAGTGCACCCCCTCATGGGTTGGCCCCTTTATCTTTTGGGCACTTTATCTCTTGCCATTGTCGTTGCCAGTTTCTTTGTGCTTCCGTCGCTAGCAGTTCTGACGACTTGGATAGGGTTGGCTGGTTCGCTTTTTGTTATGGCTTACCCTTGGTACTCAAATGGTATTGTCAGGGCCTTGATGGTGTTTGGTTATGCGTTTTGTACCGCACCATTTGCCTGGGCCTCATTGGTTAAGATCATGGACTCATTGCAGACACATCTCGAAAGAGAACCTTTCTTCCCTAGATTGGGGGAGGTCACACAAGGTACAGAGTTCAGTAAGCTGTACTGATACGCCTTTTAGGTTGGCTTTGTTTGATTCTTTCCCAAAGATTTTCGGTGGTTTCACCTTGTATTGTTTGGGTGGAATTATTTGTTGTGAGACCTGTACATTTAATAGCAGTTGTATAGAACAGTTGGGCCACAACAGGAGATTGCGGGACACTTTTAGGGATGTAGGTGGAATTTGGAAATATCAGTTATTTGTCACAATTCATTACATCTTTTGCATTGTTTCTATATTGATAGAGTTTGTCATTTGTACTTACTAATTCCAAATTAGATACTTTTTGCAAATAATTCGGTAGCATCGAGCTAGGGATTGAACCTACGTCCCAATTAAAACCCGAGTTAATTTACAAGGCATCTGCTATAGTGCTAGTGCGAGAATATTACACTTGAAAGCTAAGGCATCTGATAGAGTGCTAGTGCGATAATAATAACACTTGAAAGCTCTAGTGCAGTACAACCATTCCTTCAACTTCCAGCGTACGTACAGAAAGAAGGAAAAAAAAAACAATAATATTGGCCTCATCAATTTACAGTGTATTTTTTTGATCGAACATCAATTTACAGTGTAGAGAATACATTATACATAAATAAAGGTTGCTTTGAAGCTCATCTCAGCATAATGAGTTTCAAAGTTCATCCTCTAAATAATGCCAAAATTCAACCAATAGCCGGTATAATTGGCAGGTGACTCAGGTGTTTACTATCTACCAAAAAGACATTATCTTACACAAAATATAATAATCATACTCAAAACAAACCAAAGAAATTCCCCCCTGACTTGTCATCATCCTTCCATAAGTCATCCTCCTTTTTAGACTGCACTCCAGCCTTTAACTTCTGGCGTAATTCAGGTTGATCGGGCAGAACAAGCTCCACTCCCCAACCTCGCATCTCGAAGTACCTCTCCAGTACCATCTATTCAAAAGATGTCAATTTTAATTGTTTAGAAGCAAGTGTACCAAGGAACTACAACCACAGATTCTGTACTGTCTGTCACTCATTTAGTACCAACAGTTGTAACTGCATGTTTGAAGGAAAAGGATTCCCCCTTGCTTGTTTGCTTATATTTTTGTTGTCGTTCAATATTAGAATCCAAAAATTACAATTACACTTAGGTGAAAACAATTTGGTAAAAAAATGAGGTAAATTAAAAAATAGGTTTGGTGAATTCAGGACTAGATTGCACCATCCGGAGTTTAGCATAGCCTATGCAGCATGGGTCAGATGTAGTACCAGTTAAAGTTCAAGTATGGGCCAAGACTATTAAAGAGTATTATAATACTTACGACTGCCGAATAAGCATCTGACTGAGCTCTCCTAGCAGATTTTTTCACTCCACTGCAATAAAAATTCGGTTTCTTAGAAACGGTGATAGGAAGAAAATCAGTACCATGATATCCAAAGGAAAAAAAAAAGAACATGCTTGAAAAATTAAAAAAGAGAAGTATCACAGCAGGTACTTACATATCAATCATATAGTTCAGGGCATCTTTTGATGTCCCATGCTCGTCTTGCAGGTAAACCCTCAAGCCACTGTTCTGTTTTAAATTGATACAATCAGTAATCTTTGTTTATCATGGAAGAATTTCAATAAAGTGGGATGATCATTTGAATATAGCTTATCTCGCACTCTCGACAATCTTCTCGATTCATTTAAAAGTAAATGAAAAGTAGATTTACCAAATCTCGTCATTTCTCATAGACATGGTATGCGAACTATAAAAATAATGCCTATGATGTTGAATTTAAAAATTAAACATTCTTTTTTCTGATTGGCAAAACAAAAATTGTCAGGTGATCTCTCCTATAAAAAAAATTAATACCAGGAAGGAACTTTCACAAAGATTGCCATTACCAATTCAATGCTACAAATAATGATGCATAATTATAACTCAAAATCATCGCATATATTGTTCAAGGTTTTGCATGTTTCATAATCCACCAAAAACAAACATAAACCTTGTGCATAACATAAAACAACAGAACACTTACTTGTCAGCAGCTCGTACTGCTAGTTTTCTGACAAAGCCACGGACCTTGTGAGACTGATGTGTTTCTGTACCATCAAGTGCTTGTGGAAGGCCAACTATCAGCTCATCAGCATCCTACAATAGATTCAAAAATCCACTATAGCAAACACTAGCAACATTCTACTAATAGCAAATATAAAAGCAAGTTAATCAAAGCTAATTAATTTACAACCAACCTCTTTCTGCGCAAGCTCGATAAGTCTGACCTCAAGCTCCTTCCCAGACATCCTCAGAACCTAATGCAAAACCAACCTTTAGACCCTGAAGTTAACTTTATATACCTAATATGTGGAAGACATATAGTATGACACACACTAAGACCCAAAAAGCTTGCTTAATCGATTGGTTAAAATACGTGAATATATATAAGAATTTGAACATGTAGGATGAGATCAGCTCTAGTCTCAAAGAAGTACCTAATCATAAAAATAGAAAAACAAACAAAAGCAAAAGGAAAAGGAAGCGTGGAGTAGAGTACAGTGAGAGGTCGAGGGAGACCAAGGCCCATGCCAAGAGCAAGGCCAGTTTTGACATTTCCGAGATCGATGCCGAGGCTGAAGCCGCCGCTGGTCCAGTCGGGGTCGCGCTTCCGGCGCCGAGCATTAGGCAGCAGCTCTGGCTCCAGCCGCTCCTTCCCTCGAGAATGCGGAGGTCGAGACTGCGAGCGACAAATGAAACTCGCTCGCGTTCGCGTTCGCCTGGGATGGAAAGGAGATGGTGTGGCGGGTACTGTCCGTACGAGAAACTCCATCGCTATTCGCTTGTCTCGTCTCGTCGATTGGCTATAAGCCTATAACTATAACCATTTTTTTTTTTTTTTTGAAATAAGTGGGTTTTGACCCACCACTTTTCATTCGGGGCTGATAAGGATCGTCTCTAGATTCATCATCTCCATCATCCCCACCAGTTAGATTAATTGCATTCCGAAAAAGAAAAGAGAAGATGAGGATGATGGGCCGAAAAAGGAAAGAGGCGATGAGGATGATGGGGATGATTTCTCTAGTAGTTATTAATGCGTTTTTCTTTTTTGCCTCTCATCCCATCATCCCCTGGCGCGTAATTTAATCCATTTTCTCCCTCTCTCTGTTTCGCTTCTTCTCCCCTTCCCTGACATGCATTTTTTTTTCTGAATACTAACTGTTTTAATTAAATTAGTAACTGTTCAAACTGTGAATACTAACTGTTCTAACTGTGAACTCATCCATTCTCTCCCTTTCTGTTTCGCTCCCTCCCCCCTCCTTCCCTCTTCTCTGATTCAACTAGAACAGTTAGAACACTTAACTGTTCTAGTTAATGTTACTAACTGTTCTAGTTAATATTAACTAGAACAACACAATTATTTTTTTCTAAAATAACTAAAACAGTTAGTAACATTAACTAGAACAGTTAGTTTTTTTTATAACAGTTTGTAACATTAACTAGAACAGTTAATTTTTTTTTAGAACAGTTAGTAACATATTACTAACTGTTCTAGTTAATTAGTAACATTAAATAGAACATATTACTAACTGTTCTAGTTAATATCATAACTATTATAGTTAAATATATAACTAGAATAGTTATATACATCTCTGTTTCCTCCCCTCCCCCGCCCCCTAACTCTCATCCTCCCAGCGCCTCTCATCCTTTGGACTTCCAAATTCTATAACGCGTTTTCTAAAAATAGAGGCGCTGGATAATTAATGATAATTACGCTGGATTTCATCTCCGGATTCTATCATCCCATCATCCCCTGGTCTTCTATTAATGAGGGTGCTGGATAATTAATGAGGATTCCAGGGGATGATGGGGATGATAGAATCTTAGAGATGATCATAAGCAATTTCCCTTTTCATTTACGAAAAGTAGAAACTCATACAATTCAATACACAAAGGAATAAAAAAAATCCCCAGACTTATCTACTTAACCCTCTATATCCCGATATCAATCGGTACCCAATATCTCACTATACCCAAAAAAAAACACAGTAACCCCCACCCAGTAACCTCTTCACCAATTATCACCATTCTTAACTACAAAAACGGGCAAACTGCAGAACTATAACAGAAAGTTTTGAAAAACAAAGCAAGCTTGTCAGATAGCACAACCATCCACCCATCATCTGCAACCTTTCGCCCTGTACTTCCAGCAACAGCATCACTGTGTCCTCTGCTATCCTCTTCCGAAAAATACAAAACAATGCAATCACTACAACCCCTGGGACAGTACTGAATAAAATATCAAAATTTTTCTTATGGCATCAAGCACTTATTACAACCAACAGATCAATTGATTAAGGTTTAATCAGCAGTAATCAAGGTTCTAGTTCCTCTCCCCAATGGTTCTGCCACTTGTCTCTCTATCTCCTTCTCCATTGGCCAAATGCTCCACACCTCATCCTTCAAACTCCCTTTCCACATTCCTGACCAGTAAGATAATAGTCTTGTTATTTCACCAATATATCTCCTAAAAGTATAGCAACTACCATTGTTGAAACTATAATCATTTCTATATCTCCAAGTGATCCATAAAATTACAATGCAACAATATTTATATGCCCCACAGTGTTTACTTTTTTGTGCAACAGTATATAAATCTTCTAACTTATTAGGCACCTCATCTATATTATTAATATCATGAAACCATTTCCCAATATCATTCACCTGATTGCATCTAAACATGAGATGATCAACAGTTTCTAGATTATTACAAAAATTACATCTTGGATCCCCTTCCCAGCCTTTCAAAATCAAATTGTCTCTTGTCAACAACTTTCGTTTACTTAAAATCCAGATGAACATTTTAATCTTCAAAGGAAGCTTTAATTTCCACACTTCATCTTTACCAGTCATTTGTATACCCCCATCCTCTAACCACTCATACATCATCCTAGTAGAGTATTTTCCATTGTTACTAAGTGTCCAATACAGTTCATCTTCAGCCTCATTTAAATGTCTACTACTATCAAAATGCAATTTCAATTTATCTAATTCCTCAAGTTGAATATTATTCAATTGTCTTCTAAAAGATAGAAATCGTTTGTTGTATCTAAGAGCTTTTTCTACTGTAATATAGGGATCAGTACAAATTTGATAGAGATCATAATATTGAATATTAAAAGGTACATCTCCACACCACCTATCCGTCCAAAAATGAGTGGATAGTCCATTCCCTATTTTAAAATTGCAATGAATGTTAACCAAGTGTTCATTTTCCATAATATTTTTCCAAAAGAAAGACTTCAATCTATCTTTTGCCAAACCGACCATATTTATATTGGATCATTTTTTTCCACCAACCAGCAACTGTAGAATCCCTCAATCTCACCAGCCATTTACATAATAGAGCTTTATTCATCAAACCTAAATCCCTTAAACCTATCCCACCATATCTATAACCACTACAAGTTGTTTTCCAGTTCACAAGATGATATTTCTTCTTAGCACCAGCATTCCACAAGAAATTACATCTAATTTGATCTAGTTTTTTATGAATAGTAACTGGCATATAGTGAAAAGACATCATATAGATTGCAAGGAAAGATAACACACTTTTTAGCAAGGTTAACTTTCCCCCATAAGAAAGAAAGTTACCTTGCCAGCTTTGTAATTTATTCTGAAATTTATCAACTACCCCTTGCCAATAAGCAACATTCAATCGTTTCACATGGACTGGTATACCCAGATATGTTATAGGGAATTGTGCAACTTTGCATCCAAACAAATGAGCAAGCAACTCTGCCTTATCTGCATCTACATTGATTGCATACAATTCACATTTATGAAAGTTGATCCTCATACCTGAGATTACCTCAAATCCTATAAAGATCCACTTAAGAGCTTTCATCATATCTTCATCTGCTTGACAAAATAAGATTGTATCGTCAGCATAATGGAGGTTAGTAATAGAATAACCATTATTTATAAGAACACCTAACCCTTTAATGAAATCTCTATTTCTAGCTTTCACAGTCATGTTGTCAAGCGTATCTGCTGCCAAATTAAACAAAAGAGGAGAAAGTGGGTCTCCTTGTTTTAATCCTCTTTTCACCTCAAAATATCTTGATAGAGACCCATTGATGTTTATACAAACATGACCACCTACTAACAATTTATCAATCCATCTAATCCATTTATCATGGAATTTCCTAGATTTTAACATTTCAATCAGAAATCTCCAGTTTACTCTATCATAGACCTTTTCCAAATCTATTTTAAGAACAACACCTTTTTTTTTGCTTTCATTGTAGATAACTATAACCATCTATCTGTCTATCACTCTCTCTCCTGATCTCCTCCGATACAAGAATTCTGAGTGAGTGTTCTAAGAAAGAGAGGATACGCGCAAAAGATGCGGTTGTACTGGATCGGGACTTGGCCCATGAAACAAACGCATTGGTCTTGGCCTGGTAACTAAATGCTTCGTCTTTTAATTACAAAAAATAAAATAAAAATAAATAACAACAGGAAATTTTTAATGAGGGTGGGCATTGATTTTGTCTAATCTAACATTTTAATCTTTTAATATTAATATTTAATATATAACGGCCTCTTAGGTCTGCTCCAGAACGTGGTCTCGGAGGGAGAGGAAACAAATCTAGGCAGCCTTTCCCTTCCAATCCATTAATGTTTGATGTCTGGAGCACAGCCTTAATAGGTTTATTTACTATAAATTAATTCGGTTTTGATAGGCTTAATGGAATAGAAGACCTAGTCCGATGATCCAGAATGCAAGTTTAATTTCTAAATATTCGACATTTCAACAAAATCTGGTTGAGAGAAAAATGCAACAAGTACACTAGCAGCATTTTACGCATGTTTAATTTCTAAATATTCCACATTTCAACAAAATCTGGTTGAGAGAAAAATGCAGCATTTTTAAACGTTCAAAAAAGATGTCTAAGAACTCAAATTGCAGTGTTCTACTGCTCATGTAAAAAAAAATTTGAACATACCCACAAACTCAACGATCTGCAAATTGAGTTCTTAACTCTCATGAAACCAACCACTAGTATCAGACTCAACAACTAGATTATGGCATAAACTACAATTAAAATACTAGCACTTATAGAAACACGTCAAGCTAATACAGAGCGCCAATCAGACAACTGACACCTGAAGAACAGATGCCACACAAACTGAGCAACATATGACAGTTTAACCAATCACTTCTCCCCCATTACAGCTTCCACAGACACTTCTGCATTGATCTGTGATCCTGGCACAGCATGACCAGTAGAACCAGAAGTAGGTTCCATCACCGATTCATTCTGCTCTATACTTTCTGCAGCATTGGATACATCATTAGTTCCATTGTCTGCTGTTTCTTCATCCTGGCCATCATCTTCAGCTCCATCTTCTGGATTTCCTTCATTCTGACTGTCGTCATCTGCATCCTCCTCTTCTTCGTCATCGTCTTCCATATCCCGCATTAACATCTCATGCTGCTGGATCAGTTCAGGTGTCGTCAGACCATAAAAGACTGGCTCTGGTCCATTTTGAGGATATGGTGTTGGCTGTCCTGGTGGAATATAAACTGTAATTGGCCCAAAGACAGTGTTGGGGCTCTGGAATTTGCTGATGTGGTTCCGGTGCTTCTTGCCAGAGACGTGAGTTTCAAACACTGCAGGTGTGTCACAGGTAACATTGCACAATGTGCACACAATGGGTCGTACCCTTGGGACATGTGAAGCTGGCCCCGGTGTTGACACAGGTGGCATCATTGGATAAGGATGCATCATTGGCATTGGCATAGGCATAGGAGGCCATGGCTGGAACTCTCCAAACCGTCTGGGCCGCTTCCCCCCACGGTCAACCCATCTGCCCCTTCTACCTCCTCGATCAAACCTGTCACCACCAAAGCCATACATGAACCCAAGGCCATATCCATCAGGCCTGGGCCTTTTAGGAAACGGTTGTTTACCAGAAGGTGCAGCTTCTGCCAGGTTAGTCTCTGAAGGAGGAGGTGCTTGTGTCCCACTCGACTCGGTTTTCACAGTCTCTGACGGCCCCTCAGTGATGGGCTGGTTTAGCGCTCCTGTTTCCTTGTTATGTTCCTCAGAAATCTTCATCTTAGTAGGAGGGTTACTTGTACTCGCCTCATTAGCTACTGCAGTAACCGATACTGCACAAGGTGCAGGTAAAGTTTGAGGCACACTGTCAGCAACAGATGGAGCCGTTTCACTGTTAGTGGAAGAAACCACAACTGTTGATTGATAACCAGCCAATTGTTTTTGTTGGGCCTCATACTCTTGGATCCGTTGAACAGTGCGCTTATGTCGCTTCCCAGCTTTGTGCTGCTCCAGGATCTCAAGGCTGTTGCAGTCGACACGGCAAATGTCACACCAAGCATGGGGCTTAGGTTGGCGTGCTGGTTTAGGTGCTGGCGGTTGTGCTGGCTCTTGCCCCCTGCCACCACCCCTGCCACGGCCACGTCCTCTAAAATTGCCTCTGCCAAAGCCTCCCCTGCCACCCCTCCTGCCACCTCGGCCTCTGAATTGACCCCTGCCGCCGCCACCGCCCTGCAAATATTAAATAAATAATAAATAAAATAGAAAGTTCTGCTCAAATTATCGAACAGTAAACTTTCTTTTGGGGCATATTGAAGCTGAAAGAATCTCTAGTCTTGCACAAGAAGTGTGGTTAGTGCTTTCAGCACTGGTGCACGACCAGAGAACTGCAATTTGATTAAACAGATTGCTAGCTGAAATAAATTTATAGAGATATCTTTCTTTTCCATAATGTGTATAAGTAAGATATGACACATTCTGATAGAAAACACAGAGTTGTTTTCTTTCTAGGAAAAGAGGAGAACAGCCAGCTTTTCCCTATTTCTGTTCTTTTCTCCCAACCATGAAAGCGACTAGGAGAACTGAGTCACAGTATCAAAATCATTAAACACTTAAAAAATAAGAAGAATAAAGGGCCATAAAAACCACCATTCTTAGGTGAAATGCAGGACCTTACAACCAAAGTCGCACACACAAAAACCAAATCATGAATCTACAAGAGAGAGAAAAGAAATAGCAAGAGTCAACTTTTATGTTTAGATCTCTAATTTCACTGCTACTACTATCTCTGTTGCTGCACAAATCATTATAACTTTCTCAAATCAAGCTCTCGACATCAAGTCATCAACTTTTAGTCAAGGTGACAACAAGATTTGTCTTGAGATAGGGTAAGTTGCCACTAGGTGTTCCCATGAGCGCTCCCTGAAGACTGAATAGTAGGTGCTTTTACTTGACCGAAAACACACTTGGCAACACCCAAGGGCAATGCTGAAGTCGACCCTGATAAATTATCTTGTTTAAACTAAAAGCGAACAGATTCCAGCAATAATCTGTCATCATTGATTTGAGAAATTAGACGATAGCAAGCAAAATCACAACAATCTAGCAGGAGGTCCACAAGGCAATCTATAATGACACGGATACAACATTTTGTTCTAGTGAATTCAAGGAAAGAAGCAGGTTACCTCGCATAACTAGATTGTTAGATTAGATCAAGTATAACGATAACAGAAAATTAGTTGCACTGATGATTAAATCAGTTGTTTGGTTACAAAAAGGTTAATTGGTTCAAGCTGGTTAACCAACTGAATCAACAACCTTATTATTCCATTCATTTGCAGGTTGAGGAGAGTGAAGGAAGGGGAAACAATCCACTGTTGGAGGAAAAATGTTTTACCTCCAAAACCTCAAATTTATCATCACATATGTTACATGTAAGGGTTCCCTCTCCTTCTCTGTCCATCACCACCACTTGCCAAATAATCCCTTAGGAGATTGCCAACTTACCTCAACATGAAGCCATGTACGAACCACATGAAGAAAGAAATCAAAGAAGCTCTAGTTTACAAACAGTGAAGCCCAAACACCATGAATTCTTGAGTTCCTAACCTGTCAAGCTAGATAACTAAACAAATATACTTGCATGCATATATTTTCTATTATTTTAGCTTACTGGTAATTTAAATGCATTCTACATCAACAATTGTAGGAAACTAGATGAGGATAAAAACAACACAATTGAATCATCAAGAAATAGCAACCCCAGGAAAGATCGACAAGAATGTGACATGGAATAGAAGGAATTAAATAATTGTGACTAATCAGTCTCCTCATGAGAAATGAGCAGGTTTGCTTGATCCTCTCATAATAAATCCTAGTTGATACATAAGCCTTTCAGTACCAAAGGAGATGAACAAAGAATGCAGCAATAGCTGCTTATGATTCAAGATTTCTTAAACTTAGTAAAACATTTATTAGTTATTACACATTGGAAAGGACAATATACTATACCGATCATTCAACTGGGACTGTCCTTTACAAATTTGATGATGATTATATTAATTTTGTTTCACACAATTTTAATTTGGACCTAGAGGGTTTCACAACGGTAGAAAGTAATAATAATAATCTTAAGAGAAAATATATTAAGACTATATATCAACTCAACAAAAAATAAAGATATGCCATCTAACAATAATTGCAACATTTTGTTGAATCCAATCACACAATAAAAAGTTTGGATGTAACAATGATCATATTTGGACCAGGCTTCAGTACCAGTTAAGCTGGTCTTGGTTTTGTTGTTCTGTAAGCGGTAAGTATCAAAGATGTTGACGATGCAAAAGGTATACATCTATTCTACTAGAGTTTCTATCTTTTTGGTGAGTACCACTCTTCTGGTACAGTCCTTGTGTAGCTGAAAATAAAGAGACCTCAATGATGTTACCGGATTATCTGCTCAAACTAAGTATACACCGAAGTTACGTTTTCTGTGGTTGCTCTTTGATGCTTAGATATTTTGTAAGCTCTCTCGGTTTGTACAGAAACATGCTCACTTGCTTTTTTTTTTTTTTTTAATAAAAGGTAACTACAAATTGTGTAACCTCAATTTCCTGAATTAATGTTCTTCAATCGCTCCGGATAAGAGAGAAAACTCGACATGAAACAAGTTAAACAACAACACGGGTACCAATTAAACAACAAAAAAGGGGCAAAAATAAACCTGAGCCGCGTCAATCGGCACAGCATACTCCGACGAATGGGAGTAGGCAGCGGGCTCCATCCGGTCGGTCGGCGCCGCAGCGTAATGGTGCTGGGAGGGGTCGACGCCGGGAGGAGGCGGTGGCTGCTGGTAGGAGGCGGAGTAGTCGTAGTAGAGGTGGGAGTAGGCGGAGGCGGAGGCTGAGGAGGAGGCTTCGTACGGCGCATGGGAGTAGCCGGCGTAGTAGGTATCGTACGAATGGGAAGGTGCGTAGGCCTGGGCATGGCCGTCCGATTGTCCGTACGGGTTCTGATTATGATGATGATGATGATGCACGTCCATGGCGATGAGAGAAATTTGGGAGAATTGGTGGTGAATTGATCGCTTTCTCGCGTAGGGTTTTGCGATCTTTGTTTTATGAGGTTAGACTCGGATCGGCTTCTGGTCCGGGGACCGGAGGAGAAATTGATACCGGGTGAAGAAATTAGCGGGTTTCGGATGTCAAGATGTAACGTATCCACCGTTAACGGCTCATGTAGAAAATAGCCCAATTTGTGGATTGAGAGAGAGAGAAATGGGCTGATATAGGCCTGTATTTGTTGGATTCTAGTTACTTATATTAATTGGAAAAGTTATGTGACTACTAACTAGACAGAATATAGGCCTATATGCAATTATTTAAATTATGGTCCTAAAATGGGTCATATAAAATATGTTATGTAATCTTCATAAAAAAAAAATCTAAAGAACAATATGCCTAAAAAGTAAAAACTAAATTCCACTTTTAAGACCAAATTCATGCCGAAGTTGTTCAAGTCAAGGCCTGAAAGGGTGTGTGAACTGTGAAGGGAGAGCAAAGCAAGTGAAAAGAAAAGGACTAATGCCAACTAACTGCACTTCTTTTTCACTCATGGTCCCGAATTCCTACCAAGCTAACAACGAAAAAGAGCAAATCAGATCTCTTAAAAGCTCAATTATATAAAACAAAGAACCATAATCCAACCACCGCCAGAGTGATGCATGCTTTGCATGCGCCGAGTGCCAACACACCAAATAGCATTATCAGACAGGTTGCATTTTGTAAACGAAGTGTACAAGGCAAAAATCTATCTGGGCACAAAAGCGTGAGAAATGAAAAAGGTGGAAGTGGCCGAATCTGAATGAAATGCATGCCAGGACTAATTGGGGTTTCTTTTGCAAGTCAATTTCTCATGTCCCTTGCATGAAATAAAATGCGGAATAATTGTTTGTCCTTTTGTTAGGAAAGTACTTGAAGAGTTAGCGTGGTAAAAAAAAAATGGCACTGTGCTGAGGCAGGGGACCTGTGATGAATAAACAGAATCAATTTATCACAAGTTCCCTTTTTCAATTGCTCAAATTAAAGGCCCAAACAATCAACTTCGATGATATGATGAGGCACACAGGGGGTGCTACTGCTAACTGTAACTGGCGGTAAAATTAACACAGATGCTGTCTCGGTTTTTAATGGGTTGCCTATGTGAATTTTCATACATTAATATTTAATTTTACAAATATTTTAAACTTGTGATGTATCGAAATTCATAATATTGTACATAGGTTCATATTTGTTTTTCTTTTGATATTGTGCATAATCTATATTTAGTTTGAAGTAAAAATAAGTTAAAACTTATACACACTTTTGACATAATAATAATAATAATAATAATAATAATAATAATACATGTATACATTGTCCACCCTTTTAGTACATAAAAAATTTACAAAATCTCTAAGAGAAATTAGATGATGTTTCATTAGGGGGAATATAGAGTTTTTCGATGCGTGTAATATGCTTTGATTATTTATCCGTGATAAAATTGTATTGACGCATAGCACACATTGCAACATAAAATAAACTGAAAAAATAATTAGGTGTGCGTATAATTTGCAACATTTCGGGTACTATATTTATTCGAGTGACGTTCGAAGTGTACGTGTCCTAATAGTAGAAAATTGTAATGGTTTTCTTAGAAAAATAGAGATTAATGAAATAGAACAAAAAAACATGCGGTCTTTTTTCACAGGTGAGAGAAATAGGTTGACAACAAACCCATTAAATTCAACCACTCAAGAGTAACTTTTCAAGCCTGCCGTATAAATTATCATAAAAAAGCCTCATTTAACAACAAAAGTCTCTCCTTCACTTTGCATCAGACAAGAGAAATGTACAAGTTTTAATGCTGCTAAACAATTGATGAAGTAAAATGCTCTCTTCTTCACAATCCACTAGGGGAGAAACCTACTTTACTGTTCCATGACCTTTTTGTTTTGTTCAGAAAATACGATGTACATCCGGTGGGTTGTATTTTGAGTGATAAGTACATAACAAAGAAAAATATCAAGGACGACTAAATGTAACCGACAGAAAGAGAATTAAAAATGGCTTAATTGACATTTAATTATGCTTTTGTTTGTTGTCAACCACAACTGGTTTATATTTCATTTCTTTATTTTATGTAGTGCAATAGCGTAGTAGTTGCCTAACACATATCAAAACATGATTAAGGTTGGTTTACGCCGAGTACCTTTCATATGGGTATAACTAATTGGTAGTTTGCCATATATAAATGTTGCCAAAGTGTTACTTATAATAATTATTATTCTGGCAAATTTATTATGTAAACTTTGGACCAATTAAAACCATGTGGTTTCTATAGTGTTATTCTAATTGGCTGATAACTACAATCAAACAATCAAGCAATCAAATATTACTAATTTTGAAAATAATTTTTTGGACATCGCTAAAAATAGAATGCCTTTTCTGCACGAGCGCCCTAACTTTCTCTTCCCTAGCACTCTCCTTTCGCATTTGTCATCTCTTTTATCGCATCCTTTTTTTTATATACTCCCTTAAATACAAATAAATACTCCATTATGATATATAACTGCGTAGTCTTACAAAATACTCCCTTAGTATAATTAAATACTTCTTACGATATACAAATACTTCTCCCTATATACTAAATACTCCCTTACAATAAATTACATATTTTCATAATAAAGATAAATGAAAATATATTTGAGATGAAGGAAGAAGTAGAAAGGGAGTTAGATAAAAAAAAAAAATAGAGCAGAGAAAGGACGGTGAGATGAAGACGGAAGAGAGCAAAAGAGATCTACGAAGAAGGAAGCAAACGAAAGGAGAAGCGAAGGATGAATGAAGGAGGGGCTGAGAAGACAGAGGCAAGAGGGAGGTGCGTGAATGAGGAGGGGGGGGGTGAGGAAACAGAGAGGGAAGGGAACTGCGCAAATAAGGAAAGGGGTTAGGGGATGCACACGAGGTGATGATTGCTTGATTGCGCGTAGTAATTCTCTTTGTCAAATGCAACTATGCTAGAAATAAAATGAAAAAAAAAGTGCTTAAATGATTAAATCCATAAGTCGCCAAATGAGAAGGGAACAGTTATGTAGCAATGAAGACAACTTTTAGTACAAGGGCGTACATTTAATGCAGACCTTTTTAAACTAAAAGTTCGAAATTGCTAAATTAATTAAAAAAACTGTTACAAATACAAGTACACATCAATCTATACTCGCTTGGATAGTGAGATGTTAATCTAGGCCCAATGAGTTGTCAATCTAGAAATAAACAAGATGAATAAAATGTTTGCTCAACGACGTAATGGACCCTACTTAGCACTCGTGTCAATTAATTAGTGTTGTTGGCCGACTCTTCTTAGTCAATGCACCCAAGCGGATACAAACTTCTTCCAAATAGTAGCATAGCAGAGAAAATCCGGATGTGATATGCACCATCCAACACTCTCTAGCGTCCTCCCTTTCTAATTTTTTGCGTGATGACGTCATCAAATGGACTAGTTTTTGTGTTCAGTTAAAGACGTTAAGGGATGAACTTAAAGTTCTTATGTGTTCAGTTAGTTGCATCTCAAAATTGAATTTTCGTATTTTTGTGTTCAATTAAACAAGTTAAGGGATGAACTTAAAGTGCTTATGTGTTTAGTTAGTTGCATCTCAAAATTGAAATTTTTTATTTTTGTGTTCAGTTAAACATGTTAAGGGATGAACTTAAAGTGCTTATGTGTTCAGTTAGTTGCATCTCAAAATTAAATTTTCGTATTTTTATGTTCAGTTAAACAAGTTAAGGGATGAATTTAAAGTGCTTATGTGTTCAGTTAGTTGCAGCAGAAATTTGATTTCATAGTTTTTGTGTTCAATTAAACTAGTCAAGGGATCAATTAAAATTGTTTATGTGTTCAGTTAGATGCACTCGTAATAACTATGCAATGAAGTGAACATTGTTCATTTATTAAGAATAATATCCATTATTTCAACAAACTAAACAATTCTATTAATAATAACATCCATTAATATTTAATAATAACACAAATCCTACACAGTTTTAACCACTACAAGCTAACACAATTCATCAACTCCTCCTTCGATTCCTTCCGCACAACTCTTCTCACCCTATCATGTAATTCCTACACAAACAAAACAAAATACAATTAAAGATCAATTACTAATTAAGTGCTCTAATAATATTTAGGAATAATTAGATTTATGCCTCTGTGAAATTTAGTTAATTAGGAATATGCCATTGTTATATTGCAAATTAGATTTATGCCATCATCAAATTATGTAAATTAGAAATATGTCATTATCTCATTCCAAAAAAAATTTAATTCCAAAAATACCATCCTGATTTCTCTCATTATTTTTCAAAACCCCCAAATTGCCCTTGTTAATAAACCCTACGTAAAAAAGAACGTCGGAAAAGACAAGCATTGTTTCTTTTCTACTGGTTTGTCTAAAATCCACCTTACGTTGTTTCTTTGCTTATTAACGAGAAGCTTCTTTTCTTACTTGCCAATCTACTAATGGCCAATTCGCAGTATTACTCGTTTCATTGGTATTGCAAAAATGATAGTACAGTAATTTTGAAAGTCAGATCACTTCACCATTCGGCCGTGAATTATTTGGTCACAAATATCATCTTTAATTTTCCTCTTTATTTCTACGATTGTGAGTGGATGGGGAACGTTGGGTGCAGTATCTAAAGGTGCAAGTACTTTTGTGGTTGAAACGTTTAAATGGTAATAGATGCTATAATGCTTTATAGTAAAAAAATAGAAAAAAAAACAAACATTTCTAATTACTATAACACCATGCACCTTGTGCATCATGATGGCATTTTTCAATTCGTAATGACGTTCGAGTCTTAAAGTACAGTGCAATTTGAGAATATTTCCAATTTCAAAGTTTTGTAGTGGCATAAAACTAATTTGTCATTTAGTGATGATATTTTTCTAATTTTTTTTTTGTAGTGGCATATTTAAAAGGGTAAAATTGGCAAATCAATTTTTCGGTGGCATAAAACTAATTTTTACTTTTTCACAGTGGCATGAAACTAATTTGTCATTTAGTGATGGCATTTTACTAATTTTTAATTTTCACAGTGGCATAAATTTAATTAACCCTAATATTTAATCCTTTCAGGTCATGTGAAGTTTTTTAAAAATACATAATGAAACAAGATGATCCCTTAGAAGTTCTAACTTAACACATATGATGACTAACTAATTCTCCAAATACTTGTGAGTGGAATAATGTGGAATTCAAACGAATTAAGACATGATACCAGAAAAAATCACCATTCATTGAGCATTCTGAAAGATAACAATTCAATTTGTACGAACACTTAATATTCCTATCCAATACTATAATCTTATGGTAGAGATACTGTACAATCCAAATTGAACAAACTCACTCATTGGAGAGAGTTCACACAGGTTGAAAAGGAGGACAGGTGGCCTCGCTGATGCGAGCAACTGCAGATCTGACCAAGGCAGTGTCGATGTCTAGCAACGCCATGAGATCGATCTTGGGAAGTGAGAGCGCATTCTGCCATGAGTAAAGAACTTGATTAGAATTTAGATATCTCGAACTTTCTTTAACTTTCGAGAGAGAGAGAGAGAATGTAGTGTACCTTGGCAGTGAGAATGTTGTGCGCGGAGAAGACGTGAGAAAGCGAAGGAGGAATCCCCATCTGGCTGATCAGGTTGTTCGCCATTTTCTCTCTCAATCTCTCTCTCTATCTCTCTCTCTCTCTCTCTCTCTCTCTCTCTCAATCTCTCTGTCTCTCTTTCGCTCTCAATGCGGCTAGGGTTTAGATCGAAAGAGTAGGGTTTAAAACTTTAAATAGATAGCGATCAAAAGAGAGAGGGATGGAGCGACACAAATTAAATTTAGATGGGAATCGACTGGGGAGACACGATGACATCATCAATTGGATGTTTGGATGCGATTTCTTTGGATGGTATATACCAATTACCGAGAAAATCAACTATATACCCTTCAAATCATAGTCAATTGGAAAATATCCCCTCTAATATTCAAATTAGGAAATATCCCCTTATAATCATCATCATTATAGATATTTACCCTTTTGATTATTTATAGTAATTTTTTAATTTTGAGACAAGAATGCCCTTGACGATTGATCTTTTTGTTATTCCGCTCTATAATATTATAAAGATATCAAGCAGTTTCATTTTTCTTCCCAAACATTTTCCTTCTTATCTTACCCCACCCATCATCACAAGAAAACCTCTATATCCCCTTAAAATTACCAAAGAACTCTTCTGAAGGATCTTCGTATTTTAGCATTCTCCCTAAATCATTTATTCTATTCTAGCAAATCAGCAATACTTTCCAAAGATCTATGCCTTGATTAATGGCAGTTATGTCCCTTGCATCATTAGCACACTGCTCAAATGTTCAGCGCCATTTTTTTATGAAGATTTAATATCAATCATGTGCTTCAAAGAAAAAAAAAGACACCGTAAAAACTGGTATATGTTTACCAGTATCTAAGAGAGAGAGAAGTAGAATCTTGAAATAACAAAGATTTTGTGATGTATTTGTAGAGCTTAATCGTGCTCAAATGCCTGTATGGATCCAGAAATTGTATACAATCTATATGAATTAACTAACCACGTTTTTTGAGGTCCGCTTTAGAGATAATAAGAAACCATGTATGCACATACAATGTCTCTTGATTAAGTTTTTAAAAATACCAACACGTAAGATATATTCTTGTGATTGATTGAAATACTTCCAAGCGGTGAAGTCAGAACTCACAAGGTTCTCCAATAATATTAGGGTGTGTTTGGATGGAGAAAGAATAAGAATAAGAATAAGAAATAAAGGGCCGGATTTAGAATCTCGTGTCAATTCTTATTCTTATTCAAATTCCATAGTTTTGTTAGTATAAGAATAAGGGGCCGGATAAGTCCAAATTCCTTATTCTTGTGTTGTTTGAGTTGCACAAGAATAAAGAATTTGGAGCTTATTCTTATCCGAATCCTTATTCTTGCTTATCCAAACACACCCTTATAAGGAATAAGGACAAATAAAGATTTTCCTAATATGACGGATAAAGAAAGGAAATGTTTGAAAGGGGCTGGAGAATACTTTATTTCAAATATTACCGTACAAGAAGATGAATCGTAAGGGTATTTTTGTCAGATACTTATTAATTTTATTTTTCAAAATTAACAAATCATTAGAAATAAACAAAAGGGTAAATATCTATAAAGATAATGATTAGAGGGGGATATTTTCAAATTTGAAAATTAGAGGGGATATTTTCAATTTGCTATGATTTGAGGGGTATAGCTGATTTTCCCATAGTAATAGTAAAAATAAAAAAAAAAAGCGACGAATCTGTTAATCTTTTATATCGGTAGCTGAAATCTGGATTAAAACCAGACGACTTCATGTCTTCGACGCTACTGCTGCTATGCAGTGACAGGCCTCTTGTTTTCTTATTTGAACAATAATTTAATTAATTAAATTATAATAATTAAAAATTCTGAACTGTCAGTAGACACATCATTGGAAGGAAATCGAATGCCGTTATAAACATCGTAATATATTAAAATTAATAATTTAGACTTAATTATCAATAAATGTTTAATTTGACTTTATATTTACGTCAAACTCAATAAAGAGGATCTCAATTTTGCCTGTCATTCTCTAATTCCGCCCTTCAAACAGTTAGATGTAGTGAGCTTTGGTTTGACAGCCGCTGTCAAATTTTCAAAAAAAAAAAAAAAAAAGCAGTTAGATGTAGTGACTGGAGTATCCATATCTGAATTTAAAGCGATTTCATTATCTTAGTTTGACGCAAAGTATGTATGATCAAATTTCAAAAATTCTCGGTAATTGCACAGTATCTACAAAGTCAATCGCATTAAGCAATCTGCATTTTTCCATTTGCATTAATGAATTGGTTAGTGTCTTAGTGAAATAAAAATTTCTATGTATGGCAGGAAATAAGCAAAGGTGGACAATTTTTCGGAATGTAAAAATTGGTGTGTGGTCTCCAATTATGTGTCTCAATCCTCTGTAGCTGACAGAGAACCATGTCCGGTGTGGCATGTTACTGACAACCAAGATCCTGATAGAAATAAATTTCTTTTCCCTCTCAATCTCTCACAGACCTCCAAAATTGCTATTACAATCTTGCGATTTTTTTTTATTAGTTACTCGCCATATGATCATTGGGACTAGGTTGAACAAATAAAATGCTAATTAACCTCTTGTTCTTTTATTTCATCATATTTCATGAATTAACGTCTCCGTTTATTTCTTTTTATATTATATAGTTATTTGTCTTAAGAAATTTCAAATATATTTGAAGCACATTAAAATATAAAAATGATTTTATTATTGATCTCTAGATACGATTTATATTCCAGATTGAACCAAAAATAGGAATATTAATAGTTGGAGTAATTATGTCATGAGTATATATTTTTTTTTACATGGGCTCAAATCTAAACTCTTCAATCACAAGCATTTATCATTCTAAATGAATAGTTTAAATTTAGTCCAATGTAAAAAGACTAATTTTTTTTTTTAGAAACATTGGCAGAGGCTAAAAAAAAAAGACTAATAGTTGATACTTTGGTAAATGTTATTACAATTTTCATAGCTCAGCTTATGCAAATGATGGTTGCAATTAAATTGACAAAAAAAAAAATTAGCGAATAATTTTAGCGGGGCCTCTATCAGTGCTTGCCATTGATTGGTGGACTGTACTTTTCTAAAATGAAGTTTCCGTTAGGCAAATATCTCGTGCAACAATTATGACATGTATATGCATGGCTGATATTTAAGGAGAAAAGGTCTTTTTTCAAGTGTATGGTCTCAGATCGTGGAGTAGGTTATTACACCAATGAATCATTAATTAATTAATAAACGGCCACAAAATAAACTAATATTATATGTAGGAGTTGTTGTGCATTTCTATTTGTTGAAAATTTAAGATGCAGGAAAAGATTCCTACCGTAACTGAATACCTTTTAATATTCTTTGTTTTTGTCAATTGCAACATCATAGGATTTTGGTTTTTGCTTTGCAACAATGCAATTTCAAAATTACTACATTACTACACAATACAAATGCACCTAATTTATGTGATGACTACGTTACAAAAAAAAATGTATAACAGATTATAATTACATTCAAAGTTCGAAAAAAAATTTGTTGATTTCTAAAATCACGATTCATGTATGAAAAACCCATAATTAAAAAATCCAAATAATGCATATATGTATAACAAATTAATATTTTTAGAAAGAAAAAGTTCCTTAATTTAAAGAAAAATGTGGATATAATCATGCACTATTCTTAAAATGTGCAAATTTGTTAAGTATTAGTCAATTTATTTAAATAGTTTGTTGAATTATCATTCATTCGAAGATGTATTAAAAAATAATATAAATTTATAATGCAGATATCATTTGAAAAACCTCACTACTATATAATACATGGCAAATGTACTTTTTTCTTTTTACCAATATCTAGTTCTCTTTTCAACTGAGTTTTTAAAAGTGGAATAAGGCCCACGGAAGAGAATGCTGACCGGATATGATACAAGCAGGGCAACTTTAGCATATTTATGAGAAAATAGATTCAATCAAATTCATTTGACTAGACTCTGGTTAAATTCCGTTAGATTTCAATTTTAAAAATTAAAATGATTAGTCAAAACATTCAATATAATCTCCATATAGAAATCTCTTTGCAGATCAAATTTATATATTTTTAAAATTTTCTATTTTTTCTGTAATTTTAAAAATTGTCCATTTTAGAGGGTCTAGAACGGATTAGATTGGAGGCTTTTAAAATTTTAAATAATAATAATAAAATAAAAAAATATATATATATAAATAGAATTTGGCCGGCAAGAAGATTTCAATACAGAGATCATTTTGAACACTTTGGATCGACCATTTGAACTTTTAAAATTAAAATATGACAGAATTTAATTGGAAGTCGGGACAAATGAATTTTAGCATATTTATGAGAAAATAGATTCAATCAAATTCATTTGACTAGACTCCCGGTTGAATTACGTTAGATCTCAATTTAAAAAATTAAAATGATCAGTCAAAACATTCAATATGATCTCCATATAGAAATCTCTTTGTAGATCAAATTTTTATCTTTAAAAAAAAATTAACTATTTTTTCCGTAATTTAAAAAATTGTCCATTTTAGAGGGTCTAGAACGGATTAGATTTAAGGCTTTTAAAATTTTAAAAAGTAATAATAAAATAAAAATATATATAAGTAGAATTTGGTCGGCAAGAAGATTTCAATACGGAGATCATTTTGAATACTTTGGATCGACCATTTGAACTTTTAAAATTAAGATCTGACGGAATTTAATTGGAAGTCCGGACAAATGAATTTGATTGAATCTATTCTCTATTAATGACATTATTTTCATTTGCACCATGAATATGTGCATTCTCTGAAAAACAATATAACTTTATTTGTGACTAAATATTGAATTCATTTTTGTCTTATTTAATTAGATTGACACTAACATAGTAAAAAAAATAAGCATATTGGGTGTGTTTGACAACACATCCGAATAGCTTATTCAACATTTGGAATAAGCTTTTCTCTCTCCTCTCTCCTCTCTCCTCTTATTCGGAATAAGGGCTAATTCCATCTATGGGGTCAAATAAGAATAAGGTTTTGAATAAGTCCTTATTCGGAATAAGGCTTATTCAAAACACGTTTGTTATCATCCCGAATAAGCCTTATTCGGAATAAGGCTTATTCAAAAGCAACCAAACACACCCATTGTCAATTAGATCAGTCTGATTCCTATTTGTATATAATGCAAAACCAAATTATGTATATAAGGAGGCACATTTTACAATATATTAGAAGTATTCAATTAATATTGAAAAGTCCATTATTTTTTCAAGTGCATAATAAATAAATTTGAAATAGCTATAAAAAACATCAATGACTATTTTGTAATGGTCCAATTTATTATTTAATTATGATACACCTCAAATTGTACAAAATGGTTGAAATTTCATATATTAAAGTACATTTAAGGGGGACTATCTCATCAAAGTTAAAATATTAACGCCAAACTATTAAATTTCATATGTGGATGATCCAATTGGTGTCAGGTGATGCATTGTTGTCTGTTGATCGCTTAATGCTACGAAAACAGATGAATCTAATTTAACTTCCAATGCAAATTAATGACGTTAATTAATGATTTATTTAGAACTATAATTCTTCCAGAGTTCAATACTTTTGTTTTACCTGTATGTTTGGGGTTCTACATAACTGTGAAAATTATAAAGCTTGACATTGCTAAGGTTGCAACAATTATGTAGCAAAATTTGTGGGTGAAATGTGCGAAAGCTCCTTTTTGGAAAACATAATACTGTTTATTCACGACATGCGGTGCTCAGTGAAATAAATTCGCAACACATACATGTTTTTATATCCCACAACAAGAAGCCATTACGGCCAGAGGGCTGAGGCCCACCACCGTCCTCTCAAATATTCCATGCATCTTCTTCCATTTTCAACAGGAAAAGAAGACAGTAACACCCATATATTATTACTGTACCGGCCTACCATTAAAAGATTGGACCGAGAATATCTCGTTATTAAAAATGGGTCCCACTATCTAAAAGTAGCTAAAATTTGCGGTGGTCGGTTGCAAAATGAGCGTCTCTATCAGGCATTCAGACCCCATCCGTCAGTGAAATTAGCAATGCACCGATCTAAACTCTCTCCAGCTAGACCAGACGACCAGTACTGTTTGATTATGGATTTGGATTGCTGTCCTTTGAGTAATTCCATAACCGTTTACTCAAGGTAGTTAGGCGCGGTCGGAATGTTTATATTTCTTATTTATCGATTTTCTTTTTTAAATAAAAAAATAGACGGAATTGCGTTTGGTTTGACAATGCAAGTTTTATTTCTCGCTTAGCACAGAAAAAAATAAACTAATTTTACTGAGGCGACGTGGGGACGTTACTTTACGACTATATTACTTTTATTTCTTTAATTTTATCTTTTCTCTGAATTATAACAAATCTAATGGTTGTGATTTTTTTCTTCCCCAATTACCTTCTCCTCCGACAACAACCAAAGTATTCCCATGGCAACGACTAACTACTGCATGTGGGGCGCACTGCTCAACATTGAGTCTTCCCAAAGGCAACGAGGAGTTCAATTTTTCATTTTTTTTTTTTTTTTTGAATGGTGATTTTAGTTTTTATCAATTTTTAGCATAGCTGTTAATTACGGCTGGTTGTTTGAGAAATAAACGACCGTGAATGAACATTTATTATAAGGATCTAGTGGTGTTTGTCAGTTTGTGTGGTTGATTTAAAAGTTGAAACCCTCTTTTGTTTTCGGCCACAATTACCATTGAATCATTGATTAAGGCGCATTCAAACTCGTGAGTCGTGACAATTTCAAGCACCATACTGAAATCATTTTATAAAAATTAACGCTTTTGATTATTTTATCATCTCATTTTCTAAGATCACAATTCTATAGAAGGGGATTGAATTGCATACTTTCTAAATATGCTACACAATATTTTATACTACTTGTTTACCAAAAATTAGCCGCAACCAATAGGCATACAAAATTATAAAATCAAAATGTATTTTCCAATATCATGTGTTTGGGCTTTGTTTATAGAAAACATTGGTATTATTTCTGTATCAACGAGCTTTTTAAGATTTGATGCATGATAAACTTTGAGCTACAAATTCATAAGATTTGCAGCTTTCACATTATTGAACAAGAATAGGAAAGTTATTCTGTAAAAAATCAATATGCTTGTATTGTTTTTTTCTTAAATTAAAATTATTTTTTCAACCGGTGTGAAGTATGTCAATCTTGAAAATTATATTTTAAGAATTTCTATAAATTTTTATGGTTTTTTAGAAGTTATGTATGAATTTATGCAGTTTTTTACTTGTAAGTATTAGTTAATATAGAAAGAATACAATACCTTGGAATCCATCAGTATATATTTATTATAAAAACTTCTGTTAGAGCGTTAGGTGCTTGTTTTCCAGTGTATTGATAATTTATTCATTTATGAATTGCGAGAAGAAAACAGAGATGAAATTGGAACTCTCTGCTATTAGAATTGAAACCATTTGTTATTACTTACTACGGAAACCCTACTCAGGAATTTGATGGTATGGCCAATTTTGTAATGAATCACACGATTTTTTCAAATTTTTTTTTTTGACAGCAGTAAATCATAATAATTACATTTACACAGCGCGTCTGGATTAGACGCATTTTAGTCTTTACAGCCGACCTGGGAAGCAGACTACTTCGTCTCAGATCACGTGATGGGCCCACCGCAGCCCCTGACGAGATCCCGATCTCCAGTAACTGGAACAGGAGATCTCCAATGTTTTACTCTCCAGTTGATGACCATTCCGAAGCCGCAGTGGGGTCAAATTCAATAGACAAAGTGGAAGAATTTTGTCAGGTCTCCAGCACTCCTACGGGATGAAATTCAAAAAAAAAAACAAAAGGTCTCCAGCAGCTGATTAAGTATTAAATACTGTATGGTCTCACTACTGGCTGGTGTAACTGGTTTTAGCATAATGATTTTTTTGTAACTTGATGGTTATATTATTTTTTTTCACAAATTTTATGCAATGCTAGCGAAGTTTTTTTTTTTTTTTTTTTTTTTTTTTAAGTTGAAATGAGAACTGAAAATTTTCAAATATCCGGCTAAAGTCATCAATTCATCTTTTAAACCTAAGTTTTTCACATAAAAGTAACATCGCCAAACCAATTTTGAGTTGGATATTGCACATAAGTTTAGTTAATTATGTCAAATTTTACAGATTTATGTATTATTTGATTATCACTCTAATAATCTAATCAATGTTCCACATTACTTGTATAATTATACACTTAAAAACATAAAAAGTGTTAAGTTTTTATTCTTTTTACTATATTTTCTATATTAATCTCCATAAAACGACTCATGTGTTTTTTTTATACTGATGTCCTTAGTGTGATAATTTTTACGATGCACCTAAGATGCTACATAAATACTGAATATAATTGCTTCATTATTCTACAAAATAAATTTTTATGTGATTACTGTGATATTTTTTTATATTGTACAGGCCATTAGCGTTTTCTAAAATGAAGTCCACAAATTTTACAAAATTTTAAATTTTTAATAGGCGTCTCATTAAAATCTTTAATCTTCAATTAACTTTCTTGTTCTATGCTAAATTCGAAAAGAAAATAAAAAATTATTGTATCGTATAATGGAAATTTGCTCTCCCAACGCCGGAATTAGGACTGATAAAAATAATTGATAGGGACCTCTATGACCATGCTTACTTATTTACATCTTGATAATGGGAATCCAACATCTAAATTCAACTTGTTCTAGTGTAAAACGTACAGACTGAATACATTTTGCATATAATTTGTTATGATTAGTTTAATTCAACTTGTTCTAGTGTAAAACGTACAGACTGAATACATTTTGCATATAATTTGTTATGATTAGTTTAATTTTGGGTCGTCAACAAATGTTTAGTCTCAAGTCTCAACCACAAATCTAAGTCGTAGGTTCCAAATTTCCCAAAAATACAGCAGAAAAACATCCGGCAGCTGCAGTGGGGCCAGGATAACAGTGAACGGTACAATTCCATGTTAGTACTGAAGTTTTAATCAAATTAAATAATTAATCTCCTTGCGCAGAGTTTACGTTTTGACTGGACCCAGCTACTAACCTTTCTTTGGTTATAGTCCCTGACCCAACGCCTAAAACATACCTAATTACACTCAGACGAGACACGCGGTAGGTTTTATTTTAGAAAACCAGCGAAACAAACCATCAACGCAAATTTGCTGATTTGCCTTAGTTACCACTAATTCACCATTAGCTAAAACAAGCAATTAATCGAGGAAAAGAAATTGCCCAAAACAAGCAAAAGATGGGCAACGCCTGAGACGTGGAAGCTTGACAGGGAAGCATCTCATTCTATTAGACCCCAAAAGCAGCCAAAGATAGCGAAGCTTTGCCATTATGTGTGACATTTTCTCCAGTAACAAAACTGGACAGTTCTTTACTTAATGACTCATATGAATATACGACAGGATATCTTACTAAGGAAATAAACTGGAGATGATGTGATACCTACTACTGGAACCGGAAGCTGACAGACCAAAAGCTTCAAGAAAAAAGGTACTACCAACAGCATTACAGCAGAGTATTAAATAAAAACAAAACCAAGAACTAGAAACAGAGAAGCAGAGCAGCTCATATGATTGATACTCGTATGTATTGTTAGTAATATTTAGTATGTAAACAATAATAATGGCAGATAAATGTCAAGAAATATTAAAGGAATTGGTGCAAGGTCCGGCAGAGACAGTTGGTGAACAGCTGGAAGCTTGGAACAGAACATAAAGCAGAAATTGAGCTTAAAATATACTTCGAAAAAAAAAGAAATGCAATTCAATAATTCTTGAACTGAACCGAGCTTATAACTTGCTCGGAAGTTGGAGGAGCATGCAACTGTAACTCAAGTTGCAGTAGTTCAACCAAAGAAAAAGAGGAAGCAGGAGCTCAAGTGCTCAACTACTGTCAGTACATCATCACCTGCTTGGTTACAAGAACTCTAAGCAAAAAAAAAAAACAAAAAGAAAAAGAAGTAAAAAAGAAATTGTTGCTTAAGCTTTACCGAATGCTACTAAAAAAGAATCCCTCTTGCTTTCTTTTTCTTTCTTTAAGATTCACTTTCTTCTTTGCTTATTATCTACTCTTACCCCAATTCGCCTCCACTTGACTGAACTTCAAACCATCTTAGTTTGATCGAACTCGGCATCATACACCGCCGACATCTCGAATTCATCGTCAGCTGGTGCCGGCAAGTTAAGATCGAGAAACCCAACTGGAGAAGACGAAGATGAAGCCGGCACACTACTGTTAACAATAGCATCACTGGAGTCACCATTAGCATTGTCATGAGAACTCTTCAGGTGTGACTTCTTATGGCCTCCTAGTGCCTGACCAGAGCTGAACACCTTTGGGCAGAACGGACACGGGTGGAAGCCCGGCTTCAAACTATCCACATTGTCATTGATCAAAGAATCTGATTCGAATCCATTTTGGACCGTGTTCGGTTTCTCGCCCGACAACCCGATACACCTCACTTTACCATTTTTGAACCCGGCTCGGTGGCCCCCGAGCGCCTGGAACGATCTGAACACCTTCTTGCACACATTGCACTCAAACCGGGTTCTTGTCTTGTTGGATCCATTATCAGGTTCAGGTCTTGAAATTGGTTCCAGCTCGGTTTTGGGTTTCCAGGTGTCACGAGAAAGCATGATCAAAGAAACCGCCACATCCTCCTCAGTTGTAGCATCAGAAACAGAGCTCACCGGCTCGAGATCAAGCGGAGGAGGTGGTGCTGGTGCACGGCGGCGCCGCTTTGATCGTTGGCGACGAGCAGTGGAACCACTGCTGGGACCAGTACGAGGCGACGACTCGATGTCGCTCTCTTGATCTTGCACGACTGATGATTCGCCATTATCCATGGGAGCCAGATACGAAGAGGAGAAGTACTCTGGGTCAGTGAGCTTGATGCTCCTCTTGGGATTCTCTCTGAGCACATAAGAGGCAGGGTTGGTTTCTTGGGGTTGAAGTTCGTCGGCGGAGGAGGTGGAGACGGAGGGGGTGGAAGCGGCGACACCTCCTCCGGCGGAGATGACGTGGGATCGCATGTGGCCACCGAGCGCACGGCCGTTGGAGAAGTGGCGAGAGCAGAGCTTGCATGCGTGCTTCATCTCCATTAGCGGAGAAGGAAAGCGATGATCTTTTAGTTAGGCTCAAGGAAAGGTATACTAAAACTAAAAGAGCGAAGTGGGAAGATGCTATATCTTTACTTTTCTTGTGGGAAGAGAGGGTAGTAGTAACTAGCTTGCGCTAACAAGGAGTAGGTGACAAGCATCCTTCCATCGCACCAAAGCAGAGAGAGAGAGAGAAGGGAAATGAGAGAGAGAAAGAGAGAGGAGAGCTGGAGAGGTGGTGATGTGGGATTAGAAACGGAAAAAGAGTCATTTAGGAAATATTTTGAGAACTAATTTCGGGTTTATTGAATTCAGCTCGGAATATTTCTTTCTTTGACAACAGGAGATTAATCAGAAATTAATGTGAGGATTTATATTATTAAAATATTCCAAAAAGTGGTGCGCTTGAGACGTGCTGTGGAGTTCCATTCCCAACTTGCGTTGGGAGAAATATGCACCACGACCATGTATTAAATTCACATTAACTGTGATGGACTTTTATAACTGGTACGCTTCATGAGGGGTTTTAAAGATAATTTCGTGACACAAATTTATATGTATGGTGGTGTTTGTGCTGGCACTGTCGTTTGGCGAAAAATGCTTTTGGTGCCGCTTGAATTTTCTTGCCAAATGTGAAGACAGGACTTTTATGATTTTCTTTTTATGATTTCATCTCCTATGCTTGCTGAAAACAAGAATATTATGATAACCATCCCCACGAGGACAGAATCAGAAACATGAAATTAGTGAATTGGCTAAACTAGCATAGTCTAGTTTCAATTAATTTGAAAGGCCAAAACATTTTGTACTTATAAAATTACTATGTTTAAAGAAAAAAATGTAAAATATATATACTTTTAATTTGTAAGAGAATCTGGGCCCTCTATCCCTCTTTCCTCCGCTGCCATGTTTTCACTTGATTGATAGGTGTTATTTCTCAGAAAAAAATTATAGCAACCATGGCTTATTAGTGTTTATATAACTGTTAGGAGATTGTCGTGATACCGATATACAATCTTAATTTAGACTGTACAGATAGTATTTGCTATAACAAAAACTATTCTATATTAGTAAATATAAAACTGAGATAATTATCTCATAAACGACATTTAACCTTTAAAAAATACAGCATATTTTTCTGCACTAAAGTGACATTCCTTCGGTACTAAATTATATTTGAGATTGTATTTTACAAGGAAATATTGATTTAGACGTTATTTAAGGCCGTTGATAAAGTTGACTTCAAATATTTTGTAATATAATTCTGAAAGTATGATTTGGAAGAAAAAGAGGGACATGATAAAGAAAAATAACGTAGTTTGCTTGATAGAAAGAGGAACTTGAGGGAGTAAAAGCAGAGACATGAAATGGGTATAGGGGCCAGATCTCAGTTTCACTCAACAAATTGAGCTAAAATAGAGTTTAAATTGGCTCTACGACAGATTGTAATTTAACCTTTTTTTTACCAAATCGGATGCATTGTAACAAATGTATTTAGGAGTACTGTGATAAAAATGCCGGGTCCCTGTTTTAATGCCAGTTGTTTGCATGGCTTTATTATATCCTTATATTTGCCTTTTTAAAAAAAAAATAAACATGAATCTATTTATTTTATTTTTTTAATATTTCAACTCCACGAAAGGTACATTAAAACTAAAATGGACTGTCTCAATATTGGTCTCTGCTCACTAGCGAAAAATCCCATGCATTGATTATGAATTTGGGGTGGAAGTCATGTATTTTCCTTCCATTAGCTCGATCAAATAAAATACAAACAGCAACATATCAACGTAATGTCTGTCTAGCTGTTAATTAGCCTTGACGGTTTTCTTCAAAAATACATGTAGATTAATCATTTTAAGCCTAATTCAGTATAGTCCTTGTAATATGCTATAATTGTTTTTCCCCTCTTTTCTGCCGTCTGTTTGTGTTTAGTTCTTCGATTTATAACTGTGGCAATTCAATAAATACATTATTGCACACATTAACCTAATATCTGAGAAAATCGATGCATGTAGGGATGAAAACTTGATTTCAATTGTTAAAACATTACAGACATACAAATTAACCAAATTTAAAATAATGACACATGCTATAAATTTTAGTTAACAAGACGATATCAAATTATCAAAAATTTTATTTGCATATTTCTACTTGTAGGCCTTTTTACCTATTTTATAGAAACACACTTTTATTCTTTTTACTTTTTTTTTAGAATAATTGACAAAGAAAAGAAAATTTATTCTCACTAATAGAGAGAGAGAGAGAGCCCATGATGTATACTAATGTATGTGAGATTCAGTGTATACTTATCCAAATTCTTCGATCAAAATGATCGATCCAAACCGTCCAATACGATCTCCCTATTGAAATCTCCTTGCCGACCAAATTTTACATTGTTTAGAAAATTTTAAAAATTGCTATTTTTGAACAGTTTCAGAAAAAAAATAGATTAGTGATTTTCTAAAATTTTTAAAAAATAGTAAAAAATAAAAAAATTATATAAAATTTGATCAGATTATAATAGGAAGATCATATTGGACGGTTCAGATCAATATGCACCAAGCTTTTAAAATACTCTGTTTTATCACCAATTAAAATGAATTATCTATATTTTTAACCATTTCGCATGACTGTTTATCACCGTATTATTGTTAGGAAGTCTAATTTTCGAATTTTTGTGCTAATTAACCATTTAATAAGCAATCCAAACGACTTAGACCTCGAAGGATCTAGTCCAAGCATTCACACACAAGAGAGAGAGGTTAGGAAGGCTACCTCTCCTTGTATCGCAACAAGGAGGCTCGAATCCGGCGATATCGAGGTTGTGCGCACCACCACGCGTGTCTCGGCCTCAAGTCCACCAAGGTATTAACCAAAACCTCGATCTATGCTAATAGATGAGAGGTTAAGCCTAATCCCTTCCTTCTCTTTGCCTTAATTAACTATTTAATTGGATGGAGGCAAGAGGTGCTCAACACATGAGCTTAAGAGAGCAATGGTGGAGACGAAAAATTCTGAAATTTTTCCTTTAATTTTCGTCCAAAATATTAGGGAGAGAGAAAAGGGCAAGGTGGCTAGGATTTTGGCTCCCAAAGTGGTCCTTTTATAGACCAACCACTTTCCCAAAAAATTGTAACTAATTTACAACTATACCATCACTAGGGCAGCCATAAAATAGGCCTAAATGGGCTCCATCAATTATTTAATTGGTCCTCTAATTCAATTAATTAGTGGTCCAATTAATTGCTCTCAAGTTGGACCTTTAATTTACCATTTAAATATAGGCCCGTTAGCTCAAATTAATTACTTTAATTAATTCATGTTGAACAAATTAATTATCAACACTTTGATAATTATTTAAGGATTAGAATATGAATTAATTTATTTCTATATAATCCGTTTGACTAAATTAATTAATTATGACGGTTCGCAACAGTACATAATTAATCAGTCAACATATCATATTGTTGCATTCCTTAATACAACCAAATAAATAATGCACGCATGGTCAAAACCTATTTGTGTGACCCTTTGAGGATTTATGTTCTGTTGGACATGGAAAATAAATCGCTATTTATTTCCAATAATCATAAGCGGTATCTAGCAACACGTTATGATTCCCAATTCGCATAAATAGTGTACTGCTACAATATTTTAATCCTGCATAAGAAATAATAGTATTTCCTTGTCTGATTCTTATGTCACATGATACCATCGTATAATCCAAGATAGGAATGTGTCATTCTTGCAGATTATACGTTTCTTGATCTAGAGATGACTGTATCAGTTGCTAGCAAACAATCAATCTCCATCAAGGGGCCCAAATAGATATCATCGCTCACTAAGTAAATTAAGGAGGGACATACGGTTTTCTTGATGAACAACTTTTCCCCGCACAATTCAAGAGAATATAAATAAAGTCCGTATAGCAGCCCTTATCAGGAATCAACGGTAGACGATATTTATTGAACCTATCCTAATGTGGAAAAGTTGAACCATCTCAAACTTAGAATCAAACTCAAATGAAATAAATAATGACACATAACACAATCCATATATTTATTTCATTGGGTCGTGTCCTGTACTATGTTCTATAACATATACATATGCAATTAAGTTGGCAACTCCTTACCTATGATATGTAGAACTTAATCATCACTTAACTTGCATACTAATCTTATCCGATAATTAATATTCCTTGTTAATTATCAAGATTACGGACCTTTTAGATCTATTATTGTCATTTAATTATAAATGAACTACAAAGATCTACAATTCAGATCCTCAACCTGAATGATCTGTCAATTAATAAATCAAGGAATAAATGATCAAATATCATCAATAACATAAACCATAGAAGTAGCCATATAATGATTGACTTCTAGGACATAACTCTAACAATTATTACCCCATAGTGGTTTTATCACCGTATTATGACCGTTTTATCACAAATCATCACTCAACCGCTAAACTGCACAAATCACATTTTAAAACCTTGAATTATGCACTGAAGCTACCGTACTATGCACCATAGCTCTATATATATAGATGAACTTTTTACTTTTTATATGCTATAAAAGAATCTAAATATATACATATATTGAAATAATTTTTTTTATTTTTACATACTAATGTTTAATGCATATAAATGGTTTTCAATAATCTCCGTTAATTATAAAATATTTTATTTATTTATAATGGCAGGGAAACCATACGCATAAGCATACAGATGCTGAATGAATCATCTCCGCACGTCTTGGAATAGTGATCTCTGCATTTATTGCAGCAATTGTTTACTCAGTTTTCCTCTTCCGTTCTCCATGTTGCCGTAATGCCGTCTAATTATTTGGAGCTGTAATCAACTGACATGTGGACCCCTGTCCGCTTGTTTGACTACAGCTTTTTTTTACCAGCATTCTCTGTAGAGGACAAATCTTTAATCTGAATCGTCCGATCTAATTTTAATGGACAAATTTTTACGAATCGCACGAATCTCAATATTAATCAAAGATTTATAGACCTCGAAAGTTCCGCAGAGGATATGGATTGTCGTTTAATTGGGCTGGGGAGCTAAAACTGAAGGCTGAGCATCAATTTCTTCGTCATTTTGTGTAGTGGCCTAGCGGCTAGCGCTAAGCCCGGATGAGCTTGATGGTATTGGTAACAACGAACATTACAATTTTAATCTTTTTTTTAAAATACAGTTTAGGCCTTCCACAAGGGAAAAAAAAAAAACATAAAATAAAGATATAGTCCAGTCAGTGGAACTTCGGCGTCAGTTCAAAATGTATTTTACACGAAAGTTAAACAATATAAATGGAACTATTTTAGAATCCTTCCGAACCATATGAACCGAATCAGTTCTGTCCCTCTGATTTGGACGACTCTTTTTCGGCAATTAAAATCGACGAACCAACGCACGGACGAGACTCCTGTGCATTGTAACTTAATTGGAACTTATGTTGCACGGATACTTCTAAAATACTGTCGCACCCGTATCCGACACCAATTCTCGTACGATTCTCATTCGATACTCCACGTGATGAATCATATTATTTTAATGTATTTGACCGATGGATTTAGTCTAAATTCGTCAAGACATGCGTTGGATTTATTTTTTTAGGGGCCGTTTGGATGGGTTAGGAATTTGGGGAATAGCCTATTCCTAGGCATAAATTTATTGGGAAGTGTGTAACTTTGTGAAGATGTTGAATTGTTTATAATAAAATTTATGCTTGGAATTGGAAATTCCTCCAATTCCCAACTCATCCAAACGGCCCCTTAAGTATGTTTTGAATATATTTTTTAGTTGGATACACTATAGTGGTAGTTGAACTATAAAAAAAATCATATATTTTGATATAAAATGTGATTTTTTATTATTTTATATATAGTTGGACCATGGCTGTATGATCGGAGAGGAAAGTAAGGAAGACGACCTTGTACAGTTTTTCTATATTGCTGCAAGATCTTGAAGCAAGGATCAGATCGCATTTCTCGAACCAAATCCATTGGTCAGATTAAAGAGGAACTGCAGGGCTTACTTTTCCAAGACAAAAGTTGAGGAGATAAGCGGGGTGAGGAAGAGAGAAAGACTGAACATCAGAGTTGGCTGGAAAACCGCACCTATCCCTGAGCAGGGAGGCGAAATCCAGCAGAAACAGCCACAGCAAACCTGCAAAAGAGAGGAAAAAATAAGTCAGGTGCAGGGTAGCTACAACCCAGACAAAGCAAAAAAAATAAAATATGAGAGAAGAACAAAACAGCAACCCAACAAAAGAAACGAACATGGCAGAACAAAATCAGAAGCGGCAGCAGTCCAAGAACAACCAAAATGAACAGAAAGAGAGCAAACAGCAGCGACACTACCATCTAAGAACAGGCGGCAACAGCAAAAAGGGACTGCAGCCGATAAAGAGCAGAATGGAAAGGATTAAATAAAAGCCAAAAAAAAAGAAGAAGAAGCGGCACATACCGAAGGAATAGAGGAAGGAATAGAGAAACAAAGCAAGAAAGGGAGAGGAGAAAGTAGAATGGCCTGTCGCAGCGCAACAGCATGATCCAGACTCTTCGAGACCAGGCAGTAAGGCCACCACAGTTCGTCGTACACATCGGAATGAGAGAAAGTAGAAGAGAGGAAGCGATATTGCGCGGAGAAAAGGAAGCCAGATCCAATAAGGAGAAAGCACAGAGGAGGAAACGGTATCGCGCGCAGAAAAGGCAAGGTGGATCCAATAGAAGCGCACAGCAAGGAGCACCGCAAGAACAGAAGACCGCACACAAATCGCAACATAAAACCCCAACTAACGCATCCAGGTCATCAGTATCCCACGCGGAGAAGGTAGACCAAACCAACCAAGCCCAACGAAAGGAACGGAGGGCTGAGATGAAGCGCAGCAGAAGGAAGGAACGGCTGGGATGCAATATTATTTCTACAGTCCTCCTTTGACTTGAAATTGAGGTATTTATAATATATCTGGTTTTAAATATAAAAATTATTGATGTTTGTCAAGAAATTTAAAATATTCCATCCTCACTAGAACAAATTACTATAAAAAACTCAAATCCATGATTGAATGAGTTCTCCCATTCGAGTACTGAAAAGTAAAGGCCTGAATCCTTATATTGTCCTGTTGGAATAAATAAGGACAACCACAAACCTCATTTCCTGGACTGATATCGCATGAATTGAACTCGTGCAATTGTTTGAGTGTTATATCATTGTCTTTCCTCTCTTCATTGAGAAGACAAAATGCACATTGTTTCATGGACCCAACGAATCATCTCAGCGTTGTCTCGGAATCACATCCTCGAGTGTCAACTTTTGATCCGAACCGTTAGATCTAATCTTAACGATTAATGAAAATCCGTGCATAATACCAGATTGATAGACTCGGAAAAATTTGACCGTCGAGATTAAATTGAACGGTTCAGATAAAAAATTAGCACTCTACCAACCTTAAAAAGTTGGCAGAGGATACTATCCCGTGTTGTCTCAGGTCCAGAATAAAAAAAACCTTGAAGATCCATTTTGAAGTTATCCGAACTGGCCCACTAAAAATTGGGAAAGAAGAGCGAGTCAGTTTGGTACGAAAATATTATCATGGTTCATGGACCTGCTAATTTACCATGGGATTTTGACTGTTGTCTATTCTTTTCTTCTCCGAAAAGATCAGAAAAATTACAAAAAAAAAGCAACCAAATATAGTAGTCTCTTCTCATTCTCGCCATCCTCACCTCACCACCTCTCAGAGTTCGTACATTTCTCCTCTTGCAGATCTCAAGTTTCATCTCTTTCTTACCCTTTCTGTGTTCGTACGAAATCGCCATTCATCGCACTATATTCTCCTCTTGCTCGAGGGGTGGGAATGGACCGGGCCTATCCGTGGACCTAAGGGCCAAATAGGATCGTTAAAAGAACTGGACCGGATATTTTTCGGATACCCAATTCGATCTAATATAACCGACACCCTATAAATATAGGGTGTGTTTGGATGGTCCTTGAATAAGGAATTAGGATAAGAATAGAGAATTACCCAATTCATGAGCATCCTTATCCGTGAGCTAATTCCAGTGATGTTTGGTTTTGGTGGATAAGAATAAGTGTAGCATGGAGAACTTAAATTATTGTTTTCATTGATTTATAACTTTTATTTTTTTGGCACATCAATCATTGTTATTTTTGGCGCAAGACCTACTTTGGTGCCATCTCACAAAGGTTGTTATAAACACATCACAATCAAGCATGAAAATATTCACAAATGCATATTTGTAGTCAATATTTATTAAATTCAACAGAGATTCACAAGCAAGCATGAAAATATACGCAACAGAGATTCACAATTTATTCAATAGACCATACCTTATTGTAACAAAATTCAAGCAAGCATGAAAAACTGTGTATTGCATCAATTAAAGAGATTGATATTTCAACGATTTATTCCAACAGTATTGCACTCAAATAAGCAACCAATTAAGCAATACTGATATTGAGAATTAAGCAATAATATTCAACAGTAAGCATTAATATTCAACAAAGAACAGTACTAATTAAATAACACTCTCCCAATTTTACTAAAGAAGAACAGTAAATTAAAAAACAACAAAGAGCCTGGCAATGAACAAACACTCTCCTACATTCACTCATTAAGAGCCACTAATTATTAAAAAGAAAAAAGAATATACCATAACAAGGGATCTATTAAAAAAGCATTCAATGACCAAAGCAACACACCCGGCTCACCTACAAATCTTACACTATTCTTCCACAGGTCACATGCACGGAGGAACAATTGTGTTAGCATTATTTTCTAAACAGCTCACCTGCAAATCTAAGATTGTACTTAATGTGAAATAATTCAAAGTAAATGACTTTTTGTATAAAGTTACAATCAAGTTTGGTAAGAAGTGGCAGCTTGTACCAGAGCATGACTTAAATTGAAAACAAACCAAATTCAAACATCAGTGAATCTATGATACCACTTGTACCAGGTTGTACCATGACTTAAATTGAAAAAATATACAACTTGTACTATGACTTAAATTGAAAGTATCATAGGTTCATGTATTATTTTAGGCTAAATTCTATTTTTATTGACTGTCTATAGCAAGAGCAGTAATGGCACATCACTGTTAGGTCATACTTATTCAAAACTAATGCTACATATACCATGCTTCCTATACAATACCTACATGGTGCACACTTACGCATATGGCAGTCATAAAACAAACAAAATGAAAAGGTGACAGGCCTATGTCCAAATTGTTCTTTTTGTTGGCACAACAGATAATCAACAAGGATTTCTCTCAACCTTTTCCAAAAATACCCCTTTGGTTTTTATCCTATTTGCTGTTCAGCTTGTACCAGTTTGTACCTTTTATCATAAACATGAGTACTTAAGCTATAAAAGAGATAGAAATCTTACTACAACACTTATGCCAAACACAGCTCCTTTCCACACTTCATTCAGGTTTGACCATCACTGCACCTTGAATTCCACAGCAAATCTCTGATTTTATCTCTCAGCTCACTCCCTCTTTCACCATCACTGCACCTCGAACTTCCCGCCATGGATTCAATACCCGAGGTACGGGGATTGTCATCATCATCATCACTAGAGGCATCTTCTAGAAATTGCTATGTATCATGATCAAGGTTTGGATGTCGAATGAGGACATTGTGAATTACACAGCATGCAAAGACGATGTCTATCTGGAAATCATACTTGTACGCGTGCATATCTTTCAGAAGATGGAAGCGGCCTTTAAGAATGCCAAATGCTTTCTCAACCACATTGCACAGCTGGGCATGTCGGTGATTGAACAATTCCTCACCATTTTCATAGCGAGCCTCAATCCTATGTTGCCGAAACTTTGCCAAGTGGTATGTTATACCACGATATGGGCTTAGGAATTGGTGGGTATTTGCATATCCGCTGTCTACAAGGTAATACCGTCCTTTTGGGACTGTAAATCCTTGCTCCATGGCTCTACGCAATATGAGACTATCGTGACCAGATCCCTCCCAACCAGCAAGAACAACCACAAACCTCCCATCAAAGTCGACTACCGCCATGACATTTTGTGTCATATTACCCTTCCTGTTCCTCCATCGCTCCTTGAAATCTTCATGGCTATCAGGAAATGCAATGATATGCGTTCCATCTATAGCACCTAATGTATCCTACAGTACCCAAATAGTTTTGTGTCAAGTCAAAGAGCTAATATCCAGAAATTTTCAAGGGATGTGTCTATATATGTGATTTAGTTTAGTAACTACTACTAATAGAAGTTGAATTGTGCATGCTTAGGCCAAGCCAACACTCAGGTGAAACAAATGAATAAATAGATGAATTGAGAAATCATAAATTGAATTATTTAGCAAATGCTATAGAAAAGTGGACCTGACTCTTTACTAGACTTCAAGTAGGCACAGATTTGAGAAATTTTTTTTTTTGTGCCCTATCCTGGATTTAAAAGTATAATAATAATAGTATCCCCTTTTTTTTAATTTGACAAGACTATCATGGTGTTTGAGTGCATGCATTCAGAGCTTAAAAAAATTTTTGACGTAATAGATGGCAGCAGACTTGAAGCATGCCTACAGGCCTGTCTATATGCATGCGTTCAGGACAAATAATAATGCACAAGAATTTGTGATTTGACCTCAGTAATTGAGAAACAGTAATTTATTGCTTACCTAAACAATCAAAATAAAAAATAAAGAAAAAAACTTGCTGTTGGTCCTTAATGTGGAAACTTGGTTGGCATTGAATAAAAAATAAGAAAAATTTTTGGTCAGACATTGAATAATTTTTCTTATCTTTATGTTGGCATTGTAGGCCTTTATTTCTTTATTGTGCAAACTACAAAACTATGTACCCAAAGGCTCATCAGTACTTGATTTGTACTCTGGAGCTGGGGTAATCGACTTATTTTTTATTCAATGCCAACCAATCAGTACTTGATTTGTTGTAGGCCTTTAATTCTTTATTGACATTACTTTTGATCTTCTATTTATTGTTAAATTTTAATATAAAAAAGCCAGCCATCAAATGAAATCTTTCTATTGTACCTTGAATGCATAGTAATCTGTTCCTTCTCGCAATTTGGGATGTATTGGTGCATCATGACCCGGTAGTTTGATATAATCACGCTGCATTCACAATATGGCAGACATTACCCATCTTATATATCTCTAGACCGTTTCTTCGGAGTGCTGGAAATTCTCCGCCAATATTCGCATGGTATGTGCTTGCCCAACCATCTGAAGAAACATCCCCACACACTCCTCAATGGTCACATCACCAATGCACTCTAACCCCCGAGCCTTAAGTTCATCACATGAAATTATGAAGTTAGATGGGTTAAGGCGGTAATGGTTATGAAATACTGCGGGGTGACCTTTCAAGTGTAGTGTTATACGTTGAACGCCCGATTCTTTTCCGTCGCGCCTCAAATCTGTCCATTCAAGAGCACACTTCACTGCCGCATTATGCCACCAACGAGCGGCTTCAAATTTGCGTTGACGCTTCCTCTGCCATTGTTCATCAAACATCCGAGACATTGCTGGACCACCCTGATATAAGAAGCAATCAACATAAGTTAGTAATTTTTTTAAAGGATAAATGAATTCATAATCTTACAACAATTCACAATCTAGCACCATATGCTGAACTAGCAGTAATTTGACATAAATAGAGAATTAGAAATACATGAAATAAATTACACAAATTGTCCTATGCAATCCTACATAAAGCTTCATTAAATAATACAAAGTACTCAACAACACTGACATTCAACTTCATCACATACTAGCCCAATCGTACTTAAGAGTTAAGACTACATAACATAAAATGAACCTAGTCAAAGCTACATAGAACTTAAACTCAAACAACCTACAGAGAAATTCTAACACCCTAGGATAACAACATAACAACAACTTAAACTAAATTTCAACTTATCCTAAGTAAATCGTAAGACCGTAATACAACAACATAACAACAAATCCTAACACCCTAGGACAACAGCAGACAATACAATATTGCCGCAGTCGAGTCATCTATTAGTAGTTTAGGTGGTGCGGAGGTGGAGGATAACCATAATTGTTTCCACCATACTCGGGATAGTTGGGATTTGCTGGCATTCTTTGGTTTCGGATCAGCATGGCACTATATCCAGTGGGGTTGCGTTGTGCATGTTCCTTGTTGCCGAAAACATCCAGCCCATTCAAGTAGTCAATAACATATTTCTTTGAGGTTGTATCCTTGAGAAACCAGGCTCGTCTGATGGGTCTTTCAATCTTCTCCATTAGGAAGTGGAATGATGGACCAGTAATTTCAAATTCATTCAGCCTGGCAAGGCACTGTTCTATCTCATTCCGACCTTCCTGCACCTGCTCCCTAACCTGTGCAGTATCTGCTTTGATGCTGTCAGCAATTTCAAGCCCGGCTTTGAACAGTTTATCCAGTTCCTTAGCCTTCCATGCTATGCCTTTCCCTGTAACTCGTTCCCTTCTTCTTCTTTTTTGAAGTTGCCTTCACCTGCTAAGTTATCAGTACTCTTCCTTTTAGACCCAGAGCTCTGGGACATATGATAGGTGGACTCAGAGAATGATTCGCGTAGAGGCGAACTGATGTCCTCATTGTCATCAGGAAACTCCTCAGGATCATATGAACTTCCTTGTTCGCTGGCCTGGGTGATCCTATGAGTTGGTGGCAGCTGCTGAGAAGATCTTCCTCCTCCTAAATTCCATGTGGACTTGCTAACATTTCCCTTAGATGTTTGACCCCCAACCATTGGGAGCATCTCAGGGTACCATGGAATTGGCCTTCTAAGAGAAACTTGGCTTTCTCACCTTTGGCCTGTAAATAACCACAAGTAGGAATTATGATAAAGGCCAGTAGAAAGAAAATTCATATGAAATGAGGCAAAAATTAATTTATTCAAATATAAATTTCGCATCTTCACCATCTCTTTATAATCCTCCTCAGATGGTGCTGCTGGTCGTTTTTTGACAGCATCCCATCCTCCACCACTCCTATCTACTAGTTCGTGGCAAACTTTAAAACGTTCCTGCAACACTTTGATTCTGTTTTGTAGTTTGGACTTTTCACGTGTGGTAGCCGGTATTTTGGTCTTGAATAGTGTGTAAATTCTTGACCAAGCTGTGGCCTTAAAGGAGAACCCGTTAATACCATTTTCAGATTGTACTTGTCGGACAACCTCAAGAAATCTGTCGGTTTCCTTTTCAGACCAATTGCCTTGTCGCCTAGAAACAATCTTAACACGAGGATTGTCATTGGTGGGACATTTTTCATTCTTCTTTGATGTACTAGAAATGCAGACAAGTGCCATTGATGACTTGACTGCGGCAATATGTCAGAAAACTTTTTATGTAAAGTTTTTAGACTTACAAAGCATGCATATATAAGATATTTTTATACTTACATATCATGCATATGCCTATATAAAAGTTTTTATAATTACAAATATGCTTTACTGGTAAAGTTTGTACCAAGTAAAATGGAAACAATTACTAGCGCATATATGTTTATCCGTGGTATTGAAAATAAAGATGGTATCCCAATAAAATTAATATCGATTTATTACTTCTAGGTTCATATCAAGTGATCTCAGGTTTATATGCAAAAGACAGCGAGACAAACAAACAAATTAAAATGAAAAAAATTAGCAAATAAAAATTACGCAATAGTAAAGATGTTGACTTCAAATGTACTAGTAAATGACTTTATAAATGCAAAGAGATTGGATTTGATCAATATACCTTACAGGTAGACCCCATTCTTCTCGAACTTTGAGATAATTTGACAGATCTGCCATAGAAACAACAAAACAATGAGAAATTCAACAAAAACAAGGAATAATTCAAAGGTCCATTTTGATACTGATTGTTACAAAGTCGTAATAAAGATAAATAAAACATTATGATTTAATAATCGTTAACTTTCAGTTATATCTTAGCAATTAATATTCAAAAATAACAAAGTACTAAAGAGAGAAATTTATCGGTTGGGCAGCAAAGAGAGAACACAAATGGCCATATCAATGAAATAATAAACTCTAATATGCCTGTACTCGAGATAAATAAGTAGAAACAAGACCAACAGAAGGAAGAAAAAGGGCATCTACCAAGGGTATGAGTGGGGACAAGTGCCAATCTCCTACTGGATTAGCTATAGAAGCAATACCAGAGAAGACTGACGAAAGGAAATCGTTTTTTATCAGGAGAGATTGAAAGATAAAATGCCTAACTCCTAGCCACTCTCAAACTGCATCCGCATAAAAGCCTTTTGCCTTAGCAGATAAGAGAGTAGAAAAGGAGGATAAGTGTCACCGACGAGAAAGAAAGACTATCATCTATCATGACTGGCTAATCCATGAATCAGCCAGTATTTCCTTTTCTCCTAAGAACAGGTGCGTACTTGATTGACTAGACACTTGATTTAATAGCTACTAGAGATCAAAGCCTTTTTTATTTTGGTTGATAGGTTGGTACCGAAGGCCAAAACATTGACTGAAGAAGGGGACAAAGATATATATATTCGACTTAAGACTTTTTCTCTGCCTACCGACTGCTACTCGGCCGGATGCTGCTTTTTATTCGATATTTTTTCATTCCGATCAGACCATTAGAGAGAAAAAGAGAAGAAAACAGTCGAAAGATAATTAGGGATGATAATTTTAGGAACTCACCAACAAATCGGACCTCTTCCTTCTCAGCTTTCGGTGTAGAAGTCGATGGTGCCAACGATTTCGTCAATTACATCTCCGATCAAAGTAAATCTGTCGAACTTTTCACGGCTAGATAGTTTTTTGGGTTACACAGGGAAGACGGGGAAGACATAAGAAATGGGAGGTGTGGTTGGAGTAATCAATACTCTCTTTCCTCGTCCGATTATAAAATTCATTTTCCTGAGTTTTTTTTATTCATTCCTTCAGCCACCGTATTCTAATTCGGACATTTTGCTGGAATTAGAATTAGGACCTGAATAGGCCGGTATTCCTTATTCCATATCTGTTTGGATCACCTCAGAATTGCCTTATTCTGCCTCATCCAAACACACCCATAATCGATCCATAGTCGACGGAGGCCGGAATCAAATCCTCTACGGAACTTATTTTCTCCGCACAATGCAGAACTTTTTATATGATCCGTTCGATCGAATCCAACGGTTAGGATTTAGAGGAGCTAAGAAAAAAAAAACTCATCTCTCTCTGTCTCTCCTTTAAGGAAAGAAGAATCCCGTCAGATCCAACTCGATCCCTCGCCTCGTTACTCTCTCCGGCTGATCTAACTCACGCCCCTCTCTTCCTACACGCGCAGCCTCACCTTGTTCCATTTCTTCATCCGTTTCAAGATATAAATATTGTCGTCAGTTCTCCCTCCATGTTTCAAAATCGTATTCAAATTGATCTTGTTTTGGGCTTCAAATCTTACCTTTAAATTAGGGCTTTTGTGCTTCGATTTGGAATCATGTCGGACGAGGAACATAATTTCGAGGCGAAGGTCGATTGCTGGTGCGTCTAAGACCTATTCCCAGCAAGCTGGTACCATTTGTAAGAACGGTTACATCATTTTTTTTTTTATCTTTTGCCTAGTCAATCAATCGTTAACACCGAAGTAGTATAGTATAAGCTTAAATCTGTCAGTAATAAGATGCTCTAAATTGGTCATATATATAAATCATTAGGATTACTTCTCTACTCTGTTGTAGCATTAATTTCAGTTTGAAAAGTCTTTAAGTAGAAATTAGTTTTCGCTGAAATCATTTGTGCCAGATGATATTAATGGCTTGCATCTATGCTTGATGAACAATTGGATATAGAACAAAAGTGTCTGAACAATCAAGGTTTCGAATTGTGTAGATAGAGACGAAATAGAGGAAGAGAAGAAGGGTTTGCGTATTTAGGGTGCGTTTGGCAACCGAAGTTTAGCATTTTTTTAGGGTTAGTGACTAACCTTCCGTGAGGTTAGTTTACCAAATGAGTTGTGGTTAGTAGGGTTAGCGACTAACCAACGTCTAACCTGCTACCTCTAAGAAAGGGAGTGGTAGCGCTAGCCAACCTCTTTCTGTGTGTCCGTGAGGAATAAAAAACGAATAAAGTGAAGGATAAATGATAAAATAAGATGCACTCTCTCTCTTCAATTATTTCCTATCCAACCGTTGCCCCTCTCTCTGTCTTTGATCAGAATCAAAACCGAAGAACCATCGGCTAGTTCATTCCTTAGATCTACGGAGGAGCACATAGAAATCGAAGAAAATGGCAGCACCACCTTGCTCGTCGACTTGCGCTGATTGAAATGCACCCCGAATTTTTAGGTTTAGACGGAGAAGAAGAAGTTGCAGGTGAAAACACTTTGTTCCCTTTTTTTTTATTATGGCTTATTCCTCTTTTTTTCCTCCTTTATTCTGATCTAAGTGATGCATTGTTGGTTTGATCTACTTATTTCGAATAGCAGAGGCTTTTGCTGGTATTGAAGAACAGAAAGATTGGACACCCTTGATTCTGATTATAGCTCATTGTTGTTTACTGCACAAGTCTAAGGTACAATAGCATGAACTTGTGATTATTCATTTTAAGATGGATAATTTATTGATTATTGTAAAATAGCTATTGGTTAGAGATGCTTATAAGTGAAAAATAATTAGACAATTTTGTTGGTTTTTTATGCATGACATACCATGTCTATTGTTGCTCTTTTTTGTTCCTAAAATCTGGTACCAGTCTTGTATAAGTATCTCCTTCGTTACTGGTATAAAATCCTAGTTTTCAAGGGCTGTCTTGTAAAGTTTTGTTGATATCTAGTCTCGTATGTTAAATCTGTAATTACTACTTGTTGGAGGAATTTACTTGAGAAATCTAAAGTTGTCGGGTTGGATTTGTTTTGCTGGTAAGTTGAAAACCGTAACCCCTGTACCGAACCCGATCTCTTCTCTTTGTGCAATTTAGTATTTTCGTTTTGTTTCAGAATTTTGATTCTCAACTGTTAATGGCTGGGTTATTTTGAATGTTTTGTCTCTAGTTAAAATTTCTTCCTGTTGGTACCACTTTTACCACTCTCCAATCAGCTATTTATCTTATTTAATAAGTACGAAAAGAGAGTTGAATGATAATGTCGTGCACAAAGATGGTTGTGCATTTGTTTCTATTTCTTTCAAACCATCAGAGCCTCCTAACTAAATATTACCCTTGAACTATCAAGTTTGTCGTCATTTGAAAATTTTATGCAGCATGAAACTTGGAAGCACTTAATTGGCCACTCTCTCTTTATTGTTCAAAACCGATAGCCAAAAAAAAATATTAGTTTTTTTCTCTTTTTTGTGTGCCAAATAGGTTACTTTCATTTCTATTTTTTGTTCCTTATGTTCTCTGTTTCATCTTTTTAAATACTTTTTACAAACTAAAAAAAATAATCATGCTGTTTCATTCAATCACCAGAGTCATTTTTTAACATCCATACAACAAATGAGATTTTGTTGTAGTCATGCTTCCTGTTTTATTTTTTTTTCTATCCTCAATGAAGACTTTCATTTCTTTCTATTTCAATTATGATGCTTGCATTAATATATGTCTTATAATTAGTCATACTTTTTGTTTCTTTCTTAATATAATATTGATTACTTAAAAAGTTTATCATTGGTACAAGTATGTATGTTGATCAATTATTGTAATTCCAATACATTGCATAGTTCCGTGGATCGAATTAATAAGGCCGCTCGACGGCTAACTCAAAAGAAGCGTAACAAAGCTGGTCCCTCTAGTGAGAGAGAAAGAACATCAAACTGGGGAGAAAAGGAGTCAACTGTATTGTTGGATCTGGCAACTGATGTCCAGCTAAAGAATCAAAGGAGTTCTTTAAATTTTACCAAGACTGACATCAATGAAATTCATGCCATGTTCTGTCAAAAGATGCAAGGAACTACTCGGAAGGCGTCTCAACTGAAAACCAGGATTGGAACAATGAAGAAAGAGTTTACTATTTTATATCGATTGGCCCACATAAGTGGTTGGAGATGGAAAGAAAACGACTGTGTCGTTAGAGCACCCTCTCCTCAAATTTTAAAAGATGCACTTCAGGTATTACTACAAAGAACTAATACTTTATATTAAACTCTGCTAGCCATAAATTCTAATGCTTTCATATGCTAACAATAATAATTATTCATTTCATGACCAGCCTTTAGGGAAGCGTTGGCAGTATTTGGGGGACAAGAAATTTCCTTGGTATAACCAAATGGAAGCATTGATGGGAGGAACAAAATACCGAGGAGATAAACGGGATATGGACTTTACTGGCACAGAAGGTAGTGGCACGGGCAGCCAAAGTGGAGGCTCCGATAATCCACCAGATGATGAAGGTGTGGTCGGAAGTGAAAATGTTGAAATTGATGAATCGGTCCAGCAACCAAATATTAGGCAGTTATCTTGGGGTGAAGGCACTGAAGGTTCATTGCCTACGACTGAAAGCTCTGGTTCGCATAAGAGAAAGAGCACAGGCTCTGGTGAACCATCAACTCGTGGTTAGAGAGTTCGAGCAACAATATCTGAAAAAAGAAAAGAAATTAGAGAAATGAATGAAACTACTAAAGAGATGTTAAGAACTGCCAAAAATATGGTTGAAACCAAGACAAGTCATGTAGATGAAATGGATCTGTGTGTTGATAGGATGGATGAACTTCAATTGACCGGGAATTTGCGGTACTGGTGTTTAAAACAATCAGAAAAGCGTTGGTTCAAAAGATACTTTCTACGTGTAAGGAAGGAACAAATTATAGAAGATTACTATTGTGCGATTAGTCCAGTAGCCCATGGAGCTGTCCCACCACAGCCTAACCCTCCAGCTCATGCGATTGTCCCATATCAAGGCTACACTCAGTTCCTGATGCAACCCCTGCCTCCGTTCAACCACACTTTCTATGATGATTTTAATGGTTTCGGACTGAATCCACGCCCACCAAATCTATGAATTAGTTAGCAACATGCTTGTACCAATGGATGTCATGTATTAGTAATCTAAATTAATGTGAACTTTGTATGTTAGCTTGAATAACTTGTAGTTTTTAGGTTATGCATGAACTTTAGCTTGTAGTCTGTAGTTTAGGTTATGACTGAACTTTAGATTTTAGTTGTTGAATAACTTATAATTTTTAGGTTATGCATGAACTTTAGCTTGTAGTCTGTAGTTTTTAATATGTTTGAACTTCCATTGGTATTTGATTGTAGTTTTTAATATGATTGTATGTTAATTTTTAATTTGAGTTTGTAGTTTTTTATTTCATTGTGTGTTAGTTTTGTTGGCTTGAAATAGATTTCAATTGTGATTTCAATTTGAAGTTTAATGTGATTTTAGAATGAATGAATACTTGGGTTTAGGGGTAGGGGTTTAGGTTATGGTACCAAATCTGTTATGGTTCTGGTATGGGTTCTAGGGGCAGGGGTTACGGTTCTGGTACCAGCCTTACGGTACTAGTATGGGTTCTGTCCGAGTAAGGCTTTGAACACGAACAGGTAGGTTCAAGTGGTATGGGTACTGGTAGCCTTAAGAAATATTTGTTTTATTGGTCGTATATTTCAACATAATTTCAATTTAGATCTTCACACTTCACAGTTATCCATTTCTAGGTGTTTCCATGTCACTTTAATTAAGAAGTCTTCGGAAAGTGCCTTTTTTTATACATATTTTATTGTATTATATACTTTTTTTATAATTTATGTTATATTTAAATCAAGTATTTTAAATGTCGGTGCATTTTATTATTTTTTCTACAAGCAAAAAGTTCACAGGTGGCACATTATAAATGTCGGTGCATTCTTTTTGACATAAAAAAAATTCAAACTCTTTTTTACAAAAACCAAAATAAATGCATACTTTATTTTTCTCAATTATCTAATTATCTCATTTTTTATTTTCCATAATTTGTAGAAATGTCAAGTGATGTCGAAACCTCAAACACTGATGATGAATCATCAAATGACGAAGAAATGGATACTTTATTTTTCTCAATGGTTCAATGGACTCAATATGCTACTATAAGATGCGCACAGGAACGAAGAGAAATAAGAAATGATAGAGAGTATTCTGGCAAGGATTGGATTATAAACATATTAGATGGTCATGAGGAACAGTGTTACGACTCGTACCGAATGAGCACAACTAATTTCAATATATTGTGTGACATATTGAAAGAGAAAGGTTTGACAGCTCGAGGGGATGTAATCATTGAGGAGCAAGTCGCAATGTTTTTAGAAATCTTAGGCTGAGGTCACACAATGAAGACAGTAGGAGAGGAGTTCCAACATTCAATCGAAACAGTATGGAGACATTTTCGACAAGTACTATCTTGCGTGCTGCAATTGTATTCGACATATATCAGATTACCTGATCCAAGTATGCCGAGACATCGTAAATTAGCTGAAGAGACACAACATCATGCATTCAAGGTATGTTGCTATAATATTTTTCAAATACTATTTTCAAATATAAAACCAAATCGAAATCTCTACAGAAGGCATGCCGTGTTAATATATTTGATTATATTTATATACGTACATTTTTATTGATATACTTGATTGTATTTTCACAAGATGCATTAGGTGCGATTGATGGTACCCATATACTCGCATATTCAGATGATGATGATCCATATCCTGAGCTATTTCGAAATAGGAAAGGATTTAACTCACAGAATGTTATGGCAGCTGTAGATTTTGATGGTTACTTTGTAGCAGTTGTCACTGGTTGGGAGGGTTCAGCGCATGATAATTTGATACTGCAAAGAGCAGTTGAAGATGGATTCATTGTTCCACCAGGAAGGTACTATCTTGTAGATGGTGGTTATGCAAATACAAGACAATTCCTCAGCCCGTATCGTGGCATAGCTTACCATTTGGCACAATTTCTCCAAGGCCAACGACAATATGGATGTCCGGAAGAATTATTTAATCACCGTCATGCACAACTAAGGAACATTGTAGAGAAAACGTTCGACATTCTTAAATCCCGCTTCAAAGTTTGCGTGTACATGCGTAAGTATAAGTTCAAGATCCAAAAAGATATTATCAAAGCATGTTGTATTCTTCACAACTTTATCAAACGGCAGAATCATCTTCAAAATGTCTCGGATGAAGATTTGTTTGGTCGAGTAAGCGAGAATCGTGGTCCATCCAACGAAGATGAAGAAGCAGAAGCTCTGGGGGCCGGTGACTCACAAACAGGGAATGATTTAAGGGAGAGTATTAAGAACATTTTATGGAATAATAGACATTTTTAGAAAAAAATTAATGAATGACCCTATGTTTCTATGGCATTTTAATGTTTCATTTAGAATATTGTAATTTAAGAATATTTTGTAATTTGGCACTTATATCATTTTAATGTATCATTCGGCACTTGTATCATTTTAATGTATCATTTTAATTTGGCATTTCGTAAAAAAAAAAAAAAATTACGTCTTGTTTGAAAGTATTAAGAATATTGTAATTTTAGAATATTTTGTACTTTGCCACTTGTTTATGTTTTTAATATTTTTAGTTAGAACATTTTTTATTACTTAATTATTTATCAAAATTAATCACTTCAAAATTAATAATATTGTAATTATTAATTATGATGATAATAAGTATTTATTATTTATTATTAATAATATATGTAGCTCCGTCCAATAAAAAAGCCAATAGGAAAATTAAAGAAGCAATACATTTAACTCCTATCTCACTGCTCCTTTCTCTGAAGATGAAATTAAAGAAGCTGTTTTCCAAATGAAGGCTGAGAAAGCACCAGGCCCCGATGGCTTTTCAATGGGCTTTTATCATCAGTTTTGGCCCATTATCAAATCTGATCTAATTCAGCTCTTTAATAACTTCCATAATAATACGTTAAATGTTCACCTTCTTAATAGAGCTTTGGTTTGTCTAATTTCCAAAACTGATGGGGCTAATCAGGTCTCTCAGTTTAGACCAATCAGTCTATTAAACTGTAGTTATAAAATAATAACTAAAGTGCTTGCTAATAGGTTAGCTCCAATTCTCACAAAAATTATTAGCCCTAATCAAAATGCTTTTCTCAAAGGGAGAAACATTTTAGATAGCATAGTTATTGCTCGTGAAATCCTTCACTCCTCCAATAACAACAATGAGTCAAGCTTTCTTCTTAAGATTGACTTTGAGAAAGCTTTTGACCTTGTGAATTGGGATTATCTCCTCCACCGTCTAAAACTTAGAGGCTTTAATCCTACTTGGGTTTCTTGGATTTGTAAACTCTTAGATGGTGGAAGATCTTCAATTCTAGTTAATGGTTTTAGTGGAAACTATTTTAGATGCAAAAAAGGTGTGAGACACGGAGACCCTCTTTCTCCCTGTCTCTTCTTACTTGCAGCTGATGGCCTCTCTAAGTTTTCATTATTTTTTTTAGCGTCTGTAAATCCTAACTATTGGATTTGATCGAACGGATCGTATAAAAAGTTCTGCACTGTGCGGAGAAAACAAGTTCCGTAGAGGATTTGGTTCCCACGGGGGCCTTCGATTCCTATTCGAACCTTAGGATGGAACCAGTCGAGCCGCCTCTCCGCTCTCCGACGACGAACGGCCGCCTCATCTTCGTTCTTCGACGCACCCTGAACGACCTCCTCTGACCTCTCGCCTCTCGTGCCTCGTCTTCGTCTCGTCTCGTCGACTCCTTTCGACCTCCAAGTACTCTCTCTCTCTCTCTCCAGACTCTTCTGCTTTTCTCTCTCTAGACTCTGTTGCGTTTTGGGTTTCGGGTATTTGGCTCATTTTCCTTTTTAAATTTCCTCAAATTTGTCTTGATTAAGTGCCATTTCTGGTTGCGTTTTCTTGTTGAGTGAAATCACGAGGCTTGGCATGGATGGAGCTCGTACCGGTGAGTTTTGTAAAGAGATGGATAGGTCACTGACTCCTTAAACTATCCAATTAAGTGAGTTTTGTAAAGCAATCTGGTACATGGTATATACTATTTTAACAAATGATGGTACACGGTCTATACTATTTTAACAAAGCAAGGAGGTACGTGGTCACTCAGATAGGTTTCAGGATTTAGAATAAAGGGGCCGCTACTTTTTTCTTCTTTTTTTCATAATACATTGCATTTGGTTAAATAGCAAAACAACCAGATTAATACAACGTGCTTCCTATCTTTTCAACGTTAGTCATTTCAATTTTCAATCTTTTATCTCATCTGATCTTATATAGGTACAACAGTATAAGGAGAAGTTGGAGCATCTTCCTGTAGAAGTTTCTATTCTGTTATCAGGTATGCGTTTCATTTTCATACGATCAATTAGTTTGTTAAAATTGAAACTTTATTGTCCAAAGCTATTGCAATAAGTAATACTGTAACCTTGTATATACAATTCTGATCATATGTTTTATATGGTTAGTATAAGGTGCTCTTAAATAATCTATTTTTTCCCACTTTGCATTGACTATGTCTCTTTGCATCTTGAAATGCATTGATATTTACCTGTCCTATTATAGACTCAATCATTATTATAAGCATGAAAATATTTTCTTTAATTTGATATTTTGAGGGCTTGTTTGCAAAGTTATGATTCATCAGTCTTGCTTGTCATAAGATGCTTTTTAGATAGAAATAAAAGTTTAATTAGTTCGAATATAAATGTTAGCACGAGGATTGCTATAGATTATTCATGAAATCGTGCATGCACTGTTAGGAGATAAATTAGATAGAAATAGAAGCTTGGTGCTGAAACCAAGACCGCACATGATAGGTTTTGTTAGAAAATAATAGTTGTTAAAAATATTTTGTTATTCTGAACAAAGCTCATTTATAGCCTTCTCAGTCTGGAATGACAAATTTCACAATTTCTGGGACTAATTTGATGATATTTTGACATCCAATAGAGAGAACTAGTAACCACAATTTAATAGGGACCAAATCAAATTTTGATACTATTATTGCAATAAAAATAAAGTTTATTTTAGGTTTATAGTTACTGACATAGCACCAGCAGCTGCTGGTGCAACTGCTTTGAAAAGAGACATAGCAGTTATGGAAATCCCATTTGCTGCTCCTCTTTGGTCTTGAGGCTGTGTCAGCAAGTGCATCACAGATCGCAGACAATCCAGTGCCAGAGGCATAATTATTTACCTTTTAAAAGCAATTCACTCTTAGTTGGACTTCTGTCGCAACCCCAGGCCTCTTTCTTCTGGCAATTGAATGCACTGCTGTTGTATTCCCAGCATTAAATTCAGTCTCTCTCCATAGGCGGATAGGCCCTCTGTGATTTGACTGTTCTTTATTCTTTTCTTCTTCGAAGAGATCAGAAAAATTGGGAAAGAAAAACAGCTAAATGCAGTGGTACTTTGTTGCTGCTCTTCTCACCATCCTCACCAGCTCTCAGGTTCGTACAATTTAACCTCTCTCTCTCCCAAGCTGTACCAGGTGTGCCATGTCAGTTAGATTAAACCTGTTATGGGTTTTTTGAATTTAGACCCTAAGTCTTGCTGAGTTATATGACACATTAATATGCAATTCAAGTGAAATTCTTCTATTAATCTGGGCATTAAGTGACACTATCCATCTATATCTATGGAAACAATAAAACTTATGGGGTTTCAAGTTTCAACAATTAATGTCCTCTGCAGTAGTTATCTTATTCTGCTACTTTTTCAGGGTATTCTGACAAAACTCTCTCAAAATAAGGATAGTACTTATGACTATGATACAGCTACTGTGCCTTTTCTTGGAGAAATCTTCAAGGTGCATTTCTTTAAATATGATGTTTCTATTCCTTACTTTTTGCTTCTAGTATTTGATAGTTCAACCCATTCAAGAATGCGTACACTTCTCTTTCATTTAACATAACCAATCATTCAAACCTCTGCCAGAACCTATACTGAACCATTTCACAAATATTGCCTAATATATTTCATGGCTAAAATGATTCAAAGATGAAATTGGCTCCGTAGAACTAATAATATAAGAAATTAAAAATGAAAAACCTAAAAAATGTAGGGAAAGACGTACTGATATTCGATACTCGAGTGGGTATATGCTGGTGCTGAACCTATACCATAATCTGAAATAGCAAAGCTTTTCTGGTAAGCTGAATAGTGACTAACTTAGTCACCAGTATGAAATTCTTTGAAAAGTTTGATAAAAGGACTTTGCTAATTTCTTTCATTTTTCAAATTTAGCTTTTGGTGTCATGTTTCTTTCTGTGGAGAGAGAAAGAGACATCCCCAACTCCTCCTAAATTAACAAAGGAATGGAGAAGTATGCAGCTTTTCCTGGTGCCATCTGTCATTTACCTATTTCACAATAATATTACATTCCTTACTTTAAAATATTTAAGCCCCTCTACATACCAGATTATGGGAAATCTCAAGATCATCACCACTGGTATTTTGTTCAGGTACATTTCTATTCTATTTGCTTGTACATTTTCAGTTTGGCTGGTTCGTATCATCACCAATAATAGTAGGGACTGGTTTGTACCAGTATTGCATGTGGTCTAGTAGCTCAGGTGGTAAGAGCACTGGGCTGATTTCTAAGAGGTCCAGGGTTCAAGCCTGTATGCTTGCGATAGGCTTGAGCCAGTGAAAAAACTCAGCCATATATACAAGAAATGACCAGGGTCGGGTGTCATTTCTAGCCTACCCCAACTTCTTTGGGATAAAAGGCTCTGACTTGACTGGTTTGTACCAGTATTGTATTGCTTCTTGTTATTAAGTTGCAACTTTTGGCTAAGTTGTCTCACTCACAAACCCAGATTAACAGAAAGCTGTTGCTGCTTGTTGTAGACCAATCTAGCGCTGAAAATTTTGATACATGTATGGTCAGTATGGTGCTGTACTGAACTACTAATGCTCTCCATATATATTTCTCTTCATTTTGTGTAAGAGTATTTAGTTTTATTTTATATATATTTCAGGATTTTCCTGGAAAGGAAGTTGACCAAACTGCAATGGATGGCAATTTTGTTATTGGCTATAGGGACTACCACAAGCCAGGTCCCTATTTCTATTTTTTTGGAGTAGATGCAAATATTTGATGAAAAATCTCCTTTTTATAAAATAAGAAATTAACAGTTATTTCATTTTCCGAATATTAATTTTCCCAGGTGAAAGGATGTGGGGATAGCATGTGTGAGTCACTATTATCAGGTCACATAACAGGTTATATTCTTGCGATAGTGTCGGCTTTTCTCTCAGCTTTTGCTGGGATATACACCGAATATCTTTTGAAGAAGAATAATGACAGCCTCTATTGGCAGAACATCCAACTTTACACGTACTTATTGACCTTTTCTTGCTTATTTTAATTCTTTTCTGGAACCAGTATGAAAGTACTTTCAGAATACTGATATATCCTTTTCTTTGTTAGGTGTGGTGTGTTTTTTAACATGGGTTGGTTAATAGTGGGAGACTTTCAATCGGGGTTTGAAAAGGGGTTTTGGTGGCAGCGTATTTTTAATGGATATACACTTACAGCATGGCTTGTTGTTGCTAATTTGGCCTCATCTGGTTTGCTTGTTTCTTGGCTGATGAAATATGCTGATAATATTGTAAAGGTGCATATGCTTTCTCTTTAATTTTTAAGTATGAAGAAGAAATTAGATAAATTTGCAGTATATATAGAGGTACATGATTTTATGTTATATTATGCTGTATGTTGTTGTGATTTATTATGTGTTTCTCCGCATGTCCTAATTTTTTGTAGGTATATGCCACATCAATGGCTATGCTTCTTACTGCTGTTCTATCTCAATTCTTATTCGATGTCAAGGCTACCATTCAGGTACTTCAATTTCCTCATTTATATTTATAAACATTCTGGACATGTACCTCATCTTAATATGTTGCCAAACCAGAGAGTAGCTCTCGGTATGACTAGCAGTACTACATAACCGGTTGGCCATGGTATCATTATGCATTGGTATTACAAGCTCACAACAGCAATCCTTGGTCACAACATAATCCCCAAACTAGATGGTTGATCTGAGTTTAACTATTAGGCAGGCTTAAATGCAAAAGCAGCATTTGATTCTTATCCTCTCTTTTTCTCCTCTTGTCCTTTCCTTTGTAGCTTGTACTGGGCATTATAATATGCATGATATCTCTGCATTTGTACTTCACTCCTGTTCACATGCTAGTGGACTTACCTGCGATTGAGACTCCTGTCAGGCGAGAAGAGGATCCTTGAGTATGCTTTCTGTAGTTCCACTTCATGCAGAAGTGCAGAACCAATTGTGCCAAAAGAAATAGAATCCCCTCTAGATGGCCTTAACCAATGAAAATTTTGATGGTCACATAACCAGCATTTCGAAATTAACATAGCCTACTAACAGTAGCTTTTATCTCACAAGGGCAGGACTAAATTGTCAATCATTTATTTTTTCTTTGTTTTTTTGAATAATTTTATGCTTGTGTTTTTGTTACTACTATTGATTGTTTTAGCATAACACCCAACAGCTGGGTGTGGCTTGGAAAAGCAAAATTTATGGGGTGGAATTCTTTACTCCTTTCACCCCAGTAACATGGAAATCCAATTTACTGATAGCGTTAGATCTGATTATCTTATTTGTTTTGTGAAAAAAATGGTAGGAATATGATTCGTTGGCCTGTGTTGGAAAAGCATAGTACAATGGAAATATATAAACTGTCCCAGTAACTAACATCCTAACTTCCCCAGATGGAGTGATATCTGTCCAAAAAGTTGAAAAAAAGGAAGGAAGAAAGAAAATGGAGCGGTCAACGCTTTGGGATTTAATGAGGTGGATCTCCATCTGTTCCCAAAAAATACCAATTGAAAATTTACGACGTCCAAATTTTCATTTTATCACTTTATAGGAAAATATAGAAAATACTATTTTTCATTCTGATTGATCATAGAAATGAACGGTTAAGGAAGAAGATACTTAATTATAAGCATCCTTCGAAGTAAATACGTAGTACACATATATTCTATTATTATTATTTATGAATCTCTACCTATCAAAGTTATTAGTCGGGTGGGCAGGAATGCATTAGATTGATTAAACAGAAAAAAAGAAAGTATTAACAAATCTTGGTAGTTGTGATATGAAAAACAAATTACCATGATGCTTTGAAGTTAGAACTTGATAAGAACTGCAGAAGTATAAACAGTGAACGGCTGCTGATATTATATTCTTTGTACACACATCGTTAACCGTAAATATGTCTAAATTAACTTGACAGGTCACGTGATTGACTCGGTAAAAAAAAAAAACAATGCAAGAAGCTAAGCAATTACTCGACTTCAATTATGTTATAACAATTATGTTGGACCAGATCATGTTGGATTCAGAAGATTATGTATCAATTTCTTAAGTATGAATCCCTACTTGGTTGGATATGCTGGGGACGAAATTGCTATTTTTCTTAAGCAATTCCCGCAATTCATCCGTGTATTCAGCCATGCGCGTGTGGATGTACATTTTGCCTCCCTTAGTATTTGTCCGCTCCCTGCTCACTGTGAAATCTAACCAAAAGTTGTTAGGAGCCTTCTCCTTCGTCTTCTCAAATTCCGACATCAAATAAAAAAAAAAGAGAAATAGAAGAGTAATTTGATTTGTTACGAAAAGTTCTTTAAAGCAATTTTATTGAGAAATTGACTGAAACCTCACCATGCTTACATGTACAGCAATAACCTACTTGTTGGAACAGATAATAGTTCTTCTATTACAGATAGTATGAACATTAAATTCTTTTGATATTCTAAATTTGATGTTGTATTCAACTTTGAAATTAGTGGATAACCTCACCACTTCTCTCTCTCTCTCTCTCTCTCTTGTTGGTTGGCTCTCGCCAACTAACCTTCAAAAAAAACCTCACCACTTTTCCACTAAATAGAAAAGTTTAACAAACCAACAATCAACAAAAACAAAAAATACACTCTCTCCGTGTCCCCACTTATTCAACTTATCGCAAATTTAACAACCAAACAATACTGGTTTCGGATCTTGATACTATTTTATCAACTCTATTTACGATTTATGCGTCTATCAAACACATTATTCAAATGAACAAAAACCCAAACATTGCAAACAGTCATATAATTAAAACAACATATTAACTTACTATCCCCTTAAACAAATAGCCATACCACATCAACCACAGTTGGATATATATCCCTAGCTCTATGCTTGTCTCCATATTTGCCAAATGCCAACTCGTTACTCTCCCACTCCTACTTCCAAAGTTCGTAGGCTCGTACGTAGCATCTCCATCACCTTGAATCTCATTTCCTTCGACCACACACTTGCCTAGTAGCGTATCACACTCTTGATATCTATAAACAAACTAATTTATAGATTGTATATATTTGAGATATCAAAACAAATTGCATTTCGGCACTTCCACGTCGTCCATAATATAACAACACTGCACAACGAGCGAAGTGGAATACAAATTAATCTTCCAATGTGGAGGGAGGTAAACGTATAAAATTTTCTAAAAATCATCTCTAAATCAATTGATTTGTGTACATATGATGTGGCAGATATAGATAAAAAATTAAGCCTAGACACACATATAATATAATTAAGTTTAATATGGAAAAAAAATTAAAAGAAATGATATTTTAACAAAATAGGTCATTTTAAACATATATTTTTGTACTATTACAATTACATCATTTGTTTTTCATATATCTACTCTTTTTTATCTTTACCTCTCTGTCAACCACAAAAAAACACAATAAAGTGATTATCTAATTCTAATTTTCTAATGCAATTAACAATCTTTGCGTAGGTTGATAGTATGAAATGTTGCATAATTACTTCAATGGTAACCTCCTTGAATTGTGTTCGCTTACGACTTGATTCTTGATTTTGATTTTCAACTAAATGCAAGACATTTTTTTTTTTGGAAAAATCTTTCATATCTACAACAAATAAATTTAAAACAAATTTAATTTGGATGAGTATATATATGTATTATTTAAAGAATAAAATCCACACCATGTACTTATTGAGTACCAGAACATGTTGCCAGAACAAAATGAGTTTATTGGTTTTTAATAAATAAGCATCAAAATATTGGATTATTCATTTAAATAATTACATAAATTTAAAATTCCAGAACCTGTTGCGAAATCTATAAATTAAGTAACTATCCATTTGCACGTGGTTAATGAAGTACCTTTTCCATTTGCATTAAGCACCTACATAAGTCTAAAACTTGATGCATTTTTGCAAGTGGTTAATTATGCACAAATCAAATTAAAGTTTGACCTTAATTTGAGGACTGATCGGGAAAATGGAAGGATCACTTGAATAACAAATTAAAATAAAATGAAATTACATCCAATCCAATGACAAATTGTAATTTCTATGATTGACCTCCAAAATAATGAAATTTATCTCCAATAAATTGAAATTAGTATGGATAAAAAAATTAAAAGGAAAAATATCTATGTATTCTGGCAAGCCGTGAGGAAAATGGGACGTAGTCGATTAGGCGTAGAACGGTGTACACTGTGCAGAGGTGGAGAATGGGAGATCGGAGATGAGCAAAGGTGAAGAAGAATTGAGGCGGAGAAAAAAACCTAATTCGCTAAATGGGTGATTTTTAAGTCATCAAACCATCTCCAACTCTCCAATCGAGTGCAAATTCAAATCAGGCACAACAAACCTATTTTGTTAAATTATAGAGGGATTGAGTTGAGCACGAAGAGAACGAAGTAAAGTCGTGAAAAAATTTAATCCTAGTCAACCCAATAATTTCTAATTTAAAATCTACGCACAATCCCAATATTTTCAAAAACTAAGCCAAATATTTTCGTGAGTTTGCTTCTACATATATCTACCCTTGTATATACGTAAAATAAGTAATCAATAACTTGTAGGATTTTTGTTTTACAAACGAACCAAAAGAAAAGGTTTTAATTTTCAAATTCGCTCTAGAATTCCAATTATTTTTTTTATTCTGACATTTTACCCAACCTCCTTCTTCTAAGCTTAGTAAAACATTCAATTATTGTTCTTTATTATATTTTCTCATATGAGGATTGAGGTAAGTGGGCGTATCGAAGTTTTATTTTTTTCACTATATATCAATGTATAATAGTATGCATATTTTCTCAAATGTAAGTTGCTCGAACCATACTTATGCAGCATTTATTTGAGAGGTAGAGCAAATTTGAAATAATGTTTATGCTGTATAAAAATGTTGATTTACTCTGGTATCTTGCAAAGAGAGAGAGAGGGGTATTCATTAACGATTTTCTGAGCTATAATCTTTATTAAGTTTGCAAGAAAATTGATTCTCGAACACATTAAGATTATTAATTTTTTTATCGTATTATTAGTAGATTATTGAACTCACGGGCAGTTTGTATACTGTAAATTATATCACGCTTGTCTTATGAATCGAAACGAGTATAATATGATAAAATGAACTATTTGTCATCACTCATCACTGTCATCAGATAATATCATCCATCCAGCACCCTAATTGCCCAATTGGGCATACATGGCCCAATTTCCTAGTCAACTGTTGGGCCGAAAAATAAACGAAGAGCGAGAATATGAGTCATGAGACGGACTGGGAATCTGGGATATGTTCTTGCGGAGAACAGTCCTGATCTGATCATCCAAGTAATTCCAGAGAGAGTTGCATTTTTTTTCCGGTACGGTTATTGAAGTGGTCAAGTGGAGGCGACTGTCAAATCCTCATGCTGCTCATGAATAAATTAAAAGAAATCTAGCTCGATCTGAAGGAACGCTTAACAAACAAAAAAGCAGATAATTATCTATATTTCCTTGTCCTTTTACTAATTGTTTTAAAAAAAAATGGTATTTTCAAAATTGTATTGACCATCCGGGTTCATCGGTTTAATTCTTTCTGCCGAGGGCTATTTTGAACAATTTCCGCCAGAGCCGATTCGCAAAAATTATATATATATTAATAATAATTAAAAAAGAACCAGCCAATCTAAGTTTTTTTATTTCCCCCCCCCCCCCCCCATTACAACCGTTTTGCGACTAGATTTACACTGGTTCAACAACATGCCAGTTAGAGCCAAAATGAATTAGACTGGTACTGCTTACTGGTTAAATTGGTTGAACCGGTTGGCCCAATTTTCCTTGAAAATACATATTTATCTACTGTACTGATACATATTTATATGTCTGTCCGCATATACTTTTTTATTATACTAATGTATAATTGCAAGTGGTAAGATCGGTCACGGAATTTAAATCAAGTCAAAACACATTTTGAAACTGTCAAACAAGTGTCTTAATTTTTTGAACTCACATTCGAACCTCGCTCCAAAATTTAATTGTGGTATGGAAAGTTGTATAAAACGGTTAGAAGTTGGTCATAGATATGGGCGAAGAAGGATGTGAACTTAAAGAAATAAGTACAATATTCTAAATTATATAAAAAAAATGTCCGAAAGACAACATCACATGTCATCAAATGCATGCATAAAGCTGTCGGTGGATTGAGCATCTATGATCTATCTCATTAATCTTAAACAATTATAATTTGTGAAGCATTTTTTGAGTTGTACTGAATCTAATTTCTTGTACAGTGAAATGCACTCGGTAACATATTATATTCTATTATTCTACCTTTCTAACAGGGTACAAGCGTCTGAAAAATGAGCAGCCTTTACAGTCGGATACTGAGTGTTCTGCTCAGCTGTTGCACTCTATCCGATACTGGCATGGGATTCATTTCCGCTGCAGCATTGACCAACTTTGTAAATAAATTGAGGGTTCAGTTCCTCCCTGGAAGTATGGAATTTATCAGACTTTGTCCGTCATATCTATGCTGCCATTATTAGATTTTAAAATCCATATTATGCCCTATTATATTATTTGTATCTTTTGTTGTACTGCTTCTATTGAATCTAGGAAGTAAACTGATTTTGACGAGTTTTAAGAATTAATTATTTTGTTCGATTTATCCCGAATCATCCTTAACTCTATCTTTTTTTTTTTATCAAATATCTTGTCATATTTTTTGCAAATGTACTAATTAATTCAGCGTTTTTTTTTTTGCGTTAGTAAAATACGAACAATTTTCAAATTAAAAATTTTAAGCTTCGCCAAATTGATCTCAAATTCTCGACTTATTACTATATTACTATGGATTAAATTTAATTACCAATCACGAGAAATAAGATAGGTGATGTCAAATGTATAATCAGAATTGATCTAGACTTTGATTTAAACTGAACTGTACTTGTTTTGTTTTGATTACTAATCTTCTACGTACACAATCCGTAAAGTTGGCAATTAATCAGCTCCCAAATTTCAAACAATCAAAGTTAGCCGATGCAAGCTCATGGTAGGGACATGCATGAGAGCATGGCTTGTCGCAGAAAAATAGCACGTAAAACAACTTTTGCCATGTGGCAAGTGGCATCAGCTCTGCCATCGGCTAACGCTCACATGCTTCCCTGCGTGCCTCACCAGTACCTATCATCACCTCGCCATAAAATTATGTTCAGTATGCACTTCATTCATTGCTGTTAGTTAGCTTGCAGTAAAACAAGAGCACTGTGAGAAGCCGCTTGGCGCTAGCGCACAAAAAGTCTACTACGTTTGGGAGTTTTCTGTGCAGACCCATTGGCTCAAATCTTAGCTTAGGAGTTAGGTGATCGAAAATTATGATATGATGTGATGTGATGTTGTAATTAGGGACCACAATGTAGCGTATACGTAGGTATATTGCTGCTCTGCTGCTTGAAAGTTCTGGTTTAGACAGTATGCTATACTAGTTATTTTCATAATATTATAGGGGAAAAAGTGGGATGAATAAATTTAATATTCACAATTTGAAATTAATAGACCTCCTATCTTTAAAAAACTACAAAATTATTTTATTTTCGTTAAGAAAATGATAAGGAATTATTCCTAATTCTAGAAGTTACCCAACACATTATAGAACAAGCGGAATTAGCTATTCGGACTCTTATTCTTGTTCCAACAAAATGTTAAAACTAACTAGCAATCCAACAACAAATCATTATTTGTGATGTACAAGCATAACGTACGATTTTATTTGTGACGCTTAGATCGACAATAATTACTGACTTGAGGTTGTGACAATTATAAATTACTATATATTCATCATTTAGATGGATTAATATGTTAGTTGTTCGAGATAGTAACTGAATCTGCTGTTGTAAAACTTCTAATTAAATTAAAAAATTAAATTGACAATTATTCTGCAAATCTGAATTAGCGAGTTTTGTAAATCTAACTTGTGATTCAAACTTATCTTTTAAGACATAATATTAGAGCGCTGTCCTACCCTGCAGGTTTCATTTAATGGACCATGTTTAAGACAGCAACATAAGCGACCACATAAATCTACAGAAAGTTTGTTTATTAATGATTAAAGGCAAACAAGAGGAACAGAGCTGTTGAAATATTTTATATTTCCTTTCTTTTCTCCGAAAATTTCGGTAACAAACATTTTCCTCTCCTGATCTCCTCCTTTTTCTACTCCCGCCGTCATTCCTCACTACATGCATGTACCGGTAGTGTTCTCCAATCGTGTGTGTCGCGTTGTGTCGTGTCAAACACGATTGTGTTAGAGTCTCGTGTCGTGTCGTGTTGACACGAACTACTTTTTTAATCGTGTCATGTCGTGTCGTGCTGGGTGGTGAGAAGAGGTAACACGACACGACTGACACGATCGTGTTAGTCGTGTCAGAAACTTTTCTTTATTTTTTATAAAAATTTATTAAAAACTGTTAAAATATTAAAATTGAGAAAAAAATGATTGTTGCAATTTATTTGACTATTCTACAAATTCAATATATATATCAGTACAAAATTACCAGAATATTTTTGTTAAAAGATTAATTGATGATTTTAAAATTTTTTTTCTAACTCATTTCTTTATTGTTTGAATAGATTAAAAAAAGTGAATATACGTTAAAAAAGAAAGTACGGTTATAATTTGAATTTTAATATAAAATCAATTTAAATAATTTTTAGAAAAACAATTTAAAAGAAGAAATATGTTTATGATGCTATTTTTGGTAATGTTAAAAATTAAATTCGTGTTGTCGTATCGTGTTCGTGTCGTGTTGCGTGTTAGTCGTGTCATGTCAAATCGTATTAATTTTTTAAAATTGCCAACACGACACGATAACACGATCGTATCGTGCTAATTCCGTACTCTGTATCGTGTCGTGTCGTACCATTTTGGAGAACCCTATGTACCTGTGAACAAACCCTAACAATATAATAATAAATCGATCATTTACGAGGGATTTTAACTGCACACTTGTAGAACCGAAGATCTAATAATCTATCTCCATGTGAGCGTGCCAGCGTGGGCCCTTTTGCATAGGTTATCGACACACGTCAGGTAATTAACCCAAGCATGCATGTTACTTAATTGCTGTTAATAATATATAATCACTTAGGCTCTGATCGGAACGCTGAAAATAATCGTACGATTTGGAAATGGAATTCGTGCGATTTGAAAAATGTGATCGGAAGAGAGGAGAACGGAGGAAAAGAAACGACTTCGTGCGATTTCACGAGCTCCAAATCCCGTACGGAACTCTCGCCAAAAACGTCGAAATTTGGCGAGAATTCGTCGCTCACCGCTTCTCCTCCCTCTTTCTCTCTCCTCCGATTGGTGGCTGATCAAAATTGCACAAAAATTCCAGCTTCCTTCGCCGATCAACGGAAATGATTTCGAGTGAAAAATCTTCTCTTTTCTTTTCCGTTGAAATGAAATCTTTTCTCGTTCTTCTCTCTTCCGATCAGAGCCTTAATATTTAACAATGTTTACTTGATTCGGACCAATGTTATTATTTAATGGTTCAAAAATAAAATTTAAGAATGTAATAGACAAATAAAATTTGCAATTTAAAAAAGATCCGAATATTGAATTCTGACCTAAATAATTTTTTATCTGTTACTTCCTAAAATTTTTTTTTAAAAAAAGGCAAGAAAGTCAATATGCGGCTATGCGGTACCCAAAACATGGGCCGTAGATTGCTACAGCGGCCTAGATTTTTTTTTTTTTTGTCAAAAAAGAAAGGTAATTAATAGCTCGGAATGGGTTCACCGGCCTTGAATTTTTCTTCTATATAAAAATTGTATATAGTTAATAATATCGGAGATTAAAATTCCGATTATAAAAATTGAAAATGAAATTCCGACATAATGTTGGACGGGACTTTAATTCACCATTTCAGTGCAAATATACAATTTTTTTTGTCATCCGAGAAATTGATTAGGGATAAATTTGTTTCGAAATTGCGTTCTGTCTATACATCGAAAATTCGAAATTTATCTCTCTTAATAATTACTTGTGATATAAATTCAGTTCTAACTTTTTATTAGCTAAACAAAAATTCGTACTATATATAAACACAAAGGGGAAAAAAATGCCATGTTGTTTAACAGAAGCAATTAGACTTCAAAAAAAGTTAGAAGATGAACGTGAAAGTCCAGTATAGATGCACGGTTGGGAATTTTATTATTATACTATCAACAGACGCAATTCTCATTATATATGCACCGAAGAGAGAAAAATTATATATATTTCACACGGTAACTATGTCTCTCTTAAAAATGGACATGTTACGTATTAAAATTAAAGAAATTACATAAATGTTCCTTAAAAAAATTGAAAATATTATTTATTTTTTATTTCTCTTCTTTTAGGTGCGAACACTAGAGGGATAAAAATGTAAGCATAAAAGTCAACTGCGGTTTGTTGACAGCTTCTGTGAGCGTCTCATGAGTTGTTTGAAAACGACTCCAACTTGATCATGTTACTTGCGTAGTGATTAGTAAACAATTTTAGTCCACACAAGCAATGTTTTTTATGGAAATAATTTTTCTAACCAAAGTGGTACATCGTTCTTTCTAATTAATTGTTGACAATTTTACAAAGAAAAAGCCGAAAGAGAAACATATCAAAATCAAAGAAAATAACACCGATTACAGGTTTACAATTGGTTAAATCAGAACCAACACTAACCCATAAATCCAAGATCACAATCCAATTAGGAATATCAATTTGAAGCGAAATAACAGTGTCCTTCCTCTAGGATAATTTGTGTTATTTTTATTTGATTGAGATTTGAGAACAAGGGTCCACCATCACATGGCATGGCTCGTCTTACGCTTCTAACTTTCTTTGCTCCTCACATGGGTTAGTTACTTTGTGTCTTTTTTTTCAACTATAGAAAATTGAAATAGAAAATTGCATGTCGATAATCGATAAGTCGTTTTCCACAATAAACTTTTAAGAGAACATAAATTGTCTGAACTCTGAAGCAATCCTAACGCAATGCAAGTTCCTCAACAGTCTTGTCCAGGATCAGAAAAAAATACTGTAACTATACAGGACATAATGTAGCAGCTAGCAGAGTCTGAAAGCAAACATATGGGATTGGTTAGAAGAGGACTAGGAAATTATTATGGCAATATATATAGTCGAATAAAAACAAACCACATTACCGGTCATATTTCATCGAAGGAAACAAAAATTAAAACAACAAACACACAATTCAGCACAAAGGCAATGGAAGAGGACAGAGGTTACTATGACTGTCTTTCTACATTGCCCTGGCTATGAACTTATTTCTTGTTAAATACTTTAAATTAATTTCATGGACATCCATATATAACATTTAATGGATACATCTAACATTGTCCCCATATATATATAATACACTTGACAATTCACACAAGCGCATTAATAACTAAAATTCAAAATTATAATGGATCAGTTATAATATTGCAATATGATCCATATCTTCACGACTTAGGCTCTAACGAGATTTGCGGTGTAGACGTTGTTGGGTTTCCAGTTCGGGGGGATGACGTTCTTGGCCACAAACTTGTTGTTCTGGCTGTCGGTAATTTGGATCGAGAAGGGTGGCATGGTAGGGTCTTTTGGGTCGAACCTCCAGACGGTTCCAAAGTTGTGCGTGAAGGGCAGCCACCCATTTTCGCGGGAGTAAGGCGGGTTGGTTTGCTTCAGCGCAACAGCAGTAATGACACCATCGTACTTGATATTGACGGCGAAGTAAATGTTGTTTGATCCTTGCTCGACGTGGAATGAGGCGGTTTTACCTGCATGGGTGGTTTTGGATTTCAGAATTAGTAAATTAATTCATAGATTGCTAATATGCACAAACCTATGTTTTTTAAATTACAAACAATGAAGCTAGAGTGACCATTTTGGTTTTCTTTTTGAGTGATGAAATTCTCAATTTCTGATAGGCTGTACGGTGTGTACAGTTCTCTTCAGAATTGGTAATTCGGTACAAGTTAAGCTAAACCAAAGCATAAAATGGGTTCTAATAAGTTCCGATTTTAGGATAATGTAGGTTAAAGTGAAAATTGTGAAATTAGGTACCATAAGCAGAAGGGATAAGAAGAGAGAGCAAAGCAAGAGAGGCAGACAAGGCAAAGAGGCGAGAAGCCATTGCTATAATTGAAGGGGGGAGAGAGAACTTTTATTTTGGTTTGGACTGAAATGGAGTTAAGTTTGGTTGTATTTATAGGAGGAGAAAAGAGGCGTGAGCGGATGGACGCCTCTGATCTTAGCTAAGAAATGATGTGATGTGATGGGATTATGGGGAGTTAACATTACAGTGTTTTTAATACCGAGTACCGTGTGGCATTTTGAATAGAAATGCAGGCCTCCCTTTTGGGAGTCTTTCTTCAAAAAAAAAATACCGAGTACCGGATCCTGGTCCGGTATGAAATGCCTCTAAAACTACCGGAAATATCGGTGAATACCGGAATAACCGGAACAATTACAATTTCGATCCTGGTTTTTATCCCAGTCACGGAGATCGAGAAGAAGAACCAACATTTTTTTTTTCGGACTAAGGATTGAGGAACCCTAGGAATACTTAGTGGTCCATAACTCCATATGATAGTTTTGTAAATTTAACCTCCTTATTTATAAATTGCCATCTTAACTTATTTTCTACGTACGTACTACGTACGTAGGTATATGTATATTGCAGCTCTGCTGCTCGAATGTTCTTATTGTAGACTGTATGTCATACTTGTTGTTTTGATAGTATATGCGGAAAAAGGACGTGGCATGAATAATGCAACATTCATGATTGAAATTCATTTGCCACCTACGTACATTTACAAAATTTCTTTTTTTGTTGACAAGAAAATTATGAGAAATTATCCCTCCATCGCGAGGAATCAACGACTCAACGTAAACAATAATGTGGATGAATCCACCTATTGTACTCGAGAAAACAAACATAACAATTGTATTACTTTGAATTGATAAAAAATAGTGCTGATTAACTTGAGTTTGTGACTGCACAAGGCTGGCCTTCAAGAGGTCAAGGATTCAAGTCCTGCATGTATTTTTAATTTCAGAAAAAAATTAGATGGCAAAGACCTCTCTCTTTCTTCCCAAAAAAAAAAAAAAAACTTGAGTTTGTGACTATTTGAAAAATACTATTATTTAACATTTAGATGGATAGTTACTTGTTTAGGATAGTCGTTTAGTCTGTTGTTTTATTCTTCTAATTAGACTAGATTCTTTTGTCGCGGGTCTACCTCGACATACATTGTTAAACATATATTGTTATGTTTTATTTAGTATTATTTAATTTTTTTTATTAGACGGTGTAATTAAAGTTTTCTTCTAATATTTTTTTGTCATACGCTAAAAAGAATTGCCAGCCATGAACATAATACTTGTATATTGTCAACCATTTTCATGCCGGTTAATAGCTTTCATTTAATTCTATGATATCTTAAGCTCTAAATAATTGAGCACCACTTCAACCATTTTCTTTTTAACTATCAAATTGTGCTATGTGGATGTTAATATATTCCGATTTTCTATAAACGTGTCTGCTTGAAAAAAGACTGTTTACATTTGGCATTCTCAAAAATAAATTTTAAGTGTTTCTAGTTAAGCTTTAGTTATGAGAAGCCACAATTCATTTTGAGAAACTGTTTAATTAAAATGCGACTTTATGATTTGCATCTCGGATACTACATGAACGCTAATAATTTGATAAAAATAAAATTGATAGCAGTCAAAATGACTTTTGCTAGTCTGTGATATATCATATATGTTACTTGTTTTCACTTGTTGGATGTTGTGCCGGCATCACATTATTTTTTTTTTCCTGCACCTTTTATGCTTGTTGTTTAGTGTATTAAAAGTCTGGAATTAATATTCTGATCACCTTTTATGCTTGTTGTTTAGTGTATTAAAACTTAAAAAGTCTGGAATTGATATTCTGATCAATACTTTTTATAGGGAATTATTCTAGACCATCCTTTCTAGTACCATCCATATCATTCCAGTCCCAGTACTTTCTAGCCATTGTCACGTGACTTCACGTGAGAGAGACTTATTTTCGTCTCTCCGTCTCTCATCCATATCGAATTCAGAAATTAATCGAATCTCTTTCCGTCTCTCCTTTGATCCAGTCGCCGCCGCATGATCTCTTCCTCCACCATTTCTTCTCCGCCTCCGCTGCTTCTCCACCTCCAATCGATGTTCACAAGCTTCTGACGAACTACAATCTTGCGACCTTCGACCCCTCCGTGCCTTCCACTCCTCCTTTCGATTGCGTGTGGTGCCTCGTCGATGAGGTCGACTTCGACGAGGAGCTTGGAGGCCGGAGCAAGCGCCGATCAAGAATTTATCCCCGCCAACGGTGATGATGTGGCAGCATAAGGCAATGAGTCGGTTTCAAAATTGAACAAAGGGGAAGGGGGAAATCTAGAGCTAGCAAGGTGAAGACAGAATCTGTTGTGGATGGGAGCAAAAATAATCAGAGATTGTTTTAGTAAGGGATCGTTTAATTCAAGTAAATGATCGGATTGTTGCAATAAGGGATCATCTTATAAAATTTTATCATATATAATAAGTGATCATCTTACAAGCATAAATGATCAGTTTATCGCAACAAAGGATAATCTTATAAGTGCAAATATTAGATATTTAGATACGATAAGTGATCATCTTATAAATATAATTAATCAGATTGTTATAATAATGGATCGTCTTAATATAAATGTATTGAATGTAGATGTGAGAAACGAGAATCACGAGACAGAGCAGAGGAGAGAGGAGAAAACATGTCAGGTATTAAACATGAGAGATAAGAGGAGAATGAAGGAAGCATAGAAGGAGGAGACGAGAGGAGAAGAGAAAGAAGGAAGGGAGCGATCAGAGGGGAGGTGAGCAATCAGAGGGGAGAGGAGCGTAGCAGAGCGTCAAAAATGGAAAGGGTGCTTCCAGTGCCCTTTCCATTTTTAGTTGGGATGGTACAGGATGGTAAATGAGGGGATTGCACTTATAACACCCGCTTTTTATATTTTATTTTATTTTTCTCGTATGAAAGTGATTCTAAATTTCTACTTTGGAGCAAGTATCTTTTCTAAAGGAAAGCATTCCTAATTAGAGATGCACCTGTAAGTAGGGCTGTACATAAAAAAAAATCCACCAGACCCGACCCATTTTTTAACGGGTTTAGACATTGTCGGGTTGGTTCGGGTTTCAATTTTGATAACCCGTTTATACTGGTATGGGTCATAGAATTACTTCCAATAACCCGCTTATACCCGACCCCGTTGTTTAATTAAATATTTTTCCTGATTTCCTTACGTCGAACAATCCAGAACATAGCGAACCCTAGTCTCTTAGCTCGACTCCTCCGCTTGCGATGCCTCGGCTCCTCCCACACGGGCCAGACGACCTCGATCTCCTCCTCTCGCAGGCCACGTTGCACAGTCTTAAGGTCCCGAGGTCTCGGATGATGGTATGTACTGGTACAAATCCGTTTTAAAATTTACCACAAATTTGTTTCAAATTCTTCATTATAAATATCGACTCTATCCCAATCCTAGCCAATCTCTCTTTACATTTTTACAACTTGGAAACTTTTTCTATTCAATTGATACCTAGCTAGTTTCCGAGTTAATATTATATTGTATCCTTTTGTTAAAAATATTATCTGTTAAGCTATTTTTATTTAATTAATATTGTAAATTTTATTTATGGTACTATATAAATCATAAACCTTTCAATCCGAAAACCAGTAAAAATCCGTAAAAACCCGTAGATAAATATTTATATGGGTTGGCTTGGGTTACGGGTGGATTAATTAAAGAAATATTTTAACCCGGTATAGTTGGGTTGGATTAAAATATTGATGAAAAATTGCAAACCCGCCCGTTGTACACCCCTACCTGTAACTACATACCTCATATAGAAAGTCTGTAGCGTATCATCTTAATAATCAAATTTACAGTCACTCAGATTTCAACAAATAAAATGGGCACATTAAATCCTGAAAATTTTATCCTATGTCATATGTGGTCATCTCATTCGAATCCACAGAGAAAAAATCAGGCCCATATTTCATAGGTGCAAATATGTACATTATAGCTGCTATATGCAGCCATGCAGGTTTCGTTTAATGGACCATATATATAGGTTCATATTTGAGACAGCAACATATATAAGCGATCACATAAATCTAGAGAAAGCAAGTTTATTAATGTTTATTAATGATTAAAGGCAAACAAGGAGCACCAACTCTTGGTCTAGTGACAAAAAATAATGCATCTTAAGTGAAAAATCGTAGGGTCAAAATTCGACTGAAGATCTTTCATAGACATTTAATTTAAAAATAAATTAGAAAGTTAGACCTCAATTTATCTTAAAAAAAAAAAAAACAACAAGAGGTACAGTCGTACAGAGCTGTTGAAATATTTTATGTTTCCTTTCTCCGAAAATTTCGGTAACAAACATTTTTCCTCATCTCCGCCCTTTTCTACTCCCGCCATTATTCCTCACTACATCCATGTACCAGTGGACAAACCCTAACAATATATTAAGAATAAATTGATCATTTACGACTTACGAGGGATTTTAACTGTATTAGGACCAAAGATCTAATAATCCATCTCCATGTGAGCGTGGGTCCTTTTGCAAAGGTTATCGACACACGTCAGGTAGTTAATTAACCCAAGCATGCATATTCCGTGTAGTTAAGGAAAGGGAGGAGATTACGAATGAATAATTTTAGTTAATCACTTAATATTATTTAATGGTGTTTGCTTTCTTAGGACGATTCTAAATCAAAATATTATTAGTTATAAAATAAAATTTAGGAATATAATAAATAAATAAATTTTGTAATTTAAAATAGCGGAATTTTGAGTTCTGACCGAAATTATTTTTTATCCGTTACTAAAAAAATATAAAAGATGAGGCAGGAAGTTAACTATTATACCCAAAATATGAGTCGTAGATTACTACAGTTGTTTTGATTCCCCCCCCCCTTCGTTTGTCAAGCAAAGAAATTAGAAATTAATAGCCCGGAATGAGTTCACCGGCCTTGAATTTTTCTTCTTATATAAAATTTGTAGTTAAATAAATATCAAAATTCAAAATTCTTATCTTATATAAATTTAAAACTAAAATTCTGATTTGAGGAAGGTTCTACTTCTAACATTTTGGTTGCCCCCAGATGCCAATATTTTACTTTTTTAGTTAGTTTTTAAAATTTTAAAATTCAAACGTTAAATCCAAACCGTTGATCTTATTTAGTTTAACGAGCGATGCATTTTCATATAAGTTTTATAAATTTTAGAGTTTATTTGATACTCGATCAAAGACTAAAACATGAACGTATTAGAACGAATCTATCATAGTTAACAAGGTTCGTTTGTTTTTCTATCTATTGATCCAGTATCAAATAAATTCCAAAATTTACAAAACTTATATGAAAATGCATCGCTCGTTAAACTAAATAAGATCAATAGTTTTGATTTAACGTTTGAATTTTAAAATTTAAAAAAATAACCTAATAGTAAAATATTGACATTTGGGGCAACCAACATGTTGGTAGCGGAAACCTTCCTCTTCTGATATAATGTAGGATGGGACTTGAAATCAATTATAATTTTTTTGTATAGTATGAGAAATTGATATGGGACGGGGTTCAAAATATATATCATTCTTTCTATATCTCGAAATTGAACCGTTAATTACTTGTAATTTACCTTCAGATCTAAGATTTTTATTTACGCAATGAACATATGCCCGTGTTGTTTAAGAGCATCAATTCTCGACGACTCAAGGAGAAATCAGATGATGAGCGCAGCACCCCTTCAAAAGTTAAAGAAAAAATTACATAAATGGTTCTTAAAAAATTGAAAGTGTTTTTTTTTCACTTTAATTATGGGGACGGCAGTGTGAGCGCTTTTAGATGATTAAAAATGTAAGCATAAAATTTATATGTCGTAATAGAAATTACGATTGCTTCTCATGAGTTATTTAAAAACGACTACAATTTGATCATGTTACGTGAATGCTGATTAAGTGATTAGTAAACAATTGTAGTCCACAAAAGTGTTAGAGTTATGTCCTAGAAGTCAATAGTTTAATGACTTAATTTAGTTTATGTTATTGATGATACTTGATCATTTGTTCCTAAAGTTTATTATTGACAGATCATTCAGGTTGAGGATCTGAATTGTAGATCTCTGCGGATCATTCGTTAGAATGATAATAATATCTCTAAAGAGTCCATAATCTTGATAATTAACAAGGAACATTAATTATCATATAAGATTAGTATGCAAGTTAAGTGATTATTAAGTTCTATAAATCATAGGTAAGGAGTTACCGACTTAATTGCATATGTGTATGTTACTGGAACATAACACAAGACATGACCCAATAAAATAAATATATGGATTGTGTTATGTGTCATTATTTATTTCATACGTGTTTGATTTCGAGTTTGAGATGATTCAGTTTTTTCACATGAGAATAGGTTCTATAAATATCGTCTAACGTTGATTCCTGATAAGGGCTGCTATACGGATTTTATTTATGTTCTCTTGAATTGTGCGGGAAAAAACTATTCATCAAGACAACCGTATGTCCCTCATTAGTTCACCTAGTGAGTGATGATATCTACTTGGTCCTTTGATGGAGTTGGATCGTATGCGCGCAACTAGGCGATCAATTCTAAATCAAGAAATGTATAATCTGCAAGAATGACACATTTCTATCTTGGATTATACAAGGATATCATGTGACGTAAGAATCAAAACAATAAGATACTCTATTTCTTATGCAGGATTGAAATACTATAAAAATATAGTATTTGTTTATGTTAATTGGGAATCATAACGTGTTGCTAGATACCGCTTATGATTATTGGAAATAAATAACGATTTATTTCCATGACCAACATAACATAAATCCTCCAAGGATCACATGAAAAACAAAGCTCTTAACCAATGTACATTATATTTAGTTTATTTGTATTGGAGAATACAAAATATGATAAGTTGAATAATTAATCGTATACCGTTATGAACCGTTATGATTAATTACTTCAAAGGGATCATATGAAACTAAATTAATGTAAAGTCTAAACCAAATAATAATTATCAAATAGTTGATAATTTATTTTGTTTCAACTCAATTGATATAGTTGTGTGAATTATATCAATTAATCGGACTATCATTTTATATGTCGGTTTGGGCCCAACATCAAATGTAATTAAAAGAGAAATTAAAAATCCAACTTTATGGGCTTTTAAGTCCACTTTATGGTTGCCTAAGGGTGTGGGAGTGGTCCCCCCAAAGGGTATGGTTGGGAGGCCTATATAAGGACCACTAATTGGTGAATTAGGGTTGTCTTCTTCCACTTTCTTTCTCTTCTTCCATTTTAGACGAAATTTCAAGGATGAAAAGAAGTTTTCAGATCTGAAATTTTGTGCCTCTCATTTGCATTTGGTTAGGTGTTCATGAGTTGAACAATAGTTTCCATATTAAATAGTGATTTAATAGAAGAAGGAAAATTAAAGATTTAGGCGTTTCTATTGATTTGCTAGCACAAATCATATAGAAATTGGTTAAATTTTATGTGGACCTAAGGTGCATGGAGAAGAAGAGGAGGAGCACGTCATCGACTCTAATAGAAAGGATTCGAGTCTCGCGAATACGATTTCGCGAGAGGTAATCAACTCTTACTCGCTCACGAAGTGTAATTTACTCAAATAACTAGATCCTTAATTTGCATGCTCTTTTAAGCGTTATTAATGAGTAATAAAATTAAAATTGAACTTTGCATGACTTCTTAACAAAAAACAATGGTTTTTTTTTTCTTTGAAAATATAATTCCTAACCAAAGTGGTATACCGTTCCTTTAACTAATTGTTAACAATGACGAAAAAGCCGAAAGGGAAACAAACCATATCTTAGAAATTAGAAAATAACACAGACCAACTGGTATAATCAGGACCAACACAAACCCATGAATTCAAGATAACAACCCAGAATAGGAATATAAATTGGAGCTAGATAACAGTGTCCTTTCCATAGGATAATTTACGTTATTTTTATTTCATTGAGATTTCAGAACAAGGGTCCACCTTCACATGCTTGTCTTATATACCACCAACTTTCTTTGCTCCTCGCATGGAGTCATTATTAGGTTAGTTACTTTTGTTTTCAACTGAGAGATTGGCTCAATGCATGGAGCTTTATTCTATCATTTATATCAACTGTTGAATAATGCATGGCGCTTTATTTTATCCATTTAATATCAACTGCTTGAAATGACCACGATACAAGTCTCCGGCTATACCTCATTTATGTCCTTTATTTGCTTTTCGTGAGCCAATTGCAACTCAACGAATTATCGATGTTAGAATCCTTTATAAAATAATAACAATGTAAACTGAGAATGTTTCCCAAGTACATTAAATCATTAATAAAAATATAAAATAAAAGTTGTTTCTTTGCACCGATTGCACATGCATATCCCTTAAATAGAAAACTGCATCTTGACAATTGATGAGTCGTTTCTACAGTAAATTTTTAATAGGAGAAGATAAATTTTCTGAACTCTGAAGCACTCCTAACGCAACACAAGTTCCTCAACAGTCTTGTACACGATCAGAAAAGATTACTGTAACTATACAGGACCAAATTTAACAGCATAGTCTGAAAGCAAACACATGGGATTGGTTACAAGAGGGTAGGAAATTGTTATGGCAATATATAGTCGAATAAAAGGAAACCATATTACCGGCAATGTTTTGAAAACCGGACCGGACCGGCCGGTTGAACCGGTTCAACCGCGAACCGGAGCCCTCTCCGTTTCCGGTTTAACCGGAAAAAACCCGGTTCAACCACGGTTAACCGAAAAAAACCGCGACCCGGCAGCCTTTCCGGTTCAGGTGCCGGTCCGGTTTTCTAAACATTGATTACCGGTCATATTTCATCAAAGAAAACAAAAATGAAAACAATAAGCGCACAATTCAGAACAAGGACAATGTAAACAATACATTACCCTGGGCCCTGGCGAAGAACTCTTATTTCTTGTTAAATACTTCAACTTAATTTCATGACATCCATATACAACATTTGATGGATACATCTAACATGTCCCCATATATAATGCCCATGGCAATATTCACAGAAGCGCATTTGTAACTAATTAAAATTCAAAATTATAATGGATCAGTTATAATTAATTTACAATATGATATCCATATCTTCACAACTTAGGCCTGGATGAGGTTTGCGGTGTAGACGGTATCGGGTTTCCAGTTCGGGGGGATGACGTCCTTGGCCACAAACTTGTTGTTCTGGCTGTCCGTAATTTGGAACGAGAATGGTGGCATGGTAGGGTCTAGTGGGTCGAACCTCCAGACGGTTCCAAAGTTGTGCGTGAGGGGCTGCCAGCCATTTTCGCGGGAGTAAGGCGAGTCAGTTTGCATCAGCGAAACAGCAGTAATGTCACCATCGCACTTAATATTGACGGAGAAGTAAATGTTGTTTGAGCCTTCCTCGACGTGGAATGAGGCGGTTTTACTTTTACCTGCACAGGTGGTTTTGGATTTCAGTATTACAAAATTAATTCATAGACTGCTTATAATATGCACAAACCTATGTTTTTTAAATTACAAACAATTAATGAAGCTGGAGCGACCATTCTGGTTTTCTTTTTGAGTGATGACATTCTCAATTTCTGATAGGCTGTACAGTGTGTACAGTTCTCTTGATGAATTTGCATAAAATGGGTTCTAATAAGTTCCGATTTTAGGATAATGTAGGTTAAAATGAAAATTGTGAAATTAGGTACCATGAGCAGAAGGGATAAGAAGAGAGAGCAAAGCAAGAGAGGCAGACAAGGCAAAGAGGCGAGAAGCCATCGCTATAAATATAATTGAAGGGGGAAGATGAACTTTATTTTGGTTTAGATTGAAATGGGGTTTAGTTTGGTTGTATTTATAGGCAGAGAAAAGAGGCGTGAGAGGATGGACCAGAAGTTTCGCCAGTGTTAAATTACATGATTAGGACGACTCTAAATTACAATGTTATTATTTAATAATTATAAAATAAAATTTAAGAGTGTAAACAGACAAATAAATTTTGCAATTTTAAAAGATCCGAATTTTAAATTCTGACCAAAATTATTTTTTATCTGTTACTTCATTAAAAAAATATTAAAAAAGAGGCAGGAAGTTCAATATGCTAGCCAAGACATGGACCTTAGATTGCTACAAGCAAGATTCGAGTGTCACACTTTCTTTATGCCACAAAAGCCACACTTTACTTTTTTATTTTTAATTTTAAAATTTAAAATATAATCTTCCGAATCCAAACCGTTGATCTTGTTCATTTTATTGACGGATGTGTTGTCATAAAATTTCATAATTTTTGAAATTTATTTGAAACTTGATCAAAAGGTAAAAAATTAAAGAATCAAAATAACTAAAATAGATTAATTCTAATATGTTAATTTTTCAACCTCTTGATCAAGTATCAAATAAATTTTAGAAATTTTAAAATTTTAGGACAACGCATCCGATGTTAAAATGAACAAGATCAACGGTTTGGATTAGAAGATTATATTTTAAATTTTGAAATTTACAATAAAAAAGTAAAGTGTGACATTTGTGACATCAAAAAAGTGTGGCACCGAAAACTTGTTCAAGTGCAAATATACAATCATTTCTTTTTATCAGCCGAGAAATTGATAAGGGACGAATTTGATTCAAAATTGCGTTCTGTCTATATATCGAAATCTATCTCTGTTAATTTCTTGTGATGTAAATTCAGTTCTAAGTTTTTATTAGTTAAATAAAATTCGGATTATAAACACAAATGGAAAAAAAATATGCCATGTTGTTTAACAGAATCAATTCGACAAAGAAGTTAATAATTAGAATGTTTCTTTTACGATCTTGTTACTTGCATTCTGATTAGTAAACAATTTTAGTCCGCACCAACAATGTTTTTTTTTTGGAAATAATTTTCCAAACCAAAGCTGTACAGCGTTCTTTCAGATTAATTTGATAACAATTTCCAAATAAAAAGCCGAAAGAGAAATATATCAAATCAAAGAAAATTACTCCGATTACAAGTTTACGATTGGTTTTATCAGAACCAACACTAACCCATTAATCCAAAAGATCACAATCCAGATTAGAAATATAAATTTTGAGCTAAAAAACAGTGTCGTTCCCATGGCCATAGGATAATTTGTGTTATTTTTATTCGATTGAGATTTGAGAACAAGGGTCCACCTTCACATGGCTTGTCTTACATTACTGACTTTCCAAAATTTATTTTAATAATAATTAATTGATGGTTATAGTAAATCGAGAGAAAAAATTAATATCAATCGCAATGTTGGGTGCCATAGAGGTTAAGATCACCACTGTCATTGGCGATCTGATGGTAGATCCTGTTCCCGTTGTTGGTTTCTCATAATTTATTATTTCCGTCAAAATTTTATTTATGTTGACATTGATGTTTTATTCTGTTGATATAAAATTGCGACGTAGGAAATTACCACTATATAAAAAAAATATTCACTGTAGAATGCTATTGTAGGCCGATAATAAACTTAATTTTTTCTATTGTTCCATTGCTCCAAATTCCTGTAGTGTGATAATAAAAATATTTAAGGGAATTTTTTTTCTATGTGATGTGGGCTGAGATAACCTATTAGGACTTTTAAATTTATACTCAAATATTCTCGATTTCGGTTGCAAGCGTACAACCTACGTTGAGTATTCGGGGTCGATTCACGAAAACAGTTATTCGAAATATTAAATCTAAATTATATTGTTGAATCAAGTCAAGGGGTGAATAATAATCTGATTTTGGGATTAATTAAACTAAAAAAATAAAATAAGAGATAAATGATTTCAATTAGAGAAAAGTTGACTTAACAGATACAAAATAGGAGTTTTTGGTTGTTTTACTTTCTACTTGACTCCTGTGCACAAGCTATCCACCTACTTTCGTAGTTGTCCGCTTGTGAACTTGGATAGATAGTTTATAGACAAACTGCTTATTTCTAGGCTGGCACAGACAACTCGCCTATAGTCCAAGCGGCTCACCTTAACTAGCTACTAGTTATAAAAGAATTAGTTAGTTTCCCTTCATTTGATTGAGCAGTTAGATGACTTAATTAACTTCCCTAAAATCCTTCTTTCGACATGTCAAGTTATTTTAATCAAATCAATTAAACTCTTATTTAATATAAGTTTCAACTTTCATTCCTTGGTTTAAACTAAACAAGTCTACTTCTTGGATCTAAGATTTCCCTCAATTTGATCTGTTGGGAATGGATCTCCATTTCTGGCTTATAATCTAGATCTCATCTTTCGAACTATTAATCCTCTATTGGTATTGATATACTTAAATTAATCTAAATTTGGTTGGGCTTAACTTTCTAACATTCAAGATTGGCCTAATCTTGATGGGAAAATACCAAATCTACTCAAACAATTCAAACATAGCTAATAATAAGTAAAACACGAAAAATAAAACTCAATAAACAAAGTATTAAACTAAATAATTATGCAAACTAAATCAAGTGTATGTTTTTCAATCATTGTCCCTAATCAAACTACTCGAGTATGATTATTATAACAACAAACATCAAGGTATCAATCATCATTACAGAATCAAACAAGAATTAATGAGAGATTACAACAAATCAGAGTCGAATTTCTTTGTTTGTCTGTTCTGGCATGGACTGAGCGACCCGCCTGGCTCCTTGTCTTGTGGACTGAAGACAAGGGATGCTCAACTCCTCCTCTGCTTAAGCGTGACTTCTCTGTAAAATTGGAAACATTGAACTCTCGAAACTCCTTGCTTCTATAGTGATCGAGATAACTGTAGAGGACAGTTTAAGTGCTTCAGAAGTGGGTCAGATCGTGGCAGAAGTAGGGTAGGAGAGGTTGCCAAATTAACCGTCTGAACGTGAAAACTGCCTGAAACTTCTCAAGCGGCCCGCTCACTGGTGTGATGTGCCCGCTCGAAAAACTTCAAATTGTCTCATGGCCTTCTGCTGTATGTCTGGTCGTCTCTCTACCTAATTCATCCCGCCAAGTACTTAGTTGAGTCTCCCAATAAGTGTTGTTTTGTGTAGATTTGGAGCCACATATGATGATTGTCTTGTAAAAACACAAATGGGCATGGCAATACCTAAGAACTAATAACAACAGATGAATCTAGGTTAAAATCATATAAAGTCAATCATAATTCGAGTTCAAATTGGGTCAAAACCATTATAAGAAAACATCCTATCACTATGACATTTAAAAGTATGAAAATTGAGAATTTGCCACCCAAAACCAACGTCTTTAGTTTTTGTCACCTTAAAATTTAAATTTTTCTGTAATTGTCACTTTGTCCTTTTTAATAATACAAATAATAGTTAGATAATAAAAATATAACTTTGTGACCATTACACCCTCACTCGATTAGAAACCAAATTGAACCTAATCGATCTCGTTCTCTTTCGTCTCTTCTTCGAGGATGAACATCGTATAGATAGATCGCCAATTCTCTTTCTCTGTCCCATAGATAGATCAACGTCGTCAGAACTACATCGCCATCTTCTCTCACACGGTCTTTTTTTCGTCCTAGATCCATTCAGCCTTAACGATACATGTTGTCTAGCACGACCTCCGTCTCCGTCTTCGATCTCTTCACACATGAAAAAGTGGTATTTAGAGAAGAAATTTGAATTTTATGACGGCGAAAATAGAAGATGTTAGTTTTGGATGGCTAATCCAAAATTTCATGAGTTTTAGACGACACAGAAAATTTGTTCTCCAATATTCAATTACTATTTTTAACTTTTCCTCATCCCTCTCACTCGATCTCTTGGAACTCGAAAGAGACAAAGAAAACGTAATTTTTTTTCTATAATTGTTTTCCTATTAAGAAATACAAATATTTTTCATGTACTAAAATATTCGGTATTTATGAGACTTAATAAGATGGCATATACTTTTTTTCTATTTATTGCCTTTTTCCAAAGTAGGTTTTAGGACTCAATATGTTTTTGGTGACTTATAAAATCAAACATCATTATGTTTATATCGACGGAAATAAAAAATTAACGTCAACTTAAATGAAATAAAATTCAAAATTATACCTATTTTTAATTGATATATGTCTTTAATCTCTACCGTCAAATCTGGACGGAAATAATAAATGACGACAGAATAGGAGCTAGATCACCAAAGCCATCAACGATCTTAGGCTAAATATCACGAATGACAATGGTGATTCTGTATCCATGGCGCTCCTATTTTATTGTCGATATTAGATCAAGTGGTCAACAAATGAACGAATATGGTTAATTATCACTGATTAATTATAATACGTTCATAATTTGGTTACTTAATAGAGTATCAACTATACTCCGAATTTTATAAAACTTATATGAAAACGCATCGTCCGTAAAATTGAACAAGATCAACTGTTTGGATTCAACATTTGAATTTTATAATTATTAAATTTTAATAAAATTTATGAGAACAATAGAGCTCTACTACCGTTTACGACCACAGAGGATTGCCGTCCCCGCCGGCTATACCTCACTCATGTCCTTTTATTTGCTTTTTGTGAGCCAATTGCAACTAAAATGAATTATCTTTTGCATCTAATGGACGTTAGAATCCTTTATAAAATAATAACAATGTAAATAAATTATTCCTTGCCACCTTATTGCACACATCCTAGATATAGCAAAATTGTATATTGAGGTTGCGTCCAAAGTACATAATTAATAAAATATAAGTTATTCTTTGCACCGATTTCCCATATCCCTTAAATAGAAAAATGCATCTCGATAATCGACAAGTCGTTTCCACAGTAAACTTTTAATAAGAGAACATAAATTAACTCTGAACTCTGAAGCAATTCTAACGCAATGCAAGTATCTCAACAGTCTTCTTGTACACGATCAGAAAAAATATTGGAGAGGGCATAATTTAACGGCAGAGTCTGAGAGCAAACACATGGATTGGTTAGAAGATGACTAGGAAATTATCATGGCAATATATAGTCGAATAAAAACAAGCCATATTACCGGTCATATTTCATTAAAGGAAACAAAAATAAAAACAATATAAGCACACAATTTAGCACAAAGGCAATGGAAGAGGACAGAGGTTATTATGACTGTCTCTACATATATTGCCCTGGCGATGAACTCTTATTTCTTGTTAAATACTTTAAATTAATTTCATGGATATCCATATATAACATTTGATGGATACATCTAACATGTCCCCGTGTATAATACCCATGACAATTCATACAAGCGCATGCATAACTAAAATTCAAAATTATAATGGATTAGTTATAGTTTGTAAGACGATCCATATCTTCACGACTTAGGCCAGATTTCCATTGTAGACGGCGCCGATTTTCCAGTTGGGGGGGATGACGTCCTTGGCCACAAGCTTCTTGCCCTGGTTGTCGGTAATTTGGATCGAGAATGGTGGCAGAGTAGGGTCTTTAGGGTCATAGTTCCAGACAGTTCCAAAGTTGTGCTTGAGGGGCTGCCAGCCATGTCCGCTTGCGTAAGGCGAGTCGGTTTGCATCAGCGAAACAGCAGTAATTTCTCCTTCGTACTTAATATCGACGGAGAAGAAAATGTTGTTTGAGCCAGGCATGACTTTGAATGAGGCGGGTTTACCTGCACATGTGGTTTTGGATTTCAGTACATGTAAATTAATTCATAGATTGCTAATATGCACAAACCTATTTTTGTAAATTACAAACAATGAAGCTGGAGTGACCATTATGTTTTTCTTTTTGAGTGATGACATTCTCAATTTCTGAGAGGCTGTATAGTGTCTACAGTTCTCTTGATAAATTGATAATTTGGTACAAGCTAAACCAAAGCATAAAATGGGTTCTATTAAATAATTTCTTCCCATTTTAGGATAATGTAGGTTAAAATGAAAAAAAATGTGAAATTATGTACCATAAGCGGAAGGGATAAGAAGAGAGAGCAAAGCAAGAGAGGCAGCAAAGGCAAAAAGGCGGGAAGCCATTGTTATAATTGAAGGATAATGATGAATTTTATTTTGGTTTGGTTTGAAATGGGGTTTGGTTGGGTTGTGTTTATAGGCGGAGAAATGAGGCGTGAGCGGATGGACCGCAAGTTTCGGCAGGAGCCTAACTGCTTTTGGAGTAAATTTAATCAATGGATCCACGTTAATTGTGGGTAAATCCAGATAGTATTTAGCAAATCTTTATGTGTGAAGGAATGGATCCAGCTAACAGCACTTACGAGTAAAGCTATAATTGAGCAGTCTAATTCGTGTGTAACATTGTCAAGGACAATTTTACACTAAAATTAGTACGTTGCTTGCTAGCCTTCCAGCAATATTTTTTTCTCTATAATAGAAATTTTTTTAACAAAGACAAATTTGTCCTTAACAATTTTAAATAGAACAAAGTAGATCTACTTTTTTTAATAAGAACACAGCTATAACGACACTGACATTGCCGCTATAACGTAGCCTTAATGTCGGCCAGGTACTTTTTTTTTTTCATTTTACTTTGCCTATAGTGGCAATGCTAATGCCGCTATAGGACTTGTATAATTAACCTGACAATTAATTAATCGATGGCTGGAGATATATATGCATACCCACGTAGCAAGTATGCATTTCCAAACAGCAGCCAACCTTGCATAAATGTCATAATAGGAATAATTAGTTTGCAAAAATTGTCCTCTTAACCAACTGTATATTCGTTTGTCAGTATCTTAAAATAAATAATTATATCATTTTTTGTATTTACATGGACGGGGACAAAAATGAAGCATGAAGCATGGGACATGGAGCTAGAGGACTATTATGGATATAACAAAAAACATAGTAATAAAATGTCAGAAGTATTCCATATTCAATTAGATTCAAAATGAAAAAGTCTATGATATTACTTAATAAATATATAAGGTAAAATTGTATTGTATTTTCTAGTTTATTCAAATTGAAAGTAAAATTATATTTGTATTTATTAATTCAAATTGAAAATAAAAATTTTATTGGAAGTGGATTTTTGGGCGATTTCCTTCTCAGTGTACATTCGTCATATAGCCTCAGAGGAAATTATCTCTGATTATTGTAATGATTTATATATATATTAAATTAATTAATTCATTTTTAATTTACTTAATTATTTTATTTAATTAGGAATTTAGAATTTTTTTTTTAAGATAAGACAGTGGTAAAATGTCAAGGAGGCACCAACGCTGTGGTGAACTGGCGATGGAACCCTGTCAATGATTCAAAAAAGAACTGGCGATGGAAACACAACCGAATTCAATTAATCTTTTCAAATATATATTATCATAATTTTTATTCTTAAAATATGCTCGTAAGTGGAACATACAGATACTGTCGAGGAGTAATGGCTTTGCTAGAAACGAGATAACGAAACAAGTCAAATAATTAAAATATGCTCTTAATCTGTCTTTCTTTTAACATATATAAACTATAAATTTGGTAAAGAGAAAAAGCAAAGTTTGCTGACACGTGGGCCCCACTGTTGAAGGACGGTGGAATGCAAATAATTGAAGTCCATAAACCTTGAATGTTGACCTTTTGTCTTTATATATAGTATGCCATGACATTTTTCTACTTTGCCTTTATTTAAAAAAATTAAGAAATTCACCACGGTAAAGATAAGTCCTATAGCGGCAATTAGATAACCGGTATAAGCCCTATAGCGGCAATGTGAATGCCGCTATAGGGCTGGCCTATAACGGCATTCGCATTGCCGCTATAGTGTTGCTCTTATTAAAAAAAAAAAAAATAGTAACCTTTGTTCTATTTAAAATTGTTAATGTTAATTTTGTTCTATATAAAATTTTTCCTCTATATTACATAGGCACAGACAAATAAGATCCCATCCATGTAATTTTTCCATCGGTGGATCTTAATCTTATGTTGTTGAATATTTGAAAATTTTAGTAAGATTGATTCTATGAAAAGAGTAAGAGTATATTGTTACGAGGCAACTTTAATTTTTTCAAAGTTAATATAATGCTGGTACATTAGTTTATTTTTCAACGATTTTACTCTTCGAGTCACCATTGGTATCTAGACACAAATAAAAATCCGAACTTAATTTTGAAACATTAATATTATATGTTATATTTTTGTACTTAATATATATATATAATAAATAAAATTCTGAAATTTGCATAAGCTTGTACAAAAAAATAAGCACCACAACTGTAGTAAAATGACAAATCCACTTGATAAAATTATCATGGTTATAGTAAGTTTGATAAATTGTATTTTTATTAGTGTCCGTACTTAAGATCTGTCTCTGCTCTAGACACTGAATTGCCATAAGAAATCAGAATTTTGCTATTTCGACTCTTTGATTTTTTTTTTAAGTATTTTTTTCTTTTTTTGGGAAGGAATTCTTTTGAATTTTGTTGTTGTCCGAGATATTCATTTATTAAAGAGTAAATTTTTTTGTACGTCACTTAAGTTTGTATGTTGTCCATTTTTAGTCACTCTAGTTTAATTTGTCCTCAGAGCATTCAACTTTGATATGGTCTGTTGCTAAGTCATTCTGTCACGATTTCACATAACTCCGTTTAGTGGATTAATTTGGGTGAAAATTGGATATCGGAGTCCTTTATCTCCCTCAACAACGCCTCTTCCTCCATCTTTCTTAGGGTCTGCTCCAGGATGCAATTTTGGAAGAAGAGGAACGGAAGGTAAGGGGTAGGAGCGCTAGTTACTCGCTCCAGCGTCAAAACGAGAGGGAAACGGAAGGAAAACCAAGATGCGTCAGTTCCATTAAAATCTTAATTTTTGTTACTCTCAAATTGGAGTGGAGACAGAGTAAAATATGTTAAATTACGTAAATAATCTCCAAAACTTTTGACATAGACATGGTTGTAAAGAGCAAAATGGTCAACTCATCTATTATTGCTTCTTTCTTCCTCTCTCCTTGTTTTAATCTCTGGAGCAAGTAAAACTGATTACTTTATTTCTTTCCACACTCTATCCTTCCTCTCCCGACCTCTCTATCCCCTACCCTTCCTTTAATACGTGATTCCTGGAGCACAGCCTTAAACTCTAAAAACTCATCTCTTCCTCTTATTTCTATCAATGGCACCTCTACCTACTGAGTCTCTCTTCAATCCTATCTCCACCCTACCTCCTTTGCATTTCAACATCGTACTACTGATTTCTCTTGAACCCTAACTCCATGTCTCCATCCTACCCCGTCTGCTACTCTAGTTTTCCAAAGAGTGAATATTGAATAGAGAGGCAATGGTCCGATCTCTTCTCTAGTTCTCTGTGAATATTGAATACCGGTAAGCTTGGCAAGGCACTTCATGTGTACACAAAACACACCCATACATATGTCTCAAGGCCTGAGCGATGTCTCTCCATTTTCCTTGAAAAGCACGGTGCGATTTCTCTCCATTTCCTTTGAAAAGCACTTCATATTTACCAAAATCATTCCGATGCGATGCCGATTTATGGTAAGCAGCTTAAAAAAATTACTTTTTCATTTCAAATTTGTGATACTGGTGAAGCCTAATTGCCCTTTTTCATTTTATTGCTTGACAAATTAAATTGTATTTTTACCAGAATCACTCCAATGCTTATCGAAACTGGTCTACATAGTCAATTTGTGGTTAATGTTGACAAATCTTGACGTGATTGTTGAAAAATATGTTCCCAATTTCTATTTGACATAATCTTTTCCAAACTAAAAATTCTTTAAACCTTACAATCAGTGCATGAGATTTAACCTGACCTGCCCCTGTAAGCCAATGATGTATGTGCATGTAACTGGTTTATCGTAACCATGCATGAGAATTAAAATGACCATCCTCAAGTTAAGAGAGTGATGAATAGGCATGAGAATTATTTTACTGGTTTACTATCAATTTCATGTGCGTATTTCTGGATTGTGTTTGCATGAGAATTACAATGACAAGCCCATGTAGGTGATCCTGGTGAAAACAAAGAATAGTAATAAGAGGTTGATGAAGAGGCATGAACAATAAAATGGAATTGGAGAAATATTCTTATAAATCACAACTTTCAAAAAGGTAGAAAAATAATTTGCTCCATTTGTCACCATGAAGGCCATAATAAAAGATGGCATATTACACGATCTACAACTAATCCTGAAAGTGTCAGTCTTTCTGAAAATGCCACTCCATCTAAAAATGTCAATAAGAAAATGTTGGAGGTGATTTAGTTATTTTTATTTTTAATTATATTTGGATTTAGATATTCTCAAGCAATAAGGTTGGAATTAACAAGTTTCATGGGGTGCAGGTGAGAAGAAAAACAACAATTGTGCCTTTGAATGAAGATGTTTGAATGGTTGTAATAATGTAATTTTTTAAGAGAAAAGTTTTAGTGCCACAAGTTTTTATTGCTACAAATGTCACAATTGTCCTTTTTCATTAATATTTCAAAATTTAAAATTTAATTTTCAAAATCCAAACCATACGATCTTGTTCAATTTAATGAGAAATGCATTTCAATATGATTTTTGTATATTTTGGAGTATATTTGATACTCGATCAAGTGGCAAAAAAATGAACGTATTAGAATTAATCTGTTACAAGTTAACAACATTCATATTTTCATGCACTGACTTCTTACAAACAGAGAAAAAAGTTTGTCTCTTCCTTGATGGTAGGAGAACAACAAAAAACAGATTCGGCTGAGATCTTACAGGCCTTCACTGATTTTTACTCTAGTCTTTTTGGATCGACTGTTCCCACAATACCCTTCTCTGGTGCCTCCTTATATGATTCCCAGTTAGATCTCTAGTGTATGGCCCATCCTTTCTCTAAACAGGAAGTCACGAGAGCAGTGATGCGAATGGCAAACAACAAAGCTAGTGGCCCTGATGGAATACCTAATGAATTCTTTAAACAAAATTGGGATACTGTCAAATCTGAGGTATTATCCATCTTCCACAATCTCTTCCAAGGAACACTTTCTCTCCATGACTATAATGCTGCAAACATTATCCTCATTCCAAAGTGTGATGGTGCTCAGACAGTGACAGAATTTAGGCCGATAAGCGTTATTAATTTCATCCCAAAGCTCATCTCTAAAGTTCTGGCTTTCAGATTACAACCTTTTCTAAATGATCTTATTTCTCCGTCACAAACCGGGTTTGTTAAAGGAAGATTAATTTCTGAGAATTTCATAGTGGAAAGAGAAATAGTAAATCACCTCCACTCAAACAGTTTCCCTGCTGTTATGATGAAACTCGATCTCTACAAAGCTTTTGATACGGTCGATTGGGGTTTTCTTAATAAATGTCTGACTTTAAGAGGTTTCCCTGATGCTTTCCTTTCCTGGGTTAATTTGCTTCTCTCCACAGTAGTTTCTTCAGTCCTGATCAATGGCTCTAGAGGCTCTCCTTTCCATCATAAACGGGGGCTCAGGCAGGGGGACCCACTTTTTCCATTCTTGTTCATCCTTGTTTCTGATGTGCTAGCTTGCATGACCAAAGCTGTTTCCACCTCCTTGCAGTGCTCTCTTTCTCCCAGCTTCCCTGCTCCTTTCATAATTTTGCAATACGCAGACGATACACTCATCTTTTCCACCGCCATGACTCAAGCTTTAAATGTACAACAACTGGCGCTTCTCCTCTTTGAAAAGGCTTCTGGGCTAGCAATCAGCAAAGATAAATCGGTGTTTGTTCCTTTCAATCTGTCTCCACAAAGTGTAGCAACTGTGCAATTACTGTTAGGCTTCTCCACAAAGCAGCTGCCACTAACCTATCTTGGTTTACCTCTGACCATTGGGAAGCCCGACAGAGCAAGCTTATGCCTTTAATTGAAAAGGTAAATGTCAAATTGCAAGGATGGAAGAACAGGTTGCTATCTCACGCTGGTAGAACAGTTCTTGCTTCCTCAGTTCTTGCAGCGATCCCTTCCTATTTCATGTCAGTGTTCTTAGTTCCTGCTTGGCTAATAGACGAAATTGACAAGTTGAGAAGGAGGTTCATTTGGGGTACCAATCAGGATGGCAAACAAAGAACTCACTTGATCTCTTGGCAAAAGCTTTGCTTACCAAAATCACATGGGGGTTTAGGTCTGAAAAACTTAAGAATACAGAATCAGGCGCTCCTCTTACGCTGGCTTTGGAAGCTCTACACCGACAAGCACTCCATCTGGTACAACACGGCTTACAAACTTTACTCTCCTTGCAGAAGGTCCTGCTCTCCCCTCGTCTGGAATCAATCAGGTTCTTTCTTCTAGAAAGACATCAGATCTTTAAGATATCTTTTCCAAATTTCAACTCGGATGGAGATCAACTCAGGCCTAGACTGTTCCTTTTGGTATGATAACTGGTTGGGTACCCCTTTGAGATGCTTACTGCCCCATCATCAAAAACCTTTGAGATCGAAAATTACTTACACAGAAGCACTTACCCAGCTGCATTTTCTACTGCCTCGACCTTGGGATGAACAAACTTCATTGCGAATGGAGGGTCACACCCCCCTCCATCGTTCAGCAAATACTGACAGTTTGTTTTGGAGCTAGAGCAGTAATGGCTTTTTCTCAGTATCTTCACTTTATAAAACTCTCTCCATGACTGGCAAGTTAACATCCCTACTGACTTGTATTTGGAGCTTCTCCATTCCACCCTCTTTAAAGTTCTTCCTCTACTTACTCTGCCATGACAAGCTACTGACACAACAGCAACTCAGGAAAAGGCGTTTGCTGGCACCTCAACCTCTTTGCAGCCTTTGTCAGCAGCAGATACTGGAGGACTCCCTACATCTCTTTTTCTCATGCCCTTTCACCTTATCAGTTTGGAGAAGACTCACCTTGTTGCACGCCTTGCCATCTTTACATCAGTCCTACACTGTACAGGATTCACTGGTTCTCACACTTCAACAGAGGTGGACCGATAAGAATTTTCATGCGCTGCAGTCAACCACTTTCTAGGCGACGTGGATTGAGAGGAACAATAGAATTTTCAAAGGAAGGAGTAGAGACGTGCAAACTGTTACCAATTGGATAGAAGAGGAGGCCAAGCTGTACAGGCGGTTCTGCTAATTGGTGATCGCAGTTTGAGTATAGGCTTGAGGGTACTTTTGTTTTTTGGTTTTTGCTTCCAAGCTTTCTTTTCTTTTGTTCCTTTGATAGCCTCTGTCAATGCTTCGAAAAAAAAGTTAACAACATTCATTCATTTTTGACCACTTTATCGAGTAACAAATAAACCCCAAAATTTATAAAAATTATATATAAATTCATCGCTCTGTAAATTGAACAAAATCAATAGTTTGAAAATTAAAATTAAAATTTTGAATTCTGTAAATTGAATTTTGAATTTTGAATTGAGAATAAGAAAAAACACTGATTACTTAATATAATCAGTTACATGCATACATCCTCGAACATGTTTCATTTTATGGCCATAATTGTTCAATTTTTTTTTTCAATTGTTGTCCACGATGTTTTCAATTCAGCTAATTCATTGCAATAGCAACGCGAAAAAAGAAATGCTCGCATTTGAAGCTGCCATGATTGAAAAATTAAGGAGATGAGGCTGCGATAGAGGAAAGAAGAGCTGGTGGCCGAAGAAACTGCTATAAAGAGAGGGAGCAAGAAGGTAGGGTTAGGTACAAATGGAGGAGGAAGAGGTGCCGTTGAGGGAGGTAGTCAAAATGTCAAATGAGGAAGAGAGGAAAAGATGCTACATTTCGATCTCCAATTTTCAAATTTCAACCCAACATTCATCAATTAAATGGAGTTATATAAAATCACAACATAATAACTAGAAATGGACCATATCAAAGTTGGGTGGTCTGGAGAGAGAAATTAAACTTGAGTGACTAAAAATAGACAATATATAAATTTTAATTAGTGAACTCTAAAAAAATTTACTCTAATTTAAATGCCAATAATGATGGGTCACAAATGCATTTCACGTGAAAGGGTCAAACCAGGGATCAGAAAAATGAATCTTTTTCTCAATAAAATTGAATAAATAAATTTAAACTGTGAACTGTGAAGGCCGGAGGCAAACACGTAGTTATGCCGTCCGGGTTACTTTAATCCTTGCTCCTTCCGGGATTTACGGAATCACAACGTTACTATTTCTTTCTTTTTTTTTTTCTTTTGAGGGAATGTTGGTAGAGAAATTTTAATAAAAACAAAGTGTAAAGTAACTGAACAAAAAAAGTTCTCCCAAAAATTTAATAATGCATCATTAAAAATATGGAGTAAAATACTTTTTCTTTCTTTAATCTTCTGTTTTTCTGTGTTTCAATAGTTCCGGTTGAATTTTTTGCTTTTGCTATTGCTTAGAAAATAAAATAATATGAACTTGTTTCATCTCTGAGATTTCTACCGTTTGTTTTATTTTTCTTCTTTTGTATAAGGAAATTATTTATTTTCTCCCATCAACTTTCTTTTTTCTTTTTATTCTAAACTTTTTACAAAACTTTTCAATTTTTCGATGAATATTTTTTTATATTTCAATGTTACATTTTTAAAAAAAAGAAATTATTTTCATATTATATCCAAATTACTGATTTAAAATTCACCTAATTTAATTATTATCGATTTCAACCAGGTTCTTTGCACCGGGAATTGAGTGACAGCACTCTCCTTTATTATTGTTTCAGAAAAGCTGCTGGAAGCATGAAATACAGTATATTTTAGTAGAATTGTCTCAATATTTCCTTCATAAGAATACGAACTTTTACGGACTTGAGTGATCCAACGCGAACTTTAATGTATGATGAAATGATCAAAAGTGAAATTGAGTGAAAGTTCAGTCTTGACTCTTTGACTCTCGACATCATCGGAGACCGACATGATGCCAATATCGACAGTATGTAAGAATTTACCACTAGTGGGATCTCGCGCGTTGCGCGATCTATTTTTTATTTTTACATTTTTTTTGTTGGATTTAGTATTATATGCTATTTACATATCGTCTATTCTTTCAAAGTTATAATTGGTAGAATTATACGAAGTACTTTACAATAAATTTTACGAAAAAAATTCTATGGAAGATAGTAGAACCACTAATTAATAATAAATAAACATTCATCAAAGGACTGATCAATAAATGGTAGCTACTTAAGAAAAAATAAATAAATGCAACGCTAATTAAAAAATCAACTAATCTACGATACATAAGGTACAGAAATAATTTTACAACAATTAGAAATACAAATAAAATGACTGCTTAAATAATTTGCTACTTGTATTGTAATGACATACATGCTAACAATCTAATTCTATTTCAATTGAGGTTCTCTTCTGTTTTTTTTTTTTTTGGGTGAAGCTTACTGCAACCAAGGTTCTTACCCACTTCAATTATATTTCAATCGAACCCTCCACCAGCTTTATATCTATTTTTTTTTTTCTTATTATGTGACAAAGAGAGCAATGTTGACAGAGAGAAAATGTTTGAGTAAATGTCAAAATATTATCATTTTTGAGCTCATATCAAATTAATAAAACGTTCTATCATGCAGCATATTGTGCAGTTATCTTTAACGTAACAATAATTATTTGCCTTGTAGTTTTATCCTGACAGACATAATACATACAATTAACCATGGTTCAATGGTGGAAACAATTTCATGTTGGCAACTAAAGAAAATTATTAACATTAAATACTTTTTTCAATTCTGCCCCTTAGACAATGGTATTTGTTTTGTCCCAAATCATTCCAAACATTCTTTCTTAATGAAAAGTACAGCGATCATAATTATTTGACAATAACAACCACTAAAATCAGTGTCAAACTTCATTCTAAATAAAATTCTTACTGTTTTATGTACCTCCATTAGAAATCAAGAGGACTGCACATCCTCTATTACTCCAAAACTTATGTTGCAACCTGACCAAGAAAGTTGGGCTTCTACAATTATATGAAGTGAAAGTAAATTAGAAAATCTTGAGTGTTGATACACAGTGAAATATGTTTAACAGCATTGTGCATGTTTTTATAAAAATTCAAACATATTGTTCTTATTTATCAAGAAGTGAAGCTTGTATATGGAAAATTAAATTTGCATTTTTTATTAAATAACGAATCTCCCTTTGCATAATATAGACAGCTTTTATGAAAGCAATAATAAAATGACACCTAATCTGGATAGACATGAGACATGAGCAATCCAAATATATTAACAGAGAAATATATATATATATATAGACATGAGACATGGGACATGGGCTAAAGTGCCATAGATGGCAATGCCATAGATGTCTTTTTTGAGTCATTTTTTTAAGATCCGAAATTCAATCAGTCAATCCAAACCGTTCAAATTGATCACCATATTGAAATACCATTGGAGATCAAATTTTACATTTTTTTGAATTTTTTTGCTATTTATTTTGATATGTTCAAATTGGAGGGTCTGAAATACTCGAATTATAACGTTTTTTTAAAAATATCATAATAAATATCAGAAAAATTCGAAAAAATGTAAAATTTGGTCTACAAGGGTATTTTAATATGGTGAATAACTTGAACGGTTCAGATTGAGCATTTGAATTTTAGATCTTAAAAAACGACTCTATGGCACGGGACCCTCTGTGCCATCTATGGCACGTTAGCCCTACTCTATATATATATATATATATATATATATATATAAAATTCCAATTAGCTAAAAAAGCACCGGCAATGTTCCCGCATGCCTAATTTCAAAAATCATTCACCATGCATTGGAAAAGGACAAAGGAGACTGACCTTTTCTTTTGATGATTAAGTTTACACTGGTCATTTGATAGCACCAGGAACATATTCCTGCCAAATGTGATACTTCAATTTTATTGGAGAAAAATATGAAATAAAATTCAATATAAGTAAAAGTAGTACTATTGGTCCTTTGATATATGATTATTGTTTTCTATCTAAAATGACCCAAGCACAGTCTACCATTTATAAAACATTCTCGTGGTTCAAGTAAGAATATGCACTAATTTTTACCCATCATGCCACATCACCTTAAACCGAGCAAAAAAAAATTATCGAGACAAATTCAGGTTAACTCTTGATTGTTTAATTTGCTATTGCAACTAAATCATTGAAAATGGAGTACCTGCTTTGCTTGCAAAGAACGAAAATAGAGAGAAAAATATGTGCCTGTCCTAAAGTAAGAAAAAATGGTAAGAAACAAAATATAATTAAATTATATCAAGGTCCATAAATAGAAGAAGAAAACGATCAACCTTATTTTGTGAGCCTAACAGAATTATCCACAATCTGAGAAGCATTCAAGCAAAAGCTGTTTGTGTCTAAAAGCAGCATTTTTTTCATTTTCAAAAGCAACCAAGTTAGTACATACCAAAGTTGACTGCACCATTCTTCCTTTGTCCAATGCGACTCTAGAAAGTGAGGGACCTGGATGCAAATTTGATGAAAAATTAGATTTTTCCTACTGTCTATTAGTTATTTTTTTCTTTTTGTACATCATCAAATCCTACCATACTCTAAAAGCAAAGTAAAAGTGCACAGCAAGTATTATTCATGAAAACCAACTAAAAGAATAGAAATTAATTTAAGCTTTTAACTTACTGGTAAACGACAGTAAGAAATATTGACGATTTTACCTTTCAAAACGAAGCCGATTCTATACACACATTGAGGTTGAATTTTGTTTGAAAATTCTAAAATAGTAATAAAGTTGCTCTGCGAAACTGAAATCTACATGTTAATTGCAAATTATGTAAATACATACAATGTAAACTTTCACCTTGCCAATAGAGAGCTGTAGTCATTTCTGCAAACTTCTTTTCAGATTTGGCCATCAGAGATTGATCTGTAAATAATTAAAGATGAAAAGGTAAAACCAAAAACGTTATTTTCTGAAAAGGTAAAACCAAAAACGTTATTTTCTGAAAAAGAAAAAAAAAAGCAACTGCAATTTTCTCACATAAATAAATTTAAACCAATTTACTTGATGAGCTGTAACAAAATGAGATATAATTAGGAGATATTCAGATTCAATTATTTTGATTGAAATTATTATTTTTTATCATACCAAGGAAATTTCGAAATGAATTGACAGAAAAACCAAGCATGCACCATTTCCAAAAACGCACTCCATATTTCTTCTTAGCTTTAAATTATGGATCCATCAGCACTTTTTTTTTTTTTGAAAAACAGCCACCCAAAAAAGGGGTGACCTGCATTCTTTACTGATGCAGAATGGATCCATCAGCACTATTTAGTCTGATAGCTAACACAACAGCACTATTAGTAGTTTATATGAACACAATTTCTTAGTACTTGCATGATTTTTCAGCATTGACAATAAATTTCACCAAAATGAATTTAATTGTACCAGAAATGGCAATAGTATAAACTAATAGTTTGAACACATTGCTCACTGAACATGGGATTCAAATGGACTATATAATAAACTATATAAAAGACAAATACAAATCACCTAAATCCTATTGTTCTAAAGAAGCATTTTAAAAACTGTTTACTATATACCGTGGCTGAAACATATCACTTTAGACCAGAAACATAAGTTGGGTCAACAGCACAAAGCTAACAGAGTTGAAGTCTTGAAGATGCTATAATGCTACCCTTCGCACCTATTAAGCACAACCTGAAAAGCAATGAAACATGACATCTGTGTCAGACAGCAGCACCCATACTCGTAAAGCACCTCATAATAGGGAAATTCTGTAGTATTTACCCCCTTGATCCTGAGGCACAAAAATTGGAAATAATACTAAGTATTTTGCCCAGAAAAAAAAAAACTGTGTAGAATAAATATGGATTTTGTTCAGAATAGAACAAACTAAAGAACTTACAATTTTTTTTATAGCCTTTTGCTCACTAAATCCTTAGTTTGCCCAGAATAGCACAAAAATATAACCAAAAGGCTATAAAAGAACGACATGAAAGAACTTACATCTGGTAGGAAATCCTCACCGGAGTCAATTTTTTACTTTTGACAATTTGTGCTCCTATTCCAGCGCAAGAACTAAGTAACAAAAAGAGCATAACAGAAGATGAGAAAATACAACATCGACAGTAAAAAAAAAAAAAAACAAACGGTGCTGATCATGAGATTGACAAAGTAGAGGAGAAAACTATGGGGAGAAGAGCAAACAAAAGTAAAGCAGCCCAAAACCTAAAAAAACCAACGATCTACTGTCAAAAAAAAAAATCATTAACAAAGAGAGGAGGGAAGAACTTCAAAGTCGAGCAACAAACCTAGATCTGGATCGGCGCTAATCAAAATCGTTTTGCTTCTGTTGTTAGATCGAGAGATCGCAACAGGAGAAGGGATAAAAAAATTTACTCGATCTGAAAGAGTGCTCGGTTAAAAGAAAATTTTGATGAGAAGCGAAGAGTGGAGAGAGCAAAAGAAAACGTGCCTCTGAAAGGAAAAATAAGTACAAAGGGGAGTAGAGAGAGGACAATAAGCGCTCCTGGAACCGCCTCCGTACAGAAGCCACATGGGTGAGGTCTTCTACCCGGTCCGTCCAGAGTATCTGCGAGAGAGGAAGAGAGAGAGCAGTGGGAAGCTGAGAACTCTCCAGAACAAAATCAATCGAACGGAGAAGAAGAGCTGAATCGGAGGGCCAAGATACGCAGAGGAGATTGAAGGGCCAGGATTGAAATACTGTCGGGAGAACTGTTGGCCAATAGTTCTTTCGGATGCGGATCCTATTCTGCGCATTAATATATGTTTTGATTTCTACAATACTGCCAGTAACTTAACAGTATTTTGAAAACAGATACATGGATAGAATGTTTGTTACGTCAATTAATTATTATGGGCTTTATTCGGTGAAATTTTACAAATAATTATGCTTTTTGTAGTAAATATAAATATTCACTAAGATCAAACATATTTTGCCAGAAACATATATATTATAAATTTATTATAAATAGAATATAATAATGCAAAAATATATTTAGCAGTGTGAATTATTTTATCGCGACGCTCAATTATTTACCTAATATATTACTGAACAGCTTAAATATTACAATCTTACACAAATCAATCATCTTTGAAAAAATATTAAATTACTGATTAATGTAAAGTTGCAAAACATGTATGCCTACGGCATATATTTTTCTGTCACGGCCTCAGGGGAACTTACATTTCTGAATAATCGTCATAGTGTGTTATTTTTCGCAACGCTGGTAAAATCCATGTCGAGGATAAATAAAATGAAAATGACTAAGTTCTGGCTGATCATCAAATCTGAGGAGAGGATTAAATGTGAAGAGAAACATGTAAGAAACAAAGAACATTTCTACCAATGAAAGATACAGTGAAGTGGGAGAGAAAGTGTGCCCCTCCTCTCCTCTACCTTCCCTGTCTTTAAATTCGAACTTGATAAATATTTTTAAAATAAGTTGTTCACACTCAAGTATATATAATTATAAGGTTACAATAACATTTAAATTAACCTTACGTACCCAACCCTCATAATAACATGATAAGACAAACCCCATCACGACCAGAATTCAAAAATAATCCTGACTCTTTCTAGTGTGCCATATTATGACCGTGTTTCAGTCACAACACGTACCAAATAAGTGCAAAATACTTGTGATAAATACTTAAAACTTGACAATTCAACTGTATTGAACGACAGATCTATAGATAGTGTTTGGCCTCCAGTTTGCGGGGATCACATTCCTCGCCACCAGTTTCCTGTTCTTGTCATCGGTGAGACGGATCGAGAATGGGGCATTGAGCGGGCGGGATGTGTCCAACCTGTATATCGCACCCCACGATTCGCGCATAGGAACCCAATTGCGGGAGCGCCTTTCCATAATTTCAACTTGGTTGAGGTCGCCTTCGCCATCCTCGTACTCGATCAACACCGCAAAGTAGTTCGGGTTTGAGCCTTGCTCGACGTGGAATGAGATTGTCCTTCCGGGGTACTGGCATGGTACACTGTATGGGGAGAAACAGAATAATGCTTTATTATAAGATTAATTAAAAGATTCTTTAACAAAGCTGACAAATGTTCCCAAAGAACTTGTACTGTGTAAAAGGTTACCACTTTGTTACAGTAATTTCTATTTTTAATGAAAAGCCCTGAAAAGTTTAAATTTTGCGTTGTCCTCTTTCAGAGACACCACATGATATGTCCAAGTAGTATCATCCACTCATCAGGGACAGCACATGTTGTAGAAATTTGCCTTTCTAGTATAAATGAAAGTACAGTCAATATTTTGTTTTTCGTAAGATATTCTGCTACCAATTTGTTAAAATTAAATGTAAAACGTACGTATGCCACCGGAATAGGAAGTACATATGTAACATGAATAACCATATTTTATAGAACTTCTCCAAAAATTATAAAACCTATATATCTAGATGAAAATAAATATATCCAAATTTTTTTATAGTTACACGATTTTGAGGTTAAATCTCTTAATGTTCATTTCTAAAACCAATGAACCCAGAGGTAATGTAATTAAATTGAACTTACCGTGCAAACTCAATGGCGAGTCTGCCGGCATGTCGGAGTTCATTGGATCTGCCCGGATAGGACATTGATCCAAATGCGATACCGCTCATGTCAAAATGGAACGGCGCATCAAGGCAGATGCCACCATCGCACAAGTCGGTGATGGTGATATGAGATGGCTTGCCAGAGCATGCAGGGTGACCAAGGCATTTCACCTAAAATTAATTTTCAGAAAGACCAAAATTAGACAATTTTCCTAACTAGAACACATTATAGTAGAGTAATTTTGGAGAGGAATAGAGAAAAACAGAGAAGTGGCATTACATAGTAGCATGAGCCGCATCCTTTTCCTCCCTTGAACAAATTGTGGTTCCCACATGATGTCATGGCAGAGAAAGGAGGCAAATTTACATTTTTGAACCCACATCCACCCCCTAAGCAAACACAAGTTTTAGTTACAAAACTCAAACTACATTTGTTTCAATAAAGAAATTAATCAATACATTGATGCACCCTTTCTATAAAAAGAAACACTAGTATTTAACGGCCAACCCAGTTGTTCCAATATATATATATATAAGATGCTGTGATTATCAGTTATATAACTTGTAATTATAATTAATTAAGAGACAATGTGGGTGAACAAGTACCATTATCGTCGGGGCCGGCACCGGTTGGAGCACCGTACCAAGTGGCGCTTCCCGATTGCCAGCTCAATGCAACTTTAGAGTCATTGTAGCTGATGTCAGTAGGATCGAAGCAAGAAGAAGGGGTGAAGAGTGAGAGCAAGGCAAAAGAGGCTGCCAAGCCAAGGAGGGAAGAAGAAGAAGCCATTAATGAGTGTTAAGTGGGAAAGGGTAAAAGTGGTAAAGAAAGGTTGGTTTTGATTTTGGGTCTGATTGATATGAGATTTAAAGCAGTGTATTTATAGGTATCAAAAGGAGGATGCAAAGATTTAGTCTAAAAAAACGACATGGGCTGTTGGGGGTCACATGGGAACTGGGAAATAATTGATCTGTTTTGGTATTAGGAGGGAATAAAGAGATACAGGCCTAATCACCGAATAATATAAAGCTAAGTATTAGTTGGTACTGATGATAGGTATTAAGTTAATGAGCCCAGCGCAAAATGCAACTGAGTTGAAAGGTTCAATAAATGAGACGTGTCAGGTCTGCTAGAGCTCTTGATTTGTCTATTTAATCTTCATTTCTTCCCTTTCCTTTCTCTTGAATTGATTGTAAATATGTAATTTGGTCACTAGTCCGTAAATTAAATTGCTAAATTTAAGGGATATTTAGTGAATTGAGTAATCAACTGACGAATCCCTGACAAGTTGTCCTCATAAGTCATAAATGAAGATATATACATATTTTTCTTCTTTGATTTATTTTTTTAATAACTTTTTTGATTGATTGATTGTCCGGGAAGAGCATGCATCACCTCATGGAATTTTTGGGTTAACATTTATTGCAGCTATTGGCTCCATTACATTTTGTTTCCGCGCATTACTCAAGTCTCATCAAGTTATCATCAAACAATTTGGAGGGAATTTTTTTCTAACTTCTCAGTTCTCTCCTAAACCTTGCCTCAATTTCTTCGTTGCTCAACTGTGTATTTCGTCTTTTGTCAGACACAGGAATTAAACAAAAAAAAAGGAGTAAATCAAATATTAATTGGAATTTCATGGCCTCGTCCGAAGTTTGAGCTACTATATCTAGCAAACTAAGTTCAGCGCTTCATGGAGGTAATGTTATTTGTTTTACACTTTCACTAGAAGGGGCCGTTTGGATGGGGCTAGGAATAGCCTTTTTCTAGGAATAGTAAATTTCTAGGCATAAATCTCTCTCACAAAGTTACACACTTTTCAATATTTTTCGCCTAGGAATAGACTATTCCTCTTATTCCTAAGTGATCCAAACGGCCCCAGAATTACTAGCGTAAAAGGTAAGTGCTATAGACACATATTGTAAAATTTTCTCAGTTTGGGCCTTTTGGCGTACCGCGTACACCGTTGCACAAATTTTCCCTATGAACAGAGAAAATGCCCTGGAATATGTTAAACAGACATAATTTGGGCCTTTTGGCGTACAAAAAGTTTTGGAAAATATATATAGCATTTTCCTAACGCATCACATTGATCCTACATTTTGAGATAAATATTGTAATATTAACTAAATGTGATCTTACTTCTCCGAAGTAGTAAAAATGTTTGATTGATTACTCTATCTGAAAAATAACGAAGTTGAAAAATAACGAAGTTATGACTTTATGAGTTATGCTACGTGTAGCAGAGTATATATTGTACCGTTGTAGAACATATAAGAAATTTAATTTAAAATTTAATAATCATGGTTAAGAGATAAATCAAATTCAATTAAATAAAATTATTAAACACATTGAAGAATGGAGGACAAAACGCACCGGGTCATCCCTTAGATTTTTCTTCTTCTTTTTAAAAAAAAAAAATTAATGTAGTATAGCGGAAGCGGACAACAAAATAACTATAGCAGATATCAGAAATAGTGGCTTTAGCTATCAGATATATTGGCGATAGCTGCATTTCCATAATATATTCTTCTATTCTGTGGCGTTTATGTTAAAAAGAAAATAACAGAGCTATATCAGCCAGGAGTGAGCTACCTAAAACTATAAGGATAAATCGAGCTGTAATGATATAATTTTTATAGTAATATTCCCGCCAATTTAAATATTGAATGAAAAAAAAATTACTTTGATATATAATGAAATTTTATTATTGCAACATTGACCTTTACTCTGAATAAAGGGCATACACCTACTACGCTAACCATCCCTCGTTTCTTGCCTTCCTTCACAGGTTGCTTAATTAAGAAATAATATTATTGTCGCACCTCATTTGTTATGACCTATTCTAATTTCTAATTTATTTCGAGTCATGCAACATCACGAGACAAGCTATGAAATGGTAAATCGGATATAATTATTTCTCCTGTTATTTGCCTTCTCACATTTATTACCTCTGTTATACCAAAAGTATGAATTACTCTTTGCTCGGCATGGTACCTACTGTTCGGCATTAAAACCATCCTTTTTTTTCCTATCTATTTTGTCATCCAAACAGCTCTAAACTGCCAACCCAATTCATAGGCCGATTCCCCACATCCCCTTATACTTTTGGGACCTCAAACATTTCAAAATACCGACAAAAGCCTTTCAAGTATCCTAAAACCGCATCAGCCTTTGCTGGAATTGAAGCTGTTGTTGCTGTAAAGGAATAGCTGATTTTGTGCAATAAATGTGTTGTCTTTTATAGATGATTATGTCTGAAAATAATTTATATGGTACAAGATAATGATTTGAAAGATATTCTTCATAAAAATAAGAACATTTAAGAAAATATTGTACTTGGAGTACCAAGAATAATATTATACTTCTTGCTAAAGTTTATGCATAAGTTGATTTTAATATCAACATACACATAGTGGATAGATTCGGATGAACCTACCCACGTTGTATTTCTAGAATTTTTTTTTGTTGTCAAAAGTCAAATAATAGTGAAAGATACATTCTTGTAGTGATGACAACAAGATAATCGATTTTAGAAGCAATAACGCCATGGATTGTTATTTAGTAATGGATCATATTTAGACTTATATAAGACCTTTATAACTTCATTTTAATAAAATTTCAATTCTATCTCTAATAAACAGATAAGAATGTATTTGTTCATTTAAGAATAAAAATTTGATTGTCTCATAGTCCAAAGTCGGGGAGATTCATTTCTTCTTCAGTTTATAATAATTTTGTATGGACATAGTAGCTTGTGAAAGGATACTAAAGATTTTTACATAAATTGACTATTGAGAATTAAAATATACTTTGACATAAAAATTCAAGTTGTATCTCTTAAAAGGATAATATATTTTGTGCATAATTAAAGTTCTCAATTCATAAGGATAGCAGTATATATTCTAAAAGAAAGTATTAACTAAGGCAAAAATCCCATATAATGTGTAGACTAGACAGTTCACAATTTATATTTGGAGATATTCACTAAAACTCGGCTTTATAAGCCACATGAGAAGAAATTGGATAAAAGAATAATTAGTTGTTTAGTTGGTTATTCCCAAAGATTCAGGAGTAACCAAATTATTATATCCCACAACTAAATATTAAGTTTTAGAGACGAATAAAGATAGGTTCTTCGAGAATGTTCTGGTTGAGGGGGAGAGATGACATATTAGAATATTATCTTCAAAATAATAAAATGCCAATTTTCAAAAGGACTGTTACAGGACTGAAACAGACCATTTGATTATTAGTATGGCGCATAAGGGCTAAACCTTAATGGGAGACAAACAGTTTGAGGACTCAAATGGAACATCTCTTTTAGGGGATCCAAATAGACTGATTGAGGATTCAGCATAACTCTTGACTCAGGCCCTAAATAGAAGTTAAACCGTTTGAGGACTCAAACGGATTGCTCTACTCAAGAAAAATCAAACGGATCATTTGTGGACTTAAACGGGCCGTTTGACTGATGAATTAAACTCCATTTTGGATCTATGGACTTAGATTCTTGTAATGATTAAATTGAAGATAATGTTGTCAATCTACAACTGCAAACACCTCAATAACTAGTGCTTACAAGATCCACTAGGGAGAAAAGACAAACAATATCATATGATTATGTTGTCTATCTTCATGAGTTTGACATTGGAATAACGAAAGATTCTCTAAGTCTTCATCAAGTTTTAAAGAATCAAAACTTATAAAAGTGGATTAATACCATAAATGAAGAGATAAAGTTCACGTGTGATAATAATATTTGAGACTTAGTAACATTGCTTTAAGGTAAGAAATCCATTGGTTGCAAATGCACATTTAATACCATAAGAGATTCTAAAGACAATGTGAAAAGACGTAAGGTACATCATGTCACTAATAAGTTCACCTAAAAGGAATGAATTTACCATAAATAGACTTTTTCTCTAGTCTTACTAAAAAATTCTTTTAGAATAATCATGACACTTGTAGCACATTTTGGATCTTCAGTTTTTTATTAAATAGATGTTAAGACTATGTTCTTCAATGGAGACATTGATGATACATGCAACTATCTTATTTAGAATCGAATGATACAAATAAAATGGTTGTAAATTTTAAATCTATTTATGAACTCAAAATAGGCATCTCAACTATGATATTACAAATTTCATCAAGTGGTTATCTCATTTGGTTTCGAGATTAACTTGGTTAATAATTGTATATATCGCAGGTTCAGTGAGAGTAATATTTTGCATTAAGATATAATTTACTAATTGAAATTATATTATCATATGTACTAGACCTCAAGGTTCTTAGGCCTTAAACAAATGATAAACATCAGTTAGGCTCTCAAGTAGTATGATAAGATTAAATGCAAACTATTGGGTAAACTGTGATTAAGGCATATATATACCCCTACAAATGTTTATTAAGTATAGTTGGAAATAAAAAGTTTTTCTTATGTTTTGCTTATAAGGAATTTAAATTGAGATTGTATACAATATCCACATGTATACATTATAAAGATGCAAAGTCAATATATGTACATAATGACTACAAAACTTTAAAAATGCAGTCAAATTTAGTTAATTAATACTAACAAAATAACTATGCACTTACAGTTCGGATGTCAGAAATACGTTGAGGTCATTTTAGTATTCTGATTTCGATTTTAGTGAATGCCGTAATAACATGCAAAAGGATAATTCCATGAAGGACGATAAACAGGTATGTATTAGCATCTTTCATGATGAAAATAAGGTTTATAATATGAAGCATTCAAAATTTAGGAAGTATGATTATGAATTTTGTCACTAGATTGTGCATAATAGATACTACTTAAGCATCACTATGGATATATTGTGACAATAATTATATATACTCCAACAACAGAAACTTAAATAAGTTGAGACACATTAAAACTTCAAGTTTCTTGTTGTAAATAAAAGAGTTAAGAATAATTTAATGTCAATCTAGCACATTAGAACAAAACTCCAAAATTGCAGATCTGCTCACAAAACTTTGAAACACCCAATACAGTTACAGAAGCATGTTGCTCCTGTGGGTGTTAATTCAGTTGAGGGTTTATAACTTCAGTGGGAGTTTGGGTTCAATAGGAGTGCTTGATTGGACATTTATATTCAGTTTATTCAGCATGTAAAGAATTTCTGCAGAAATGAATAAAGATTCAGTTTTCAGTTTCAGTTTCAGTTTTCATTTTGACTCTAATTAAGTTGACCTTACTTTAGTTTTGGGTGACCAATAAAGTTGAAAATAGACACGTGACAGTCACACTTACGTGTATTTTCCACATCTAAATTCAATGTCGTTCATTTATAGTGATATTATTATTATTGTGGGTTTAGTTGCGACAGCTTTACAAGATTAGAGACTTGTAATTGCTATAATGTAACGAAAATTTAATTGGTCTTCTATCATTGTGAATGATGGACGGAATTAAGGGCACAAAATTTATTGCCATAAAAGTTGAGCTCATTAAATTTAAGAACTATGGATAACACTAAAGATAATAGCCCAAGTAGGAGATTGTTAGATTATTTCCATATAAACTGACGAGTCTATATGGAAACAATCTAAATTAAGTGCGGGCTGATTATTGTTTGGTATCCAAGTTTCTATTAATTATGGTAATAGGCTAAACGTGGCTGTAAAGGAATAGCAGATTTTGTGCAATAGATGTGTTGCCTTTTATAGGTGGTTATGTTTGGAAACAATTCATATTTTGTGATGGATGAAATATGGAATTGTGTGATGGCCAAGAAACTCTTGGCACTATAAATATGGAGTTGGTCCCCAAGAGACAAGACACACGCGAGTGTTGCTGTATATATACGTTGATAGCAGCATATCTACCACTCTTCCTAATTATTCCATCGATTAGAGAGAGATAGTGCTTTTGTTTAGGCTAAAAGCATCAAATGACAAATCTTGTTCACTTGGAAGATCTTTCTCCCTATTAAGTTCGTGAAACAGCATTGGTGAATGTGCATACTCGTCAGGAGACATCAAGAAGGACTCAACATCGAGATTCAGGCCATAGCAATGAAATTAGGTAAGCTTCCGCTCTCGATTTAAGTTTTTGATGTTTTGGAACGACTCGTTCCACTGCTGGTTCTGTGAATTCATGTTTTTAGGATTTTGCTATTTGATCTGCTAGAATTGTTATTCCTTTGATTTTAAAGTAAACCTAACAGTAAATAGTAATCTGACAAATTGTTGAAAACTACAAAAAAGTTTGTACTGTCCAAAAAAAGACAGCAAAAAAAAATTATTAGCATAGTCGTCAGAAAGTGTATATAACTAACTATAAGAAAATTATGTATATTAGCTATATTTGTATTTTTCTTCTAATGGACCATCTCAACTTGACACCTAGCTAAACCATTCATTATATTTGTCATCCTGTCAGCCCAAACCCAACCAGCTCCTGTCTCTTGAGTCAGACCTACTTAGCCTAATAATACTCAAAACGCTTTAATTTGTTCTTTCAATTTAGGCAATAATAACTTGCTATGTGCAGTGCAGACTAAAATATAGACAGGAAAATGCAAATACGCAACAATTTGTATATATGAACATTACACAATCTTTTGAAGACCCCACCAGCCCCTTTTGAAGTCAAAGTGTTGGACCCAGTGCCTCTTTCCTTAAATATCAACTTCTAGGGGTCCACAAGACTGTTATTTCACATGCAGCCGTTTAAATGGCAACCATCTCTCAAGCAACCAATCCACGTTTTTTAGCAAAGGAGGCCTGACAGAAGCCACATGCTACTGGACCAGCATGTGAGGTTGCCCTGTTACAAGTGTTTTTTTTTTTTTTTCAAAAAAAAAAAAAAGGTTGCCCTGTTACAAGTGTTATATCATAAGGAGAGATAATTTGATTAATTTCTTTCTCGTTTCGATTTCAAAAGGAGGTGGGGACGGATATCAGACTGCGACAGTTTTTCTAGTTATGGGTGTGAATAGGTAATAGGCATTGTAGTAGCATTGCGCGACTTTTGATGCGAGAGATTGGCGTAAATAATGCCGGGGATGAGGGGAAAGAGATATGTTGAGTGTCTCCGACTCACCCACCTCTTTAATGACAATCATGGATAGAGCTGGTTTTTTGTGAATAAAGAAATTTTAGGCAATTGTCCTAATTTGCAGAAATGATTTAAGCTGTTGTTGATTTTTGGACTGTACCATATTTTGGATGTTATGGTAACACCCATTTCTGCATCATTTCCGGATGATATTTTGTCATGTCTGATGGATTAGAGGTGAAGTTTCTAACTAATACTGAGAATAAAATTTGTTTAATTTTTTATAATATAAAGATAACTCTTATTTTTATTAATTTCATTCTTTTGAAGAGAAATTGGTGTTCTTCATGCAAATGCTTGGCACGTTGAAATATAATGTTGTCATGAACTTTGATGCTATAGTACTTACAGAATTTATATTTGTAACGGAAAAAGATCGTATAATAATAATAATAATTATTATTATTATTATAGTGTCATATCTGACTAAACAGAAGAAACAAGAAGAAAAAGGAAATAAATCTGGAATAGGTTAATTAAAGAATTTAGCAGAAACTAAATAAGATTTATGATTTATTATTTCTAAATGTAATTTCTAATTTGTTGGCGGCATAAGATATATAGGGAAGGGATTGTAAGAAAATCAATTAGACAAAATATCAATAAAAGACATCAGCCGTATTTTTCTTTTTGCTCTTTTCTTTTTCTTCTTTAATTATGTTATTTCCTTCAATTTAGTTTTATTTTCTTTGATTTATCTAAAATACTTAAGTCGGGACACGACAATTGGTACCAAAGCACGATTCCATGGCTTATAAAGATTCATACATACAAATTCTGTGGCAAGTTGATGAACGAATCAAATCGATGGAGGTGTTTAGCGTGGATTTGAAACAACAACAAGATGAGATGTTAGAAATGTTTCGACTACAACAAAATCGAATTGAAAAGCATACTCAAGCACAATTCGACCAGCTTACGAACATGTTTTCTCAATTACTGGAAGATGAAGAGGCATGGTGTGATGAAATTGATGAGGGAGGAGAAATTTCACAAATAGAATGTGAAGATGAAGTTCACACAGTAGTTGATGTTTTGCAACTCGAGACGAGAAACAACAAGTATGCACCAGCTCCTAATCTATCATTAGCGGGAACTAATGAAGTGATTAGGTCACAACAAGTAGCGTTTGATTGGAGAATAATCAGCTGAAAGGACCCCAGTTGCCGGTGTGCTGGTCAAATCTAACATTTCAAATTTCAATTGAGAAAGATTACGTATTATTGAAAAGCAATTTTTGGAATTTGATTTGGAAAAAGCTTCTCGAGGTCAAGAAGCTGGAGAGGAAGGCAATGTCATATCTGACTAAACGGAAGAAACAAGAAGAAAAAGGAAATAAATCTGGAATAGGTTAATTAAAGAATTTAGAGAAACTAAATAAGATTTATGATTAACTCATGGGTACGAGTACTACATTTTTTTTTTTTGGTCTGCTCCAGAATTCTAAAGAAACAATATTTGGTTTTAAAAAAAAATGACTAGATTGTTCAGACTATAGAAAATGTTTCTAATTAGTGTCAGATAGAGGAAACTGAACTGCACATAATATTCTAAAGTTGTACGTTTAAAATTTAGGATTGGTACATACATTTTATCATTTTTAAGTCGTACTAAAACTCAAGTTCATATTTAAATATGGTGTTACCAGATTTTTAGAATCTATATGTCGTGTCCCGACTTAAGTATTTTAGATAAATCAAAGAAAATAAAACTAAATTGAAGGAAATAACATAATTAAAGAAGAAAAAGAAAAGAGCAAAAAGAAAAATACGGCTGATGCCTTTTGATTGATATTTTATCTAATTGATTTTCTTACAATCCCTTCCCTATATATCTTATGCTGCAAACAAATTAGAAATTATATTTAGAAATAATATAACTTGGTATGATGCATGGTATCTGGTCGTACTACAGCGGGCTGGTATATATCAGTATTTAATAAAATCGATTATTCGTTTAAATTTAGTTGATAAACTACCTTAGTGAATGCTGCTTAACCAATAAAAAGCAATGGTTGCATTTTACTAATTGAGGCTAATGATCAATATAATATAACTAGTGTGATTGTGATTCACAATAAGACTCTGGTACCGTTTTATCCATCAACTATTCTGAGCTTGGTTTACGTGACGATTTTCTTTTGCTTTATCTCTTTAAGTTTTAGTTTTTAGGATTTTAATCTTTTTTTTTAAAGTTAATTAACTCTTATTTTAGCGGCTTGCTAAAATTTGGTACTTCTAACTTTTGTACTTTAATTTCTTCAAAAAAAAACTTTTGTACTTTACATTCCTATTAATTAAAAGCTAGTTGCCTTTTCATCAAAAAAAAAAAAAAAAAAAAACCGCCGCACAAACCTATTTCCTATCTATCGGAAAACAAAACGTCAAGAACCAATTAAACAAACATTGCATGTTATGATAAGGACATGCCTATCTAGGTACGCTAACACAACCTTAAGTCCTTAACACATGGTATTGTATTGGTATCAGCGTCAGCAGACTCAGCACAAATTGGACCACGCACAATTGAAAGCGCCATGTCACAGTTGATATGATATGGCACAAGCACCAATCATACTACAGGGTAATTTTTTTTTTCGAAATTGCTACAGAATAATTTCGGAAGTGGATAGATATTAGATACATGTTTTCTCTTAACTTTTAAAATGGACCCATAGCTAATTTAAAAAGTGCGTCCTCTAATTAAGTACATGTTTAGGGAAATATTTTGATTAATTAAAAGAGATATGTAATTCATTGTAGAGAACAAAATCATAACAGTGGACACCAGCTATTCCCCAGTTTTCGCACAAAATCTCCACATATCGTGTCATACAAGATAAACAAAAAATCATAAATAAATGAATAAAAAGGAATTAGATGCGCCTAATTTATATACCGCCAAACTCTTCAAACAGATCATCAGCACTAGGCAGATTACTGTACCTTAATCAGCTCCTGCATTATTGTATGCATCAGTACTGTTTTTTCAACTATCATTCTATCGTGTCATACAGTCTAAACCAGAAGAGGCCAAAACTCAAAAGAACAACCAAATTGAAAGGCATTTTGTACCCCTCATAAAAGCAGGATTATATCATTCAATGCCCAAAAATTTGGCATAGCTTTTGCAACAAACTGAGCCCCAAAATCCAAATCTTAGAGGCAGGTACAGGAAGTATAAATGTAGTCTTTTTTAAGCACCCACCATTAATTTGTTTCCCTTATTTTCAAATATTATTTTCTAAAATTTTATTTTTGATTTGTTAATGACTCGGCACATTTTATGGGTTGTCGGTGCAGGATGTAGAGATTACAAATTGGGAGGGGGGTCCAGGAAAAAGTGGCATATATTGCTAGTTGCCACAGTATCTCGTTTTTAGGACGAGGAGAAGCTATGCATTAACGACCAGCATTTATATTGATAAGGTGGCAAGAGGCATCCCCTACACTAGTCTTTTCCTTGTATTTTATGTAGTATGCTTTGTGCATTTTGGCGCTTACCAAATTTTATATGTAGCTACAATGCTGCATAGTGCATACTGGATTTGAACAACGATGTGCGTGGTGTATTTTGTCCTGGGGCAATTATTTTAATTTTAATTAATTAATTTATTTTATTTTATTTTATTGGCTCGATTTGTGGCAACTTTAAGGAACTTAACGTCAGCATTGCTTCATCAACTCTAAAACGAATATTGCAAGTAAATAGTAAATTATTTTGAGGTAGACTAAAATCAGTCGCGACTAACGGATGAGACTGTCAGCTACGATTAAATCTAAATTTTTGAGATTCTAGCATTTTATCCGAACCGTTCAATGTGTTCTCTATATTGAAATCTCGTTGGAGACCAAATTTTACATTTTTCTGAAATTTTTTAGTATTTTTTGGTATTTTACAAAATTCTTAATCTAAACAATTCTGGACCTTTCAATAACAACGATTTTTATAAATCTCAAAAAAATAGTAAAAAAATTCAGAAAAATGTAAAATTTGGTTTCCAATGAGATTTCAATATGGAGAACACATTGAACAGTCCGGATTAGCCATTTGAACCATAAAAATTGAGATATAATCGCGACTGACGGATTCATCCGTCAGTCGTGGCTGATTTTAGTCCACCTCAATTATTTTTTAATAAAATATCGTTATGCAGGTATGTACACTCTGCCTACCCATCCAGTATGAAATAGACAAATCAAATACACACTAATGATGTTATAAGTAGATTTTAATTTTTGTAAAATGCAACTTCCATCTCCTTTTATTTTTGATGGAACATGGGTTGAATTCACACTAGTTGTATCTTACAAGAGTTTCGAGTTTCACATAATGTAGATACGGTTCATTCAATTATTTTAGAGTAAACCGATTGAACATGAAAAGCATAATTAAATACGATATTGCCAAATTTTTACAATGCAAAAATAATAATACGATTTTTTAAATAATATAAAATCTTTATAATTGATATCTGTTAAGGTAGTTGCGGCATCGTCGGGGTGTTTTGCACTAAAGAGTCAAAAAGTGCACTCAAAATCTGTGGGGCACACGCATGTGGCTGTTGGTTCCAAGATTATAATTGAATTTAATTTGCCATTAAAGGTTGTCATTAGTCCACATTGTTTAAAGAAAAATGGATAACCTGCCCCTTTTTTTTTTAAAAAAAAAAGAACTTTTTCTTCGTATTCACACTATTGGTTGGTTGCATATCTCCATCCATTTCGGTACGAAGAATCTTCTTGTATAGTGCATTTTGTTGTGGATGATTGTATAAAAACGAAAGGTTTTTAGCTGATTAAATCATTAACACAACGAGAGGACGAGCACATGGCTGTTTTTTGCACCAGTTTTATTTTATTTTTTAAAGATAAAGATTTGATCAAGCTTTTCAATTTATTTTAAAATTAAATGTTACAAAGGACTTCTAGCTCGATTTCGAACTTATGCACTAGCAATACGAGTAGTGCTGTGTGTGTGTTATTTTAACATAAATTCCGGCTTCATATTTTCTAGGGATAAATTACCCTAAAAGTGCGTTCTGTTTCATGACCAACAATATTTAATAAGGGAGTAATTTTGTTAGTCGACATGAAGTTTACATAAATTTAAATTTTATACTTATTTTATATCTTGGAAGGTAATATTGTACAATATTTCTTGTGGACATCCGACAAATGCGAAATTAATTTTTTCTAAACGATTATTAATAGGTCCCAGAATTTTATAGATTGAAAAGATTATTATCTCAATGATCGAGAAAAGATAGATTATCAAATCTAAGCCCATGTGAAGCATTTCTTCAGACAAAACACCAAATACTTGATTCTTTCAGACCATTTCGTTTTCTTGGAACTAGCAGGCAACTATCAAATTCATTAACGTCGAAAGAGAAAAAGGCAGGGTACAATACAAACGTAGAGTTTATCATCTTTAACTACCACGATGAAATGAATAAAACTTTATAACTGCTCATAAATTTTTTCTCTTCTTAATATTTATTCATAAATTTGGACTGTGCAGATTGCACGGATATTACAAATTGAAGTAGAAACAAATAGGTCAGAAGTAGACCTGTCAAACGTAAATAAATGAAACGAAATAGTCCATTCAGTTTATCGTGCCACTAAGAAAACGGCACGATTTGGCATTTCGTTAACCGTTTTGTTAAACGGCATGTACAAAAATATACGATTTCAATAAACGACATGTGTTATTTCGTTCCACTTTTCGTTTTGCTTGCCGTTTCATAATCGAAACGCAATATGATTCGCGCTGGCATTAACTGTTTCACGTCACCACGAAATGATTTAACGGCTACTATTGACGGGCCTAGTTGGAGAAGGGGAAAAAAAGGCAAGACAAGAGAATAGTAACTAGCATTACAAACTATTTACACAACTCGAAGAATAATTTTAGCATTCATGATTTACAAATTCATTTGCACAGTTAGCAGAACAGAGGAGGCACTTATTTAGTAGAAAGTTAGAAACAAAAAAAATCCATTAGGTACAGCCGCACCATTAGGATCTGATCCAAATTGCCACCTTTAAGGCTTTAAGACGTCGACAGTAAAATAAACTTTTAGACGAGTTTTCTCTATTGTCAAGTATTTCGAAAAAACAACTTGTACCCCAAACAGAGATTCACAGTGTCGTAACACATGATTGATTGAAAGTTCATTGCGTAGTTCACCCTCTATATCTACGGTTAGATTTTATTTTACTTTTTCCTAAAAGCAGCAACTCCATGAAAAATATTGTTTCTATTAAGAAAATTAGAAGCGGAATCAATTCTGTACACGTCCCTCTAGGAGTGGTAATCAATGTTCAATCCAATCCGATCTTATCTATTTTTTGATCAGCTATGAGCTATTTGTCGGGTCAGTACGTGTTAATTTTTCTTCCTCCTTTTTTTCTCTCTGTTTAACTGTATTTTCAATTAATAGGACTTGGGCTGAGGTCTGGATATGATTTACACGAAAATCAACAGAAACTAAGAATAGAAAAGAGTTAACATATCTGGGCCTCCAGATGGATCCAACTTTAATTTCAATACAAATGCTGCTCATATTCCTTAAATCTTCATGAAATTTGGCGGGGTAACAAGACGATTCAAGGAATTTCAAAGTGTTCACTGATAAGAGAAAGTTCTTATTCGAAGACAACTTACACTTTAATTAATCGGTATTTGACATGTCTGTGATATCAAAATTTTGTTGGATTTCAACCAACAATGGACCTCACTATGTTTCAGTTTTGAGGAATGAAATATCAGGACTAGCAATTTTCGGCCCAATTTCAATTATGAAAGCGGGTTTCGTTACATCCATGGAGTTCATTATTATTATTATTATTATTTTGAACAAACCAAACAGTTTAGGTATGTTCAGTATTATTTGGTTTGTGTAACAGCATTGGTTTGGTTTACTCTTGTTGCAGAAACGACACTGTTTAATTATTTATCAGTATTGTTTTACAAACTAAACACTGAATGCAACAATGAATGCGCAATCGAAACATGGTAGTAAGTAGTAACTAGTAAGCAAGAATAAACAATTTTGGGCCCGATTTTCAATAATGTTTCACTATTGTTCGTGACAATCCCTTATCCATGTAGTTATATCGTCACATGTAATTATTCTCGTTAATATTATGCAATAAGCAAGAAACAATGAATGCAACTATGCAAGCTTTATTCAATTTTTATTTTTTTTTTATCTTAGTACAATATAAACACACACTTGTTTCATTTCATAAAGTATAATATCTTCTTCACCCCCAACATGCCACGTCTTAAATTCCCTCAGCAGAAAAAGGAAAGATGCCCACATTTTTTTCTCTCTCTCTCTCTCTCTCTAACTTTTAGAAAGAAAACTCTTGTTCCGGTTTGTTTCCCCAGGACTGCAGACCATTTCTACATTTCATGTTATTGCTTTTTTTTTAAAATAAAAAACGAAGAAAAAGAATTCAGGTTCAGAACCCTTATGGACATACATAAAGTCTTGCTTTGCTTATTTTTTCCTTTTATCTTGTGGAGAAGGACATTTAATAAAAAGTGGAATGAAAAGAATGTTCGAGGCTAGTCGATAATTGTACAAATATGCTATATCTTTCGATTCTAAGTAAAATAAAATAGAAATTTACTTACAACAAATCAGTTTGATAACTTTGACAACAACTGTTAGAAATAATTTGTAAAGGACTCATTTATCATGAAGTTCATATTTATAGTGTGACATTAAAATAGGCAAAGAACAAACACACATGTATAGACACAAATTGAGTGACCAAGAAATATATTATATACTTTCCCTCGCATCAGAAACGAAATATTAACCAAGGTCTACTGTTAGCTTAAAATTTTAAGAATAGCAAAATCAAACAGAGTAAAAAAAAAAACATACAAGAAACATCTCTTTAGAATTTGACTAAGATAGTGGAAAAAATTAAATTATCCCTATGATATTATATTTTGCTAGGTAATAACAGAAGTCGTGCAACTTATATTTTTTTGTTTCGCTGAATACAAGACGCCACCAAAAATAATGGTTGAAGAAACCCATATTACTACGGCTATCTCTTCAGAGGATTCTTCAATATCTTCTCCAGTTTTAAATTCAGGGTTGTCATCCAAGTTTGCCTCAGATTCGAGCAGTTTGTGGCCGTGTGAATGTTGGTCCTTTGAAAATATTATCACGTGTTAGATTTTGAAAAACAAATCAACATGTAATATTTGTGGCTATTAAACCTAATATTCTAGAAATTTAGTGTAGGTACATCACCTTCATGTTGCTGTTATATCCTTGCAAGTTCTTCCTAGTTTCTACCAGTGCTTGCTAAATAATTTCTCTCTCTTCGTTTAGTACAAAAGCATAAGACCTTAATTCTCCAAACTCTTTGATGAATCTGCCGGTATCAAAAGCATGCTTGAACAATTCCTAAAAAACAATTGATATCTGATTTTTTGCTAATGGTGGTATTTAAAATGAAAAAGATACTTATCAATACCTTTCCAACGGTTTTGGTGCTAGATTTATGTTCTGTATTTATGGCTTGGAAATCTCTAGCTCTTTCAACCATTTTATTTTCTTTCAGCTTTTGATTTGTCAGCTCTTTCATTATGGCTCTTTCTTTCTCTTGAAGAATTTCAATAATGTCCTCTAACAGGTGGACCGGAAACTATATGAAATGGGACATAAGAATTAATGAATATATTGGAAAGTTTTTTCAAACTGGTACAAGGTTGACAAAGGTGACACAAAGACTTGTTAGAGTTATGTCCTAGAAGTCAATATTAATGACTTAGTATCTTAATTTATGTTATTGATGATATTTAATCATTTGTTCTTAGAGTTTATTACTGACATATCATTCAGGTTGAGGATCTGAATTGTAGATCTCTGTGGATCATTCATTAGAATGACAATAATAAATCTAAATCGTCCGTAATCTTGATAATTAACAAGGAACATTAATTATCATAAAAGATTAGTATGCAAGTTAAGTGATGATTAAGTTCTATAAATCATAGGTAAGGTATTACCAACTTAATTGCATATGCGTATGTTATTAGAACATAGTACAGGATATGACTCAATGAAATAAACATATGGATTGTGTTGTGTGTCATTGTTTATTTCATATGAGTTTGATTCTAAGTTTGAGATTGTTCAACTTTTCCACATGAAGATAGTTTCAATAAATATCGTCTACCGTTGATTCTTGATAAGGGCTGCTATACGGACTTTATTTATGTTCTCTTGAATTGTGCGGGGAAAAGTTGTTCATCGAGAAAATCGTATGTCCCTCATTAGTATACCTAGTGAGTGATGATATCTGTTTGGGCCCCTTGATGGAGTTGGATTGTTTGGCCAATTTGTACAATCTACTCTAGATCAAGAAATGTATAATCTGCAAGAATGACACATTCCTATCTTGGATTAAACAGTGATATCATGTGACATAAGAATCAGACAAGGAGATACTTTTATTTCTTATGCAGGATTGGGATATTGTAGCAGTACATTATTTATGTGAATTGGAAATCATAACGTGTTGCTAGATACCGCTTATGATTATTAGAATTAAATAGCGATTTAATTCCATGGCCAACGTAGCATAAATCCTCAAAGGGTCACACAAATAGGACTTTAATCACACAGTGCATTATTTATTTATTCGCAGCAGTGTATTGCGAAAATATGATAAGTTGATTAATTAATTATATATCGTTGCGAACCGTTATAATTAATTAAGTCAAGGAGATCATATAGAAATAAATTAATGCATTAACTAATTCCAAAATAATTATTAATAAATTAATAATTAATTTTGTTCAACACAATTTAATTATAGAAATTAAATATAGCTTATGGACCTTTATTTAATTAGTAAATTAAAGGCTCGATTTGAGTACAAGAGAAATGTCCATTAATTAATTGAATTAGTGGACATTTAACACACCACAAAATGGACTTGATAGCCCAATAGTGGCTGCCCTAATAGGGGTAAAAAGGTTCCTAAAGTTTGTGGAGTGGTTGGTCTATAAAATGAGGTCATTTGGAGAGAGAAACTCTAGCCACCATAGCTTTTTCTCTCCCTCTTCCTCCTAGAACGAAAATTAGAGAGAAAATTTCAGAATTTTCATCTCTTTCTCTTGCTCTTTTCCACCTCATCTAGCTCATGTGTTGAGATTTCTCCCTTCTCCATTAATTAAACTAGTTAATTGACAAAGGTAGAAGAGAAAAAATCTTGGGAATTAGTTGCTCTCCTCTTTCTTGCTAGCATAAGTTGAAAGAGGAGGTGATTAAACTTTTTGGTGGACTCGAGGCGACCGCCGGCAACTTGGTGGTGAAGGAGAGCACGTCACCGACTCCCATGCATTGGTCGAGCCTCGCGGATATGATTCCGCGAGAGGTAATCGATTCCTTCTCTTTTCTCATGTGTGTGTTGATTGCTTAGTCAGATCTTTTGTGCTTGATGTTTAATCAAGTTAATTAGTAACTAAAATTGAAAATTGAGCACCTTCTAACAAGACTAATGTTAGTACTTTTTCTGCAATCAATTGTACCAGTGTTTAGATACTTAAATTCACATACACAGTAATATTACATAACCTATGATAGGTATTTTTAAAATCAATTACATTTGGCAAAGGTATATCTGCATCAATTGTACCATTGTCCATTGGTTTACAGATTGATAGGTGCCATTTTCACATATATTAGAATGTAAATAAATTCTCAAATAAATAATTACATGAATTACCTGTGGCAAGGTTACGTGTGGATCAACTGTACCATGGTTTGGTAGTTTGGGGGTTTGGAAACCACCATGACCAGGTCCACCACCATAGTTACCTCCAATTGTTTTCAAGTGGGAAGCTACCTTGAACAGTACAGAAGAAGGACGAAAGTTTCCTGGTCCCATGATTTGAAGACATGCTACTACTAGTACTAGATCAATTCTGAAGAACACCAAGGTTCTTACATCTTTAAGTTCGCTCTGTTTATAAAAATTAATGTCAATGTCGAAGTAATGGAGTCACTCCTCTCGACCGATCTTTAGGTCGATCTAGGTTTAGATACGGATTAATGGAGTAGAAGGAATCGCAATTTTTTTCGGCTGGTTTAGTGAGTGGTATAGTGGTATAGAAAATAAATAATAGCTGTTATTTAATATAATTTAGTACTCCTTTGTTTGTCCACTAGTTAGATTCAAAATAAAACTATGGCCCTGATCAAAATGATTTTTTCGCAGGATTTCATTTCGTTTCGTTTCAATTCAATTGATTTTATAGGATTTCGTTGGATTTAATTACATAGGAATTCCAACCAAATGACACCAAATCCGTTCATTTTGATCAAAAATGTTCCAACGGAATGAAATTAAATGAAATCCCATGTTAAAAAAATGGGATTTTGATCAGGGTCTATGAATCTATATCATTTTCTCTATGTACATGAGAAAAATCACAATTTTCGGCTACACGTGTAAACAATTACATTTTCGATTTTTACTTTCACTGGTGTCAAGGTTTTATTTCTGGACCTTTAAGTCATAAAAAAGAGTCAAAATATAATGGTGGTAATTCCGGATTTAAACATGTATTATAAAAATATAACTATATAAGTAAATTAGACATGTTATATACATATTATCGTCCATGTGTATAATGCTTATTTATGCATATATATTATGTATCGTAGATTTTATAATTTATAAATACTAACCTTTAATACGAATAAAAATATAATTTGGATCATTCTATAAAAATCAAAATTCTTAGGTCATCGGCGAAAAAATTGAATACATTTTTATTGAATTTATTCGCCGATGACCCTAAAATTATTACTTTTACAAAATAGTACAATAAAAGATTTGTTTTCATATACATTAAATATACATATAAATATATGTATATATCATTATGAATATAATACATATATATATATATATATATATATATATATATATATAGAGAGAGTTGATATAGAACACTGATGTGTACGGATCGTCCCCGTACACATCAGTCGTTTTTCAAGGTCCGAAATTCAAACGGTCAATCCGAACTGTTCAAGTTGTTCGCTATATTGAAAAACCTAGATAGACCAAATTTTACATTTTTTCGAATTTTTTTGCTATTTATTATGATATTTTCAAAAAACACTATAATTGGAGTATTTCAGGCCCTCCAATTTGAAAATATCATAATATATAGCAAAAAAATTCGAAAAAATGTAAAATTTGGTCTGCAAGAGTTTTTCAATATAAAGAACAAGTTGAACGGTTCGGATTGACCGTTTGAATTTCGGATCTTGAAAAACGACTGATGTGTACGGGGACGATCCGTACACATCAGTGTATTTTATCCATTCTCTATATATATAATTAAATATGAATGAAAGTATTATATATATGTCATGATATAAATTATACATTTTATTTATATATATGTATAATATGTATTTATATGAGAATGGATTCAATCAAATTGATTTTGACTGGACTCTAGATTAAACCTCGTTAGATCTCAATTTTGAAAGTTCAAATGAGTGATCCAAATCGTCCAAGATGATCTCTTTATTGAAATCTCTTTTCCGATCAAAATTTACATTTTTTTTAATTTAAGTATGTATGTAGGCATATTATGCATATTAATGTATTATAGATATATATAAATAACATGTATAATTTATATTATGGCATATGTATTATGCTTTCATTTGTATTTAATTTTATACATATATATCATATTTATAATTATATATATATTTGTATGTAAATTTAATGTATATAAATTTTTTTTCTATATTTATATGTATATTTATTTATATATTTATATGTACATTTAATGTATAACAAAAAATCTTTATTGTACATTTAATGTACAATTAATGTATATTTATAATGATATATACATATATTTATATGTATATTTAATGTATATAAAAACAAACATTTTGTTGTACTATTTTGTAAAAATAATAATTTTGTAAAAATAAAAATTCAATAAAATTATATTCAATTTTTTGCCGATGACCTTAGAATTTTGATTTTTATAAAATGATCCAAATTATATTATTATTCATATGAAAGATTAGTATTTATAAATTATAAAATATATGATACATAATATATATGTATAAATAAGCATTATACGCATATACGATAATATGTATATAACATGTATAATTTACTTATATAGTTATATTTTTATAATAGATGTTTAAATTATGTTTAATTTTTAATCATTAAATATATATTTTGTAATAATAGAAAATATGAGGACTTCAATGCAAATTTGTGAATTAAAAAATATAACAGATTTATGTTGTGATTTGGAGAAGGGAGGCGCTTTGCGCGAAAAAAAAAAAAAAATGAAAAAGTCAGGTTCCAGACATTGGTGGCGGTCCAACTTTACTACTATTATTAAATAGTTTCTCAATTTACTAAATAAATTTATTTATTTAAAATAATTATTCTTAATAAAAAAAATCCTGGTGGTAATTGAGCCTAGTGGTCTCAATAATTCGGACACTTTATTCTCTCTCTAATTTTAGCCTGATTTTCTTTGCAAGAACTTCAAATACGTCATCACACGGTAACATGTATCAAATACATTACATGATCGATATCTTTGTAATGTTAAATATAAAAATATACGATCATCTTCATAAGCTGACACCGCTTTTTATTTGTGTCAAACCCTATAAAGATACAAAAATTTCAAACAAATGAAACTAAATTTTGCATTTTGGATTTTTAGAATTTCAATACTCTAAAAAAAGAAAAGATTGTTTTTCGTATGTGGTGTTGGTTGAAATGGTTTAGAAAATTGAGATATGTCAAAACATAAATTTATTTTTGCTGGTTTACATATCACAGATTTTGTTTTTGTTTTTGTTTTTTTTTTTCAAACGGGATTCATGAAAATTTGGTTTTATAATAAACACAATAGTATATCCGTAGATACATAAATTAAAGGGTAATTTAGATTTATGTCACTGTAAATATTTGAAATTAGCAATATGCCATGATATAATTGGTTTTATACCATTATAAATAAATAAAAGTTATTTTTATGCCACTGCAATATAAAAAAATATTCCAATAAAAGTTACTTTTATACCTCTGAACTACAGTCGGCAAAATAGTTTATTTGCTTTATTCTGGGTTCAGTTTTTCTGTTCTCCCCCCTTCATTTTTAAGGGTTTGAGAACGTATAGTGACTAAGCAGCCTAGTTATTACACGACAAATATGTGATGGCACTTCAAGCATAAATGAACGGGGCCAATTTTACGCAGCAGCACGAATCATCAGCATAAACAATGACAAAATTTTATGTGCATGAATTCACCTAAAAAGCCAGAGAAGATATGGATAAAAATAGAGGCTTTGCAAAAAAAAAAAAAAAATGCACTAAATAAAAGCCTCTCGTTGCTGTGTAGGCAGCTTCAATTCTTCCAATTCATCGAGAGGCGAGAAGTATTGCTGAACCATGTCATCAGGAACATCTTTTAGAGTAGGTGGGTTCCACTGCATTTAATTATAATTAAAAATGTTTTTAGCATTGTCAAAAAGTAAGCACTGGTCTCTCTGAATTCAACCAGCACGAACCCGAGGTTACTATGGCATCTATGGTCTCGGTCATGCTCTGGCGTTGATAGATCAAAATCAAAATATTTAATGAAATCCAAATTGTTGAGCCTATTCTATGGCATATATGATACAGAAATATGAAAATCAAAATTTATGTTCACTTTGTATAAGAGGTCAACAGGACAAAAATGTTAATGTTTTGGCCTCATGATCATCGTAAAAAAGGAACAAGTATTGATTATTGGAAAAGCATGCAATGCTTATGATCTAGAACAAAATCAACAGCTTAGGCTCGTTTAGTTGGGAAGTAACACCCAAGTGAGAGTCGCAGCAAGCATGTGAACCTTCATACTAGCTAACTTTGACTTCTTTAATTTCATTCATTGCCCCCAAAACATACAAAATGAACCCCACATATACACAAAACTACCCGTTTTATGTTCCAAATTTTCCAATTTATCTTTAGAAAAAGAAAATGATACACTTGGCGATTGCTTAGGTGAAAGAAAAAAAAGGAGCGGTCAGTAAGGGCATATGAGGTATTTCTAGCTTTGTGGGGGTAATAAATACCAAGGCTCTGTAAAGGCAGAGCAATAATATTATTTTCAACAAATAAAAAATATAGCATATGCTAAATGAACCAAATTACCTTTGGTGCAGAGTCCTTAACAACTAATTTTGCTCTCACGCCCTGGTGGAACCAAAAAAATATGATTATTAAAAAGGAGAAGAGAAAAAATCACTCATGTACCCTGTGTAATGATTGAGCACTAAACAATATAACCTTTTATTTCAATAAAGAAATAGGACTGTTATCAACATGGTTTTGGCAGTTAAGGCAATCAGCACCAGAATCCAGTACTAGTATTGCACCAGCTAAAATTTCAGTCATGCATGGTAAATTCAGTTTAATTGTTGGCTGGTTTTAATACTTAACCAAACTTAAACAAAGCTACTTGATTGTGAACTCGACGCCCAAACATCAAGATATAGACAAATATCTTCCCAGCTATCACCACATCAAGACCTAACAAAAGGACGGATTGTTACCTCGACGAAATCATGAGAAAGAGGTTTCGAGATGCCATGGAGGGACATGCGATACTCTCGAACAAGGCATTCATCTAAAGTCTGAAATCTACCTTCACGTATCTGTACATTTAGATAAAGAGGAACTGGTGATGGTAAAGGAGGAATACATACTGCCTGACCCAATCTCCACTCAATTTCAGTTGACGTGCGTTTTGTTTAACTAATTAACTGTAAATTAAGGCCACTCTTGAAATAAATAGAAAAAGAAACCACACTTTCTGCCTTGAACATAAAAATTCTGGGTTTGATTGCATACTGCTGCTGTAACTAAGAGACAGCAGCATAGCCAAAATGTACAAACTGAAGATGCATTGAATGAATGAGAGTCACTAAAGTTTTGACGGTGCTTAAATCCAGGCGCAGGTATCCTTTACACTTCCCAATACAATAAATATTACATAAAACTGAAAAAGGGCTTAGTTCAGATTTGGTTCTGTATTTAAAGGTTAATTTAACGGTTAATCGAGCTTAAGTTTTAAAGATGAAAATTTTTGGGTATTCCAGTCACAAGTTTTAATTAGACAATAAATACAGATGCATACCGATTTCAAGGCAACCTTCAGGCTCAGTGGAGAGGCTTCTTTCATCTTCTTAAGCGCAGAAGTGCACCAATCCTGATTTGTTCTTGATACCTCACCTTCCTATCATAACAATATATGAAGACTTGGAGCATTTAATGTAGCGATGGGGATAAGGTTCCAGATCTGGTATCAATTTCCAGAGTGACCAGTACAGGAGCAGACTGCATGCAGTCAATATTATGTTTAATTGCATAGTTAATGGTTATTCAAGTACAGGTTCAGTTGTGGCAAGGTTAAATGGAAAAAGATCAGATAATATGATAGTTGGTAGCATAATTAATAGGTGATTATGGCATAAATCCAAAATTGGACATAACTTGAGCTCGCTTTGGCCCTGCTCACATTATCACAAACAAATTTACAGCAATAAGAAGCTAACCAAAGCATCAATTATCTCCTCAATAGTATCACGATTGAAGCATCGATCTATCTCCTCTAATCTGAAAATATTAAAATAAACAAAATTAATTATAGTGCTAAAGAAAGTAACAAAGAAAACTGCTCCAAAAACAGGTCACTATTTATGGTAGTTCCCATAATCATTTCAAGATCACTCTCTCCCTTGTAAAACCTAAGTTTAGTTATGAAAGCAATGAACTAATTATGCATTAACTTATAATTTATCTCCTACAAGTTTTATGCTGATCATCCAATATTATCCCACTAATGAAAATTCTGTAGGTACATACTAGTTCAGACTATGCAGTGATACAATGAGAGGTAATCATATGATAGAGAACCAACACAGAAAGCCAACCTATGGAATATGCTCTTTTTATCAGGGTAAACAAGGTCACCGTATTGTGAAAGAGAGCTGTCTATAACTGAAGGATCGTCAGTCACAAGCTTTGCAAGCCTCTCGTCCATCAAGCCTAGATGCTGTTCAAATGAAATATTTAAAAAGAAGCAAAGACAGGTTTTATTTCAAACAGTTGACCAAGATCGTATATTACACACCCATGTAATCATAATTGCATATCTTAACAAACATAATTTCCATTGTTCAAACACATTATGGGCATGGTATGTATTAATTAGCTTCATATGGACTGTTTTAAGTAGAAACAAAATATTAAAATATGAAGGCACAAGCAGTATTTGGAATTTCCCTTTTTTCATTTTTCTATTTTTATTTCTACAGGGGAGCGGGGCAGCTAACCTCACTCATTGCATAGTGCGTGGCTAGACCAACAGCAATCATATCCACACCATTAATTCGCTCACCCGTCAAAGCCAAGTACTCTCCTAAAATGTAAATTGGCATGAAAAATTATATCACTCTAATATCTAAGAACAGAGTTTTAATAAGGTGTGCTTGAACCTTCAAGGCACATAAATATGTCAAGGCTACAAAAGACGTGAAAGATACACAAATGACCTGGCAAGAAATGTAAGCTACTTAGCTACATGGCTTACCTATATGACCTGGCAAATGTGATAGATAGAAGGATGCTCCAGCATCAGGGTGGAAGCCAATATGAACTTCTGGAGTAGCGAATATCTGGAACAAAATGCAGAAATATACTCTTAAAATATTGGAGAAAAATATCAGGGAGAATGCAAGCCATTTGCTAACTAGAAAGTCGTGAAATTTATAACATGGAAAGGAATTTCCAGGTCAAATGGTTTGCAAACTATAGGGGAATGTGAGAACATTAACTCCTCACAATACGTAGGCTTATCTCTGAGAAAGAAGCTCAGGGTTCATAGGATTTATTTGTCCTTTTTGCGAGGGATGGGTGTGGTTTTCAGGCTGGCAGCAAGACCAACACATATAGCATGTGGTTGTAGTTATAATGAAAGATTTGGCAGCTCTTACAGTTTTATCGGTTGCAACACGAAATGTACCAGGAATAGAAACACCACCTCCTCCACCCATTGTTATACCATCCAGAATAGCCACCTAGATTAATAAAAATATTGCTCATCTAACAAAGAAGTTCATAAGGGTCTTGCATGTATTCATAATACAACACCAAAAGGACACATACATGGGGTTTTAAGTATGTGCCCAGCACATAAATGAACATATATAAGTTTCTGAAGAAATCCTTGCACTCTTCAATCTTCCCTGCATTTGTTTAACATATATCACTGACACAATTATGCACATGACATAAGTCATTTGAAAATATTTGGATATGCTTTCCAATACAAGAATATGAATCGGAAAATGCAAGTTTTACATATCAGAAAAAAATATCCACTGATAATTCATCAAAAAAAATAGATGCTTTAGTTGAAGGGTCTTTTGAAGGTGGACTAAGAAAGTAGGGAGGATATTTACATAGTAGTAAAGCATTTGCAACATCATATTTGGCAGCCAACCATATTTTGGGCTTGCAATAGTATCCACTTTTTATTGGCTGAAAACATGAGCATATGACCTCCATTTTTACATTCCAGGCCATACTGTGCTCAAGGACAAGGAAACCTTGTATATTATTACGAAAGGAGCAACATTTGTCATCAATATACAGCATATGCCTAGACCATCCCACTACGTGAATGAGTGGTAGGAGTTGCAACAAAAATATAACACCAACTTAACAAGGGGACAAAACTATTAATTCATTGGCCTTAAAAAATTTGGTATTGTATTGTCATTGAACTAACCCACAAAAGAAAAAAAAAAATAATCATACCTTGGTTGATCTGATTATATAGTGTGACTATATCGCCCCCCGCACAGAATGCTCTGCCACTGCCCTTTACACAATTAAGTGACAGTTAAACAGTTTGATCATATTTATTACAAAAAAGAAAAGAACAAAGTTCCTGATTATAACATTTGATTGAAACAAACACTGAACAATACTACCTTCATCATGACAAACCCAATATCAGAGTTATCCTCCCAAGATTCATAAAGCTTTTTCAGCCTAACTCCCTGCATTACAATCACACACACATTTCATCAAACACCTCAACAGCACTAACCATGAAATGAAACCATCAAGCTGTGTTCCCCTTTTCATTAAAAAAATTTAAAAAAAAATCACGAGTCGGGCTTAGAGAGAACAAAGAAGTACCATGTTTGTAGTGAGAGCATTCAGAAAAGAGGGTCGATTAAGGACTGCAGCTCGTGCGGTCGCCTTGCCTTCAACGAGGACCTGAAAGATTGGAACCCCTATATCAAATCATACCTACAAATCAATGCACTGGAAACTGATAAAGACGGAGAAAGGAGAAAGGAGAAAGGAAACTACTTCATTCTGAAGTTGATCCTCTGTGGCAGGGCTAGAGAAGCTGGTCGAGAGAGATCTCTGGGCACTGAGAGATCTAATGGAAGAACGAGAGCGTCGCGCTACAAAAGCCATGGCCTTCAATCCACCCATCTCAACTCCCCAGTACTACTAAAAAGCGAGAAAAGGAGAGACGAAGCAAGACGCAAGGTTTGGGAAGAAGTGACCACTGACAGGGGCTGCCTTTTTTGTAGGGTTTTTGTGTAATTGTGTCGTAACGCTTGAAAGGAGAAGAAAGACTGTTAAAATGCGGGTTTAGGATCATAAAATTCTAGCCCAATAAACAAATAGGCCCATTTTGTATAAATATGGGCTTCTGGCCCAATAAACATTTCTTTATTAACACTTGACTTTGTTTCGGGTGCACGCACGCACGCACGCAGAACGTGCCTCGACAGTCGACACCCCCTTCTTTCTTTCCCCCAAATAATCCGATCCATCCTCAACGCTCGTAGTCTCGGATCTGAATCTCTCTTCCTTCTCTTCTCCCAGATCTCTCTCTCTCTCTCTCTCTCTCTTCTCTTCCTCTCTCCATTTTCCTCTCCCTGGATCAAGCTCAGATCCAGATCCAGATCCAACCATGGAGAAACCTTGCACGCTATTGGTCCACTTCGACAAGGGCACGCCCGCCATGGCCAACGAAATCAAGGAGGCCCTTGAAGGCAGCGATGTCGCCGCCAAGGTCGACGCCATGAAGCGCGCCATCATGCTCCTCCTCAACGGAGAGACTTTACCCCAACTCTTCATCACCATCGTCCGTTACGTGCTTCCGTCGGAGGATCACACGGTCCAGAAGCTCCTCCTCTTCTACCTCGAGATCATCGACAAGACCGATGCAAGGGGTCGCGTTCTTCCTGAGATGATCTTGATCTGTCAGAATTTGCTCAACAACCTACAACATGCCAACGAGTACATCCGTGGTGTCACTCTTCGATTCCTCTGCAGGATTTCGGAGCCTGAGATCTTAGAGCCATTGATCCCCTCGGTGCTCACCAATCTCGAGCACCGCCACCCCTTTATCCGCCGCAATGCACTCCTCGCCATCTCATCAATCTACCGCCTGCCGAACGGGGAGCAGCTCTTACCTGATGCGCCTGAGTTGGTCGAGAAAGCGTTGAGCTCTGAGCAAGATGCATCGGCAAGGCGCAATGCATTCCTCATGCTCTGCAATTGCTCACAGGATCGCGCCGTTGCATATCTTTTGTCCAATGCTGATCGGGTGCCAGAATGGCCTGACTTGCTCCAGATGGCCGTGGTGGATCTGATCCGCAAGGTCTGCCGTGCAAACCGTCCAGATAAGGGTAGGCACATTAAAATAATCATCTCTCTTCTCAACTCACCTAGTACAGCTGTTGTGTATGAATGTGCGGGAGCACTTGTCTCTTTGTCCTCGGCCCCCACTGCAGTGCGGGCTGCGGCAAACACCTACTGTCAATTGTTGTCCTCTCAAAGTGACAACAATGTGCGTCTTATTATTCTTGATCGGTTGAATGAGCTTCGCAAGTCCCACCGCGAGGTCATGTCTGAGGTTGTGATGGATGTGCTTCGAGCTCTCTCCAGCCCCAACCCTGACGTGCGCCGCAAGGTGCTTGATATAGTACTTGACTTGGTTTCTACCAAAAATGTCGATGAGGTTGTGTTGTTCCTCAAGAAAGAGGTGGTCAAGACTCAGGCAGCCGGTGAGTCTGACAAGGATGCGGGCGGTGAGTACCGGCAGATGCTGGTGCAAGCCATTCATGCATGTACCATCAAATTTCCAGAAGTTGCTGGGTCAGTCGTGCATGTGCTCATGGATTTCCTTGGTGACTCAAATGTGGCTTCAGCCATTGATGTTGTGATATTTGTGCGTGAGATCATAGAGACCAACCCGAAGCTGAGGGTCTCCATGATCCAGCGACTAATTGACACCTTTTATCAAATTCGCGCTGCTCGGGTCTGTTCATGTGCGTTATGGATATTAGGAGAGTATTCTCTCTCCCTTTCTGAGGTTGAAGCTGCAATTTCAACCATCAAACAATGCCTAGGTGAGCTTCCTTTCTACTCAGCCACAGAAGATGTGGAACCCAGTACTGAATCCACAAAACAGCCTCATGCTGTCAATTCAAGTGTGACGACCTCTTCCCGCAGACCAGTAGTTTTGGCTGATGGAACATATGCGACCCAAAGTGCTGCCTCAGAGGCTGCTGGTGTTGCCCCTTCAGTTCTACCAGGTTCACTCTCCAACATCCCAAACCTGAGGTCTCTGATTCTCTCTGGTGATTTCTTTCTAGCAGCCGTGGTGGCGTCAACCTTGACCAAGTTGGTCTTACGGCTTGAAGAGGTGCAACCTGCCCCGGCCGAGACAAACAAGGCTTGCTCTGCTGCATTGCTGGTCATGGTTTCCATGTTACAGTTTGGCCAATCAGGTTTTGCTCCACACCCAATTGACGACGACTCATACGACAGAGTTGTGCTATGTGTGAGGTTGCTTTGCAACACTGGGGATGAAGTCAGAAAAGTGTGGTTGGAATCATGTCGTCAGAGCTTTGCAAAAATGCTTGCTGAGAAGCAGTTTAGAGAGACCGAGGAGCTTCGAGCTAAAGCCCAGATTTCCCATGCTCAGCCTGATGACCTTATTGATTTTTACCACTTAAAGAGCCGTAAGGTTAGTAATAAGCATTTTGTTCTTGTTTTATTTGAAAGAACATGGAATAGTGATTAACTAAAGTATTTTTTTTGTTAGAAACTTCAGTGAGATTAATCCCAGTTACCCTCTATCCAGTTACACCTAACGTGTCAATTTCTCAATTCTCAAGGGCTTATTATCCAGTTCAGAGTGTATCATAAGGCATCAGTTGGTTTCTTTATGGTGTGATTTTGTTGGATAATGAATTCATTTTAAATCTAAGATTGGTATCAGAGAAATTATTTTTAAATGTGAAGCTTTATTCTCAAATCTTTTATTAATCCTAAACCCCTCTTTGCACCTCTCCCGCTCATCTGCATTCATGTTTCAGGGCATGAGCCAGCTGGAGCTTGAAGATGAAGTTTATGACGACCTGAAGCGCGCAACTGGCGAGTTTACCAAGGACGCTGATGATGCTTCCCGGTTGAATCGGATCCTGCAGCTTACTGGATTTAGTGACCCAGTGTATGCTGAGGCATATGTGACAGTGCACCACTATGACATTGTGCTTGATGTCACCATCATAAATCGCACCAAGGAGACACTCCAAAACCTATGCCTCGAGCTTGCCACCATGGGGGACCTCAAGCTAGTTGATCGGCCACAGAATTACACACTTGCCCCTGAGTCAAGTCGGCAGATCAAGGCAAATATTAAGGTGTCTTCAACTGAGACTGGGGTTATTTTTGGAAATATCGTATATGAGACCTCTAATGTTATGGAGAGGAACGTGGTGGTGCTGAATGATATACATATTGATATTATGGATTATATTTCACCAGCCACTTGTGCTGATGTCACTTTTAGGAACATGTGGGCTGAGTTCGAGTGGGAAAACAAGGTATCTTTTTTTTTGTGTGCAATATTTATTCCATAAGATAAAGGAACATATGCTGTAGCACCTTATTCAGAGTTAGCTCAAATTGCATTCTCTTTGCAAACTTGGGTTTCTAGGAGTTGCAAAATTTGCTACAGAGTAGTGACATATACTTTTATTCAGATTTTCCTTTTCTTATTATATACTTTTGTATTCAGGTGGCGGTAAGCACGGTAATTCAGGACGAAAAAGAGTTCTTGGAGCACATTATAAAATCTACAAATATGAAATGCCTGACCCCACCGTAAGCTCTCAATTAATTATGCATTAAGTCCACAATTAATTGTATGTTATGATGACTTGCAGCAGGACGAGCCCATCCTGTAGTTCATGGTATAGACAGTTTAATGCTCTTAAAACCAAATGCAACCATACTGTGTAGGGACCCCATAGGTCCAACCTGATAGCTACAGCTTTAGATGGTGCACTAAATTCTGGCAGTACAATGGCCAATAGCTTTTGGTTTGAGCCGCTATTTTACCGCAGTTATTTCAAAGCAATTGAATATGGGGCACTCCAAAAAGAAAAGAAGAAAAATAGGGAATATGCAAAAAGACCCAATATATACTTTGAAAAAAATGGTGAAGCTTTCCATAATAAGGCTTGAGTTGACTGAAATGGGGAGATACAACTCTCTGTAGTGTAATTCTTGGATCATACTGGATAATGTTACAACCCATAATGTTCCTTTTCATTTTCAGGTCGGCGCTTGAAGGAGATTGTGGCTTCCTGGCTGCAAACCTGTATGCTAAAAGTGTTTTTGGTGAGGATGCATTGGTAAATATCAGTGTTGAGAAACAAGCTGATGGCAAACTGAGTGGTTACATTAGGATCAGAAGCAAGACTCAAGGCATTGCTCTTAGCTTAGGAGACAAAATCACTCTCAAACAGAAAGGCGGCGACCGTTAATTAGTTCCTTCACTAGTTCCCCTAATCTATATCCATGTATTGTTATAGTGCACTTTTGAACTTCTTTTTGTTTTTCAGATTGAGTTATCAAATTTTTTGGTAAACCGGTGAACAGTAGAGATGTGAGTTCCTGTTGTTGTACGTGCTATTTTTTCAGTATACTTGGGCATTCATTCAAGAAGTGAATTTGATTTCACAGAAGTGACTATCATTGCAATGTATTAATATAGAATTTTATCATTGATTTTATTTTTTTTACATGTAAGCATTGTCTTTGGTTGTCGGAAGTCTGAACAGACTAATGTTTTTACTTGTTGGAAATACTTCTGAGGTTGTTTTTTTTCATTGTTATTCTTACTTGCAATCTGACTATCAGGATATGATCGAAACCAAGGAGATAAGTTACTGCAATTCAATTGAAAGAAAATAAATTATGCAGAAGTTAAGTTCAAGTCGAATTATTTTAGAATGAAAAAGGTGTATCGGTGAAAGGATAAAGTTTGCTAGGTGAACATTTCAAAATAATTAAATAGTTAGCTATTTAATTTCTTAATTTATTAATAGTGCGCCTAATTTTCAGTTAAATTTGCTGCGCAGTGGAAGGAAGAAGGCGTGTTGAAACAAAGGTAAAAGACAGAGGACTATGTAAGGAAAACACGTTTCTTGCCTATCATAAATAACTTTTACGTATGGGAAGAGTATTTATTTTATAATACCCGAATTAGATTTATTTCATCTAAATCCAAATTTAGTTTTATCGGCATTCTATCATTTCTTTTTGAAGTAAACAAATAAGAGCCGGATAATTATTGAATAAAATGCTATTAATCTAGTCCTAAGAAAGCAAATAAATAAATATCATTAAGTATTGTACACAATATCATAAAAAATTATGTACTTTTTTTTCGAAGGCCGGTTGGCAAGGTGCCAACGGCAATTGTATTGAAATAAAAAATTCAAAAAGTTACAGCAGTAAATAAGCTAAAACAAAGAACGCGCAAGAAGATAAGCTAAAACAAACAGTAGCACACCGAATCCAAATCCTCTGCGCCTCTTTTTTTGGGTGTACAGTGCACCGCTTTTATCAACAGACGTACGATATAAATGGACGATTGGATTTGATTGTGCCTTATCCAAAAAAAAAAAATAGACGGAAAATCCTTTCTCCAAACCTCCTTCGCAGAAAAGAAGAGACGGAGTCGCAGGAAAAAAAAAAACAGAGACCTTCGCCAAACCCTTCCTCCAAACCTCCTTTGCAAAACCTTAAACCCTAAGTCTCCGATAAAGAACGAAAATCGCAGTGATTTAGATCGTTTCAGACTAGTCCGATAAATTATGATCAATATTAAATTTCTCAACTACAAGTGTACACTGGACCTTATGATAAATTATAATCAATATTTAAGAGTAATTCACGATTCCAGGGTATAGTAACACATTTTTCATGGGTCCTAGTATTAAGTTATTGAGCAATCAAGTTTGGTTTATTTATTTATTTTTGGATAAGAGAAATTAAAAAAATAAAAATAAATAAAAATGAAAAAAAAAATCTATGGGGGCAACAAGAAGTTTTCCCTGGAGAACAAATGAAATCAGTTGACATAGCGCATACTTGGGGATGATGAAAGGAAGGAACATTGGTCGTCTATTTTTTCTGCCATTCCGTTCCTTCCCATCTACTTTTTTTTTTTTTTATAAGGCGCAATTAAATCCAACCATCCATTTATATCGTACGCCTGTTGATAAAAGCGGTGCACTCTGCACCCAAAAAGGAGGCGCAGAGGATTTGGATTCGTAGCACACCGCCGAAGTCAGTTAACCACAGAAGGCACTGGCAAAGTAGAATACCAGTTTGGTATCAGAAGTTCAGTCTCGAAAAGAACTTTGTGGAGTGTCGGCTGATCGCCATTGAAAATCGCCTTGCAACGTTGCTTCCAAATCGTCCAACAAGTAATAGCCCAAAGAGTGTCCCAAAATTTCCTTCTATCTGGTGGTAATCGTTTCCTGTTGAGTTGCCACTTGCCAGCACTGCATGGGGGATGAGTAATCTCTTGCAAGAGGCAGACTGAATTGTAGCGCTACCATGGACCAAATAATGGTCGAGAATTGACATGTGAGAAACAAGTGACAGTGATCTTCAATTTGTTGAAGATCACAAAGGACGCAAGAAGTAACAGTGGGCCACCCTCGTACCATCAAATTACTTTGGGTTAGCAGTCTGTTTAGCAGCAAAAGCCTAATGAAGGCCCTAATTTTTGGGTACCTTAATTCTCCAAAGACTAGCATGGCACGGAGTGTTAACTCTAGTATGGCATTTTCATAAACAAATTTTTCTATACTTATATTCATTGTATTATTAACTAAATCACTAAAAATTATCGTATATGATTTTGAATTTTTAAGGATAACAAATACAAAATAGCTTTGTATATGTATTTTATCCAATAAAACGATGGAAAATTTTCCTTACCCATATTCATGCCGATATACTACTAATGAAGACAATATTTCACCATACCTGCCTCATCAAATACTCCACGTCACCTACCTTCACTTCTATGGCGGTGTGAAGTAAACAATAAAAAAGACATCATTTTGTACGGTCAAATCTTAGAACTGGGGATGGATTGGTTCTGATTTCACAAGGACAGTTTTGACTTATTGACTTAGGATCAGCAGCAGAACAAGAATAAGGAAAAGAGGAAGATAAAACTATGATGGAACTTTGTGCAATTGACTGGGTTTTTTTTTTAAGAAAAATAAGAAGATGAACAAGATGTTGGAATTCTTTGTGGGTGTGTTTGGTTCCGTGCATAGAATTTGGGTTCGCGAACCCAGAAACATTTAAAAAATCGTTTCCCAATTCGTTTCCTAATTCGCGGAGCTTGTTCATATTCTCCAAAATCCTGGAACCCAGGATACACTCGTGAATACCCCATTGTTCGTATTCGGCTCAGGTTTGATTCGCGCCGAACTTGCGAAGTTTGCGAACAGCTTTGTTCGCGTGTATCCAAACATAGCCTGTATTTATTGATTGCGACAATATCAAATATTAAGAGGTTGGAAAATAATTACTAATGGCTGCGATTATAAATATTAGTACTTTTTTTTTAATAAAAAATATTAGTATTTACTCAAGCTGGCAAGACTTAAAAATATCTGTTTAAGCATGAACGATTTATTACGTGGGTATTCAAAGTTACTCGTTTAGTTCGAAATACTTTTGCACCATATCAAGCGCACGTAATTATACCAAAGTTCTAATAGCAATGCAAAGAAGAGTTCAGACTGAGTTACTCCATGCGTCGAAAAAAAATTTCTAATCCAACTTAATTATCCCTTTTCCATATTAAGTAATTTGTGCGAAACTAAATTAATTGGTTGTTCTTTTTCTTAATCCTGTCCGAACAAATTCAATTGGTGATTTAAAAAAAAAAAAAATTGTAACGCGGTGCAAAACCTATCATGGAAATTTATTCGGCGAACACGCCCTAACAGAGTCAATATCTCCAGAGATTTGTGTAGGAAAAAAAAAAAAAGACTACTCATAACTTGAGGAGAAATACTGCACACTAACAAAATTTCAGCATTCGAGCTTTACAGTAAATCAACATTTCTCTAATCACATGTAATGCATTTACTTGAGGAGAAAATACATAGAAGATGGAAAACCAAAAAACATATGGATGTTACACTGGGCAAAAATATATTGGCCTTCAAAAATGAAACAATGAAAATAAATAAATGCATGTCAAACTAACACATCCTGGCACACGCCGTGCGTCCTTGAACCAGGGTCAGTTATTAGTCAGAAATTTCTTTCTGTATATATAACTGTATCTTCACGACTGGTATGTATATGAAACACTAACGGATTTTTTTCACCTCCAAATTGCAATTTTCCTTCCACTTTACAAGGGACTTGAGAAACTCCATGACCTAAGAAAAAAGCAAAGCCAAAAAAAAAAAAAAAGATTTTAGTAAAAACTTTTTCCCTCCAGAACAGTTGGTAAAATGAACTAGCAACAGCAATTCTTTCTCAAATTTGCAATTACCTCTGACGGATCTTTCAATGAGTAAAAGGCATCAGTGTCTTTCGGTACTGACGAAACAAGAATACCATAGCCACAGTTGCGCTCTCTTAGAACCTGCAGATCATTAATCATTAATCAAGATTAAAGCACGTTCTAGCAGTGATTGAATTATTTAAAAAACAAACAAAAAAAAAATCAAATTACCTTGAATGCATCTTCATCAGTTCGGTCATCTCCGACATATATTGGAAGCACATCATTGCAATCGCTTAGGCCAAGTGATTCAAGCAGAAATTCAACAGCCTTCCCCTTGTTCCAGTCTATTCGTGGGCGGACTTCAAAAACCTAGATTACAATATTTGCAAATTATTAAGGCTGAACACACTTGCAAACTGTGTACAGTTATAACAAAATCTCTGTCAAATGCAAAAGTTACTAAAACGTTTTGATTTGTATTTCAGAAGAATATCTCATTTGGACAACAAACCTCTACTTTTTTCGAAACATGAATTTTGTGCATGTTAAAGCAAACATTCTGTTCATTCTCACCTTTCGCCCACTGGTTAGTCGCAAACGAGGGTAGTTCGCAATAACCTCCTTTACACATTGATCAACTCGGCCATAATCCTAATGAAGTACCAGGAAAAAAAATATTAAGAAGACTAATATTTGACTATATAGCTCTTTTAGGAAGTTAAGAATAGAGATTAATGTTGGAGTTCAGAATTACCTCCATGGCCACATTACGGTAGTGTACAGAGACACAGAACTTGTTGTTCTCTACAGATGATCCTTTAATGTCTTTCGTTTTCTCAACGAGGGTTCTAAAAACCTGCATTGTAATTTCTTTTTTAAGTTTTTCAGAGGCTTTTGGTATAAGCAAATATTGACCACAGTTCACAATGATAATTACCTCATCGATCATAGGTAAAAACTCACTTGCTGGCTGGAAGAGATTAACCTCCTTACCCTGCATTAGGTGAAAAAGAATTTAAGAGCACTGGCTTTGATATGTATAAATTTAATGGGGTTAAAACAATGAAACCAAAACCATAAATTGATTCACAATTTCCTCAGACACACAAAAAATAAAGAGCTAATGTGAGTCCCTTAAAGCAATGACTAATGTACTGGGATTTATGTTTGCTTGATTGTATATAGAAAACTAATTTCGTGCTATTGATCTCGTTAACCGTTAATACAACGCATTAAAAAAATATGATTTTGACTAACCTGTGAGTCAGTAGTCCTAATAGAGTTAGGATGGGATCCCTGTGTATCGTTATTTCTGACAGGGCCCATAATATCCATCCCATGGCTCCCAGCGTAATAGAGTTCTGTTAGCTTTACAAACTCAAAAACCTACAGATAGCATAACAAAATTTTAATTTGAACGAATTAATCAAAAACCATAACAAAAGAGATTTTTATTGATTATAAACTCTGAAGAAAAAAAATACTCAAGTTACCTTATCACGGGACCTTCCACTAATGATAGCAGTAGGGAAGTACTTCGCCACATTTTTCACTGAAATACGCATCTGCGAGTAAATAATCAAGTCAATATTATCTTTATTAATTAAAAACCGAAATTATGAAATAAAAAACTGATATATTGTTTTACCTCATCAGACATGATGGCATTTTCAGGGTTGTCAACTATAGGTGATAGAGTGCCATCATAATCCAAGAACAATGCAATCCTTTTTCCCCTTGCATAAGTTGTGATTTGCTCGAATGAAGTTAGAGCAGATGGGTACTTCATCTATAAACAGAAAATAACATAATCTTTAAATTTTTAAATTAATAAAATTGATGCATCCAACCTGTTTCCTCTTGCCAAGCGTTCCAAAATATTATGAGGATACTTAAAAGAAAACACATAAAGGAAAAAACAGAAGAGCATTCTCAGTTTCATCCCTAACGAGTAATCAAATTCAAGTGGTCCAAGAATAAGAATATTTTCTGGTATATAGGAGAGCAACCTTTTTATTACATTTCAATTATAAGGAAATATATAAACAACTAAAACTCTTTGACATACCATCCATTTATGATATTGCTCGATATTCTCATCCGAATCCTTGGTTTGCTTCTTGCGAGGAGGTGAGCATGCGATCATGGCCTCCAACCAGCCACCAGTACAAAGCTCATCAAGCTTGCTAGGTACGTTCTTTCTTCTTTGCATGTTATTCAACAATATACTTGTTGGGGAGTTCAATCCATTCGAGGCAGGTGGGTATGACATGAGGGTTGATGGAAGGCCAAATCGTGATTTTACAGGGACAGGATCAGTTATTACTGGAGAGTTGTGATTTGGCTTCAAATCCATTTGATGTCACCAAAAAAAAAATGGGCAATAAGGCTAATTCTGGGTTAGATTTGGAATGAACTTTTTAACTGGCTTAACCGACTCTTTTGTCAATGAAAAACCACTTTTTCAATGTTTTCTTGTCAGTGAAGCAGTGAAGGCAGCCCATCAAGCAGAGATAGGCTCAAACCTGATATAAGAAAGAAAGGCCTTAGCATGAAGTGTGTGAAGAAATAAAATTTTTGTTGTAATTAGAATTGGAATGTTTTGTTTGTGGATTTCTACCTGATCATTGGGGCGGTAAGGAAGAACTGAAATATCATTACAAGTTTGAATTGTCTCTATTAACTGCATGAAGAAACTGGGTAGATCAGTTCATATACTCGTTAGGTAGCTTAAAATATTACACAGAACACCTAACAACAACAAATAACCAAATCAAGGAGCATGTCGCATGATTAAAATGGAAACCTAAACACATGATAGAAACTATACAAGTTGTGAAAGGACGACTTCTGGAAACCAATTGGTACAACTTAAAACTATAAATAAAAAAAAGTCACATGCTAATAATGTTGTCAAACAACATATAATTATTTAAGGCCCAACTGATTAAAAGAAAGATTTTGGAATAGAAAGCAACTTCTTATGAAAGTCAAAACAAGGGTTGCTTTTAACCAAAGGTAAAATATGCATAGCGTAGAAAAAAATGTAATGGTGAACTAATTTTAATCTTAGCTCAAATTGAGCACAAGTTTGTTAAGTGCGAGTTAATTTTCTCACGTGTAGTGTGAACTGGGTAATAATAAGTAAAATAACAAGTTAACAACATGTCCACGGGCCCATAACCACAAAAGAGGGAAAAAAAAAAGAAGTAAAAAACAACAAAAAGGAAAGCCCAACACTGAATCTGCGCTTGTCAACTAGACATGCTACCAAATAGGATTTTCTGTGACCTAATCATAAGTGCCAAATTTCTGGCGTGCAATTAACTTTGGATGTGACTTAATTAGAAATGGTGTGCACTGTTGTAGCCACAGAAATTAATACCTGCATTACCTTGTGGACCATGTTTACCAAATATGATAGGTCATTAAGTTACACGGAAGAGACAGTGACACCAAAAGTAAATCCAGAACAATCTGACATCTATTATACATCTATGTGTGTACTGGGTCATTTGTTTCTGATACAATAACTTGGTACATAGATACGTATGGCACAAATAATCAGACAAATGGCCACGTCACAGCAAACAACAAACCTAACAATTGAATGAGAGGCGACAGAAAAGAACAAATCTTTGAGTTTTTTTTTTCATTAATTAATCTATTCGTTGTTAATATATGCAATATCATATATTAAAATAGACAACCAACTAGTAACTTGTAAAAAGAACCCATTAAAAAGAAGCACAAGGTTCACAGGTACGACAAGTTGATATCTAGGAAACTATTTATTTATTTATTATTATAATTCCGAAAGGGACTTTGATTTTGACAAACTCGGAAGGTTTGAAACTTCTCCAAATCTGAGAAGGAGACGAGGAAACCACACCGACAAATGCATCAAAACAAATTCAATCCAAACTCAAAAGAAATGTGCAAGGCAAATCAAAGCAAATTCGAGGAAATAAGCGGGTTAGAAATGAGAAAAAGAAAGTCGTGTACGGAAATGCGACAGCAGTGTATTAAATGCTACTTTTTTTTTTTTCTAAAATTGGAAGTAAAATCGATTTCATTCGACAAACACCAGGGCGATGCAAAATCGAGAAAAGAAATCGACGACGCAAGATTCAGCTCTTCGAATTAATACATCGACAATATGTTTATTATATACGCTATAAGGGAACCGTGTGTATCTAAGATAATGCAACAAAAATCAAAGGTATCAGTAAATGCACAAATTCAGAAACCAAAATGAGGTGGATAAATTAATCAGATTGAAAGAAACTACGAGAGATCATACCTTGATCCGATCAAATGCACTCCGAGGTCAACTATCAGTTGGTGCGAAGATTGAGGCAGATTCGGAATCGACGAATCAAAGAACTAATATTTGAGGCAAGAGAGATTGGGGAAAGGAAAACAAGAGCTTTCTTTCTTAAAAGTAAAAATAGGGTTTGGGAAAAAATGGAGGAGAGAAGAAGAGAAGAGAGGAAGGAGAGGCGAGCTATTAATAGCGAGAGGAGAGGAGGTGGGGAGAGAGACTGAGCAGTGGGGCCCGCGAATAGACGTGCGCGTCAAGCAGCGGACCAGTCAATTTGGGAAACCGTAAACAGAGAGAGGAAAGGAAGATTAGTTGGAGCCGGATTTAATTATTCCAGCGTGGAATTTCGTAATTTCGCGCTGGAAGTCGGAAATCACGCGTGGAGGTTGTAACCGTAATTTATTCTAGAATCTGATTATATTATAATATGAAACAGAAGAACCCAATATTTTTGGGTTTTCTGGTTGGACTTTTTTCGAGTGTATAACCTTGCTTGTGTGGTATTTTGCGCAACTATAATTTATTTGCTTTGCTCCTTTTCCGTGTTTTAATCTAAAATAAATTACTGTCTGAAATCAACAGTATTATTTTAGGCGTTATTATAATATTCAGATAAATTTCATTTTAATAAGCATTTTATTTTGAGTGATTTTAGTTGGAATAATTTGTATGCTATTGTTTTTAAACTAAAAAAAAACATAGAATTACATATGAAGCATTTTGAATAAATAATTTTGTAACAATCATTCATATATACATACAATGTGATTTTTCAAATAAATATAGATATTATAAATTAATTACACGTTAAGAACTCAAACATCAATATTTGCTAATATTTTGTGTTAAAATTCATCCAACTTGTTACTGTAAGTTTTGGCTTGAAAATAGCGATTTGAAAAATCAGTATACTTTTATCATGATTTTTTTTTTTTATATCCCTGCTCAGCAATGACATGTGATTTGAGCTATTGTATTCAGATATGGCTAAAATCTCAAAATTTTATCTAAAAATTCACAACAAATTTGACACATTAGACCTGAGTAAAACGAAAGACTATGTGCTAAATTATTCCACCTGTAATGTCAATGCTATTTGCAGGGGAATAGAAAAAATAATTGGAGATTTACATAAATTGAACGCACGAGCACGAGTTACTGCATAGAATAAGAAACAAACGAACCCCAAGATCTCCACGTCACATTATTGTCATCGTCGAATGGACCTAAACCGAACAGAAATATTAAATAAGCGACGTGGCCGATCTCATCCCTACCAATACAGATTACAGAGTGCGCCTGAAGTGTAACGGTTTTCCCTTAAAAGTGCCCAATTCTGTGGCTTTGGTTCCTCTTCCCTCTAGGTGCTTCTATAAGACTATAACGGTCACCACCGACCTTTTTTCCTGAGTGAGTGACACATGGCACTCTGTCTCACAAGCCATCTGAGTCAATTTTAAAGTATAAATTACTCATCAAATTGGATTGCAAATTATGATTAGATTTTGTACAAAATCAATGAAGCAATATTCTAGACCCATCTTGAACAAGTTTGCTCAAACCTCAAATTAATGATCCAACCATTTATCTAAAATTTTCTCACAAATCAAAACCTTTTTTATTATTTCATTTCATGCTATGTCTCAGTTATATTGCTTAAGGATGCGTTTGGATTGCTCGAGAATTAAATTAAAATTTCTTATATTAACTTAACAATATTATTTCTATAAGGTCGAATATAAAATTAAAATTAGTTATTTATAATAATAAATTTTTATTTCAAATAACTAATCGTAATTTTATTCTTAAGCGATCAAACACGTTCTTAATTTTTAAAAAATATATTATCAAGTGATCCAATTTTAATTTTCTTAGTCCGAGTCACCAATTCTAATTTTCATTTAAAAGTGATCCAAACGCACCATTGTTCAGATGAAACGAGTTATTATTCATGCTGTTATTATTTCAATTTTTCGAGATTTATTGCTAGTTTGTTAAGCACATTAACAAATTCGCTATTCAAAATGTTAATAATTATTATACAGATCAAGAGAGTTATTATTCAGATCGTTAAAGATCTCTTATAGTTACTATGCTAGTTAATAGAGTTATTAGTCAAATAGTTATTAGTTATTATGCACAGTAATTAAATTAGTAATAAAGTTATTAATAATATTGTTGAAATTAGTTCAAAATAATATGTTTAACCAGTCGCCAGTTAAATAGGTATCATCATAATATCCCCGTGAACGCGGAAGAAGCATGCTTAACCGGTCAAGTAAGAATGGTGTTACTGTTTGAATTAGTATGTCAAGAACTATTTACATATTGTAAATTTGTAATTTACTAATTTGACATTGTAGCAAATATTTTTCAAACAAAAAAAAATCTAGAAAGATTAAAAATGTAGGGTACCATTGAGACAACTACTTACAAAATATGTAGAGTCTGAATAGACTTTGATTATTTTTTTTCAAATTTACTTTTATTTAGATTATTGAAAAATCGGACAGTTCGATTAAAAATGGCTGATGGATAAAAAAATTTGCCCTTTTCTAATTTTTAATCACGTGAACTTGTATCTGAATATACGACACCTGCGGAGTTGGAGTTAAACTTAAAAATATCCGTGTTGGTTAAATTAGCTTATTTTGTGTGTCTGTGGGGGGGGGGGGGGTAATGATATATCATTGTATAATTATTCAATGTCGAATTACCATAGCATTCAGTATTTGTATTATTGTCTTTATTACAGATCCAACAAAAATTATAACATTAACTCATTAACTCAGTTGATGCTATTACAAGAACATGGATTGAAATGAGGATATCCAATGATATTAACAAATCTACATAACTGCATTTAATTTCTTGGAAATTCAAATTACGCAGAAAACATAAACAAATTAGTATATATGATATCATTATTTGTATTTTCACGGGAATATAAATGGTTCAAATAACACTTTTTCATGTTCAAGTGGTCGATCTAACCCACACTTTGTTCTTTAAATTAAAATCTCATACGATACCAAAATTTTTAGTTTTATAATTGTTTTACTTTTTTTTATTGGATTTTTGAAAACTGCTTGTAATATATTATAAAATAAAAAAAAAATTGCATGTCAACTAATGCCATTTTCAAAATTCTAAAAATCGTTAAAAAAAAATTAGGAAGTAATAAGTTTTGGATACTACCCAGTCTACCCTACAAGATTTGGATATCAAAGGTACGTTGGATGTCTAATGAAACTTTTAATATGAAAGTTGATGTTTTCGGCATTTCAGCTTAAAATTATCCTCTAGGTCAATAAATTTTATTATGCGCCTTATTTCAATAGCACTTGACTAGCTCTAAATTAAATTGAAAAAGTAAGCGGACGGGTTAAAACTGGATAGTTATAATTACTTTCTGGCAAATTCGCTATTGAAATAAGATGCGCTATAAAATTATTAACTTGTAAAATCACTTAATGATGCTGTATATCACTAATGTATGATATTTCGTAACATTTTTTTCTTTATCATATTAATTTATTGGCAATGCGTCCTAGACCAATACCAGACTGGTCCAGACAGCCAGCCAGACAATTGGGTTTATAATAATAGGTGGCATGGACAAGGACTGCAAATTTTCCATTTTTTCCTCGTTAATTTTTATATTATTTTTTCAAATAAAGAAATGGAACTTCCAGATTTCCCAGTCAAGAGGAAGAGAATGAAAGGCCGGCGGCGAGATAACAGACAAAGACAGGTCACGAGTTACGGCACTCGACTCTCACGGTGGCGGTTGTCTTTGACCCGTTTCTCCTGCTGCCACATACGAACATGATGCCTCCCGTGAGTTGAGTTCTCTCTATTATTCGGCAATCTTCGGCTATGCACCGATTTCTATTGTTTTCTTTTTTTCTAGAAAAAAGTGATATAACAGAAAAGATTCGAGAAAAAGATACTAGGCTTTTGATCATAAGTTGCAAATTTGTCGTCGCAATTTTTTTTATAAAGAATTTTTTTCTTTTCTTTTTTTCCCCCTTTCGATTGAGGCTACAAATTTTTTTTTTTTTTTTTTTGTGGTGGACTGAAGACAAAGTCTTCTTTTTTTTTTTTGTGTGTGTTATTGTTATTTGCAGAAGCAATTACGCGGAAATTTTGGAAAGGCTGACGCAAAACAAACTTAAAAAAGTGTCATTATGAGGAAATACTTTTCATGAGCATTAATTTCGTGACTTGAAGGTACTTTTCGTGACTTAGGATTTATATGCGATTATAAAAATATTATTTTGTAAGACTAATTTGAGCAAGCTTCATCAAAAGGAGAAAATTTTAAGCAAACCATTGAAGGAGTTATAACTGCATAATAAAATCTTGGGAAAATCAAACCCCTCGCGGCCACGATATTTGTTGTTGTTGTTTTTATTATTATTATTATTTTGAAAAAAGACGATACTTGTTATTTATATCTTATAGACTCTCACCACAATGATGTTTTATGAATTTATTTTATCCACATATTTTTTTTAAATGCACTCTCAACCATTTCAAATTAACATTTTTTTTTCCCTTTGGACAAAACTTTTAGAGTAAAGTTCCGCTACCAACATTTTGGTTGCCCCCAAATGCCAACATTTTGTTAAAGTTATTTTTTCAAATTTTAAAATTCAAACGTCTAATTCAAACCGTTGATCTTATTTAATTTAACGAGCGATGCATTTTCATATAAGTTTTGAAAATTTTGAAATTTCTATGCTAACAATCCATGACTACTCCTTATAAATTCACGAATTCAAAGTGTATCATTTTTAGATCTAACATGCATTCGCATCCTATGTCATTGATTAACTTGATGTGTAGCCGGAAATCAATCAGTAGTCAAAATGATATAAAAATTTTTATTTTACACATTTATATATAATAAAAAAAACAATGATTAGAACAATAATTGTTTTTCCATTTTGGAAATAAAGCAAATGAAAAACTTTTATCATCTATAATTTTTCAAATATTTTTGTTATAAAGAAAATAAGAAATAAATAATTTTTTTATTAAATTATGTTATTCATTTTGATACGTTGATTTTAATTTTTATTAAAGTATAAATATTTTTTTAATTTATATTTTTCCACCATTTTCTAGTGATTTATAATAACTATTTAAATTTTCCAATTCGTCGTCCATTCCTTTCAGAACACACACTTGCTACAATATGCATGCTTTAGTTATTGTTCCAATCAAACCTAGAGTACACCTTCGGCTGTAGCAAAAAAATGCAGATTACTTATTTCATAAACACTATTATAAAATACACACATGCATTTGATATTTCTTAAAAAAAACATAAAATTAATCATAAAATAATTGAAGGTTTGTGGGGACGAAAATTTAGAACTTTAAGATTTCTTTATTTCAATTGACAGCCACTGCCAATTATTTCCAAAAATAACTTCAAGTACGTTCAGGGTAAATTTTTCCTCCTAACTTTTTTTTTTTACTTATTACTAATTTGTGTCCTTTTTTTTTGTTTTTGAAAACAAGTAGGACATAAGTCCCACCACTTCCATTTATAACAGAAGCAAACAGTTACAAAAAGAACCAACCTCACTGCACTGGTACCCACAGTGGGCAAAATTTCAACAAATACAAAGAAAGAAATAACAAATGTACCCTATTAAAAAGAGTGCTTAGCCAATAAGCAACAATTAACAACACGTTACGCAAAAATTAATTCAATACATCGCCCAAAAAGTCCAATTATACCTGCTGTACGTTCTACGTCCCCTACGATCGTGACATGCACCGCCCACAAATTCTCGTGCTACCATGTAAGGCTATACAATATTCTCAAAAAAAAAAAAAATGTAAGGCTATACAAATATTATTAAGGGCACTTTTCCCGTGTACCCTTGCAAAAGGTGATATTATGCAGACAATGGAGACAGTGGAACAAACGGCTAAATTACTAGAATAAATGATTTGAAAAGAAAATAACCCGCTAATAGTGCTGTCATAAGAGCCGTGGATTTTTTAAACCAAAATAGCCTGAAATGTTATTTTAATCAGATATTTAGAGAAATAAACATGTCAGTGCGCAGGTAGGCTGCGCGGGCTCTGACGGCGCCAGTGCCAGTAGCGCAGGCATGGCGGCGCCAATGCCAGAGGTGCGGGCAAGTCCTAGCAGAGAGGCGAGGTCAGCTGAATATAATTTTTTAAACATTGCCTTAAGGAAAAAGTACTACTCGCGCCACTGCCAGTGGCGCCGCCATGCCCACACCAGCGCCACTGGCCCTGTCAAAGCCCGCGCAGCCCACCTGCGCACTGACATGTTTATTTTTGTAAATGTTGAGTCAGAGGTTTATTCTTAAATTAATTTTTTGGATTATTTCGGTTTAAAAAAATCACGATCATAAGAGTGACGATACACCCACTTTTTCCTCTTTATTTAAGAAACGTTGTTCTTTTTTTTTATATATAAAAAAATTCATACAAAATGAAGAAGGGAACTTGGAGATGAATATTAATATTACGAGTGCAACAATAAATGGTAGATAAATGAATATATTGTAAAGTTCTATAGTGGATACAAGTATTAAGGGCACTTTTCCCGTGTACCCTTGTAAAACTAGATAACCCTGTTTCGAACGTTCATGACAATTTATTTTTTCTGAGGGTAAATTTGATAAGTTTCGCGTTATTAGATTGTAAATAGCTAGAAAGGAGCATTTTTCATATGTGCACATTATAAAATAAAAGGGGGAACATCGCAAAAATCAAACAAATGGAAGCTGTACAAACACCCACTACCCAGCTGCCTCTCTTTTTCTCCTACCAAATTACATACAGTCAAACAATTATTAAACAAATCTTCCCATTTTATAGTCACAATATATTACTACTGAAGGTTCAACGTCTGGAAATATTAAATAGGGATCCACCTCGGATCCACGATACCATCTTAAAGAGAAAGTGACCATCAAAATAAAATATAGAAAAATTTAGAAACAGAGGGGCCTACTAGATACACCAACTGACCAACACCATCAGTTTGACAACCGCTTATTGTTGCCAAATAATAATAATAATAATTTTCTGTTGAAAGTAAGTGGCCCCAATACTATTGTATGGTTATGTTAATGAGCCGTCTAATTAGATTAGTCTCTAAGGTTGTTAGAAATTTTCATAATGTAAAATTTTATTTGAACCATTTACTCATAATAATCGGACGGTTCAGATTGAATAATAAAATAACAATGGCCCCTTGTTTAGATCCTCAGTATCCTTAGGAAACTTGCAAATCTTGAATCAACAAATATTTTATGGTTTTACCTAGAAACCCTCCTGATCATTATTTCTTGAAAATTTTTACAATAATTTAGACATGATAATCTTTTATATCATACCAAATTGTTTCGGAAATATTGTATATACGAGTTTAATATTAGAATTTTTTTTCCCTAGATAACAGGTTCCAATTTTAAAATCAACCATGAAATTGTTTCTCTTTTGTTAATGAGGGTGTGCTGCTATAGATGAACTTTCAGATATTTGTGGGAAAAAGTTATGAGCATAAGCCATTAATGGTTTTACCTAATTTAATAAAACTTCAAGTCTACGAGTACCGACCGTGTTTATCGGAAACATGAAATGTTCTGGGCCATCTAAATTTTCCTTCGGCCCTGTTGGCAAATATTTGGAAAAAAAGAAAGGAAAAACACTAAAACAGACATATCAGCAGTTTTATCAATTAGACGCATAGAAAAGATGCTTTTGACAAGAAGGAAGCAGATCGCAACCAGTGTACGACTGTACTTGCTTCATTCGAAGAATAACAAATTGGAGGATCTCATTTTTCTGCACTTTTTTATTGATGCCAACCAATTAGAAAAGCATAATTTACATAAGCTTCTTCCTTTCTGATTTTTGTATTAATTGGAGCATGAAGTTCGGATACTATTACAAACTGGAATCAGGAATCTCAATTCAGCGTGCGTGGCGCGTTGGTTATCTTGTCAGATTTTTCTATGTAATTATAGTAAATTTACTATAATTTTTTTTTTTGAGGGCCAGCAAAATACTGGCAATTTTTCATTAATAAAAAAAATTTACAGTGGTACGATACCATCTCTCTCTCTCTCCCCCGAAAGAAAAAAACCCTAGCCGCTGTCACCCAAAAAATCCGACCTTTTAGGCGGGGAGGTCGCCACCGGCCTCCCCCGCCGCCTCTCTCCTCTCTCCCCCACCCCTCTTTTCCTTTCTTCCTCTTTAATTTTGTTGTTTTGTTGAACGACCTTTTTTTTGCTTCTGACTTGACTGTCCCCTTCCCCGACTTTGATGGATGTTGTTGGTGTCGAAACTCATCCGCTGTCGCGACTTTCGACCAAATCAGCGAGAATGAGAAGACCGAGGCTTGCTCGTGTCTTGGCACCTCCTCATCACTTGTGCTTCGTCGCTTGTCTGCACCTTTTTGTCAGGATTGAGCAGATCTGATTTCGCTGATGGAATGGTAAGCGAGTAGAGATCCAACCAAAGAATTTTAGTTCTCTTGTGGTGGATGCATGGACACTCAAGGAGGCGGTGCGGTCTGCAGCCGTTGATGATGTTGTGACAGTTCTCCATCAGATTTTTACTTCGACAATTGATGAGAGGAAGGCCGTTGAGGCGAAGATCAGCCAATGTCGACTTGAGTGGTGCAGAAAGGGAACTTGTGTGTTCTCAGGGGAGGGGTAGCCGATAGGCGCCGATTAGGTTGCAAGTTGGACTTGATTAAAATTTTGCTGGTACAATGCAGTATGGTTCAGCATCATTTCGAGGGGGGGGGGTCTTAGGTGTGGGTTAGGATACGGACTGGGTTTGTGCAAGTCCGGTATGGTTACTGATATGGTACCATGGTGTATTGGAGCATAAACTTTGTTAACAGTTTATGTTGTTTTTTTACAGTTCATACCAAGATAGATGGTATTGTACTGATGAAGGAATTAAACCCTAGGATCAAATAAAATTTGTACCTAGACCTAACCTCACTAGTCGTTCGAGTTAAGCTTAGGGTCGAACCCAAGGGACGGTAAAAATGAGTACCGGACTTAATCTTTCTTAAAAGCTAGACAGAAAAAGTATTTGTGGAGTTTTGAATTAAAATCAAGCTAAATACTGATTAAGAATGAGAGAAATAATTAATGAGATATTTTTGGATTACTTTTTATATATTTTTCGGGACTCTAACAGATGCAATAGAATGTCTCAGGACTTCGTGTTCATTTGATTTAGCTTTAAAGCGCTTCTATCTTGATTTTCACCAAGACAGAGAACAATTTCGGACCGAAATGTATAGATTTCGGACCGAAATGTATAGATTTCGGACCGAAATCTATAGATTTCGGACCGAAATCTATACAAGTCGGGCCGAAACAAACCTTAAACTCCTTGTTTCGACTTGACTAAATTAGACAACACTATGTGAAGGGTACTGGGCGACTAGACCTAAACCCTAGCCTCAGCTGTCGCGATTTTGGGTTGGATTTGGTAAAGAACTCGGTTTTCACCACGTGAATAACTAAACCTAAACTTTCGTGTCGGACTTTAGTTATTTAAGATTGTTTAGAGGGATTTCTAGAGGTATTTAAGGTCCTGTCGGTTCGATAAAAGTTACACCTTTCAGTTGTGAACTAGCCTCCTCTTTCGAGTGCTTGGCTTACCTCGAATACTTAGTTGATTAATTAATTGTTCTAATCTAATGTCCTATAAATGCTGCAGTTCATTAATAGGTAGCAATCAAACAAGTAATCAATTTGACTAAGCAAAAATATTAATTTCTCAACTAAACAAATCACATAGCATAATATAAATTCATCAAGTCAATCCAAGTACTAAATCAAACTACTAACTGGTCCTAAGACATAATAAAATCTAGCCTAACATGTTCAAACAGAAAATAACAGGTATCATGCGAAAAATAGAGATACAAGCCATAAGACAATGAAATAAAGGCATAAAAGATGATACCAAGGAATCCTTATGCTAATACTCGCTGTTCTCGGGCCGAGGAGTCAAGATGGAGAGTCAAGGTCGCTGCCGTCGTACGCAAACGTTGCTGCCTCTTGAAGAAATCCGTCGAAAACGCCAAAAACACACCGAAAATAAATCAAATATGGTATCCAAAAGTCGGTATCCAGTGGAACCCCTTCTGCACGAAAATAAGTGCCTAAATACTGCCCCCAGGAAGGCCAGGAGGCGGCTAGGGCAAGAGGTGCTCTTTCCATTCCCGAAACTTTCCAAAATCTTCTTTCCATGTATGGATTTCGGACCGAAATGGAGACATTTCGGACCGAAATCAGGCTCTGGCGAGATGAATTGGGCTGGGACCAAGGTTTTCGCGTGACATCTGATCTGTCTTGGCCCATGAGAGCTCTTCTCTGGTCCTAGGCACGTCTGTTTGGGCCGGGAATGAGTCGTCCGGCGGAGAATTGGGCTCCATTCTTCTTATTCGGCGCGTTTAGTCTTTGATTTCCACGAGAATTCTACAAAACAATGATAGAGGCGGCGGCAGTACCAAAATCCTGGAAAACACAGTTAATCATGAGCAATTATGTTGGTTTGAGTGTCATTTTGGTGCTAAGTATGGTCAAAATATGCATATATTTGATAGACATCATGTACCACTGTAAATTTTTTTTCTTATTAATGAAAATTTGCCAGTATTTTGCTGGCCCTCAAAAAAAAAAAACTATAGTAAATTTAGACACCTAAACAATGCAGCATTTTTTTTTTTTTTTTGTTGAATGTGGCCCGTTGGCGAACAATGTAGTTCGCTAAGAATAATTTTCGTAAGAAAGGTGACGTGGGCATTCTAGAAGGATTTAGGATTTTTCATTTGGATATCAAGCAGTGGAGACTATGGGTATGTTTGGCAAATGGGCAAACTAGAACAAGAACTAGAACAAGACTTGTTCTAGTTCTAGTTCTAATTCTATGGTTTTGGTAGAACTAGAACAAGGAGGCGAACTAGGTCTTGTTCTAGTTCGGCCCATGTTTGGTTGCGTGCGAACTAGCTAGTTCGCGAACTAGGCTAGTTCGTGGGTTTGCCAAACATAGCCTATATAAACAACAATTATTATTTGTTAAAAGACGTAAAAACACCAATTAATGAGGGAGTGCTAATTGACTCCAACGCGTCCCTGTAATATTTTTTATAACATCTTAACATTTGCTAACAATATTATCACGTTTAAAAAAACTAGTCCTTGATCTGATGATATTGGGCAGCTCACCATAATAAAATGAAGGTCGAATGTTCGAATATGACTTGAATCTTTTATGGACATTAATTTAAAAATAAGTTTGAAGAATTACCTAATTTTTTATCGTTTAAAATATCTATCGCGTTCGACTGACAATTTTGTGGGAGATTTGGAAATTGCAAAATTTTAAATTATTTTTTCAACAAAAACCATACCAAATTAACAGGGATTATTACATAGATTGAGAGTGATATTCTACAATGGATCACGTTTTCCACTTTCTCTCGACTAATTTTGCTTTATTTTTGTAATAAACTCGTAGGTTTGTTTCTTAATTTTTTTTCCCTTTTGATGATGTAATTTTCTTTCTTTTAACTTTACTTTTTTTTATATATATATTTGCTTCTTTGTCTATCGCAAGTCCTAAAAGTAGATAAGATCAGGACAGGGCTGGAAGGTATAAAATTTTCTCTATTAATTTATAAATAATCGAGATGCTATAATGTGAAACAGCAAATGCGACCTCAAATTAAGAGACGGTTTTGTAAAGTCGTAGAAAATTGCATTAAATTTTTCTGTACTTCAATACTAAAACAAAAGGTACTATCTACCATCATACTTTAAGTCTTAACCAACCATTCGCATGCATGTACAAATCGATCGATGTCTTACTCTTACACAATATACATACAGTGGAAAGTACAATCACATTGTGACACAAGTTTCTGAAGATGTGGAATATGGAACAAATTTATTATTGAACATGGCTATAGTGAACAATCCAACTGTATCAACAAAATAAATACGCTTCAATTGTTTCTGTAATTTTATACCTTACAGCTTTGGAAAAAAAAAAAAAAAGAACTATTTGTAACATTCAGCGAGCAAAAAAAAAAAAAAAAAAAAAACTGCATCGTTTTCTGATTACTTTTAAAAGGAAAACACGACAAAGAAATCTCCTAAAAACTTCAATGCTTTTTTTCTCAAAAGGAAAACTTCAATGTAGTCGCTTTGATTTAAAACTTTTTTTTTTTTGAAACACTAGATAGGGGCTACCTAGTAAGAAAGAAAGAAAAAAAAAAAACCAAAAGCCCAAATCAAAAACTAAAACAAACGGAATTGCTTAAGATCATCCCCATCATTCCCTCTACAAACGTGTTAATATTTTTCATTTTTAAAAAACGCGTTAATAACTTCTCTGTCATTTTCGGAAGTCCAGGGGATGAGAGGATGAGCGCCAGGAGAAGGGGGAGGGGGGAGGGAATGAAACAGAGAGGGATAGAGAGGATGAGTCCCAGAAAATGATTTATTAACCAGAATAATTATATATATAACCAGAACAGTTATATATTTAACCAGAACGGTTATGTTTTTAACGAGAATAGTTATATATTTAACTAGAACAATTATGTTTTTAACGAGAACAGTTATGTATTTAACCAGAACAATTATGTTTTTAACCAGAACAGTTATGTATTTAACCAGAACAGTTATGTATTTAACCAGAACAATTATATATTTTAACTAGAACAGTTGCTATATTAACTAGAGAAATTGTATACTTCAACCAGAACAGTTATGCGTTTTAACTAGAACAGTTGCTATATTAATTAGAACAATTGTATATATTAACTGTTCTGAAGATAGTGAATCAGAGAGGGAGGGAGGGGAGGGGAGGGGAGGGGAGGGGGAGGGGGAGAAACAGAGAGGGAGAGAGGGGATGACTCCCATGGATGATGGATGGGGATGACGTGCATTAATTACATTTCGAAAATATAAATCAGTTAATTACGAATTTTCTAAAAATGGAAGACGCGTTTTTGGAATGATGGATTTCGGGGATGATCCTTATCAGCCCCGCTAAAACAAAGCCTCAAAACTTGTCAGCCGCAATTTAGAGTTTCGTAAAAGGAAATGAAAATAAAGAGCGAATGGCGAATTATTTTTACATCTCAATGAAGACGTGAATTATTTGAAATTGCCATCAAAGCCGGATACCAAAATAAACCAGGGATTTGATTTTCTTCTTTAAAAATTAGAAAAATTTAATTTAGGATGAGAGGTAGTTTTGGAGGATCGGAGAATTACTTAGTCTTCTTCTAGAAATAAACATAAAATTAATTATGCGACCACTTTATAGGATGTTAATCAACATAAAATTTTTTATAGTCGCTTAGTTGGCGGCCCGTTGTCCTTCTAGTTTGACAATTGTTTGTCTTTTTTATTTTTTGTCAAATAATTTAAGGGATCAACCTGCCTCATATACGACCAAATGAAATTAAGGACCCAATAATAATTTAAATGAACGAGACAAATCCGGCATGGAATAGCGTATTTGATATATGCAAATTCGTATTAAAATAATTTGTGAGGTTCGGTACGATGCGAATTTGACTGGAACTCGAGAGTTACCTTCATAAAAATGTATTTAAACTAAAATATACTTGCATCTTCCTAATTTGGAGAAGACTTACAAGGGACCACAAACCTCCAGGAAAGAGGCATGTATGGTGTGATTTGAAATATTCTGGTTAGGTGTGATTTGAAATATTCTGGTTAGGTTATTCCGCACGTTGGCTTGTTTTATTGTACGCTAATTCGCTTAAATGTTGAGTTGTTGCCAACAAATTCAATCTCCCTAGTCAAAAAACCGAAAAAAAAAAAAAAGAATGACAAAATACTAAATCTCGCCGCTGTCGCCGACTAGCCTGGTTTAGGACTTGGGAGTATGAATTATTAAAGGTTTCTTTTGACGTATGAATTACGTGGAACACGCACAAAAATTACTAAACAAGTGATGCGACAATATATTTAATGCGGATTATCAATAGTTGGATACAAAAAAAGGAGCAATATCCACTCGTTAGTGCGTGAAATGGAATTCATGACTCTGCGTCTAGTCGAGGATTCTCCTAAGATAAATTAGAACAATTTGGATGAAAAGTCTAATTTTTGTTTATTACACTAATTTAAATTTCAAATTTTAAATATAAGCTCAGTATTTTTCTTTGTTTTTTTCCTTTTTGGGTTCAATACTACAATCAACATTTTAAATTATTGTATGGGGTTATTTTATTTTTTAATAATTAACACTTAACTATGAAGACACTACGGGTGTGTTTGGATGTTAGGGTTGAATAGGATATTTCAAATTTGGATGTTGAGTTTCTCTCTCCTACGCCCCAATTGCCAATTCACCTCCTTATGTGTCCATATACATAAAATAGGAATAAGCCCCCCAATTAGCAATTCAATCCTTATTGGATTTGCTTGTTTCGTGTTTGGGTGTTGCACCAATAAGCTTTTTGAGCCAATTGCTTATTCAGTGCACTACCAAACAAATGATGTTGAAGCGTCGAGCCATTGACCTGATAATTTTGGGTAATGACGCTGACATCTAACACATGTTACAAATGTCAATGCATGATATTTAATTGATCAGCAAGGTTCCGCTGCAACTATTTTTTGGTGCCACAAGTTGCCACAACTTCACATTTTATCAATATTTATTTTTTTTAAAATTCAAATGCTAAATCCAAATCGTTGATCTTGTTCAATTTAACGAACGATGCGTTTCTATATAAGTTTTATAAAATTTGGAGTCAATTTAATACTAGATCAAGTGGTCAAAAAATGAACGAATCTAGTTAATTATGACAGATTAATTTTAATACGTTCATTTTTTTGACCACTTGATCGAGTATCAAACCGACTTCAAATTTTATAAAACTTATATAGAAACACATCACTCATTAAATTGAACAAGATCAACGGTTTAGATTCAGTGTTTGAATTTTAAATATTGATAAAATATAAAATTGTGGCAACTTGTGGCATCCAAAAATGATGGCAACGGAACCTTGCACTTAATTGATAACGTGATGTTTCTTAGAAACTTCGATCTATATTAATTGAACAAATGAAAAAAACAACTTTTAGATGAAAAAAGTCCGATTTTATTCATTAAACTAATACAATTATAAATACATGCCCAGCATTTTCTTTGTTATTTCAACGCTTTTCACTTTGTAAAATTTTAGTAAATTTGCACCTAACGACGATGGCACGACATTTTTCGAAAGATGATTTTGCATCATAAAACGATGATGAAGTATTGAGCCAATTAACCCAACATTTAAGTTAGTATGTAAAAAAAGAAAACAAATATGTGGTTGGCAGAAGAACTATGTTGCACGGGTGCGGGTGCGGGTATCGTATCCGACACGGTGCGGGTGCGGGGATACGTCATTTTTCAAAAAATTAGGATACGGCAATATATATATAACAATAATAACTCATATTATATATCAAATTGTATGATTTTTTTTTTTTTACATTCAAAATTATAGTGATGAAATTAAACTTGTTCAGATTATAGTCTTGATGGTGATAGCATATGAGATACCTGTTAGAGATACTATTGGTTGATTGTACATCTATACCAATAAGTTCAGATTGGTATATCACACCATCGGCCAGTCTAATTCATTCACTGGCTTAATACTACTAGTAATGGACGACAAATTAGCAATTATGAGGTGCTTTAAATAGAAGATGAACAAATTTGCATCATGTGATAACTGATAACCAAAAAAAGTAGCAGCATTGCTATTTGAGAATAAGAAGAACAAATATTTCCATAAATAACAATACAAACTTCCTGTTTACACTCCAAATAAACATGGATCAACCTGAAACAACAAAGTACCATGTGCAATTTTACTGGTACGTATTTTAGTAGTTTCAGTAATATAACCCTTTCACAAATCTGGTACAATTTTACTGAACCAGCTGCCAAAAAAACACCAAAATATTATGTACAAATTAGGTTTCCATTGATCAATTATAATAATTTTATATAATTGATAGATGGGCAATAAGATCAGCAAATACAGAGAGATGAATTGAAGTGAAGGGTACATAGCCGCAATATCTAATTGGAGTTGTCAAGTAAAGTGAAGGAGAGAATTGGAATTCTTACATGATTTGCTGCCCAATAGAGGGGTACTGGGGTACGATGAGGTTGGGACCCGAGAGGGATCGGAAGCAGCAACAACATGGGAATTGCTCAGGTCACGTCTCAGTTGCTCATTCACTCCCCTATTTTCTTTAAAATGACCAAAATACCCTTATGTTTTAATCTTATTTTTCTCAGACTTTAGTGCTGGAGGAGGATATTTTGGTCATTTTTAAAAAAAATTGGGAGTGGATGAGTAATTGGGAGTGCCCTGAGCAATTCCCCAACAACATAGAGGATGAATTGAAGAGGCAGTGGGTCCCACTTTGCATGAGGCAGGGATAGGAGACGATAGGTTCTGCTTTGCGTGAGGCAGGGATAGAAACGGAGCTCGGTGAGAGCCTGAGAGGTGAGAGAAAAGCGACGATGGACGGAGGTGGGAGGTGATGGGCTGAGGTGGTAGGCGATTGGGTGGAGCCGGCGAGCCGCCTAGGTAAGAGGCGACGGAAAGGGTCAGAATTGGACGGAGCCGGCTAGGTGAGCCACCTAGGTGGGAGGCGACGGAGCCGCCTAGAAAGAGGAGGCGATTTGGATAGCCTCTTAGTGAAGGAGAGAATTAGGAAAAAATTATCGATCCGTATCTGAAAAGTATCCAGGCCCGTGTCCAACGCGAATTTGCACGTATCCTGACTGAATCCGACGGTCAAACGATGTTAAAATAATAGGATACGCCACGTGGAGCATCGGGTGCGTATCGCACGCGAATCCGCGTCGGATACGTATCGAATACGGGATTCGGAGTATTTTGGAAGTATCCGAGTAACATAGCAGAAGAACAAGCACCTACAATGGATAATTAAATCAATACGCACCCGATTGATAGGTTCTTTATAGATAAAATTGGGTGTGTTTGGCAAATGTTGAATAAGCCTTATTCCGAATAAGGCTTATTCGGGATGAAACCAAACGTATTTTGAATAAGTCTTATTCCGAATAAAGGCTTATTCATTTCCTTATTCTAATATCATCTATATGGTGGAATTAGATCCTTATTCAGAATAAGAGGAGAGAGGAGAGAGGAGAGAGAAAGTTTATTCAAAACCTTATTCATTCTTATTCACTCCACTTCCAAACACACCCAATATTTTTTTATCAACAGAGCCCCAAGAAGGGGCACCAAACATCAATAACAAAATAAAGTATTGAGTCACAAAGCAGTGACTCTACATCAACAAAGCAAACCGAAAGCAAAAAACTAAACTTAACTACCACAATTAAGACTCCTAAAGTCAGCCTAAAATCAGATAGAAGCACTAGAACAAGAGACCTATCAGAAACAAGTCAATTACTGCAGCAAATCCTCATCTTCTTCTGCAATAGCCTGAGAAGGGGTATTGCCAGGAACTCCAAGCGCTCTGACAAGAGACAAACCTCTGTCCATCCTAGCCTCCATACCTGTCCACAAATAAAAATTATTGGTAATATTATAAACTAGCCCAAGAAAGGAGACGCCTTTAACATCATTAAAGACTCTTCTATTTCTTTCCAACCAAATTGTCCAGAAGACAATATTGACGCTTAGGTTAATAAATGTACAAATGTTCATAATTCAAATAAAAATGTATATTTACTTATGAATAGAATATGTACTATTTTCTCTAAGAACGAACAAAAAAAAATACAGGTCTCAACTAACAATCATTAGGCACCTTAAGAATAGAATATGTTGTTGACTATTTTTTTTTTTTTTTGGATGAACAATTAAGACAAACTTGGTTATTCATTATTTGACTTGAAGAGAATAAAAAATTACAAGTGGACTGCTCATTTTATTCTACTTTTGGGATGCATTTGTAGTGTAGAACAATTAATAGTTTAAATAATAAAAAAAAATCCTTTGGACATCCTCACATCCAGTTTAAAAACAAGTTATAAATTAAAAATAAAAAGACAATCAAGCCTAGATATAATTAGCATCATCTAATTATTGAAAACAAAATAATTGCTTTTGCAATCTTCTGCCTTTTTTTTTTTTTTTGTCATTTCAAACCAAACAAAATCGGGAAATAATCAAAAGCTGAGTTTGTATGAAAATAGATGAACAGAGCATCAATAGTCCAGTATGTCAGATTAATTGATCACCCCATAATCGGCTTGGCAAACAATTAATCATCGGTTTAAATGACCAATTAGTGCAAAATGACTTCAAATTGTAGTAGCGATGTTAATGTAGCATGGTGTTTTATCCATCGACTTCAACTAATCAGTTTTGACGTCCGTCTTTAATTTACAACACTGATTTAAGACGAGAGAGACGTATAATGCAGGAACTTCTTTTTTTCTTGCACGCACCAAATGTCAATATATGATAGTTCATTTAATTAATAACTGTCGCTTCCTATATTTCTAATGATAATTATGACCGATGACAAGCATTTAACATGAGCTCTGCTTTCAAGTAGCACATCATAATTGATTGATATGTTACTGAATTACTGCTAAAATGTTACATCATCACGATAAACATTTTGGGTTCACTTTGTCGTCTTAAGCTGAAAATTGTCTAAAAACAATTTGTTCTGAGTATCATTTGAATATTTCAATCGTTTTTTCTTTCATTTTAAGTCATTTTATCATAATAATCTACATATAAACTCTCTATACGGTCTAGAATATGATTTAGATTCGACTTATTAAAAAAATTAGATTATACATAGTTTTTATGCCTATAAAGTGCAAATAATGCTTATTCTGAGTATCATTGAGCATTCCAACCGTTTCTGAATACATTTTAAGTCATTTCAACACAAAAATCAAATTTAAACTCTCTATACGGTCAAGAATATATTTCAGATCTTACTTGTTCAAAAAGATTTGATTATACATAGATATTACGCATATGACGTGCAAATAATGCATATTCTAAGTATAATTTGAGCATTTCAACCGTTTCTGAATTCTTTTGAAGTCATTCCATCACAATAATCTACATTTATGCACCAAACATGGTCTATAATATGATTCAAATCTTACTTATTAAAAAATGTTCGAATATACGTAGTAATTACGCATACAAACTACAAATATGCTTATTCTGAGTATCATTTGAGCATTTCATCTATTTCTGCATTCATTTTAAGTCATTTCATCACAATAATCTATATTTAAACTCTTTATTTGGTCTAAAATTTGATTCAGATTCTGCTTATACAAAAATATTGGATTATACGTAGTAATTACGCATACAAAGTACAAATAATGCTTATTCTGAGTATAATTTGAGCATTTCATCTATTTCTGCATTCATTCTAAGTCATTTCATCATAATAATCTACATTTAAACTCTTTCTATAGTCTAGAATATTATTCAGATTTTACTTATTCAAAAAGATTAGAATATACGTAGTAATTACGCATACAAAGTACAAATAATGCTTATTCTGAGTATCATTTGAGCATTTCATCTGTTACTGTATTCATTCTAAGTAATTTCATCACAATAATCTATATTTAAGCTCCATATAAGGTATAGAATATGATTCAGTTCTTACTTATTCAAAAAGATTCGAATATACATAGTAATTACGTATATAAAGTGCAAATAATACTTATTCTGAGTATCATTTGAGCATTTTAAATCGATTCTGCATTTATTCTAAGTCATTTCATACACAATAATCTGCATTTAAACTCTCTATACGGTCTAGAATATGATTTCGATTCTACATATTTAGAAAATTAGATTGTACATAGTAATTATGCCTATAAAGTGTAAATAATGCTTATTCTAAGTATCATTTGAGCATTTCAATCTTTTCTGCATTAATTCTAAGTCATTTCTTCACAAAAAATCATCATTTAAACCCTCTATACGGTCAAGAATACGTTTCAGATCTTACTTATTCAAAAAGCTTTGATTATACATAGTTATTATGCCTATAGGGCTCGTTTGGATCATATGGGAATAAGGATTTTAGGAACAAAACGTTGGGAAGTGTGTAACTTTATGAAGAGTTTTATGTCTAGGAAGAAGCTATTCTTAGCCTCATCCAAACGAGCCCATAAAGTGCAAAGAATGTATATTCTTTAGTATAATTTGAGCATTTCAACCGTTTCTGAATTCATTTCAAGTTATTTCATCACAAAAATTTATATTTAAGCTCCATATACGATCTAGAATATGATTCAATCTAGAATATGATTCAACTTTTAGTAATTGAAAAAGATTCGAATATGCATAGTAGTTACGCATATAAAGTGCAAATAATGCTTATTCTGAATGTCATTTGAGCATTTCAATCATTTTCGTATTCATTCCAAGTCATTGACCACGATAATCTACATTTAAACTCTCTATAAAATATAGAATATAATTTAGATTCTACTTATTCAAAAAGATTGGATTATACATAGTAATTACGCATACAAATTATAAATAATAATTATTTTGAATATCATTTGAGCATTTCATACGTCTCTGAATTCATTCGTGGTCATTTCTTCACAATAATCTACATTTAAACTATCTATATGGTTTAGAATATGATTTAGATTCTACTTATTCCTCAAGATTTGATTATGCATAGATATTACGCCTACGAAGTGCAAGTAATGCATATTCTGAGTATCATTTACGCATTTCAATCGTTTCTGCGTTCATTCTAAGTCATTTGATCACAATAATCTATATTTAAACTCTCTATACGATCTAAAATATGATATAGGTTCTACTAATTCAAAAAGATTTGATTATACATAATAATTAAGCATAAAAAGTACAAATACTACTTATTTTGAGTATTGTTTGAGCTTTTCATCCGTTTCTGAATTCATTTGTAGTAATTTCTTCACAATAATCAACATTTAAACTCTCTATACGGTCTAGAATATGATTCATGTTCTACTTTTTCCTAAAAATTTGATTATGCATAGATATTATGCCTATGAAGTGTAAATAATGCATATACCGAGTATAATTTGAGCATTTCAACCGTTTCTGAATTCAATTTAAGTCATTTAATCATAATTATCTATATTTAAGCTCCATATATGGTCTAGAATATGATTTAGATTTTACTTATTCAAAAAAATTCCAATATGCATAGTAATTACGCAAATAAAGTGTAAATAATGCTTATCCTGAGTATCATTTGACCATTTCAATCGTTTCTAAATTCATTCTAAGTCATTTCATCATAATAATCTACATTTAAACTCTTTATACTGTCTAAAATATGATCCATATCTTATTTATTAAAAAAGATTGGATTATAAATGGTAATTACGCATATAAAGTGCAAATAATGCAATTCAGAGTATCATTTGAGTATTTCTAGCGTTTCTGGATTCATTATAAGTCAAATCATCACAATAATCTTCATTTAAACTTTTTATACTATCTAGAATATGATCCATATCTTATTTATTCAGAAAGATTGGATTATACATGGTAATTATGCATATAAAGTGTAAATAATGCAATTCTGAGCATCATTTAAGAATTTTAATCTTTTCTGGATACATTCTAAGTAAATTTATCACAATAATCTACATTCAAACTCTTTATACTATCTAGAATATGATTCATAACTTATTTATTCAAAAAGATTGGATTATACATGGTAATTACGCATATAAATTGCAAATAATACAATTCTGAGTATCATTTGAGCAATTCAATCGTTTCTGGATTAATTTTAATTCATTTGATCATAATAATCTACATATAAACTCTTTATACTGTCCATAATATGATTCATATCTTATTTATTCAAAAAGATTGGATTATATATGGTAATTACGCATATAAAGCGCAAATAATGCAATTCTACGCATCATTTAAGCATTTTAATCATTTCTGGATTCATTCTAAGTCATTTCATCACAACAATCTATATTTAAACTCTTTATTCTGTCTAAAATATGATTCATATCTTATTTATTCAAAAATATTGGATTATACATGGTAATTACTCATATAAAGTGCAAATAAAGGCAATTCTAAGTATCATTTTAGTATTTCAATCATTTCTGGATTCATTCTAACTCATTTCATCACAATAATCAATATTTAAACTCTTTATACTGTCTAGAATATGGTCCATATCTTATTTATTCAAAATATTGGATTATACATGGTAATTACGCATATAAAGTGCAAATAATGCAATTCTGAGCATCATTTGAGCATTTTAATTGTTTCTGGATTCATTATAGGTCATTTCATCGCAATAATCTACATTTAAACTCTTTATACTGTTTAGCAAACGATTCATATCTTATTTATTCAAAAAAGATTGGATTATACATGGTAATTACGCATATAAAGTGCAAATAATGCAATTCAGAGTATCATTTGAGCATTTCAATCTTTTCTGGTTTCATTCTAAGTCATTTCACCACAATAATCTACATTTAAACTGTTTATACTGTCTACAATATAGTTCATATCTTATATATTAAAAAAACACTGGATTATATATGGTAATTACGATTATAATGTGCAAATAATGCAATTCTGAGTATCATTTGAACATTTCAATCGTTTCTGGACAGATTCAAAGTAATTTAATCACACTAATCTACATTTAAACTCTTTATAATGTCTACAATATGATTTATATCTTATTTATTCAAAAAGATTGCATTATACAAGGTAATTACGGATATAAATTGCAAATAATACAATTCTGAATATCATTTGAGCATTTCAATCTTTTCTGGATTCATTCTATGTCATTTCATCACAATAATCTACATTTAAACTCTTTATACTGTTTAGAATATGATTAATATCTTATTTATTTAAAAAAAATGGATTATAAATGGCAATTACGCATATAAAGTGTAAATAATGCAATTCTGAGTATCATTTGAGCATTTCAATCATTTTAGGACTCATTCTAAGGAATTTCAACACAATAATCTATATTTATATTCTTTATATTGTATAGAATATGATTCATATCATATTTATTAAAAAATATTGAAATTTACATGGTAATTACAAATATAAACAGCTAATAATGCAATTCTGAGCATTATTAGAACATTTCAATCATTTCTGGAATCATTCTAAGTCATTTAATCACAATAATCTACATTGAACCTATTTAAATTGTCTAGAATATTATTCATATCTTATTTACTCAAAAAGATTGGATTATACATGGTAATTACGCATATAAAGTGGAAATAATGCAATTCTGAGTACCATTTGAGCATTTCAATTGTTTCTGGACTCATTATAAGTAATTTCAGCATAATAATCTACATTTAGACACTTTATACTGTTTAGAATATGATTCATATATTATTTATTCAAAAAGATTAGATTAAGCAAGGTAATTACGCATATAAAGTGTAAATAATGCAATTCTGAGTATCATTTGAGCATTTCAATCGTTTCTGGATTCATTCTAAGTCATTTCATCACAATAATCTACATTTAAACTCTATATACTCTCTATAATATGATTCATATCTTATTTTTTCAAAAAGATTGGATTATACAAGGTAATTACGAGTAAAAAAGTGCAATTAAAGCAATTCTGAGTATCATTTGAGCATTTCAAAGGTTTCTAGATCCATTATAATTCATTTCATCACAATAATATATATTTAATGTCTTTATACCGTCTAGAATATGATTCATATTTTATTAATTAAAAAATATTAGATTATACATGGAAATTAGGCATATAAAGTTCAAATAATTCAATTCTGAGTATTTTTTGAACATTTCAATTGTTTCTGGATTCCTTCTTTGTCATTTCATCACAATAATCTACATTTAAACTCTTTATACTATCTAGAATATGATTCATATCTAATTTATTCAAAAAAATGGATTATAAATGGTAATTATCCATATAAATTGCAAATAATGCAATTTTGATAATCATTTGAGCATTTCAAACATTTCTGAATTCATTCAAATTTATTTCATCACAATAATCTTCATTTAGACTCTTTATACTGTCTAGAATATACTTCATATCTTATTTATTAAAAAAATATTGGATTATACATGGTAATTATGCATATAAATTGCAAATAATACAATTCTGAGTATCATTTGAGCATTTCAATATTTTCTGGATTAATTTTAAGTCATTTCATCACAATAAACTACATTTAAACTCTTTATACTGTCTATAATATTATTCATATCTTTTTTATTCTAAAAGATTGGACTATATATGGTAATTACGAATATAAATTGCAAATAATGCAATTTTGTGTATCATTTGAGCATTTCAATCGTTTCTGGACTCATTCTAAGTAATTTAATCACACTAATCTACATTTAAACTCTTTATAATGTCTAGAATATGATGTATATCTTATTTATTCAAAAAAATTGGATTATACAACGTAATTATTTTTATAAAATTTAAATAATGCACTTCTGAGTATCATTTGAGCAATTCAATCGTTTCCGGACTCATTCTAAGTAATTTCATCACAATAATCTACATTTAAACTCTTAATAATGTCTAGAATATGATTTATATCTTATTTATTCAAAAAGATTCTATTATACAATGTAATTACGCATATAAATTGCAAATAATGTAATTCTGAGTATCATTTGAGCATTACAATTTTTTCTGGATTCATTCTTTGTCATTTGAACAAAATAATCCACATTTAAACTCTTTATACTCAGAATATGATTCATATCTTATTTATTCAAAAAAGATTGGATTATACAAGGTCATTACGATTATAAAGTGCAAATAATGCAATTCTTAACATCATTTTAGCATTTCAATCGTTTCTGCACTCATTGTAAGTATTTTTATCACAATAATCTACATTTAAACTCTTTATAATGTCTAGAATATGATTTATATCTAATTTATTCTAAAAAAATTGCATTATTCATGGTAATTAAGCATATAAAGTGCAAATAATGTAATTCTGAGTATCATTTCAGCATTTCAATCGTTTCTGGATTCATTCTATGTGATTTCATCACAATAATCTACATTTAAACTCTTTATACTGTTTAGAATATGATTCAAAACTTATTTATTCAAAAAAGATTGGATTATACATGGTAATTACGCACATAAAGTGCAAATAATACAATTTCGAGTATCATTTGAGCATTTCAATCGTTTCTGGACTCATTCTAAGGAATTTCAACATAAGAATCTATATTTGAACTCTTTATACTGTCTAGAATATGATTCAAATCTTATTTATTCAAAAATATTGGATTATACTGGGTAATTACGAATATAAAGTGCAAATAATGTAATTCTGAGAATTATTTAAGCATTTCAATTGTTTCTGGAATCATTCTAAGTCATTTAATCACAATAATCTAAATTTAACCTCTTTATATGTCTAGAATATGATTCATATCTTATTTATTGAAAAAGATTGGATTATACATGGTAATTACGCATATAAATTGCAAATAATGCAATTCTGAGAATCATTTGAGCATTTCAATTGTTTCTGGTTTTATTCTAAGTCATTTCGTCACAATAATCTATATTTAACCTCTTTATATTGTCAATAATTTGATTCATATCTTATTTATTCAAAAAATTAGATTATACATGGTAATTACTCATATAAATTGCAAATAATTCAATTCTGAGTATCATTTGAGCATTTCAATCGTTTGTGGATTCATTCTAAGTCATTTCATCACAATAATCTAAATTTAAACTATTTATATTGTCTATAATATAATTCATATCTTATTTATTAAAAACAATAATGGATTATAGATGGTAATTACGCATATAAAATGCAAATAATGCAATTCTTAGTATCATTTGAGCATTTCAAAGGTTTTTGGATTCATTCTAAGTAATTTCATCACAATAATCTACATTTAAACTCTGTATACTGTCTAGAATATGATTCATATCTTATTTATTCAAAAAGATTGGATTGTACCTTGTAATTACGCATATAAATTTCAAATAATGCAATTCTGAGTATCATTTGAGTATTTCAATCGTTTATGGATACATTCTTAGTCATTTCATCATAACAATCTATATTTAAACTCTTTATACTCTCTAGAATATGATTCAAATATTATTTATTCAAAAATATTGGATTGTACATGGTAATTACGAATATAAAGAACAAATAATGCAATTCTGTGAATTATTTGAGCATTTCATTCGTTTCTGGAATCATTCTAAGTCATTTAATCACAAGAATCTTCATTTAATCTCTTTATATTGTCTAGAATATGATTCATATCTTATTTATTCAAAAAATTAGATTATACATAGTAATTACGGATATAAAGTGCAAATAATGCAATTCTGAGAATCATTTGAGCATTTCAATCGTTTCTAGTTTCATTCTAAGTCATTTCATCACAATAATCGACATTTAAACTGTTTATACTGTCTAGAATATAGTCCATATCTTATTTTTTTCAACAAACATTGGATTATATATGGTAATTACGATTATAAAGCGTAAATAATTCAATTTTGAGAATCATTTGAGCATTTCAATCTTTTCTGGATTCATTCTAATTAATTTCATCATAATAATCTATATTTAAACTCTTTATACTGTCTAGAATATTATTCTTATTTTATATATTCAAATATATTAGATTATACATGATAATTACGAATATAAAGTGCAAATAATGCAATTCTGAGCATCATTTAAGCATTTTAATTACTTCTGGATTGATTCTATGTCATTTCATCACAACAATCTACATTTAAACTCTTTATACTGTCTAGAATATGATTCATAACTTATTTATTCAAAAAGATTGGATTATACATAGTAATTACTCATATAAAATGGAAATAATGCAATTCTGAGTATAATTTGAGCATTACAATCGTTTCTTGTCTCATTCTAAGGAATTTCATCACAATAATTTATATTTAAACTCTTTATACTGTCTAAAATATGATTCAAATCTTATTTATTAAAAAATATTGGATTACACATGGTAATTACGAATATAAATTGTAAATAATGCAATTCTGAGCATTATATGAGCATTTCAATTGTTTCTAGAATCATTCTTAGTCATTTAATCACAATAATCTATATTTAACCTCTTTATATTGTCTAGAATATTATTCATATGTTATTATTCAAAAAATTAAAATATACATGGTAATTACGCATAAAAAGTGCAAATAATGCCATTCTGAGTATCATTTTAGCATTTCAATCATTTCTGGTTTCATTCTAAGTCATTTAATCACAATAATTTACATTTAAACTCTTTATAGTGTCTAGAATATAGTTCATATCTTATTTATTCAAAAATCATTAGATAATAGATGATAATTACGATTATAAAGTGCAAATAATGTATTTTTTAGTATCATTTGAGCATTTCAATCGTTTCTGTACTCATTATAAGTAATTTCATCACACTAATCTACATTTAAACTCATTATAATGTCTAGATATGATGTATATCTTATTTATTTAAAAACATTGGATTATACAACGTAATTATGATTATAAAGTTCAAATAATGCAATTCTGAGTATCATTTGAGCATTTCAGTTGTTTCTGGACTCATTCTATGTAATTTCATCACACTAATCTACATTTAAACTCTTTATAATCTCTACAATATGATTTATATCTTATTTATTCAAAAAGATTGCATTATACATTGTAATTACGCATATCAATTGCAAATAATGTAATTCTGATTATCATTTGAGCATTACAATCATTTTTGGATTCATTCTTTGTCATTTGAACAAAATAATCCACATTTAAACTCTTTATACTCCTTAGAATATGATTCATATCTTATTTATTTATAAAAGAATGGATTATACATGGTATTTACAATTATAAAGTGCAAATAATGCAATTTTTAGTATCATTTGAGCATTTCAATCGTTTCTGAACTCATTCTAAGCATTTTAATCACAATAATCTACATTTAAATTGTTTATAATGTCAAGAATATGATTTATATCTTATTTATACAAAAAATATTGCATTATTCATGGTAATTACGCATATAAAGAAGAAATAATGTAATTCTGAGTATCATTTGAGCATTTCAATTGTTTCTGGATTCATTCTATGTGATTTTATCACAATAATCTACATTTAAACTATTTATACTCTTAAGAATATGATTCATAACTTATTTATTCCAAAAAGATTAGATTATACAAGGTAATTACACACATAACGTGCAAATAATGCAATTCCGAGTATCATTTGAGCAATTCAATCGTTTCAGGACTCATTCTAAGGAATTTCAACACAATAATCTATATTTGAACTCTTTATACTGTCTAGAATATGATTCAAATCTTATTTATTCAAAAATATTGGATTATACAAGGTAATTACACATATAAATTACAAATAATGCAATTCTGAGTATCATTTGAGCATTTCAATCTTTTCTGTATTTTTTCTAAGTCATTTCATCACAATAATCTCTACATTTAAACTCTTTATACTGTCTAGAATATGATTCATATCTTATTTTTTCAAAAAATTGGATTATACATGGTAATTACGCATATAAAGTGCAAATAATGCAATTCTGAGTATCATTTGAGCAATTCAATCGTTTCTGGATTCTAAGTCATTTCATCACAATAATCTAAATTTAAACTCTTTATACTGCTTAGAATATGATTCATACCTTTTTAATTCAAAAAACATTGGATTATGCATGGTAATTAAGCATATAAAATTCAAATAATGCAATTCTGAGTATCTTTTGAGAATTTCAATCGTTTCTGGATCCATTCTTTTTCATTTCATCACAATAATATGTATTTCAACTCTTTATAGTGTCTAGAACATTATTCAAGTATTATTTATTAAAAAAGATTGGATTGTACAAGGTAATTACGAATATAAAGTGCAAATAATGCAATTCTGAGAATTATTTCAGCATTTCATTCGTTTCTGGAATCATTCTAAGTCATTTAATCACAATAATCTTCATTTAAACTCTTTATAATGTCTAGAATATTATTCTTATTTTATTTATTCAAATATATTAGATTATACATTGTAATTACGAATATAAAGTGCAAATAATGCAATTCTGAGCATCATTTGCGCATTTTAATCGTTTCAGGATTCATTCTGAATCATTTCATCACAACAATCCACATTTACACTCTTCATACTGTCTAGAATATGATTCACAACTTACATATTAAAAAAGATTGGATTATACATAGTTATAACGCACATAAAGTGCAAATAATGCAATTCTGAGTATAATTTGAGCATTTCAAACGTTTCTTGCCTCATTCTAAGGAATTTCATCACAATAATCTATATTTAAACTCTTTATACTGTCTAGAATATGATTCAAATCTTATTTATTAAAAAAGATTGGATTACACATGGTAATTACGAATATAAAATACAAATAATGCAATTCTGAGCATTATTTGAGCATTTCAATCGTTCCTAGAATCATTCTAAGTCATTTAATTACAATAATCTACATTTAACCTCTTTATATGGTCTAGAATATTATTCATATGTTATTTATTCAAAAACTTAAAATATACATGGTAATTACGCATAAAAAGTGGAAATAATGCAATTCTGAGTATCATTTGAGCATTTCAATCGTTTCTGGTATCATTCTAAGTCATTTAATCCCGATAATCTACATTTAAACTCTTTATACTCTCTAGAATATAGTTCAAATATTATTTATTCAAAAAACATCGGATTATACATGGTAATTACGATTATAAAGTGCAAATAATGAATTTTTGTGTATCATTTGAGCATTTCAATCGTTTCTGGACTCATTCTCAGTAATTTTATCACACTAATCTACATTTAAAATATTTATAATGTATAGAATATGATGTATATCTTATTTATTTAAAAAGATTGGATTTAACAATGTAATTACGATTATAAAATTAAAATAATTCAATTCTGAGTATAATTTGATCATTTCATCGTTTCTGGACTCATTCTAAGTAATTTCATCACACTAATCTACATTTAAACTCTTTATAATGTCTATAATATGATTTATATCTTATTTATTCGAAAAGATTGCATTATACATGGTAATTACGCATATAAATTGCAAATATTATAATTCTGAGTATCATTTGAGCATTACAATCGTTTCTGGATTCATTCTTTGTCATTTGAACAAAATAATAAACATTTAAACTCTTTATACTGCTTAGAATATGATTCATATCTTATTTATTCAAAAAAGATTTGATTATACATGGTAATTACGATTATAAAGCGCAAATAATGCAATTCTGAGTATCATTTGAGCATTTCAATCGTTTCTGCACTTATTGCAAGTATTTTAATCAAAATAATCTACATTTAAACTCTTTATAATGTCTAGAATATGATTTATATCTTATTTATTCAAAAAAGATTTCATTATTCATGGTAATTACGCATATAAATCGCAAATAATGTAATTCCGAGTATCATTTGAGCATTTCAATCATTTCTGGACCCATTCTAAGTGATTTCATTACAATAATCTGTATTTAAACTATTTATACTGTTTGTAATATCATTCATAACTTATTTATTCAAAAAAGATTGGATTATACATGGTAATTACGGACATAAATTGCAAATAATGCAATTCTGAGTATCATTTGAGCATTTCAATCGTTTCTGGTTTCATTCTAAGTCATTTCATCACAATAATCTACATTTAAACTGTTTATACTGTCTAGAATATAGTCCATATCTTATTTTTTTTCAAAAAACATTGGATTATACAGGGTAATTATGATTATAAAGTGCAAATAATTCAATTCTGAGTGTCATTTGAGCATTTTAATCATTTCTGGATTCATTCTAAGTAATTTCATCAAAATAATCCATATTTAAACTCTTTATATTGTCTGCAATATTATTCTTATTTTAATTATGCAAATATATTAAATTGTACATGCTAATTACGAATATAAAGTGCAAAATAATGCAATTCTGAGCATCTTTTGAGCATATTAATCGTTTCTGGATTCATTCTAAGTCATTTCATCACAACAATCTACATTTAAACTCTTTATACAGTCTAGAATATGATTCATAACTTATTTATTCAAAAAGATTGTATCATACATTGTAATTACTCATATAAAGTGCAAATAAAGCAATTCTGAGTATAATTTGAGCATTTCAATCGTTTCTAGACTCATTCTAAGGAATTTCATCACAATAATCTATATTTAAACTCTTTATACTGTCTAGAATATGATTCAAATCTTATTTATTAAAAAAGTTTGGATTACACATGGTAATTACGAATATAAAGTGCAAATAATGCAATTCTGAGCATTATTTGAGCATTTCAATCGTTTCTGGAATCATTTTAAGTCTTTAATCACAATAATCTACATTTAACCTCTTTTATTGTCTAGAATATTATTCATTTGTTATTTAATAAAAAAAATCGAATATACATGGTAATTATGCATAAAAAGTGCAAATAATGTAATTCTGAGTATAATTTCAGCATTTCAATCGTGTCTGGTTTCATTCTAAGTCATTTAATCACAATAATCTACATTTAAACATTTTATACTGTCTAGAATATAGTTCATATCTTATTTATTCAAAAAACATTGGATTATACATGGTAATTACGATTATAAAGTGCAAATATTTCATTTTTGAGTATCATTTGAGCATTTCAATCGTTTCTGGACTCATTTTAAGTAATTTCATCACACTAATCTACATTTAAACTCTTTATACTGTCTAGAATACGATGTATATTTTATTTATTCAAAAATATTGGATTATACAACGTAATTACGATTATAAAGTTCAAATAATGCAATTCTGAGTATCATTTGAGCATTTCAATCGTTTCTGGACTCATTCTAAATAAATTCATCACACTAATCTGCATTTAAACTCTTTATAATGTCTAGAATATGATTTATATATTATTTATTCAAAAATATTGCATTATACATGGTAATTAAGCATATAAATTGCCAATAATGTAATTCTGAGTATCATTTGAGCATTACAATCGTTTTTGGATTCATTCTATGTCATTTGAACAAAATAATCCACATTTAAACTCTTTATACTGCTTAGAATATGATTGATATCTTATTTATTCAAAAAAGATTGGATTATACATGGTAATTACGATTATAAAGTGCAAATAATGCAATTTTGAGTATTATTTGAGCATTTCAATCGTTTCTGCACTTATTCTAAGTATTTTAATCACAATAATCTACATTTAAACTCTTTATAATGTCTAGAATATGATTTATATCTTATTTATTCAAAAAATATTGCATTATTTTTGGTAATTACACATATAATGTTCAAATAATGTAATTCTGAGTATCATTTGAGCATTTCAATAGTTTCTGGATTAATTCTATGTGATTTTATCACAATAATCTACATTTAAACTCTTTATACTGTTTCGAATATGATTCATAGCTTATTTATTCTTTAAAGATTGGATTATACATAATTACGCACATATAGTGCAAATAATGCAATTCCGAGTATCATTTGAGCATTTCAATAGTTTCTGGAATGAATCTAAGGAATTTGTACACAATAATCTATATTTAAACTCTTTATACTATCTAGATTATTATTCAAATCTTATTTATTCAAAAAGATTGGATTATACATGGTAATTACGAATATAAAGCAAAGATAATGTAATTCTGAGCATTATTTAAGCATTTCAATCGTTTCTGGAAACTTTCCAAGTCATTTAATCACAATAATCTACATTTAACCTCTTTATATGTCTAGAATATGATTCATATCTTATTTATTGAAAAATTTTAGATTATACATGGTAATTACGCATATAAATTGCAAATAATGCAATTCTGAGTATCATTTGAGCATTTTAATCGTTTCTAGTTTCTTTCTAAGTCATTTCATCAAAATTATCTACATTTAACCACTTTATATTGTCTAGAATTTGATTCATATCTTATTTATTCAAAAACATGGGATTATACATGGTAATTATGCATATGAATTGCAAATAATACAATTCTGAGTATCATTTGAGCATTTCAATCGTTTCTGGATTCATTCTAAGTCATTTCATCATAATAATCTGCATTTAAACTCATTATACTATTTATAATATAGTTCATATCTTATTTATTAAAAAAGAATGGATTATACATGGCAATTACGCATTTAAAATGCAAATAATGCAATTCTTAGTCTCATTTGAGCATTTTAAATGTTTTTGGATTCATTCTAAGTAATTTCGTCACAATAATCTACATTTAAACTCTTTATACTGTCTAGAATATGATTCATATCTTATTTATTAAAAAATATTGGATTGTACCTTGTAATTACGCATAGAAATTGCAAATAATGCAATTCTGAGCATCATACGAGCTATTCAACCGTTTCTTGATTCATTGTAAGTCGTTTCATCACAACAATCTGCATTTAAACTCTTTATACTGTCTAGAATATGATTCATATCTTATTTATTCAAAACAATTGGATTATAGTTGGTAATTACGCATATAAATTGCTAATAAAGCAATTCTGAGTATCATTTGAGCATTTCAATCATTTCTGGATTTATTCTTTGTCATTTATTTGCAAAAATCTGCATTTAGACTCTTTATACTGTCTTGAATATGATTTATATCTTATTTATTCAAAAAGATTGGATTATACATGATAATTACGCATATAATGTGCAAATAATGCAATTCTGAGTATCATTTATGCATTTCAATCGTTTCTAGATTCATTCTAAGTCATTTCATCACAATAATCTACATTTAAACTCTTTATACTTCTTAGAATATGATTCATACCTTTTTAATTCAAAAAAGATTGGATTATGCAAGGTAATTACGCAAATAAAGTTCAAAAATTGCAATTCTGAGTATATTTTGAGAATTTCAATCGTTTCTGGATTCATTCTTTGTCATTTCATCACAACAATCTATATTTACACTCTTTATAATGTCTAAAATATGATTCAAATATAATTTATTTAAAAGGATTGGATTGTACATGGTAATTACGAATATAATGTGCAAATAATGCAATTCTGAGCATTATTTGAGCATTTCATTCGTTTTTGTAATCATTCTAAGTCATTTAATCACAATAATCTTCATTTAATCTCTTTATATTTTCTGGAATATGATTCATATCTTATTTATTCAAAAAGATTGGATTATATTTGGTAATTACGCATATAAAGTGCAAATAAAGCAATTCTGAGTATCATTTGAGCATTTCAATCGTTTCTGGATTCATTATTTGTCATTTATTTGCAATAATCTACATTTACACTCTTTATACTGTCAATAATATGATTCATATCTTATTTATTAAAAAAGACTGGATTATACCTTGTAATTACGCATATAAATTGCAAATAATGCAATTCTGAGTATCATTTGAGCATTTCAATCGTTTCGGGATTCATTCTAAGTTATTTCATCACAATAATCTACATTTAAACTCTTTATACTGCTTATAATATGATTTATACCATTCTAATTCAAAAAGATTCGATTATGCATGGTAACTACGCATATAAAGTTCAAATAATGCAATTCTAAGTATCTTTTGAGAATTTCAATCGTTTATGGATTCATTCTTTGTTATTTCATCACAATAATCTGTATTTAAATTTTTTTATAATGTCTATAATATGATTCAAATATTATTTATTAAGAAAGATCGGATTGTACATGGTAATTTCGAATATACAGTGCAAATAATGCAATTCTGAGCATTATTTGAGCATTTCATTCGTTTCTTGAATCATTCTAAATCATTTAAACACAATAATCTTCATTTAATCTCTTTATATTGTCTAGAATATGATTCATATCTTATTTATTCAAAAAATTGGATTATACATGGTGATTACGCATATAAAGAGCAAATAATGCAATTCTGAGTATCATTTGAGCATTTCAATCGTTTCTGGTTTCATTTTAAGTCATTTCATCACAATAATCTACATTTAAACTGTTTATATTGTCTATAATATAATCCATATCTTAAATTTTCAAAAAACATTGGATTATAATTGGTAATTACGATTATAAAGTGCAAATAATTCAATTCTGAGTATCATTTGAGCATGTCAATCGTTTCTGGATTCATTCTAAGTAATTTCATCATAATAATATATATTTAAACTCTTTATACCGTCTAGAATATTATTCTTATTTTTTTTATTCAAATATATTAGATTATACATGGTAATTACGAATATAAAGTGCAAATAATGCAATTCTGAGCATCATTTGGGCATTTTAATCATTTCTGGATTCATTCTAAGTCATTTCATCACAACAATCTACATTTAAACTCTTTATACTGTCCAGAATATGATTCTTTACTTATTTATTCAAAAAGATTGGATTATACATAGTAATTACTCATATAAAGTGCAAATAATGCAATTATGAGTATAATTTGAGCATTTCAATCGTTTCTGGACTCATTCTAAGGAATTTCATCACAATAATCTACATTTAAACTCTTTATACTGTTTAGAATATGATTCAAATCTTATTTAATAAAAAAGATTGGATTACACATGGTAATTACGAATATAAATTGCAGATAATACAATTCTAAGCATTATTTGAGCATTTAAATGTTTTCTAAAATCATTATAAGTCATTTAATCACAATAATCTACATTTAACCTCTTTATGTTGTCTAGAATATTATTCATATGTTATTTATTCAAAAAATTAGAACATACATGGTAATTACGCATAAAAAATGCAAATAACGCAATTCTGATTATCATTTGAGCATTTCAATCGTTTCTGGTTTAATTCTAATTCATTTAATCACAATAATATACATTTAAACTCTTTATAATGTCTAGCATATAGTTCATATCTTATTTATCAAAAAACATTGGATTATACATGGTAATTATGATTATAAAGTGCAAATAATGCATTTTTTTGTATCATTTGAGCATTTCAATCGTTTCTAGACTCATTCTAAGTAATTTCATCACACTAATCTACATTCAAACTCTTTATAATGTCTAGAATATGATGTATATCTTATTTATTGAAAAAGATTGGATTATACAATGTAATTACGATTATAAAGTTCAAATAATGCAATTCTGAGTATCATTTGAGCATTTCAATCGTTTCTGGACTCATTCTAAGTAATTTCATCACACAAATCTACATTTAAACTCTTTATAATGTCTAAAATATGATGTATATCTTATTTATTCAAAAAGATTGCATTATACATGGTAATTACGTATATAAATTGCAAATAATGTGATTCTGAGTATCATTTGAGTATTACAATTATTTCTGGATTCATTCTTTGTCATTTGAACAAAATAATCCACATTTAAACTCATTATACTTCTTAGAATATGATTCATATCTTATTTATTCAAAAAAGATTGGATTATACATGGTAATTACGATTATAAAGTGCAAATAATGCAATTCTGAGTATCATTTGAGCATTTCAATCGTTTCTGCACTTATTCTAAGTATTTTAATCACAACGATCTACATTTAAACTCTTTATAATGTGTAGAATATGATTTATATCTCATTTATTCAAAAAAAATTGCATTATTCAGGGTAATTACGCATATAAAGTGCAAATAATATAATTCTGAGTATCATTTGAGCATTTCAATCGTTTCTGGATTCATTCTATGTGATTTCATTACAATAATGAACATTTAAACTCTTTATACTGTTTGGAATATGATTCATAACTTATTTATTCAAAAAAGATTGGATTATACATGGAAATTACGCACATAAAGTGCAAATAATGCAATTTCGAGTATCATTTGAGCATTTTAAACGTTTCTAGACTCATTCTAAGGAATTTCAACACAATAGTCTATATTTGAACTTTTTATACTGTCTAGAATGTGATTCAAATCTTATTTAAACAAAAAGATTGGATTATACATGGTAATTACGAATATAAAGTGCAAATAAAGTAATTCTGAGCATTATTTAAGTATTTCAATCGTTTCTGAAATCATTCTAAGTCATTTCATCACAATTATCTACATTTCACCTCTTTAAATGGTCTAGAATTTGATTCATATCTTATTTATTCAAAAACATTGGATTATACATGGTAATTACGCATATAAATTACAAATAATGCAATTCTGAGTATCATTTGAGCATTTCAATCGTTTCTGGATTCATTTTAAGTCATTTCATCACAATAATCTACATTTAAACTCTTTATACTGTCTATAATATAGTTCATATCTTATTTATTAAAGAAGAATGGATTATACATCGTAATTACGCATATAAAATGTAAATAATGCAATTATTAGTATCATTTGAGCATTTCAAACGTTTTTGGATTCATTCTAAGTAATTTCATCGCAATAATCTACATTTAAACTCTTTATACTGTCTAGAATGTAATTCATATCTTATTTATTGAAAAAGATTGGATTGTACCTTGTAATTACGCATATAAATTGCAAATAATGCAATTCTGAGTATCATTTGAGCATTTCATTCGTTTCTGGATTCATTCCAAGTCATTTCATCACAACAATCTACATTTAAATTCTTTATACTCTCTAGAATATGATTCATATCTTATTTATTCAAAAAGATTGGATTATACATAGTAATTACGCATATAGATTACAATTACTGCAATTTTGAGCATCATATGAGCATTTCAATCGTTTCTGGATTCATTCGAAGTCATTTCATCACAATAATCTAAATTTACACTCTTTATACTGCTTAGAATACGATTCATATCTTATCTATTCCAAAAATATTGGATTTTATATAGTAATTACGCATATAAAAGTGCAAATAATACAATTCTAAGTATCATTTGAGCAATTCAATCGTTTCTGGATTAATTTTAATTTATTTCATCATAATAATCTATATTTAAACACTTTATACTGTCTAGAATATGAATCATATCTTATTTATTTAAAAAGATTGGATTATATATGGAAATTACGCATAAAAAGTGCAAATAATGCAATTCTGAGCATCATTTGAGCATTTTAATCGTTGCTGGTTTCATTCTAAGTCATTTCGTCAAAATAATCTATATTTAAACTCTTTAAACTGTTTAAAATATGATTCATATCTTATTTATTAAAAAAAGATTGGATTATACATGGCAATTACGCATATAAAGTGCAAATAATACAATTCTGAGTATCATTTGAGTATTTCAATCTTTTCTAGATTAATTTTAAGTTATTTCACGACAATAATCCACATTTAAACTCTTTATACTGTCTAGAATTTGATTAATTTCTTATTTTTTTCAAAAAGATTAGATTAAATATGGTAATTCCGAATATAAAATGCAAATAATGCAATTCTGAGCATTATTTGAGCATTTCAGTCGCTTCTGGAATCATTCTAAGTCATTTAATCATAATAATCTACATTTAACCTCTTTATATTGTCTAGAATATGAGTCATATCTTATTTATTCAATAAGATTGGATTATATATGGTAATTATGCATATATAGTGCAAATAATGCAATTCTGAGTATTATTTGAGCATTTCAATCATTTCTTGATTCATTCTAAGTCATTTCATCACAATAATCTATATTTAAACTCTTTATACTGTCTGGAATATGATTCATATCTTATTTATTCTTAAAGATTGTATTATACATGGTAATTACGCATATAAAGTGCAAATAATGCAATTCTGAGTATCTTTTGAGTATTTCAATCGTTTCTAGATTCATTCTAAGTCATTTCATCACACTAATTTATATTTAATCTTTTTATAATATCTAGAATATGATTTATATCTTATTTATTCAAAAATATTGGATTATACATGGTAATTACGCATATAAAGTGCAAATAATGCAATTATGAGTATCATTTGAGCATTTCAATCGTTACTGGATTCATTCTATGTCATTTCATCACAATAATCTACGTTTAAACTCTTTATATTGGTTAGAATATGATTCATATCTTATTTATTAAAAAAATATTGGATTATACATAGCAATTACGTATATAAAGTTCAAATAATGCAATTCTGAGTATCATTTGAGCATTTCAATCGTTTCTGTACTCATTCTAAGTAATTTCATCACAATAATCTACATTTAAACTCTTTATACTCTCTAGAATATGATTCATATCTTATTTATTCAAAAAGATTGGATTATATATGATAATCACGGATATAAAGTGCAAATAATGCAATTCTGAGTATCATTTGTGCATTTCAATGGTTTATGGATTCATTCTATGTAATTTTATCACAATAATCTACATCTAAACTCTTTATACTGTCTAGAATGTGATTCATATCTTATTTATTCAAATAGATTGGATTATACAAGGTAATTACAGATATAAAGTTCAAAATAATGCAATTCTGTGCATTATTCGAGCATTTTAATCGTTTCTGGAATCCTTCTAAGTCATTTCATCAGAATAATCTACATTTAAACTCTTTATACTGTCGAGAATTTGATTCATATTTTATTTATTCAAAAAAATTGGATTATACATGGTAATTAAGCATATAGAGTGCAAATAATGTAATTCTGAGTATTATTTGGGCATTTCAATTATTTATGGATTGATTCTAAATCATTCCATCAGAATAATCTACATTTAAACTCTTTATACTGTCTAGAATATGATTCATATCTTATTTATTAAAAAATATTGGATTATAGTCGGTAATTACGCATATAAAGTGCAAATAAAGCAATTCTGAGTATCATTTGAGCATTTCAATCGTTTTTGGATTCATTCTAAGTCATTTCTTCACAATAATCTACATTTAACTCTCTATACTGTTTAGAATACGATTCAGATTCTTACTTTTTCCTAAAAATTTGATTATGCATATATATTACGCCTATGAAATGAAAATAATGCATATTCCGAATATAATTTGAGCATTTTGACCGTTTCTGTATTCGTTTTAATTCATTTAATCACAATAATCTATATTTAAGCTCCATATACGGTCTAGAATATGATTTAGTTTTTATTTATTCAAAAAGATTCCAATATGCACAGTAATTACGCATATAAAGTGCAAATAAATCAATTCTGAGTATCATTTGAGCATTTCATTCCTTTCTGGATTCATTTTAAGTCATTTCATCACAATAATCTAAATTTAAACTTTTTATACTGTCAAGAATATAGTTCATGTCTTATTTATTCAATAATATTGGATTATACATGGTAATTACGTATATAAAGTGCAAATAATACAATTGGAATTGAACAAGATCATTTGTTGACCACTTGTTCTAGTATCAAATCAACTCCAAATTTTATTGAACTTATATGAAAACGCATCGCCCGTAAAATTGAATAAGTTCAACGGTTTGAATTCAGCATTTAAATTTTAAAATTTTCAAATATAAATAAAATGTGTATGAGCGGTAGACCTCGACTGCGACAGTAGAGGATTTCTGTCCGCTTCTTTTCTCTTCCTCTTCGTATACGCTTCGTACTCAGAGGAATCCCCTTCTCGAGAGGAATTCCCTTCTCGAGAGGAATCCCCTTCTTTTGTATATACTAATATCTTCTTACCTAAAGATGTTTTCTCTATTTCCATCCAGTGGACGTTTTTTGATCCGAGTCATCCGATTTAATCTTAACGGTTAGATTTTTTCGATCCTATCAATCCTGGTATTATGCACGGGACATCCATATCCGTTGAGATTAAATTAGACGGCTGAGATAAAAAACGTCCAGTGGATTGGCATCTAGAGGATGCAGTTCTAAAGATCGTATACGCTTAATTGAGTTTTTTTTTTTTTTTTTACAGAAGAATTGATCCGGCCGTCGATTTAGATCGGACAGATCAGTTTACAAAACATCCACTGGATGTTTTTTTGAAAACCGTCCAGAGGATACGACTCCCAACCAGGATTGGCATCCTCGACAGCCGGTTAAACCGGCTGTTTGGCACAGCCAAGTGCATTTTAATTAATATTTAAAAATTTTAAAATTAAAATGTTGAATCCAAACCGTTGATCTTGTTCAATTTAACGAGCGATGTGTTTTTATATAATTTTTATAAACTTTGGAGTCGATTTGATATTTGATTAAGTGATCAAATTATGAACGCATTAGAATTAATCTGTGATAGTTAACCAGATTCGTTCATTTGTTGACCACATGATCTAATATCAAATCAACTCCAAATTTTATAAAATTTATATAAAAACGCATCGCCCGTAAAATTAAACAAGATCAACGGTTTGGATTCAACATTTTAATTTTAAAATTTTTAAATATTAATTAAAATGTACTTGGCTGTGCAAAAGAGCCGGTTTAACCGGCTGTCGAGGATGCCAATCCCTCCCAACCAGCATCTCGAACCAATCCAACTCGAATCCTCGCCATGGCGGACCCCACCTCCATTCCCACTCTCCTCCTCCTGCTCCTCTGCTCCCTCCTCTTCACCACCTCTCTCTCCGATCCCTGCGCCGGTCGTCGGGTCCACATCCTCCCTCTCCCTCCGCGGTTCAACTCCGACCTCCTCTCTCTCTGCAACGCCTCCTTCCTCGCCCTCTCCGACTCTCCTCCCTTCTGCGACTCCTTCGAAAACCACTTCCTCGGGCCCCGCATCCAAGATCGCTCTCCTTGCTTATTCCGCTCCGATCCTCGCCTCCTCGAACCCCTCTTCCACCACCGCCTCCAATCCTCCTACCCTTGTCTCACCCCCTCCGCTTCCCAAGCCGACGCTGTCTTCCTCCCTTACTATGCCTCCCTCGACGCTCTCCCTTTCCTCTTCTCTCCTCCTCTCTTCAACTCTTCCCCCAGCCATGGTCTTTCTCTGCACCAGTACCTCCGCTCCGATCATCCCGGCATTCTCTCTCGCCGCCATGGGCATGATCTTTTTCTTATTCTTTCGGGTGTGGCGTGGGATTATAATCAGAAGCCCAATGCTGATCCGGTTTTGTGGGGCACTTCCTTCTTGCAACTGCCTCAGTTTGTCAATTTCACCATTTTAACTCTTGAGTCACGGCCATGGCCTTGGCAAGAACATGCTATACCATATATGACATCGTTTCATCCTTCTTCGTTGCCTCGGCTTAATGACTGGCTCTCTCGTGCCGCCAGGTCTACACGTACTACTCTAATGCTCTTTGCTGGAGGTGGTGCCAGTGTAAAAGCTGCTGCGTCCCCTACTTCCCGACCCAATATTCGATCCACCATAATCTCTCAATGTGCTAATCGCACTAATATGTGCACTCTGGTCGATTGCTCTGCGGGTGTGTGTACTCATGACCCCATCCTCTATATAATTCCTATGTTGAAATCAAAGTTTTGCCTGCAACCTCCAGGCGACACCCCAACCCGTCGGTCTACATTCAGCTCCATTATCACTGGGTGCATACCCGTGTTCTTTGAATCGACCTCAGCAAAGAAGCAATATGGTTGGCACCTGCCGAAATCAAGGTATTGTTGTTGTTGAGCTCTATATAAAACATAAAATGGATTGATAAGTACAATTAAATTGTTCAACTCTCCTTGGTAGGTATGACGAGTTCTCCGTCTACATATCAAAAGAGGATGTCGTGTTTGGTGGGGTACGCATCGCTGATGTGCTCGAGGCAATTCCTGAGGAGAAGGTGAGGAGGATGAGGGATAAAGTACTGGAGTTGGCGCCAAGAGTTATGTACATTGACCACAGAAGTGGGGACGATTTCAAAGGTGTGAAGGATGCATTCGATTTGGCTATTGATGGGGCACTTAGGCAGATCCAGAGACGGGTTCAGGTGCTCGAGAAGGGAGACTCAAATCAAATATATTTCATTGATGATGAAGTGGAGGAGGAGCAGAGAGCATTTGGGTTTTGAGGTTCTTGTGTTTTTACTTTCAATTTGTTGATTTATTGTGATTAGGTATGCCAAATAGGTGGTTTAATGGGCGACTGATCAGAAGATTGGATAGAACATTATTACTTCATTTACTAACTTCCTTGCGGAATATCATTTCTTTTAGTGTTATGTAGAGTTTATAAAGAGTGCATTATAGAAGGTTGGGAATTTTATCTAGAGTATATGAACAGTGTGTTATAGAAGGTGGCCAGAGGGAAGAGAGAAATTTTAAGTGTAATCTACAGTTTATTGAAGAGTTGGACTTCTATGAGCTTTTGGATGCAATGTGGTTGCAACTCAAAATTTAAGGTATCTCTTTTTCTGCATTTTTACTTCTTGAGCCTTTCTTTTAAGATAAATGAACCAATAACTTTTCTATCAGATCTGGATATTGTTTATTGTAAACTGGTATGCATTCATGCCACTGGTAAATTCAGCATGAAAATGGTACCAATTTCAATCCGGACTGTTTTTACGTCTTTTGCCTTTTGACACTTTTGCTCAGGGTGATACCATTTGCGAAGCAGATATTTATTTTCCATTTTCTTCATTTCTGGTTTTGAAGTACCAGATTTAGTCACAGTGTATCAGATCGACAACCGTATGACTCGGTTTCAAACATTACACCTTGTTAATATGATCTTTTATATTGTTTAGTCACAGTGTATCAGATCAATCACCATATGACTCGATTTCAAACATTACAGCTTGTTAATATGATCTTTTCTAATGGTCCAATAATATTATTTATGATTCCACCTTTTTGTAATTGTGGAGGGTCACAATCTGCAGGGAGGAATGCATATGCTACATTAATGGAAATTCGTACTTTTAAATAGAAATTTAAATTACCAGATATCCCAGTTGCTTCCTTAGCAGTAGAAAGCTGTTCAACTAAGTATTCAATATTCACAGGTTTGGTTTTGTTAAAAATGGCCGGAGAACAACACTGATAGGAATAGACAATAGATCCTAATAGAAATTCACGTTCACAGGTCTAACCTCTTTTATACAAACCCTTTTGCTGCTATGAGTTGGACAAAATTCGGTCTGTTTTGGTGCTGTTTTCCCTTCTAAACTCAATGAATTGGTTACAAATTCAACTTCGAAGAAGCCCTTTTCAGTCAATGGCGCTAGCTACTTCTCTTTGCTACAAGTTATTTTTCGCCATTTGTTGTTGGAGCCCCTTCAACAAACGGTAAAAACAAAGCAATCTGCAAATGTAAGAACAAACATTTTGATGGTGGCATTCAGAGACCAGACATATCACATAGGGTATTGGACTTCACCAAACTGGTAAAAATTCTCTTCTTTTCGTCATGCATTTCGATATTGTCTATTTTTTTTTTTATCAACCTATTGATGATGAATATTATTGAACTATTCGAAAAATATGAACTAAGCATTTCACTCCATAAATTACTCCAAATACTGAGCATCGCATTTCCACTCTTCTGATTTCGGTGATTAACAATTTGGTCATCAGTTTTATTTCGCAAAATTATCTGTAAGACCGAACTTCTCTCTCGGAAAAAAAACAGCATCAGGCCATCAGCAACTATACAGTGAGTCTTACAAGAAAAAGAAAAGTTGTACAGTGAGTTGGGCATGTTAAATCGGAGAGCTGTCAAGTTTTAGCAGCTTATTGATACTTTAAAAATAAAAGGAACAAAAATAATTAAATGTATTTTATTCTTAGTACTATACTTGCTAACATAGTATATAATGATAACTTGATTTCTTTTATTCACCTTTACTCAAACATCACTATTTTAATGTCGTTTAACTGTAATTTCACATTAACAACTTTAAACCCTGGTATAAAATTCGCATAGTAGGCGGACATTTGCATGTTAAATGACCCTTAAAACGTAAGGTTAAGGGGACTGGAATTAAATAATATAATTCAAAAAAACTTTACGTCAAGCGCTTATTAAAATAGAACACGTGGCATGTTTTTTAAGAGGGGAGAAATAGAGACCTGGATAAAAACGGATCAGATACGAATTGTATAGTAGTCAAATCTTATTCTTATTCATATTTTTTTCGCATACGGACACAATTTAATATATTGAGCGGATATAAATACGAATTAGATATTGTCAAATACAAATGCAGAGATATTTTAAATATTAAAATGGATATCTATAAATTAATGAATTAATATAAATGCAACAATAACTAAAATATTAACTTTAATATCATATGTCATTATGCATAAAAATTTTATATTAATCATTTATTATCACAGGATGATTCGATATCATCCTGTTTGTGAGTTGTGACCCTGCAGGCCTAATTAGGCTCAGTCTAAGTTGTTGTTCTCAGTCCAGTCCATTCTAAGCACTGATGACAAGCCTTTTTTTTGTTTCCTGCTACGAGATCACAAGAAAATACCGTTAGGTTGTGCCACATAACAACACCGTTAAAAGAACGAAGAGTAGAGGAGAGGAAGGTTGTCCGGTCTTGTTACCCTCCAAATCGGGTGTAGAAACAGTAGAGTTTCTTCTTCAAATTACTCTATCTCACGCCTCCTCTTCCCTTCCTCCCCTTCCTTATTTTTCGGATCTATAGCGAGTAAACAGCCGGGCAGAGTAAACTCGTCCGATCGTTCCGTCACCTTTCCTTCCTCTCCCTCCAAACTCGCGTTCTGGAGCAAACCCTTAAGATAGACATGTGAATGGAAGTGAAATGTTGAAGGAGGAGTAGTAGATTATAAATAATGGTGTATTCAATCCTTGGTTACAAATAATTTAGTTCATTGATTATTATAATCTAATTTGATCCAAGGGTGTAGATTTAATTTTAGAATGAAAAGATTAAACTCTTCGCTTAGATTGAATGTTAGAATGGAAATAGCACTAATGCAAAATACTTTTCATAACATTAATATTATTTTTTTAGTCAATCTAAATTAATGCGAAGAAGATAAAATTAGAAAATATAAAAAGGAGATAACTTTGCAAATCTTTTAAGAAAAAAAATGTAATAACTAATTGTTAATTAAGAAATGACTCGGATAAGATACGTAGAGTGACTAGAGATCTAAAAAAAGATGTCATAATTATACCAATTAAGAAATGAATCGAGTAAGATACGCAGAGTGACTAGAGATTTCAAACAAGTAGAAAAATTGTTTTTATGATGAAATGTAATCAACTATTCAAGAAATAATATCTCAAAGGATTTGATAATGACAAGTTTTAGACTTTCTTATAGAATACTCTAATAGTGTGTACCGAGCTCTGAATCTAAACTATTCATCACGAATCTCAAATTTATTTGTTCCTTCAAATTAATCACAAATGTTAGCGAACGCCCTGGATCATTTTGCCGAGCTCTAGAATAATGATCTCAAGATCATAGATATGAGAACATAAGCAATATCTTTCTTTAGATAATAGATAGTTAAGCCTTTCATCATCTAATAAATATGCATTTTTTTTTTGAAGATAAGATATGCATTTTATTTTATTTTATTTTGAGTTGGTATAGACTGAGACATTTAACTTTGACAATTTTAATCGCGTTTTGTTAAGCAAGTAAAAAAAATATTTTAAATTACAAAAGAAATTATAGACATTGTTGTCTTCATGGATACATTTTTAACCAGTTTGCAAACTACGAATAACTGTAAATTTCAAGTCGCTCGATAATGTGGAAATGTGCAACAAATTTTTTTTTTATTTATCTGTATGATATGCATAAAATGTGAATTATATTTCATGTGTAGTACTTTAAAATTAATATTTCTTAAAATTATTATAAATAAAATTAATTTATTATATAAATGGATCCCTTATTTATGTTCTGCAAATGGCTGCAATTGAAACATTATTTTTCAAAAAAAAAAAAAATGAGAAAACTACAAACTTGGGTATTTTGCCTATTTTTAAATGTTGTTTTTTCTTTGCTAGAACACGGAAAGTTGCCATGTTCTTTTGAGTCAATTTTGTCAAGTACCAAAAAGTTTCAAATACAACCTGTTCTTTTCCTCATTTTCTTTGCCATTTACTTTAGCTCACTTATTTCTCTTGCAAAAGATGGAGAAAGTATTTCTGACACTAGTAAGAATTAATGCAAAGGAGCAGTAGGCCTTTCTGGCATGGTGCTCTTGTTTGAACCCGGCGTGGCTACAGCCTACAGGAGGCTAAGCATTCTGGTCATAAATAAACAAATAACAAAAAAGGTAAAAGGGAAAAAAATAAAGAAAAATCTGGTTTTGTGGCAAACAGCTGTAAAACAATTAAAAGGCGTTCTACTTGGAACCATGAAATCCCTCCTCGTAAATATGAACTTACATAAACGAGGGAAGGTGAAAATTAATGTTCAAAATCCGTATAAATTAAATTCAGCAGTAATTACAGTCAAAAAAAGAGAGAGAAGATAAAACAACGGTTGTTGTTCAATATACGCAATATAGCAACTGCACTTATTCAAGATGGAGTCTGTTTCCCATAAAGAGTCTGAACCGGTAAATAATCAATCAATTCATACAGATGTGAATTCTTTGATTACATGAATAAATTTTATACAAATCTAAATCCTTAGCAAACGGTTCTAATGTTGAACTTTTACATAGAAACCACATAAAATATAAAGTATTCAAGATCCATTTTAATATTTTCTTTTCACTGCGCTCGCATGCAGTCGTGCGCATTTGATCAATAAAGTACATCTATAATATTAATAATAAATAAAACCTCCATTTTTAATGTAAAAAATATATCTAATTGTTTATACAGTAAACTAAGTCAACCCAACAGCAGCATATCAGAGACTAAAAAGAAATAAGGACCACACCATATACGCAATAAGAAAGAACTATATACTTCATAGACATCTTCTAAAACAAGATACAAGCAAACTGTTTGATAATTGCTAGTCAAATTCGGAACTGATGGTCTTTAAATAGTAATAATAACATGGGAACTAAATAGAAATACAATATTTTCAGGGCCTATATGCAAAACAACCAAAGACCCTCCAAAAAATGCATAATGTTTAATTTGGGTTCTTCTTGAACCCTGTCAATTCCCTCCAAAATGTCACTGTTCTCTGTTCAGACTTCATAGTTCAGACCCAGTCGATCAGAATAGAGGAGCCCGTACCGGAACCCCTTTCTTCCTTCGGCTCGACACCTCCATACCAACCGGTACCAGTACAGCCTTATTGTGCAAATTTACAGCATTGCCCCCGCCCGAACTACCAGAAGAGAGGTCAGGTGATTCCAATATGGAATCCGATGTGAATTGTCCTTCATCAATTGGCATGATATCACATTCTCTTAATTCTCTTGCAATCCCAACACCACGTCTCAACAACTCTTTAACCTTAATTTAAAACATCGAGAATTAGGAGGTAAACAAAAAATCTAAATTAATTACAGAAAAATTGATAAGTAGCAAAATTGAACAAACTTGGTACCTTGCATGAGATGCAACAGTAGATGTATTGCTCGGGTAAAGACCGATCACAGTATCGGCACAAGTTGGGAGTACGATAATTGCTAGTTTGCGGCCGCTCATTCAAGAATACGACCTTATGACTATTTGTTGTATAAGACTGAAATATGTAAAACAAATTCGTCAGAATTGATTGCATCTTTGAGGTTATTTCAAAATTAAGCAAACTAGCAGAGAATAATTGAATCTTGCCCCTGACCTGGACAGAGGAGCAATTTATAAGCTTCTCGAATTCTTCAACTCTAACAACATCATGATACATGTACCTCCGAATCTTACAAAATAAGGTTTGTAATTCAGTCCAATTACTCAAAATCAAGCACATAAATACAAAGAAAGCATAGATTTGCATGAACATATACCTGAAGAAACCGGTGGCGGTGGTGATGGTACGCGCACTGGGGACAGATGCCGAGGCAGCAGTCGAGACAAAATATGTTCTTCTCATTTCTCTTGCTTGATTCATGAACTGTACATGGAGAGAAAAAATCCTTCTCTCCTAGAAGTGCTTCAAGCCAATTGGGCACGTAACTGGAGAAACCCACCTTAAAAAACACAGAGAAACGAAAACACTGTCAATTTTTGCCCTGTACCAGAAATCGAGAAGTCTATGCGCTAATTGAGAGAAATGATACTAACCATGATCTTTCTTGACGCGAGAGATGAAACGGTTGTGTTGAATTAAACCCGAATTTGGCTCTTTGAGTTCTTGCCTTCTTGGTGAGGAAGGAACGTAGAGAGAATGTATTTAAGAGAAACAGAGCGAGGAGAGAATGCCTCGTTTACATAACAAATAAAAGCCCAATTTTCTTTTACTTCATTCAAATTCTTGCGTGGCCAATTAATGAGTTTTCCATTTTCTACCAACCAAAATCGACCTCCTGGTGTATTATCTCTGGCTAGTGAGGTGAGCGCGAGTTTAGTTAGTACTTACTAGAGAGTGGTGGTATTCAACTTCATGCATAAGTGAGAATACCCATGTATTAAAAGAGCGATTGGTTTAAAGTGTATTAAAAAAGAACCCTAGTAGAGGTACTAGACTAGTAGCTGAGCTAAGCTAGCACAAGACTAAACCCCTACAAAAAAAAGTTTAAAAGGTGAGGGGATTCAGGGGGTTAGTCGCAAAATGACAAGACCAAAAACGGCGACTTTTCTCCCGGAGGAAAGTTTTGATTTCCTGCGGCGTCACATTTTAAGACTTTTTATAGTAAATAAAAATAATGAGGCGACAGACTAGTATAGTAACAAGATCCCAAAAATTCAGATTGGCAGCTCCCGCTAATCAGTTTCTAAATAAAAAAAAAAAATCCAAGAAAATATCTTGCACTATTCTTTGCCAGCACTTTTCTAAATTACTTCTGAATTTGATAAATCATATTAAGCATACACATTTTTATTTAATTATGTTTGCCAAGGTTACGATTTTCGATATATTATTTACAAATTATATAAATATAAAGGCATTTCAAATCTTATTGAATTATTATTTAATAATAAATATCGTTTTATTATGTCATTTTTATATTTTGTAGAGGAGCATTGGACTCGCTATAAAACAGTATACATAGAGGATTTAACAGAAAACCAAGAAGCAGAGATGGAAACGACGGCAAATTGCCCCCGTTTGGGTAATGGTGCTCCCACTTTCCCACAACACTCTCGCCAGCAAATGCATTTGAATTTTATATTTTATACACTGACAAGAAAAATAAAAGGAAATAATAAATCAAATAAAAATGCAATCGCCGTATAGGCTATTTTGTCATTTTAATTATGAATGATATCCATGTGCAACTTTGCTGCTCTTATCGCCAAGTATCAATTAGACATATCTAAATTCTAATCTGCTTGTTCATCTTGACCAGTTTGCTAAATTCTAAAACAGGAAATTTGAGCATTTATATGATTAGGCTTTACTTAGATTGCTTGATCTAAATCAGAATGGAAATTTAGCTTGAATTCGATCAATGGCTGATATGTGTATGGAGCATGTGACTGAAGTTGACTCGAGGTGATGAGAGGAGACCAATGAAAGAGGAAGTTTCTACTGTATTATTTAATAATTGAAGTTGGCTGTTTAAAATCGGGTCTGATAATTATCTCCAGAATTTCTCACCATCACGCGTTAATAAATTTTTATTTTATTTTTAGAATGTGATGGTACTAGCGCTAATATTATTTTCGTTTTTGTCGTTGATCCATTTGTTCGCTCATCACTGTGCGTCCCCACCCTCTCCTTCTCCGACCACGTACACTTGTCATCCTCGGACTGAAATCCAACAGTAGAGGTCTACTGCCCTAACTATTTTATTAATATTTAAAAATTCTAAAATTCAATTGTTGAATCCAACCGTTGATCTTGTTCAATTTTACGAGCGATGTATTTTCATATAAAATTTTATAAATTTTCGAGTCGATTTGATACTTGATTAAGTGACCAAATTATGAACGTATTAGAATTAATCTAACCAGATTCGTTCATTTGTTGACCACTTAATCTAGTATTAAATAAATTCTAAAATTTATAAAACTTATATAAAAATACATCGCTCGTAAAATTGAACAAGATTAACGGTTTGGATTCAACAATTGAATTTTATAATTTTTAAATATTAATAAAATAGTTAGGGACAGTAGACCTCTACTGTCGTAAATGACAGTAGAGGATTTGAGTCCTGTCATCCTCACCCTCACTTCGTGCCAACCCCCTCCCACCCAACCTCCCTATTGAGTATTATTTTCCTAATTATTCTAGTTTTATAAACTAATTGTTTTGATTTTGTATACTAATTGTCCGAGTAAAATATTAAAAGGTTCGAATTCGCCGTTGCAATCTCGAAAATTAGGAACCCATCTCATTTGACGGCTTAAGTGTCAAATGTATTTGACTCTAGCATTGCTCATAATTCCTTTTGGTAACTCGGTCATCCGTATAATTATCTATACATCTCCTCTCTTCAAACAAGAGCAATTGTGTTAATTTATGACATCTATTTTTTTATTTGTCAATAGACAAAAATTTATGATCTCTAGCATCCTCATTATCACCTGATCGATAAATCTTCTCTCCATAGGAATTAAATTCAGATTTTTTATTTCGTCAAATCCTCTGATCAGAAGCAACACACAGGACAATCAAATTAGACGGACATTTTAGGAGCCAAATTTTATTTGCAAATTCTTAAAAAATAATAATAAAATTTGGTGGGATTTCCTAACTGCTTCGTCTAATCAGTTCGTCAATGACATGGATCCTCCCCTCACAATTCAAATTTCATCATCTCTCTTCTCCTTCCGATCATCGAAGGGAATTACAAAATCTGACTCGTGATTTCTTTTCGACTATGATCAACTCAAATTCTCTCATTATTTTCCTTCTTATTAGAGCCTTGGTAACCAGTAAATTTTGAATTTTTAGGAGTGTTGAAAACTGTACAAAATATATATGGTCTGCATGGAAGTATGTTTACAGATTTTGTGACCTAATAATCTAATATGTTTAGAAGAGAATGAATTAACATATTTTTTATGTAAAATTAGAATAATGCTAGGATCAAATAGATAGGACGTTAAATACGAACAGAGCGTTTACTGTAAAAATTTCAAATGGCCGATCCGAACCGCTCAATATGATCTCTAAATTAAAATTCTCCTTGAAAATCAAATTTTATGTCTTTTAAAAATTTTCTAACTATTTTTTTGTAATTTTCAAAATTGGAGGGTTCATAACTTTTTAGATCGAGCATATTCAAAAATTACAAAAGAAAAACAGTAAAAATATTTGAAAAAATATAAATTGACGGAGATTTTATTATGGAGAACAATTTGAGCGGTTTGAATCGTCCATTCTAATCTCAAAAGTTGAAATTTTACCATGTTGAACGAGTGTATGTGTCCAACATGTTGGACATTAGCCACTCCCGTAAAATTATGCCATAATAAGTTACCATATATTTAGTTTGGTATATAAAGCGAAGAATATTAAGTCCACGTAATATTTTTTATGTTAAATTAAAGTGATAAATTAATAATATCAATTATATTTATTACGCTAAAATATAATGATAACGATGACAACAATAATAATGATGATCAGGGTAACACTAGTCAAATAATATAATAATTGCACAATAATGACAAAAATCGTTATAGATATTATTAATAATTATTATTATAAAATAAAGATCAATTTAGCGAGATTCACGAAGAAAATACAATTTAACTTGCATGTTTAAAATTTGCTAACGTCAAGTTATACCCTCTTATTTATCTACGTCCACTTTTATATATAGCTATTTAAAAGAGAAAATACAATTTAACAGAGCAACTATTAGTATCTCAAAGAAATCTTTACTTGAGCTCATACTCTGTATAGAACTAGTAATTTCTCACTTTAATTAAATAGCAGGAACATCCTGAGTAAAACATGTCAATTACAGGCGGCGGGGTGCAAAGATTTGCGAATGTGATGCTCGCATTGATAATCTGTTATCAATAGATTATATAGCTTTTCTAGACATAATGTTGCATCGAAGGGACAGCGAAATCATTTCAACAGTAAGCGTATCTAGACTTAAACGCCATCGTTGTAATCATTTTTAAGCTTTAGTTTAAGACAAACTTGATACTACATTACTACCTGAAGCGTCAAATCCTTCGGCTTTGACTTTAATAAAATTGGCGCGCATGCAGTGCATTTTTTACGATATACAGAACAAGCACCGCACTGTATATACAGTGAAATGTGCATACAAATTACAAAAAACAATATAACACTAGATGACGAAGCACGGAGCACAAGACAGAATATATGTCAATTTTGATTCGTTCGTCCGACAACTTGGATTAAGAAGTCAAGAATTAGCTTAAAATTTATTAAGGAATTCATGCTGCAGTAAGTAGTGCCACTCCAATCCGAATATTATAAGAACACATTTCAAGTAATTTTAGGGAAAAATTGTAAAATTGTAGTTGCATTTCAAAATAATTGTATAATATAATTATCCTTTCTTAGAAAGTATTGACAGAAGTTGTCAAACGAAGGAAAAGAACAACTAAAAGAAATAATTGCTCACAACAATAAAACAATTCAGATTAAAAAAAACAAGAACGATAAAACAACAGTATTTTCGTTTTCGGATTTTAGGAACCCTAAATTTATTTTTTTTAATGCGTATATAAACAAGTCATATTAAATTCTTGTTTTGAACAAAGCGAAAATAAAGTACATGATGAAAAAGACTATAATGTATATATGGTTGCATCTGAATGCGTCTGAATCTCAATTTAAAGTTCGAACGACTGATTTGATTTGCTTAATAGGATCTCCATATTAAATTTTGTAAGAAAAAATAAATTTATATTTTAAAATATTTGTATTATTTTAGAAATTAGCTTTTAAAAATGTTGTTTGAATAATATTAGCGGTCACGGTTCGGAGCATGTTAGAAACAAGCGAGATGTATGTTTTAAGGGGAAAAAAGGAAGTTCTGACAACACATGAACCTCCCATAGTCCCATTGCAGCTGGTGTTACATGCAACTTCCCATTACAATTTGTATCCTATAATTCTCCACCATATATTGTCTTGCCGGAATCAGTGAAATGCATTATGCATATCTTGCGTGTAAAATTTCAAGATGATAATCACGAAGTGTTTTTTTAGAAATGTTAGCAGCAGCTCCCCACTACAAAAACACAACGAAAAAGGAAAAAAAATAATAATAAAGGGGACATCTTGATTCATCACGCACAAAACAGTAAAACACTTTAAGCGAACCCATGGTCCTTTGTAATCGAAATCGAAATCAAGTGGACATCTCGATTCATCATTCTAATCACTTTGTTTGATCATCCAATTGTAGCTTGTAGCCTCGTACCATATTTTCAGTTTGAACATAATCAGCAATGATATATATCGCAGCAATTTCTTATTGTATATGAGATTATTTCTTAAAAAAATACATTTTTATTTGTCAAATCCAAGGTATTTTCACTAACATTCAAAATATGAGTTATAACAACTAAATTATTTACCACATTAATCTAGAATTATTAAGCCACAGGCCCACATATGCCCTGATAATATTATAACATTAGGAACTTAAAAAAGTACTCCAATATAGAATAACATGTGTAAATACCTAAGGCTTGCTCCAGAAGAGGGTAACGGGAGCTAAAGAAAGAGGAACCGATGTTTCTTGCCAGATCTTGTTGTTGGGTGAATTGGCGAAAATAAAAGGAAGCAAACATCACTTAAAATCTAACTTAAAAAGAATGCTGATCACCCAAAAAATTCGAGTGTACCGAAAAAAAAAAAACTAACACTGTGCTTGATCCAGTGGTAGAGAGTGGGAAGGAAAGGAAACTATAAAAGGGAAAGAATTAAAATGATAGGATGAAAAGTAAAATAATTTTACATTTCCAGTTTAAATGAATAATGGAGCAGGAAAATTATTTTTTCTTTCCTGTCAATCATATTTCTGTAATTTTTCTTCTCTATTCTCCACCAATTCGGATCAAAATGTATTTGCACATAAAAAAATTCTGAAAGAAACATTTTTCTTTACGAAAATAATTTTCTTCTCTATTTTCTTCAAATCAACCAGGAAAAATTGTTAAATTTCATCTCCAATCTCATTCCCTCCATCTTTTTACCCTCAAATCAAACATAGTATACGGAACCAGAGTACTTTACCAATAATATTGCCTTTTTTTACAAATTTATTGTTTCCCTTTTAAATGAAAATGAAAAGATGATATTGTCTTCCTATGTATGAGAGAGAAGTTAGCACCAAACTTTTATGTATGTTTATTGATATTTAGAGCAAGATACCATATTTATCTTACACTTTCTTCATTTTTTTTACCCAGGATGACTCGTTCTGGAGCAAGGCCTCAGCACTTGATAGTGTAGAAAACTGAAAAATAAAGAATTTTGACACAAGATTTTAACGAGATTCAATACTAATTTGGTGCCTATGTCCTCACACAACACACACAGCCACACGTCTTGTTTTAAGTTTGATCAGCGGTTTTTATGCATGCATTTCAACTCTAATTAGGTCTTAAATTTGGTTAAATATTGCGTATTTTAATAATAATTTGATGCTTTTAGGGTAGAAGCTTGGTACTGCTGTTGCTTCTTAATGTTTTCAGGTTCTCCAGTTATTTTTGCTGTTTTCTATTGATTTTTGGCGATTTTGGACGAAATTTTGGAGTTGGATCGAGATAGCTTTTCAGCCCAGCCCAGACTACCGCCAGACGGACCGTTTGGATCCCCAGACAGACCGTTTGACTGTTCCGAAACCAGATACTATTCATGGCATCCTATTTTTGCTGAAGCCACAACTCCACAATTGCAGCATGATCCAGGCAGTTTTAGCACGACTCAGACCGACCTTTTGCAAGGTAGATGGCTATTTAAGAGAGGCCAAGTCCCAGATTTGGGACTGTCACAGTGCAGAGAAAGTTCAAGCAAAACCCTAGCCAGCCAACCTTCCAGACTGGTCGTCTGACACCTCAGACGGACCGTTTGATCTCACCAAATTGCAGACAGAAGGAATCAAGTTGAATTATGTTGTAATTTCTCTTTGATTTCTTATGTTTTGGAGAAACCTTGTTTTATTTATTGTTTTTGATACTATGTTAAAGTAATTTTAGTTTTGAGGGGCAACGGTAGGGAACCAATTTTATATAGTTGATATTGATATTATTGAGTTGGAGTTTATGTTATTTTCTTGTGATTTCTATCTTTTGGTTTTGATTGCTATGTGATTTCATGAATTGCTTTGATATAACTGATTAAACCAATTAGATTAAGGCCTTATCTAACTTGGTACCGATAATCTATATCTTTGCTTGATTTTTGTTTGACCTAATTGAGGATGGTAGTAATTGATGAATGAAATCGGGACTTAGTAACCGATAGTTGAACCCTTCTTGCAACGATAGTTGCAAGATATCCTTTATATGAAAGATAGAATTTAGAGACTCAAAGCCAATGGTGATGACCAAACTTAGGATTTCTAATTGATGACTTGACCTAACTTTGAGAACTTGAACTATAACGATAGTTAGTATCCAGTAATTAAAGTTAAGCCATGATTCTACACTTGAAACAACATAAGTTCTACTAAATAATTCATTATCACGAGGTTCAATCGGACTGTTTGAGAGATCAGGCGGGCCGTTTGGAACCTGCTACATAAAAGAAGTTTCTAAACCTGAATCCCTGTTTTACATCGATTTGCATGATTAACTTCTAGAATAGTGATAATTTAGTTTTGTTTTATTGTTTTAATCTTAGTTAATTCAATTTTATTTTTATTTCTAACCCAAAGCTTTTATTTCCATCGATTTTTATAAAAAGTCTCATCAATTTAGGAAATTAAGGTTTAAGTATTTCAACCATCCCTGTGTTCGATCCTTGTTTACTACGATAAGATTTAAACCAGGTAAACTAGATATTTTGACTAGGTTTGCATCCGATCAAAGTTTTAACATATAGGATCTAGATTTTATCATAGTCCCGACTCAATAAATAGGGACCGATATGGCCTGATCTGGTCTAAAATAAAGGGTTGTCCTAGAAAGACAGTATAAAAACATTGCCCTAGGAATAAAAAAGGGCCGATCTCTCAGAATTGGAGCTTAGAAGCTTGTGCTCTTTCCGAGAGTGATTGATTGATAAAAGAAGAAGTTCCATCCACCCATCTATCCTGACTAAGACTCTACCAGACTAAGTAATACAAGGGTTATAAACATGCGCGCAGAAAAAGTGTATCCTCGTTCTGAACTTTATTTATAAATCCACATGACATCCACCATTGAACTCCATCTATATGGTTTGTTGTATTTCAAATTTTCATTGAAGTATTTCATGGGATGATATAAACAGCCTTTTAATTTCCCAAAAAAAATTGAATAAAAATCACAAATTACACTAGATTTCTACTTTTTATTATTTAATCTTAATAAATATATGATTCGATATACAATATACTTTAAAAAAATAAATATTTAACGTTATATTTATTATTATTTTGATAATTATATTAGCCGTCTTTGTTCCCAATATATATTTTTCGAAAAAATTAATTTCAAATTTATATTTATTATATAACAAATCGAAAAACGATCTTTTTTTTTTTTCGAATATCATCGAAAAACGATCTGCCTTTCTCCGATTTTGTTTACCCGCAGTGGAGCCGTACTGGCTGACAAAAGGTTATTAACGCCACCGCACCGGTAAATAATTTAATGAAAAAAAGAAGGGTTTTGTTCTTGGAAAGCGAATTAATCATAGCATTTCATTTCCAATGGCTACTATCCTAAGGTGAGCTGCTGCTACACGTGGCAGCATGTTACTGGATGAATGCCGGTTCTTCCGGACCGTGCACATTTTTTAAATCAACCTATCTGAACCTTGGGAAAAAAATATTGAATTCTATATTGGCTACCTTGTCAGAAGGAAAAAAATTAAACGTTCATCTTGAGTCATTTCTTTTAATGTTCCGTAATTGTTCAATTGTGATTCTTTTTCGTTAATTTAATTTATGTGAAGATCATAATGTAAAGATCTTCGAATATAAGCTATTGCTAGGTCTAGGTGTATTAGATTTCTCGTCAAACCCTTTCATCTGTGTGTATATATTTAATAATTTAATAATTAAGCTATTCTTACCTAGTTGGCCTCAGAACAAAGAGTTAACAGTGTTCTTGTCATTACCGACTGCGCGGTAGAATCGTATCGTCAAATCTGAATGTTTTCATTGGTATTCAGCATTAAATCAATCAATCAGTCATTCAAATAAGCAATCAATCACATCAGAACGTATACCGGCTTATAAACTCTTCTTATATCACTCTCCTAAAAATAAAAAAAGCTCTTCTTATATTATTTGTAGTAATTTAAATTATTATGATATATATGTATTTTTTTCGACGGTCCTCGTGGCCTCTAGTGATGAATCCCTATCCGGTGCCGCGCACCAATCCGAACCATCCGATCTGATCTCGATGGTTAGATTTTTTTCGGGCCTTACAATCTGATTATATGCACGGGGCACCCATCATCATTGGATTTAATCTGGACGGTTCGGATTGCTGCGCGGCACTAGATTTGGTTTCCTCTGGTGATACTTGTTTTTAGATAGTTTTCTCGATTAAACCATCAAAGCACCAGTGGTCTAGTGGTAGAATAGTACCCTGCCACGGTACAGACCCGGGTTCGATTCCCGGCTGGTGCAATTTAAGTATTTTTTTTTTTTTTTGCTTTTTGGGTTTTTGTCGAAAGTTTATATTTTACAGCTGCTGTTTTCCTACTGTTGATTTATTATCTGAAAGTTAATTTTTCTGGAAGGTAAAAACTCCAAAACTACGAGGAAGTTTCGGATATGAAAATAATTTTATTTTTTTTTTAAGATAAATTGGGGTCAAGCCTCCCAACTTATTTTTAAATTAAATGTCTATAAAGACCCCCCAGCCGGATTTCGAACCTGCGACCTCTCACTTGAGATGCATTGCTCTTTGCCGCTAGACCAAGAGCTGGTTCTTATGAAAATAATTTTATTGGTCGGCCCATTTTATGTTTGTTTACACTTTTTTTATCATTAGCTTTTGTAATGAATTCATGAGTTGAAACGCAAACTACTATAACTAATTTTCTATGTTACGTTATGATAACAACATTACATATATTCAACAATTTTTGTTGATTGAATAAAAAATATGAATAAGGATTTAGAAATTTGTACTTATTTATATTCATTATTCATATTTTAGGATTTTATTAGAATATGAATAAATATCTGAATAAGCTCAAATTTCTTATTCATGTGTTGTTTGGGTTTTACGTGAATAAGAAATTTGAAACTTATTCCTTGTTCACTCTTATTTCTTATGCATCCAAACACACTCAGCAAAGGGGTGAACACACTACAGTCTACGGAGGATGTTTGGGCTTGATTCCTTCTCGGAGCTTCATGTTTTCTTTTGATCACTAGTATGTTTATGAAAAATTGTTTTTTTAGTTGTCTTGGCTACTTGGTTACTTAGACTTAGGCTTCTGTTGTTTTATGGGATTTTAGATGATCTAGATCTCGTATAAATCGAGGGTCTAGTTTACTTGGTTTTGTTTGATTAGCTTATAGCTTATGGTAGGGGCGGAACTAAGTGTAATGCAAAGTGTGCTTGGCACACTCTAATTTTTTAAAACAACCCTTTATATGTTTAAAAATTCTATACAATTTTTTAAAAATTTAACAAAATTTTCATTTGGCACACTCTAAAACTCAAAAGAATCCATACTTGCTATTTGAGAATCTTGATTCCGCCACCGACTGTGGCTATGTATGAGCTTAGACTTCAACCTTCTTGCATTGAACCTATTTGTTTTAATATTAGTTGGGGATATGTAATCTCAATTCGCTTTTGATAAAAAAACGTTATGGTAACGTATTGTTCTTAATGTGCTTAAAACATTCTTATTTAAAGTTTGGATTAATATATCACACGTCTCGCTTTTTCTGCCAAAAATGTAAGTGTTCAAGAAAATTTCAAGATGAAGATCATATTGATCGATTCAGATTGATTGTAAAAAAATTTAATTGTTGAATTTCAAATCATATTTGACATCAAACACGTTTCACTTTAACATTGCTCTTAACATATTACAGCTTCTTGCTTATTCATAAAAATGACTTGGGGAACTTTGGGCCGCAAGGTCACAAAATCTAGGGAACACTCGGCTATAATGTGGACATTTGGCCGAAAAAATTAAAACTAACGTTACTGTTCACATGAATTTCGATAATAACTGTAAAAAATTCCAAATTTTAAAAATAACATTGTTGGATCGGCATTCCGATTGCCGATCCAAGCATTTTGAGGCGAATTGCCGGCTATGGATTTGTAAGTTTGACTGGTTTGAAATCATTTTGTTGCAATCATACTTTCTTTGTCTTTTTTACTTGGCTCCTTTATATAATATCCCTATAAAAAAATCTCCTTCCCATGTGAGTTACTCTTACGATTTAATGGCAATTAAAGATACTACTTGGATATTTTCAGCCCTGTTAATATTAATATTAATATTAATAGTTTCAATGCAGGGTGTTCAAATCAAGAAAGGAGCAGCCAACTTGTCTTTTATCAAACTTTCCTTGAATTTATTACGTTAATTTCCTTTTTGCATTCCGTCAGAATTTTGACTTCCCCTAAGTTGGCAAGATTTGAAAAATAAATTTACTTGTTGATTTTCAAAGTGCCAAAATAATTAAACTACACAAAATTATATAATTAAAATATTTCAATTTTACCATTCACATATTCATACTATTTTTTTATTACAATTTGAGAATGAATGTTTAAAATGTCAAAATAACAAACGTGTCTCTTCCCTTAGCTAAAAGCAACTTCGCAGTTTTTTAAGGAACCAATTGACCCTACGGGCGCCGTGGCGAAAAGCATGCTTGTACAAAAACTTTTTCTTGGCAAGTTAGATATATACTGAAATATGTATAAACATACCTCCAACTTCAAGAAGTTAAAAAAAAATGGCTTTATTAAATTGTTTGTTCAACAAAGCAAACTATCCTTTTTGTAGCAAGAGCAAACATTTTTGTGAACAAAATATATATAATGCACTAACGGTCAGCCAAAACATATATGTAACTATGAATTTAAAAGTTGCAACCATTTTCTACAACTTTACTCCTATTGACCCTACTTTTCCTTTAAAAAAAAAATACAGAATGCCGCCAATTCCAACTATGTGGGATGAACAATCTATTAAAAGTCTTAGGGTGCGTTTGACATTATTAAGTTTAGTAGGGTTAGCGGCGTAAGGTTAGTACTTTTTGGAGTTAGAGGGGTAGAATGGTGAGGGTAGTGATTTAATGGGGTTAGTGCTAACTTAAGGTTAGTGAATATTGTTTGGTGCGGTATGTTGAGGTTAGTATTTTAAAATAAACAACTATTAGTGGTGTAATTATTATTAACTATTATTAATTAGTAGTTATTAATAACTATTAATTTTAATAAAAATTATTATTAATAATTATTAACTATAAATTATAAAAAATAAACCATTATTAATTATTATTATCATTATTATAATAACTATTATTGAATATCGTTATAATTATAATTTTACATTAAGGATTATTTAAATTTATACAATTATTATTACTATAACTATTATCAATTAATAATTATTATAAACATTACCATAATTATTAATATAATTTATTTTTAATTATTATTATATTAACTATTATTAATTACTAATTATTATTAATCCTCATTAAATATTAATAAATAATTAATATTACAATAACTATTATTGATTATTATAAATATTACCATAATTATTAATTAATATTATTATTTATTTTGAATTTTTAATTATTAATATTAATTAGTTACTAAATATTATTTATTTAATATTTATTGTTATTAATTTTTTTATTTAAATATTTATTTTTAATGATTAATTACTATTAATTATTAAATAAATAATAATAAATATTACTTATTAAATATTATTATTAATTATTTTTATCATTATTATTGTAATTATTTTATTAATTTTTATTTTAAAGTTTTATAATCATTATTAATTAGTAATTATTATTTATTACTAAATATTAATTACTATTTATTAATTGTTAATTAGTATTAATAATTAACTATTCTTAATTTTTATATATTATTAATTATTAAATATTAATTAATATTAATTGTTATGAATTATGAATTATTATTCGTTAATTATTTTAATTATATAGTTTTGTGTAGTTTAATTATTTAGGCACTTTGAAAATCAACAAGTAAATTTATTTTTCAAATCTTGCCAACTTAGAGGAAGTCAAAATTCTGACGGAATGCAAAAAGGAAATTAACGTAATAAATTCAAGGAAAGTTTGATAAAAGATAGGTTGGCTGCTCCTTTCTTAATTTGAACACCCTGCAATTGAAACTATTAATATTAATATTAATATTAACAGGGCTGAAAATATCCAAGTAGTATCTTTAATTGCCATTAAATCGTAAGAGTAACTCACATGGGAAGGAGATTTTTTTATAGGGATATTATATAAAGGAGCCAAGTAAAAAAGACAAAGAAAGTATGATTGCAACAAAATGATCTCAAACCAGTCAAACTTACAAATCCATAGCCGGAAATTCACCTCAAAATGCTTGGATCGGCAATTGGAATGCCGATCCAAGCAGTTTGTATTTTCGGCAATCGGAATGCCGATCCAACAACGTTATTTTTAAAATTTCGAATATTTTACAGTTATTATCGAAATTCGTGTGAACAGTAACGTTAGTTTTAATTTTTTAAGGACATTTGGTCTCTCAATAAACTAGGCTTCGAGGCCCTTTGACACTTAAAGAAGTTCAAAAAGTTTGGAAAAATTAGGCCCATCATCTATTAAATTCCCGGCCATAATATATGGAAGCACAATTGCACAAAGCATACGCGAAAATGACTTTTAATTTGATCTTGAGTCCTAATGTCTTGACTGAGAATGCGCTCGCATAAAAGTGAAAATATTTTGTTAGTGGCGGTATCATTAATCAAGAAAGGAACAGACGAAACGCAAAGACTTGGAGAAGGGGAATGGCTCACTCTGAGTTTGCAAAACACACTCACTTTTTCAGTGAAAAGACTTAAATGCTCTCAAATATTTATGGATTACAATCGTATTTTTATCTGAAATAAAGGGTAGTTTGGTATTAAATGGAGTGTTTTGCAAACTCAAGAGAAGTATACGGTCTTTCAAGTTATATAGGAAAATGAGAAGTATACGGTCTTTCAAGTCATATAGAAAAATGTAAAAGAAAATCCTTGGGTAGAAGCATGATGTAATCATGTAAAACAATTATTCTATTAAGCCAACCACTAACTATATCCTCTTCAAGTGAATAATTGACAAGGCATTGACGGTGGAGAATTTTACAATATGTATATTTCCAGTGAAAACTTTATGTAAAGCATATTACGCATATATCTTTGTACTTTTATTACTTCTAGTTATCGCAAAAGTAAAAATGATCACAGAACCAATTCTTTGCATAAATTATATTATATCGAAAGAAAAGATTATATAACATATTCTTAACGAACTTTAGTCTACTATTATTCCTTGAAATTTAATATTCGAACTAAAGGTATATGCTCCTGCATTGATCTTTGGTTTATTATTATTATTATTCTTTTCCATGAGTAGCTTTGGCATCATCTACTAAATTAATAATTTAATTTGTTACTACTTACTAGTAGACTTCTGATAGAAAACGTAGCATATAAAAAATAAAATAAAAATATTACTCAAGCGAGTAGCTTAGGTATCATCCACCAATATTTTGGTAGTAGACTGTCGAAAAAAAAAAAAGCATATTAAAAAATATATTACTCAAGTGAGTAGCTTAGGTATCATGTCATCCACTAGATATTGCTAGTAGACTGCTGATATAAAAAAAACCATATTTATAAAAGAAAAATTACTGAAGACGCCTATTATTTCAAGTACTCTATAATTGCCAATAGTTAATGTGAACATTTCATATTTTAATTCTGGAAAACTATATTGTAATAGACTCTAGTCATCCCAATTCTTTATTCCACTGATATTCCAGTTCAGTCAACGCTGTGTGTCTCCGTGTGGTTCCCCAATAAAAAGCTCCTTTCTAATTGATTCTTTTGTAGAAACACACCAAGGTGACCGAGCACACTTTATGCACCTAACAAGGGACCAGAATCCTGTGTCGCGCGACACCCACGTGTAGCGCACCTACGAGCCGTCCGATCTGATCCGGACGGTTCACTTTTTTCGGGCCTTACAATCTGGTTACATGCACGGGGCTCCCATCATCCATCCGATCTTGATCAGACGGCCAAGAGCCGCGCGACACCAGGGGTCGCGCGACACCTGATTTCAATTCCCTAACAAGCACTATCTTCCCGGACCCCTGGTCCCCTTTTCTCCTCTCCGGTATGAAATAACGGGAGACTCCGTTTTTTTCCCTGGGGCATGCAGGGAGTTCAGCTTAAATATCAACATAGACTTGAAGTTGGATTTACATGCAAAGGCTGAATCAGGGTTGACAAATGGAATGGACCAAGTTAAAAATTATTTAGATCTTGGCAATTAAATTTTGAACATGGAGTAGGTCCAATACTTCAAAACACTTGATTATCACTCTATTTCCTCATATCTCCAATTAAAAATCCTTGATCATCCCCCATTGGATATGCCCCTGTTTACGTGATTTTTAAATCATAACAAATACGTTTTCACACTTCGGGCATGTCAATCAAAAGTTTTTTCTAGACCTCTAAATTGGTATTCTTGCCATGTAAGGTTTAAACATTCAAAAAGTTTTTTATTGGTTCAATGATAATGATAATTACAAGAACAGAGTATAAACAAAATAATATAATTACTTACAATCACAACCACAGTATTACGTATAATAATTACAAGCATAATGATAATAAACATGAAGAATGAGAAAAAATAATGTGTCAAAAATTAAAATGACATAGAAATAATAATAATAATAATAATAATAATAATAATCATAATCATAATAACCGCCTTCTTCATAATTATAAATTTATAATCATTGTTATAGTCGAAATAATAATAAATATTGTTACTATTATTAATAACACAAACAAAAAGTAATAATAATGATAATTATGATCATAATGATATAACATATTGCTTTCTTAGAACAATCAGGGAAAGCACAATTGAGGAAATTTATTAAGGGGGCTAGAGGGGGAAAATTTGTATTTTGAACAAAAACTGATAATTAAACAATATTTTGAGAACTTACGCAGTCGTCATAGTGTAATACAAAAAATTTACACTATTTATCATTCGGATTGCTGTTTCAAAAAATAAGAAAACCCTCCATTTTTTTTTGCTACTGGAGGGGTTCAGACCGTTTCTTATTAATGTTAATTGTTGTACGTCTATAACCTGATTGGCCACACAGCTGATCATAAAGAAATGGGCTCCCACATTCGGTCCACTTGTGGGCTGGACCGGATCCCTGGGAATAAAAGAGGAAATAAAAGGTAACACAAGTTACGCAACAAACAAAATTTTATTTAACGGACAGAGATCCCCTACAAAGGGAGACTGGGAGAGAGTGAAAGAGAGAAGTAGAAGTAGGACCCAATAATAAATTATACTTCTCGTGTGGCATTGTCGTGGTCCTGCTGCCTGTGGGCCCCACAGATTATGGATCACGACTGGTTGTCCCACGTTATGTTAGACGGTACCCCTCTTAAGTGTCTTTTTCCAAAATGACCCTCCCTTCATTGGTCCTTTTCGTTTCTTTATTATTTCTTTTATGTGTCTTCTACGCTATTCTTCTTACGGTGTTCGTCGAAGAAATTTTTTATGTTTTTACAGTGCATTTATGTTCTTGTTATTTAAGTAAGTTAACGCTAATTTAAACAATTGAGACTCCCCTTATATATGATAAAAGTGGAGAGGGAAATAAGCAGAGTTAGCCCTTTCTTTCTTTTTTTTTTTTCTTTTTTTTTGAAACTTGCCAGTAGCTATCAAGAAAAGGAGTAGCATTGCTTGCACTTTGGAACAATATTTTATTATTTTTAGAGCAAGAAACAATCATTTTCTAATACAGGGAAATCTTTTATGTTGAAAGATATTTCCAATACAGAGCTACTAATTGTTGTTATAAAAGATACACCGAATTAATGTTGATGTTTCTCTGTTGGTTGCAAACTTAATTGTAATAGATTAATTATTGGTATCATTGCATGCTATCAACCTTATCTTTTATAAAAAAAAAAAAAGAGGTATGTTTCTGTCAATCGCAGTACTCATACAGTGATTGAAGTTATTTCTTATTTGATGGAAAGTGACTGGTGTTACCTAACTACAAAAGAGGTGTTGTTGGTCAAGTAAATTTTTTTTTGGGTAAAAAAAAAAAAAAAAGGAGAGCAAATAACACACAACCGTCAAACAATGCAAGAAATATGATTTGGATGTTACAAAGTTGTGACTGTCCTCGTGTGAAAGGAAATAAAATGAGTAAAAATGTAAAATTGTTACATGGTAATGGAATGGGAGGTAATTAAGGTCCGGACAGCTATACTAGTTGCTTTTTTAAGTTGGGTGCATTCCAATAAAGAAACCAAAAGCTGCTTCATCGTCATGCAAGAAAAAGAGATCTGGAAGGTACTACACTAGTTAATTTTTTGCAGGTACGAAAATATTTGAAGAATAAAATCCATTAGAAATTATAATAAATAAATAAATATATAATTAAAATATTTGGATTTTATTTAGTCCATAAACTAACTGCTAGAAGATTGATATAAAAAATTATATTATGCTTTTCCTGTTTCAAGCAAGAAGCAACTCTACCAAGTGGATAAGTTCTTGGAGAGCTGAAAAAGTGAAAATTAGCTCTATCATTAGTACTATTATAAATGTCGCAAAAAACTTTTAAAAAAAGAACACTGAACAAAAAGATGATCCGTGGTCTTTACTCGTGCCATGTTGTCTGCAAATGTCAACTCTATTCTGACGAAACAAAAATATAAGCAAAATTTAAAGTTTTACACTACTCTATTTAGCAAAATCACAACTATTCACTTCCAAATGACGTGGCGCTTCGTCATTGGTGAGCAAACTAGAGATAACACTCCTTGGATATATTAAATATCTGTAAAACACGAAATATAACTAATTTTATATTGCTTTTTATCATAGATTCATAGTAGTATAAACAAATGTGGAATAATAGGAATTTAGGATAGCATGATTGATCCTACCTTTTTCTAATTGAAGTTCCTACTTTTTAAGGCTTGAATATTATCAGGAGATGCGTATTAATATTTTTACAGCGAGAGCGCCTGAGTAATTAATTACAGTAAAGACTTCGCCAAGTCTGTCAACTATTGTAATTTTTGCAGAGACAAAACATCGTGCTGATGCATGCAAATGGACGCTAAATTAAATATATAGTATTGCATGTTGACGAAGCTAAGGACAATTAATCTTTCCTAAGAGAAAAAAATTTAAATGTAAAAAACAAAAAAATAATAATAAGATCCAATTATCAATGCCATGTCGTCTGACTTTCTATTTTAATCGCTTTTCGTTTTTCACTATTAGGTGATATAACTGGACTATACTATATATACATTAGTGCCATATATATATTAACTGAAAATCTATTTACTCTCAAAACTTAGTCCAGTATATTATATAATAGGTGATGATTTAGTATTTTATATTCTTAGATTTAAACTAACTTGCTTAGTTCTGTAAACTTAATTAATCTAGTCTAGTAGAATTAATAGCCGATAATTTAGTATTTCATATGCTGGATCTGTCCACAATTAAGTTCGTCACATGTAAGATCGATCACTACTGGAATGAAATCATCCTACTCTAAAGACCCGGCAATAATTAGTGTTTAGCATGCCATCGTGATTTCGATTTTTGTTATATTATTTTGTAGTACGGCAGACGGCAGTACATGAACCACACAGCTATATATCTATATATAACTTTTTTTTTTCTATATCCTGTTGATTGGATTAATTAATGTTTAACATTCCTTCTCGTGGGTTGTCAAAAGGTTCAATATATTTTTTTTAAATATGATATAACATGCTAATAGCACGGCTGTCAACTCATTACAAATATAAAATTCTTTTTTTTTTTTGGCTAAAACAGAAAATAGCGACAAATAATTCACTAAAATTTCTCCGGCATTTGACTTAACTACATGTGCATAAGGCGACTCCATGTCCATTGCTACTAAAATTATAAAATTACAGTATAAAAATGTTATACTCTGTACATGAATCGTAGGATCAAATTAAGAAATTAGATCTAAAAACCTATTTAAATAAGTCAAAAGTTAATCTGAAGCTTTTGATTTTAATTGAATGGTTCGCATCAATTATCAACATGATAGTTTTGTGCGACTGCTTTTATGGCAGTGGATGCTAACTTGGCATCTGGCACTTGCAGAGCAGTAGATGCTCAGCTAACACTGGCAAATCCTTCTTATCTTAACAAAGTAAACTTTTTTATTATTGCCCAAAAAAAAAGTAAACTTTTATTCCTAAATAAAAGGAAACCTTGTCCAAGAAAAGGAATTTTTTTTTAAAATTACCAAGAAAAGGAATATTGACCATAGGAAAAAGTTTTCCACTAATGATAAATCTCCTTACATCCCACCTCTGAAAAGTTGAATCCCTGATTAGACACCTGTTCTATTTTTTATTCTACTCCTTACTTTTTTTTTTTTGAAGGTCTTCTACTCCTTACTTCATTATATATGAATTTGTAGGATTGTCATGTCATTGTATAATTGGTCGACCGAAGGTGCTTGAGTGAGCGAACTGCACTTTCTCATATTTCTCAAATATGAATATGATATATCTTTAGAAAAAAACAAACTAATCAAATATGTTTGGAACCATTTAATAAATTAATTGCAATTTGTAAGGAATTTGATAATCATGTTAACTTAATTTGCTGAAAAATATTATTCTTCTAAAAGATGCGAGCTAAATCTAATCGGATGATTTCGATATATATTAAGAAAAAAGATAAATCAAAACCTTTTCAAATCAAATTATTTATTAGAAAATAAGTTAATAAATAAATAACTTAATCCGGAATTGGTGGCCGTTTGAATTTGCTAATGACTTGTTCGGTTTACCATAGAACTCCTGGCAATTGTTGGGAAATAGGATTTAATTAATTTGTAACAATATAGGTATCCAGCTGCAATTCTTTTTTTTTTTGAAGGAAATATTTAGCACGAATATGTAAAAAAAAAAAATGTCAAACACATAAGTTTATGAAAATTAGGTCAGAGCTAATACTTTTTTCCCCCAATAGGTTTGAGAAGTGAGAACCTACTCTTCCCACTGCTCGTATCCCTCTTTAAATAATTTGTTAAATATCCTTCCTAAGTCAATAAAATATGCAATCATTCTTATTAATTATGTGAATCGCATATTCATATTTTGAAGCTATTATTTATGGAAATTTGTTTAGAAAACGGAAGAGATTGACGAATTAGCTAGTCTCGTAAAAGCCATTGCTTTGGCTAAATATTATGTGAAATAATATTTCCCCATATAAAATTATAATGGTTAAAATTTTTTAAATCTAACGTATTCTATCAAAAGTCTCATGCATCCTTTTTGTTTTCCTGTTCATTTCCGTGATAAAAAATATCCCACATTGTATCGCAGAATTACACATCATAAATTAACTTCAAAATTTTGATGAATTTTTGTGGCGCTTGTGATGCAAGATATTTATGTTGTTTACACTCTGTAATATATCTTGGAAACTTGACAAGGCCTAACCGCCTAAGGCTGTATGGCATAAAATTAATGTAGAAAATTGTTGTGTGTATACTATGCATATGAGAATCCTTTAAATTCATAAAGAGGCTCTGATTGGTCCCTCGGTAAATTCAATCCATTCAACGCCAGCTCATGCAATAACAACAAAAGAGTTCGCAAATATACAATTTACAAGTTATTTATTCTTTCCTTATCTTTTTTATACAATAATACAAACAGACAAATGAAGAAGGATTCATTTTCAAATTAGTCAAATTTTACTCCTGAATGTTGCTAATTTTAATGAATAATTCATGAATTATACTTTATTATAGTTACAATTTAAAAATTATTGGACTTACTTTTTAAAAATATCAGCAAATCAGCATCATGATATGCATATTACCACGTTTATAAGAATAAACGAACTATTTATCATTTGTGGTCAAAATATAATGTACCCTAAATATTTTAGAACTTGAATTAATTGTACATGCCGAATGAAAGCACAAACTTTTCGCAAAATGAAAACTGATTAATCTGAGCTTCCACGGAAGCTTTTCCAGTCCTATATTTCATCATTTCAATTAAAACATGTCTGGTGATTTAGGCGAATATTTGCGTACCAAAAAGTGCAAAGATGCCAATTTTGTTACACATTTCACATTTGGTTCCTGTACGCTGCGGTAACCGGAAGTTTGATTATATTAAAGTTTAATTTTAAATTAACTAAATTCTCGCAACAACTTGTTTTGCAGCTTGACATGATACGAAATTTGATTTAGATACATAAATCAAGCTAAACTAAGTTAAATCCTTCACTTCATTTTTAAGCACATTCCTATTTACGCGTGATGTGAGTTGATTTTTACCTAATTAACTGAAACATAACCAACTTTATTTTCCGCATCTGTTGTAGCTTAGAATTAAAATTAAAATTATGGTCCTTTTTATAAATACAAGTAAATCCTGGTTTTTGGGTATTCACAATAATTGCATGTTTTTGACATCTGACCTAACATCCTCATTAAAATTAATTGCGATAGAATTTCGTTCCTATCTGAGAAAGTAAAAACGTTGCTGACATTAATATTTTTCTGTTACCAATGTTTGTGTTTATTTAAACAATATATGACGATAGTTCATATATATCAATTCTCAGATGGCATTTAATTGAATTAGTTCAGCCCTGTCTCCATCTTTCATGAGACATTCATTTAATATTTTTACAATCATTAACTAAAAAAGTTAAAATTGTAGTTATATTTTTATACCTATAAATATGATATCTATCAACTTTACAACAACAACAACTAAGTCTTTTGTTCCAAACAAGTTGGGGTATGCTAGAAAAGAAAGCCAATAAGAAAAAGACATCCAAGAACAATTGAAATTTTTATTCCATAGAGATGGCTGGATTTTTATGTTGGCTCGCCTAGCCTATCACAACCGTCCTCCTTTTGATCGGACTTGGGACCCTCCTCCTTTTACTCGGGCTTGGAATCGAACTATACTAAACAATGCAAGCAAAGCTTAATATAGGCGAAGTTATCTATCAACTTTGATTCAATTTAAAAATTTATTAGATAGTTCAATTTTTTACGATTAAGTTTTAATCATGAGTTTCGATAGGTGATCAATCAAATTAGGCAGGGTATTGAATTACGAAGAATAAACGTACAGTTAATACATTTTAATTTTAATTCTAATAACATATTTAAAATTTAAATATCACATATCATACCATAAAAATTGGAAGTACGCTATAATTATTTTTAAATCATAATAGCAGTTCTTGTATAACTATTGACAAGTAGCTAAATAATGGGCAAAATACAAGGTATCTAATGTAGATCTGTATGATGTTGGTGAATTAATTATCTCATTTATCTTCACGGCCGGGATCTCAATCCTCTCCATTTGACATTTCCTTGTCTCTTATCTTACTTTACGAGTATGACGTACACATACAGATACCCGACCCAACTGTCATTATTTAATAGCTACATACCTTATTGTTAAAATAAAAGTTGTTAAATGAGCGAGGACCTTGCAGGACAAGGATTTGAGGCCCCACGTGTTGAGTGCTATGACCGATGTACCCTTGATTCTTTAACAAGGAACTAATCAAACCTTTCTTTTTGTAGAAAGATATTTTTCTAAACTATCATCATCTTTTGGTTAAAGGCTAAATCATCATCAATGCTTCATTGGCTAGATTTTGGAATAATTATAAACTTTAAAAGTAAAGTGAAACTATCTTGGAATATGATACCATTTTCATTACTAATTCAAGACCGAGTAATTTAGTGATTTATTTACATTCAAGGATTAAATATAAAGTATGACAAACTGTTCCATCTATTTATCTATTTATTTATTGGTAAACAAGCGTATGAGTGACTTCCGTTTGCTAAAGGAATTTTATTTATCAATTGTCATCACCAATCACTAGTAACGATGATGACTGGTTATTTCTAACATTTACTATTACTTTTGTGTTAAATATGAATTATATACGAAACTAAACTAATCATTAAAAATGTTAACCATTGCTTTTGTGCTTTTGGCGAGCAATGTAACAGAACACTATTTATGAACTAACATAAAACACAAGTATCAAAACAATAGTAAGCAAGCAAAAATAAAGATAAGATTACAAATATAGATGGTCCAGTATTGTAGCATACAAAGACTAATTAATCTTTGAAAAAAAAAACAATATATATTAAAATTTAAAACATACTACTCTAGTGCGAAAAGTAAATGAGAAGAATCGATATATTAACAATTTTTGGAACGTGCAATTGAGAACATCCAACAAAAAAAAGAAAACCCACTATCTTGGCCCCATTGTATATCACTCAACTACAATAATATCATCAATTTGCTTATTATTATTATTAGGAAATTCTGCCAATACAATTTTTTAATTGGATTTTAATCTCAACCGCTCATTTTCAAAATAAATTAATTCATTAGTACTCATGAACAAATACAATTAAAAATAAAAAATTAATTCTCATCGCAGAATTACCCTTTTTATTATTATTATTATTATTATTATTATTATTATTATTATTATTATATACTCTCATATGGGATCTCGAACTTGAGAGATATTGGGAGGCGCAATTAGCTCTTCTGTTCTACTCCGGGATGGACGGGTGGGACAGGTGATAGGGTCATTTTGGGAAACACAAAGATACTCTCCTCTCTGATAGTTATTCTCGCATGACAGCTTTCCCAGTGCTAATCTCCTGTATCCTCTTCTCCCTTTATTACTGAAAAGAAAACGGCCTCCACATTTCTCTCTCGTTTTCTTCATACACTCCAAAGCTTCAGATCACACGCCGACTCAAAATAAACAGAAGGTATCCATCCCAATCCCATTTCTATGTATTATTTTCTCCACCCTGGTTATCTTTTTTTTTTTTTCTATTAATTAAAAAAGATTAAACAGACAAGTGACGCTTAGAGAGGACAGTAGCAGATCAAAAAGAGAAAAAAGAAAAGGCGAAAAAGCTCGTTTCTTTCTTTCTGTATACACAATTATTTGTACCCCTCAAAAAGCTATACTTTTTTGGTCCCTTGGATTCCTCTCCTGCCGTCGTAAGATCAAAGTATTACACATATAGAATTAATTTATGTTATTTATAATTATCTCCTTTTGGTCTGTCCAAATTCTGGAAGGATCGTTTCTTGTTTGAAGCAATCCAAGAGAGTGATGGAGTAATTAAGAGATGGTGACTGTGATGGATAGAGGAATTGACTTGAATCTCGAATGTTCGCCGTGCTCTAGTGATGTTTCAATTAAAGATGAGATTAGGCAAGCAATTATACACCATGAAATTGTTTTCAGAGAACAGGTACTTCGTTTTCTTTTCAATTTGAGAGCTTCCTATTCTCTTGTTTTTCAGTACTTATTTATGAAAGTAGTTTTATTATTATAATTTTTATTATTTAATTTGTTGCAATTCTCAGGTTAGGGAACTGCACAGGCTCTATTGGACCCAGAAAAACATGATGCATGGGCTTTTTTGGAGAGAATCCAATCTATCATATCCCCACCAAAGATCCTTATCGGTAAGCAAAGGATGAGTTCTTGCAATACATTTTTTCTCACTTCTAAAAACTGTTAATTTAAATTTAAAGAAATCCATTGTTCCAGGAGAGAGAGCTACAATGGAATTTCAGTTCTGATTTCGAAATGAAGAATTATTTCAGCAGGTGTCAATTTGACATCGGGGAAGGCAGTGGAAAGGGTAAAACAGTAAGAAATGTGGTTATTGATTTGGAGAAGCCAATCAATTTGGAATCTGATGAAGAAGAAGAAGAGGTTATTTGCCTCTCCGACTGTCAGGCCCTGACAAATAAAGGCAAAGATAAAGTTGGGAGATTTTGGGTTGATTCCAGTGATACTTCTCTGCATGATGACTTAAACTCGAGGGCCAGCGTGCAATTTGGTCTTAGTATGTGCTTTGTCTCTATATTTTCTACACTACAAAGCAATAATAATAAAGACACTTTAATAAGGACAATTCTTTGTTGGATTACAGTTCCTAGTGGTATTAGACCTCTGGAGTTGTGAAACTCTATAATTGGTTCTCAATTCTCTTAGTAGTAACTTACAGTGACTAAAAAATTATGTGAAATTGAGATCAATCCAGGAACATAATTATGAGATCGAGTGGAAATTTGGAACTGCATATGTACAGTATTATTTTTTTATTATGGTTCAGTAGTTATTAGGCAGTGTCTTGGTGTAAGCATGAATGGTGCTCCCAATTGGCCTCAATTAATCAAATTGGCAATTCTATTAGAATTAAACTAGACCAACCAGTACTCCCTAGAATACTTTCTATGTAAAACAGATGCAATGATAGTTATGGAAATATTATTACCCCTGTGCATTCATTCTTGGGTCAAACCATGCATTATCCTGTATATTTCTGAGATCATAGTTCTCTAAATTAATATGAAGAATAAATTTTATTATAAACAAGTAATTCCTCAGAAATTGTATTATTTTAAATCAAGCACTAAGGTTTATATGAATTTATGATATTGCTGCATTACCCACACACATTGAAACCCTCCTTTAACATGGATTAGTTAGTGCTGGAGGCAAATATTATCATTGTGGTTCACTTGTACAGGTCAGGGTCCTGTGAACTGGGCTTGTAGGGATATTTCTGTATCCATGCACTGGAAATAAAGTTCCCTTGTACCCGCAATCAGACAATCCATACACCATCCATTTCTATCAATTAAATGATGTATTTATTATATGAATATAGCTAATACATCCATTTTTTGTGCACCCAACATGACTTCAAATTTAAATTAAAATTTTTGGGTGAAACATCAACTAGAGATTCTGCAACTCTTAGCACTAGATGCATATATATGCTCCCTGCGGTTATTTATGTTTTTTAAGGATCGATTGATTTGGACAGTCCCTGTCAATTGTTTCAGATCTTGAAGCGTGTTGAGTCGGTGTTGGAGTGTAGCGATTATGTACAAAATATATGCACGTAGTGGAACTAATCTAGATCACATCTAACAATTTATTTTACAATAGTTTACTTTATTTCAGTCTAAAAGAAACATCGAACATATCTTTCGAGTCAAAAGTAATATTTTTCTGTTTATATAAAAGAATTCTGAAAGTTCTGCATGTTTCTTTGATTTTATTCTAAATTTTTTACGTTTACCCTCTCAGAGTCAAGTGCTCAAGAGAATAACACTCCTATGAAGCTACCTCCCGACAAAGAGGAGATGACTTCTGACAAGCCATTTCAAATAGACCTCAATATTGCTCAAGACGAAGAAATCCAACATGATGTTACTAACTCATGTCTGCTTGATACCAGCAACCTTTCTCAAAAACAATCTGAGTCTCTTAATGGGTCTTCCAAAGGCTCCTCCATTACCGTCCTTGTGAATTTTACCACTGTTTCTGCCACAGATAATTGCAAAGACGAGGGGAGGCAAGAGAAGGACCTGAAAGTTGTAAAAGGGGAAAATGTTATTAACTTAAACACATCGGTTGGGAGTACGGACCTACACACAACCTCACCTCCTGACTCTGTCAAAGAGCTTTTGCTCGCACCTGATGTAACTGGAAGCGAGGATGACACTGTTTCGAGCCATGTCCTAACCACTAACAGCGATATAGTACTTACTACTGCAGATTCGGGACAGGAGATGGATAGTAACATAGCTTTTGCGGCTGACACACTGCTATCTTTCCAGGAACAAAAATTTGAATCATTTTCAGTTGGAGAAACAGCTGGCGTCTCTGAAGAGTGCCCTTCTGAGGATGATTCATTTGTATTAGCTACATTGAGTCTACAAGAAGAGACAGCTGATGATGCCACATGGATTCCTCCTAACAAACTCAATATAGAGAGTAATGCAAAGAATACACGTACAATTAACCTGAGGAGAGGAAGAGGGTTGAGAGATTTTCAACGGGATGTTTTACCAGGCATGGTTTCCCTCTCAAGACACGAAATATGCGAAGATTTACATTTAATTGGGTATGAGGTGAGAAAAGGCAGGTCAAGGAGGAATTTTGACCAAGATGACTGGACCCCACCTGTCAGAGAAGGCACTAGAAAGAGTCGACGCCGGGGTGCAAAGAGGTAGATGAGTGCTAGAGGCAATTAATAATGCTAGATTTTTTGTAAATATAATATTAATTGGGTAGCTAAGCTTTGATAGAGATAATTAACAGGATCACTAATAATCATTTAATGTGGATCTTCTTTTTGGTCTTCTTCATAGCTTAATCGGATATTTTGAGCTGGTGCATGTCCGAAACTAATAGAATTTAAGTTCAGAAATATCCAGGTTTTTGTTGTGTTATGAATAATTTCCTCTCTTTCTACCTGACTAGTCTTTAGATTGGCATGTTGTACAACTGAACACGAGCTTCGATATTTTGGCAATATACGAAATTATCTTTTCGTTTTGTTTGGATCAAATACTGTATCTTGATAACATGCTCACCAAGAGTGGTATTTTCCCTATAAATCCTTCAATGCTGATACAATTAAATATGACTAGCATTGCGCAACATCATCACACATCACATCTTGTATCCAAATGATCTTATTTTTAGATATTATTTTGACCGGACAATTGTCAGTCCATTGTCATGGCACGAAGTCATCTTTCTAAGACCGAAATAGTGATTGATTTAGTCAAAAGGGAAAAAAAAATAAGGAACTTTATATTGTGGTCCCACCTTTTATCTTTTTCCATAATTTTTGCTGAATTGCATTTTAACGCCCTCAAAGGCTCAAACAAAGCGTTAACTTTAGGACAGAAAGTGCTCATTCTTAATTAACCTATACAACAAATTGCCAATTTTGCAAACAAGGAGATCCTTGTTAATAAATTATGTGTCATTGGTTTTCCCCGCTCTATAAATATAACCATAGTGCGTGTTGCATAAAGAACGAAGGCCCTGATCAAAATGATCTTTTCACGGGATTTCATTTTGTTTCATTTCAATTCAATTGATTTCATAAGATTTTGTTGGATTTAATTACATAGGAATTCCAACCAAATGACATCAAATCCGTTCATTTTGATCAAGAATTTTCTATCGAAATGAAATGAAATGAAATCCCATGTTAAAAAATTGGGATTTTGATCAGGGCCGAAGTGTTTGTTAGTTTCTGAGGAAGTTTACTTTCTTCTCATGTTTCTGGCAAATTTGTGGTAGTAATGGGACCAACATTTGATCTGCTAACAGTTATCACCACTTCAGCTTTTTCTTTGCTTGGGATTGAAGTGGTAAGTGGAGGATCCTAACTTTTGACTTGAGTTGGTGACTATGATTAGCCCAAAGTGAGTAAACTGGACCTGAAATAAAGGCGACATGCCAGGTCCCATCTGGCCTGATATTACCTCATTACATTAAGGACAAAATGGGCTCAGTCCAGTATTGAGTATTCTAAAATCAACCACCTCCCACATTGGTTTTTCTTGGTAGAAAAATAAAAAAAATGTACAATGATAGAAGCACAAATCTATTCTTCTATTCCGTTTTGGTGGTAACATTGACACAGGAAAAATAAACATCTCCTCTGATAGTCGTTTATATGTTGGATTTTAGCGGAGACAACATTTCAAGCGGATCCTTTCGGATTCGAACAGACCGCTTGGTCTACGTGCAGAAAATATGTCTGTTCGGTTACAGACTTGATGAAGGCATTGTTTGTACCGCAATGAAAAGGTGGGCAATATTAATTGCTCATACTGTCTGTTTTTCTATAGCGGTTTGATAAAAACATGATTGTAATCTATAACAATTTCAAGTTATTCATTTCGTATAAAATTATGAACTTCAGATAATTTTAAAAATTACAATATATCAAATTTTGCAACAGATACCTAATATTTCTTTCTGCATAATCATGTAGCCGTACGTTCTTGCACAGTTACAGGCCTGCCTGCCATTAATATATTCATGAAATACTTTATTAAATTTCATCGCCAGGAATCCAGTAAATGCGATGTGCCCATATATATTAACTACTATAAGCAATGGATAGCGCAAGAAAATGCAATATACTGCATTGGAAAAGAAAAATATGAAAATGCGATATATATGTTTCTAAATTGGTCTATTGCAAAATTAATTCTCACCCATCGCCGGGCTGACACAATTACTCAATGCAGTTCCGACGATTCCTTCTTTCATGAAATTCATACAGATTGTTGCAAAAAATGCCACTATTAAACAGTAAATTCAATGGATCGGAGAATGCTGTACAGTGCGCGTTAGTGGGCGAGGCAAGGTACTTATTTCGGTGTTAGGAAGGTTTATTGTCAGTTTGCATTTGTCGTATTGAACTATTTATTTTAAAAGATTCTGGTTGTACCATGTATTTCAAAATCCCCTTAAACAAGAACAGTTGCTACTTTTGATTGGTAGAACAGTTGCAGCTAGAACAATCTGTCCAGAACAGAAGCAATTTATTATTCTGTTTCATGGATGTGTGGCTGGATACTATTTGTGTGGCCCCAGTCATTACGCATATGTAGGTTGCATCCAGATAAATTATTCAACTTGTCTGCAATTCTCTTTTAGAGATGTCTATAATAAATGATACTTTATTAGCTGGAAGGTTTAAATAAAAAAATTAAGTAATTAAATTCTCCTGATCAGGGATTGCCATTCCACACAAAAAATCATGACCAGAAACAATTTTTCCCGGGAATTAAGACATCTTGAGAGCAGGATCAGTCGCACATGTCACGTGCATTAAAATCAGAAAAATGTGCAATGTTCTTTTTATTATTATTTTTTCCAATAGTGCACAGTATCGTTAAATGACTAAATCAATAGACGACCTAGATAGGGTGGCAGCCTGGCCGGTGGCTAACTTTGTGGATCTTGATCACTGAATGATCTGTATGAGTATTAAGTAATACAATTCGCCATTTATTTATACAATTATGTTTCCAAGTCAAATTTATGTTTGTCCTTTATTATTAAATTTAAATTTTAACTCGCGATTATTTAGACCAAACACACAAAGTAGAAGTAATAGCGGCAGCAGTAACAGTAGTAATAATAATAATAATGAGAGCTCCGTGAATAATATCAGATTGATAGATTCGAATAAAATTAACCGTTGAGATTAAATCGGACGGCTCATATTAGAGGATCCGGACCCACAACTTGTGGAGTAATTTCAACTTTAACAAGAAAATATAGTATAATGACGCAGACAGATATAATTTGACAGTTTGGCATTTTATATTCTCTTTTATTTTTAAGTAGGATGAACTTATGCTTATCTATAAAAATAAAAAGTGTAAGCTTTATATCTAATTTATATGCGTCAAACTATAAAATTTGTTTTTGCTAATCCTAAGAATCGAGATGTTAAATTCTTGTTATACTCATCCATGTCCAAATTTCTTTACAAAATCATGGCTTTCGATCTTAGCACAAGCTAGATGGAAAGTAAATTTATACATCAAATTCAATTGTTTGTATTACAACTACGGAAAAAATAAAAAATTTTCGAAGGTGTGTTTGGATGAGGGGTTGAATAAGGAATAAGAATTAGGATCTCGAAATGCGTAATTGTCCAAATTTTTAATTTTAATTTTATGATTTTGTTAGAATATAGATAAATGTTCAAATTCCTTATTTCACGGTTGTTTGGGTTGCACAAGAATAAGAAATTTGGAGTTTATTCTTATCCGAACCCTTATTCTTGTGCATCCAAACACAAAAGATTGACTAGATTGATAGAGGATAAGTTAAACAAGTCTCTTAAAAGATAATTAATTCGATGCTAAATGGTAGGCAGGTCCAGCGATATGCATAAAAGTAAGAAGGATCTTGAGCAGCGTCTTTTACTTGCTTTGGTCGCCTGGTGTCTCTTTGCTATGGAAAACAATAAGTATGCACAAGAATAAGGATTCGTATAAGAATAAGTTCTAAATTTTTTATTCTTGTACAATCCAACAAAATAAGAATAAAAAATTTGAGTCCTTATTCATATTCTAACAAAACTATAGAATTAGAATAAAGAATTTGGACAAGCACGTATTTCGAAATCCTAATTCTTATTTCTTATTCAACCCCTCATCCAAACACACATTAATAAGCATAGCATGATTGAAGAGAAATAATTCCGCCTCCAGAAAAAAAAAACAAAAAACTATGTTCAGATAAACGAACTTCTCCTTTGTAAGGAGGCGCTAAGAAAAATAATTCGGCCTCCAGAAAATTTTGGGTCATTTTTTTAGGAAAATTTTTTCTCAGGACTCATGCAGAACTCTACAGTAAAGCTAGATTATCCAGTAATTTTAGCAAGAAGACTATAGTAGCAAAATTAAAATCAAAATAATTTTGATATTTATCACTTATCAGTAACTATTGTGAACTTATAAGCTCATTACTAGAATTCTCAAACGAATATTAATATCAACCGATATAAAAAAGATCTTGTGTAATCTCTATTTTGTATTTGTCCTCAACACTACAAGTCTTTCTGTTTGTTCTTATACACTTCAGTCAATGGAAAATAAAAACAGTGGGAAACATATTATACCCGTGTTTTGAAAACCGTACCGGATACTATAAAATTCTAGTAATACTGTAATACCAGCAACTGGAACAATGACCGAAACGGTAGTATCCGGTATTGTGATAGATAATACCGGACAATTTCAAAAAATACCGAGGAATACCAGATTTCGATCATCTGGCTGTGTTTGGATGCGCACGAATAAGGATTCGGATAAGAATAAGCTCTAAATTCCTTATTCTTGTGCAACCCAAACAACACAAGAATAAGAAATTTGGGCCCTTATTCATATTCTAACAAAAATCATAGAATTAGAATAAAGAATTTGGACAAACACATATTTCGAGATTCTAGTTCTTATTCCTTATTCAACTCCTTATCCAAACACAATAAGGCAGCAAGTGGAATAGGCTATTCGAATAGGACAAAGGTGGGTTTTTCTCTCCTCATTCCCACTGCCCCTAATTCCATTCCTTGTTCCGCTTGTTCCAATGAAACTGAGGAAATTGACTTTTAGGCAGCGAATTGCTTATTCAAAATTTTTGGATGACGTTTGGTTCCGCTAATTCCTTCCCTATTCGCGAATTGCTAATTCGCGGGGTGCCAAACACATGTATATATAACATTGATTATATTGTTTCTGGGAAGTGTTTTGGACAAAATAATTTTTTCTAGGAGCAGCATAATTTTTTTTGAAATGACTAAACTGTCCCTAAATTTAGTAACTTGGTTGATATTTCTATGACAAAACCTCGTCTGTCATGTCCTCCCCTTTCCACTAAATTTTGAATTATTTTCACATATTTTTAGGTATATACATGCAATTACCGTCTTTATCAAATTTGTAATGCATGCTTTGAATATCGGTACTTTATTCAAACTTTTCTTTATTTATACTGGTAGAATTGGTTCTGATGATAAATTACGTTCAATTTCTTTTGGAAACTAAGAAGAAAGGAAAGAAGTGCAGAAAAATTATGCAAGGAAAAAAAAAAACAGTATATATTATCATTTGGTTTCATCAATGATTATTGCACAAGTCAACAGCAACTTATTCCTGCATGATCATATGTGGTTTTCAACTTTTTCATTAAGAAAGAGAAAGAAAGTACAGTTAAGGAAATAAATGTTGATTAATGCTAAGATGATTTAGACATTTAGGAAAAAAAAAATATGTTGCTCCAAGAAAAATATCAGTTGTCCAAAGCAGTTCCCATTGTTCCGAGCACCATTAACGTGCTAATCGTTACACATACAGCACTTTCTGCTGTTCTGCATGTACCGCAGAAAATCACTGATCTCGTAACATTAATGCATACAACTGTACTGGCCGCCGACCCACCAATGACCTTCAGTGCAGATTTTAACTCTGCATTAATAAGATGGATAGTTGGATAGATCTTAGTAAAATGAAAAGGAAAAAAAAATAGTCTTTTGACTATTTGTAAAACAACCCTAACATGTAAATTGCTGACTTGTCCTTCAAAGGCCAAAGGCCAATTTTTTATTTGTTTTTCTTTTTTTCATGAGTAATTATTATTATGATTATTATTATGATTATTATTATTATTATTGTAAGGATAAGCCCGTGGCCGGGAAATTTATATGAGTTATTTAAATAATAAGGGCGAGATTGTCATAAAAGAAATTCTTTAAAATAGGCTGTATTTTAGGTAGATATAGATATGTCATTTGAAATAATAACGACGAAATTGTGATACAAAAATTCTTTCAACTTGTTGTATCCTGGTAAATATAGATATCTCATGAGATGCAGCTAAAGAACAAAATTTTTTTTTTTTCTATTTAGAAAGAGTATCATTCATTAGTATTAAAACTATAAGAGGTACTTTAGTTTAGTACGGTGATTATTTAAATCAACGTTTCTTAAGGAAATCACGTATTCGGAAATTTGATTGAGGAATTTTTCAGAATACTTAATATTAGAACGTTTCACTTTCCTCTTTATCTAAAAAGTATGTGAGAAACAATTTTTAAAATAATATAGTAGCTAGGGAGACTTATGTCTGCTTAAGTGCTTATGTATAATTTTTTTATATTATAATAATTGATGCTTTGAAATTTGAATTTTGATTTTTTTTCTCATATAAAGATGAAGATCAAGCTCTTCCAACTTTTGGCTATCCATAGTAAAATTTTTGGTAGAATTTCAAAGCCATGTCTTTTAATTAAGAAACATCATCCGTAGCCGCTGGAGGCTGGACCATAGGACAGTTCTTATTGTTGATTTTTGTGAGTGACAAATTTGTTTCAGTCATGTCAATTGCAAAAGATTTTTTAGCACGCTTTTTGTTAGGAACTAGAAGAAGTTACCAGATTAGAGTTGTCTTTATGTTTCAATGCAGTAAATTATGAGGCTTACTGCAATTATGAGGCTTTATTTAACAGAGGTGCCAAACACCAAGTACGAATCAACTTATTAGGTAATAAATTATGGCAATATATATTTTTTATTATTCTACAATATAAATCGTTGATGATATTCATGATAGTAAATAAATAGTCGACGGTACAAATTAAATAATTTTTTTTTAAAAAAAAAGTAATTGAGCGGGCAGAACCAGATGTGCATTAAATATTGTAATTTTATTCAACAATTTTTTTTTTTTTTTGGCTTCGGTAACTCTTTTGCATTCATATTATAGTATTGCGGAATCTTGTAGAACATCTTTGCTGTAAAACTTTTGTTTTTCTCAAAATTAAATGCGATCTTTCTTTTGGGCACAGTAGAGATGGCGGAAAACATTTTAAAAATGAATTTGAAGTAACTTAAAAGAAATAGATGCTTGAATTTTACTTATAGAAAACCATATAATCGAGAATTATCTTCTTCAATAATTTAAATATATTATGACAGATTAAATTCATCCTCAACTTTGTTATTCAAATATTAAGTTGACCTCGGTTCCTCATGTTTTGTGTTCGGCATTGATCGGTTTTTCTCCGTGCTTGATTTCAAGACTTTTAAGACTGTCTCAAGTCTCAACACACCTCTATCTCTGTTTTTTAAACCGTATTCAAAATATTAAATCTAAAATAACTATGCCGAATATTTAGTAGCTCTTCTTCTTATTTGTTTTTCCAATTAGTTTTGTTATCTTTAATATTAGAGTTGCCAGCTCGTTTCAAATTTCCAATCATGGTGTAGTTTAGCAAAATCAAGGACTGTAACACTCATTAAATTAACAAACTGCTCACCTTGCCTTTTTTTTTTTTTTTTTTTTTCTATTCTAGCCAGGAAGCCTTGCAGTAAAATAAAGTTCAGGCGGTTGTATCAAGAGCTATTCATGTTACAAACGATCCCTAATTGCTCGTATCTTTTTATTGTTTTCTCTTTTAAAACTTTCCACGATACAAAAACCAAAGTCGTAATGTTTTAAAGTCTTGTCTAGAATTTTCATCTTTCTCCCATGGTTTGGGACCAAAAACATCAATACTGAAGGGTGACCTAAAGCCAATTATATCTCAAAAGGACCAAAACACCGATTGTGTTCCAACTGGCGTTCGTCCTTGCACGTTTAGAGGATGTGTTCATAGTCATAAAATTTTACTGGAAATGACGAAATCATGAATGTGAAAGTCCAATTAAAAAGTTAATTTTCAAAAAGTTTCAGGGAAAATTATGTAGGAATGTACACAACGAAGTGTTCGGTTTTATTATGGAAATATTTTAAAAAAATAGATTGATTTTTTTTATAGAAATTGAAATATTTAAATCATTATAATATTTCAGAAAATGTCCAATGATCAACGTATTTCATATAAAATCAGTAAATCATAATAAGAACTCACATGATTGAAAAGAAGACATGGCGTAAGGCGGAATATGTGAATTTTCTTCAATTTCCCTTAGTCTGATTGATGGTTTCTTGAGGCATTTCTTTACTGTTTTCTATTTGATTCTTAATAGCGAAAATTAATGAAGAGATGCCAATTAATGACAGAAAATCACTACTTAAGACTAAGGTAATTAAAGGGATCACATATTGAATGAATCTGGTCCATTGAATTTTCCATCAAAATTCAATGCACCCATTAGTTAAATTTAATAATTAAACCCGGTTCACATTTATTATTATAGGCCATAATAATTATAGTGCATTTGTTAGAGAATCAGCTAACATAGCTCTTGTATTGATGTGTTGTATGACAATAATATTATCCTTGACTTTTTTTTCTAACAACAAGATATTTGATGTCAATCAATTTAGTAGCACTGCTGGACTTGTTATTTTTAGAAAAGAAAACAGCAGTCTCATTGTCACAAAATAGCGTGAGTGGTCTCGCAATACTCTCAATTACTTGAAGTTCAGGTATGAAATTTTTCAACCAAACTGCTTGACCAGTAGCTTCAAAACACGCCACAGATTCTGCTTGCATAGTGGAAGATGCAACTAAGGACAGTTTGGCACTCTTCCATGAAATTGGTCCCCCTGCAAGCATGAATATGTATCCTGATGTGGATTTCTTCGTGTCTACACATCTAGCAAAATCCGAATCGAAATAACCAATGACCTCAAGGTTATCGGACTTTCTGTAAGTAAGCATGTAGTCTTTAGTCCCTTGCAAATAGCGTAAGACTTTCTTAGCAGCTCGCCAATGATCCAGTCCTGGATTTGATTGATATCGGCCTAGCAAGCCAACTATAAACGCAATATCAGGACATGTATAAATTTGAACATACATTAAGCTTCCAACAACTGAAGCATACTCATTTTTTTCCATTTGCTTACGTTCTGATTCAGTTTTGGGACATTTAGCCTTGCTGAATTTGTCACATTTGAAAATGAGAGCAACACTTGGAGAACAATTTTGCATTTTATAGCGCTTAAGTATTTTCTCAATATATGCCTTTTGTGATAAACCTAAGAGACCACGAGACCGATCACGGTGGATTTTACTGCCTATAACATAAGAGGCTTCACTAAGATCCTTCATTTCAAATTTCTTTGAAAGAAAACGTTTGGTCTCGTACAACATGTCTAAATCACTGCTCGCTATTAAAATGTCATCCACATACAAAACGAGAATAATAAATCTGCTCCCACTAACCTTGAGATATATGCATTGATCAAGAGTGTTTTCTTTAAATCCAAAGTCTGTTATGACCTCATTAAACTTGAGATACCACTGCCTTGAATCTTGTTTTAACCCATAAATTGATCGTTTCAACCGGCAGCCCATATGTTCATTGCCTTTAACAACAAAACCTTCAGGTTGTTTCATGTAAATTTCTTCATGCAAGTCACCATTAAGAAATGCGGTTTTCACATCCATTTGATGCAACTCGAGATCATAATTAGCTACAAGGACTAAAACAATTCTTAATGAATCTTTCTTTGAGACATGAGAAAAAATATTATCATAATGTATACCTTCTTGTTGCGTAAAGCCTTTAGCAACTAGTCAGGTCTTGTATCTTTCGATATTACCATGAGAATCAGTTTTAGTTTTGTAAACTCATTTACATTCTACGGGTTTAACACCTTTAGGTAATTCAACAAGGTCCCATACATCATTTTGTTGCATTGAGTTCATCTCATCATTCATGTCTTCCCGCCACTGAGATGACTTATCACTTTTCATGGCGTCCTTAAAGGAGATATGATCATCTCTATGACCTATATCGCCACCTTCTTCAGTAAGGTATACAACATAATCATCAGGTATTGCAGATTTTCGTTCCCTTTACGACTTGCGCAAAGGTTCTTGTGGCAGCAAAGGTATTTCTTCATTGTTAGAAACATTACTAACATTAGTACCTTCATTTAGTGATAATGGAGAAACATAACTTCTAGTCTCCGAAATGACCGAAGTTGGAACATAAATTCGGTCTTCTTCATCGAGGTTTAAAGTTCGTTTTTCATTACTCTCACTAATGTTGTCATTTTTAAAAAATACTGCATGTCTTGTCTCAATTATTCTAGTGGTATGCGAGGGACAATAAAATCTAAAACCTTTGGACCTCTCTGGATAACCTATGAAAGAACAACTAACGATTTTGGAATCCAGTTTCTTAATATGTGGATTGTAGACTTTTGCTTCAGCAGGACAGCCCCACACATGTAAGTATCCTAGTTGCGGTTTTCTTCCAGTCCACAATTCATAAGTGTTACTGGAACAGATTTACTAGGAACTCGATTGAGAACATTTGTCGCTGTTTTTAAACCCTCGGACCACAAAAATTCTGGTAAAGTGGTATTGCATATCATATTTCGTACCATATCCATTAATGTACGATTACGCCTTTCAGCCACTCCATTTTGCCGAGAATCACCTGGCATAGAGAACTGATGAATAATACCACTTTCTTGAAGCAACAAAGCAAATTGACCTGGACTTTGACCCAAGTCGGTGTGCCTACCATAATACTCACCGTCTCTATCTGATCGCACTACTTTAATTTTAAGATTATGCTGATTTTCAATTTCAGCCTTAAAAATCTTAAATTTGTCTAGTGCCTCAGATTTTTCAGAAATTAAGTACACATAAGCATAGCGTGAGTAATCATCAATAAAAGTAATGAATGATTTGTGTCCGTTGAGACTTGGAGTGGGAAAAGGACCGCATATATCGGTGTGAATTAATTCCAATAGTCCCCCACTTCGAGTGGCTCCTTTCTTATTTTCTTTAACAAATTTTCCCTTAACATATTCAACACATTTTTCAAAATCAGAAAAATCTAATGTTGGGAGAATTTTATTTTTAACGAGACGTTGCATTCTATCTCTTAAAATATGACCCAATCTGCGATGCCATAATTTGGAAGAATATCCAACATCACGATTTCCCTTTGTGCCACGTTTATGATCAACACAATTAACATTCAGGGATAATAAAGAATCAGAAAAGAAAGAATCCAAACATATTTTATATAGATTGTCACATAATAATCCAGAACCAACAAACTTAGAGTTATGATATAGTCTCAACTCATTATTTCCAAACTGAAACATAAAATCACACGCATCAAGTCTAAAAATAGAAATTAAATTCCTAATCACACTAGGAATATAAACTACATCATGTAAATAGAGAATAAAGCCACTCTTCAAGACTAAACGAAGAGTTCCTACGGCCTCCACTTCAGCCTCTAATCCATTGGCAACTTTAAGTTTCCTTTCTCTCTTTTCCAGCATCCTCACGGAAAGGAATTCCTGCAATGAGTTCATAATGTGCACAGAGGCACCGGTGTCAACCCACCACGTATATAAGAGAACATCAATTAAAAGAGATTCACAAATCATATAATTTAAATCATTACCCTTCTTGGCAAGCCACGCCTTGAACTTGGTACATTTCTTCCTTACGTGTCCAGGTTTCTTACAATGATTGCACTTAGGAGCACGTTTTGTACCAGATATACTTGCTTTGTTAACACCAGGAACCGTATCAGTCTTATTCTTTCCTTTACCATTGTTCTTTTTCTGTTTTGGACTTTCAATTGCAGCATGTGCAAAGTTAGATTTTTCAGTCTTAAGCCTTTCTTCTTCTTCAACACACATGGCAATCAATTTGCTCATTTTCCACTTCTCTTTCTGCGTATTGTAATTGATCATGAAAGGACCAAACTGAGCAGGAAGAGAAGTCATAATGAAATGAACTAAAAACCCTTCAGAAATTACCATATCCATGCCATTTAACTTTGCGGCCATATCATTCATCATCATGATATGTTCATGTACATCGCTAGTCCCATTATACTTGGTAGTGAGCATTTTCATTATGAGAGCACTTGCATTAGCCTTTGATGTACTCTTAAACTGCTCTTCAACCGAGGCTAAAAATTCTTTAGCAGTAAAAGGTTCACCAGCAGCATTCTTTTCAGGAATGCCTCCTCGAATTGCCAAAGAAATTGTGCTTCTCATAATCATGAGAGACATGCGATTAGAACGCTCCCATTTTGCATAAGCAGTTTTTTCTTTATCTGCAGCATCATCCTTTGGTTTCTCAAGTTTATCCATACGTAATGCTTGGTCCATTTCAAGAACACCAAGACAGATCTCAATTTGCTCTTTCCAAGTTGAAAAATTAGTTCCATTCAACAATGTTATTCCAGACAATTTGGCACTAATATTGTTCAATGCTGCAAATTCATCATGACAAATAAATTGCTTACTATTAACTAAAATCCACAGACATATAAAATTAAATAAATTAGATCAACTATAAATAGGGGACTAATAATTAACTAATCTGAAATAATAAAACGCCAATTAATATTTTAGGTTAAATAGTTGATCCATTATAATCAATTCATATCACCGTTGGGCATAAATAAATTGAACTAAGATGAAATTCCACTTAACAAATTATATTTGACAATTAAGTTAGTAAAATTGACATTTATAATTTATTAAATGTAAAGCATAATCGTAATACAAGAGACATAATGTAAAACATAGTTCCCTTTAATAAAATGGTAGTCACAATTAAAGTTGATAAAATTGATAACGACCAAATATTAAAAGTTAATTTATATGACAATAAATTATATATAACATAGCCGTTGGGTTACTTGATATATATAATATAATATCATATACTTAATACAATTATCACCTAAAGTATATACGGTTAAAAAAAAATGACTTGTATAAATTATCAAATCCTATATTAACCGTATGACAAGAATGATATAACTATACATATGAATCCATAAATATGTAATAAACAATTCTACGTAAATTAACCAAATAAGAATGGCTTTTATACTTTGGTAAAAATAAAATCAAATAAAATCATTAGGCTGTGGGATGGTACGACATCAAATATAGTAATAAACAATTAACAATTCATAGAAAATCCCTTAAATGAATTGTGGGGACTAGATAACGCGTATTCCAGGAAAGAAATGAAATTAGATAGGGATGATCTACAAACAAGGCATAAAAACGTTGGTACTTACTATATTCAAACCACAATTGCAACTTTTTCCAAAAGTTTGTTAACTTGGCGAACGGTTGCGAAAATCAAAGGCTGTGATAGGGGTTGGACAACAAAAATATTCAACACCCTTGTATCCAATCTAGGCTAGAGGAAATATACATGTGAATCTATTATCCTCTCTCTCTCTCTCTGTTACGTGCGCACATGGAGACAATATAAGGAATTAAAGAAAGTAATATTCCACATCTCCAAGAGCGTACACAGAATTATAGACGCAGAAAAATAGATAATGAAATATTCCAGAAAAAATTAGTAAAATACGAAATTACTAAATATTATATTTTATATGAAAATACGTACTGCTCTGATACCAAATGATAGAAAATTGAAATATTTAAATCATTATAATATTTCAGAAAATGCCCAATGATCAACATATTTCATATAAAATCAGTAAATCATAATAAGAACTCACATGATTGAAGAGAAGACATGGCGTAAGGCGGAATATGTGAATTTTCTTCAATTTTCTTTAGTCTGATTAATGGTTTCTTGAGGCGTTTCTTTACCGTTTTCTATCTGTTTCTTAATAGCAAAAATTAATGAAGAGATGCCAATTAATGACAGAAAATCAGTACTTAAGACTAAGGTAATTAAAGGGATCATATATTGAATGAATCTGGTCCATTGAATTTTCCATCAAAATTCAATGCACCCATTAGTTAAATTTAATAATTAAACTCGGTTCACATTTATTATTATAGGCCATAATAATTATAACATTTTTTGCTTTATTTTTCTTTTTATATAATAATAGAAACTAAGTAGAGATCTTTTATAGCTATAGTCAGTATATTCAGGATATTATTTTAAATCAATTTAATTAAATATAAATGTTAAATGCGGGACTTTTGAAGACTACACGAACAATTAAAGAAGAATATTTTACAGAAATTATGTAATTTTTTTCAGACATGATGTATTTTGATGTTGCCATAAGCAACAGAGATGAAATGGATATGAATTCAGAATTTCTCTGGTTCTTCTAGTCACTGATTCCAACGTGCTGCTATTCATTGACGGAGACTAGGGGTGGGTAACGTTGATAACGGAAATGGAATGGATCGTTCCGTTTTCCGTTCCGTTTTGGTAACGGTATGTACTGGACTGATTCGTTATTCGTTCCATTTTGACTGAACGTGGCGGAGCGGTTATATTTGCATTGTATTTCACACAGATGAATCACGAAATGCATTCCGTTTGCCGTTCCGTTTGCAAAACGAAATGAAATTTCATTCCGTTACACGTTCTATATGGACGGAACGGAACGGTTTCGTGACTTAACGGTATTCCGCCCCCACCCCTGACGGAGACTAATATCCTTTTGGGAAACTGCTCAATTTTGTCATCTCAAAATTTGTATTGATGATCTGATGATATGTTGAACTTCTTTTCTTTATTTTGCAAAGGGTGGTGCGTTTAATTTTTAGAACATTTTCATTCTTACAACAGAAAAATATTTTCTACATGTTAGAACTTTTAATGTTTTAATTAGTTTCGTACAATCTCACAGAATAGTGTTGAATTTTTTTGTGAATATTTAAATATGGAATGTTTGATATATATTTTCTTCAATAATAAATTTATAGTTGTCTACATCTCTGTGTTGATTAGAAAAATCAGGCCGAAAATATCTTCCTTTTGAACCTTTTATTTTCTTTTTTCCAGTTTTGAAAGGGTTAAATGTCGTCAATTGAGAAGGGTACGCAGCCCAATTATGGCCCATGAGGGACCATCCCATCCCATGTTACAGGGACCTCATTCATTTATTACATTTTTCATTTTTGACATCGTCTGACTGTAGTCAATTTAGCTTACTATTCAAATGCCATGTTATGAACAGGTATTCGGCTTTAAAATCCTGCAGGGGAAAAAAAAAAGAAGCCTGGAAATATCTGTTTATCATAAATTCATGCGTCACTTACATTTGTTGAAATTCATAATGGGCAGGAAAAGGTGGCTGACATTATAGATACCCCGCCCCCCTTTTTGAATAAATTCTGCTAAATTATCTAATTATAATTTTTCGAAATGTATATGCCTAAGTATGCTTTGTTGAGTATGCAAAGAAACATGAAACAAATAAATTTGTTTTTGTTTGAAGAATGTACATAATATAGTTAAATTAGGCCCCGATCAAAATCCCATTTTTTTAACATGGGATTTCATTTCGTTGGAAAATTCTTGATCAAAATGAAGGGATTTGATGTCATTTGATTAGAATTTCTATATAATTAGATCTAACGAAATCCTATAAAATCAATTCGAATGAAATGTAATGAAACGAAATCCCACGTAAAAATCATTTTGATCAGGGCCTAAGTCTTCAAAAAACTCAACTAAACAAGAATGAAAGAATGTACCAATGGGAGGTTCTTGTTAGAAAGTACTTGGCTGCAAAATTACTACTTTTGGAACCACTTCAAATCACATCTATTGAGGGTTGAGACTATTTCACAAGTGTATGCCATATTATTTAATGTTTTAAAAAGTTGTCCATTTTTCTCAAGACGCAGTCAGATTGCTTTGTTTCTTTTTTCTATTAAAAGTAGCAATTGCTAAAAAAAAAAAGCGGTAATTGTTTTTTTAAAAGTTTAACATCTAAATAGAACATACTCAAACCGTTACCAAACATTATTTTTGCAAGTTTCCTAATAAATGCATCTCCATCAAAGGAAGAAAAAAAGAAAGTCTGAATTGCAGGCAAGAGGCAACTCAAAAAAACTTTTTCTCAAGTGGCAATGTGGCAAGTCAAGTTAGTCAACTATGGTTTGTCGAATTCCGTGTTCTTGCCATCATATAAGCTCATGAATTGTTTTCAAACCAAGATGAAGAATTTTATCTCCATTAAATTTCAGCCTCCTTTACTCGCCTCTATTATACATCTCATTGTTTCCATTAATGCCTCCAACAAGGTAACATGTGGGATGTAACAGAGGAGAAACGAAATGGTTTTAAAGTACAATTGAGAACTCATTCCGAAAAGAAAATAACTCTCAATATTATTGATACGAAGCTCAAATTTATCTCAGGCTCTTTTGAAACTGAAGTCTTATCCAAACATAGAAATTAAAACATTAAAAAAAATCGAGTTTACTCTCGGAACCATGAATGCTTCTTTAATTAGATCATAAATTTATCACTTGTTACTCTCGGTGCCACCATCTAACATCTATTGTACCAGCATTGCAAGTTGTGCCACATGCTCCGGTTGAATAATTAAAAAATGAGTCACCATAAATTGAAAATTTGAATTAGACTAACTTCTCACTGACCAACAATATGACGTCAATTAGCCAATAGCATGAAGCAATTGCACAGAAGGTTGCAACATTTCATCGTTAGCAAGAGATCCCATAATTGATAGACAGAAGCAAAAATGTTTTCAAACGTGTATTTCAAACAAGTATCATGTCATTCAGGAGTGACAACTTTGTTGATATTAACCATTTATCCATAATTAATACTCAATAAAAATGGAATTGATATCAACCCTAAAGATCAAAATCAAATCTCTGTTCCTTAATCCTTATATTCGGATTCTGGAACAACATAGTTATGAATTTATTATCACGGAGTTTCTCAATATAAATATTCCATAAGGAGAGATCCATTTGCAATCAAATCTCTGTTCCTAATATTCCGATGTCCTTCAAACTGCAAATATTAGCTAATGGATACCTGTGATTTACAAATCAACTAAAAGATGGAAATAACAAGAATTAGCAAATGGATTTCTGTAATTTACAGATCATCTAAAAGCATGCATTCCAATAAAGAAAATATTGAAACAAATTTAAAATTCTGTACCCTTATAAAGAAATGAAATTTTTACACACAGTTTTAACACAGCAGTTAGGCGTTATCATTAGCATTTCAGCAGCTAATCCACAAAAATAATAATAATAATGGCATCAAGTTGACTGCCAGAAAGAAAATTACTCAAACCTTGTAAATAATTAGAAAGCAAGGCAGCACAGCTCGTTGATCAAACACAACAAGCTCACCTTTTCCTATAGAAACTGAGTCACAATGACCAATTGGTTCAGACGCCGATCCTACCCGGCCTGCTATGACCCGGCAAACCAACATGGCCCACCGGCCTGACCCGCCACCTGCACTTTCATGTGCCTCCCTGCTCTTTGTGTACGTTCGTACACCATGCAGAATCCTACCGGCTGACGCAACTGCACACACCGCAACACCAGCATCGTACACCGGTTCAGAATCAGTACCGCTTCCGGAGCAGGTACCGGTACGGCAGTGAAACCGCATCATCTCATTTCCATCGGCTGCACAACGGGAGTCGGTAGACTTAGAAAAATGTGCCCGGGCCCTCACTGCATTACGACACTCCTCAAACCGTGCGACGGTTCGAGCCGGGTTGTGCACACGAAACATCATCTCGATTTTCCCAGCAAACTGGGTATCTCCAGTCCTGCCAGAAGACCAACTAGAATTAAAAATAATCTCCACGACCTGTCTCGACGAATGCCCTTCAGGCAGTTCAGTGAGAGATAGAAAAGAGCTGGAAGAGTGTCGGGACGGGGCCAATGGAGAGGGAGGAAACGGCACGGGCACAGGCTTTCTCTTGCGCCGGGGCTTGTGAGTACTTGATTGAGATTTTGGGTTGTTGGTTGGGTGTTTAGGTACAATGAAGATGGATTCTTTAGAGATGGTGGTGCAGGATAGAGAAACACGAGAGGGGATTTTCTTAGGGGTGGAGGCGACGTCGTCAAGAACGTTGGATTTGCACTGGAGAGATCGGACCCATCCGGTCGCCATGAACCGGACCGGCGGCGAGAGAGGGAGGTTGGTTTGGTTTTTTGTTGTTTGGCGGGGTCTTAGTTGGCCTCTTGAGGTGAAGAGAGAAGAAGAGGGAGAAGTTTATTTTTATTCTGCTGCTTGGGAGTTGAATCCGGGCGTTATTATGTTGTCATTTCTTTTCGGAGTCTTGATAACTGTCATCCTGAAAGATGACTTGAATTATCTCCAACACGATTTAATTTTTCAACATCAGAAAATACACAAGTTTTTTTTTGTTCTAAGCACTAATATTTTCAACTTGAAATCTGAATGCTTTCTTCTTTTAATTAAAGTAAACCCAAAAATTTAGAAGGTCTATCTTGTGCATTTTGAAATGTACTTTTTAACTTTTAGCATATATATTGCTTCAAACGTCGCAACTTTTTTTTTTTTAAACTTGAATGTATACTTCTTAAAACTTAAAATACAAGTTCATAAATTAGGATTAGTACCAATAACTTGTAACTTATGGATTTCACTCTCCTTTTAGATATAGGTCCTGATTAAAATGATATATTTTCGTGAGAATTCCCATAGAATTCCATAAAATTATTAATTTTTTTTTATCAAAATAAATTTATTTGATTTCATTTTATTAGAACTTCCACTTTATTATGTCCAACGAAATCCTTAAATATCAATTCTAATCAAATAAAATCATGTGTAAATTATTTTTTGAAAGTTACAATGTATATTTCAAATGAAATAGATACTTAATAGTTTCACATGTTTTTATTCTTTCATAAAGATAGAAGCAACACGGTGATAACGATCACAAAAGCTTGGTGATATGTATAATAACTCAGTTCTTTAGTTTTAAAGTTAATTCCTTTTAAGATCTTTTATTGTTAGCTTTAATTGGTTCTTTTATTCCCTAATTATTTTTTATATACCCCAACCAATTTCTGTATTTGTGTACAAAATTCAAATCATTAAGTTTTTTCTTTTTATTATTGATGTCTTGATGAAAATGCAGGACAGGTGAAGTATCAGTATGGAGACATCAGACATGAGACTGACTCGTACGCCGAGAAACAACCTACATTAAATGCATAATTTAGTGTCAAATTGAAAGTCGTAAATGAAACATTGCTATGTAATAAAAATATAAAATATTAAGTCTTCATATAATAGAATTTTAGCTATTTTTTTCCCTTTATGAATATTAATTGGCTCATATCATGGTTCTCTCTCCTAGTTGAAAGAAAATTGTTTTTGATAATATCATTCTGAATTCTTAAAATAATACAACTTTTATTGTATTTTTCTACATTAATTACAACGCACTTATTGTATTAATTGACAATTATATGAATCTTTAGTCTTCAAAAACTATACTTATTTGTGTTTCAAATTTGCTGGATAAAATAAATCATCTCAACTAAAAAAATATATATAGTAAAAATTATTTTCGAGAAGGAAACTGGGGGAACAACTGTTGTTAATTATTTTTCGAAGTGTCGAGAGGGATCTTGAGCTGTCTGGTTTATTTTCACTTATTTTTGTGATTCGAATTTCAGTAAGAATGAAATTTATGAAATGTAAGATATTTACCGAATAATATCAAAAAGTTTTGCCTCTTCAAGGTGCTGTAGGACTAATACAACATGCCTCATTCTTTAAAGTTTACTGAATAATTAATTATTCTTTTAACTCAGATTTCAAAAACAATCTAGATAATTCGGATTCAAAGTTTATTCACAAATCACAGTTGAAAACCACTTAAAAATAACACTCTTATCCAAACTAGCACATATATATATTTTAACTATTTATGAATAATATTTTTAATTTTTAATAGCTTTTCTAATTTTCTCAAACAATCTGAACACGATCGGAAAGAACAAAAAGAGATGCTGATGGAGTAATTAAAAAACAAAAATATAAATTAATATACAATTAAAAATAATTGCATTGCATAGTAAACTGTTTGGAGGGGTGCAATTGGGTTATTATTTACCCCATCTTCGCTTGTTCTTTTTACTTACCCTCATCATTGTAGTGTTTTTGGGTCATCTCCATAACACGGTCCCCATAGAGACTCCGGTATCTTCCAAAATATAATACACCAATTTTTACAAACTTTCTTTGCTGTTGAAATCATGATATTTCCGAAGTGCTTCCCTTCAAAACGAAGGATATTTTCAAATGTTTATAATGTTGTCTCATTTCAAGTGTTTGCTATAACATATAGGCTAGACATTTATAAATACAGCTCAAAACTCATTTTCTGTATATTTTTTCTTTTCTCCAAATTTTTTCGATTGTAAATAAATATCGGTAAAACTCACTTTTAATTCATTTTCTATTAACAATGTTTCATAATTATTAAATAAGTGCGCGCAGCTCGTTAGTACCCACTTTCCGTATAGATTTTCTTAATTTTCAGTAAAATTAAACTCCACCAAAAGTAGAAAAGTTAGATAAAGACTTAAAATTATAAATCTTTTCAATTAAAATCTAACTGCATCAACTTTGGCTATCATATTTAATAACAAAAGGAACTTAACGTTATCTCTCAAAGAATAAAGTTAAATCGAAATTGAATTATCCTAGCTTGCTCCCGGTTTTATTTCAAAGGAAAGGCAAATAAATGATGTTCGTCTCCAGTTTTATGAACTGGAGAGGAGGTAGTAACTTTTTGCTGTAAAGTCTAAAGATGAACTGGGTAATGTTTGGGCGGTTTGAAGGTGAAAGATTGGGCCCATCGAGTGCTGGTGGACGAGGGGTGTGATGATGATTTCACTTGTTATTTCTAATTTGAAAATTTGAAGATTTGAAGATTGAGCTCGTATCATTTATCCGGTCTGATGGTGATTGTTAGATCTGTCAGTTGTCTGTCATGGTGATTATGATTTCTGAATTCTTTCCGATGGTTCAATTTGTAATATTGCGAGCTCAATGTAGGCTAAAAATAATGTCATTCACAATTTGTTTTTTCTATGACCTGAAATTTTTGGGAGCTAATCTCTGGTTACGTAGTTAAAAGTAACACGATTTAAGTGGATATTGTGGATTCAAAAGCAACTAGATATTTTAATAACAATTTCATTTTTTTTAAATAGAAGGCCTGACTTCTATAGTTTGTAATAAAATCATTAAAAATTTAAAGATAACACAAATCAGAGATAGTAATATCGTTTTTTTAAAATAATTGATTGGTTTGTTTTTTTTCAAAAATTACATTAAGTTAGTGTTATTAAATTTGCTAATTGTAATTTAGTTTAGCACTTTTTGAGGTTGCACTATATCAAGTTATATATATAATAAAATTAACTCCAGTTAATTATTTAACTTACACTCATTTTTAGATAATTCTAGCTTATTATCCTGAATAAGATTTTTTTGGGGTACTTTTACGATCTAAATTAACTCGTCCAATACGCAGAATTGTATTCTTGTTAGCTTGTCTTTTTTCATGGGCTATTTGAAAAGTGCATCCACCTGCAACAGCACTACTGTATCTGTCAATTCTGTATCAAAAGTTCGCATTTAATCAATTCGTCCGATCAGTACTAATGAGATATCCCACTACATAAGTAAATGCATTAATATTGTCAGTCTTTTCAGAATTTTTTTGTGTAAGTTAATTTGGCAAGAATTAATATTTGTGAATACAACTTTATTCTCGTATATTTAATTGAGAATATTCATTAGTTTTTTGAGAGAATAAAACAAGGATTAAGTGTGAAAATGACAGGTTGCCAACTTGCCATAAGCTGGGAATATTATAGCGAGTACTTCTCCTTCTTTTTTTTTTTCTTTTTTTTTGAAAATCAACAACTGATATATATATATATTTTTTTTTTTTGTGATGAAGATAGCGAGTACTTTACGAGTATACTTGATCCAGTACACCTCGTTGAGCCCACTTAAAACAATATAATATAAGTAACACGCACTAGTATAAGTATCAGATGAACTTTCTCAATCAAGTTAGGCTCAAATTTTGTACTATATACTTAGACGCCACTTCACTGGTTACGATGTACCTGTCATGCACCAATAGATTGATTTGAAATAATGAACAAAAATTTGCTTGCCTTTCCAGCTTTAATTATATATATGCACATCAGAACCAATTTACAATTTCGAAATGGACAGCAAACCATGTAGCTGAGCTTGTAAAATTATTTTTGGGTAAATGTACATTGAAAACAAACTTATTTGACAACCGCAACAAATGATAAAATGTTCATCAGAATTAATATTGTAAAATTATAGGTAACTTTGTTTTATAGATTACGTATAGATTGTAAGTTAAATTGAAGAAAATTTAAAAATTAATTGGCCACTACTCAAACATTTTAATAATATAATACTTTAGTTCTTATAATTTTGGTCGATGGCCAAACGATTCTCAATGTTATCAAATTTAAATACAATACATCTTTAATTCAAAATTTTGATAATCATTCTGTCACTTGTCACGGTTATCATATATACCTCTTCATATTTATTAAATTCGAAATTTGTTTTTACGCAATTAGTGAATCATCAACGAATCCATCAAATTCACCTCATCAACTTCAAATTTATTAAGATGTATACAAGCGTGACTATACTAATTACTGCACAATTTATAATCTCTTGACCGGCAACGACCAACGAACTTTAAAATTGACATTCCTATATATAATAGCATTATTTTTTCTCTTTTCGCTTTCTTCATTTGCTTAACCGAGCCGAAAAGAATTATCGGTCAGTTATTCTTCTTTGTAAGAGTTTGCTAGGACGTGATTATTCAATTAAATTCTTTATATAAGGAGTAGAGATTAAGTTTGATACTTTGATTTCAGAATCGCCTATGTTAATATTGGATATGAGAAGGTCAGAGCCGTTATTACTTCGCCTTCCTCCCAAGATAACACAATTAGTGTATCAGAATTATTTAGGATTATCCCTCTGAACATAATCCTGTCATTTTCTGGGTGATGCGTTTTTCTTTGCTTTTTTTTTTTTTTCATTTTCAGAATACTTATCTAGCATCCTCATCATTCATTTCTTTTTATGTCTCTGCTCCCCATCCAGTACCTCCCATCCAGCGTTTACTCACCCCATCTAGCACTTACTCATCCCTTCAGCACTAGTTGTCCTATATTATGAACTAAATGTCCCATTAATATCCTAAATGTACTATACAATAATATTAATTGTTCTAGTTTAAGATACTAATTGTCCTAGAAAAAATGTTGGACTTAAGAAAAAAAAAATTGTCATAGAAAAAAAACTAATTGTCCTAGAAAATATTAGTAACTTTCCCAAAAAAAAAGTTAATTGTCTTGGAAAAAATATTAATTGTTTTGGAGAAAAAAATATTAATTGTCCTAGAAAAAAAAAACTAATTGTCCTAGAAAATATTTGTAACTGTCCTGATAAAGAAATAAATTTTTCAAGAAAAAATGAGGTGGGAAGAGGGAGGGAAACATAGGTGCCAGAAAGAGAGGGGGGAGTATGCTCTGGATGATGAATCTAAGGGATAAAGGGATAAGCGACAAAAATAAAAAGGTAGTTAGCGCTTAATTAATCACATTCTGAAAATAGAAAAGAGAAAACATATTTTTTCACGGGATGATGGGGATAATAAATTATGGGAACAATCGTTATCACCCCCGTTAATGTATTCATTAGAAATATTAGGCATTATTAATTGGGTAATGCTAGAATCAAACATGCTTGACTGTATGCTCGTGAAACTCGATTGAATCTCAATTTTTGAGATTACAACGATCAATTTGAACCGTTCAATTTTTCTCCATAATAATATCTTTGGAGACTAAATAATATATTTTTTATTATCTTTTTGAAATTTTAGAAAATCCTCAACCTAATTGTTAATAGACCCTCCAATTTTTATAAATTAAATCTCAATCTAATTATTAATAGACTCTCCAATTTAGTCTCTAAGGAAATTTTAATATGGAGATCATATTGAGCTGTTCGAATCGATCATTAAAATTTTTAATAGTTGATGTAAAAAATATTTGACTCTGACATCACTGTTACTAATCAGTAGATATTTGATTAGTGTTTGTGACTCCCCACAAACATATATAGATAAAAATGAGTGCAAATGCCAAATGGAACAAACTACTATGGCTCTTAGTTCTTACGGGCCGGATTAACACCTACCTTTTTTTTTGTTTTGTTTTTCAAGTCAACTCTAAAACTAGAAAGTAGTCCAATTTAATTAATAAGCTTATCCAATTCTTCTTTTTTCCTTTAACAATTCCAAACTGCAATTGTACAATGATTTGAACAAAAACTACGGACAAAAATATATCGTCAACTCATGGAAATGGCATGCGATGTAGAATATGTCATGAATGTACTTCGAAGTCATTCTTTTGTCTTTTTGTTTGTTCGAAGTTGGTAAGCAGTTTCAGTGCTTTATCCTTCCCATGCTGTGCTTTCTCATTTTCCCAAAATTATTATGGATTTGCTTTGATTTAAAATGTGTTATGCTATAAACTTACCAAGTGTGTCGCAGGTCATAATTTGGGGGGGGGGGGGGGGGGGACGGAATATATGGTTGTGAATTTTAAATATTTTGGGTAAATAGAAATTGATTCATTCTAGATATTTTGGGTTTTTTTGTTTTGGAATATATGGTTTGATATTTTTGGCATTTAACTTGTTAATCATACATGCATCCAGAGATTAAGTTTTGTTGGGAGCAACTTAGAGTGGAAGCAAGGAGGGTTTATCGTATCAAATCCTCTCTTGTTTTTCTCAACCATCATTTTTTTTTTTCTATATAGTGTATCGTATAAATTTTCCGGTCTGCAGAAAATAACTGAAAAAGGCGGCATCCAGCAGGAACGGTTAAGAAATAGTGAGACAAATAGTACGGAAATTATGAAATCTAAGCTTGTATTAGTTCATGCCATAATTTCATAGAGGACTAGCTTAGTATCCGCGTGCATAACAATAATAGTTGGAAGATTTTATGATCATTTGCACTGACAAAAGAGCAACGAGGCAAATCATTGCGGAGGGAAGTCTAAATACAGTTTCTTCTTTTTTGTTGGAGAAGATTAATTGCTACCTTTGCTAGAAACCTGCTCAATTAATGGACCTTGCTATAATTCTGCCGAAGATATATGTCTGCTGTATCTATCAAAAACAGAGTTCCAAAAGTGGAACATAAATTAACTGATATATAAACTTTAGTCGAACATCAATAAAGTTAGGCACTAATAAAGTTAGACATTAACTTAAAGTGAACTTTAGGTCCAATAAAGGTGTAAATTAACCAAATCCAACATCAACCAAAAGTAAGCAGAGTCCAGGGGGTCACCTGTGTTATTATACTTGAATGGGTTGTTAATTCTTATGTTAACAAAATCCAACATGTAATGCTTAATGACAGGTTGACCCGATATGTTTCACTTTTATATGTACTAGCATATACGCCCACCCAATGTGTGGGGAAATTTTTATTATTTTGTTACACTTAAATAAAATAGATAATAGATAAACATATAAATATGGGAAAAGGTAAATTGATGAACATGGATATTTTTTAACGAATAAAATTATTAAAAAATTTATGTGGGATTGTCAAGCTTAAATATAAAAGCAAATAATAGTTATGTACATAGAAGCTATAAGTATTTTGCATCATTTATGTTCCAGATGCAAAGAAAATTATGATATGCAAACGCAATATAAAAAATATGCGTCAAGTTATTATTTGAAAAAAACAGATTTGGAACGTCCTTGAAATGGTGCATGCAATAGGAGAAATTAAAAAAATAGTGCAAGAAAAAAAATAATAAAATCGCTAGAGTCAAGAATCGAACTCAGGAAATATTGACAAACTCCCTAAAAACTTTAATTCAATTCAGCGACCGGACACTTTCTGTCAAAGAGTCTGACTCTTTGTTAGAAATACAAATCTGAACCGCACATCATATCAAATTGCACAGATCGATGGTTTATAATTGATGTTAACACATGTTTCCACCCCTAGTGGTTGGAATTCATGACCTTTCTATGGCTGCTTTTATAAGTAGTATAGATTTGTTATTTCCTAATTAGTTGGGTGCCAATCATATCTGCGGACTAAATGAGTGAACCAACCCTTTAAATTGTAATGAATTTACTTTGAAACTTAACATTAGATACGAATTATTTCACACAAATTAATTTTAATTAAGATTTAGTTGTATAGATAAATAAAAAGATATTTACCAGTGGATATATATTTTTTTTATCTGATACATTTATGCAGAGTTATAATCTGACACTTTGAACTTATATAAAGAATTTATTATCTGACACATTTGGTGGATATATATGTACCCGGTTAAATAAATAGCAAAGTGCCAAAGTTTTATCCTGTTGGAAAGATTGCGGTTATTTTATTGTATCTATTCATCATACAAAAATTTAACTGCATCGTTATTTCTATCATCATTTAAATCTGCAATATGGTGCGAAACAATTGAGAATGAAAATTTGCATTATTAATTAAACCGAATTGAAAGCAATATTGGAACTAATCCTCATAGTTCACACTACCTAAACGAGCAACGCATAGATTTTGACTTTTGTCTGTTTAATTCAGGTCGCGTTGTTTACTTGTTGTAAAGAAATCATTGTAAGTGATATTATGAGGTTTAGCATTCTATTATTAAATTAAACGAGGGACCCAACAAATTAAGAAATCATTTTTAAGTGATATTATTAGGTTTATCGTAATTAATTGCAACAGTTATATATACAGACATTTGCATGATGATGTTGTCTGTTATATACTACTTATGTCTAATGACTATGAATTATAATGCTTAGCCGGTAGGGACCTGAGGTGACATCCTTGATGGTGTAACGAACTTCACGGCTATAGTTTGTTGTGTTGCTTTGGATTATTATCTAAGAAAATACCATGATTTTCAGAATTTTTTTTTTTTGCCATACTTTGCTGCCATTTGGACCCTCCCCAACTACAATAGGAAACATGCATGGATCTTTTTCTTCGGATCGGTTCCATTATTCTAAATTTCTTTCCAGTTTAAAATAATAGATTACATGATATGTTAGGAGGGAAGAGATCAAATGTCCACTTCATTTGTCGTCCTACATTCTTTTTTTTTTTTTCTTCAATAATTTATTTAAAATTCTAAATAACAAATTAGTTAAATTTTCCTATTAATAAAATTTCCACACGAAATGCCTGCTTTTTTCTTTCAAAAGTATGCTTTAATGATTGAAATTTTTGCCAAAATCATTCCAACACAAGAGAAGATTTCAACTCATGAGGATTGCTACTGAATAGAAGGGGATATTAATTAAACTCAGTCTGTATAAAGAAGAATATAACAGATTTATACAAAATATATAAGCAGTGCTTGCCAAAATCATTCTTAATTTCCATTGAAGAAGTGCGTTTTTATCCATACTTCACTTTTTCCATTTTCTAACAAGGTAAATTGTCTATTAGTCAACTTGTCAATAAATCCATGTTCGATCAACATCTCCAATGAATGCATCTTTTTTAGTTGGGAAGTCATCTCAGCATTCCTTTTTAGAAAAGTTAGGTCCGAATAAACTCTGAAATCTGAATGTTTTCTCTTTTGGTTTAGAGGTTTCCATGGAGAGAATGGTTGAAGACTTTCAATGATTTAATCGTGTTTGGAGATTGTTTCTTCTTTTTATAGCGTATTTACCTTTTTAAAATTATCTAATATGTTATATGTCCAGTTAGACTGTTAGATGCCAAGAAAATGCAGCTGTCAAATTTGTGAAGTGGAAAAACGTTCCAGAAATTTTAAACCTCCGAAAAATGAAAAAGGAGAACTAGCATTACCAGCAGATCGATTCGCTTTTTTCTGTAATTCAATGCGAAAAAAAAAGACAATTTACCTAATATAGGGTTTCTAGGCTGGGCAAAATTTTTCAACTCAACTCTCTATTATTTGGAAAATTTAAAATGACACATTGTACTTAATTCTATAGAATGTTACACCACGTAGTGATCATGTGACTTTTCGACGTTTTCGTTTAACTATTACATGACGTGAAATTGGTATGACACTTCACTTCATGCGAAACTATCTTGGCACAACACATAACGTATCGCATGTCAAGTGACATGTGCGTATGCTTATGGAATGACACATCAAGTGCAATATAACATTTCTAATTGCTTCCAGAACTTTAATTATTTCTTAATTCTATTCAAACCTCAAATTTGAAGGAAAATTTCTGTTATTTTATTTATAAAAAAATATGACAATTTACTCACCAACATTTTTTTTTCTCACGTTAATATTTTTTATTTTTCTCACCATTTATGGCTTTTATTTTTGGAAAAAATGGATATAACCCCTGTAATCTTCTCTAACCGGATATAAACCCCTCTAATATCTAAAATTGGATATAACCCCATCCAATCATGCTTATTAGGGATATAACCCCTTCTTATTAGTTTTAGTTATTTTTTAATTAAAACAATTAGTTGTGACGAAACTACCCTCCTTCAAAAACAAAGATCTTTCACCTTCCTAATTTTATACGACACCAAATCTCTACTGTATCAACTCCGATCTCCCCCCTCCCTCTCTCTTTCTTTTTCTTGCCGATAATAATTTGTTGGTAGATCAAATTCAAGTAATGAATCCAGACCAATCTCAACATCCGAATTAAAAAAAAAAGAATAATCATTATGGAGATGCCACCTTGCCTGTTGCACGTCAAGTTTTGCACCGGCAACCATTGAGTTTGATTACCCTGAAACTCCATCACTTACCTACACAGCTTTCTTCTTTTGTACTTTTCAGAATCTAAACATAATTAATTTTTTACTCATACCTGTTGCCATTGAAGCTGAAAGCAATGAAGCTAGGAGGAGGAATGCCGTTATGCATAGCAGTGATGGTGCCATAGATCCAAATTTTGATTTCCATGTAGTTATATTTACATTGGAAATGGATTAAGCACCAATTAGAAAAAAAAAAAGTAAATGTTGATAGAATATCACCACCAGAGAAGAACTTAACTGAAAAGGGAATTTTGTTCATTATAAATTGTCAGTTTATATTCTGACGTTGTTGTATTCTTTTACAGTTTTACTACTAAAAAGGAAAGAGAGATAACAGTTGTATGAACAATTTTCATGTCTGGCCTTGTATACCATACGCCTACTTGGCTGACCTTTGACTACCTTAATCAAAACACACGACACCTCTGAATAATGTAATCAAAACTCACACGACACCTTTGAATACCATATCCAATGTGACCACCAGTAATTGAGTTGCGTACTGGTAACCATGAATGCGTACCAGTAAAATCTAATACAAACTTATAACGTAAAAGCAAATCTTGAGTTTATCATTACCTCGAATCTTCATGAATTTTTTCTCGCCTTTAATTTTTGACGAGGTTCTTCCCTAGTAAAAGAAGTATCATCTTGAAAAGTTGCTTGTTGAATAATCAAGGATGAGAAAGGGTCCTCATTTGATTCTCCCGTCTCCATTCCTATTTGGCGTAGAGAGAGACGAGCGATTGAGAGAAATATGGTATCGTCAATTTCAAAGACAAGGAAGATGAAACGGTTTTAGGAATGACCGTACAATTTTGGTACTGTATCTATCAAATAGGAAGGTGAAACGATCTATGAAAGAAGAAGGGTAGTTTGGTCATAATTTTTATGCTCCTCAATTTTTTTAATTAAAAAATAACCAAAATTGATAAGAAGGGGTTATATCCCTAATAAGCATGATTGGAGGGGATTATATCCAGTTTTAGAGATTAGAGAAGGTTATATCCGGTTAGAGAAGATTACAGGGGTTATATCCAATTTTTCCTTTATTTTTTCCCTTCAAAAATCTGTAGCTATAGAGAAAATAAAAAACTAAATTTGACCGTTCAGTCATGTGTTAACATAGATCGAGTCATGCTAGTAGGCAGTAGCAACAATGCAACATAATAATTTCATATGACGTGTCTTTAAACTTGACACATTTTCTCTTGCAAATTTTATCACAACATGTGTAGGCCATTTTGGTTCACCCTAGTTAAACTAACTTCAAATTAGTACTCAACCAAAGATACCAAGGTTAGTCCAAGTTAGTGTTTACTTTTTCTAACTTACTAACTCACCAAAAAAAAGCCAAGTTAGTAAATTTCCTTCAATGTTTGTGAATTCATTTTAATTAATAATAATACTTTAACATTAAATAAAATATTTAATAATAATAGTAATATATTATTATATTAAGTTTAATATTTTTATAATATAGTAATAATTATTATAATTAGTATTCATTTAGTAATCATAATATTGTTTAAAATTAATAATAAATTAAATTGATCGATATCATAATTATTATTCACCACAAGAGTTGTATCAAAATATTCATGTAATCATAATTTCAATAATAAGAAAATTAATAAATAATATAATTGGATAATAATAATAATAGTATTATTATTGTTGTTGTTGTTATTATTATTATTATTATTATTATTTTATATGTACTTTAATTATTTTATTTTTTTGTTATAGTTATAATTATTATATTCAAATTAATTTAGTTAAAAAAAAATTAATATTTTATTCATTCTTTTCATCTCTAACTTCAATATACGACACCGATTACAACATTCTTTAACTTCAAATTAGTAATAATAACTTTCCACAATCTCTAACTTCACTAACTTCGACCTCTAACTTCTCTAACTTAATCTCCAACCAAACGTACCCGTTCTATATAATCTTTATCTGATTATGTCACTTTCATGTTACATGCTCCAGTCACAGCCGTGACTATCTTGGTACATTATATTTTTTATTTTCTACATGCGCATGCAGCATGCCACTTTAACTTTGGGTTTCAAACAGGAGTACCAGAACACAGCTCCACACACAGCTAGGAGGCTTGCATGGGCCCACATGTCAGATCGGATGTGGACCAAATGACAGATGTGGCGAACAGACGACAGAGTAAAAAGAAGAAAATACAGATTTATACAAAATATACGCATGATGAAAAAGAGAAGTGTTTGTGGAAGCGAATGGAAGGGGGTATTCAAAGTTTAAACTTTAAACAAAAGTCGAGCTACTGAAACTTGAAATACATCGGAGTTTGTAATTGTGGGGTCTAACTGGTTGTTTCAAGGACCATTAGAGAAAGAAAATAACTTGTTTATGGCATGAGCCTAAAAGGATTTGAAATGAGGTGTGAAAATCAAAGAAACTCTTGGGACGAGGCAGGAAACAAAAGGCTAATGTGGTACCCCGTACGCACGCCTGGAGAGAATTTGAACTGCACAATTCATTTAAAAGGAAAAAAATGAACTGCACAAGTGAGACTGTGAGAGTGACTAGTTGCACTTGCACAAGTGGAATTCAAATTCGCTCAAGCATTATATTTTAGTGAGCAGAATATGGATTGTTCCCTGGCGATCTGAAAGCTGTTTATTATTTTAGGAAATTGGAAAGTTGTCTATTATTTAAATTATTGACCTTATTATATCAAATGATCTAAATTGCCTATTCATCGGTTATTCGGTTTACTATTAAGCATGGATTCGTGTGATTGAATTTAATTAGAAGAAACAAAGATCGCGTGACACTGTGAATGTGCAATTGCGTTTGATTTAATTTGGTACTAGTCTCCTGAACATAGGAAGAAGATCTGTCATTCGGCTGCTTTGATTTTTTTTCTTATATAGTTTTCTTTTTTTATTTTCAATTCTCAAGAATCAAGATACATGTATTTTTTTTTCTTAAAATTCGCAGAAAACATTCCACCTAAAAATCACACCTTTTTTTTAATGCGGGCTGAACGGAATTAGAAAACATGAAATTTTGTAGGCATAGGCGGATCCAAATGTTATTTGTCATTTCAAAAAAAAAAAAATAATAATAATATGATTATTCTTTTTTCTAAATTTTTAGTTCCATCTACAATTTTTCTTTGGGTCCGACCCAAATATTATTATAAAGTTTTTAAACATGAAATGATATAATTATATAAACAATTACTATGTTACTGTATTAGCTTTTTCGTCATTATCAAAGAACGAACGAAAATTTCATCGGAATTCTCAAAGAACGAACGAAAATTTCATCGGAAATGAAACAACCCATGAGATTCACCCTTTATAAGCCTAAGTCCAAATACTAAATTAATGTCTCTTGTCAACAATAGTACATTGGCGAGAAACCCATTCAAACGAAAGTTTATTTTTAATTTGTGAGACATTTTTTTTCAATAGACGCAAGTCCTTATTGTTAGTTATCCCAAAATTAACCACGAGAACCTTTGATTAAGGGATTCAAAAAATTATGTCTTAGGCTAGAAAAGTCGTATTTAAATGATTTTGTGTTTATGTGGGGTTTGTTCTTCTTGGTTTAAACCATACCTAATTGACAACACTTTAAAAATTGCTTCCTTGAGATTTTTATTTTTGTTGTGAAGTTCGGATTTTTTTTTTTTTATTATGGGTTGGTTTCGGTTTTCAACAATTTTCAAGCACGATTTTCGTATTTAAGATCTTATCGGTTTTTGACTTGGGTTTGGAACCTGAACTTTGAAATGCTTCTTTTGGCTTTATTTGTTTTTCACAAATTCCTTGAAGAGGTTTGATGAATTTCCTAAATTTTAGACTTTTATGGAATTTATTTCATGGTTGAAATGGTAAAAAATAGAAAAGAATATTATTTTGGTAGATTTTGGTATTGGAGTATAAGTGAATTTGATTTCTGGGGACTTTTATGAATTTAAGGGTATTTTGTTTGATTTTTTCGAAACTTCTATTTTTGATGGATTTTTGAAGTTTTGACTGATTTGGTAGGTTCTGGTTGATCCACGTCAAATATGGGGAATAAGGTGGCTTCTTATATCAATATATCATCGCCCATCGCCAATTCACCAGGATCAGGACTGAAAACGGAAGACCGTTTAATTGTTTTTCATTTCGTTTCGTCCAGACGAAACGGTTAACGAAACAATAAAACGATTTCATTTAGTTGGACGAAACAGTTAACGAAACAACGAAACAGTTTCGTCTATGTGTAAATCAAGAAAATTTCATTAATTTCAATCATTTCATCTGGACGAAACGATTAACGAAATTAAAAATCTGTTTCGTCAACGAAACGAAACGGTTAACGAAACACCCTAGTTTCGTCATCATTTCGACTGTTTTGCAGCCCTAGCCAGGATGGAAATGGAATAAACATAGTGGGCTTTACTTTCAGTCTCGTTTTGGGCTTCATCTTGGTCCATTGAAGAGTTTACTTTGGGCTCCCGATCTATCTTCTATTTTTTTTATATCCGTTTCTTTATTTGCCAGAACAAGCTAACATGTGGAGGGCTCCTGACAAGGCTACTAGGTTCCGGCCACAGAAGATCGTAAGTTATACGGTGCTGAAATTTGATTGAGGGAATGGATTTTATAACCTTCTAGCGGGTTTCTTATCTTCCCTGGTGCGAACCCGTTTAGCTTCCCTACCGTCTTCGGCCACAGCAGTTGACACGGAAGGGCTCTGTGCCTCTATGGTATTGTGGCCAAATGGTCATATAACAAGAACATCAAAGCATAAAATGGGAGCTACACATCAAACTACTAGTTACATATTGAAAATTAATGCAACAGATGCTTATTGGAACAAGGAGTACGTTCAGATTGAATATCCACAACGTATTACTTATTAATAAGTAATTACTTAAATCAATTTTTCTCAAACTAATTACAACCTTTACCGTATACATGACATGAGTTTGCAGTAAACTTCACCATCTAAGCAAAAGAAAAAAAAAACAGAATTCATTCAATCATAAAGATTTTAGACCTCTGACAGTCAATATTTAACTTTTGCTACTTGGTCCCTAGAATTTAAAAAAACTACAATACAGTACCTTTAGTATAACAAATGTTTCTCTGAAAAAGTGAGCAATAAAACATCCTCAAAAGAAAGAAGGCAATTACTATGAGGCGTACAGCCACACATACATTAGCCGAAAAGCAGTCAGAAAGTCTAAATACTTGAAATTTTATATTATTATACCAGAAATGCCCCTCATTCATTCTTTCAATATAGAACTTAGTTAAGCGATTAACTTATATGTTTGAGTGGACTAATCATGACTCAGCTGCAACACAAATTTAACACCATGTAACTTCCATTAACAGGTCTTTTGATTTTTATCATGTTATCAAGCATTACTTGAAGATAGCAAAAGATAAAAGGCTGACGGGGGCAGCGCCCGCGACAGCAAAGAACGCTAGTTAATGAGAACGGCTGAGTTTTATAATCCGTCGGATTGTTTTAGAATTCATACTGTGATCTAATCTGTACCGCTCAGACTAAAACAGCCGAGGCGCTCAACTCTGCGTTAAATTTAATCTTTTTTCTTTCCCGTAAGAGAGCCCCACTCTCTTCCAAGCGAGCAAGATCAAAGATGGAACCTTGGTACCCTATCCCAGTGATTCGAACCTATTTCTCTGTACGACAGATCTTTGTTCAGAAAAGCTACCTGTGGTTAGTCTCGCTCTCTTTCATTTCTTCCCATAAAACTAGTGGCACATGAAACAGAAGGATGTCACTGCCGCTTTTGTTCAATTTGGCTAACTGAGCTGGGTACAGCTATATACCCAAAATCATATCCAGACAGGTTAAATTTTTAATGGATATAACTTAAAAATCCCAACTATTAGACAGCTACTGGTACCTAGTGCTGATAGCTGAAATAAAAATAGTACCATTACATGAAAATTGAAATAGAAAAATAACCTACCAGGTTGAAGCTGTCAGAGAAAATTACTGCTTTCTAATTGCCTCCTTGTTGCAACATCTCTCTTGTGTATTTTGCAGCATCTCCTGTATCACCCAGAGCTTCAGCAAGGATGGATCCTGAACCTTGTGCATACCAGTTCCAATGTATCTCATTCTTCCCCTGTTATACAGAATGTATGCAGTCCCTGCATTTCCATTTACCTCCCATGAAGCATCTACTATAATATTCCAATCCTGCATCTCGACCTCACAAGTCTGATTCATGCTCCGATTTTACCTGCCATGTATGCTCTGCTGACTGTGTAATCCATCTTTCAACCATATTAATTTTGGTTTCAGTCTATGGCTGTCTCATGTATGTTCTTCAATTTCAATATATTGTGAAGTACTAGAATGTATGAGCAGTAAAGTACAAGCATGAGTTCTTCATTCTTTTATCGTCGCAAAATCTTGATGTTTGTACCAAAAAAAGAAACATCAGAGAAATTAACAAAAAATCTGGACAAAGGAAATAAGGGTGCTGATCAATGAACTCAGATTACACACAATGTTTAATTACCAGATTTCAAGTTGCCTCATGAAAGGCTTTTCCTTCATAACATATACGACAGAACACAAATTGATTCAAAGTAAAAAAGGCATAAGTGCATTTGCGCATATCAACAATCATATGTGAAAAATTATTCCTCATATATCAGTTGGGTTCTATTTCTTTAAGACATATACAAAATGGAAAAACATATTGCGCAAGACAGAATAATTAGAAATAAGTTAAACGCCTTCCAATGGTTTATAGCAACTGAAAGAACAGCGTAATATGAGACCAAAACCGTATTAGCAGCCTGTTGAAGTTCTGAGTAATGCTATTCAGTAAAATACCCCTGCATAAAAAAACAACAATAACAACTGTGTGAGCTATCAAGTTCATTTTTCAGTAAGTTCTGTCAATTACCAATAAACTAGCAAGCATTATTTGTTAAGAGAACAGAATTACCTCTACAAAATTAGCTTAAAAAAGCTGGAATGTCTCAATCTTTCATAGTAGTGAGTCTAGCCCTAGGTGTAATTAAAACATCAGCATATGCCTCCTCTTGTTTCACGTGTATATACTCGCTAGTAGTCAGAACCTGATTTGGAAACAGACAGTTTGGCAAATGGTAAAAAACACCCAAATCAACCAGAAAATACAGTATCTTCCACATGTTCGTCACTCAATATACTCCCATCCTTTCATATGGGTAGCTAGGACATTTTTCAAATCCCAAAAAAAGGAATAATTGCAAAGAATGTATTTCAGTTTGAAATAAAAGATCTCTAAAGCACAACAGAGGTATCTCCCGTGTCCATCAAAATTGCCTGACCAAAAAATAAACACAAAGTACCTAGGGAAAGATAAGTATTTACCAATGTTTCGAAGAACATTCTGGCACAGTCCTTTCTAGTCTTCCCTTCCAAAATATGATTCAAGGAAATATTTCTGTCTTGATATCCTACTTTAGGGTTTACAGCCAAGTGTTCTCTTAGGTACTTTGCCATGCCCCTGCAACAGTTTCTTCAGTACCAGCTTGTTGAAAAAATGATATATGGTACCAATATTAGCCCAACTGGGCTGTCAAATTGATTTGTTTTTTTCATTTAAGTATTACAAGGTCATCACAGAAACACAGATAATATGATATAAGGGAAAGGATGTACTAGTGAGACCCACTGAAACCAAAACAGTATCAAGACCAATAAACAATAGTCCCTTACATTGACCTAGCAGACCAACTGTTCCGTTCTCTTCTTGCTGAATCTTCAAGGGACAAAAACAAAATAAAAAGAAGATAAATAACAGATTCAGAATTGTAAGGATTTTGCTTCTTCCAACTCCTACAGGAATAAAATAAAGCAAACAGCCAGGGAACAAATTACCATTTTCAAGAAGAACACTTGGTGATAAATTACCATCTTCGATACGAGCTCTCTTTGCTTTTACACTTGGTGGCGTTTCAAGAAAATTCAAGTCCTATAAAAAGATTGAAATGGTATCCAATATCAGAATTCAGTGTCAATTTGATAATGATCTATGTTTTACACAAAAATTTTGAGTACCAGTTTTCCATTTTGGTTTTCTATTTTAAGGTTTTCTGGATCTTACTGTGTCATAAGTGTAAGTTGAGCAAAACAGGGACAAAATTATGAACAAATTGAGGATTAATCAAGTGAAATGGAACAAATTGATGATTAACTCACAATTGACTGTCATTTAATTCAATATTACATTAAATTAATCCTTGTTTTCAAGTTAGTTTCAGCAGAAGCACAATTTAATGAAACTTAAGGCTTAAATGAACAATATTTAGCATAATCAGCCAAGTCATAGCAATTCAGCAAAACAAACAAGTTGCCTGTACTGATACAGAATGGCTCTATAGTGAAAAGGCAGTTTTATACTTCTCTACCTCTCTTTCAGCAGACCTCTTGAGTGGAGGGGTCCTAAAAGTATCTCTCTCATGGGAAGGAGTGGAAGGAGACTGAGAAACAGGCCATGTATGTTTGGCTGGAGAACTGTGAGTACTGTTAACCACTTCAGGCTCAATAATTGGCAAGGCATTAGCTGGCGAGTTAAAGAGGCTGTTGCTGGAATTGGGAGTATTCCAGCTTCCATCTACTGAAGGAGATTGTCCTTGCATAGTTTCATTTACTTGCTGACATCTAAGCCTCTCTGGCTGCTCATTGACATCAATGGGCGTCACTTGTGTGGGGCTCTGAGGAGGGTTTATGGTTGGCTCCTCAATGTACATGCCATTGTTGGGGGATGGATATTTATTGCCCAGAGGGGGGTTTCTGGAGGGCCCTTCAGTAGAGATATTGTGGTTGGGGGAAAGGTGTGATGGGCCTACAGGAGAGTTTACAGGAGGCTCTTCAACAATTCCCATGACATGGTGGGGTGACTGTTGCATGAAACCAACTGGAGGGTTAGCAGGCTCTTCAATAATTACCTCATTGTCAGGAAACTGCTGTGGAGGGCTCAGGGGAGGATCCATGTCAGGTTGTTCATCGATTATTGGAGGATAGGTTTTTTTCTCTTCTAGACAGGCAAGCTTCCCTGTAATAGAAAAATCCGTACTTAATAGTTTAAAAAGGAATATAAGATAATCTTATAGACATCATACCAGCACAAGACAGTAAGATGCTGGTGCTACTGGTGCTGGAAACTGACTACATTAACAGAACTTGTACTGCCAGAATTGGTGAGCACTGTGCTTCTAGCCAACTACATTGGTCACACCCCATTGACACATTACTAGTACAAGCAGGACAGCATTGAGATGTACTAAGACCTCAATAAATCTCTATTTTGCCATAAACTTAACAGAATGTTAATAACCAAATTCACAAGTTCATAAATACCATCAGATACTATGTGGAACTTAATTAAGGTCATACTGCATCTCAATGAAGATACAATGTAGAAAGAGAAATACCGTACAATTTATTAAAGGCCGATAAAAATTTTGGCCTTTGAGGCGGGTCCTTTGATGCATCCATAAATCAAGTGGGGAAGAAGGGAGCCTTCTTCTCTTGCGCACCAACAATGCTGCAGCAGAATCTTTTAACAGCTCCTTCATTTTCCTACAATAACACGTAGCATATTCTTTTACAAATCACGTTTCAGAAAATTGCAATCTCAATGTAAGAGATTCAGAGGAATAAAATCGCCATGAACTTACTTATTAGACAAGACTGTCTGCCTGTCAAAATAAAATTGTTGCTTCTTTCTCTTCCACTTCTCTCTGACATGGGGAGGAGATGGTGCAACTGCAAGCTCCACCTTATCTGTGAAGAAAAAAATTAATATATTTAAAATCCATACAATTCATCAACTTTACGGCACTGATTGGATAACAAATAATGCATACCCTGTTCAGTATTGGCACTTCTAGGAGAAGGGATATCATTATTCCTCTGAGGGGACCGCCTTGGTACATTTTGGTTGACTAGCATGATTTCCTCTGGGGACGCATCTAGTTGTAACTCAACCGGAATGAAGCTCCCTCTGACAGCATTATTATTATCATTAGGAGAAGCTGAAAATTGGCAAGTTGAACCAATGCTACTATTCCCCACAACTGGTGGAGTAGGGTGGAGGCTGCGGAATTGTTCAATAGGACTATGTTGGTCGAGGTTTTCATAGGTATTATCATGGAATTGGTTTTCATTGGGAATGGCATCAGATGTGTTTTCATTATGAATATCCCGGTATTGATTTTCATTTGGAATGTCAAATTGGTTTCCTCTGAGAATATCATGAAATTCATCAGGTTGATTTTCATTGGGAATGGCATCAGATGTGTTTTCATTATGAATATCCCGGTATTGATTTTCATTTGGAATGTCAAATTGGCTTCCTCTGAGAATATCATGAAATTCATCAGGTTGATTTTCATTGGGAATATCTTGGTTTTTGTGAGGAGTGCATTCAAACTGATTGTCCATATAAGCATCATGAAATTGACTTTCTGCCTCGTCTGTATTGTTAGGAGCCGATGCACCTTCCATGCTTTTAGCATTTGTGACCAATTCTTGCATGTGGTCACTGCATGGGGGCAGTGTGCTGTACAGTAAAATAAATGAAATATTCATTGAAAAAAAAATAAATTAACAACAATGCAATCAGAAGTACATAAGCAAATGATGCTTGGTCAATTAATGGGTAATTCTTGATTCCTATACTCTTATTTACATGAAAAAAATAATGAGAGTAACAAACAAGCTATAATGAAAGAAAACAAACAAGCCAGAATGAATGTCAGTGAGAATAACTTCAGAGGAAATTTACCACTGCTAATCCTAGACTGAGACGACCATGAAACTTGAATAAAGGCTATGCTGAGATTTTGTATCAGAAAATATTAGTTCAACTGCTCATTTGTTTAATCCCAACCCCAAAAAAAAAAAACCCTAAAATGCAAGCCAAAATTTACATAGACAGATTACAATAGAATAGAACAAATACATACTCATCCATTGGCCCAGCACCCCGGGTAGAAATATTGGAAGTGCTTGATGTATCATTCTGTATTGTCAAATGAAGAATTAACAATTTAACACCAATCTTATCATATCACAAGTTGTACTAAACAATAATTGTCACAGAAATTCAGAAAAAATTTAAAATCTAAGAAAAAAATGTATACCTCATCAATAAGGAAACGAACATAGTTTTCTTCTCCACCTGTGATACAATTTAAGAGACAACTGCATGTTAGTATATTGATAATGATATTGATTGTTCGTGTTTGTGTGAAATCCTTTTTCTGTGGATGACTTTGAATCTTTTGAGTCAGAAAAATATGTCAATGTGATTAAAAAATGGGGTTTTGTGACAAAAATTGCAATCAATACACCACAAGAAATGATCAGATGCTTACTTGTGAGGGTGATTTGATCGAATGTTGCCTGATGAGTGTCTAACGCCCTGCTAAGAACCAATAATACCATTGTTAAATGGCAGTCACAGAATATTTAATTAATCCCAATAAAATCAAACAACAAATCTTCATTGTACCAATAAAGTTGTGATATTGGGAATTTTAGGTCATTTTTGACAAGTGCAGAAATTTGATCAGCTTTTACAGCTCAGTTTGATCATTAACCCTGCACAGTACTACACCTCACTATTACAAAACGTTCTCAAGTTGTCTGACTAATTCCAAAAGGCAAAAGAGCATTCTCTGACTGTTACACATAACTGAGCTTGAATTGTGCCAAATATTAACCCAGTTTATCTGTTGTAAAATCAGGCCTTAATTATCCTCCAGTTGTCCCTAAATAGCTTCCTTTTTCATTGACAAAACCATCGATTAGTGAAGTATTGAGAAAGATTAAAGTTTCCCTGGTTTAACTCAGCCTATCCGCCATTAAACCTTAAAATGTTATATCCCCGCTTTTGAACTTGTCTGTAAAACTTTAAATTGGCACCAATTTAGTTATAGAATAAAAAAAAAGAAAAACACAAAAGGGCAGAGGAATAGCATAAAATTATTACCCGGCATCATCTGCCAAGTCATCCAAATCAATGTCATCAAGCTGAAAATTGTTCGGCAAGGTAATCGATTGAGGCAGGGCCCGATGTGCATCAGTTGGAAGGTTGCTAACTTTAAGCGTGACAAAGGCAGTTCCTATGTCGGGGAGCAATCTGTGACGACCTTTGTCGAGCAATCTGTGATAATCTTTGGCGAGTTTGGATGCGTTTTCAACCTTCCACGCGTATATCCGCACCAGCCCCAGCAACAGATGAGCTGACATTCTGAGAGCTATTGGCGCTTCTGGAAACAGTAATCTCTCTACAAAGGTATAAAGAAGTAATGCTAAGGCAGCTTTTCAACAAGTTTCGGAGAAGTTCCAACAAAGGAGTTGAACAATTAATAAGAAATACCTGCGCAAAGAGTGATATTGATCTTCTCGATCTGATTTTTCTTGATCTCTTTCTCGAGGTGAGCGGCCATCCAGACGGTGCCCATGGGGCCCTTCTTACCGAGCATCTTAGGTGAATAGAACATCTTGTTCGCTTTGCGATTCTTCCTATCGTTGGAGAACAGAGAGCGAAGGTTGTCGCTTTTGGGAGGTAGGGTTTTGAGAGGGAAAATGTGGCTCTCTGGGGAGAGAGAGAGACAAGTGGAGCGATGTAAGGCAACCGATCGCCGAAACGGAAAGAAAATTTAGGTTGGCCCCTTGGCGGGAACACAGAATTTACTTTTCTTGCTTTTTTTTTCCCGGAAAATTGGTATATATCCTATTGTGGAATGTAAATATTTGCATTTAAATGTTTTGCCGTAAAAACTTTTAAATTAGATATTTTTACCTCCAAGTCTCGATTATTTTCATGATATATTTTGAACAAATTGAATTGACGTTAAATTTTTATAATAAAATATACTATACTATTACTTATAAAAGGACCAATTTAATGGTATGAACAATTAACTAAATTAAATCAAAGATGTAAATATTTAGTTTAACTTTAATGTTCTTGACCGTTGATTACTTAAATCTGATTTGACTAGATGTGGCTCGTCATGTAAGTTTATCGACCATTCGTTTTAAATACAAATAAAATTGTTGTTGAATTGTAGTATCTTTTCCATAATGAATTAGAGACATATAGCAGGTGAAGCAACATCAGAAAAAGATAAATAACAAGTTTAATTACAAAAAATATTAATATACAACTAATATGTTTTCTTTATTTGAGACCAAACATATATTTTATCCAACAATTTTTTTTTACTGGAACATTTCATTTGTCATTTTACTCTATTGTTATTATCATTGGCATTTTTAATTGATCATCGATTGAGAAAAAAAATATATATTAATAAAAATTTTCAAGTTAAAAAAATCACAAGTAGTCGTGAAAATTTGTCTATAGAATGGGTAATGTAGATCGATCAGACCACAAGGATACCCGCATGGGTCAAATGGGTAATATAGAAGGTGGATATTGACAAATAACAAATTTGAGATAAAAATCTGTTGTTGTGTTTTATTTCTTCTCCTTCAAACAATATACATTAGAGAGATGCAATAAAAAGGAAACAAATCAAAACACAATTTTGGAAAACTATCCTAAACAATATTCTGAAAATCTAATCAAATCTAATCCTAAACATCATGTACTTGACATATTTGCACAGATGACATATACACATAAATATATATTGGCACACTCCCCCTCAAGTTGGAGGATGAAGATCTCGAATGCCCAACTTGCTGAGTAGATAATGAAAGTGTCGCTTGCCAAGAGCTTTTGTGAAGATGTCTGCCAATTGTTCTGTAGTCCGTACATGTGAAGTAATGATGTGTCCAGCACGAATAATATCTCTCACATAATGACAATCCACCTCAATGTGTTTGGTACGCTCATGAAAAACTGGATTAGCTGCAATGTGAATAGCAGCTTGACTATCATAAAATAATTTCATGGGTTGTGTATGTGAGACACCAAGAAATCGAAGAAGAGACTTGAGCCATGTCAACTCACAAGCAGTGGTTGCCATTGAGCGATATTCTGCTTTAGCCGAGGATCGAGAGACAGTGTGTTGTTTTTTGGTTTTCCAAGAGATAGGTGATCGCCCCAACATCACAAAGTACCCAGTTAACGAGCGTCTAGTCAATGGACAACTCGCCCAATCCGAGTCACAATAGGCATACAATCGAAGGTCACTATCAACACGAAGCACAACTCCTTGTCCTGGATTACCTTTCAAATACCGCAAGACTCTAATAGCGGCATCATAATGTGCTTGGAGGGGAGCTTGCATAAACTGAGTCAATACATGCACTGAATAACATAACTCAGGCCTTGTAATTGTTAAGTAGATTAGGCGTCCCACAATTCTCCTATACCGTTCAGGTTCATCCGAAGATGGACCCGTTGCTGTCAACAATTGATGGTTTTGTTCAATAGGAAAAGCTGCAGGTTTAGCACCAAGCAACCCACTTTCAGCCAAAATATCAAGTGTATATTTGTGCTGACATAAGAACAGACCCTCTGACCCACGTGTTATCTCTATGCCAAGACAATATTTAAGAGCTCCAAGGTCTTTCATGTGAAAGGTACTGCTCAAGCACTGTTTAAATCTTTTGAGAGCTTCTGAATTATTCCCAGCAATAACCAAATCATCAACATACACAAGAATGGCAAGAAATACATCACCTTTGGTATAGGAAAACAACGAATAATCGGCTTTTGACTGAACAAATCCATAAGATTGCAAGGCTGCACTCAGCTTAGAAAACCACATTTGCGAGATTTTCTTAATCGGCACACCTTGCCAGGTTGAGAAGAATTGAATCCTGGCGGTAGACGCATATAGACCTCTTCATTCAAATCCCCATGCAAGAATGCATTATGTACATCCATTTGATGCAACTCCCATCCTTTTGCAACAGCTACAGCCAAGAAGGTTCTAACACTAACCATCTTCGCAACTGGAGCAAAAGTTTCAGTATAATCAATTCCCTCTACTTGGCGATTACCAAGAACCACCAGTCGTGCCTTGTACTGTTCAATGCTCCCATCTGAGTGATACTTGATACGGTACACCCACTTGCATCCAATTGCAGTCTTCGTTGGAGGCAAATCTTCTATAGTCCATGTCTCATTGCGTTCCAATGCATCTATTTCTGACTGCATCGCATTTCTCCAATTGACATCTTTTACGGCTTCTCCAAAGTGATGCGGTTCTCTTCCTGCTGTAACTGCAGCTAGAAAAATTCTACGTGCCACAGAAAATTTGTTATAATCCAAATATTGAGCTATTGGATAGAGGCTACCTGAGGAGTCGACTGTTGTGGGGTGAGCTTTAGATGGGTCACAAAATGCTGTATAACATATGTAATCTTGAAGATGAGCCGGAGGCTTGCGAGATCGTTGACCATGACCAATCAGGTCCGATGCAGGTAAACTATGTCCAGGTACATCCTGACCGGATGCACCTGCGCTTAGTTCGGGCACATTCTGACCCGATGCACCTGCACTCGAGTCGGGTGCACTCTCCCCCGATGCACCTACACCGTGACCGGGTGCATTGTCACCTGATGCACCTACACCATGATCGGGTGCACTCGCACTAAGCCCGGGTGCACTCTTATCCGATGCACCTGCACTAGGTTCGGGTGCACTTTCGCCCGATGCACCTGCATTCTGACCTGTTGTGTCTGCATAGTCATGTTCACCTATCAATGCAGGTGAACCATGTCTTGGTGTACTCCCCCTTACTTGTTTAAAAGGAAACTCATTTTCATAAAACACTACATCACGTGTAACAACAAATTCTTTTGTCTCCAAATCATAAACATGCCAGTCTTTCTTTCCAAAAGGATATCCAACAAACACACATCTTCTACTTCTACTATCAAATTTATCAGATATTCTAGACTTGTGAGTATAACACAAGCAACCAAATGTGCGAACTGCAGCATAAGATGGTGGTTTTCCAAATAATATTTCATAAGGAGTTTTATTTTGTAGCAAAGAAGTGGGTGTTCTATTAATGAGGAATGCAGCTGTGAGGATGCACTCACCCCAAAATTCAAGTGGAAGGTTCGATTGAAACCTCAATGCTCTTGCTACATTAAGAATGTGTCTATGTTTTCTTTCAACTCTTCCATTCTGTTGTGGGGTTCTTACACACGAGGTTTGGTGCAAAATTCCATTTTCAGCATAAAACTTTGACATGAGTCCAGATTTGAACTCGGCCCCATTATCACTCCTAACACATTTAACGATTCTACAAAATTGAGTTTGAACCATTTTACAAAATGACTGAATCAAGCTAGCAACTTCACTCTTTTCGGCTATCATATACACCCACACAGCACGAGTGAAATCATCAACTATAGTAAGAAAATAGTGTGCACCGCAATGAGAGGTAATACTATAAGGACCCCAAATATCGCAATGTATCAATTCAAAAGGTTCATTTGATTTATTTAAACTCACTGGGAAAGGTATTCTACTTTGTTTGGAGCGCATGCAAATGTCACACACACCATTTGTCATATCACCACCACCTTCAACACCAGGAAAAAAACAAGTTATCTTATTGGAAGGATGACCTATTCGTTGATGCCACAGTTCATAGGTTGTCTCCTTTCTTGTATGAAAAACTTGACTCGGTTCCAATGGATGATAATAGTAGACCCCATCTCTCAGCTCACCCACTCCAATCAGCATCCTCAAATTGCGATCCTGAATGACACATAGCTCATTAGTGAATATAACAAAACAATCATTATCTGATATAAGTTTACTAAGTGAGATGAGATTGCAGTTCAATGTGGGCACATATAAAACTTTTCTAAGAGTGAGTTTTCCTTGTAGAACTACTTGTCCCTCATGTTTAGCCATGGTTTGAGTCTCGTTCGGAAGTCCAACTGATGAAGGTACAATATCATAAACGCCTTGTAGGCATTCATAATCTCCAGTCATATGATGAGATGCACCACTGTCCAATATCCATTTCAGAGATGCACCTGCATTGTGGGATGCACCTTTATTGGAATTGGCTAGAATAGCTATGATTTGCTGCATCTGGACGTCAAAGAGTCCAGGTATAAGGACTTTTGACTCATGCTTCTTGTCTGGTCCATAGGGTGTATTGTAGGGGGCACCAACATTCGCATAGTGCACCTGCACTCTGTTGTCGACTTTACTTGGCTACTTGCCACTGGATGCACTTGGATTCACCCGCATTGAACACGCCTGCACTTCTGGGCGCACCTGCATTGAATGCGCCTGCACTCTGGCTGCACATCGTGCCTCATCCTTGGACACTAGTTGCTCCTCCTTGTTCACCTGTCGCTTCATGTGTTCCAGTAGCACTTGTTGCTCCTTGGCAGCAATACCACACCTAGTATCAAATTTCGAAGCCGGTGCCATGGCCATTGGAATAATGGTCTTCCTCACGGCGAACTTCTTCTCCATAGCCATAATTAGAAATGAGGAGCCGTCACTCTCAACATCCTCGAGCAAATCAAATCGGTTCAAGGTTGTCACCATAGTGATTCAACCTGTGGCTCTGATACCATGACAAATAACAAATTTGAGATAAAAATCTGTTGTTGTGTTTTATTTCTTCTCCTTCAAACAATATACAGTAGAGAGATGCAATAAAAAGGAAACAAATCAAAACACAATTTTGGAAAACTATCCTAAACAATATTCTGAAAATCTAATCAAATCTAATCCTAAACATCATGTACTTGACATATTTGCATAAATGACATATACACATAAATATATATTGGCACAGATATATGGGTTAGTAGTTAGTACCGACCTCTCATAGATGGAGAGCAATGGCTATATAGCACGTCCTGGGATTGTTTCCACGTACGAAAAGAATAAGTTTTCTTATGTAAGAAGATTTGATGTAATCCGTGGTATATGAATAAAGGAAAAGAAAAGGTAATAATGCGATTTCTTGGGAAAGAGATATGTATTTCCATTGTAATTTTTTATTAATACTCTTCTCTTTTCTTGTATCATATTATTACATATCACATAAAATAATAAAAAATATGTGTGTGGAGGACACATACCCCAAGTTGATGCTGGATCTCTTTAAATCTTGTATTTTACTATTACACTGTTATAAATATCATGATGTCTGTCTTTGTGTGAATTATGGATCTTTTAATTTAATTTGTTGATAGCTATCAGAAGCTCAAAAGCGGGAGGAAGAAAGAGCAAAAGCATTTTAGACATAAAATTAATTAGTAGATCTTTTCTATTTAAATATTGTTTAAAATAACAAAAAGGGTTTATATACCTAATTAATAAGATTAGAGGAGTTATATTCAATTTCCATGATTTGAGGGTGTTATTTTCCGGATTGAAAAAATTGGATACCGTTGCCCTTTTTTTCCCCCTTTTTCAATAAAGAGCTTAACAGAAAAAAATTTGCAATATCATTATTACTATAGTCTATATGTGTCTTAGTGGTAACTAGTATGTATATTTTGAAGTACAGGTTTAGCATGGAAAAAAGTAATCTTAATAAAATGGAAAAATAAATAATATAATATTGAATTAATTTTTCGGAGAGATGAGGTAGTGGGCTGTTGCCTGTTGGAAAGAGGCTTAGAGGGAATGCACATGTGGTACCGACGACAAATTATCCCGATTCATCTCCGTCGCCAAAAAGCCCATCAAATTGTGCCTCTCCGTGTTGTACCATTTCTGGTTGTTCTTATCAGATCTATCCAAAATTCGAATAAACTATTAAGTATTAACATTGTCCTAGTAATCTAATATTATAATATTGATGATATTGAACAAAAATGAACTTTAAATAAAATTAGTTTTTATAAAAAAAAATTATATAAAATAAGTACATCAATGACATTTTTGTTTTCACTAGAATAAAACAAGTGTTATCCTCTATTCTAATCAACTGTTGTAGCAAATTCTTATTCATTGTGACAATCAAATATACATAACCAAATTACAGAAAGTTCAGACACACGGTGTGATTTAAATTCCTCCTCTCATCTGTCAATCTGTCATGTTACTCGGGCGTGCAAATTGAGGTGGAGATTTCAAGAGTTTGAAAAAGGTGAGAAATGGTGTCTCCCCACAGTTCATGTTGGGTCCCAATTCTAATTAAGCAATACATTGTGTCTGCATTGTGAAGACATTTTGCAAATATGTCAGAGTTTTTTTTATGTTTTTTTTTTTGACTAGGTGTTGGCGAAATTTCCAGAAACGATAATACTGGTGAAAATTTAGGTTTTGTATTATTGATATAGATGCATTGCGATTTAAAATGCAATGAAAATATTATTATTCATATAATCACATGGATGTATAAAGGTCCATAACTTGATCAGGCAAAGCACATGTGAGATGTGGCCCAAAAAAAAAAAAAATCATCAACCCAATGTATTCAAATTAAGAATCAGTATAAAAGGGGGGCAGGCGATTTAGCAATATAAAATTATTTATTTTAACAGATTAGAGCTATGATCACTCCATGTTAATTAGGCACATTTAACAATAAATACAGACTTAGGAATTAGATCCCGTAGACTATATATATATATATATATATATATATAGAGAGAGAGAGAGAGAGAGAGAGTTTTGCTATGGTGAGTTGAAACTCACGGATCCTTCCGTGAGTCACGATCAAAACTCTTTGATGTGATTCAAAATGACCGATCCAAACCGTCCAATATAATCTTTATATTGAAATCTCCTTGTAGACCAAATTTTATATTTTTTTCAAAATTTTTAAGTATTTTTTTCGAATTTTTAAAAATTGATTATTTTGAACGGTACATAATTAATTAGATTAGCGATTTTCTAAAATTCTAAAAAAAAATTAAAAATTTCAGAAAAATATAAATTTTGGTCTCCATGGAGATTTCAATAAGGAGATCATATTGGATGGCTTGGATCGATCATTTTGAGACAGATCCAAGAGTTTTGATCGCGACTCACAGAAGGCTCCGTGAGTTGCAACTCACCATAGCAAAACTCTATATATATATCCCTATTCTAGGGAACACATGAAATTAAGGTCCTATAGGTAGGCATCGACCAGAAGTTAGTTTCATAAACCTTCACATCGTCGTCTCATTATTAAATTAAGTTCGAATTATTAGATTTGATAGAAGCAGAGTTGTTGATCAAACAATAAGACTGCTGAAAAAGTTTTAAAAAATATATAAGATATGATAAAATTTAACAGGCCGAAAACGCAACATATTTTTTGTCATGAAAATACTTAACCAAAATTGAAAAGATATTTTATTATATTATATAGAGGTATAAATGGGGACAAGAGTGAAACCCCATGGGCCATGGGCATGTCCGGAGCTCAAGGTGCACCCCACGTGTGGCTCATTTTCTTAAGATTCTACACATAATTTATAAACCGTGACCCCTCTCTCCTTTTTTTTTTTTTTTTATAAACTAACAAAAGATAATCTCTTACTTAGGCAAATAAAAAAATATTATTTGGCGATAAAAATATGTTGCTAAATCTACCATCAGTAGATATGTTGCTCAATTTATTTCTTATTAGACGAAAACCAAAATATATTGTTGTTTCGTCTAACTAGCAATTAATATCCAATCATAGATTAATTCGATCGAATGACATAAACATGTATATACACGCTAGATCTAGCATGTAACTCTTCTTGGATCTGTGCATTTATAAAGAGTAACTAGTGGTTTATGGGCATCAACAAATTGTCAAATCAAAATTGCTAGCATTAACTAACCAAATCTTCTTAGGAGATTCTGTCCACTACGAGCAATGAAAGATCAGGGAGTCAATTATTTTTTTTTCTTTTTTTTTGGCATGAAAGTTGGTTTTGTTTAATTCTTTTTTGAAGACCTCCTTGTTTAATTTTTTTTTCATTTTTTTTAGCAAATAAAAGCCCGCAGGCATGTTTTCTTTAAATTTTTTTGTTTGTGATAGGAACTAGAAATGACTGTTCAGAGGAAATGAAAGATACATATATATTTTCATTTATTAGATGATATAGTTAATTTTATAATATAAAATATAAAAATACATGAAAACAACAAAATTTAATTCAAACCAATAAGTTAACAGTTTGCACTTCGGAATCCTCGTTAATTATTGTTTGTAGATATATGATGGAGGGAATGCAAGTTGAGTGGTAAAAATTGAATGTTATCTTGTTCGTTGCACCAATCCCTTTGCAAATGTTAATTGATATATTACTAATACTCTCCTTTTATAGGTTGTATCAACACCTTAATAAAATGCACAGCGTGCTAAACTAGGAAGTACTAAACTTTGGGATATGGGGCTTTTAAAAATTAAAATCTCATCATCTTGTTTGTTGAGATTACTTCTAGGAGGACGCACGTGGAGGTGACATCAGCAAAAATTTTGAAGTCTGGTCGCACTGTCAAAAGACACTTTTATAGTTATTACTGGAATATTTAATACAAATGTTCCTGGCCTCCCAATCTCCCATTGTAGTCTCGATTGACTTTATATATTAAAAAATTGTTTTGAGTCTTTATGACGAAAGGAATATTATCTCAATATAATCATCTACTATAATCTCCATCGTATTACTGAAATATTTTTGAACGGTCATAATTGATTCCATCTCAGCCTACTACATCGTCCATCATCATCATCATCATTATTGTTATTGTTGTTGTTGTTGTTTTTTAATTTTTCTTTTTAAATGTTCATCGATAAATTTGTTCATTTTAAATGTTAAATGCAATAAAAAACTGATCATTACATAATTTGTGAACGTATTGTAAGATAGCTTAATACATGATAATTGTTTATTTTGGTTTTTTTTTTTGAAAATTCAAAGCCAATGTAATTTGGAAAATTTTGGTTTGTTACTTAAAATTTGATTTTGATAGTTGATACCAAGCTTAGAACTCGATTAATATCAAGAAAGAAGCTAGCTAGGGACAATTATGATATAACTTACAGAATTAATTTTAGTCGAGATAACAATATATGAACCAAAAATCCAGCACCCGTGCTATGTAAGGAAGTGATGATTCTAATTATTGATTACTTACGAGATGAGATCAAAGGAAGGGGTGTGGACCGGCGCCCCTTCGTTCCACTTACCCCGTCGTACGTTGGATCACTATCCTCTGTTTTTTTAAAACACGCTGTGGTTGTTTTTTAATCTGAACCGTTCAATCTAATTTCGACGAGCAGATTTTTACGAGCCGCATGAATTTCGACGACTCTGGTATTAATCATAGGACATCCATTAGTGATCAAACGGTGCAGATTAGAAAACAACCACTGCGTGGCCACGCAGAGGATTTTGTTCCGCCGTACGTTGCCCGTCTGGTATTTCTTCAAACATGAATTAAGTAATTAACACAGGCCGGAACAAAGATCTGCATAGTATTGATCAGTGTGCCAGCGAGTTAGTCAAATATAGCATATTTTCTTTTGCCTTATAGCAGCCAGCTAATTAAGTAGGATAAGGTGGACTGGTGGAGAGTCGCATGATATTGATATGCCAGGCAGGAGATTGTCAGGAGCTCCCAGAAATCGTACTACACATCTATTACACCTTACGACCAGACCAACCAATAATCGTTCAAACAGGTACGTGATGGAAAATAGCATCATCATCCGTGTATAAATAAGAGGCGACAATATCTTGATCGGAACAACTAATTGAGCTGACCAATCGACCTCTTGTTGGGCCATTCGGATCAAAAAATACGTTTATAATGTTTCATAATTAAATGCTTTTAATGATGCATCTAGCTAGACCTGTCTTGATCTAGCTTTATAAGGTGGAACGACTCATCTTAATTGGAACTGTCGTGTTAGTTAGTCAGAGTCGATTTGAGAATCTGGATTTATTACCAATTTTAGGTTGGTGGCTGGTAACAACTTTTAGACAGAGCATTTAAAAACTTGATCATCATCTTTCTTTGTTTTTTTTTTAATAGAAGAAAAAAACAGCTTTTGGAAAATTGTAAGAGATTCCCAGGTTAAATTGTTCTATTTATGATATGAAGTCTCCCAAACTGAATGTGATCAAAGTCTACATGTTCTTTTACCAAATTGACTTCTATAAGGTCAATTGCCTATTTTGTACCAAATTCTACAACCGGTGAAAATACGGACCGTGATCAAATCATACTCTCAACATTCTAATCAATATTATCAATCGTGTAATTAAAATAATAAAAAAAAAATTGTTCAATAAACCGAACGAAAGAGGGAGATGGATGCTTTGTAAGGAGAAAAATGGGCTGGTTATATCAAATAGAGAAGAGGTGGATTAAAATCAGCCACGACTGACTGATGAACCCGTCAGCCGGGATTATATCTCAATTTTTGAGGTTCAAATGGCTAATCCGAACCGTTCAATGTGTTCTACATATTGAAATCTCGTTGGAGACCAAATTTTACATTTTTCTGAATTTTTTTACTATTTTTTTTAGATTTATAAAAATCGCTGTTATTGAAGGGTCCATAATTGTTTAGATGAAGAATTTTTTAAAATACCAAAAACATACTAAAAAATTTCAGAGAAATGTAAAATTTGGTCTCCAACGAGATTTCAATATGGAGAACACATTGAACGGTTCGGATCAACTACTAGAATCTCAAAATTTGAGATTTAATCGTAGCTGACGGTCTTATTTGTCAGTCGCGACTGATTTTAGTCTACCTCAATAGAGAATGGGTTTAATGGTTAAAGGTAATTAGATACATGACAAAAAAGGAAAAATGAGAAATTAATGGGAGAGGAGGACACAAAAAGGCAGGAGGCAAGTTAGGCATGTCAATGTTGACACGTATAAACGTTTTAACGTTTCACCTAGCCCAGTGAAACGTTAAACGGAGCCCAAAATTCTTATGTTTGGACCGATGAAACGTAAGTGAAAATGGACCAACTCATTCCGTTTAAACGTTTTAACGTTTTCTTAATGAATTTTGTGTTGTTTAAACAGGTGAAACGTTAAACAGAAGCAAAAAATACTTACGTTTACTAAGTGATGATGAAACGTTAAACGAAACATTAAATGTAAGAGCCTATTTATGTTAACAACGTGAACGTTTGACAGGTCTAAGGCAAGTAGCTCATGCAGTAACCAGGTTACCAAAGAATTTCAACAACGTGTCATTTGTAGCAGGTAGGTCCAGTTTTTCTTTGGTTTTTTTATAAGAGTGTCTTACACTGATAAGTTTTTTTTTTCATTTTTTTTATAAATACATGGATAAGAATTATAAAAATTGATATATATATTTTTTTTGGATTCAAACCTGCATATAAATAAAATGTACTTATAACTAAAAAGGCTGCTTTACCAATGTGTAAAAAAATAATTCTTTTAGTTATAATTTAAAGCCCCCACGGCCAATCGAAAATTTCCATTAATTAATCAATTAACAACCGAATTTATTGAGAATCAACTTTTAGTCTAGTGACAAATAGCAATTATCATTAGAGCTCGTGAGTTCGAAACCGACTGGAGGTCATTTCTGACATTTATTTAATTTCGAATTGAGTTTGAAGGCCTTGACCCCATTGAATTTATCTTAAAAAAAGAACAATTGAATTTATCAAGTATTAAAAAAAAGATATTTTTTATTTGTCAGCTCAATTTTCACAAATTACAAGGTTTCCTTGTAGAAACAATGTACAAAACACATGATTAATATACCACCAGACACAATTGCAAATTCCTGAACAAATTAAACTCAAAACTACATGGAATTCAATCCTAGCAGTGCATGGATCAGAGGTGACCGAAAATCTTTTTTTTTATATATTAGGCCGTACCCTCACACACACCCACGCTCAACCAGCTTGAAGCTGGGATCGAACCCATGCCTTCCTATTGTAGAGGCACATGCCACTACCAACTGCTCTACACAGCGGTGACCGAAACTTATCAGTGCCAAGAATGCTCTACATGGTTAGCAGTGTTGCAAATCACTGATCTATATTTTTCCTACGGGTGATAATTGGTGACATGCCAAATAGTGTGCCCTTTGTATACACGTCCAAGGTCAGGAACCCATACTTATTAGTCAAATGTTTACAAGACAAGTTTGTAGAGACTAGTGTTAGGTGCAGAAAGAGGTGATATTTTTCATGGACCACGCTTGGGAAGGATGGAGACATGGTCCATGGGCGACAGTCAACATGACAGTTGCGGCTTTGTATTGACTCGGTTGAGTGTCCTGTTGCTTACGTGTCAACAGAGGAGAGATGGAGGGCCCACATTGCCAACCATCTCGGTTGAGTGTCCTGTTTCTTCATTTAGATTATTATGGGAGTGGCTATGTCTAACATGTTGACACATACATTCGTTAATCTGATAAAATTTTAATTTTTAAGATTAGAAATTTAGAATAGTCGATCTGAATCGTTTAAATTGTTCTCTATAATAAAATTTCAGTGGAGGCTAAATTTTATATATTTTCAAATTTTTTTACTAATTTTTTAGAATTTTTTAATATGCTCAATCTAAAAAGTTATGAACCTCCAATTTTGGAAATTTGAAAAAATAGTTAGAAAATCTTAAAAAAATATAAAATTTGATATTTAAAGAGATTTTAATATAGAGATCATATTGAGCGGCTCGGATCGGCCATTTGAAATTTTAACAGTTAACGTTCGGATCTTGTTTGACGTCCTATATGTTTGATTCTAGCATTACTCGATTATTATTGAATCCGGATTAGGATATACTTTAAGCATCAATTTGATTGATGGTTGCTGCTGATTGACTCGAAAAGTTCATGCTTTAAAGCAATCATTAATCACTAATAATAAAATAATTTTACATTATTACCCTGTTTAATTTTAAAAGTCAGGTTGACTTGTGCATTATCCTTTTTTTTTATTTTTTATTTCAGTCATAGTTTCTACCTCCAGAATTTATTCGCAACGAAGGAGGTATATATAGAACAACATATGTTAAAATTTAATATCCATGCATGGGATTTGGTGCTGATGACATTTAGTGATGCTGGATAATGTTAATTTAGTACGCAAAATTAGTTAGTCAAACGGTTGACTTAAATTTTTAATTTTAATCCCATCAATTTGCTTAAGAAGGTCGTAAACACTTTTTTTTTTCCTCTAAGATACGGAGGAGTCAAATATCAAAATCATCAGTAGCTTCTGCCAAGTATTTCGGGGGGGGGGGGGGGGGGGGAATCAAGTCGTCATAAATTTGCAGTCAACTGCTTGTTTAAGGGCTCGCTCCAGAAATAGGGAACGGCAGTGGAGGGAAAGGGAGATGAAGACTATTCACTTGCTCCAAAGTTGATTTCTGTGGTGAATCGCTGGAAACGATAGGGAAAATTTAAGATCTGTGTGTAAACTTCTTGTCCTCCAAAATCGGTGGGTAAACCAATTAACCGAGTGGCTCCTATTTCGTTACCGATATTGGCCTTAGAAATATTATCGCTGACTATAGACCCCACATCGAATTGAGTTCTCTTCGTAATTTTACAAAGCTCCCGTTACCAGGGTAGATTTGTCATTTTACGTATAAAAGGGCGATGATAAAAGTTAATCTTTGTAGAATCTTGGAGCAGGCTCAATCAGTTTTCTTCACTTGCCTTTCCAATGCTTAACTTACCATTGCTTCCCTTCACCACGTTCTAAAACTTCTGGAGCAGACCCTAAGTATATAATATATGTTCGAAATAGCAATATTTAAATTATCACGTAGCTTATTTTAGCCACTATAGACATTATTCCGTTTTTTTTTTTAAAAAAAAATACAATTATACAACCATATATGTTCTGATAGATTACACTGCTATTTAGAATTATTTACAGAGTCCATATTTCTCTATATTCTTCTTCAATGTTCAATATGATTTATAAATGTGCCTAAATGAATTGAATTACCCGGTCTGTATTAAAGTCCGGATTTATGAAATAGTAAATGAACAAAAGAAGTAGTTCTAGCATTATTGCACGGATCCGGATATTTTATTTAACATTGGAGGATCCCACTTAGGGGTGTCAAACGTGCTGAAACGGAACGGAACACACTAGTTTCGTTTCTGTTCCGTTTCTAGTAACGTAACTCATATCATTTCGTTTTCGTTCCGTTTCATAAAACGGAACAGTTTTCCGTTCCGTTAGCTGTTCCGTTCAGCATTTTCTATTGATTTCAGTCTATTTTCCATTGATTTCAGCCAATTTTTGGGTAAACGGAATACTAACGTTTACTGATGTTCGTTCTGTTTTAGTTCCGTTTTCAGAAACGAAACTAGAAAGTCCTTCCGTTAGCTGTTCCCTTCGGACGGAACGGAACGAAAACGTGCGAAACGGCACACTTTTGACAGCCCTAATCCCACTCAATTCTTACTCTCTCACAATCTTGTCCTCTTCAAAAGACCCCTGTCTCATGCTCTTAATTTGTGCACACCATCGTTGAGCTCTATATTAAGCAGCTTTTTGTTGAGCTCAAGACTCTGTTAAAAACTTTTTAAACACTTTTGTCTTCCTAGTGTTCAACGTGATTAATTTTTATAGACACAATTACAATACAATCAAATTGGTGGACAGTGGATCTATTTTTATTCGTATCAAATAATTGGTCATCCGCTATCTTCGGCAATTTAGATCCCTGAATTGAACAATCGAATTCTAACAACGCGTTTTCCATATACTTATGATTTCTCACACCATACCACAAAAGTTTTTCATTTTACAGATCCCCTGCCATTTGACCAGGCCTTTCTTATTTTTCTAACCATGATTTCCTTTATAAAAACACTAAACCAAGAGGGAACTTAAGTCTCTTTTTTTTTTTTTTTTAAATAATTGATAGCAGTTATCGAACTTAAGTCTTAAGGTGAATTATTATTGAACTTGATCTGCATGTAGGGTGCGCTTAGATCACTCTTGATTTGGATTAAATTAATCAAAATAAAAAAAATATTATTTCTAAACGATCAAGAATATATATTTTTTTTTCAATTTAGAGTGTTATTCCTAGGCGAATTCGAATGTTGAATAAATTTTATTTTTAGTATGTTTGGATCATTTTTTAATAGAATTAAAACGTTGTTAGATATCACTTTTTAAATTCACAATAAAAAATTATCCAAATATACTAAAAATAATCATATTTATTTCGAATAATTAATCTTACTTTTATTCTTGAGCGATCAAAATACACCCCAAGAGTTTCATCACTGAATTAAAAATGGAAACAGCTAGCTATGAGAAGGAATTTTAAAACATGATCATAAATCTTTTTCTCTAACTATTAAAAGAGAAACTTCAAACAAGAAAAGTGCGAATTGTTAACCTTGTGCTATACTTAAAAATGATTTATTCAACATAAATTTTTGAGTTCAGTTTGTACAATGATGGAGTTTACATGCATACATTCTAACTCGGTTTAGACACTTAATTATCTTTAAATATACGTGGTTTTAACTTAATTTGCTAACTTTAGGTTTAAATTGAGATATAGGCGTAGCCCGATTCTTATTTTACAGGATCATCACTGAAGCGGCACGACGAATTAACTTTAAAGTGAAATTCCAAGGGCGTGGAACGTACCAGTCCAGACCTGTGAAGGAAGACAACTAACAGAACAACCTAACTTACTTGGAAGTTGGAACGAGTCATCCCAGATCCAGAACAGACAGTTACAAGTTCTCCAGACCTTCCATAAACAGCGAGGCAAATTTTGTTAAGTTTTTTCTACTCATTTTCCTCCGCTAAAAGACAACTTCAGACATATTTTCTTCACCAAGTCGGTAGATATTCATGCCTATTTAAGCTCTACCCTGTCCCAGGCCAAAAGAGGTTCAGATTTTTAGGGTTTTTCACCTTTCCAAACTCGACCAAGGAGTAGCTGCCACTAGAGACAACTCAACTTGCTTGGACCAACCAGTTCTAAAGGAAGCGCGAGTCGTTCCAGATGGGACAGAGCAGAGGATTAGAGAAGATTTAGAGTCAAAATTGTTATAACTTTAATTTCTATCTCTATGTGTTGCTTAATTGATGAATCCTGCATGTCTTGTATGATGATATTGATTGAGTAGTTTAGTTTAGGGGCGATGGTTGAGAATCTTTTATTTAATTGTTTAGTTTGACATGTTTATTTAATTTTGAATTAAAGTAGTGTATGTTTTATTTCTTGTGATTGAATTGATTAATATTGTTGTTGTGTTTGGTACTTGTCAAATGATTATTCCGTTAGACGAATGGCCATGTTTAATAGTTAGGATATTAAATCAATCAACTTAAATTGTAGCATAGTAATAAAACAAATTGGTATGTTAGAGTTCGAGAGGACAGACCAAGTAGTCAAGAGATTGAAACTTTACCTTAGTCGAGAGATTAAGTTTGCCATTAGATACAAAAAATAAACTAAAATCCCTAAATCAAGAAACAAGATAAGTTAGGTAATTAAACTTAGAGACTTGACCTGAATGAGAGTCTAGAGTTAAGCCACATTTGGTTAGGATTACCAAAACTTTCATAAATGATTAATTAGAAACTAAATAACTTAACAAACTAAATATTAACGCTTGGAACAGACCGATCTGATACTAGAACGGGTCGTCCGAGAGGGTAGTTCCAGACTTAGGACGGACAGTTCCAAGGGTTAATAGAGATTAGGCTAGACTGTTTCATAGCTGTAACACCCCGTTCTACTTCTGATGGAGATGAAAGTGTTCAAAACCATATTTCTATTTCAATTTAATTGATCTATTTCTTTGAGTTAAGTTTAGATTTGGAGTACTTTAGGACCTGAACACATTTGTATCCTTTATTTTCAGTTTTAGAATTTATAATTACCAATTAAAATAACCAAAAAATATTTGTTCAATCAAAATTTTAGTTGAGTTAGTTAGATAACTTAGAAAGAAATAATTCCGTCCATGTAATTTGTCTCTCAAGCTGTACCACAAACAATTCAAATCGGTAGTCACGAGGATTTAATTTTAACCTAGGCCCAACAAAACCGATGATACAAGTCAAAATGTAAAAAAAATTAAAGGTGCATGCAAATTAATCATAATAGACGGTTGATTTTTTTTTTTGACATGGTTTTATGTTGCGGGAACTCCGAATTTCCCAACTTTTTTTTATGTGAATGCATTACATTTTTTTTTTAAAAAAAATTTAGATTTAAAGTTGCGATAATAAATTGAATTGAAATTTAGATTTCCCATATTTGTTTATGAAATCATGGTAATGGAATCCCTTATGAAATTTAGATCTTAAATTGAATTGAAAAAATGAATTATCATAATATTTGATCTTAGATCTTGACTTTCAAAACTTTTAGATCCAGCTTCCCCTAACTACATATCTACTTCATTTGTTTTACATTTCTTGCTGAGCTTAAAAAGCAATAAAACTCCGTAGAGAAAGGTATCCAGCATATTCTACAAGTGTAGGACCGTACAGCATAGTCAGGAGCCAGTCGGTGGCTCGGTGCTCTCGTGCTTAGACAATAGACATTACGATTTTCCACACAAGCAGTAATTATTTTTTTTAGAAATTGTACAGCAGCTGTAATTATTGAAAGCTATAACTTTTGAGATTCCCACGGATCAAAGTTTTTTCCCAATGAATTTTAAAAGAAAAAGTATTTCCGGATGTACTGCATTAACCGATGGTAATTAGCTGTTGTACTCAATCTAACGTGTATTATCAGTTTTTTTAAGGTAGGAAAAATTATCAGTTTTGTTAAAAATTAAGCAAAATCTGCAGTACACATATCACAAAATTTATACAAAATTTTTCCAAAATAATAAAAGAAACTTCGATATATTTCAGAATTTTATTGACATCTCTATTCCACCGTCAGCAATTGGTACAACCGTACAGATAGAAACTACAAAGGGAAGTAGGGAACACTGTCTTAGTCGAATTATGATACTGGCCAGCATTAACTTTCATCAAACTCGTTTTTTTATTTTTTCTTTTTTCTTTTTTGGTAGTTCAAACTCATCAAACTCATTCTACCTCTATGGCTCTATTCCAACTTGTACCACGTGGCGGTGCAACTAAAAGTAAAAAAAAAAAAAAATTCCATTAATCGAACGCTCGTTACAAACTTCACTTTTTACAGAAACCCTCAACTGTAAGGCAACAAGGCAAATATTTTCTTGTGAGTAGGAAAATTGAAAGTTGCCGCTTCAACGACTTTCGAAAGTTAATTTTGTCCCTTTTTGTCTTTTTAATTATAATTACACTGTTATTAGAAAAGTGAGCATCATACTGTACATTGTCATTAAGCCACTCAACTATCGTATTCAACTTTTTCGAAAGTGTTGCCTCGGTCGAGATCGATTGAAAGGATCTACATTGAGTCCGGGAATTCGAATGCGCATCGAACAAAGAAACAGAATTGATTTGAAGGTCGAAGGATGAAATAATTTTTTAAATCCAAGAAATATAAAGCAACTTTTTAAGTTATATATAATAAATTTATAAAAAGGTCCGTACTAAGCCCCAGTTCTTATGTGCGTTTAGCGCAATTTTTGAAGTTTGTTAAGGTACTTGATGTGTCGTATGAATTTTGATGAGCAAAAAAAAAAAAAAAAAAAAAAAAAAACAAAATGAATATAGAAGTATGAATTCCGCACAAATTTAAATTTATACCTGCCCCATGCATTTACAAGAAAATTTTCATAATTCAATTAATTCAAACTGAATAAATGACTAAATGTTCATGATTACAAAAATTTTAAATCATAAGTGTTAATAACCCTGGTGCTTATTAAATATTTTTGAAATCATTTTCTTTTTTTCGCTTCACGAGACTTATCTTCTTTGGTAGAGATTCTTGATATCAATTTGTTACTAACCGCATCTTGATAAAAATTAAATAATTAGAAAATACATTATTGTAAGAAATTATAATATGACATATTTGAAAGGTCTAAAACTCCATCATCTTTGTACAGTGTTAGCGCCTATGTATACATAAGCAAATCATACATAATCGAAATTTAGATCCGCACTAAAGTCGATAAGTCTCATCATTATCATTGGAACCCTCCGAACTACAAATGTGGGCCTCTTCATAAAGTGGTCTCTTCAAGCTAAGCTTTCAAGTAAAGTCTCACTTCCTATTCCCGTACCAAATATATAAAAATACATACTATCTCATCATGTTTCCCATAACAAATTTCTGTTACAGTACAATTTCACAAGCTAATATATCATTGATTATATATATATACATGAGAAAGGATGGTGCCTGGTTGATATTTAAAAATGCTAATTATTAAAAGCATTGATAACCACAGAAATGTCCTTTTAGTAATATAATATTTTATAAGTAATGCAATGCAATACTATAATAATAATAATAAATACAAACACTGAACTATACGCTCGCTTGCAAAAAGTCGCTTTCTGCTGCTTCGATGCACCCACAAAAGCAATCAGTCAATATTTTAGACCAAGAGTAGCGCGCAGATGGGATGAACCATAACGGAAAACACACGTCGGCCCCACTTTCAGCGAAATAAACCAAGATACTATTTTGTGCGCCTACTTTATCTAACGTTTAACAAAAAGTGTCTCCATCATGAAAAAAAAAAAAACCACTGGTAGCGCGACAGCAACCAGCATATAATCATCCATTCATCCTCTACGAATTCAAATAAAAATAATTAAACAGATAAACAGAGCAAAAAAAAAAAAAAAAAAAAAAATTCAAAACCTTACCCTCCAATCTATCTATATAATAAAAAGCACCTCGCACTTGCAACGAACCTAACATCACAGTCTTCCTCTCTACACCACCTCTCTCTTCTCTCCAGAGATCCAATTTGTACCAATTTTTTTTTTTTTTTTTTTTTTTATCTCCATGGATCTCTGATTGATTCGTACTGGTACCGAACCTCGTACCAGCAACCATGCGGGCACGAGACATGCATCCGCTTTGTTGCATCACCTCCGATTGTCCCGGATTCGGCCTCGGTGCCCGATCTCCCTCCGATTCCGGCGAGATTCCGGCCGCCGCGCCGCCTCTCTCCGATGAAGATCGGGCTCAGGCGACCTCAGTAGCTGGGATCCTCTACAAATGGACCAACTTTGGGAAGGGATGGAGGCCGAGGTGGTTCGTGCTTAGAGAAGGCGTATTGACCTATTGCAAGATCCGACAACCGGAACTGGTGGCGCCGCCAGTGGAAGGCGGAAGCATGCGCTTGATCGGCATCTCCGGCGGGTCCCGTTCGGCCGGAGAAGGACTGAAGGTGGTCGGCGTTGTGCATCTCAAGGTACGAGTGATTGCTAATTTGGGATTGGCATCTTGAGATCCGCGTTGAGAATACGAGATCTTGAATTTTTTACTATTTATGGAATTTTCTGTCTCCCTCCTTTTCTTTCCTTTCGTTTTCTCTCATTGGTTTTATTTCCTTAATAATAATATAATTATTTTCATTCACTCACAAAAATAACTCACAGGATGGATGGATGGATGCTCGAATACTTTCGCTTTCCATGTCTGTACCTTTGCTTTTCTCTGTTCTCAACTTCTCATACGCACTCTGAAAATATTACAAAAATATCTCCTCTTCAGTCTTCTCTGATCATTTATTATTTCGGGTAAAATATTTATTTATATTTATGTGTATTATAACAACTGGAAAATCTAGTAGTAAGTAGGTCACATCAGCAGAGGTGAGGAGTCCAACATGGATAGGCTGGAAGTGGGGATAAGTTGAGACACGTCACATCACTCGTGCGTGGCTTATTTTCCCATCTAACAAACTAGGGGCCGCGTAGCTATGGCCTTTTCCCAATCGGTCGGTTCTGGATGTATAGAGCGAATCTTGAAGCGATTTCTGATGGTTTTGATCATTTGACGGGTACTAGGTAGAGTCTGTAGAGAGGATAATGATTTCTGGTGTGCTGTGTGGACTGGGCTTTACTGGGCCTAAGTCGTCAGAACTCGTGTAGTTTGAGTTTGGATTAAATTCTTCGCTGGAAATATGGACCGGGAGTAGGTGGCTTTAGTGTTCTTTTGAGTTGCTTGACCCCTCTTTTCTTTGAGATTCTGTTCAGAGTGCTAGAATAACTGTAGGCTTTCTGAGAAAGGTGTAAATAAAGCTCCTTTATTAGTACTAACAGACCAAGTATGTGCACGATCACGCCAGGTAGTTCAACTTGCATCAGACATATGGGTCTTTTAGCGCAACTTTCAAACCAGCTTAAATTAGGGGACCACATGGAATGGACCTTTTATATTAAGATCCAATATACAAGATGAATTTGAAACAAAAGGAGAAATATAATGAATTTTGTTACTTGAGATTGAACGGTTTTGACTTTTGAGCGTTGTGTAAAATATTTATAGAGAAAAGTGATTGAGAATTACATTGGTTTATGCTTATTTCTAAGTGCATTACTTGTGAAATATCTATGGAGCTTGTGCTTATTTATCAGAATACTGCTTATGATATAACAATCATGAATCGTGTCAGGCGCAAGCTCAATTTTCTTTCTTTTTCAGAAAATATTCATCTTTTTTTTTAAAAAAAATAGTTGTCTGTTTATTTCATACTCAGAATACTTCATTTTGTTGATGATTGTTGTCCTGAAGCAGTACCCTTGCTTCTTATTTTATATCAGCACATATTTTGGTTGACATTACATGAATTCGTACCATTTATTCTCTTATAGTACCACAGCTGCTGAAGTTATTTGTTGGTTATATCAATACTTGTCAATGTCATTCTGTGATGTTTTCTTAATTTTCGGTGTCAACTGATTATTGAGCAAAATGGTGCTATCTTAAAGTTTCAGTTACAAACCTCCTTCGTACACTTTCACAGATTCACCTGATTAATTACCATTATTTGAAACATTGTCAGATCTCTTCCTTTAGGGAAAGCAAGTCTGATGACAAGCGGTTTTATGTCATCACCCCAGGAAAGACACTTCAGCTGAGGACTGACTCAGTCAAGGACCGTGTGGCCTGGATCGAGGCCCTCGTGGCGGCACGTAGTGAATCATTTCTAAATGATAGCTGTGGCATCAACCCCAATGATACTTGCTTCTCAACTGAACGACTCAGGAGTCGAATGTGTGCTGAGGGGCTGGGTGAAACTTTCATTAGAGATTGTGAGAAGATCATCCAAGCAGAGTTCTCTCAGCATTTTGCACAGATGAGGGCTCGGTATGAGGATTACTTGAGTTTTCTTGGGACTTTTCCTCAGCAGATGGAGGTATGGTGTTGCAATCTGGTTTGTGATTGTGGTTGGTGTTACCTGTTCTCTTAGTTTATAAATATCGTAATCTCTGTGGAAATTGTGCTCACCCAACAGTACCAAAATAAGGTGATACCACATTTGGGCTCTAGTATTCAGGTGTTCATACTTTATACTTATCAAGCCATTGATTCAACACTGACCAGAATTGTATGGTCCAGAATTTCTACCTTTTGGGTGGTAAGGAAACAAATAACAGAACAAGTCATTTGGGGGTACATCAATTTTGAAGATTGATACAGTTCTCTAAATTTGAATTAAAATGGCAGGGCTTTAATCTGGAAGGAAGAACAACAAGGATTGATGATGATCGTGTGCAACTAATAAAGAACGAATTTTCTAGCTCAGTCCATGGGAAATATAGTGGTACTTGACATCTCAATTCAATTTTATATTTTTACTCCCTGATGATGAATTTGGTCATGTATACACATGAACTTCATGTTAAAGTAACTTAATTGAGTTGATTAATCAGCACGGTCTGATCCAAGAAACAGTTCCTAAAAGCACCAGAGTTTACAATTTGAGATTTTTTTTTTTTGAAGGTCAGGTGGCAATTACCTACAATTTGAGATTTATGATGAAACTCTTTTCTTTCCAATTTTATGTTCTAATTTCCTCATGATAATACTTGATAACATTTCTTATTCCATCGGAGTAACCTCATGATAAGACTTGATAATGTTTCCTCTTCCATCAGAATATAGCAACACAGAATCATCAGAAGACATCGACCAAAAGCAAGAGGCTGATGAGTTATCAGAAGAGGATGATTTATGTTACTTTGATTCACGACAAAGCTTCAGTGATTTCGCCCTTAGCACTTCCCCCAAGATAACAAATTTCAACAGTGGAGATGTATTGCCTTCCCCGCTGACCAAACGCCGTACAAAGCTGCCAGATCCAATAGAGAAGGAGAAAGGCGTCAGCCTTTGGTCAATGATAAAGGATAATGTGGGCAAGGATCTGACACGGGTCTGTCTACCTGTTTACTTCAATGAACCACTATCATCACTCCAGAAATGCTTTGAGGATTTAGAGTACTCTTTTTTGCTTGATCGGGCTTATGAGTATGGAAAGATGGTATGATTTGTATTCTTTATGTATTTTATTGTACTCTATGGTTTCGTGTTATCATTACCTTTGATTTCGAATAAGGTTTGGCGTGTTTGGTTTGGCTCGAATAAGGACTTCTTCGAATAAGCACTTATTCGTGCGAACCAAATGACCAACAAATAAGCGCCTATTCGACCCTTATTCTTGCTCGCATTTTCTTAGAATAAGGGGACGAATAAGGGCTTGTTCGAATAAGGCTTATTCCTTAGTTGGTGAGGCAAACCAATCACATAGGTAATTTGTAATGAAATCTCTGTAATAAACAAACACTGGTCCATTATTAGGATTTAGGAGAACTCCAAATCACCTAAGATTCTGGATTGTTGAATATCCAGGAGATCAGATGGATAGAGACACTTATTTGAGCTGAACTTGCAGTAAATGACAGGAAAGAACTATTTTATTGAACGACACAATATAGAATTTATCTGATAAAATTTTTGTTGCCTTTTTTTCATTTTATTCGTGTTAGGGAAACAGTCTCATGAGAATTTTAAACGTTGCTGCATTTGCTGTGTCTGCATATGCGTCATCTGAGGGTCGTCTTTGCAAACCCTTCAACCCCTTGTTAGGGGAAACATACGAAGCTGAGTTTCCAGAAAAAGGACTTCGCTTCTTCTCTGAAAAGGTAAAAAGTTTGTATCTGTTTTGTGCTAAATAATGAACTCTCTTATCTGGACCAACAAAACAATCTACTTAATTCTTAGGTGGCTTTAAATGGGTCAAATTGGTGGTCAATGTCCCAATATATAAATTTTTTCAACCAAACAGTTACATAGTATTTTAATATTACACATGTAGTTTCTTTAAAAAGAAAATCCATTGTTGCAGCCATGGAAGTTATTTAGGCTGTGTTTGGAACGGCATGCGAACAAGGGATGAATTTCGAACAATGTTGTTCGCTTCCCAATTCGCAATTCGCAAAAATTGGCGAATTAAGAATTAGGCTGCTGTTCCGTGTTCTTCATTGTTCGTGCAGCGTTTGTTTCGTACGAACATACGCTGTTCGCGACAGTTGCCAAACACGCCCTTAAATGATACCATTTGTAATCATTACATTGATATCAACTTTTGAAAAATTCTGTGTTTTACTGACCCCATGAAAAGATTTTCTGGCCCTGCCCCTGACTAACTGCGTCAGTTCAGTGAAATTAATTGTAATATTACTTCATAGGTTAGTCATCATCCAATGGTAATGGCATGCCATTGTGAAGGGAGAGGTTGGAAATTTTGGGGTGACAGTGAACTCAAAAGCAAATTTTGGGGTCAATCCATTCAACTTGATCCTGTTGGCAAATTAACACTAGAATTTGATGATGGTGAAACCTTTCAATGGAGTAAGGTAAAAGTTATGTTTCAAACCATTTTTGTATCACTTAAAGTTTCTTTTAGTCACTTCTATTTTAACACAAAATTTTCTGTTTTAACTGGTGTTAGGTAACAACCACGATTCATAATCTCATAATTGGAAAAGTCTTTTGCAATCACCATGGGACAATGAACATTAGTGGTAATCGACAATACTCATGCACTCTCAAGTTCAAGGAGCACTCTTTTCTCGATCGGAACCCACGTCAGGTAAAAAAAATACTCAAAAGCAAGGTTTAAAAAGTATTCATTGAGAGAGCACATTGAACACTTTGGCAGTAATCATAAGGTCAATACACTATAACTATGGAGATGTCTTCCAATCAAATCTTTCAGTTTTATTTATTCTTTCCTGGTCCTTTTTCAAGCGCTACTTACATTTGCAGTCTCTTGTAAGGTTCAAGGCTTTGTGCACGACAAAAGCTCTGGAGCTAAGGAAGCTACTTTGATAGGGAGATGGGATGATAGCATTTATTGCACAGTAAACGATGATACTTCAATAAGCAACAGCTGTGCATTGGAACAACAAAATAACACCTTGTTATGGAAGAAAAATGGACCTCCTGAAAATCCTACAAGATACAACCTAACATCATTTGCAATAACCCTAAATGAGATAACACCGGGCCTTAAGGTAGATATTTTTTTTTTCATATCTGTCTCTGTTCACCTTTCTGCCATTGATTAGTTGTTATTTGCATTATTGCATAGTTCCTGTTGGTGATAAAATTATTGGTTGGAGAGTTAATTTTTAAAAATTGTTGGTAAAAAGCTAGCTGGATGAGTTTTCTTTTATGAGTTTTGGCCTACGGATACATACTTGAGTTTTGGTCCTCTTATTGGCAATGTTATTGTGTTGTCATTTTATTGAAGGTTTATATAGGCCCTGATCAAAATCCCATTTTTTTTAACATGGGATTTTATTTCATTTCATTTCGTTGGAAAATTTTTGATCAAAATGAACGGATTTGGTGTCATTTGGTTGGAATTCCCATGTAATTAAATCCAACGAAATCCTAAGAAATCAATTCAAATGAAATGAAATCCCGTGTAAAAACCATTTTGATCAGGGCCTAATGTTTTTACTCTTTGATGGTGGGGGTGTCACTAGCATTTGTGGTTTAAACCATCGATACCTCAAAATAATAATTACCTTTATAATGTATATTTTATTCTTGAGGTTTATGAATTTGAAATTATCAATTACATATATGTAACTAATTTTCCATTGCCTCTACTGCATTGAGTAAAGTTTTTCCAATTGATTAGAATTCTCTTTCTTTTATTTAGTTTCTAGTTTGTTGTTTTAGAAAATTTATATCAAATGGACTACGTGCTATACTATGGACATATATGTTCTTTTAATAAGCACTACACTAAGGTGGGACTAATTTTATAGCATCTTAATATTATGGCTGAAAAAAATAAGAAGACGGTTTATCATAGTTATATAACTGCTATTTGAAACTATGCTTTTTATGTTGTCATTTCATTATTGTTCTAACAAGCTTTAATGGGTGAAGGAGAAGCTTCCGCCAACTGATTCAAGATTAAGGCCAGATCAAAGGTATCTAGAGAATGGGCAGTATGAGAAAGCCAATGCTGAGAAATTACGACTTGAGAAAAGGCAAAGAATGGTACTCATCTCTTTTGTTAATTATTTGCGTTCCTCAGATATTGAATTTAGGAAAAGAGAATTTCTCAGGCCTTGTCATTTATACCATATTTGAATTTGAATTCCGTCTTTCATGTCAATTGTGCGTAACATTTAACTTTGAACATGCTTCTCTTTGCATTGTACAGATGAGCTTAGCTAGGCAATGAAACTTCAGCTGATAACATTTAATTGTCTTGTTAATCTTCATTTATCAAATTGTTCAATAAAGCATTAATTAATGTAAAAAGTGGAAACCTTACAAAAGCTGAAGTAAAATTTGGTGTGCTTTTGTTGATTCTATTGTAGCATAATCAAGAACCTAACCATGATATTTTTCTACAGTCAAGGAAGTTGCAGGAGAATGGATGGCACCCAAAATGGTTCCAAAGAACCAGCGAGTCGTCAACTTTTCAATATATTGGGGGTTACTGGGAAGCGAGGGAACAGAGAAATTGGGACGGTTGTCCTAATATATTTGGTGAATTTTCAGATGATTCTAGTACTGCAGCTGAAAACAATTCAAAATCATAGTTAAATTATTTTTGCACGGGAATGTCCGAGACAATTAATGACTCGGTTTAAATTTAGAGTTAGGGCCTTTTTATCCTTTCTTCTTCGTTCATTCTTTTTTTCTTTTTTACCTGTTAAAATATTGTAGTAAAAAAGCAGAGCAAGTTGCATGGGCCAGAGTGTGCCTACGATTATTTAACATTCTTCGAAAGTAAAAATGGGTATTAAATAATTGATTATTCCATCTATCTTTTGGTTGTATCAACTTCAAGGCAATTGGTGGTGTGCCCCATCCTACCAAGGAAGCAGATTTCAAATCAGCACGTGGGAAGAGAAAAAAGAGAGGGGGGGTGGGGGGGGGGGGGGCAGAAAAGGTTGCATCAGCCAACATTTTAAACGGCGGATTAATGTAAAGCTCAGTGCTTGACCCTTATTTTTGAGTTAAAAAAAAAAAAACAGTTTAATCGCGAAATGTGTTTTGCAAGTAGAAACCTTTGAGCTAAATATTGGGACAAATAATTTATAGTTTCCACTGTAGAATCCCACTTCAATACATGATCGCAAGCTATGTCAGGATGAGAAATTCTCCATATAGGGTTACGTAAATCATAGCCAGAAAATAGTATTATTAGCCGGATAATAGTATGGAAGGAGAGCTGCACCATAACAGCAGCGTTGCAAATAAAAGAGATGTCCCTCTGCATGACTGCATAGTAGGCCTGCAACTGTTGGTGTGAAGCCAGACACACAGACTCTTAGACTTTGAAGCTCAGAGGAATGAGGCTGGGTCAAGAAACAAGAGCCGAGGTGGCAAGTCAGGAACTGAACAGTCGGCCCATAATTGTCAGTGTGGACTGTGGATTTAGATTCGACTCCCAAGTAGCCAGAGCTGAACTGTGGGGCAGAGGATGTAAGTGTGGAGTTTGACTGAATATTGCCAGGATGGGAGCAAAAGTGGAACGTGTTGGTTGAATTGGAGAAAGAAGCGGGATGCAAAAGGAAGAAGATAAGCGACCGAGGCCTTTGAAGCCATTGAAATGGTGTCCGTGGTGCAACATCTTTTCTTACAGTGCCATCATTTACTTTCTTTTTAATCCAGATTAATTTCAATTTGTTATTTCCTCGTATAAGACTGATGGAAGCAATTAAGAATATTTATAGTGGTGAATTGAACGAAATTACGTTGGCTCTTCTTCTTCTCTAATATCTACACTCATCCTTTTACTATCCAACCGACTACTTCAAAATCCCCCCTAAAAGTTCATAAAATTCTCAAAACTAATGCTAAATCACAAAAGACAACAAAATGGGATCATAACATGTTACTATCTTCTTTCGTTTTCTTTACAAAAGAGGTACATTTGCCATTTTAAAATACACCTCTTACGAGGCTGTTTCCAAAGGAAAACGAAACAGAGCGGAACAATCAGATGAAACAAGAAAAGAAAAAAAAAAGGTAAATTGCACAAGCGCAAACAAGCAATACGAATAGCATGTTCTTAATTATTAGTGCAGGCAAACCTCTTCCTCCAGCTCTACCCCGTTTACACTGCCGTCAGCTGCCATTCTATTTTCTTTGTACACGTATCCTTTGGCCAAAACCAAGAAAATCACCAAGTTCAAAGCACTGAGCACCGCCAGAAGCCAGTAGAAATTATACAATTCTCCTTCGTTTAAGTTATCAGCCAACCATGCACCTTTACCGCTCTCTCCGGTAACCTTGTGCACTATGCTCACAAGTGCTGAGCTAAGGAAAAACCCAAGAGAGAGAGTGCTAAGGAATAAGCCAGTGCTCATTGTCTTCATCCCTTTGGGGCACTCCCTTAAAAAGAAGTCTAACTGGCCGATGTATGTGAAAGCCTCGCCTGAGCCAACAAGGAAGAATTGGGGTACAAGCCAGAATACACTAAGTGTCACACCATTATGAGCCGCATGAAGGCGTTTACGTTCTGAGAGCGCAGCCGCAGCCATGGCAAGAATGGATAGGAATAATCCAACAGAGATGCGCTGGAGTGGGGACATCCCGTGCGGGTTTTTGGTGATACGGCGTGCAACCGGTACAATTATGCGGTCATATACAGGGACTGTTAGTAAAATTGACCCGACGAAAAAGACAGTTAATGACCCTGCTGGTATATCGAAGTGACGACCAATGTGGCGATCCATGGTGGTCGCTTGTGACACTGAAAATGTGGTCATCTGTGCGTAAACAGTCCAGAACAGGATTGTAGTGGCCCAAGTTGGCAGCATGCGGATGACCTGTTTTACTTCCTCCACATCAGTCAGAGTTGATAAAGTCCAGCTGGTAGGAGCTGCTGTTGTGCTGGCATCTATGATGGCTGCTCGGTCAAGGAAACTGCCAGAATGTAAAATGTTATTATTAGATACTTATTTTGTTTTTCAGCTCTATTTGCCTACTACTGGTAAATCATGTACATTTTACAGATTAATGCCAATCTTCTGTTACAATTAAAAATTTTGTACTATGAATTTTATTGGGTGCGCTCAACTTTGGATCTAAGACCACATACAGCTAACTGACTCGAGATGGGTAGATCTGAAAGTACTTTTCATTATTAGTGCATAATTGAATTAATTTAGATGAGGACCATCTTATAGCCAAAGCAATTGCCCAGCATTTGGCGTGTTCTTAAATTTTCTCTTGAAAGGACGAGCGCTGTGGCTGGTGAGACAGTTACTGTGGTCACAAATCACAATCAAGGGAATACAGCTTTTACTAGCTTGCATGTGAGCCCCAAGTACAAAATGACGCAGTTTTATGGTTAAATGACAAATTACGTTATGCAGGACGATCAGCACAGTGGGATGAACACTAAAATTACCTAGAAAACGTAGAAGGGAAAATAGGTGGGGAAAGAATCTGTTGTCACTTGTCAGTTGATGATGTTTGAGTTTCATCACAAGATGGTTGGTAGCTATTATGTGCATGATTTACAAAATCAGAGGAAATACTCTCACTTATTACTGTTGTCTTCTTTTAGTTGAGATGAATACGGACAAATTCAACGGTTCAATAGAAACTCATTAAATGCTACACAATTAGTAGTTGCTATTTGTTAGGCAAAGATAGTGGTTTCTATTAATAAAAATTTGATCTTATTGTTTTGTTTTATTCCTATCATGGGAAAAGTTTTCTGTTCTTCAGATTGCCTCAACTAGAAATTTTTGTTTTTTTTTTTGAAGGCCAGGCGAAAGCCAACAGTTTTCATTAATAAGAAAGCAAAAAGTACAAGACAATTAGATAAATAGAAAACACATAATCAATGTTTTGGTATCTACTGGTACGTTATACAAAAGAGAAAAAAAAAAGCAGCAGTATCAGTACTATACCGAAAGTTCATTTTCTTCTGTCATGGGTTAATAACGCCATGACATAGTGGCAACAGATCGGTATGTTACTAGTTTTGATGTTAATATTTTAAACTAACTGTACCATTGTAGGTACCTGTTTCTTAACTTGTTTCAGTAAAACAGGAGACATGTCCGCTATTGGAAGTTAAAAAAAAAAAATAAATAAAAAAACTCCCTATCGTAGTTTGATTTAGATTTTACACTAAAGCGGAATCTGACTTTATAGCAACCTCCTCACCTAAAGACAGTAAAATACAGAATCAACCTCATAGAAGCGTTGCTTTATTGCATTTGCTAAATGTACTCTGCTTAACCTTCCACAAATTAACAAATCACCTACCTCAATTATTCTTTTAGGAAAATAATATAAAGATCAACCTTTGAAAAACTTTTGACTCAAATTTTTTCTGTAATTATCACTTGTCCTAGAATCTTTGTCGTTTCTAAAAGAGATGAATACAAGTTGCTAGGAATTCCTTAAGCACTCGTTGGACAAAATATAGTACAAATTTATTTATTTATTTTTTTGAAATGGTTGACAGAAGCTGTCAACGTGAGTACAAATTTATTTTTGAGAGAGGAAACGTATGGTCATTGGTCAGTATTAAACAGATAAAATTCCCCCTAATAAACCTCTCCTATAAAGGACAAGGCATTTGCAGGTGTTTCTTCCTTTTTCAGTTCATAGTTTTTTTTTTAAAAAAAATTAAGGTACATTTAAAATATCTTATAATGTTACAGACGGAACGGATAACAAATATACTAATAATTGTATATGGTGAGAATCGAGAGCTTATGTACAGATATTACTTATAATCAGAACAGAGCAAAAAGAACAGAGAAGACGACATATGGAGGAGTGTCTCACGTGAAGCTCTCTCATCCAAGATATTGTTCTTCAACAGTGTTCATTCATATTATGATAAAATCTTATTTTGAAGATTAATTATATATAGGATGACCATGACTTATTTGACAGAAACTTGCAAAAAACCTCTCCTGCCATGAACACCTGACATGACTTTTGTGTCGTCTTTGGTATCCTTTTGTTTTAAGCAAGTTTATCAAAGAGTGGAATCTCATTTATTTATTTATTTTTCTATACTTTTGCTTCTAGTGAAAGATGATATTGGCAAAAAGTTTTTTACTGTATCAGGTATATGACCATGAACCACTTGAAAAGTATATAGATTTAATAATTAGACAATAAATTATATCTTGACAATTAAATATATCATTTTAAGTATGGCAAAACATTTCCCGATCCACTAGGGCTGGTGGTACTGTCCTAACTCAAAACAAAAGTCCATCAATGATTAAATATGGAGAGACACTTGCGCAAATCCAACCATCCACATGAGGAGAAAGACATTGCATTTGGCGAAAATAAACAGATCTCACCAGTACTCCCGTATCACGTCACGTTGAAAATAAAAGGGGCCTACAAGTGTATTACTGCCTCGTCCTATTCCTCACACTTGGTCCACTATTAGGTCAATCCAGCTACATATATACATCAGTAAATCTGTACCATACATGATACATCGATCTAGTGGGCCTTCATCTTCAATTATTTGATGACTTAGTATTACTAATCACCTAGAATGATATTTTTTGTTTTGTCTCTTGGGTCTTAATTACATAAATAATGAAATTTAAATCTTATTAGTAGTTGAAGTTTGTATCAAAGAATATTCATTGATAAATCCAATATGGTTTTATTAAACACTATGATAATTAACCTCCAACCTAGGCATAATATTATGGAGTAAAACACGGGTCCCAGGAGTATCAAGTTGACAGAACCCTTAAATAATGATCGTTTCTTATCATCTCTTGGGCATCCTGGTTTAGAATTTCATGTGGATAGACATTTTTAACTAAACTATTTATTCCATATTATATGTTCATTGTTGAATGTCAGTATGCCTGCTATACCGAGCGTAATCGTGACATTACGTTGGCTTAGTTAACACGTAAGAACAAGAGGTCCATAATAGCTATAGGATATAGTGAGTGAATTATTGGGCAATTTGGAATATCAACTGTTTTTAATTGGAATAGTAGACAAAAGCATTGCTTTCAATGAATAATCATTTCTGCAGTTTCCAGAGTAGTCAGTCTGACTTCTGAACTGAATGGTATCTAGAAGTTTTTCTTAATGTGGACCTTTAGGAATTATCAACTACAGGAGCATTGAAAAAGGATGAATTATTAGTCATTAATTGTTAGCTACGTTCATTGTTACGTCGTTCTCCACATTTGGACCAATGATAAGCAGTGTTACATACTTGCAAGGAAGTACCAAATGAAAAGGAAGGTACACAAGAAAGGAAATATGCATACCGGAATTGCTTTGTGTGAGGCAGCTTTTGCTTTTTGCCCTTTTTCAGGCCTGCTTCCGAATCTACGTCCCCATCGTAAAGCATCTCAGGATCCGACGGCAACTCGAATCCTCTTTTTCTCCATGCCGCCACCACTACGGCAGCAATCTGCGTTAGTGGACTTCCAACCAACTTCTTAAATCGATACCTTGTTGTACCTGCCAGAAACACGCTCAACCCTATAACTATTGCCAATGCACACACGCCGTATCCCCATTTCCTCCCGAGGTTATCTTGCACGTACACCAAAACTGTCACAGCTAGTAAAGATCCAAGACTAATGAAAAAAAAGAACCAGCTGAAGAACCGCATCATCTGCTTTTTTTCTGATTTGTCTGCATCGTCAAATTGGTCTGAGCCAAAACCTGACACGCTCGACTTGAGACCACCTGTGCCTAAAGCGGTGAGATAGAGTGCTAAGTACAGAACACCAAGTTGGCCGGCAGTTGCTTTTACACAACTGCCAGATGCTGGGTTGGCGCATGGAGGTGGCCGTAGACCGGGTGCAGCTGTTGATATTGTTAGGATAGTCACACCCTGGAGTAGTGACAAGTTCAATGGTTAGCTTCTTGGAATCATAAAAGATCTTTGGGCCGGTATTTGTCTGATTCACCCCATGGCCACTTCCAATGGGTCACGTTGCAACTGTTTGGCAATTGTTTTTCTAGATGGAATTATAGACAAAGAACAATTGTTTTTTTATCCCAAAATAATTGTTCTGTCAACGTCGTGTAAATAAATGAAAACAATTGCTTATCGAAATTGGACTGTTCAAATTGCAACGTTTAGGTAAGAATCTAAAGGATCCAATAAGTAAAAAAAACCTGTTATTCTTGGTATATAACAGCAACGGTCATACCATTTTATTTGACTGTATTTGAATTTTCCAAGAAAATTGCCCGCAAGTTATTGTAATATGGGGCCCACAAAATAAAAGGGATCGTATTCACTTTCAGGAATCAATCATGCAGAAATAATAAGCTAAAAGATAAGGATAATTAATCAATTAGGGGTCATTTGGATCGTCTAAGAATAAAATGTGAATTAGTTATTCAAAGTATAAAATATTATTTCTAAACAATCAAGAATAAGTTTTTTTTGGATATAGAGTGTTATTTTTAAGTGGTCCAACACCCGGAATAAAATTTTATTCCTAAGAGATGTTTGGATCAATTTTTTAATCCGGATTAAAAAGTGGCCCCAATAACTTCTTAATCCTCATTAAGAAGATGATCCAATCACAATTTTGGATGTGTTTGGTTTCGTGCATCGAACTAGGGTTCGCGAACCCAGATATATTTAAAAAATGAAACCCAGAACCCACAAGCATTGTTCGCGACTTCTCCTAAAACCTGGAACCCATAACAACCTCGCGAACACAGCGCTGTTCTTGTTCGGCACAGGTTTGGTTCACGCGAACTAGTGTAGTTCGCGAACCCAGCAGTTCCTAGCGATGCCAAACATGACCATTAGAATAAAAATTTATTCCGAATGTTGGACTACTTAAATATATAACTTTAGATCCAAAAACCTTATTCTTGACCATTTGAAAATAATATTTTTTACTCAGAATAACTAATTCTAATTTTATTCGTAAACGATCCAAACACCTTGTTATTCTACTTACACATGCTTGTACCGCGGCAAATATTCCAATTGTCAGATACCTATAAATTTTAAAAGATAAAAAAAGGAAAAAGAAACATTTGAAATTTAGATGATGACAAGGCTTTATTCCATAATACATATTACTTATAATCTTATATTAACTAAAAAGGGAATGACTATTTCTTCAAAAAAAAAAAAAAAAAGGGAATTCTCACCTGCCAAGGTAAGTGTCTGCGATGAAACCACCGAACAGACACAGCATAAAAGAAGTACCCAAAAAGTTTGTGACCGCATTGGCCGACATCGCATTGCCGAGATGCATAGTGCCGGTGAGGTAAGTCACAAGGTTCACTGCTATGCCAAGCGTTGTGAGTCTCTCACACAGCTCCACACCTTTCACATACAACAGTTCAGTCTCCAAAACACAACATGAACTAATTTAATAAAAACTAATGCTAAGAAATGTGCTCGATGAAAAGTAGTATCAAGTTGGGTTATGAATTTAGTATGCTACAACAACCCCTCTAACATGAATGTGGTGGAAAAAAGATGCACCTAAAATCATGGCAGCACAAGCCCAGCCGCCGGTGAGGGATCGGACGGCAGGACGGCCTTTGAAGTCCCAGGCATCAGAGAGGGTTTTGGAGGCGGAGTTAGTGTCTGGTAAGGAGGCCATTTTGGTTCCTTCAGTTTATTATTGTTACTTGTTATTTCAGTTTCTTGTTTGATTGGGAGGGATCAAAGGAGGGATAAAATGGGGACCGGGGAGCAGGATACAGAGAGTGAAGGCGGTTGGTTGAGACGAGTTAATGCTACAAAGAGTGCATTATTTATAGAGGCCAGAGGGAAGTGTAGGCCTGAGAATTCTCATCACTGGAGCCATGAGCAATCTAGTAAGAAATATAATATTGAGGTTATTTATATTGGTCAATATCTCGGCCGTTTGTTAAATCTGACGGATGAGATTATATACGATTGGCCCGAATTTGAGAATTTCTGCCCAAGCTGACCGTTCCATTCGTCCCTCTTTCTCTCACGCCTAGGGGTGTCAAACGTGCGAAACGGAAGCGGAACTAGTATGTTTCGTTTTCGTTCCGTTCTAGTTAACGAAACATAAATCTATTTCATTTTCGTTCTGTTTCGTAAAACGAAACAGTTTTTCGTTTTGTTAACTGTTCCGTTCTTCATTTTCCATTGATTTTAGTCCAGTTTTCGATAAATGGAACACTAACGTTTTTCAGTATCCGTTTCGTTTTCAGAAACGAAACTGATTTTCCTTCCGTTTCTGCTTCGTTTTGGACGGAACGGAACGGAAACGTGCGAAACGGCACGGTATTGACAGCCCTACTCACGCCGACAGTTGACTCTCGCCATTTTTTTGCGTGGTTTCTTTCCGTATCTCTCTCGCATTGCATGGTATATTGGTATCCTGTCTCGTCGGACCTCCCACTCGACGACTCTCCATCGATCATCGGGCGAGTTGATCTATCTCCAGGGGTCTTCCTGGTTTCTCTCTGCTTCTCCTTTTAATTTCAAGCACAGATTCTCCCAAATCAATCACCTCTAAATTCGCATTTTAATTACTTATTAAGTGCTTTAATTACTTATTAAGTGCAAGTTACGACAAATGCAACCAGAAATATTAACCTCAATTTAAATGAAACTTGTGGTCTAATCCAACATTTTGCTCCTTTTTTTTTTAAAATTCTAAGTTGTTTTTTGAAGGCTAGGTGGCGATCGCCACACTAGCAATTTCATTAATAAAGAAAAAAACAATTACAAATATTTACAAGAATAAAGAAAGAAAAGGAAAAACAAAAGAAAAATAAAACAGAAGAGAAAAAGGAAAAAACACCAAAAAAACCTCTAATAATGCCAAACATACATTAGCAATTCCTCTCCCATTTTTTAACTAAAGTAGAGGTATCTTGAACAATCTTTCGAGGAGTAGACATTATAGCAGAAAAGATGCAAGAATTTCGTTCCTTCTAGATGGACCAAGTTATCACCGCCCAAATAATATCCCAAATTGCGCCCATACGGGGTCTGTTTTGCAGCCAAAAATTAAGGGGGTCGACGAGGAATGGACACACATGAATAGAGAATAATTAAATTAACATTAAATTTAAAATATAACAAACAATAACTTTAACAAAAACAGTCATTTTTAATATTATATAATTGTACTATTACAAAATACACATCTTTCCATAAACCTAAGCATTTTTTAACCTTTGTCGCTTTATCTAATACCAAATATTACTATCAAAATAAAATCATTGTAATCATCTAATGCAATCAACAATCTTTTGTGCGGCTTTATTAGATTGAAATTTTTGCAAGATTCCCTCATTAGGAACCTCTTTGAACACATCCTTTTCTATAAAGTAACCAAATAATCATTCAACTATGCATCTCCCATTCGATTCCTGATCGAGGTATAAACCAAGGTCAAACGAATAAACCTTTTACTCGACTAGTCGTTTATAGCAAAGTAAAGGTGTCGATCCCACAGAGATGGATATGAATACTATTCTTATCGGTTCGCTAAATCTAGACAATAAAATTTTTGGAAGAGTTCTCGAATCACAATTTGAATAAATAAAGGAGAAATAAAGAGTGCAATTGATAATATGAAAAGTAATGCAAAACAATTCAAATAAATACTTTTGGGGGTTTTCAACAGTTTAATATATGATTAGAAATATGCCTTAGGGTTCGATTTTTCTTAGGATTGGTCACAGAGTGACGAAACATAGCGCTGTCGCGTTTCTGTCCCACCAATTCGGTCCGAATTGTGGCCAATTCGGTCCGAATTCCACTGTGTAAATGCTGGAATTTACTCGATTGTTGATCTATACAAGCCAAAGGTCCATCTAGCCATACCTAAACTCCCTAACCCTCTGCTTTCGCTTATCGAGTACGATATTTGGTATAGAACCTAGTGTTAACCCTCATCGAATTCTTTGTACCTCAACTTTCGTTTGTTGGTAGACTTATTCGAGTTTAATGGTTGGTTTTCTACGAGATATCTAATTCAAACTGTCGTTCGAATAGAAGTGTTCACTTTTGGTTAATAACTGGTCGACTCTCGTCCCTTGACCTATCTCAAATACTCGCGCTGGCTTTAGTTATTAAATTAGGTTGAAGTCCTAGCTTATGCGACCGTACATACGCCAAGCAACACAAATAACAATCAAGTCAACACAAGCAATTTCATGATAAATTCCAACTAATAAATGGCTCTATCCATCAACAAAACGAGTAAAATAAATAATCCAAATCCTAAACTACATCTACCCCTAAAGCATTAAAAGTTTAGCCTAACATACTACTACAAATCATGCAAATAACAGTAGATAAATTCAAACAAGCCATGGAATCAGAATTTAGAGAAAAAGTATGAGAGATACAACAAATATCCAAAGTTTAAAGTTGTAAACTGCTGCCGTCGCGCTAGAGAACACCTTAAGACCTTAGGAACTCGTCGTAGTAGCCAAGGAATAGATCCAATTCGTGCTCCCCCTGCCCTAGTCGCCCAAGAAGAGAGAAAAACCAGATCTGGATCTGTTGCTGAGAGAGAAAGGTGAATGTGGAATGAAAGATCGCCCCCTCCCAAGATGGAAGGTGCCTAATATACTCATGCCTGGCTCCTGGACAGCTTGGGGATGTTTTCCCATCATTTTGGCCGAAATTGAGGCCTTTCCATAAGAGAAAGCGCCTCAGAATTCAACCAGAAAACCTTCCCTGTTAAGCAATTCGGACCGAATTGACTGGAATTCGGACCGAATTGGTGCTGCTGGAATTTCTGCGCATGCAAATTCGGTCCGAATTAAGAGGAATTCGGTCCGAATTGATGGAGCTGACTTGGCTGAGTTGTAATTCGCGTGGCCTTGCGTTTGGGCAATGCACCGGGTCGAGTCGGGATTTGATCTTGGGCTGAGAATGAGTCGTCTAGCCGTCTATTCTGCTGTTTCCTTGCTATTTCTTTCGAGTTCCTGTAAATATAAAACAAAAACGCAACGGCAGTGCCAAATCTGGCGAACAAAGATAAAAATAAGGAAAAATAGCAGTCTTAGTCACAATTTCGATGTGAAGTCTGGTCAAAATATCGATATAAATATGAGATATCAAATCCCCCCAAACTTAAAGTTTGCTTGTCCCCAAGCAAAAATCTAAACTTAGAAGAATTGACAGGACTTTAGACTCAATCGAAATTAAGAATGGAGTTGGAGAATTAATCAAGTGCACAGTTCAAATCAGTTTTAGTTCACGTTTTCAACAGTTGTTCAAATTAAATTTTTCAAACAAGGGTTAAGTTTGTTTCATTCCGGTTCGTGCAGCTCTTGGCCCTTAGAAATTTAGATTGAGAATCATGGACCCTAGTTTTTCTTTATTTAACCTCAATGCAAACCCAAGTTTATTTGCCCGTTCGTTTCCATGATTCACAAAAATTTGTAAAAGAGTTTTGTCAAAGTAAAAAATTCTATAGTGAACTCTTCTAAAATCAATTTCATTATTCACCAATTTCGAATTGTGCAAGTCGAGTCGTGGGGCTTTGCACCCTAGAGGATTTGATGCGAGTCATTGACCTTGTGAAATTGCTACTGGTACATGTCGCACCAGGGAGGTCGGTCCGGTTTTTACGCATTTTTCGCTACGGACCACTACGGACTTCAAGCAGATTTTTGTTTCTGTGAAGTACCTTAAGCCTCCGAAATTTGTGGTTAAGTTGGTGGAAAAAGGTCTCGACGCGTCCTCGTTTTCACAACTATTTAGATTTTTGTCACTTTAAGTTTGCTCGTTGGTGATTCAAGCGTTAAAAGCAAATTCAAGCCAGAAAAAGTTCACCTTATAATTTTCAAAACTGACAAAACTCCTTTTTGAACAAAAGTTTACGACTAACGAATCAGTTCACTCGGCGAAAGGTTTCAGTTTCGACTAACTCATGTTTAAACAATTTTAAGCAACCGAGTTTCAGATCCAATCAAACACAATTTTAAAGTTCTTCGGTCCATTGGTATACGAATTGGTTTGAAGCGTCTCAACAAACAAGAGTTTTTGAAATTCAGAAGAACATTTTGTGAAAAATAAAAACCACAGGGTTTTTAACGTAAATTTTCAGCAAAAACAATCTAATAATGCATTAAATTAACTCTCCAACACTTCAGAAACAGTTTGAGAACAGTTGCGACTAAATTCAGAAAAATGATGTGCAATTCGGACCGAATTGGAGTGAGTTCGGACCGAATTCGAGGTTCTGTCAAAATTGAGATGCACAATTCGGTCCGAATTGGGTCTAATTCGGTCCGAATTGTAGAGTCTGTCAAAGTTTAAAAGCTCAATTCGGTCCGAATTAGACTTAATTCGGTCCGAATTGAAGGTTCTGTTTTTTTTGAAAATTTTCATAAAAACAAGCATTTTCAGGAATTTTCAAGAGATTTCGTGCTTGTTTCGTTTTTCCTTCTTCCCCCCCCAAACTTAAAATACTGCATTGTCCTCAATGCATCACATAGAAAATTAAATAGGAGGAAAAATGAAACTAACCGGATCAGAAGGTGAAGAAGTCGTACCCGCCTGAGAGACGTGCGGGCTCATCACCGGATAGCCTAGCGGGGTCGGTGAAGATGCTGAACGGATCGACATCCTGTTGCGGATAGTATAGTTGTGGCTCTTCACCGCTCTGCCAATAGCCATGGTCCTAGCGGAATGCCCAATCTTCTTGGTTGTGCTCGATGACATCCACACGCTCGTTGAGACGAGCGATCCCTTCAGCATTTTGATTCCCCAAGCGCCTCGCCTCGCGAGCGTCCGCACTAGTGGTGAGTGAGAGGTTGTAGAACTGAGTGAACCATGCTGGTTGCTCCTGTGGTATGCCATGTGGGTTGGGCATTTGTGGCTCGCCTTGGTGCGGCTCCTCGTCCATGTGGACCGGTCCTCCCTCTTCTTGGGCTTTGCTGTGGTCATCGGGCAGTGCAGCTTGCTCGAGTTCGTGCACAAGCCAAGTGTGGGGCCTGTAGTCGACTGCAGCGCCATATGACAAATAAAGGTCGTTGCGACCCTCCATTTTGAGCTTGTACCGGGTTACCCCATTTTCTTTCCCAATTTTAATAAAATGGACTCCGGCGAACCACTTTAAATTCATGATTTTGGGACCATTGCATGACTCACTTATGTCGAGTTGAATGTCACGCATCCGTGCAATTAGCGTGACATAAGCTCCCATGGTCACATTACCTCCACTCCTTCCCTTTGCGCGCGTCTCAAACCAGTGGTGGGTCATGAGCCTAGTTAAGTTGGGCTTGAACGGGGTCACACGGAGCATAGAATCGAGTAATTGTCCCTCGTCATCGTTTAACTGATTGACGGACTCGCCGCGGGCAAAGATGGTCTGGGAAGGATCCGCTGTGTGATGCGAATCAAGGGGTGCTGGATGAACCTGGTCTTGTATTGCTTCGGTTCCTCTTGGCCACTGAGTCTCTTCCATAGGTCAAGCTTGGTCCAATCATCCCGGTAGTTGGGTGGCTCATCTATAAAGTCATCATCAAAACCCATCATTTGTGCCAATTCATGGTATGTCACTCGGTGAGTTGCATTGGAAAGGCGGAACTTGATGTAGTAGTAGTTTTCTTCTTTGTTGTGCTTGAGCCACAGTGATGACAAAAACTCTAAAGTTGGCAAGCGATAGGTTTCTATGCGGTGGTTCCAGAATTTTAATTGGAAACCTATTGAAGCAGTGAGGTGCACGAAATCATCCGCCACCCCGAGTGTATCCAGAGAGTTCATGCAAACTAGCCGGGTGTTTTCAATCGATCGTTCCAAGAGATTCTGTAGATGGAGAAGCATCCGGCGAGTGGGGATGGAGAATCCCAACTTGTTCTCAAGCGGCTTGGCTGCCGGGTCATATTGACTGTTCTCATTCTCTGGGTCCGAGTCGTAGTCAATTTCTCCATGGGGCTTAGGTTTTGGTTGCTTGGCAGGGGTACGGCGTGAGGGTTCGCCTTGATTTTTCTTCCTTTTCCCTTGGTCACTTCCTTTTCTAGACATCCCGCGAGTAATTCGGGAAAACATGGTTGTAGACAAGAGAATTCGAACCGAATAGAGGTTAATTCGGACCGAATTGGGTGTTCTGTCAGGTTTTTCTGGCTGAATTCGGACCGAATTGAGTCCTATTCGGACCGAATTGAATGGCCTGGAGAGGTTTTGTGTGGGTTTTGCAGAGTTTCGGTGAAATGGGTCGCACGGGTCACGGCCAATCTTTGTCAATCAATTATGTTCCTTCTAAACTTCCACCCAGATTCGATCATACACAACCATGCATTCAAATAATACCCCGAGGTAATGAAAATTGCAAAAAGATAGAGGGTAATATTCAAATCGAGATTTCCGACGTGAATGAAGGCGAGAAAGCGGCGGCTCGAGTCCCTAGGAGTGCCGTGGAGTCGAGAAGAGGACAGAGGAACCGAACTATGGCCGCAAGAGTCGAGTTTGCGACGACGGCCGTTGAACTTCCTTGAATTCCTTAGGCCGAGAGAGGGAGAGTCGGGTTAAGCCAATGGTACTCCGAGAGAGAGAATGGAGAGGACTTCGCAATGGTGGTTCGATCTCGAAAAGAGGTGGAGGAGGGTGGCGGCAGTGGGGGCCGAGATGAGGACAGAGAAACCCCCTTTTTTCGGTTTTGTGTGGGTTTTGTCGGCTGGACAGGAGAGAGGGACGAGAGGGAGAGAGATGGGTAAAAAGGTGGGTTTGGGTTTTGGGTTAATGGGTTTGAAATCCGATCCAACAAGAGATCCTCCCCAAACTTAAATTTCAGCAGTGGGCCTTCACTGGGCCGCCATTAATCTCCTCCCTTAGACACTTTTTGGGCCAACAGAAAATCTGAAATTGGACTTCAACAGAAATTGAATTGATGCTGTCCAATTCGGACCGAATTCGAAGCATTTCGGACCGAGTTAACTCTCTGAAATCTCGCACTGCAATGCAGAATATATCCAGAATTAAATTTCACCAGCAAAATTGAGAAAAAAAAATAAATGCTTAACTGAAAATAAAGAAAGGGAGAAGAAATTAAACAACTAAAATTCCAATTGAAATTATTTTTTGGATTTTCGCAATTTTTCTTGTGTTTTTTTTTACAGGACAATTAATATGAAATAAAATAAAATAAAATAAAAAGAGAGAAGAATTCTTGGGTTGCCTCCCAAGAAGCGCTTGTTTTAGGTCCTTAGCTTGACCACCAATTGTCTCAAGTCGTGGCGGGTGGGTCGAGAAGCGAAACAACCATCACTTCTCCTTTGTCATGATCGGCGATGTAATGCTTGAGGCGCTGCCTGTTGACATTGAAAGGTTCGGAATTTTTGTCGCAAATGTCCACCGCTCCAAATGGGTAGACTTTGACTACTCGAAACGGACCGGACCACCGTGGCTTGAGCTTCCCTGGAAAGAGCTTGAACCTAGAGTTGAATAGCAACACTAAGTCGCCTTCCTTGAACTCTCGTCTGGAGATATTCCTATCATGCAACAACTTCGTCTTTTCTTTGTATAATTTTGCATTTTCATAGGAATGGAAGCGTACCTCATCCATCTTATGCAAATCAAGAATCTTCTTTTGACCCGCTGCATGCAAGTCCATGTTGAGTGTACGAATCACCCAAAGCGTCTTGTGTTCGATCTCAACTGGCAAGTAACAGGGCTTCCCATACACCAACTTGAAAGGACTCATGCCGATTGGCGTCTTGAATGCGGTCCTATATGCCCAGAGTGCGTCATCGAGTTTCATGGCCCAGTCCTTGCGTGTCTTTGCTACTGTCTTTTCGAGAATACTCTTGATCTCTCTGTTTGAGACTTCTACCTGACCACTTGTTTGAGGGTGGTAGGGAGTTGCCACCTTGTGCGTAACACCGTCTTTCTTCAAGAGATTGTCGAATTGGCGATTGATGAAGTGCTTGCCTCCATCGCTTATCACTGCCCTGGGGACACCAAAACGAGGAAAGATTACCTTAGAGAAGAGCTTGATGATCGAGTTCGCATCGACTGCCTTGCACGCAATCGCCTCGACCCACTTGGACACATAATCGACCGCCACCAATATGTACTCATTCCCATAAGAGGATGGGAATGGGCCCATGAAGTCGATGCCCCAAACGTCAAAGATCTCCACTTCAAGGATCGGGTTGAGGGGCATCTCGCTGCGCTTGGATATGTTTCCGGTCCTCTGACACTGATCACAAGACAAAATAAAAGAACGAGCATCTTTAAACAAGGTAGGCCAAAAAAAACCAGATTGCAATACCTTAGCGGCCGTCTTGGAGAATGACGCGTGTCCGCCATAAGCTGAGGAATGGCAATGGGAGAGAACGGGTCGAAATTCTTCATAAGGAATGCATCGTCGATAGATATCATCAATGCCGAGTCTAAACAAGTAGGGCTCCTCCCAGAAATAGTACTTGGCGTCCGACTTAAGCTTCTTTCTTTGTTGGTAGGTCATTTCGGGAGGTAACGCACCGCTCGCCAAGTAATTTGCCAAGTCTGCGTACCAGGGTGTCCTCAATTCAGACCGAATTGACTGGAATTCGGACCGAATTGTCCCCTGTGCATGCTGTCTGTCAATTCCAGCAGCTTCAATTCGGTCCGAATTGACTGGAATTCGGTCCGAATTGACTGCCACTGCCATCAACTGCTCGTCTGGGAATGACTCGTTGATTGGTATGCCATCCCCTACGCTTTCCTCACCGTGTAGCCTTGACAAATGGTCGGCCACCGAGTTTTCTGAACCTTTCTTGTCCTTAATTTCAAGGTCGAACTCCTGGAGAAGCAGAATCCATCTTATCAACCTTGGTTTGGCATTCTTTTTGCTCAAGAGATATCGGATGGCTGCGTGATCGGTAAACACGATGACCTTGGACCCTACAAGATAGGATCTGAACTTGTCGAGGGCGAAAACAATGGCGAGCAGCTCTTTCTCCGTGGTTGTATAGTTCATCTGAGCAGGGTCGAGGACCTTGCTTGCATAATAGATAGCCACGGGTTTCTTGTCTCGCCGTTGACCGAGTACGACTCCCACCGCGTAGTCACTAGCGTCGCACATGAGTTCAAAAGGCATGGACCAGTCCGGCGGTTGCAAAATTGGTGCGGTGACAAGGACTTTCTTTAATGCCTGAAAAGCAAAAAGACAATCGTCGTTAACAACAAAATCAATGTCTTTTATCAAAAGATTAGTGAGAGGTTTGGCAATTTTTGAGAAATCTTTGATAAATCGACGATAGACACCCGCGTGTCCCAAGAAACTCCGCACGTCCTTGATGTTTGATGGCATCTCGAGTTTCTCAATTACTTGCACCTTCGCTCGATCGACTTCGATGCCATTCGCTGTCACCACATGTCCTAAGACCACTCCTGTTTGCACCATGAAGTGATATTTCTCCCAGTTCAAGACTAGGTTGACTTCTTCGCAACGCTGCAAAACCTTAGAAAGATTAGTCAAACATGTATCAAATGAGATACCATAAATAGAAAAGTCGTCCATAAAAACTTCCATCACATTCTCGATCAAATCAGAAAATATGGCCATCATGGCATGTTGAAAGGTTGCTGGTGCGTTACATAACCCGAAAGGCATTCTCCTATAAGCAAAGGTACCATAGGGGCATGTAAATGTGATTTTTTCCTGGTCGTCTGGGTGAATTGGAATTTGAAAGAATCCAGAATAACCGTCAAGATAACAAAAGTAAGAGTGAGAAGCGAGTCTCTCGAGGAGTTGATCGACAAACGGCAGTGGAAAGTGGTTCTTTGCGGGTTGCCGCGTTGAGTTTCCGATAGTCGATACACATGCGCCAATCGGTCACCACGCGAGTTTGGATCAGCTCGTTCTTCTCATTCTTCACCACAGTCGTGCCTCCTTTCTTGGAAACCACATGGACTGGGCTCACCCATTTGCTGTCTGAGATCGGGTATATGACACCCGCATCAAGGAGCTTGAGTATCTCCTTCTTGACAACTTCCTTCAGATTGGGATTGAGCTGCCTTTGAGCTTCAATTGATGGCTTGTGGTCGTCTTCCATCAGGATGCGATGAGTGCATAACGAGGGGTGAATCCCTTTCAAGTCGCTTATCGAATATCCGATTGCCTTCCTGTGCGCCTTAAGTTCTTCCAAAAGTTTTCCTATTTGCTCATCATTCAAAGCAGTGTTAATAATAACAGGGTATGTTTGATTCGGTCTGAGGAATTCATACCTTAATGTGGCTGGCAAGGGCTTGAGTTCAACATGGGGAGGCTTTTCAGAGCTTGCAATTCGGTCCGAATTTGGGTCAATTCGGTTCGAATTGTCATACGCAGAAATTTCTGAAATTCCAGGGGCTTCAATTCGGTGCGAATTGCATGGAATTCGGTCCAAATTATGAGCTGAGAAAATTTCTGACAATTCAGAGATCTGAATTCGGTCCGAATTAGGGTCAATTCAGTCCGAATTAGTACTGATTTCAATGATTTCCTCGTCCGTAACCTCCTGTATTGATTCCTCTACTGCAATTGCTTCCTGCATATAAAAAAGAAACTCGTGATAGGACCTGAGAGCGTCCGAATATTGGTCCTCAAGCGGTTGTTCGATCGGTGTCTCCTCGGCCTCGATTTTGTAGCATGAGTCGAGCTGGTTTGGGCACTTCATTGCTTGGTTGATCGAGTATTCCCACTGTTCACCACCGACTCTCACCAGAATAGTTCCGTCCCTTGCATTCATCATGATTCCTACAGTTCTAAGGAAGAGGCGCCCCAAAATGATAGGAACGTCCTCGTCTTCCTCCATGTCCATTATCACAAAATCACAAGGGATAAAGAATTTACCAAGCTTAACCAGAATGTCATCGATCTCACCAAGAGGTAGTCGAACCGACGAATCTGCGAGTCTTACGGTCATAATGGACGGTCTCAACATCCCGACGCCGATCCGATCGAAAAAAGTCTTGGGCATAAGACTCACGCTTGCTCCAATGTCGCATAAGGCTCTCTTGATTGTCGCCCTTCCAACGGTGCAAGGTATGGTGAATTTGCCTGGGTCGTCCATCTTAGGGGGCATCTTGTGTTGAATCACCATGCTGCATTGCTCAGTTAAATCTACACTTTTGAGTTCCTTCAGAAGAAATTTGTGAGTTATAAGGTCTTTCAAAAATTTCGCATAAGAAGGTATGTGAGTAATCGCATCAGTAAAGGGAATAGTGATTTGTAAACCTTTGATTACCTCATAAAAACTCCTGAACTGAGCGTTTACCTTTGCCTTGGCCAATCTTTGAGGAAACGGAGCCCTTACAGGTTGATTAGGAGCCATCTGCAGCGAATTCGGAGAAGATGCAGCATTGTCGCCCTTCAATTCGGTCCGAATTGGTGTCAATTCGGTCCGAACTGAGTCTTCTGGAATTTCTTGAGTTGCAATTCGGTCCGAATTAGCTGGAATTCGGTCTGAATTGGGTGCAGATTCGGCTGATGGAGCACCGTTCGGTCCGATTTCTTCGGGTATTAGCGGGTCCTTGTGCTGGGTACCGCTCCTGAGTACATGCACTGCCTTAATCTCTCCCCGAGGGTTTGGTTCGGGTTGACTCGGGAGTTTTCCTTGTTGGCGGGTGTTTTGAGAGGCAAAGAACCCCTCCATCATCTTTTCTAACCGTGATGCAGCCCCAGATTCCTTCTCGAGCTTGGCCATCCCTTCAAGAATTATCTCATTCAGGGCCTTTTGCGTCTCCATGAATTGCTCGACTTGAGGTGCAACATAAGGCTTCCTTTGAAAATTTTGGCCTCGATCGTTGTTGAATGGGACACCTCTGTTTTGAGCGGGTTGTGGTAGGTTCTTTGCGCGGTTGGTGTATATTTTTCTTGGAACAAATGTGCGAGCTTGGTTGTTGTTTTGATTACTACCCGCTCCACAATCTTCCATCGTACCTTGGTACCAGTTGTGAACTTCCTCAAAAGAGTTGACTTGCTCGGGTTCTCCGTCGCCATATTGGAGTGGGCAATCTGGAGACTTGTGCCCTTCTTCTCCACACACTTCGCATTCCTTGGATAGCAAGTGTGTGCCATTGATCGATTGCATCTTGGCGAGCTCGGCTTCTAACTGTGCAATCCTGTCTCGAGTGTCCTTGATCTCTTTCACCTCGTGTCTCACCAGGTTGCTCCTCGATGGGTTTGGTGCCGGCCAATTATATTGCAAGGCGCACCTCTCAATGGCCGCACGTGCTTGCTCCGCATCGAGCTGCGTAAAACTCCCACCTGAAAGAGCATCAACATTCATTTTAATATTATCATAGAGACCATTGAAAAATCAATGAATTGACAACCAGTCTTGGATGCCGTGGTTGGGGCAAGAGTTTTCCAAGTCCCTAAACCGCTCCCGCGTTTCCCTAAACGATTCATCCCCTCTTTGTTTGAAATTTGTGATTTCCCTTCTAATTTCAAAAGCCCTTTTTGCGGGAAAGTATCGCTCAAGGAAAATCTGTGCCATTGTTGTCCAACTATCAATTGACCCTCTTTTCAGTGTGTTATACCATTTTTTTGCCCTGTCCTTAAGGGAAAAGTGAAACAAGAGGAGCCTAATCGAATCTTGAGAAACCCCATTAAATTTTAAAAGTTTTGTGCAATCAAGAAAAGCTTGGAGATGAGCATGTGGGTCTTCTTGGTCAATCCTATAATATGGGTTTTGTTGCACGAGTGCAACGTGCGCGGGATTGATCTGCATGTTGTTGGCCGCGATCTCTCTAACAACGATCGGTCCATCCACATCTTAGACTCGAGGGGCCGAGTGTTCGCGAAGCGACTTGTTAGGTCCTTGAGTTTCGTTGTGTGGCGTCACTGGGTTGTGAATGCTATGGTCGTCGTTGAGATTTGCCAAGCGCTCCTCCTCAAAGACTAGTCGTTCATTCTCGAGGTTAAGTCGCTCTTGCACGATTCTCTGCTGCTCCGCCACTAACTCGAGGCGCAAGGCCTCAAGTCGTTGAGCCTCATCGGTCAATTCAGCCATCGGTGTGCTTGTTTGCTTCTTGGCGCGTGCCTTGGCTGGTTCGATTGGGTTGGAACTCGAAGCTTCGTTAGAATTGTCTCCCTTTCCTCTTAGCCAATAGTCGTGAGGTTCCTTGGGTTGAGAATTCTTTGATCCACGAGCCAGCGTTGCCCTACGCACAAGAGAGTAAAAACAAACGCACAAGTGAGTAAAAGATAAAAATAAATCTAGTCTCTAACTACTACAATAAGAAGTAATATCATAACGCCATTCCCGGCAACGGCGCCATTTTGATCGAGGTATAAACCAAGGTCAAACGAATAAACCTTTTACTCGACTAGTCGTTTATAGCAAAGTAAAGGTGTCGATACCACAGAGATGGATATGAATACTATTCTTATCGGTTCGCTAAATCTAGACAATAAAATTTTTGGAAGAGTTCTCGAATCACAATTTGAATAAATAAAGGAGAAATAAAGAGTGCAATTGATAATATGAAAAGTAATGCAAAACAATTCAAACAAATACTTTTGGGGGTTTTCAACAGTTTAATATATGATTAGAAATATGCCTTAGGGTTCGATTTCACTTAGGATTGGTCACAGAGTGACGAAACATAGCGCTGTCGCGTTTCTGTCCCACCAATTCGGTCCGAATTGTGGCCAATTCGGTCCGAATTCCACTGTGTAAATGCTGGAATTTACTCGATTGTTGATCTATACAAGCCAAAGGTTCATCTAGCCATACCTAAACTCCCTAACCCTCTGCTTTCGCCTATCGGGTACGGTATTTGGTATAGAACCTAGTGTTAACCCTCATCGAATTCTTTGTGCCTCAACTTTCGTTTGTTGGTAGACTTATTCGAGTTTAATGGTTGGTTTTCTACGAGATATCTAATTCAAACTGTCGTTCGAATAGAAGTGTTCACTTTTGGTTAATAACTGGTCGACTCTCGTCCCTTGACCTATCTCAAATACTCGCGCTGGCTTTAGTTATTAAATTGGGTTGAAGTCCTAGCTTATGTGGCCGTACATACGCCAAGCAACACAAATAACAATCAAGTCAACACAAGCAATTTCATGATAAATTCCAACTAATAAATGGCTATATCCATCAACAAAACGAGTAAAACAAACAATCCAAATCCTAAACTACATCTACCCCTAAAGCATTAAAAGTTTAGCCTAACATACTACTACAAAACATGCAAATAACAGTAGATAAATTCAAACAAGCCATGAAATCAGAATTTAGAGAAAAAGTATGAGAGATACAACAAATATCCAAAGTTTAAAGTTGTAAACTGCTGCCGTCGCGCTAGAGAACACCTTAAGACCTTAGGAACTCGTCGTAGTAGCCAAGGAATAGATCCAATTCGTGCTCCCCCTGCCCTAGTCGCCCAAGAAGAGAGAAAAACCAGATCTGGATCTGTTGCTGAGAGAGAAAGGTGAATGTGGAATGAAAGATCGCCCCCTCCCAAGATGGAAGGTGCCTAATATACTCATGCCTGGCTCCTGGACAGCTTGGGGATGTTTTCCCATCATTTTGGCCGAAATTGAGGCATTTCCATAAGAGAAAGCGCCTCCGAATTCAACCAGAAAACCTTCCTTGTTAAGCAATTCGGACCGAATTGGTGCTGCTGGAATTTTTGCGCATGCAAATTCGGTCCGAATTGAGAGGAATTCGGTCCAAATTGATGGAGCTGACTTGGCTGAGTTGCAATTCGCGTGGCCTTGCGTCTGGGCAATGCACCGGGTCGAGTCAGGATTTGATCTTGGGCTGGGAATGAGTCGTCTAGCCGTCTATTCTGCTGTTTCCTTGCTATTTCTTTCGAGTTCCTGTAAATATAAAACAAAAACGCAACGGTAGTGTCAAATCTGGTGAACAAAGATAAAAACAAGGAAAAATAGCAGTTTTAGTCACAATTTCGATGTGAAGTCTGGTCAAAATATCGATATAAATATGAGATATCAATTCCTTGATTTGGTTTTAACAAAGTTCATAGCCGAAATTGTCCTTTCAACACTTGTCGTTGCAATCGACAAAATTAAAGTCAACTTGATCAATTTATATACCAAAGGATAAACAATATCTTTTCTCTTTGCAACCAACATTTGAGCAAGATCACCCATCCCAATCAATTGAGAAAAAACTTGATTGGCACGCAAATCATGTATGTAACAATTAAGTTGTGTCTCCAAAATAGAAAGCTCACTCTTTGAGAAGTCATTTGAATAAAAATGAGCAAAGTTGATCAACTTTACCTTATCAAATGCACAAAAGTTACTACGAGGATGTAGACACGACATACATCGAAGTAACTTGGTGTTTGATTCTGTGAACCGATCATTAAGGTCTCGAAGTATCAAGTCAATCACAGCATAAAACAAATCAATGTGATAATAGTGATCATTTTTCATTCTTTGAATTGCACGTTCCGACCTTTTAGCAACCTTTTCATCCTCCATATTTAACACATCAATTTTGTGCTTTGAACAAAATGAGTGAACTTTATCCAACAATGAGTTCCAACCATTATCTCGCATGTTTTGCAAACGAAGTTTAGCTACCACAACCAAATCAATCGCTTTTATAATCTCTTGCTCATTTTTTTTTACAAAGCTTGTGATAGTTCATGAGTTATGGCCAATACATTCTTCATAAAGAGACAACTAAAAACAAACTCAAAAGTAGCAAGTGAATCTAATAAGCTCGAAGAATTACCTCTGTTATATGCATCCTTTGCATTCTCCAAAATATCATCAAGCACACTTATAACAGCCCTAAACAAGATGGTTAAGTTAGTAAGAGACTTGTAATGTGAACTCCATCTTGTGATCGCCAGTCGTGCAATACTAGTCTCTTGATTAGAACCCGTCCCAATTGAAAGATCACCATCTTTAAGAGCCTCTTGTACCTCAGCATTACACTCTTCATGTAACTTGTCACGCCTTTGACACAAAGTCCCAACAGTATTTTGAAGAATAGAAAGAAAAGTGAAAAGAGTAACTATGAGCTTATGCTTTTCGGCAACCGCCACTAGAACTAGTTGAAGTTGATGTGCAAAGTAATGAACATAATATGCACAACTATTCTCTTTCAAAATCAATGCCTTCTGATCGCAGGCAAAAACCTAGGTCAAAATAAATCTCGAGTCTACCGATCTAATCGTTTGTGGCATAGCTTGAGGGTTGAATCCACAGGGACGGTACAATTGATTACCAGACTTTATTTCCTCATGAAAGTTAGACAAGATTATTTTTGGTGTTTTTATTATTTAAGAAGATAACTAACTAAATGCAATAGAGTAACGTATTTTTGAATTTTTTGATGATAAAATATGCAAAGTAATGCCTTAGAAATTTAGTTTCATCTATAATTAGGTCATAGAGTGTCAAACCACAAACTTTTGTTGCTGGAATTGACTTACGCGGCCTAAAAAGTCACCATTTGGGATACTGTTTTGCTCGGGCCGGGCCGAATAGGATCCAGAAAGCTGCCCGTTATGCCTCATACTCCACACAAGTGGTGTATTTGATCCATGTTGATACCACGTGCTGTGAAGGGTCTGATGACAGTACCTAAACTCGCTAGCCTATGATTTTCACATTAGATTAGGGCTTGGTACCATACTAATCTAACGCTTCTTGAATTGCTAACCTAACTTTCGTTGGTTTGATTATTCAAGTCTATTTGTTGTAGTTCTTGTGAGACAACTAATTAATGGTTCGTTAATTAGAAACTATGTTATACAACATGATTGGTCATCTTTTGATCTTAACCTATCTCGTGATATTGTCATTGTTTAACTTATTAATTCAGTGGCGGAGCCAGGATTCTAGAATTGGGAGGGGACATAAATTTTTTTTAGTGTGCCCTCAGCTCTTAGCAAAACCAATGATCCAGAGAATAATACATGCACAGCATACCTAACAAAGCTGTTTTTCTTTATCAGTACTGCTACTTAAAATAGATAGTTCAATGCAACAATTCAAAGCATAAAAATATAAAAAAGTACAAACCTATTACCTATCGCCTTCAACAGTTTAGCCTTCCTTGATTAGAAAATTGACAATTTCTTCCTATAATCGCAAATTGACAATAACAGAATAATAGATAATATGACAATTTAATTATATAATAACATCTAACTTGCTTGTAATAAGAAAATTTAATAATATGATAAAAGGTAGTAAGGTACAAGTTATAAGCATAGTTCAACCAAAATATACATCATATTCTATTGTCATAAGCATGGTAATGGTTCAATCAAAAGTTACATCAGATTTCTAATACAGTAATACACTATCCATAAATAGTAAAAGCTACAACTCTAATTCTCTATTAACTTTAATTTAGCTCTACGACTACTCAAAAATCATACAGATCTATAATCTCATCAGCAGTAACATGCTGAGCAATTTCCTTCTCAATATAGACAATCATGAAATCTCGAAGGTAACCATCTCTCATTATGTTGCGAAGATCTATCTTGATTAACTTCATTGCTGAAAATGCGCGTTCAATAGTTGTAGTCGAGACAGGAAGTGTCATAATTAATCATAGCAATCTGTCATCCATTGGATAATTAATGAATTTTCTAGTTTCAACTAACCGATGGGTCAAATCAGCAAGAGATGATGAACTCTGTAGATCAGGATGATTGCAGACATCAATTGCATAATGTGACAATTGACATTCCAATTGATCTCTCTCTTGATTACTAAAATCAGCCGGATAAAATCTCTCCACCAACAAGCATATCTCTCCAATGTTGAAGGACTTGCTGTTTCTAGGATCTAAGTTTACAGCAAGGGTTAAGAGTTCCATTGATTGCTCGCTGAAACGAGAATTCAATTCTTGTAGTTGCTGATCTATTGCCACTATAAATATATCAAATCTATAATGGTGCTCTATTGTTGTATTGTCATGCATATTCCGAGATTTACTCAAGTCCACATACCTACCATTCATATCAGGAAGCTCAATTTCATGCTTGTGACAAAATGAATTCACCTTCTCTAGAAGAGGCTCCCATCCATTTTCTCGTAATCTCTGGATCAGAACTTTTGTACTTGAAACCAGATGTAGAGCATTTAGAATATCCAAAGACTCCTGTTGCAAAGCCTGACACAATGTATCAGTAATCGACATAATTTCTTTCATCAAATGTACAACAAACACAAAATCAAACGACAAGAGCTTCTTAAGAGAACCTTTGGCATCTCCTCAAGCATAAACTGAGAGCGAACAATCATTGACTAAACTTCTCAAAATAGAAACAGTAGCCCCAAACATCCTTGCTAAGCTACAAATTGATTTGTAGTGAGAGCTCCACCTAGTGTCTGTAGGTCTTTTCAATGCTCCAATCTGATTTAATCCCCTTCCACTCTCAAGTTCTCCTAATTCAACTTCACGTGCAATTTCTGCATCTTGCTCTGATATTAGCTCATCATTTCGCTTAGCTGACACACTTACAACATTTATGATAAAAATTGCATCTTGAAGGAATTGATGAATTTCATGAACCTGTTAGAAGAGAAGAGGCAGAAAGAAACAAACATTAACCAAAACTTACATCAAATACTTCATTTTACAAAGTGCTGGATTTAAGGTTCATAAATCCTAAAGACTTTGCATTTTGCAATAGTATTGTACCTCTCTTGATGCCGCAATAAGAGCTAATTATAGTTGATGAGCCATGCAATGCACGTAGTATGCATAAGGACACTCTTTGAGTATAAGAGCTTTCAACCCATTCCACTCGCCACGCATGTTACTTGCCCCATCATATCCTTGACCTCTAATATCTTGCACACTCAAATTGTTATCTGATAAAATACAACAAATTGAGTTCTTGAGTGTTAATGTAGTAGTATCTTCTACATGAACAATGTCAAGGAAACGCTCCCTTATGAATCCTTCCTTATCAACAAATCGAACAACTATTGCCATTTGCTACTTTTTTGATATATCACGAGATTCATCAACAATTATGCAAAACTTGCTATTTCCAATTTCTTCCCGAATTGTCTTCTGCACCTTTCGAGCAAAGGTGTTGAGAATTTCCTTTTGAACTGTTGGGGATGTGTACTTTGTATTTTTTGGAGCATTTTCAAACACTTCTTTCACTTCTCTATTGTAAGTCATTAAAATCTTAATCATCTGAAGAAAATTGCCCTGGTTCAAAGATTCAGGAGATTCATTATGGCCTCTAAATGAACATGCCTGAAATGCCAACCACCTAACAGCATCAAATGTTGTCTTCAGCCGCAATCTTGCATCTACCACTGCTTTTTGATTTCTCCTCACTATCACATTCTCAATATGACTCAATGTATTTTTCAGACCATCACAACACTTAGCCGCAAAATTATGAGCAGAGTTTGTAGTACGGCCCATGTGTGTTGGAAAAGTACATTCTTTTCCATCATTAACCTTCTTCCAATTTTGAAAACCCTTCACTGTAAATGTGTTTGAACCACATTTTCCATGTGGTTTTGTAGAAAAAAGAAAGCAAGGCAAGCAATAGGCACGTTGTGAGGTAGGTGAAAATTCTAACCAAGGAAAAATTTTGAACCATTTATATTGAAAACGCCTTTGTTTATTTGCATCTTCACCATATGGATAATTATCCATATATATATAAGGTTGAAATGGTCCCTCGCTTATGTAAAATCTCCGAACTTCATCTCTTTGATTAGGAGGATAAGCATCAATTTGAATGCGTTTGCTCGGGTCTCTCTCATATGTGACAGATCCAATTTTTGGTTGTTGTGACGGATCCTGTGTTGGTTGTGTAGATACTTCATTTGGAATGAGAGAATTTTGCTCTTGTAATGGTTCATGAAAGCTTGAACTTCTTTCAGCTTTTTTGAAAAAACTTTCAATAGTTTTTCTCTTCATGATTGAAATTGAAAACCTATAGCCTGTAACCAAAAATTAGAATATCAAAATTTTATATTTATAATTTCACACAAAAATTTGCGATTAAGGTGCACAACATATCCTGCTATAAATATAAAAAAATCTTGTAATTAATTTCAAAGGTTACACAATTGACATGTAGTTCAGTAGTTGGATCAGTCTCACTGTCTCAGTAAAAATATTTCGAACAATAGTACAATACAATAGTACAATACAATATTACAATAGAATAATTGTTACTAGGCGTCCAGGTCTCTAAGACACTACCACTAATAATATCCATTGAGTAATTGGAATTGATTATTTGGTCCAAAACTATAAAATTTACTGCTAATTAGCCACCATTTATCTCGATTTGACAATGACTTCTACTCTTCTAGGTTAATACATGAAAAGAAAATAAGAAACTAGCTACTAAATACTTGATTGTTGTACATAGTACACTTGTACTGAATCATCCAATGCATTGATCAATAGATGACAGTACCCAAATAATTTACAATTCTCAATTTTGCATACTAACCTGGCAGAGGCTCTAAGAGAGAGTGAGAGACGAAGTCAACCAGTCAAGATCAAACTATCAGAAGGAGGCGGAGGCGAGCAACCAAGGTCGGAGGCGGGAGGCCGCCAGGCCGGGTCGTCGGGAGGAGGGAGTGATGAAGGAATTAAATCCTAGTACCAAATAAATTTGTACCTAGACCTAACCTCACTAGTCGTTCAAGTTAAGCTTAGGGTCGAACCCTAGGGACGGATTAACGAATACCTGACTTGTTCTTTTTCTGAAGCTAGATAAATAAAATAAGGTAGGAACTACAGCAAAATAAAAGTAATGAACACACACAACTAGTAATTAAATGTTTTTGGGTATTTTAGAGATTAAGTCGTAATTAAATTGAGGTAAACTAAAACTAGCAAACTTTTGGGTTTTTTCTAATATAAAAAGGTGCCTTAGGGATGAGGACTCGCTTAGGTTTAGCCCTCAATTTGCCGGATTGCTCGCTGTCGCGTTAAATACCAACAAATTGAGGCATAGGCTGTCGGTTCGGTCCGAACAGGACATGTTCGGTCCGAGCATAGGCTGGTATGTTGGGTTACGACCATACAACTTGAATTCTGACTTTATGAAGGGCTCAGATTGGCTGTGACTAGATTATCTAACCCTCAACTGTTGTCTTTTGGACCAGAGATTAGTACAGGACTCTACCTTGCCCACGTAGACTAATCAAACCTAAACTTTCGTGTTGGTATTTTAATTAGCCTATGTCTTGTTTATTTGTTTTCTTAGGGATATCTAAGTTGCCTTTCAGCCAACTTAGAAGCCACACCTTTCGATGCTGGCTAATCTCCTCTTTCGAATCGTCAACTTATCCCGAGTACTTAATTCAATTCCAATGAACTAACCTAACCTTGTAACTTAACTAAACAGGCCTAGAATTTAGAAGTAAATCAGGTCAATCACAGAATTAAACAAGCAATTAAAACACTACTCAATAAACAGATCATGAAGTCAAATATATATCAAGTCATAACGTCAAACTAAACCTAAACTACATCCATACCCTAAGACATCAAGTAGACTACTCTAACATGTTCTCAAAACAGTAAATAATCATAATAAAAGCATAATAAAGATACAGGCCCATAAAAGAAGAGAATAAAAGCATAAAGGGAAGTAAAGTCTACTCCTTTCACGCTAGAACTATCTTTTCTAAGGCAGTGGAAGATAGGAGAGTTGGGTAAACTACTTCTTTCTGCTGCCGTCGCTTCTAACAAGAGGGAAATCACAGGGCTGATGAAGAATTGTCTTTTGGAAGGTGGCTATGCGTGTGTCTAACCAAAAGTTGCCTTCCTGGAGATAGGAGAGGCCTTTATATAGTGCCAGGTTGCTTGGGAGAGAGGTTAGGGCGTTCAGACCATCAGAAGTTGCCAAAAAGTGTCTTTCCTTAGCTGAAAAGACTTGCCATTTGTGCTCGCTCGACCCGAAGGCTGGGCGCTCGGACCGGAGAGAAGAGAGAGAGTGTCCAGGCGACACTTCGGTCCGAGTAGCTGCCTGTTCGGTCCGAACAAGTAGAGAGGGGGGGTCGAACTGAGCCTAGGGATGAGTCATCTAGGTGGCATGTGGCCCGCATGTCAGTCCAGAACGTGCCCTTGTGCCAGGAATGAGTCGTCTGACGTGTGTGCAACCATAGAAGTCTTCCTTTCAAGCTTTTCTTCATAAGACCCTGTAAAACACAAGTAGAAATAGCGGCAGAGCCAAATCCTGGGAAAATAGCAAGTTTTTGTTAAGCAATTTAATGGTTCGGGTATAATTTCGGTGCCAAGTACGGTCAAAATACCAATGAATATAGGAGATATCAAATCCCCCTAAACTTAAACTTTGCTTGTCCTCAAGCAAGAGCCTAAACTTAAAGTTATTGACTGTACTTAAACTTAAGAGAATCAAACTACCCAAACAAAGAAATGTTAGGAGATTAATTGCTTATACCTAAAAATGTAGTCACACAAAAGTCAAACAAGCCGAGTTAAGAAAGTTCCTCAAAGATTTAGCATTTAAAATTCTAATTAAAGTATGCCTCACTTGGTCCTATTGAATGCTTTTAACCTTTCAAGAACTCTAGCTTCTATCATGCCACAACAATAGCAAACTCAAAGTTATTCATTCGTTCTTTTCTATGTTTTGCAAAGATTTGTAAAGTCAATTTATCAAAGTTGGAAAATTAGTCATGAATCTTGTCTCCAAATTTCAACCTTTTCAATTTCTTTCACCAATTTTATTTGTGTAAGTCGAGTCGTGGGGCTTTGCACCCTAGAGGATATAATGCGGTGTCATTGACCTTGAGAATATGCTACTGGCACATGTCGTGCCAGGGAGGTTAGACGTGAATTGCTCGACTATGGCCACGGTACACTCGGGCCACAATACTCAACAATCCCATTGCCAATGCTTTCGCACCAGGGCCAGTAGAAATTAATTTTAAGTTACCCAATTATACCTCGAGAGCTTTGAGTTATAATTCCTGGCAACTTATAATTAATCCCAATACCCTCCAAAGTTTTGTGGTTAAGTTGGTGGAAGAAGGTCTCGGTGCATCCTCGTTTTCACAACTATTTGAATTTAAGTCCCATTGAAATTTTGCTCGTTGGTGATTCAAGCGTTTAAAAACAATTTCACTAGTCAAGATTCATGATACAAGTTCCAAGGTTGATAAAAATTCTTTTTGAACAAAAATTTTCAAATCACAAATCAGTTCACTCAATGAAAAATTGTGAGATTTGACTGAGATCGTTTTGACAAATTTCTAAGCATCCACAATCGAGTTTAATCACAATTAAAAATCTTCGCATCAGCCCATTGGTGCACAAGTCAATCAAGAAGTTTAAACAACAAATCACTTGAGAAAGTCCATTGATCAGCTTGAAAATTGTTGAAAAACAGTGTGACATTTATCAATAAAAAAAAACGAAGGTGATGGGCACAAGCAATTAACTTCAGAACATAGCTTGGACCCTATCAAGATAGTGTTCGGACCGAGCAACCAGCGCTCGGACCGAAGGGAGTGAATATCAGATCAAGTGTGGTGTTCGGACTGAGCAACCAGCGCTCGGACCGAATGAGGACAGTTGAAATCAGATTGTATGGAAATTAAACAGTTCGGTCCGAACAGAAGGCGTTCGGTCCGAACTGAGGCTGGGAGAAAAAGAAAAATTCCGCCCCTCCTTGTCTGTTTTATCCAATTTTTCAGAAAATAAATGACGTCTCCCCCCCTAAACTTATTCTAAAGCTTGTCCTCAAGCTTGCATTCACAGAAAATTTAAAAGAAAGAGAAGGAGGTTACCGGATTAGTGAGAGTGGTGGGGGCCCATGGATGCATCGCCATGGTGATAGGTCGGGAAGATGCCAAAGGGGTCCTCCATGTCCTGATATTGAGGTTGCTCCACCACTTGGTTTCCAAGGTAAGGGTAGAAGCTGGGATCACTTGGTGCTTGTTGCGGTATTTCTGGGCCACGATGCGGCTCGGATTGTGCTTCGTGATAAAGAGGAGGTGGCGGTGGTCCTCGTGTGACACTAGAAGATGAAGCCGGGTTGGCATGGCCGGCTTCTGGCTCTTCCTCTTCTCCCGGCCAATAGCCCATGCGGAGATAAAAATTGTTGTCGTATGCCACGTTTACCGCATCTCTGATTTTCCTATTTTGCTCCATGGACTCTTTGGATAGGCTGCTGAGATGATCACCAAACTCTTCTTGACGCTGGAGGGTCTTCTTGGTGAGTTTGGTGAGCTTCTTCACCATTTTGGTCAATTTCCTAGCCCAGCTTGGCATTTGAGAAGATTCACCATGTTGCATTGGCGGAGGTGAGTGGGACCGGATCCTTGTGGCTACCTCCATCGGCTGTGGGCCGCTTCTTGTTGTCTCGCTTATACTATTTCTCCTGACAAGTGGGTGAGAGTAATCTTCTGGAATGATCCATGAGTCGGGACTAGAGAGATTTACCTTGTGAGGGTAGGGAAGATAGAAATCAGTCCCTTGATCACGAATCCAGAGGTACTTGTCCTCATGCCCCGTTTGCTTAATCTCGATGAAGTGGGCTCCTTTGAATCGGAAGGCATCATAGAGATGGAACCCGCCACATGCGGAAGTCGGGGGAATCGGAATGTGCATCCGTTCTGCCAAAAGCGTGACAAAGCCACCCATTGTGATGCTTCCTTTGGGCACATGATCTCGCTGGTATATCCAAAACTCCACCATTAGCTTGATAACATTGACCTTCACCGGGTTTGTTTGTAGAGTTTGCCACATGAGCCCGAGCTCCTTATCATTTGTGATGTTAGCTGTCTCCCCTCGGCAAAAGATTTGAGAGGCATACGCCCGCATGAGGATGCGAAGCGTAGGATGTTGCACGAGACGGGACCTCTTGTTGCAATTATGCCCCGCCAAATAGATCCAGACCATGCCGGGCTTTAAGTCTCGAGTCCATGGAGAAGTCTCAATCGGGCAATTCCTTTCTAGCCCATACACCTCACCCAAGTCTTGCAGCCGTGCTTTGTGGCTCCGGTTTGCTAGGCGAAAGACAATAATATCTTCCCCATCTTCCTTCATGAGTTTGAGAGAACTCAAGAACTCAATTGTCATCTTCTGGTAGGCTAGAGCTCGGTGGGTCCAAAAGGTGGGGGTAATCCCAATTCCGCCTGTGAGGTCGATAAATTCCTCCGCCACCCCAAATTTTTCCAATGTAGGTAAGTCTATCCACCTTGTGTGCTCAAACGGCCGATTCTGAAGCTTTGCCATGTTGAGAAATTGGAACTTCCATGGCATTTCGAACCCAAAAGTCGCTTCATATTGGGCTGCTTCGGGATGTCTCTTGAAGTCCGGGTGGTTTGACATAGGATGAGATGGGTCATTGGGGTTGTGGGGTGGTGACTCAGGTGGAGGATGTCTAGAAGAGGTCCCGGCTGCGCCACGAGTGCTGGCACGGGTCTGACGGCGACTGGATTCGGCCATGGTTACTGCTAGAGAGGAGGAGATAGAAAAATCTACGGTTTGTCTGGAAGTGGTCTGCTCTCGGTTCGGACCGAACAGGGAGAGTTCGGACCGAAGATAAACAGGTGAACTGTGTCAGGGTAGGTGTTCGGACCGAGCAGAGAGGCTTCGGACCGAACTGAGGCTAGGTTCTGGTAAGGCACACTGGTTCGGTACAGAGGTTGTCTTTGCTGGTACAGGGCCTTGTACACACTCGCAAACCCAATTAAAATCACAAGGAAGCAAATGAAAAGGGAAAGAGAGATGGAGGGACCTTGGATTACGCTTGATGGAGTTGATACCCTCGGCTTGAGGTATGGCAGTGGAGAAGTGAAGTGCCAGGGTCCAGAGAGTGCTTTCTTGAGTGAGGAGAAGGGGCAGAGAGGCACCAGAGAGCGAAACGACGGAGAGAGCACCTCTTGACAGCGGGTTGGAGTAGAGAATGGTCCCGCGGCAGAAGAGAAGTCGAGGCGCCTCAACGGAACCTCAGAGAAGTTGAAGAGGAGGCCCAGGAGTGTACTCAGTCAACGGGAAGACCAACCGTCGAGTTTCGCCGATTTCTTCGAAAGACGTGCCCTGAAAAATACATCACATACACTTCCTTAAAACGAAATCAGAGAAGATATCCTGAAAGAGATTGGAGAGGAGAGTAATTTGCACCGTAGATCTCTAAAAATGATGAAGGGATGGAAATTCTAGGGTTTGGGGTGTGTGTGCTCGGCTTGGAGAAGAGAACGAGAAAGAGAAGAGTCGGGTTGGGGTCGAATGAGGGAGAAAGAGAAGAGAGGGGAATGGATCCTCTCTTATAGGGTTATTGGGTCGGGTCTGGTATAAACGGGCTTGGCCTGGTGAGTTAAAAACAACCCATTAACCAATTAAATTATATAAAGATAAATGGGCCTGTGTCCCATTAAAATCCCGGCCCAATTGGCCTCATCCAGTGAAGAATCATCCCCTAGTCGGACCGAGCAATCTGGTGCTCGGACCGAGCACCAATGTCATTCCGTCCTCTATAATTTCTTTTTGCTCGGATCGAGCGTTGTATGCTCGGGTCGAACCGAGAGCAATGCACTTCGAATTTGAGCTGAGGAAATGTGTGTACTACTGGTCGTCTCATCCTTCATGCTCGTGTCTCCTTCTTTATAATGAAATTGCTTCCTGAAATTGAAATGTTCCCAGAGATTAGAACTGTGCCTAAAAATTTTTTTTTTTTTATTATTATTTTTTTTTTTTTTTTTTTTTATATATTTAGATTAGAAGAAAACTAGTTTAAAAGTGAAATATTATTTTAAATCCTTGGGTTGCCTCCCAAGAAGCGCTTGTTTTAGGTCCCTAGCTTGACCTCCTGTTTCTAAGTTTCCGCTTGCTTTGGTTCGGAGAGAGATAGGACAAAGGTCTCCTCAAGCGTCTCATTAGCGATGTAGTGCTTTAATCGTTGCCCATTGACTTTGAAAGGCTCCGAATCCTTGTTGCAAATGTCAATGGCGCCAAATGGGTAGACTTTCACCACTCGGAATGGCCCGGACCACCTTGATCTCAACTTGCCCGGAAAAATCTTCAAGCGAGAGTTGAACAAAAGCACCAAGTCTCCTTCTTTGAACTCTCTTCTTGAAATATGCCTGTCATGCAACAATTTTGTCTTTTCTTTATAGAATTTAGCATTTTCATAAGAGTTTAGGCGTACCTCATCCAACTCATGAAGTTCAAGAATCCTTTTCTCACCGGCCTTGAGCATATCCATGTTGATTGCGCGAGTTGCCCAATAAGCCTTGTGCTCTATTTCAACCGGCAAGTGGCATGGCTTCCCATAGACAAGTTTGAAGGGGCTCATGCCTATGGGCGTTTTGAAGGCGGTGCGATAGGCCCACAAAGCATCATCCAATTTGACAGCCCAATCCTTGCGCGTTCGGGCTACTGTCTTTTCCAATATGCTCTTGATCTCCCGATTAGACACCTCGACTTGCCCGCTTGTTTGTGGATGATAAGCGGTGGCAACTTTGTGTGTCACTCCGTGCTTCTTCAATAAGCTATTGAATGGGCGGTTGATGAAGTGCTTCCCTCCGTCGCTTATCACCGCTCGTGGGACACCAAATCGAGGAAAGATCACCTTTGAAAACAATCGGATCACAGAATTTGCATCCGCGGACTTGCATGGCACCGCTTCAACCCACTTAGAGACATAATCTACTGCTACCAAGATGTATTCGAAACCATGAGAGCTAGGAAACGGGCCCATGAAGTCTATCCCCCAAACATCAAAGATTTCCACTTCAAGAATAGGGTTAAGGGGCATCTCGCTCCTCTTTGAGATGTTGCCCGTCCTTTGACATTGATCACATGAGAGTACAAAAGAGCGTGCATCTTTGAAAAGAGTGGGCCAAAAGAAACCTGATTGAAGCACTTTAGCTGCCGTCTTGGAGAATGATGCATGGCCTCCATAGGCGGAAGAGTGGCAGCTAGCTAGGATAGGCTTGACCTCCTCATATGGCACACATCTTCTATAAATGTCATCGATCCCGAGTTTGAAGAGGTAGGGCTCCTCCCAAAAATAATACTTAGCATCTGATTTCAGCTTCTTTCGGTCTTGCCAAGTCATCTCTGGTGGTAGGATACCGCTGGCGAGGTAGTTGGCTAAGTCGGCATACCACGGTTGAGCATCAGCTTCACGATCAGTCATCGTTCGGACCGAACAAGCAGCTGCTCGGTCCGAACTGCCTTCCATGGAGAGGAATTGCATTGCCAGGTGGGTCCAGTCGACCTCCTCTGATTCCGTTCGGTCCGAACTGGATGATATCAGGGTCGAACATATTTCTGCTGGGGTCGAACTGAGAGTGACCTGCATCAGCTTTTCAATCGGAAATGAGTCATCGATTGGGATTTCATCTTTTTCTTGCTCTTCCCAATGCAGCCGAGACAAATGATCAGCTACCAAATTCTCTGTGCCCTTTTTATCGCGAATCTCGAGGTCAAACTCCTGTAAAAGGAGTACCCATCTTATGAGCCTTGGCTTGGCATCTTTCTTGCTCAGAAGATATCGCAACGCCGCATGATCAGTGTACACGATCACCTTGGAACCCACCAGATAGGATCTGAACTTGTCTAGAGCGAATACGATGGCAAGAAGTTCCTTTTCGGTGGTCGTGTAGTTGGTTTGGGCAGGATCAAGTACTTTGCTTGCGTAGTATATCGCCACCGGCTTCTTGTCCTTCCGCTGTCCAAGCACGGCTCCAACTGCGAAGTCGCTCGCGTCACACATGAGTTCGAATGGTTGAGACCAATCCGGTGGTTGCAAAATAGGAGCCGATATGAGGGCCTCTTTTAACCTGTGAAAAGCGTGAATACAATCTTCAGTAATGATGAATTCATTATCTTTAATTAAAAGATTGCTTAGAGGTTTTGCTATTTTAGAAAAGTCTTTGATGAAGCGGCGGTAAAATCCGGCGTGCCCAAGGAAACTTCGCACGTCCTTAACATTTCTAGGTATGTCTAGCTTCTCAATGACTTCGATTTTTGCTTTATCGACCTCGATCCCTTTAGAAGTGATTACATGGCCTAGTACTACACCGCGTTGCACCATGAAATGGCACTTCTCCCAATTCAAAACCAAGTTAACCTCTTGACATCGCTGCAAAACTTTAGAGAGGTTAGCCAAACAAGAATCAAAACAAGTGCCATAAACAGAGAAATCGTCCATGAAAACTTCCATTTCTTTTTCAATCAAATCCGAAAAAATGGCCATCATGGCCCGTTGAAATGTGGCTGGTGCATTACAAAGACCAAAGGGCATCCGTCTATAAGCAAAAGTACCATAAGGGCAGGTAAAAGTGGTCTTTTCTTGGTCATTTGGATGAATGGGAATTTGGAAGAAACCCGAATAACCATCTAAATAGCAAAAATAAGAATGATTAGCAAGCCTTTCAAGCAATTGGTCAACAAATGGGAGTGGAAAATGGTCCTTGCGAGTTGCTGCGTTGAGTTTGCGGTAGTCGATGCACATTCTCCACCCGGTTACCATGCGAGTTTGAATCATCTCATCTTTGTCATTCTTTACCACAGTCGTGCCTCCCTTCTTAGGAACCACATGTACGGGGCTCACTCATTTGCTATCTGAGATCGGATAGATAATGCCCGCATCGAGTAATTTAAGAATCTCCTTCTTTACTACGTCCTTGAGATTTGGGTTGAGCCTCCTTTGAGTTTCCCTTGATGGCTTGTGATCGTCCTCTAACAAGATTCGATGTGTGCAAAAGGATGAGTCGATCCCCTTCAAATCGTCGATTGAGTACCCTATTGCGCCTCGATGTGCCCTTAGTTCAGTCAACAACCTCTCTGTTTGTCCTGCATCTAGCTCAGAGTTAACTATAACAGGGTAAGATTGATTTGGGCCGAGGAATTCATACCTGAGCGAGGATGGAAGTGGCTTAAGTTCAACTTTCGGAGCTTCAGTGTGGTCTGGACTTATGCTCGGTCCGAACAGATTTGAACTCGGTCCGAACTCCTCCTCCGTCATCTGTATGTCCTCCATTCGGCCTTGAGCTCGGTCCGAACAGAAATGGTGGGGGTCGAACTGAGAGCCAGTCGAGCAGTCTTCTAGTTCGTCTACTTCCACGATTGATTCCTCTACCCCAACTGCCTCTTGCATGTCACAGAGAAAAGTTTGGTAGGTTTCCAGGGCTGTTTGGTACTGCTCTTCAAGAGACTCTTCGATCTCGGGTACTTCTTGAATCATGAAACAAGTTTCCTTGGGGTCGGGGCATCTCATAGCATGGTTAATTGAAAATAAGAGCTGCTCCCCCCCCACTCTCACCAATATTGTCCCGTCTCGGGCATCCATATTCACACCGGCGGTTCTGAGAAATGGGCGTCCCAAGATGATAGGCACCTCCTTATCTTCTTCTATGTCCATGACCACGAAATCGCCGGGCACCAAAAATTTGCCGACTTGTACAGGTACGTCCCTCAATTCCCCCATCGGTATTCAGATTGTGGAATCGGCAAGTCTTAGGGTCATACTTGTGGGTAAAAGTTCGCCGAATCCGATCTTCTCATACACCGACTTAGGCATGAGGCTAACGCTTGCACCCATGTCACATAGAGCTTGTTTGATAATGGCGTTACCAATAGTGCAAGGAAGAACAAACCGACCTGGATCCGAGAGCTTAGGTGGCATATTACTCTTCAAGGCTTCGCTGCTCTTGTATGTTAACACTATCGTTTTCAGCTCCTCCATTGTTCTTTTGCCGGTGCACAACTCCTTCATAAACTTGGCATAGATGGGAACTTGAGCAATAGCATCTGTGAAGGGAATTGTGATCCTCATTTGCTTTAAGATCTCCCAAAAGATCCTGAACTGGGCATCTTCCTTGCTCTTGATCAACCTGCGAGGGAAGGGAACTGGTGGGTGATAGCTGGGCACTGATAGAATGGCTTGGTCGGTTGATTTTCCATGGTCCTGTCCCCTGCCTGGCTCCACCTCGGTCCGAACAAAGGAAGGCTCGGACCGAGCAGTCCCAGATGGGGCTGCCACCCCTTCCTCTGCTGGCTCTTCGGGTCGAGCATTCGCGGAGTGAGGATGTGTGGGCGTTGCTGTGGCCTCGCCTGTCTTTCCTGGTTGTTCCTGCGCACAAAGAGGATCATGAGAGTCTTTTTGAAGAGGAGGGAGTGGGTTTACCTGCTGAAGAACTGGCTCGAACCCCCCTGGGACTTCTTGTTCGGGCCGAGTAGGATCTTGTTCGGTCCGAACTGAGGGTTCGTCAGGGGATCCGGCAGGCATGGGCGGGTCTTCGTACTGCCTCCCGCTCCTTAAGACGTGAAGAGCCTTGATCTCAGCGCTGGGATTGACTTCCGGCTGTCCAGGAAGCTTGCCCTGAGGTCGAGAGAAGTGCTGCTCCATCATTCGTTCCAGGCGATGTAAGGAGCTTGCGCTAGCCTTCAACTCATTCGTGGTGTCCTTCAGATCATCTAGCCCCTCAGCAAGGATCATGTTGAACTTGCCTTGGTCATGCATGAACTCTTGAACTGCAACTGGGATCCCTTCCTTATTGTAAATTGACTTCCTTGGTGCATAATTGTTTGAATGTTGGTCCCTCTTGAGGAATTGAGGGTTCTGCCCTTGGCGGTCATATCGAGGCGCATAAGGTCGATCCAGGGTTGCTTTTTGCATGGTGTTCTTGAGGACTGGGTCGTTCATGTGCTCCCAATCTTTCTGTTCGCCTTCGCTCAAAGAATAGCTCCGCCGAAAGATGTGCCTCGGAAAATAGGACGGCTCATTGTTTAGGGAGTTAACTTGAGCCACCCCACCATTGCCCTTGGCTAATGGACAATCTTGAGATTTGTGTCCTTCTTCATCACAAGCCCCGCATCGAGTGGAGTAAAGGTGGGTCCCTTGAGCAGACTGATAAGCGGCTAACTCGGCTTCCAATTCCGCAATCTTTTCATCCCTGGTCGTGATCTCGCGCACTTGATGCTTCGCGTGGCTAGCACGGCGGTGATTGGGAATCGGGTACCAAGTGTAGCTCCTTGCACAATGATCAAGTAAGTCCCGCCCTCGGGTCGCATCGAGGCGTTTGAATGCTCCACCTGAAAGAGAATCAATATTAATTTTGATGTTATCATAAAGACCACTATAAAAGTTTTTCATTAACAGCCAATCTTGAATGCCATGGTGCGGGCAAGAATTTTCCAAATCCCTAAACCGCTCCCACGCATCCCTCATTGATTCCTCTTCCTTTTGAGCAAAATTATTCAATTCCCTCCTGATGGTGTCAGACCTATCGGCGGGGAAATACCTATCCAAAAAGGTTTGTGCCATTTGATCCCAAGACCGAATTGACCCCTTTTTCAATGTTTTATACCATTTTTGGGCTCTATCCTTAAGGGTGAAATGGAACAATAACAGCCTAATTGCTTGTTGAGGAACCCCATTAATTTTAATTAAACGGGTACAATCTATGAAAGTTTGTAAATGAGCATGTGGGTCCTCTTTGTCATCTCCGTAGAACGGGTTCTGTTGAACCAGAGTGACGTGGTTAGGAGCGATCTGCATATTGTTGGCCTCAATGCCTGGAATCAACACCGGGCCGCCCACGTCTTTAGCATTTGGGGCTCCATATTCTCCAAGAGTCCTTTCGCGTTCCGGCTCGTCTTCACCGTCGGAGTTGTTGACACTTGCCTCATCCTCGTTTGCCCATCGGCGGCGTTCGTCCTCAAAGTTCCTCCTCTGTCCGGCAAGATCATTCCGATCTGCTGTGAGGCGAGCCTCTCTTTCCTCAAGCCGAAGGCGGAGGTCCTCCAGCTCGCGAGTCCGCTGTGCAATAGCCTCTGGGGTGAGTGGTTCTGCCATCGAGGGATCTTCTCCTGCCTGCTCTGGTGTCGGTTCGGTCCGAGCCGAGTATGTTCGGTCCGAACTGGAGAGTGGTTGAGCAGCTGGAGGGAGTTCAGGATCGACAAGCAAATGCCGGAAGAAGTAATCTCGAGTCTTGGGCGGTGGAGACTTCCTCCTGCGGGTTTTACCTGCCAGCCTAGAAAACAGAGAAGAGTGAAAAGTAGGAAGAGGAAAGAAAAACAAAAATCTAGTCTCCAAATACTAAAACAAGTATCTGATATCGACACCGTCCCCGGCAACGGCGCCAATTTGATGAAGGAATTAAATCCTAGTACCAAATAAATTTGTACCTAGACCTAACCTCACTAGTCGTTCAAGTTAAGCTTAGGGTCGAACCCTAGGGACGGATTAACGAATACCTGACTTGTTCTTTTTCTGAAGCTAGATAAATAAAATAAGGTAGGAACTACAGCAAAATAAAAGTAATGAACACACACAACTAGTAATTAAATGTTTTTGGGTATTTTAGAGATTAAGTCGTAATTAAATTGAGGTAAACTAAAACTAGCAAACTTTTGGGTTTTTTCTAATATAAAAAGGTGCCTTAGGGATGAGGACTCGCTTAGGTTTAGCCCTCAATTTGCCGGATTGCTCGCTGTCGCGTTAAATACCAACAAATTGAGGCATAGGCTGTCGGTTCGGTCCGAACAGGACATGTTCGGTTCGAGCATAGGCTGGTATGTTGGGTTACGACCATACAACTTGAATTCTGACTTTATGAAGGGCTCAGATTGGCTGTGACTAGATTATCTAACCCTCAACTGTTGTCTTTTGGACCAGAGATTAGTACAGGACTCTACCTTGCCCACGTAGACTAATCAAACCTAAACTTTCGTGTTGGTATTTTAATTAGCCTATGTCTTGTTTATTTGTTTTCTTAGGGATATCTAAGTTGCCTTTCAGCCAACTTAGAAGCCACACCTTTCGATGCTGGCTAATCTCCTCTTTCGAATCGTCAACTTATCCCGAGTACTTAATTCAATTCCAATGAACTAACCTAACCTTGTAACTTAACTAAACAGGCCTAGAATTTAGAAGTAAATCAGGTCAATCACAGAATTAAACAAGCAATTAAAACACTACTCAATAAACAGATCATGAAGTCAAATATATATCAAGTCATAACGTCAAACTAAACCTAAACTACATCCATACCCTAAGACATCAAGTAGACTACTCTAACATGTTCTCAAAACAGTAAATAATCATAATAAAAGCATAATAAAGATACAGGCCCATAAAAGAAGAGAATAAAAGCATAAAGGGAAGTAAAGTCTACTCCTTTCACGCTAGAACTATCTTTTCTAAGGCAGTGGAAGATAGGAGAGTTGGGTAAACTACTTCTTTCTGCTGCCGTCGCTTCTAACAAGAGGGAAATCACAGGGCTGATGAAGAATTGTCTTTTGGAAGGTGGCTATGCGTGTGTCTAACCAAAAGTTGCCTTCCTGGAGATAGGAGAGGCCTTTATATAGTGCCAGGTTGCTTGGGAGAGAGGTTAGGGCGTTCAGACCATCAGAAGTTGCCAAAAAGTGTCTTTCCTTAGCTGAAAAGACTTGCCATTTGTGCTCGCTCGACCCGAAGGCTGGGCGCTCGGACCGGAGAGAAGAGAGAGAGTGTCCAGGCGACACTTCGGTCCGAGTAGCTGCCTGTTCGGTCCGAACAAGTAGAGAGGGGGGGTCGAACTGAGCCTAGGGATGAGTCATCTAGGTGGCATGTGGCCCGCATGTCAGTCCAGAACGTGCCCTTGTGCCAGGAATGAGTCGTCTGACGTGTGTGCAACCATAGAAGTCTTCCTTTCAAGCTTTTCTTCATAAGACCCTGTAAAACACAAGTAGAAATAGCGGCAGAGCCAAATCCTGGGAAAATAGCAAGTTTTTGTTAAGCAATTTAATGGTTCGGGTATAATTTCGGTGCCAAGTACGGTCAAAATACCAATGAATATAGGAGATATCAGGGAGTTAGGGAGACAAAGTCACAAAGAAAATATCGCTGGCCAAGGGATGGGATGGGAGCAGCGGAGAAAAGTTTCGTTGATTTTATTGTCTAAGACACTTAAGTTTTGTGCGTTTGACATTGAGTAAAATGGTTGAGTATTTAGGCTTTTAAATGATCATATTTTGAGGCCCAAAAGAATTTCATCACGCCATCATGGGAGGCTGAGATTTCAAATTTATTGATTTATCTCAAATTATAACATATAAATAAAAAAATTTCAAATGAGGGGGGGGGCAATAGCCCAGCTTAGCACTCATACTCCCTCCGCCACTGTATTAATTCAATATTTAATTACACCAACCAGATGTGCACATTCATGAAGTCGTGTATAGTGATCAACAAGTAACATGCCAACAAATAAATCACAATGATACTAAGCACAAATCAAGTCTACAACATCCCTAATCAATAGATTACTACATCCCTAAGACATAAAATAAATCTAGCCTAGCATGATTTCAAAACAAACAATAAATATTGTAATAAAAGATACAAATTCCATGAGTTTTGAATAGAATATAAAAAAGGAAGAATACACCAGATAAACTTCTGTTTCGCTGGCTTGAACTCGCGAAATCGTGGAGAAGATCAACTGCACTGCTCTCGCTGCCTAACTGGTCTTCTAGGTGCTGCAACAAACCTTCGTTCGTTGTGTAAAGATGGAAACTTGCAATCCCGCACTTTTCGACGCGAGAACGGCGGTGGAAAGGACTTCAAGAGGTGGGTTTATGGTGGGAAAATGTGGGATCCCCTTCTCTTTGGCAGGGGAGAAGGTTTTATGGCAGATGGAGGCGACCTAGGGCAAGGGAGAAGGTTTCCATGTGTAAAATCTTACCAAAACCGGAGCATTTGACTTTCTGTTCGGCTCGGTCCGGGCCGAATGGTAGGCCGAATGGTTCATAAACCTCACGAGTTGAATGAGATGTGGGCTAGGAATGAGTCATCTGGCTTGTATTGAGCTAGGGCACGTCATGCGGGGTATGTCTCCCTATTTTCAAGTGGTTTCCTCGTGTCGCTTGCACCAAAATGCTCGATTCTAGCGTCGTTTTCACCAAGTATCGACAAAACAATTAAGAAATGACGACAATATCAAATCCTAGCAAATATAGCATAAAAATACAGTGAATAGTATTAGTTGAGTCATAATTTAGGTGCATAGTCCAGCCAAAATATATATAAAAATCCAAGATATCACATTCAATCCATTAAACTCGCCCCGCAGATTACTAGCTCCATCATAGTCTTGACCACGAAGACGAGAAAACCTCAATCTATGAGTACAAAAGAGCTCCTCAAGTGATGTCTTAAATGACATTGATGTTGTCTCCGAGACACGCACAATTACTAGAAACCTCTCAACATTCATTCCTTGCTTACTAACAAATCTCAAAACAACGGCCATTTGCTCTTTGCAAGAAGCATCACGAGATTCGTCGACCAACACAGAGTACAATTCTTGACCAAGGTCTTCAATGATTTTATTGGTAGTCTCAATTGAAGCTGCATGAACAATATCCTTTTAGATGTCTGAGCACACTAATTTGCAGTTGCTTGGAGCATTTTGTAATACAACACCAAAAATTTCAGCACTATGGTTGGCCAAAAACCGAAGCAATTCTATAAAATTCCCTCGATTTCTTGAATTCTCATATTCGTCATGCCCACGAAAAGCGAATCCTTGTTTCAAGAGAAACCGAATACAATCAACAAAAGCAGTCAATCTAAGTCGATATGCGCGTAGAGCACGCTTGGTTTGTCCTTCTAAAATGGTTTGAATACTTTGTTCTTGCTTCATTAAGTCTTGGCATTTCCTTAAAGCAAAATTATGAGCACTATTCAATTACCTGACATGTTCATCAAACTTTTTCTTGCACTTCAAATTTTTAAATCCCGTACTTGTAAAAGCATCTCCACTTCCCTCTTGATTCTCCGGCTTGAAAAGATAGCAACACAAACAATATGCGGCATCTTTTTGTATGCTATACTCCAACCAATATGCATATTCTTTGTACCATGCTTTACTAAACCATCTTTGTTTATCACAAAAAAGTGTTTGAGGAAAATCTTGCAACATAGGTTGTTTTGGACCGGCCTGTAGATATTGTCTTCTTATGAACTCATGATCATTTGGATTATAAGCACTAATTGGTGGTCAAAGGCCCGGATCAAGAGGGACTTCAAAGTTCGAATCCAATCGTATTCGCTTACGACTTGACTCTTGTTCTTGAGTTCTAGAAAGAGGTTGAGATGATTTTTAAAATACCTCTCCATAACTACAACAACGAATTTAAAAAATATTCAAATTTAGACATAAACTTCCATACAAATTTGAATATTCAAATTGAGTAACTCAAATAAAATAAATTCTGTTACAAACTTACAATAAAGTTTGAATAACTTTAAATAGATATGCTATATATCTATAAACATTTTCCATAATCATGATTTTCATGTCCTAATTTCTATTTTAATTTCAGCAAGAATAAAGCTAAACTTAAACTTATAAACATATAGAATTCCCTGGACAATTGAAAGTTTGGTACTATGCACAAAATCATCTTCAAATTTTGATTTTTCTACTTAATTAAGTCATCGATATTCAAATTGAAATTCTTATTAATAAAAAAGATTTAAGAAAAAAAATACCTTGTGCAATTGAATTTCATACACCTGGTTGTAGACAGTAGACTTGCGGCTGAGACAACACCTGAGTACATGTGCAAAGACCTCAAACCAGACATTAGAGAGACGGACTGGCAGACATGACAGCGGGCCAACGACGAAGTACAAGAGAGGAGGAGAATATCTTAAACCAATCATTGACAGTGTGAAAAGCAACATGATGTTCTATGCAAATGTTATATGAATAAGATGCTATAAAAAAAGAATTCCTAAATACTTATCTTTTTGTAGATATATACTAGAATGGGTCTAAAAAGTATTTTTTTTTGGCAGAAATTGGCAGTTTTTTGACTGCTCAGAAATACTTTGAACTTATGTAGCTAAGCTTAAGCCAATGTAATCATATTCAAAATTACTGCAACTAGTGAAAGGTTTTGTTTCTTTTTACAACCTGAAATTGATCTTTGAATACACCAACTTATTGGTGCATTGATGCAAGTACAACTATGCATTCTTGTAATAAACACTCTATATTCGTATTATATTTGTAAACAACATATTATTAGAATGTAAATTGTAAATCAATTATCAAATAATACATATTATCTATGCCAAATTTATATTTGGCTTAGAAGACTCATCTAGTGTTTATATATGGAACAAATTAATTTGGTTTGTGAAGTAGTTTCGAACAATTTAGGTCCAGCTAATTTGAACTCAATTATAACTGATTTTGAACTCGATGGCTCAGTTTATTAATGGACTGATAAAGACCATCATAAATTTTTATCATCAACATCATCACGCATAAACTACCTTCTATTTTCAATGATTTTTGTCCAACTGATCAATACTAACAAACTTTCTATTCTATTAGTGTACTTTCTTTCATCCTACTTCACGTTCACCCCTTCTCTTGTCGCTCCCTACCACTAACCCTCTTGTGTGCCCCTGCCTTTGTGCCACCAATTTCCCTCCCTCCCAAAACTCGCACAAAACTAGTTGTAAATATGTTATTAAGTAGATATTTCGGTATTTGCGGAGTATGTACGACCAACCGTTGTCTTTGTTTTGGTGGCACAAACAACCTGATTTTAGAGGTATATACGGATGCCGATTGGGCCTGTGACGTAAACATGCGAAAGCTACATCGAGTTATTTGTGTGTTTTGAAAATGGAGCCGTGTCATTGCAATCTAAGTTGCATAAGTGTAGACTCTCTACTACCGAAGTCGAGTACATAGTTATTATGGAGGCATGCAAGGAACTAATTTGATTGAAAAAATTTCTTCCATGAATTGAACGTTCAGGAAGAAATGTATGTCTTATTTTGTGATAATCAAAGTGCAATTCATTTGAGCAAGAATCCGATATTTCACTGTAAGTCCAAGCATATAAATTTGAGGTATTATTGGATCCGTGATGTGCTTGAGAAAAGATAATTAATGTTGAAGAAGATCCACACGAATGAGAATGGTTTAGATATATTGACGAAGCTATTACCATCTTTGAAGTTTGAAACTTGTTGTGAAAAGACGGATTTAGTTGATGGATGCGCTCCATAAATCTGGAGGAGTTTGTTAAGTTTCCTCTTTTTTTTGTATTATTTCAACCTTTTGTAATATGTTTAGAGCATACGGACATTTATGTAAAATATTTGGTTAATAAAATAAATTGAGAAAATGGGCTATGTATGCCCTAAAAAAAAAAAAAAAATCATCTCGTCTTTCTGTTCTCTCTCTGTGCGCGAGCTTTGTGCGAACACAAAAAAAAAAAAAAAAATTCACCTCTCTCTTTGATCTCTGTACCACTCACGGTACCACCACTCTCTCTCATCTATAATGTCATCGTCTTCGTTCAGTATATACTAAAATTTGGAAAAGAGGGTCACTCCTGACTTATCATTGACGACTCCATATTTGATTCTTCATTCTGTGTTTTAAAAGAGAAATTGGGGATTATGCCGAAATGAATGTTCGTTGCCTGCAACGATTTAAGTACACACCACATCATGAAAGACAACAACAATAAAAAATCAAACAGAAACAGTTTATAGCAGCACTAAACCTTCGAAAGCTGAAGTCATATATATGTAGCGTATTCTGTTTTGTTATATTGGATGATGATCAAGGGAATGGATATCAACCTAGCTAAGTGGTTCCAAAAGACCAGTGATTGGCGGTGACTTAATTTCGATATGTGGGGCGTTATTGGGAGGCTAGCTAGTGAGCTAAGCAGAAATAACGTGAAACTTGTCGCAATTTCTTGTAGTGAATTCTCACATGATTCTGATACTGCCGAATCTTGAATAATTCAAAATCATAGTCAAATGCTTAATTCTGTATATTTGTGGCTATAATTACACTGACGGCTCTTTATACATGAACTACCAAATGTTTGTACTGGATTTCTAGGTTTTTTTTTTATTTCTTGTGATGGAAATTTATAGCGTAAAAAATATAAAATATTTTTTTATAAAAATAGATAGACAAATATACCTGGAGGTCCCGCGGATCTTACTGTTCTAAAACTTTAAAAAGTATATTAATTTGAAACTCCAGGAATTGCATTTTCGTTGATCAAAGTTAGAATTAATTTTTGTTCACGTTGTTCTTCTAATTAGAACCAAAACTACTACATATTGAAATTGCAGTTTTAATTAACACTACGCCATTTTTTGTTATTAGTACCGGTTAAATATAGATTACTAGTACCGGTTGTCAAGCGGTACTAATAATATGGGGTGCTAAAGATAATTAAAAACCGGTACTAAAAAGTCGGTACTAAAAATGCACTGGAATTAGCGAAAAAAAGACGAAAATCTTTAGTACCAGTTTTTAACTAATAACCAGTACTAAAGATGTCATCTTTAGTACCGGTTATTAATTAAAAACCGGTACTAAAGATCCTCGCTTTTTTTTTATATTAACTATCTTTAGTACCGGTTTTTAGGCTAATAACTGGTACTAAAGATCATTGTAAAAAAAAAAATTATTTCTGAGGCTAGCTCCTTTTTTTGCTAGCCATCAATTAATACCGATGTACCGATATAGTACAATTCAAAATCTATATATTATACAAATAATTTATATACACAAATTCATAACAAATTCATACATAATGAAATAAATAATAATTCATATAGAATAACTTAAATAATAATTAACATAATTAATACAAATTTCAGATTTTGACCCAATTATGCATATTAACAAAAATTAATAAATTATACAATTTTCGGATTTTAACCCAATTTCAATTATAAAAAATTTTGGTTTTAAATCCAATTCCAAAATCCATTAACAAAAATTAACCTTAATTTGTCGAATTAACCATTTAACATAAATATTTAACCAAAATCCATTAGCAGTGAGAGAATGGTGTACCTTACTCGGCGTAGAAGTGGCGCAGTTGCATCGAGGGAGAGAGAGCAGTGAGAGAATGACACAGTCGAGTCGAGTGAGAGAGAGAGAGAGGCGGTGAAGAGGGAGCGAGAGGCAGTGGAGAGGAAGAGATAGTGGATTGAGAGGGATCGGAGAGGCAGTGTGGAGAAAGAGGAGAGCCAGTGGATCGAGAGATAGAGGCAGTAGAGAGTAGATCGAGAGGGAGAGGCAGTGGAGAGGAAGAGAGTCGAGAGAAAGAGAGAGAGAGAGAGAGGCAGCAGCTAAGTTTTGGACTTAAAAAATCTCACGTAGAGAGAGGAGGCAGCAGTTTAATACTTAGAAATATTGGTTTTGGCGGCATTTTGTTTTAAAAAAATTAAATTGATCTTTAATATCGGTTTTTTATTAAAAACCGGTACTAAAAATAGTATCTTTAGTACCGGTTTTTTTAAAAAAAACCGGTACTAAAGATAGACAGAATTTTGATTTTTTTGACAACCCTTTAGTACCGATTTTTTATTCAAAACCGGTACTAAAAATAGTATCTTAAGTACTGGTTTTTTAAAAAATCGGTACTAAAGATAAACCTTTTTTTTTATTTTTTTGGCCAATATTTTAGTATCGGTTTTTTAAAAAAACCTGTACTAAAGATAAAGTCTGACAATTACGAAATTGCCACCGACTATCTTTTATACCGGTTTTCTTAAAAATAGATATTAATGTAGCGGTACTAAAGCTTTTTTTTGGCGTAGTGTAACATAGTAAGACTGTCGGGAATTTAAACTTGAATTATTTGGTGTTTCAACTTATATTGAATTATCAGGTGTTTAAGCTTATATATATAATTAATGGGATGTTTTACACTTGAATAGTGATTAAATTTGAATAGTTTGATGTTTTTGTGGAGGTAAATCTAAATAAATTGTACTGTATGTTTACACTTGCTCAGTCCACTTTTGGACCGATGGGCGATGGTTTCAAGTCATTTTATAATCTCTATAGCAATAAGATTTAAAACATATTTGCGGTTTATAACATTTTAATCTTAAAAAAAAATTCAACTTAATTTGAGGATAAAATTTGAAATTCAAATATTTAATCATGACATAATTGGCAGCAAATCTACGACCATAATATCTTAAACCAATTTGTGGCTTCTAATGGCAAAGGCATTGAGGAACTGAGGATAGAAGGAAATAGAAAAGAACACTGACAACTAACGGTAACGTAGAGACACTACAAGAAAGATGTCCTTTACATAAATTTTTATAGCTAGACTTTTTTTTTATTTATGTTAGACATTGTTCTATTGCTAGATTTATTTTTCTATTGTTAAATTTACTTGGTGCACTAAATTTAGAATTTTTTTAGCAAGATTTGAAAAAGTCTATCAAAAATAAATTGTTAGATTTTTAAGGAGCTATTAATAGAAAATTGAGTCTTGCTAAAAAAAAATTGCTAGATTTAGTGCATCGAGTAAATCTAGCAATAGAACAAGGTCCAACATAAATAAAAAAAATCTAGCTATAAAAATCTATGTAAATGCTTATAATGAGAGCGTGGACCGAATTTTGAGCGGTGCAGAAATTCCAAAGAATTTGAAATGTTTCTTCAGCAAGAAAATTATTAGATCGTCAATAACGAAAAAATGGAGATTTGACTAGGGCTACAGAGTTGAGTTGGAGTTTAACTCGAGCACGACTTGACTATAAGTTTATAACTAGAGTGGACTCGAATATTCTGAGATAATTCAAATTCAACTCGTCTTTTAACTTGAATCGACTCCGAGTCACAAGTCACTCCAAATAAGACTATGTACCGCAAAATTTTATATTTTAATTTATATTATTTTAATATTAAAACTAATTGATACATACAATAATATAAATAATAAAATTGCGGTATTTTTAATTTTTTTTATTGATTTGAAGCAAACTAAGTTTTGAAACTTAATATGATGTATGCTGAAATATATTATAATTCTTTATGATTTTTTAACACTCTTAAATTAAAATATTGATCACAATATTTAAAATAAAATTTTATTATGTTACGAGATGGCTCACGAGTTGATGAGTTGAGTTGATTTCAACTTGAATTTGACGAGCTGGCTCAATTCGAGTTCTACAAAATCGAGTTACAATCGAATTTTTGTCCAATTTCGAATATAACTCACAAGTTAAAATTTTTTTCCCTCATCCCTAAATTTACAATGGAGCACATGTCTAGATAATTCCTTAGAAATTGCACCCAAATTCACAAAATATTTAAAAAAATATAGTTAAGTAAAAGAAAATATTTTTAGAATCATAGCACGCTGTTACATATCTTCTTACCTTCTCTTTACAAAGAAGTACACATGGTCATTAAAAATACACCTCTTACGAGGCTGTTCTGATTTACCAAACAAACAGAACCACATATAGATTTAAAAAAGAAATTAAAAAAGGTTACAGAGGGTAACATGCAATACAAATACCATATAATTTTTACTATTAGTGGAAAATAACTTCTTCCTCCAGCTCTATGCCGTTTACACTGCCGTCAGCTGCCGTTCTGTTTTCCTTATACACGTAGCCTTTGGCCAAAATCAAGAAAATAACTAAGTTCATTGCACTAAGTACTGCCAGAAGCCAGTAGAAATTATATAATTCTCCTTCATTTAAGTTATCAGCCAACCACGCACCTTTTCCGCTCGAACCAGTAACCTTATGCACTACGGTAACGAGTACCGAGCTAAGGAAAAATCCAAGAGAGCAAGTGCTAAGGAATAAACCAGTGCTCACAGTCTTCATCCCTTTCGGGCACTCCCTTAAAAAGAAGTCTAACTGGCCGATGTATGTGAAAGCCTCGCCTGCTCCAACAAGGAAGAATTGGGGTATGAGCCAGTATACACTAAGTGTCACCCCATTATGAGCCGCGTTAAGGCGCCTACGTTCTGAGAGAGCCGCTGCCATCATGGAAAGAACAGAGAAGGACAGCCCAACAGCAATGCGCTGGAGTGGAGTCATCCCTTGTGGGTTTTTTGTGATGCGACGGGCTAGTGGGACAATTAGGCGGTCATATACCGGGACAACTAGTAGAATTGTCCCAACAAAAAAGACAGTCAATGAACCTGCAGGGATTTCGAAGTGACGACCGATGTGGCGGTCCATGGTGGTGGCTTGAGAGACTGAAAACGTGGTCATCTGTGCATGAACGCTCCAGAACATGATTGTTGTGGCCCACGTTGGCAGCATGCGAATAACCTCTTTTACTTCCTCCACATCAGTGAGGGTTGATAAGGTCCATTTGGATTTTTCTGTTGCGCTAGCATCTATGATCGCTGCGTGGTCAAGGAAACTGATAACATGTGCCAATGGGTCACCGTAAGACAATTATTTCATTTTTCCCGCAGTATTTGCCTATTAATTCTATTGATGTCCTGATGCGTGTCAATTATTCAAGGTTAAACGGCAATTTTATGTTACAATAAGATATTTCATCTGCGAAATTTTATCTGGTGCTATAAATTTTGGGTCATATATAGTGCATATCCAATTACTGACCTGTGAGATGCTGGTTGCAAAATTCATTTAATTTATAATGCAGAATTGAACAAATTTCGTTATAGAACAAAATTCTAGACAAAGGTGCATGATCACCAGCATATTAATTTGTGTTAATGAAAATTATCCCAGAAAAGAGGAGCTTAGGTAAAGCTACTCTATTATATTTGTCAATTTTGTGATCTTATTATTTATATTTGTGACCACATTTAAGAGAAACAAAGTTTCTACGTCAGTATGTTTATGTGTGACACCGAACAGTACAAAATAACACTATCATCAATAACTATTTATATTTTACATAACGATCACGACAATAAAGATGCACACTGAAAAAACAGAATGAGATGATTAGGTGGGGACAGAATCTGTTGCAACATTTAGATGTTCGTGTTTCATTAATTACAACAAGATATTCACAACTAGTATATGTTGATGATTTACAAAGTACAAACAGAGGACAAACTTCTTAATTTTGAAAAATCCAGAAGCAAATGTCACCTTCAATTTATGTTCAAAGAAAGTAGGATAAAATCAAAGTTTAGTAAAATTTCATATGAACTGCCCGTCAATGTTAATATTCTTTAGGTAAAGCTACTTTATGATTTTTTTTTTATCTTATTTGTTATAGTTCTTGTTTGGAAAGAGAATTTATTGTCTTTTTATATGTAGCCACAATGTAAGACGATGAAAAAGACAAATATGCATACCGGTACTTCTTTGTATGAGGTAGCTTTTGCTTTTTGCCCTTTTTCAGACCTGCTTCTGCATCATCCTCCCGTTCATAAAGCATACCAGGATCTGCTGGCAACTCCAATCCTCTTTTGTGCCATGCCGCCACCACCACTGCAGCAATCTGCGTAAGTGGACTCCCTACCAACTTCTTAAATCGGTACCTCATTGTACCAGCTAAAAACACACACAACCCTACCACAATCGCCAATGCACACACGCCGTAGCCCCACTTCCTCCCAAGATTATCTTGCACGTACACCAAAACCGACACAGCAAGTAAAGAACCAATACTGATGAAAAAAAAGAACCAGCTGAAGAACCGCATCATTAGCTTCCGTTCTGCTTTGTCCGTCTCATCAAACTGGTCTGAACCAAAACCCGACACGCTTGACTTAAGACCGCCTGTGCCTAAGGCAGTGAGATAGAGTGCTAAATACAGAATGCCAAGTTGGCTGGAATTTGCTTTTACACAGCTGCCTGATTCTGGATTGGCACATGGAGGTGGTCGTAGACCAGGTGTAGCCGTCGATATTGTAAGGATGGTTACTCCCTGGAAGGAAGACAAGTTTCAATGGTTAACTTCATTTAATAAAAAAGAAAAAGAAAAAGTCTTTTGGTCTAATAGTTGACATCGATACACTACACTTCCCTAGCTAGCAAATGAATGGGTCACACAACAGGAAGAATTAAGCTGACTAAAAATTGTTGTTGTAATTTGTTTAATTTTCTAGATGGAGCCATGGAGGCACTGACTAATCAGTAACCGCTTATATATTTATATTGTTCCTAACAGTAACCCTACTGTCAACCTATCTTATTCCGTATAAATAAATGAAAGCAATATGCATCTTATAGGAGGGAAAAAAAATGCTGCTGCGAGGTTGAGTGGATAATAGAAATTTTAGAATTTGTCTATTGAAACAAGACTGCTCAAATTAGATCATAATGAACAGTGTGAAAAAAAAAATCCACCAATCGATTTCGATGAAAAGGATGCAAGAAATAAAAAAAAAAATTACATTTTTTTTTAAATACATAAAATATTTCCAGCAAGTTAATACAAGATGTGACCGGCATATGGATTCACTTTTAAAAATCGATTAAAACAAAATATAATTAATTGACAGATAAGGATACGAAACAAATTATATAATTAGATTATATTACTTACAGTTGCTTGCACAGCAGAAAATATTCCAATCGTGAGATACCTATATATACGTTCACAAAGGAAAAAAAGAAAAGAAAAACAAAATGTAATGTCCACATGATAAAGCATTATTTCATGTGCTAGATAAACAAGGGGATGGCAGAAGAAAAGTAAACGCACCTTCCAAGATACGTGTCAGCAATGAAGCCACCAAATAAACACAGCATGAAAGAAGTACCTAAAAAGTTTGTGACTGTGTTGGCCGACACTGCATTGCCGAGATGCATGGTGCCGGTGAGGTATGTCACCAGGTTGACGGCTATGCCGAGCGTCGTTAGCCTCTCACACAGCTCCACACCTTCCACACACAAAATTTCAGTATCCAATATATATTACACGGAATTAATCTCATCGAAACAGTGCTCGTTGAATAGTGTAAATATAAGGTGACACATGAATATAGTCAAAAGATAAGCACCTAAAATCATGGCAGCAGAAGACCAGCCGCCTGTGAGTGATCGGACAGCGGGACGGCCTTTGAAGTCCCAGGCGTCGGAGAGGGTTTTGGTTTCGGAATTTGTGTCTGGTAAGGAGGCCATTTCGTTTATTCTGTTTGTTGGTTTTTGGTTTATCAGATTTGGGCTGTTTGATTGGAAGCAATAATATTGAAAAAATGGAGACTGCGACGCAGCGAAGAGAAAGTGAAGGCAGTTGCCAGTTCGTTGAGGCGAGTTAATGCGAGAGAGGATTACTTATAGATGAGGTGTGGCGCCAAGGGTACGAGTTCTTAACTAGCGGAGCAGTTACTCGAGTTATTTTATTATTTGACGAGGGAGTTGTATTTTATTTATTTATTTATTTTTTTGGATAACAGGCCGGCCAGTTACAATAGTTTAACGGAGAAATATAGAAGGCTCTCTGATAACATAATAGCTCCGGGACATGGACTTGATATATTATTTACAATCGTGGTTAGAAGTGTCAACGGATCTAAGTCGAAAATTTACAAGTGTGCATTTTTTGAAAATTTTTTACTATTTTTATGAATTTTTTTAAGAAAAAATATTCCAAAAATAAAAAGTACAAAAAATCAGAAAAGATATATAGTAAAAAATTTTCAAACCATATAAAATTTTGTTTGAGAAATAACCGATGATAAATTTTTTACTATATAAGTCGAACATTTTTTTACTATTTTGTTTGATCGGTTATTTCTTGACTCACCTATTATAAATTTCGAGTTTTCCAGACCATTTCAGATGCGAGTTGACTAGTAACGTAAGATCAATTATTGATACCTCTTAGTTATGGTCACCATCACATATGAATCAGGGCAGATCCAGAAAAAAAGTTTGGAGGGGCCAAATTTGAAATTTGAAATTTTAGAAGGGGCCAAATTATAATAAAATTAGCACATTAAAAAGTGAAAATTTTCAAACGTAAGGGGCCTGGCCCTCTGATTCCGCGGGAATTGCTTCATACACTCCTCTAGTTTGAAGATCCACTCCTTTTTAAGGAAAATGTCCCTCATGTTTTAAAACTGGTGTGTGAATTAAGACGTAAATTGAAAGAGTGCAAAGGGTATTCTCGTCCACAAAAGGAGTGGATCTCTAAATTTTGGAAAAGTGGAGGGAGCAATTCCCCTGTTCCGCCTCTATTTTTGACGGAGCCACGTGATACTATGTCTCTAAATTCACAATGATGAATAAAATGACAACGGTTGCAGCTCATGCGTACGTAATTTGGAGTAGCCGTTATGGTCTGTTGATCTTGGGGCACGACAATTTAATTTGAGTCCATTGCTGACTCCAAAAATACAAGTCATCTGAGGATAAACATTTATATTTAATGCAACTGGATTTTTGCTGCATCTTTTATCTGTATTTTTTATAATATTTATTGATAAAAATATTTATATATACTAGCTGACAAACTTATATTTATTGACGAAACAATGTATAAACGATTTTGTATTACATTGTATATAAATTAAATGTATGAAAGTACAGATTTTATTGCTTATAATTTTTTAAAAATACTTTTATTATTTAAGTAAATATAAAAACTTTTATCATTCACAGTAAATGCTGTTCACAAAAAGAAAAACTATTTTGGAATAGTGAATACAGATAGAAGAGGTTATCGTGTGAGCCCCACAAAATTAAAACCAGAGATGACAAATTTTCGCAATATCGATGACAAATTCGGCTACTTTAATTTCTCAAAATTCTCGGTGGTTACATACTTACATGAGGATGTCCGGTCCCACTACGATGACCAGTCCAGCAGTCCTATCCATGAATCTCCTTTGACAAATACTGACCCTCGATCCGGCATCTTGTGGCGTATATATTGCACAATTTTTTTTTGAAGGTTTATATTGCACAATTGCCATTGGGTAAATGAAATGAAGAGCCGGATCATTGTTGTTGCGTAGTAAGTAATTAGGGAGGTCTGAGGCGACAACTGACGAGTGCACAAGAAAGCATTCCTATCTACGGTTTTTGCATCCACCAAAGGGATTTCTCCACCCTGGCGCTTCTGCATTGCTTGGTTTTCAGAGTAAGAGATTTTAGTAAATAGTCAATCCTAAAGCAAGATATTTGGGAAGAAAATAGAACATACTGTTCTTTAATAATAGTTTTTAAGCAACCGACTTTTAATTTTTAAATAAAGGAGTGTATTAGGGCCACCCAGTTGTGATTCCCCATTTATTCTCCGGACAAGGGGAATATTTCTTAATTAGACAAACTACTTCGAAGACCGTTATCTATTTGTTTTCTAAGCACTTTTTAGCTACAGTATTAGGACCGACGAAATGATAAAATCATGCTTAATTCTCGAGTGGCCGATTTGAGCTATTCGTTCCAGTTTAAGTATCGGAATATTGTACGTGTCGCAATTTCAAAAAAATTGAACTATAAGTGCTCATTTCTTATATTAATTATGATCAAGATATTGCGCGGTCTCTTCTGTAATTGCTCATTTTGACAATTCTTGTATAATTCCGCACGAACGGTAACTATTTTAACAAAAGAATTTTTTATGGCGCAGTTCGTGCTAGATTTTATTTATTATTCATTAATTAATGAGTGTCTATTTTCTCTAGCTAATTTTCAAGAAACAGCCACACGCAACCAGGGGCGGAAACATAATAGAGATATGGAGTAGGCCAAGTTAAAATTAGTTCAACTTTAGTAATTTATATCGTCAATATAGAGTAGGCCTAACACGCACTTCAAAACACTTGATTAACACTCTATTTTATCATAATTCAAATTAAAATCTTTAATCATAAATTGGCCAGGCCTATACTTGCTCCTCTTGGATCCGCCCCTTCACACAACAATGAGAGATATGGAAGATGGACATATCCTCAACTCATGACTGATTGCATTTCTTTTATTGTTATTTTGTGCAGCATTTTGCTTAACTGTTTAATGGTTTGGGTGTTGACTGTAATTAAGTTATACTTCAACAAATTTAAAAATCAACATATCAACATAGAAAAAATAATTTAATAAAAATTTGTTGTAAAATAAGGTGGAAGAAATAAACAAAGAACAATGTATCAAGAGTAAGTAAGACAATATTCTCAATATAAATTTCAGAATTTTATTATCTCATTCCAACAATTCATTCTTTCTTATACAATGCCTCTATTGATAGACTACAATATGATACCTCACATAATGATCAATGAATAATTAGTGGAGATAATGGAAAATAAATGTGTAGTGGAAAATAAAGAGATAAATAAGTAGTGGGAATATGAAGATGAACAATCCACATTTTATTAAATTTCATAACACTTTTCCTTGGATGTTCATCTTTAATTATACACTATTAATATGATACTTCAGGATCGATATTAATATGGTACTTCTGGACTAATTTATCTGCCTCATTAAAAATCTTACTAAGAAAAACCCATTGGGATAAAAACTTGGATTAGGAAAAAAAAGTGCAGTGTGTATAATACTTCCCCTCAATTTAATATTATTGGATGTCTTTCAGTCGATATAGACCTATTTTCTTTCTGAGTTGTTCAAAAATACTCGCTGGCAAAGATTTTGTGAATAGGTCGGTCAGATTATTGCATGATTGGATTTTTTGAACATCTATTATACCATCCTTTTGTAGATCATGTGTCCAAAAGAACTTTGGTGCAATGTGTTTAGTTCGGTCTCCTTTGATGTATCATTTTCTAATTTGTGCTATACAAGCTGTATCGTCTTCATATAATAGAGTAGGATTTTCCTTGATATTTTCAAGCCCACATTCTTCTTGAATATTTTGGATGATTGACCTTAATGAAACACATTCTCTACTTGCTTCATATAATGCAATGAGTTCGACATGATTTGATGATGTGGCAGTTAGAGTCTGTTTTGTTGATCGCCATGAAATTGTAGCTCCACTATATGTAAATACATATCCTGATTGTGATCACGTCTTATGTGGGCCTGACAAATATCCTGCATCTGCATAACCAACTAGATCGAATTTTGAATCATTTTGATAGTATAGTCCCATATCACGAGTTCCGCAAAGATAGCGAAAAATATCTTTAATTCCATTCCAATATCTTCGGATTGGTTTGGAACTATATCTTGACAATAAATTTACAGCAAATGTAATATCAGGTCTTGTATTATTTGCAAGATATAATAACACTCATATTGCACTTAAGTATGGTACTTTAGGATCAAGTATTTTTTCATCATTTTCTTGGGGACGAAAATGATCATTTTCTTCATTTAATGATCGTACGACCATTGGTGTTCTCAAAGGATGAGGTTTATCTATATTAAATCTTTTTAATATTTTTTCTGTATAATTTGATTGATGGATAAATATTTCATTTTTTAAATGATCGATCTGCAGGCCAAAACAAAATTTAGTTATACCAAAATGTTTCATTTCAAATTCTCTTTTCAACAATTTTGTAGTATTTTCAATCTCTTCAGGAGATCCAATAATATTTAAATCATCAACATAAACTGCAACTATTGCAAAATCTAAATTTGATTTGTAATAAAAACACATGAACTAACTAAATTATTTTTATATCCTTCTTTTAAAAGATACTCACTAAGTTGATTGTATCACATTCGACCTGATTCTTTTAGTCCATATAAAGATTTTTTTCAATTTTATAGAATACATTTCTTTATGTTTTGATCTATATGCTTCTGGCCTTTTTAATCCTTCGGAAATTTTCATATATATGTCACTATCAAGTGAACCATATAAATATGCTGTGACAACATCCATAAGTTGTATTTTTAGATTTTCTGTGACTGTGAGACCTATTAAAAATCTGAGAGTTATTGCATCCACTACGAGTGAATACGTTTCTTAATAATCTACTCCATATATTTGTGTAAAACCTTGTGCCACTAGCCTTGCTTTGTATCTCACAATTTCATTTTTCTCATTTTTTTTAATAGCAAATACCCATTTGTAACCTACAAGGTTAACCTCTTTAGGTTTAACCTCTTTAGGTGTTTGGACTACTGGTCCAAATACTTGTCGTTCGTCAAGTGAATTTAATTCAGCTTGTATGACATCTTTCCATTTAAGCCAATCATTTCTATGCCTATATTCTTCTATGATTTTTGGCACATTATCCTCTTCGCTTATAACATCACTAGCTATAGGAAATGCAAAAATTTCATCCACATGAGTTTCATTTCTGTTCAATATTGTACCAGTTTTTACATAATTTATAGAAATCTCATAATCATTTGGTACTTCAGTTTCTTCTGGAACTTCATCAACCTCTTCTGGGATTTTAGTTTCTTCTGGAATTTTATTAACTTCTTCTAAAGATTTAATTTCTTCTGAAATTTTATTAATCTCTTCTGGAGATTTAGTTTATTCTGGAACCTTATAAATCTCTTCTGGGATTTTACCAACTGCTTTATTCTGCTCTTTTCTTTTACGTGGATTTACATTCTTAGAACCAATTGGTCTTCCACGTTTTCTACGTTCATGAGATTCATTTGATATCTTTGTTATATCTATTCGAGCAGGTGCATTTATAGCTGGAATATGTGATTTAGTAACTCTATTTATATCTGTGAATGCGTCAGGCAATTCATTTGCAATTCTTTGTAAATTTATAATCTTTTGAACTTCAAGTTCACATTAATCACTTCGGGGATCAAGATAAGATAATGATGAATTCCATATCACTTGTTTATCCAGCTTTTGTTTTCCTTCCCCTAAATTTGAGAATATTGATTCATCAAAATGACAATCAGCAAATCTTGCTGTAAAAACATCTCCTGTTAATGGTTCTAAATATTTAACAATAGAATGAGAGTTAAAACCAATATAAATTTCCAACTTTCTTTGAGGTCCCATTTTTGTGCGTTGTGGAGGAGAAATTGGAACATATATTGCACAATCAAATACTTTTAAATGAAACAAATTTGGTTCTCTTCCGGAGACCAATTGTAATGGGGAATACTTATGATCAGCAGTTGGCCTTAATCTAATTAGTGCAGCAGCATGTAATATGGCATGTCCCCATGCAGAAGATGGTAAACTAGATTTCATAAGTAATGGTCTAGTTATTAATTGTAACATTTTAATAAACGATTATGCTAGACCGTTTTGTGTATGAACATGTGCCACTGAATGTTCTACAGTAATCCCAATAGACATGCAATAATTATTAAAAGCTTGGGATGTAAATTTTCCTGCATTATCAAGTCGGATTCTTTTAATTTGATAATCCGAAAAGTTGGCTCTCAATTTGAATAATTTGTGCTAGTAATCTAGCAAATGCAACATTTCTTGTTGCTAACAAACACACATGTGACCAACGCATTGATGCATCAATTAAAATCATAAAATATCTAAATGGTCCACATGGTGGTGTTATAGGTCCACATATATCTCCTTGAATTCGTTCTAAAAATGATGGAGCTTCAGGTCCAACTTTATTTGGAGATGGCCTAATAATTAGTTTTCCAAGAGAGCATGCTTGGCATGTCAATTCTTTTGATAACATGATCTTCAGATCCTTTAGGGGATGCCTATTTGCACTTTCTATTATTCTCCTCATCATAATATTTCCTGGATGACCCAATCTATCATGCCATAATGTAAATAATTTTGGATGAACTAACTTTCGGTTAGTGATCATATTTGATTCTATTGCACTTATATAAGTACCATATAGTCTATTAGACAACGCTTGTAATTTTTCCTTAATTTTTTTCTGGCCATTTATAATAGATACGATATGAAGATATTCGTAATTTCTTTCATTCATAGTTTCAATATGATAACCATTCTTTCGAATATTTTTAAAACTTAGTAGATTTCTTCTGGATCTACTCGAATATAATGCATCATCTATTATTAGTTTTGTTCCTTCAGGTAACAAAATACAAGCTCTTCCGGAGCCTTCAATAATATTGCTTGAGCCAGGTATAGTTTGAATGTTAGTCATACCAGAATGCAATTGCAAAAAGTATTTCTTAATTTTCAATATTGTATTTGTAGTTCCACTATCAACCAAACATGGATCTAAATTCGTGCTGATAACGTGTTGTAAAATAAGGTGGAAGTAATAAACAAAAAACAATGTATCAAGAGTAAGTAAGACAATATTCTCAATATAAATTTCAGAATTTTATTATTTCATTCCAACCATTCATTCTTTCTTGTACAATGCCTCTATTTATAGGCTACAATATGATACCTCATATAATGATTAATAAATAATTAGTGGAGATAATGGAAAATAAATGTGTAGTGGAAAATAAAGAGATAAATAAGTAGTGAGAATATGAAGATGAACAATCCACATTTTATTAAATTTCATAACAAAATTATAGAATAGAGTAATTATTATTCTAATTAATTCCATTCTAGATGAACAATCAATAATAAATTATTTTTTTCAATTAGAGATCACCACCCAGCTATAAATCAAATTATCTAACCGAGTAGATGAGTACGTACACTCTCAGTCTATATGTGGATACACTCTTAAATGTGTGTTTTTACAAGGAGTATGAATTAGTTGGCATGTTGTTAAGTCTAAATTTAGTCCTAACTCGTTTGTTTTGTTGCAATTTTTATTTAGTTTTATGTCAAAATACTGATACTGCAACTTTTGCGCGTTAATTACAACAATTTGAAATAAAGAAAGCAAATGACAAATGCTTGAACTCGTTGAAAAAATAGTACATCAAATCAAATTTTGGAAGAACATTGGCAAATATAGTACAGCTGCTTGTACCCTGTGTTTAGATAATGATGAATATATTATGAGAAAACTCAAATTTTTTTAATTATTTTATTCTTTGAAAATTCATTAAAAAATGCTTGTAAATCTATATTTATTCCTTTATCTCATTTCTAACTCTTTAACTCTGGTCCATCTACTTGTTTTAATTCCATTAATGTTTTCTTTCTATTTTATTTTATATAAAAATTAAATATTGAGACAACAAACGATTAGAATTCTTTAATTTAACATTATATTATCTCATATGAACGTTACTTCTTTTAATGAATTATATTTCAATTTGTAACGTGTGTCTGTTAGATAAGTCAATACAGGAATTTATTATTGTCATTTATTTTCATGATCTTTTTAATTCAGAAATTAATTATGGGTTACCTTAGCCGTTAATTAATTTGCTATATAAAAATCTCGTTCGGTATGTTAGTGCAATTCAGAAAAAAAAAATACAAAATATAATTTTGAAATTACCGTTTCAAAACCTATCCCAAAAATCAACTCTCAAACAACAAAATTATTTCTGTTGGATATTTTTGGAGATCTCATCAGGTCCTTTTATGGTCGCGCCTTAAGAAGTGACGATCTCAAATTATTTTGGTTGCGATTCTTGTTGCATATTGAGACGGAATACGCACCGATATATAATTTTTTTTTATCAGTCGCACCAATATATAATTTGGTAACTCGATCTCCATGTTAAGGATAGAGCCTAACGCGATTTGGTTAACTCTAGTCCATTTATTTATTTTATTTATTTTTCGTATTATTTGATTTTATTTGAGTTTGCACCAATAGATAATACTGCAAAATGTTTAGAGGGTATTAAGGAGAATGGCGTGAATTGGGTATTACAAGTGTTTCAAAAAAGGGGGAAAAAAAAAAGAAAAATGGCTTGAATTGAGCGCCGGATATAATGAAACAAATAGAGAGATAAGATTTTTTTTTTTTTTTTTTAGATAATGGCGGCTTTGGGATAGAAACTTCATCCTACAAAAGATATAAATTTTAAGAAGAATTTCGATACGAATGTTAAGAAAACAGAATGCGTTCTTTTTAAATATATATAAAAAAATAGGGCACTCTGAGTGAAGCACACTTGTCATACGCCAGACGATCTGAATCCCAACTGTTGTACTTGTGACTTGTGAACATTTTTTCCATTATTATTGAATAGCCGGCGACGGTATAGATCCCTCGAGTTTTGATTAGCCTGATGTTGTGACAGGAAAGGCAAGAGAGACCACAAGCGTTAAGCCTTTTATTCGTGGTTTCAGAATAAACAATATTAATAATAAAAACTTGGACTTGTCACCGAAAAATCAGTCATTAATTATATCAGAACTTAATAGTCCTATTTTCTGCACGACAGGTAAAATACAAAAACAAAGTCGGATTCCATTTTGTCTGGAGCACCAAGTCACGATTTCTCTGCTTATGTGGAGGGAAACAGACAATAGAAGAGAGAGAGAGAGACTGAAAATAATATTGTGCGGTGATTGACTTGCAACTGGTCGAAGTTCCAAATCAATAATGTCTATTTTTTAAATGATTTTTTTAGTAGCGCTTCAAGAGTCGAAGAGTTATTTTTTTAAATAATTTTTTTTGAAAAAAATAGGGTGCGTTGGCAAATGGAAATACATTAAAATTTGCTAAAATATAATAGTTGAAAAAACATACGATAGCGATAGCAGAAGTATTTGCTGTAAACTTTTCCTACTATATTTTTGTAAGGTGTTCTAGATGTGTGGAAAGATGGCAAAATGAACTTCTAATATATATTGATGTCTTCCATTAATTTTTTATATAATTAGGCTATCTACACACAGTAAATCTATTGCATGCATGTGCACCATGGTGCATATAAGCTTTCGTGCACCATGACTGTTTTGGTCGGTGGTTTCACAAATTGTCAAATCTAATTTGACCAACCCAATTTATATATTGAAATATCATAGAAAACAAATTTTTATATCTTTTTAAATTTTTTTTACTATTTTTTATGATTTTTTTCCGATTACCATTTTGGATACAAATTAGTAGCAAGAATATCCAAAAATAGAAAGTATAAAAAAATTCAAGAAAATAGTAAAAAAAATATATATATATAAAATTTTGATTTTGGTGAGATTTCAATATATAGATTAGATTGACAATTTGCGAAACTACCGATCAAAACGGTCATGGTGCACAATAGGTTTACTATACATACATATATATATATTTATGCTTTATAATTTATAACATGTTTATTGACTTGAAATATCATTATAAAAATTAATAAACTAATCATTATGATGTGATCGCTTAGTTTTTTTTTCCTTAGAAAAATCATATTCACTAAAAAGTGTAACCAGAGGCATGATACAACCTACTATTAGTGTCCGGCTGGCCACTCACCGTTGCGCATAAGAGATAAGGAATTTAACCATTTTTTGATAAATTTGTTTAGAAATCAGGGATACCCAGAAAATAGACGTGGAGCTGTCCACCACGAAGCACGATATAACTTTTTGCTTTTTTTGGAAGTAGCTTTTGTCTTATGAATTTTCCCCAAAACATCTCACCTTGTTGATTGCGATTTGGTGTCATTTTTCTATTGACTAATACGTTAGATAGGTTGTGCGTTCTGCTTTGAAAATTTTAGTAGACGACAATTGAGTTTTACTGGATATCTAGCAATTATATGTAGTAAACTTAAGTGAAAAAAAAAGAAAACAAATATATGTTATGATATTCGTCTAATTATCATCGGTCAGATTATATTTATATTGGGCAGCAAAGATTGAAGTAACTTTTTTTTTAAGATTGAGTTTGCGATTGCTAATAAAAAAATTTTATTAATTCAAAAGTAATTAAAAATATTATTTTTATCTAAAAAATAAACATAATATTATGTAAAATTATTTATATTTAAATTTAACTGGAGACAAAATTTATATTTTATTTTAAAGCTGTTGTTTGTTTTAAATTGGGGAAAAAAATTATGTTTTTGAGATAAGATGGCAGTTTGAATCTTCTAACTTATTTCAAAATATTTAAATGTCATAAAGGAGCCTCTTGTTGGATTTTGAACCTACAACCTCCACTAAAAATGCAATACTGTTTACAACTAGATGAAGAGATGTTTCTCGGAGAATAAAACTATATTATTGCGTATTCAAATTCGCATAAATTTTCTTTCCTAGTTCCTCTCATTGGATTGGAATCTGTGATAAGAAAGTGCATGCTTTCAATTATTAAAATTTTTCCAAATGTAAAATTATCTTTGAAAAAAATCAAATAAAGCATAAAATCGGGCTCCAACAAGGCCTCGATATGTAGATGATAACTCAAATTACCTATTGAAATTTCAAAATAATGTACACGTAAAGTAATGAGACCTAAGAGAAATAACAATCGGTCCATGGGTCCGTCGAAAATAGCTTAATTGATATTTTGCTTAAAAGTTGATTACGACCTCTGTTGACGAAAGTGATTGTATGGATTTATAAGAGTTCAATCAACCAGTTGTTGCAATAATTTGATGCATTAAACGTATCGTGAGGGTTTTGCATATTCCAATCTAATTCTGTTCTAAGAAGCGAACAACACAGAGATTCAAAAATTTCTCAATGTATTAGGTTTAATACTCCAAATGGTGTGCTGAAAAGGAAGCAGGCTGTATCTTTCTATTTTTCAGTCAAACTAGAGAATTTTAAGTAAGGTAATGTCTCACTTTCAGGTAATTAAAGAAAAAAACAATCTTGTGAATTCTGTGCACATTCCTCTCAAATTTGTCTTCGTTCCAATACTTTGTAAAGTAATGCACTCCAATGAAAAATTTGATTTTTCATGTATGACCACTAAAGGTTACGTCTTGATTGAGGCAGTAAAAATAACTTGCCCCCTTGATATAACGCCCGTAATTGAGCCAAATCAATGATATATTGTTCTTTGTTCACATTGGATACGGTTGGTTGGAGGCAAAGTTAGTGAAATTAGAGGTCGAAGTTAGTATTTTTGAAGTTAGTGATTGAAATTAGTGAAGTTAGAAATTATGAAAAGTTAGTGCTAATTTGAAGTTAGAGAATATCGTTTGATGTCGTATATTGAAGTTAGAGATGAACATAATGAATAAAATATTAATTTATTTTCATTTTCTTTTATAACTAAATTAAATTTTATTATAATAATTATAACTATAATAAAAAATATAATTAAAATTCATATAATAATAATAATATTATGTAATTATATTATTTATTAATTTTCTTATTATTGAAATTATATATGATTATGATTACATGAAGTCATGAATAATATGATACAACTCTTGCGAATAATAATAATTATTATAATATTAATTGATTTAGTTTATTATTGTAATTATAATTTTTAACAATATTATGATTACTAAATAATTATTACAATTATAATAATAATATTATTATTATTATAAAAATTATAACAACCCTTCACAATTTATTTTCCCTAATTTTGCACCTCGACCCAATTTTCAGAAATCGAGTGTCTCAATTCCTGTAGTTTCTAAAGAATTGTGTCAAATCTGTAAGAAACCCGGTTATGGTGCAAATGTGTGTAGTTTTCGCTATGTTGAGGATCCGATGCATAAACAACACTCAACATCCTATCAAGCCTATGTGGCTCAACCTTCCAATATCTCACCACCAATCGAATGGGTATTGGACTTGGGCGCTCTCACCATGTAACCAATGACCTCAACAATCTCTCTTTCTTCTTTCAATATCAAGGGCATGACAACTTACAAATTGGTGATGGTTCGTGTTTGCATATTGAACACATGAGTACAGTCTCTCTTTTGATTTGTAATACTTCTCTTGTGCTTTATAATACCCTTCATGTTACTAACTTTTCTCGAAACTTTATTGGCCTTTCTAAACTACTTCTTGACAATCCTTTTCAAACTATCATATTTTTCAATTCTTGTTGCTTTTGAAAGGACACCCACACACCAAGAAAGTGATTCTTGAGATTCCTTCCACAAATGGTCTTTATTTTCTCCAACTTTGATTTCTTCTACCACGCCTCAAGCCTTTCTTAGGCTTTGAGCTTCCGCCAACACATGACATTCTCGACTTGGACATCCCTCGAATGACATTACTCTTCAAATAGTGAAAGATTATGACTTACCTCAGTGGCGGATATAGGAATTTTTTAAGCCTAGGCACCATAAATTTATTAAATATTAAATAGAATAATAATAATAATAATAATAATAATAATAATAATAATAATAATAATAATAATAATAAATATTTTAATAAAAATATTAAAAAATCTAATAACTAGTACCGTTACAAAAAATATCTTTTTTTTCCATTTATTTAACTGACAAAATAAAAAAGTAAGAGTTTTTTTTTTCCAAATTTGAAGTTTCTAACACAAAACGCAATATACCTATATATTTTTTACAAGTAGATCGACTATATACGATGATTATTGAATGAAATACAAGCAAGAAGCTGGTAGTTCTCAAGTGAAAGAGAAAAAAATATTTTGGAAGATACGAACTTAATGTTGGAGTTATGTCCTAGAAGTCAATATTTAATGACTTAATTTTCTAGTTTATGTTATTGATGATATTTAATCATTTGTTCCTGGAGTTTATTACTGACAGATCATTCAGGTTGAGGATCTGAATTGTGGATCTCTGTGGATCATTCATTAGAATGACAGTAATAAATCTAAATCGTCCGTAATCTTGATAATTAACAAGGAACATTAATTATCATAAAAGATTAGTATGCAAGTTAAGTGATGATTAAGTTCTACAAATTATAGGTAAGGAGTTATCAACTTAATTGCATATGTGTATGTTATTAGAACATAGTACATGACATGACCTAATGAAATAAACATATGGATTGTGTTATGTGTCATTGTTTATTATATATGAGTTTGATTCTAAGTTTGAGATGTTCAATTTTTTCACATGAGGATAGGTTCTATAAATATCATCTAACGTTGATTCCTGATAAAAGCTGCTATGCAGACTTTATTTATGTTCTCTTGAATTGCGCGGGAAAAGGTTGTTCATCAAGAAAACCGTATGTCCCTCATTAGTATACCTAGTGAGTGATGATATCTGTTTGGGCCCCTTGATGGAGTTGGATTGTTTGACTAATTTGTACAATCAACTCTAGATCAAGAAATGTATAATCTGCAAAAATGACACATTCCTATCTTAGATTATACAATGATATCATGTGACATAGGAATCAAAACAAGGAAATACTTTTATTTCTTATGCATGATTGAGATATTGTAGCAGTACATTATTTATGTGAATTGGGAGTCATAGTGTGTTGCTAGATACCGCCTATGATTATTGGAAATAAATAGCGATTTATTTTCATGGCCAACATAGCATAAATCTTCAAAGGGTCACACAAATAGGACTTGACCATACAGTGCATTATTTATTTATTCGCAGCAGTGAGTATTGCGAAAATATGATAAGTTGATTAATTAATTATATACCGTTGCGAACCGTTATAATTAATTAAGTCAAAGAGATCATATAGAAATAAATTAATGCATTTGCTAATCCCAAAATAATTATCAAATAGTTGATAATTAATTTCGTTCAACATAATTTAATTAATGAAATTAAATTGAGCTAACGGGCCTTTATGTAATTGGTAAACTAAAGGTCCAACAAGAGAGCAATTATATGGATCATTAATTAATGAATTAATGGACCATTTAACACATGATAAAATGGACTCTTGAGCCCATTAAAATTTCAGCTAGGGCAAGTGGTAAGGTTGTAAATAGTTGTAATTTGTCAGTGGTTGGCTATAAAAAGGGGACCATTTGGAGAGAGAAACCCTAGCCTCCTTCTTCCTCCTCTCTCTTCCTCTTCTCCCTCCATGGCCGCCACCTCCATTAATGGAGAAAAATTATTTTCTCCATTGATGGACTCTCTTTCAAGCTCTCATAATAGATCTCATGTGTTGAGAATAGCTATTCCACTAATTAAGTGTTGATTGGAAGAAGAATAGCAAAAGAGATTAGTCTCTCTCTTGTTCTTACTAGCATAGGAATTAAAAGAATGGTTAACCTCCTTGGTGAACTCGAGGCGGCTGGCGGATTGATGGTGGTGGTGGAGACGAGCACGCCATCGACTTCCAAAGAGTTAGATCGAGTCTCGCGAATACGATTTCGCGAGAGGTACAACTTTCCTCCTATTCTCATGTTGTGTGTTGATTGCTTGACAAGATCCTTGTTGCTTGATGATTAATTAAGTTAATTAGTAACTAAAATTAAAAATTGAGCACTTTCTAACACTTAATAATAATATATAACTTATCAAAAGAAAAATCACAAATTGCTTACTACCAATAAATGAATAATTATTTTTTTAATTCACTAATCACTACACATGGTTTTGCACACCATAACCATTAAAAAAAGCTGTTTTGTATAAACTTAGAGCATGTACCCCATGGGTCTAGTAAAATTCAAAGTGGAGCCACAAGGTGAATCAAGGATAGTATTTTACCTCATATTGTCCTGAGCTGAGAGAATCATAAAAACAAAGATATGATTAAACCTAAATGGATATGCACCGAAGGAAGAAGATCAGAGCGATGTTAATTCTCAGTGGTACCCCATCGCGGGCCAATGAAGAAATTAGAAAGGAAAAAAAAATAATAGAGAACCAAGGTCGGGCACTGGAGCAAACTAAGCCCAGGCACTAGACTTCCAATCTTTGAATTACAACAGCACTTGGAAGCAAATTTCAGAAAATCAAGCCGGGAACGTGCCAGGTCTTGCCTCTGAATAAATCCGGCCCCTGACTTACCTTGTAGTTCTTATAGCCTAGGCATTTGTCATAAATGTTGTATTACTAAGTCTCATAGATTACCTTTTTTTTTTCTTTTTCTTCCTCTTTTTCTCCGTTAGAATTAGTGCATTCGAATGTATAGGGACCTTCCCCTGTTTCTTCCCATAATGGATATAGATACAATGTGGTGTTTTGTTGATGATTTTTCTAAATATACTTGGATTTTCTTTATGGCTAATAAGAGTGAGGTTGTTTCTATTTTTTTTTCCAATTTTAAAGCACAAGTTGAAAATTTATTTGATATCAAAATTAAAACCTTAAAAACCGATGGTGGTATGGAATTTAATCCAATAACTATCAAGTTTCCGCAAATAGTTCACCAGACTATATGTTATTACACACCTCAACAAAATGGTATTGCCGAGAAAAAAAAAGGGCACATTATTGAATTGGCCCTTACTATTATGACTAATGGCCATTTTCCTAATGTTTATTGGGATGAAGTGTTTTCTAGTGTGGTTTTTCTTTTTTCTTTTGAAGATAAATTGGAGGTCAAGCCTCCCAACTTATTTTTAAATTAAATGTCTATAAAAGACCCCCTAGCCGGGTTTCGAACCTACGACCTCTCACTTGAGATGCATTGCTCTTTGCCACTAGACTAAGAGCTTGTTCTCTAGTATGATTTTTCTTATTAATAGATTGCCTTCCGTTAAGACCCTTGTTCCTTATACTATTCTTTTTAATAAACCACCCAATTATGCCTTCTTACGTGACAACATCAGTGCCACTTCCCTAGCCTCCAATCCTATGTTTCACACAAGGACCAAACATATTGAGATCCATTATTCTTGGAGTTATGTCCTAGAAGCCAATCATTTGATAGCTATGATATTAATTTATGTTATTGATGATATTTGATCATTTGTTCATAAAGTTTATTATTGACAGATCATTCAGGTTAAGGATCTGAATTATAGATCTCTGAGAATCATTCGTTAGAATGACAATAATAAATCTAAATCGTCCATAATCTTGATAATTAACAAGGAACATTAATTATCATAAAAGATTAATATGCAAGTTAAGTGATGATTAAGTTCTACAAATCATAGATAAGTAGTTATCAACTTAATTGCATATGTATATATTGTGGAACATAATACAGGACATGACCCAATGAAATAAATATATGGATTGTATTATGTGTCATTATTTATTTCATTTGAGTTTGATTCTAAGTTTGAGATGGTTCAGTTTTTCCACATGAGGATAAGTTCTATAAATATCGTCTACCGCTGATTCCTGATAAGGGCTGCTATACGAACTTTATTTATGTTCTCTTGAATTGTGCGGAGAAAAACTGTTCATCAAGAAAATCGTATGTCCCTCACTAATTTACTTGAAATGAGTGATGATATCTGTTTGGGCCCCTTGATGGAGATGAATTGTTTGCTAGCAACTTATACAATTATCTCTAGATCAAGAAATGTATAATCTACAAGAATGACACATTCCAATCTTGGATTATACAATGATATCATGTGACATAAGAATCAAAACAAGAAAATACTTATATTTCTTATGCAGGATTAAAATACTGTAGCAGTACAATATTTATGTTAATTGGGAATCATAACGTGTTGCTAGATACCGCTTATGATTATTGAAAATAAATAACGATTTATTTTCATGACCAACATAACATAAATCCTCAAAGGGTCACATAAATAAAGTTTTAACCATATAGTGTATTATTTATTTATTCACAGCAATAAGTGCGATGAAAATATAATAAGTTGATTAATTAATTATATACCGTTATGAACCGTTATAATTACTTAAATCAAAGGGATCATATAGAAATAAATTAATGCATTTGTTAATTTCAAAATAATTATCAATGAGTTGATAATTAATTTTATTCAACATATTTTAATTGGTTGAATTGAAAATTCAGCTTAATTAAAATGACAATTTAATTGGACCATTAAATGAATGATTTAATGTGTTAATATGAGAGCAAAATAACAAAACGAAATGGTTAAATTAGACCATTTAGTGGCCAGCATATAGAGGGCAATTTTATCCATATTGGGTGAAAGAAGGATGAGATTTGGATGCCTAAATATAGAGCTGTTAATTAAGAAAATAGCACCGCTAAATTTAGCGTTAACCTCTTCCTCTCTCCCTAATTAATATGGACGAAAATTATAGAAAAAATATCAGATTTTTCTATTCCAAAAAGCTCTCATATTATTGCTCTTCCATAGAAATTCATGTGTTAAATATTAGCCACAAATTAAAGAGTTAATTTTGTGAAGAAAAGCAACAATGAATTAGCCCCGTTCTAGGGTTTGCTAGCACAAACCTCTAGAATTTGGTTAAGACTTTTGGTGGACTCGAGGCCAGCATGGTTGTGGTGATTGAAGGCACGCCATCGACTTCTATACCATGGATCGAGCCTTCCAATTGCGAGTTTGGAATAGGTACGAAACTCCTTCCCGTTTCTCATGTGTGCTTGATGCTTAATACTAGATCCTTTTTGTTGTGCATGGATAATTAATTATTAATTAGTAATAAAAATTAAAATTGCAAAAGGACTTGAGTTCCTAACAGTGGTATCAGAGCCTTGGTCGTATTTAAGCGTTTTAGCACTTAATTAATTGAGAAATTTATGATTAATGAACTCACTAAGTTGATGCACTTACTTGCTGTTATGGAAAAACTATTTTTCTGTCTTATTGTTTATTTTTCGTGATGTAAAGCCTTTTGAAATTTTTGGTCTTTTACTAGAAGTTGTAGATCTATGAGTTGTGGTACTTTTGGTATGGATTTCACATTTTTCTAAGTAGTTATGAATATTTGGTGAATTAAACGGTAATGGTGCGCAGATCTGGTATTCTGTTGTACAGTTCTATTGTTGAGGCTTGTATCAAAGGGGTTTGTACACAAAGTACCTGTAACTTTTGGCTAGGATTAATCTATACTTGTTGACTTTCTGAATATGTATAATTTGTTGCATGTTTCGGTTTTTATATGGGCACTCAAGTTTGAAAAGAGAAGAAGTTGTCAGATCTGGTTTTTCCACACAAACTGATTGTTTTGATAAATTGTACCTATTGCGAAAATTTTATGGAAAAGTATTTACATAGAATTGTTCTATTTTAAGTTAGAATTCTGTGGAAATTAGTTTCATAATTTTTCGTGGAGATTTGATATTTCAACCGGGTCAAAAGATTTTAATCGTCAGTCAGTTACAGAACATGGGTAGTTACTTGTATGACTCTTAACTTGATGTTTTTGAATAGACCTTGTTAATTTTCTTTTCGTGGGTAGTTAGCCAACTGTATATACTAGATTTGTTGTATAAATTTTTTGCATGAAAACTATATTGAAGATGATCCTACAGACCAAAGATTGAGGTGAAAAACAGAAAATCTAATAACGGTGTTTCACGCACAAAGTCAGATTTGTCATTTTTTTATTCTCCCTGATGGTAAGTGATTTCTTTCTGAAATTTTTACTGGTAGTTACACTCATTATAAGGAGTTTGCATGATTTATTTCGTAGTTTTTGGAGACCAGAAAATTTTGGATTTTTTCGGATTTAATTAGTTAAAATATTTTCTAATTAATCAAACTGATTGAAAAGTTAATTAGAACACTCCTTAAATAATCTCCTTTCAGTTTTAGATTGTTGAATTAAATTTCAAATGGTTTAAACAAGTTAGTTGTTAAAGTTGAACCTTTCTTTACGCGAAAATTGCAAACGGCAAGTGATGTGCAAAGATACTTAAAAGTTTGTTAATTAGAAACAAAACACACACGTAAGAGTACTTGTGCTAACTTGTTTTTGCAGGAGGAGCGTGGGTTTAGTATGGCCAAAGATTTCAATGCCTTGTGGTTGTATGAATGCATGTGATTGAATGTTTGTAATGCGGCCTTTGGTGCCATTGTTAATTAATGTGGATTAATTTTAATGTAACTTGTGAGGCTTGCATGCCACTAAGGTTTAGGAGGGAATTAGAAATTTTTCATATGTATTCATTTATTTATTTCTATTAATTGTAGGATAAGATCTATATAATTAGTGGGATGACTTGATTAGTTTAGATTAATTTCATGGAGATGACGTGGAGCTAAAATGCAAGCTGGAGCCAAATAAACCCACAACAATATTTGAGATGCTTGTAATTATGTGATTGTTTGAGAATGTCATGACATGTCATAAGATAGGTATAGGTGTATGTTGACACGACCACCAAACAAAGTCACATAATGTTTGTTTCATTAATTTGATTAAGCCGACCGCCCTCCTTCTTTCTATCCCCTTCACGTCGTTCGGTCGTCCATTAACGAATTCTCGCCGACGCGGAACGTCATGGTCAACCCTCGAAAGTTGGAGTGTAAATCGGATTTACTAGGAGCAAATATAGAGAGGTTACTTATCGATGGACCCTAATCGGATTGGACATCGGGACGAAGTTTGTGGATGTACATGAGACATTTCACAAACTAAGAATCATATGGTAGATATGATTGGTTGGAGAACCTATCCTATCTAGTTGTTTTAGGTGTCATTGTTAGAAAGTGCACAAATTTTAATTTTGAAGCTAATTACACTTAATTAACCACAAACAAGTGCGAGGATCTAGTGCAAAAGTCAATCAACACAAGAGAAAGGGTTTGGATTTGTACCTCCCGCGAAATAGCATCCGCGGGGCTCGATCCAATGGCGTAGGAGTCGGTGGAGTGCTCTCCTTGCGCCTCCACCATGGTTGACGGCCGCCTCGAGTCCACCTAGAGATTAACCAATATCTAAATCGATTCGTGCTAGCGATTCGATTAGAACGAAGCTAATCCTAAGGTATTCTCTCTTCTTCCTTAATTAACTATTTAATAGGTGGAGAGAATATGCTCAACCCATGAGCAAATGGAGAGAGAGAGAGAGGTGAGGCCGGCGGCCAAAGAGGGAGGGGAAGGGTGGCGGCTAGGGTTAGGGAAGAGAGAAGCCTCAATTTTGTATCTATACATCTCTATATATAGTGCACAATCCCTACCTACCACCAACCATCTATTTACAAGAATGCCATCCCACCTACCTCTTGTGGCTGGCCATTAATGGGCTCAAATGGGCCTCTCAACTCTATTAATTAAGCCTCTAATTCACATAATTAGATGCTACTCCAAATGCTCTTCAATTGGGCTATATATTTAATACATACATATTGGCCCAATAAATTAATATAACTATTTATATTAAATTGTGTTGAGCTAAACTAATTATTAACTAATTAATAATTATTCTAGGATTAGCTAATGCATTAATTTATTTCCATATGATCCATTTGACTTAATTAATTATAACGGTATATAATTAATCAATCAACTTATCATATTTCCGCAATACGCACTGTTGCGAATAAATAAATAAATAATGAACTGTCTTGGTCAAAACTCTATTTTGTGTGACCCTTTGAGGATTTATGCTAAGTTGGACATGGGATTAAATCGTTATTTAATTCCAATAATCATAAGCGGTATCTAGCAACACGTTATGATTCCCAATTCGCATAAATAGTGTACTGCTACAGTATTTAAATCCTGCATAAGAGAATAAAAGTATTTCCCTATTTTGATTCTTATGTCTCACGATATCATCGTATAATCCAAGATTGGAACGTGTCATTCTTGCAGATTATACGTTTCTTGATCTAGAGATAATTGTATAAAGTTGCATGCAAACAATCTATCTCCATCAAGGGGCCCAAACAGATATCGTCACTCACTAAGCGAATTAATGAGGGACATACGGTTTTCTTGATGATTAGCTTTTCCCCGCACAATTCAAGAGAACATAAATAAAGTCCGTATAGCAGCCCTTATCAGGAATCAACGGTAGACGATATTTATTGAACCTATCCTCATGTGGAAAAGATAAACATCTCAAACTTAGAACCAAAATCATAACGAAATAAATAATGACACATAACACAATCCATACATTTATTTCGTTGGGTCAAGTCCTGTGCTATGTTCCATAACATACACATATGCAATTAAGTTGGCAACTCTTTACCTATGATTTGTAGAACTTAATCATCACTTAACTTGCATACTAATCTTATAAGATAATTAATGTTCCTTGTTAATTATCAAGATTATGGACCATTTAGATTTATTATTGTCATTCTAAAGAATGATCCACAGAGATCCACAATTCAGATCCTCAACCTGAATGATCTGTCAATAATAAACCTAGGAACAGATGATAAAATATCATCCATAACATAAACTAATATTTAAGTCATTAAATCATTGACTTCTAGGACATAACTCCAACAGTCATGCCGATGCTGACCCTTTCTCAATGAAAATGGAAATCTTGGATAACCGACTATATTTGGGACATTAAATAAATATAGCGGAAGTTTTCTTTAGTATAAGTAAAACATTGCATAAACTAAATCACATTAAATTGAAATTGTTACAGATGTTAAACGTGTTAATTTCGTTGCGATTAATCTTTGAAAATGAACAAGCTCGTTTCTAAAGGTATTTACTTAAAGAAGTAATACCGATTTCCAAAACTTAAGTATGTTAATTCCCAAAACTTTCCTCGACCTCCCGAACTTAGCATCACAATGATTGATTGACTTTTACGAAAAGTTATTCAATAAAAGAGGATGCCGATATCCTCATATCTAGATCTTTGAATTAAAGAATTCATACGGAATAAATTTTGACTCCTACGCTATTCACTTACTCAAGAAAGAGTTCTTAGAGAAAGTAAATATTGACTCAATCATTTATGATTGAGTAATAGAGTATGAGTCAACCAAGAGATTCTTCTTTCAAGAAGATACATGAATATTTCATTGGCTTACAAACCAAAAAGTTTGAGTAACTAATTGACAATTAGAGATGTTAAGAACTCTAATATCAAGGATTGTTGATATTGTTATGCGATTTCTTCCTAGTTATGAAGGATATGGTGTAGCCTTTACGCGCATTTGTTGATGAAAAAAGGTGATTGGTTAAGTATTCAAGAAATACTTCGCCAATGTATGAGTTGAAACTTCAAGACCCTCACTTGTGGCCGCGTGTCACATGAGATGTTTCATTTGCCGTTTATGGGAGGCACTTGAAAGGTTGTCCGAAGTACCATGATAATAAGACTAAAAATATTTCAATCGTGTCACGTGTATTTGTCATTCAAATTTTTTCACTATCTCTAATTCACACTAGTAGCTAGGTACTAGTTCATGTGCTCGCATTTAACGAAATATGTAGGCAATGAAGAATAAGAGAATATTCGAAAGATATAAAGTAAACTACGTATAGAAAATGGCTTGCTCGTCTAAGCTACAACCATTAGATATGTAGAGTTATATTTACTAAAAAGTTTGTTTAGGAATTGAGATTGTGTATCTTATTTCTAAAATCTCAAAATCTTATCTCCATTTCATATTTGATGATGGATGATTATATTTTGTAAAAGACAAATATTGTTCTTTTATTGTGGATTTGTTTATATGATTTCATACATCTTGATTGAATTTGTTTGAAATAGATAAACAAGTTTTGAATGACAAATAGGATGCGTAAGACTTAATGTAAAGTATTTGACTTTCATGTGATATGACTGCTTAGTCATGCATAAACAAGAATCACATTATGAGAGTTTACGTAACGTAGAGTTCGTATCTCGATTTGATTGCGAATCAATTAAAATATGCGAATCATGTTAAATGACAAAAGCGCCTTTAACCTATGAAGGTTTAAGTACAAGTGACTTGACTAGGACTTATACATGTCGATGTATATAGACTTAGAAGTATTTGTGCAATGAAAATATTGTTAATACTTTACTATTTGACCAATGATCGTAGTGGATATTAACGTATCTATTCGATATGGTATATGTATGAACCTTTGATTAGTTCAAAAGAGTTCAAGAGTGAAGTTGAAAGACCATTCAAGAAAAAGTCTTACAATTGATTATGATAAATAGTTAAGTCATATGATTTGAAATATTATCTAAAGAGTGTGAAGTTATTTCACAACTTACTCCATTAGGAACATTATAGTGTGTCAAAAATGGAGGTATCGAACATTATTTGATATAGTTCGATCGGTAATAAATCGAATTGACTTATTCGACTTATATTAGCGATTTGTATTTGAAGACAATATAGTTTACACTGAATGACGTTCCATCGAAGTCTGTTGAGAAAGATATCTTATGAGATTTGATCTCTAAGTACATTGTTTCTCAAGATTTGGTGTTAAGAAGCTTATTTCAAGATTTGTTAATTGATAAACTTGGACCAAAATAGGATATTTAATAGGTTGTAGGATATCTTAAACTAAACGAAATGTACTACTTCTACGAACATGATGAGAACAAGATAGTCGTTGCTAATCATAACATAGTCTTGGAGAATAATATTCTCAAGAAAAAGTAATAGGAGTAAAGTGAGCATTAAAGGAGTTTATGCGTCAATACAAGAAGTATCCTTACGGAAAACCTTGTCAGTCCATACATGGTGCTTAGTGGGAGTAGAGCAAAACTTCATTCACAAATTGTTGTGAAAGGAGGAAGTTCATGAGAACGCTCCTTCCAATGAGGACTCAAACATCTCACGAGTAGATAGTGTTTGAGAAACTCACGAAATATATGAGGATTGAGAACTTATCTACAAGTCGTTGTAGAAATAGTTCATGAACCTCGAGCATCAATCCTACAAAAGATCAACGAGAGTGAAATGTCTAACCGAAAGGTGAATAGGCTTCACGACATCCTCGTACTTGGCATATGAGGATCAGTTGATAAATAAAAAAACGATGGAAGGACCCGATTCCACAAGTATGATTTGAATCCATATGATCTTTAAGTACTATCCATGTGTAACAACAAGGTGTAGATCTTGATCGGTGTTTATGATGGAGAAATCCATCAAGAACATATAGATTTTTGAGAAAAAAATTGACATGGATGACAAGTCGACTGTATACTAAGTACAGCTTTACGCTTGTAGCTATGTCTAAGTCGATAACAAGTTGACTATGTACAAAGATCATTCTTGTTTGTAGCTATGTATAAGTAAATAAAGATCATTCTAGTAATGGTTGTATTTCTTATATATACTGACATATGGAAAGGTACATCAAAACCGCTTTATTTGATTGAATGAAGGAAGATGTTGTGTATATGACATAAACCGAAGGTTCTGTTTGATGTATTGCTAGAAACATATACATGCTTCAAGGATTCATTAATGGATTGAAGCAAGTGTTGTGGAAATCAGAATAAATTTTTGACAAGGAAGTCAAGGGGTTGAACTTCATCAAGAGCATCTTGTATAGACAAGATATTCAGTGGGAGCATGATTGTGTTAATTGAATTGTACAAGATAACAAGACATTAATTGGAAATAATATTAAAGAAAATGAATATTGTCAAGATCTTATTGAAGAATATTTTTTCACTAGAGAACTTGGGCAAGATCGTCTAAATCCTAGGAAACAAAATCTATTGAGATAGATTATGATGGATCTTAGGTTTGAGATAATGTGCATAGAATAACGAAGTGTTATGGAACCACGTCATATGGAATATAACTTGAGTTTGACTCGGTTTAATACAACTCAATTCGAGAAGTAATGCATGAAATTGTTCAAGGATACTTCTGTTATGAGTTTCATCATATACGTCATATTTATGTACATGCTCCAATGTGTTGTATTCAATAAGTGTGACAAGCAGTTGTCAAGTGGATACAAGGAGAACACATTTGGACAATAATCAAAAGAATTCTCGAGTATCTTATGAGAAAGAGAGATATGTTTTCATCTGTTATGATGGAAATAAGCTCATGCAAAATGTTACAATGATAATATTTTTCGAAAGATTGATATAATCACAATTGAACTACATATTTTGCTTAAAGGTGGTGTTGTAAATTTACAAGGTGTTCTAAATGGAATATTACAACCGTTTTCGTCACCAAAACAAAATACATAGCAACTTGTGAAGCAATGAAAGAAGATTATTTGGATCAAGTTCTTAGTCAAGCTAATATGGTTCTATGCATCTCGAACCATAACTCAATCCTAAATAATCCAATATCGTATTGGAGATTCAAATATGATCTACGACAATATCACTTGATATCATTTTGATGATGATCAAGGACATATATATATAAGTATATATATATAGGGTTAAATAATTTGGATAGGTTCGCGAACACAGCGAACACTCTAACATAACCTCTACCTTAAGCAGTACACAAGATGAAATTGTGCATCCATGCGTAACGGACGTATGAGTAACTAACTTTAAGCGTATTATTTTTTTGAGGTTCGAGACATGTATATATGTAGATATATAACATCGTTCTCAATTCTTCACTGGCTAGAAGTCACTACTGATTGACTCTAGGCCAAGTGGGAGATTGTTGGAGTTATGTCCTAGAATCCAATCATTTGATGGCTATGATATTAGTTTATGTTATTGATGATATTTGATCATTTGTTCATAGAGTTTATTATTGACAGATCATTCAGATTGAGGATCTGAATTGTAGATCTCTGTGAATCATTCGTTAGAATGACAACAATAAATCTAAATCGTCCATAATCTTGATAATTAACAAGGAACATTAATTATCATAAAAGATTAGTATGCAAGTTAAGTGATGATTAAGTTCTACAAATCATAGATAAGTAGTTATCAACTTAATTGCATATGCATATGTTGTGGAACATAATACAGGACATGACCCAATGAAATAAATATATGGTTTGTGTTATGTGTCATTATTTATTTCATCTAAGTTTGATTCTAAGTTTGAGATGATTCAGTTTTTCCACATGAGGATAAGTTTTATAAATATCGTCTACCGCTGATTCTTGATAAGGACTGCTATACGAACTTTATTTATGTTCTCTTGAATTGTGCGGGGAAAAACTGTTCATCAAGAAAATCGTATGTCCCTCACTAATTACTTAATGAGTGATGATATCTGTTTGGGCCTCTTGATGGAGATGAATTGTTTGCTAGCAACTTATACAATTATCTCTAAATCAAAAAATGTATAATCTGCAAGAATGACACATTCCAATCTTGGATTATACAATGATATCATGTGACATAAGAATCAAAACAAAAAATATTTATATTTCTTATGCAGGATTAAAATACTGTAGCAGTACAATATTTATGTTAATTGAGAATCATAACGTGTTGCTAGATACCGCTTATGATTATTGAAAATAAATAACGATTTATTTTCACGGCCAACATAACATAAATCCTCAAAGGGTCACACAAATAAAGTTTTAACCATACAATGCATTATTTATTTATTCACAGCAATAAATGCGATGAAAATATGATAAGTTGATTAATTAATTATATACCGTTATGAACCGTTATAATTAATTAAATCCAAGGGATCATATAGAAATAAATTAATGCATTTGCTAATTCTAAAATAATTATCAATGAGTTGATAATTAATTTTATTCAACATATTTTAATTGGTTGAATTGAAAATTCAGCTTAATTAAAAGGGCAATTTAATTGGACCATTAAATGAATGATTTAATGTGTTAATATGAGAGCAAAATAACAAAATGAAATGGCTAAATTAGACCATTTCGTGGCCAGCATATAGAGGGCAATTTTGTCCATATTGGGTGAAAGAAGGATGAGGTTTGGATGCCTAAATATAGGGCTGTTAATTAAGAAAACAACACCGCTAAATTTAGCATTAACCTCTTCCTCTCTCTCTAATTAATATGGATGAAAATTACAGAAAAAATATCAGATTTTTCTCTTCCAAAAAGCTCTCATATTATTGCTCTTCTATAGGAATTCATGTGTTGAGTATTAGCCACAAATTAAAGAGTTAATTTTGTGAAGAAAAGCAACAAGGAATTAGCCCCGTTCTAGGATTTGCTAGCACAAACCTCTAGAATTTGGTTAAGACTTTTGGTGGACTCGAGGCCAGCGTGGTTGTGGTGATTGGAGGCACGCCATCGACTTCTATACCATGGATCGAGCCTTCCAATTGCGAGTTTGGAAGAGGTACGAAACTCCTCCCCGTTTCTCATGTGTGCTTGATGCTTAATATTAGATCCTTTTTGTTGTGCATAGATAATTAATTATTAATTAGTAATAAAAATTAAAATTACAAAAGCACTTGAGTTCCTAACAATTATCACTTTGTTAGTAAGAGGATCGTCAACAATGAGCTCCAAGTGCGGTTCTTGAATTCCAGTGACCAAATAGCAGATGCTCTCATAAAATCTTTGTCTACTACACGTTTCCTTTCTATGCGTTTGAAGCTCAAAGTGCTACCTAGTCCTTCAGCTTGGGGGTGGGGGGAGGGGGTATAACAAAAGAGTTCTGGCACAACATAAAAGATTACAAGAACACTCCTCTACAAGGACTAGCCATTATAGACCGAGTCTAGATTAGAATGTGTAATTAGTTAACTAAAGAATTGTACTTAGTCTGTTGGCTTATGGATGTACTGTCTATATATAGGAGGATCTCCTCTGTAAGAAAAATAATTACATTGAATACATTCAATTCTCAATCGCTCTCTCTGTCATTTGCATTCCCTCTTACTAGGGCTGTCAATGAAATCTTTTACTCACTTATCCTACCCGTACCGCATTTGATAAGGCGGGTATGGGTAAGATTTTATTTTCGTTAGACAAACGGGTATGGGTATGGGTAAAGAAAAATTTTCGTTAACTTAACGGGTACGGGTATGGGTACGGGTACGGATAAGGGCTATTTCGTACCCATTATCTAACGGGTAAATTTTTACAAACATATATGTATATATAATCATGTAAATAACATATTTCGTAAGATATGGTATTTAGTTTTGATCTACATCGAAATATTTTTATGTTGATGAAAAAATTAATTTGCACTCTATTATATTATAATTTATAATCACTTATATAGATTTTTTTAATGTCAATTAACATGAAAATAAATTGCATGATTTTTGTTATACATAAAGTATTTTCTAAATATTGTACTTTATCTATATATTTATTTGATGCAATTTATTTATTATTATTAAATTAATAATATTATTATTATCCATTATGTACCGTTATCCTACCCTTACCGTTAATCCTTAACGGGTACGGGTACGGGTACGGGTAAAGTCATTTTTTAACGGGTACGGATAGGGTGTGGGTAAAAAATTTTAACGGGTGCGGATATGAAAATACCTTCTACCGTACTGTACCGTACTATTGACAGCCTTGCCTCTTACCAGTAAATACATCTTCTTTTCCAGTAAAGCAATTTTCCCTCCATCCCATTATCTTCAAAGAAAACTATATATTTACGGAAATAGTATTTGGAATTATTTAGTGGAGGTCCACCATTAATAATAATAGACGGAATTAGGAAAAGAACAAAGGAATAAACATTTGTTCATTTACTACCTCCATTCATTCATTTTTTATGGTAAGTTTGGTTTCCGCTTGGGTTAGCTAATTCAGAAGTTAGCTTCTAATTTTCTAACTCTAAAAATCTGGACAGCTAACTCACAAAAAAAAAAAAAAAAAAATACTATCGTTAACTATTAACTTCATTAACCTCCATCTCAATCAAACATAAAAGAAAAATAAATCCATCGAGCCAATCACGATGGAAATTTGTGATTTTATACAGTTGGAAAAGGAGGAGCGCAGTATGCGGCTGCTATTTCAGTATTTTGTCTAAAACAAAAATAGTAATATCTTTCCATGAAGGTGAAACAAAATATCTTATCCGATGCAAAATTTCAAATGTGGATCCGAAACAGGGGAAGGAAAAATAAATAGCATTTTCATTCCATAATTTCTAGATTTCGAAATATTTTATTTTTTCGAAACTTGACAGCTGCTATCAAGAGAATATGAAATGCTAGGACTGTTGGTGCTGCCGTTTGTATGGAGCTTGTGCATTGCACACGCACGTAAATCAGCCGTGGTTTTGTACAATCAAGCAACTAAGCAAGTATAAACATAAAGTTTTAAGATACTTATAATTTATATTAAAATGTTCAGACAAAATAAATATTACTGTATTGAATTCATAAATTTTCTTCTAATAATTTCACAATGATAATCGCTGACATTGAAAATTAAGAATATGTACTAGTCTATTTTGTCATTTACTAGATCTGCCTGACTGCCTCTGAAGTACTTATCTGATTTCTAAAAAACTCGTATATTTTTTAGTTCTGAAAATAAAATTAGACATATTACACATTTCATCATTAAAAATAAATTTTAAGGCAAGAGAATTAGAGGAAGGTGTGAACGAATGAGGATGCACTGAAAATCTTCTCGCACTGTAGAGGGGGAGAATTTAATTTGTAAATTGATAGTTAGAGATATGCCACTTTTAAATTATAAGTTAATTTAATGTCACTATAAAATGCTTAAAATTAATTTTATGTCATTAGTTTTTTGTCAAAATTAGAGATAAGACACTCTAATTAGAAAAATGCCACTCTAATTTTTTAAAAATGACCAAATTGCTCTTATTACATTAAATCATTAAGAAATAAAAAATATTGATAGAAAATAAAATAAATAAATTTAATAATTAAAATTTTTTTAATTTTTTTGTTTTCGAATTTCAGATTTTAAAATTTTTTATTTTGAATTTTTAAATTCGAAAATTCAAATTTTAGAATTACAAATTTCAAATTTCATAGTGACATATTTCTAATTTTAGCGTTTTATAGTGGTATATTTAAAAGGGTAAAATTGACAAATTAATTGGCCGATGACATAAATCTAATTTTGTCATTTAGTGATGACATAAAAATAATTTGTTATTTAATGATGACACATCTCTAATTTCTATCTTTGACAGTGGCATAAATCTAAATCACCCTTAATCTATAGTGTATATATATATATTAATTAATTCCTGTGGCCGCGTTACCGACCGCATTATCCCTCTTACGACATACGGAAATCCCACCGTTCATTTCGATTTTTGTGATCGATCTGATCCGTTAACCAAATTTTCAGCGATTCTCTCCTTCGCCAAGTCTTTCCTCTCTTCTCCCTCGTCAACAACAGAAAGAAAAAAATCTCACGCCTCCTCCGACACACCGCTACCGCGGCCTCCCGTCCCCTTCACCCCTATTCATTCCTCTGTGCATCATCTCCTCCTCCAACTCCGCGCTTCACCCCACCTCCGTCAACCCCTCCTAACTCCTCCTCCGTCGACTTCCACAGTTCTGCCCACCCCAGCCCTATCCTCTGCCAATCCCTCCTCCTCCTCCTCCTCCTTCGACTTCCCTCCACCCGAGTAGAAGCTTCCCGAGCAGCAATTATTGATGAGGTATTAATCCAAAACAGGTTTTTTTTTGTTTTAGGCTGTTAATTTGTTAAATCTCAAAAGCTGATACATAGGGTACAGTAGTATTAGTAATTAAATATTTTATGGCATAATTGCTCCTCCTCAAAAAACTATTGATTTGGTCATTGATTATAGAACATGGCCCTCTCTCTCTTTGCAGGCGAAAACATTGACAAATAGAATATGATGTATATCTTCTTAGTTAGCATCTTCTTATAGAATTAATGATTATTCTCTATTTTTTAATTAGTACATTCAGGCTTAAGAATGGGGTTAGGCCAATGATTCAAATTGTTGCCAATGAACATAATAGAGAAGCAATTATGATTAGAAGTTTGATATGATTTCTCTCTTAGTTTCTTTTTTAATCCTTCTTTTTTCTTTTTATGACATTCATTTTTTTCTTTCAATCTGTGATGCATTACTCTTGCTACCTAAAACTGAACAATTTACAATCTGATTTTGTATCAAAGATGTCTATATTTTTACTAGCTTCTCTGATTGTTTCATGATTAACGCGAGAAATGTATGTTTATCTCTATTGTTATTTTTTATGTCAATAATACTTCTTTTTGTTTAATTTCAGAAACATCACATTTGCCCCCAGTAAAATACATTCCTGACAATTTGAATAGTGACATTGTTTATGTTTCCTGAAATCGAAGGTGGTTAACTCTTTATTTAACATGACATAGTTTATCTATGCACGTTATTAAGAAGTGTGAAAAGCTGAGGTTTATATTATGCTTTTTGATTTTGCATAATACTAAGTGTTAGAATTCTTTGCGTCCATGCATTTGATCCTCACTCACATGGTGTAACCCTTGGTGCATGGGACATTAATAATGTATTGTTAATTATTATCCATGTGTACAACAGAACCAGCAGCAGTACTGGTGTCCCTTCTGGTACTGGCAAGGGCTGTAGCAGACCACGTGGCAGTGGCCGAGGCAGATGAGGTGGTGCCCGTGGGATTGAAAGAGATGCCACTCTTTACTACGAGGATGATCCAGGTGCCTCCCCTGTACACACTGATGAGGTTGGCCCCACCACAGTTCTCTCTGATTTTGTAACAGAAAAGGTCGCTCATGTTTGCAATTTCGACTTAAACATGGATTTCAGTGAGAACACACCTGCTCTAGGGTGGTATTGGGTGTGGCCGTGTAAAGTTTTTTTTTTTTTTTTAAACTTGAAGATGGTTCATTATCTGCTCTAATTATTGTTGATTGAAATGCTTGGTAGTTGGTAGCAACTTCATGATTGCATACATAATTATATAACCTGATAGAACAATCTCAACAGCAGCTAAAAAAAAATAGCCACAACACTTGAGGAAAACAATCCTTGATTGTTATTGGTTGTAGAAACATTTGGATATTTTCAGTGATATGGATAATTGTTCCTAGGACAATTATTTTATGCGAATTATTTATTTTTTTCTTTTTTCATTTTTTGGCATCGTAATTAAGGTTAACAAACCAAAGAGAAGAAACAAAGGAATCAATGGTGACAGTGACAATAGTGAAGGACAACCATCAAGCATTTGAGGGAAGATCCAAATGAGGTATCAATAAAGCTTCTATAGAAACTTAATTTAACTATTTCAAAGGTCTTATATCTTTTACCTTGGCTTTATATCTCACAAATTGACCTATATTACTGCATGAAAATTTTATCAATCAAGAGTAGTTAAATTAACTATTTCTTTCTATTTAAGCTTCTTAAATCATCTCAAATTTGTACAAGTTTTATACAAGGTGTATAGTGTACTCAGCTGTCCACACATTAAGGATGAAGATTTTGAATAGTTTGTTTTAATTTCCAAGTTCCATGTTTTTAATCTGGAACAAGGGCATTTTGGTCAGCTATCATGCCTTTGGTATGAACTTTAATATTTTAAGTTTTTTTTAACCATTCTAATTTCTATACTTTATTATAGCTTATCCTTTTAAGTCATACAGTTAATTATAAAGTATCGTCGTAGGATCATAAGGAAAATAATAATTAGGAGGAAAACCAATATTAAAATCCTATTGGTTTCATTCACCCATACTATATGTGTCAGCACTGGTCCCATAAAATGCCAATAGAAGACAAATTAGCTAATAAAAGAAAAAAGTGCTTCATTATGCTATCTTTTATTTAATTTGGTCCTTCTTTTTTACTGGAGCTTTTATTTGAGCTTAGTTTTACCTTTTAATGCAGGTCTTCAGCTCAAAAGATTATGAAAAATTTAATCTCTCATGAAGAAGTGTTATGGTGAATATATAAAATATGAATAGCTTCGGAGTGTGGTTTCTGTTTGGTGTTGGTTTATTTGTTTTATACAACTCTTTTCTTAAAAATATGCTGTGGGGAACAGTTTGACCACTAGTGCCCATGGATCTCTAATTGTGTTGGAAAGGTAATACTATTTGCAACAATGAACTATGATTTCTCTTTTTTCATGTTTAATTTTGTTCTTTTTTGCATATATTGAACATGTTATCATGGAACTGCAGAGGAATAATAGGAACTTCTTTGTGTTTCTTTGTATGGGAACAACAACATCGCTGTTAGGTGCTGCAATATGATTTCCTTATCTACTTTATCTTATTTATTTATATTTATTTATTATTTTTGAGGTTGTTTGATTGATCTTTGGTTTTAGGTGTTTATGAAAATTTTTGTATATAGTAATATTGCGTAATATACTTTGTTCTGGAAGTTTTGTTATAGAAGTTTATTTTCTATATAGTACTATTGCATATATGTTGTCAGGGGTCTGAAGAGAACCAGTGGTGTTGGTGTTGGATCCAATAGAGAAATGGATTCTTTACACGGCGACAAGGCATCCAGGAGCTGTCTTATTTATTTTCTTGGATAGTTTCTTGCTAACGGGAGCCTATGCCTTCATTTGGATTGATGTCCTTTGTGCAAAAATTGTATATGTCATTGCCTATTATAAAATCTTCAAAGACAACAAAATTCTCTGCTAACTAACCTTCAATCATAGTTTCAATGACTTTTCTCTATATTTATCATCTTATTTGGAACATAACTAAATTATGTCTCTAAAAGTGAACATAGCCGAACTATATATCTAAAGATGAACACAACTTAATTATAATAACATAATAAAGATGAATTATATATCAATTTGGTACCGATGCTAATGTAAAGACAATGAAATCTGAAAATTTATTTATTTCCAAAAAAATTTGTTTTACTTTAATAGATTAAGAAATTTGAACGAAAAAATTTAGATAATTCTCAATATAAAAAAATAAATTTGAAGAATTATTAAAAATAAATTTAGATAATTCAAGGAGAAGATCACATTTGTTAATTATAAAAAATCCGCTAAGGAGCGGCGAAGCCGCGCTTCCCCACCTAGTTTTAATAAATGGCATAGATTTGGTTTGCAGCGATAGTCATAGCTAAAACTATATAACATTATTGTCGATGAAATGGACCCTGAGATAAATTAACATAGGATGATTCACATTGTGTCTGTCTAACGAGTACGACAAATACTTGAATTAGTTTGTTAAAAATATTGACGTGGATAATTTTTGGACTTTATTTTGTTATGAGTTATAATTTATTTTTATTAAAATTATTAAAAAAATAGAGGCGTCATGAAAATATACAAAATATGAATAAATTTAAGTCCTCACTGCTATTTTTTTTACATACAACAAAAGGTTCATTTAAATGATATCATTAGTACCATTAGCATATCAATAAATTAGCATTGTCTTAATTATTAATTAATTTACCTGTTCCAGCACACTCCATGAGATATTGTTCCCATAATTAGCTTTTCTTTTCTAAATCCGACCTTTTCTTTTCTCCTTCTCCACGAAGCCTCCATCTGTTTATTGATAATCTTGTTATTAAATCTTGTTGGATGACCTTATAATTAAGTTTTTTATGGAACAGATTTGTTCGGTCAAGATTTTCGTTGATAATATAAGCTGTTAATAATTTAGTGCCATATATATAACTTTTGTGGACCTTTCATCAAGATCAAATAACATAGATTGCATATTTATTTTTGAGGAGGAATTTTTTCCCTGATGATCAGACTATTGGGAGATGTTAAATTAACACCTCTTTGATTGAACTTCCTCTATTTTAATCTCAATGATTGGTGATTTGGTGTAAACAAGAAACTACGAATTTCATTTTGTCAAGAAAATAGGGTCCCATCCAATAAAAGTACTCATTTAGACAAGATGTCAAGAAGATAGACAAACGACGGGCGAGTGCTGACAATTTAACAAACGAAGGATACGTTGTAAAATAGTCCTTCGATATTATACATTTGTATTTGCTCATTCAATTTTTGTAGTTTCTTATTTTAGTGCATAGAGATTTGACTTTGTATATATCTTTTTGGTCCTTCAATAAAAGAGAACGATTTTTTTTTTTCCGGTTAGAAAGAGTCATTGTCTTATTTATTATTTAAAGCATAACTATTATATTTTATTTGTTTTAGTAGATAAAAATACTGTTGAATTTCTCATCGTTTTGTGTCCACTGAGAACAATAGTTTAAGTTATTCTAGTAATATATTTCTTAAGATATATTAATTTTATATATTCAGAAAATTCAACCAGAAGATAATGGCTGACATCAAATGCCATAGTTTGATAAGGTACCGAATAAAATTGTGTTTGAAAAATAGACGAAAATTAACTTAATTTCAAGGACAATTTTGAGTAATTAACTAGAATAAACAGTGTCCTACCTCAAGTCCTCAACTTGAGGCTTGTTATCAAATCGACATTCACGGAAGCACTCAAAATGCCACTTGCCATATGACTCGCCGATGGTTTCTGAGTCTCTGACTTCCTATTAGTTTTTTTTTTGGATAAACCGGGTAGAGACTACCAGGTACAGAAACTAAGAAGAGTAAAAACAGAAAAACAACAAACGAAAAAGTAAGAACAAAGACTTCCTATAGTTCTCTACAAGCGCACGTGATATTGTGATAATAATAAGTTATCCGCTCTCCAGCTATGCCCAAACGGATATTGAATGCCCAAATTCAAAATATGGTTGCCATTTCCCAAAAAGAATTTACTGGACTAGTCATTTTATGGTTTGATAATCTTCTTATTCGCAATATGAAATTAATTTACTTGTATACGTGGCATATAACTCAGAGTTTCATCTCATGAAAAAGTTTATTTTCTCGATCGCAAACATCAATATTGGATAAATTTTCAGAGACCTTATAATAAATAACTCCTGAATCTATATTATGATTAGATATGATACATGTGTCTCCTGTCTATGTATGTAATTTGAGGTGTAGACAGGAGAGGTTTAGCCCGTGCAGATAATTCATAATTGTCTCCCCAGATAACTGACTTCGCCTTATTAATTTATACAACATAATTGAGGAGAGAGAGTGAGAGAATGTATAAAGAACACAAAACAAAACTCCGAAATCGTTGCCTTGATGCGTCCATTTCCTTTCATTAGTTGTCTCAGAATTATTTAGACAGCAATGTATGAAACTTATCTAGTTTCATCATATTATTGGTTGGGTAATGATACGCATCTCCAGAATCCCATTAGCCAGTTTCCCAACCTCTAACATGTTACAATAATATATATATATCTATTTTAATTAGAGAGTAATTCGTGTATATATGCATTTATTTGTATGGTATTTTATCGGGTATCTTCAAGATTTTTATTTAGTAAAGAAATAAAAAATGTGAATTCACCATCCATGATAGGACATGCATAGTAAAATTTGGATAAGTTAATGGAACTTTCACCAAAGATTATATGCATGTGAACGATTTATTTAGCAACTTCGTATAGATGACAAAATAAATTTACAATTACACCAAAATTATTATAACTAATTTAAATGATGGATTACCCATAGAATTCTCATTTATTTCTAAATTTTTTCTATTGTGTCAAATATCAAATGACATTCTATAAAAATGGAATTACACTTTTTAACAATACATATTATATAACTATTTTTTAATGAGGATTGGGTCCGTCAAATACAATCGTTCTCACATTTCAAATTTCAAATGACCGATCGGAATTATTTATTTTGTTCTCCATATTGAAAACTTATAAGAAATCAAATTTTATATTTTTTTTTCGAAAATTTATAACATTGATTTAGAAAAATACTAAAAAAGTAGAAATTTTTGAAAAAAAAAATGTAGAAATTTGTTTCTTATAATTTTTAATATGAAGAACAAATTGAACGGTTCGAATCGGTCATTTGAAATTTGAAATGTGAAAACGATCATATTGGACGGATCTCATCCGTCTAATATATTGGACTCTAACATTTCTCATTTTTAATTTACATTGTTGATTTATTTGTTGGCACATATTCTACTGTGTGTAGCATTTTGCACTATAGATTATAGTTGCTCTAGATGGATAGCTTTGACTTGACACATTAAAAAAAAAAAAAAGAACATAGAGAACTTTCCCTAAATGATAGAGACAAGGTGTCCTGAATCTACCATAAGTTGGTTTAGAGCTTTTTGTGTGATAAAATTAGCAATCTTGTGAATTGATAACTAAACATAACCAATTTGATAATACGTTGAATTATACGTCGACTGATGTATGGAATAATTGAGGCCGTCATCCCCCGTGACCGACCGGCCGCATACGCAATTACCCATTCTTATTAATTTGAAAATTTCTTCTTGATTGGTTTCCAAAGTTTATCCTAGAACGAGAGCACTTGATTTTTGTTTGATAATTTGAAGTCAATAATTGAAACGGACTACGGAAAGGAAAGCTTCTAAAATTAACAAACTTTTTTACTTATTATCTTTCTCTACTCCTTTTATAATCCAAAGATCTATCCAAACTATACCAAAGATCTATTCAACTTTGAGTTCAAAGATGTATCCAAATATTATAAATTTATAATATAGATATAGACCGTAGAGTTTTATGATCTAATTAGATCAGTGGTTTAGATTGGATAACGAGATAAAGTTTTAAATCTTTCATCTAGACCAAGTCGGAATTAAAAATATAGCCACAACGCATAAAAATACATGGTAAGAAATAAATACAAATGAAATTTAGATTTATATCATATTTTTATTATGGTTATTATTTTTTTTATTTTTGTTTACCCCCAACTAATCATAGCACAAACACATAATATCAATAGAAAAATAAACTGTAGTTTCTTTTTTGAAAAATTCTACAAATAAAACAACTCATAGATCATTTATATATAATCTGAACCTATATATTGAATTTATCATACTGTGATTATAACACTTTATTAATCTAACATATTTGAGTTGAAATAGTAAAAAAATATTCTCATATATTTATAAAAAGTTTACCCGCATATTAGGTGGGCACATTTGCTACTTGCTAGTATCTTAAAACAGCTTAAGAAAAACTTGTGTCAAGATCCTAACTAAGAGATGATAATCAACTTTGCAATTTGTCTTCGAGTCGGGACACAATATAACAAATTTAGAAGATAAACTGTTAAAAATATAAATTTCTGATTTTTTTTTCCTGCATTATTTCTGATGCTCTTTTTATTGTTGATGCTGTTCTCAACAAAATTTTACAAATTTTGTAATCATTCCCATATGCTGACCAATTCTAATTGAAATAGTGAGGAGTGATAACAATTCTAATTCATTTTTTGCAGATGGATTAGAGGATAACGATATTCTAATATGTATTCTATATTTAGCTGTGAAAAGTAAATTAAATAGGATTATTTCTCACCCATTACTAGTATCAGCCTTCAGATAACATTTTTGTTTTATTCTTTCCAATATAAACATAATTAAGTTTAAATATTTTGTAAAAATTAAAAAGAATGCATGCAAAATAAAAATGTGCTAATGTTGTTTCTTAAACTTTGCAATTCTTTACTCTCCATGTCTTCCTCTAACTTCACGGTTTCCATCACCGATCGGAGAACATAAATAATTATTGGAGGTGTTTATACCCTCTCGTGTGTCCGAAAGGACGGGGCGTAATTGCCAACTAATTGTCATAGGATGGGGATCCTCTTTGGACGGTGTGATGCGTCATCAGAAATTGACATAGTACACATCCTGTGTATATACTGCTACCATAATTTCCAGAAGGCCTTGAAATTAGTATACTGCTACGTAACAGACATTAGTCGAAACTGTAAATTCTTCATAATTTTGGGTATAATTGTAAAACAAGTCATGATAATTGAAGCTTGCATACGACAAATGCACGCGCATGCCATCGTTGGAATAACCTTTTAGTACCGTATTAGATTCACATTATCGGATCTGATTAATTTGACTTAATTTGTGCCGTCTGATACTCTAATTAATACATTAATGAGTTCACTGTCTAATCTTATGGTACTGTTCATATTTAGATTTACTGTGCTCACTGCTCAATAATCCTAAATCAAATAGTCCAAATTACATGTGCATTATTTCCGATATCACTTTTTTCACATAATCCAATTTTTCTGAACAAAGATAGAGATCATAGCCGTCATTTTTTAAAAAAAAAAAATTTAAAGTACGCATTTGAAACCTGATCTCAACTTAATCCTCCGACTATTGGGTTATTAAACAAGTACTGCAAATAACAATATTTTTGAACTATACATTTGACGGTCCCGAATAAATGTCGATTAAAAATGAGATGTTTTTCATGACTCATCAAGGTAATAACGCACTAATTGCAGACCATCCTCAATTTATAATTGTTTTTTTTCTTTTTATATGTATATCAGTTGTTTAAATAATCTTTTGACTTGAGATTAATTAAAATATTATATATGTTCGTTATAAATTAATTATATTGCGTAAGCACAAGTGGATTTGTTATTGCTGCTCTTTTGTCTGGGAATATTTTTCTACCCTAAATTAATTTTGTAGGGCAAACTTGTTGCAAGCAAAATAATACAGCTGACCATTGCGATGCTCTATCCTCTTGTTTGTTATATTTTTGGTACGAGTTTACACTAAAAACTTATTAGAAACTCTCAGCACACAATTGATGTGTCTCAACTAAATTCCACATGTAGCCATGGCCTAGTCAATACCTAATAAAAAGAAACAAAAATAAATAAATGAGAAGTTTCCTAAACAATAAATAACACACAATATACATCTGGAAAATGACATATCGATCGGAACTTTCACAGCAACCATTAGTACTACTAAATTATTTAATCAAACAATATTTCACTTGTTAATTATTTTCTTTAGCAAGCCAACATCTTCACTCTATGCAACAGTTGAAGAAATTCTGACAGAGCTCTAACAAAATTTAATGTTGCTTCGGCAAACTTTGAGAGAAATATTTACACTGAATATAGATTAGCGTATACGAGACTGCTACTTTAAACTGAACAATAAAAACACACAAATTGAATACTGAAATATATAAACTAAACCATCAATTGAACAAAAAAGAACACAGATCATATTTAAGATGAATAATTAAAGCACACAAATGGACAACTAAAATGAACACAAAAGAGTGCATGTTATAACATTAACATATACTGAATATGAAAATTTTAAATTAAATAATGAATTCAAAAAATAACCATTTAGGCATTTGCAATTAATGACAAATAAAATAGACTATACTAAAAATATGTTAATTATCAAAACTTTATTGAAGCATCGCCGAGCTGTGTGCCCCATCGAGTCTACCAAACCACTGTCGGAAGAGTATTGGTGGCTAACAAGATAAGTTCATTATTTACTGGCTTGATTAATCCAACTACTAACTAGTAATGTTGGTGGCAACAATAATGTCCACATGACCACATATCATTTCTCAGAACATTTTTTTTTTTGACTCATTTTCTAAACGTTTGTTGTGTTAAAAGAGCTACTGCTTATTTTCTTTCATTGAACCAGAAACTTGGATAACCCTATCGATAGTAGGGTCTTCGGCACAGTTAAAGAAGAAACCATCTAGGCCCAAGACCAACAATTCTTCTCACTTGTTCGTTGTTTTTTCTAGGCCCAAAACTATCTATATTTTATACACATCGCGCGATCGATACAAGTTACAATAAAACAGAGAATTATTATAATTTTCAACATTGCCGTGACGATCAATCATAACAGTGTAGATAAATCCGATTTATAACAAATCTGAAATTCCAAACAGCATCAATATGAACGTCCATATATATAAAAAAAAGGACATGCACGTCAATGAATTTAAGTCGCAACTCGCAACTATCTGCTGATGTAAGACGATATTTCTCAACCTTAAGATAAACTCCCCGAAGATATATAAATCAGCTTAGCCAATGTATCATACATTTCGTGCGTACACCACTTTTTAATAGGTGATAATCTCGCCTCGTTCACAGGAATCCACAAAACGACAACTTTGAAATCATGGTTTTATTAACGATAAATATGACAGAAATTTCAGATTCTTTACTTGCATGGCATAAGTCCCCTAATAACTTATTTTGACAATTCCCAACGGTCGTCACAAGAAAAGGATAATTGATCAATACTATTAAATTCGGATATTTAATCAACCAAACATATATTAGATATTAACCCATCCAAATCCTATATTAGATGTTAGCCCACAAATAGAACACACGGCTGATGGACATGTTGCTTAATTGTAAAGAAGCTTTACACGGCTATCCTTAAAACTGATGCAATTTAATTCAATAAAAGGGATTATATGGGCAGCTGGAGATGACAAATGACAAAAATATAAGTTTGCAATTTAATGTATTAATGTCATTGCAATAATTTAGAAAATGAACACTAATGTAGTTATTATTGTACCAGCAGTATATCAGTACAAAGTGATCGATAAAGTAAACTACTGGCACACACTAAATGATATAGAACATCTAATATGTCCTATCAATATGCTAATGCAGCATGATATCATTTGAGCTAGGTATTGAGTAATATTATTGCCAATGTCCTGTGCTGTTATAATTATTTATTGTAATGGCTATATTAATCCTAGAAAGTGGTCCCACAAAACTTACTGGACCAGAAGTTATCTGGCTCAAACGATCAAGAATAAGTTTTTTAATCAGATAACTTCTCAATATTGCCAACTTCTTCTTGATCATTTAGGAGAAGTATATTTTACTACCGAATAGAACTAATCATAATATTATTATTAGACGATCTCAGAAGTTATCTAATTATTAAAAAAAAAGTACATCAACTTTGAATCAACACAATGATGGTTAACACGGTTAAGAGAAAAATTACTATCAACCATCTTTTTTTTTTTTTTTTTTTTTTGAAAACAAGTGGGTTTCATCCCACCACTCTTTTAATTATTGCATAATGAAAAAGCATTATTACAAAGGTTTATGTCCCATCTCAACAGACAAATGTAAATAGCACATACATATCTAGAAAGTAAGACGCATGAAGTTTGCATCGGCATCCCCCATGCATGAATGATACCAGCGTACCATTTATTCTGTAATATATGTTCTAAAAACCCTTCAAAAGTAGAATGTAGAGAGACATATACTAGTAGAATTTAGTTAATCAACCCAATGTAGAAAATTTTGAATAATCCACAATCGGGCTGATGGTGATGGCAGGAGTGGAAGAGTCAAGCCTTTTATTCCATCTTAACTTGCCTCAGTCATCACCAGGCCCTTTGGCACTAGTAAATCGATCATCCAACTGCCTTTCACGCCTTCAGCCTCCATATCCATTAAATCCAATTGCCCCGACTTAGTTTCATATACCATCTTACGCGCCAATTCCATCTGCATTGCCCTCATTCCTGAATGTAATTTGTATAGGTAAGTTGTCTACTTGAGGGATCATACTAAGCACACAATTCTTTAACTTATCAAGCCATAACTCCGACCAATATATTAACAAAGATTTGATGTCAGAGCTTATTTGTCTAGCGGTTTGTATCTCCAACAAGTTAAAATAGATTTCATTTCTTTTTTTCCATAGTATCCATAAAGTGGAGGCACAAATTATGTAAAAAGCTTCCCTGCTAATTGCAGCTAGTGTATTTCCAAACCTCATTATATCTTCTAAGCATTTAGGTAAGGTAAGATTCCCCATTTGATAATAAAGCCAATTCCAAATAATGTTATTTTTTTAGCATTGAAAAAATAAGTGGTCAGCTATTTCTAATCTATCATAATATACACAATGAAAATCTCCAGTCCATTCTTTAGTTAGCAAAATATCTTTAATTAGTAAGTAATCTCCTTTTGCTAACTACCCTAAGAAAGAATTTTATCTTCAGAGGTATGTGCATTTTTCATACTAATTGTGTATGTATGGTGAATACCCTTGTGTTATCTAGCCAGAGATATAGTGACGTAGTAGTATATTATTCATTCGAGGTACCATTCCATTTAATTTTATCAGGATATTCACGCAGGGGTACTTTTGGCAACAAAATATGTTGTAATTGATGGATCCGTTGGATTTGCAGCTGAGAGAATTCTAATGAAGCATATATTACTTTTATTATCTTTTAGAGCTTTCTGCAAACAAAATGGATGGTTTAGAGCAGATTCTAAATGAAGAATAGAATTCGACACCCAGAGGCTTATCCAAGCACCAATTATCAGTCCAGAATTTTGTCTCCCTTCCATTCCCAACTTCATGATTGCAATGAATCTTGAAAATCTCTTCAAGCTTCATTACCTGCTTTCAAAAAGGTAAGGGTTGATACGTTCGTATCTCCATAATACTTGTGCTTCATAATTAATTTCCACCAATTGTTTGGAGAATTATGTTTTAGTCTTCACAACCACTTACATAAAAAGTATATATTCATCAATCTCAAGTTAAGAACCCTTCGCCCCCAACTACAATGTAGTTTCGATCTACTAATAGTAGCCCAATTGATTAAAGAGAAAGTTTAATGTGGACCATAGTGCATAGTGCTTTATATGCATAGCGGACTTTTTTAGAAATATTTTTATAAATTGATAAATCTAATTTAACCAATCTAATCTACATATTGAAATCTCATAGAAAATCAAATTTTATAATTTTTTAGATTTTATTACTATTTTTTTGAATTTTTTAAAATATGTTATTATTGGAAACAAACTACTATTTACAACATTCCAAAAATGACAGGTTTTAAAAAATTCGAAAAAAATAGTAATGAAATCTAAAAATTTATAAAATTTGGTTTGCTATGATATTTCAATATGTAGATTAGATTGGTTGAATTAGATTTGTCAATTTACAAAAGTACCTCCGAAAAAGTCCGCGGTGCATAGAAAACGCTATGCACTATAGTGCATATTAAACTTTCTCTTGATTAAATGTATCTTTATTATATTACCATTATGCCATAAGAAATTGATATGAGGTTATCTAGTTTGTTATGTATCATTGCTATAAAAAAGACAACATATAATTTGGTAAAGCAGACAACACACTATTAATTAATGTGATCTTGCCACCATATGAAAGAAGACTGTTTGTCATCCTTGTAATCTAGAAGTAAATTTATATATATTAGGATGCCAACTAGCTTTATTGATTTTCTTCTAGTGTATAAGTATACCTAAATACACCAGAGGAAAAGAGGCCACTTGATAACCAAAAATCTGCGCTAATCTTTTATGTAATAACTACCGTAAAAAATTGTGACGTCACCATTTTTTACGGTGGTTATTGTTTCAAAACAGCCTTAAAAACCGAATAAATAAATAAAAATAAAATTTGACTGCACCTCAGGAGAATGGTATTTACAACGGTGTATAAATCTTTTTAACGGCCCCCCTCATTTACAACACCCTAGGATCACCATTAAAAACTCCTTAAAAACTACCGTTAAAAACAAAATCTGTAGTAGTGATGGTAATTGATTTTCATACCTTAAAGAGTTTCAAATCCAATAAATATCCATTTAATTGCTTTTAGCATAGTCTCATTTGCTTAATAGAATATGATAGTATTATCTGCATAATGTAGGTTAGTGAGAGCATGGTTATTATCTATACATGGTCCTAAACCGGTCATGAAACCCTGATCTCTACCTCTTTTAATCATATGGCTTAAGTAATCCGCTACAAAATTAAAAAGAATAGGAGACAAGAGGTCTCCTTGTTTTAAGCCCCTTTTCACTTCAAGCTCACCTCCCCATTAATAATATTAATACAGACCTATCCCCTACTAATTGATAGTTAATCCAAGCTATCCATTTTGAATGAAAACCTCTAGAAACTAATAGTTCCTCAAGGAATATTCAACTTACTCTATCGTAAGCCTTCTCCATATCTATTTTCAACGCCATGCCATAATTCTTATTTATTTTAACACAATGAATTATTTCATTAGCACAAGCTACATTGTCTAAAATTAATCAATTTGGTAAAAAGACAGCTTGTGATTGGTCAACAATATGCTAACTACTTTAGTTAGTCTCTCTATGAAGACTTTTGTGACTAGATTATAAATGCAATTGATCATACTAAGTGGTCTAAATTGTTTGATTTTAGAAGCATTTTTTTATCTTTGGTGTGAGACAAATCATTGCCTTATTTAGTCTAGATACATCTAATCGATGGGCAAAGAATTCATAAAATAATATTAGAATATCATGTTTGATCAAGGCCATTGATTTTGATAAAAGAGAAATGTTATACCACCAGGACTTTGGAGTTTTGTAAGGATCTAAGGAGAACAAAGCATCTGCAATCTCCTTCTCAGAAAAAGGCGGTATCAAAGTCATTTTTCCATATCTGAAGCAATTTGTTCTGTTACTATCAACCATCTGATACTGCCATATATTGTTATGACCCCTAAAATCATTCCAATCTCTACATCTAAAGTCCTTGATCAAGATACTCTTCATTTGCAATACGTGAAAGTTCAAAAAATATGTCTATGGTACTAGTCCCCATGCTGATGACAACTATAATATAAGAAAGAATGAAAGACATGCACACAACTACAAACTGCAGACAACAAAGCTACAAAATTGGGATATGGATAGTGAGCACCATCAACTGATACAGGACTTTGTAACCATTAGCTAGTACTAGCATTGAGACAGACTTGTATTGGTGACCAATATAATGTAACCAAGTTCAGCCGAATCTAGGAGGGAGGAAAATTACAAGTAAGATTTCATAAAAATAAGCACCTATTTTTTAAATAGTCAAGTGTGTGACAGTTGTAGCTGTGTTGATTTCCCAAACCAATATAAAACTAAAGGTCCACATCATCACATTTTTCTACTTTAATTATTTAAACTTTTGAACAATTTGGATCATCATGATCCATTCCTGAGGCAAAATATTTCTATGAAATAGCACAAACCTCCATGTAGGAAGTGTTAGAAACTCAAGTTTGTGCACAATTTTAATTTTTATTACTAATTAACAACCATTAAACCAAGCACAACACAAGAGGGATCTAGTAAATAGCCATTTTAGTACAAGAGAGTAGGAGAAATGGTTATACCTCTTGCAAAATCGTATTTGTAAGGCTCGACTATCGGCATGGAGATCGATGGCGTGCTCTCCTTTCATTCTTCTTCTTTCTAAGGTCCACAAAAGGATTAATCAACTTCGCAAGATTTCGTGCTAGCGAAACAAACGAAATCACCTAATCCAATGCTACCTTTCTTCAAGCAAATCATTATTTGATTAATGGTAACTAATGTTCAACTCATGAACCCTACAAAATGTATTAAAAGAGCTCTCCATGTCAGCAACTAATTGCTCTATGGGAGAAGATGAGGTGGCGGCTAGATAAGAGAAAGAGAGAGAAGAAAACTAGGTTTTGCTTCTTTCAAATTGTGGTCCTTAAATAAGCATCCAAACCTAACTCTTGAGGACCACTCCCCTCAAAAAATGTGGCAGGCCTATTAATGGGCTTCCAAGCCCATTAATCAAGGTATTATTTACCTCTTTAATCACTCTTTTAATTGTACTTAAAGTTGGACTCAAATTGGCATACGAAAAGACGGCCCAATTAATTGATATAATTCTCATAATTAAATCAATTGAGTTGAAACAAAATTAATTATCAACTATTTGATAATTATTATAGGATTAGATTTTGCATTAATTAGTTTCATATGATCCCTTTGATATAATAAATTATAACGGTTCGTAACGATATATAATTAATTAATCAACTTATCATATATTGCATTCTCCAATGCAAACAAACTAATGTTAATGCACTGTTGATTAAGAACCTTTTATTCATATGATCCTCGTGGATTTATGTCATGTTGGCCATGGAAATTAAATCGTCATTTATTTCCAATAATCATAAGCGGTATCTAGTAACACGCTATGATTCCTAATTGACATAAAGAAATACTATACTATTATAGTATTTCCATCCTGCATAAGAAATAGATAATTTCTTTGTTTTGATTCTTATGTCACATGATATCGCTGTATAATCCAAGATAGGAATGTGTCATTCTTGCAGATTATACATTTCTTGATCTTAGAGATGATCGTCTAGGTTTGCATGCATACGATCCAACTCTATCAAGGGGCTCCTAACAGATATCATCACTCACTAGGTATACTAATGAGGGACATACGGTTTTCTTGATGAACAACTTTTTTCCTCACAATTCAAGAGAACATAAATAAAGTCCGTATAGCAGCCCTTATCAGGAATCAACGTTAGACGATATTTATAGAACCTTTCCATAATTCAAGAGAACATAAATAAAGTCCGTATAGTAGCCCTTATCAGGAATCAACGTTAAACGATATTTATATAACCTATTCTCATGTGAAAAAGTTAAACCATCTCAAACTTAGAATCAAACACTCATGAAATAAATAATGACACATAACACCATCCATATATTTATTTCATTGGGTCAAGTCATGTGCTATGTTCCAGTAACATACACATATACAATTAAGTTGCTAACTCCTTACCTATGATTTGTAAAACTTAATCATCACTTAACATGTATACTAATCTTTATGATAATTAATGTTTCTTGTTAATTATCAAGATTAAGGACGATTCAGATTTATTATTGTCATTTAATTAAAAATAAAACACAGAGATCCACAATTCAGATCCTCAACTTGAATGATCTGTCAATAATAAATCCTAGGAACAAATGATCAAATATCATCAATAACATAAACTAAAATTAAGTCATTAAATATTGACTTCTAGGACATAACTCCAACAGGAAGTCTAAGCTCAGATGGGTGTCCATTATAAACCACCAGAGACTCAAACTCCTTTGGGCACTTCAGGCACCTTCTCTCCATTTCTTTCATCTAGGGCTATCAATACCATGCCGTTTCGAACGTTTTCGTTCCGTTCCGTCCAAAATGGAACAGAAACGGATAGAAAAATGGTTTCGTTTTCAGAAGCGAAACGAAAACGAAACTGGTATTGGTAAACGTTAGTGTTTCGTTTATCGAAAATTGGACTTAAATCAATGGAAAATGAAGAACGGAATAGAAAATAAAATGGAAAACCGTTCTGTTTTACGAAATGGAACGGAAACGAAATGAAATTTTGTTACGTTACCAGAAACGAAATGAAAACGAAACATACCAGTTTCGTTTCGTTTCTGCACGTTTGAAAACCCTACTTTCACCACACTCACCACAATGCCTTAAGCCTTAATTGCAAAACCCATTAATCCGTCAACGGTAGTAAATACCCAGAGAAACTGCCTCAATTGAACACGCCCAAGAACTCCCGCCTGGTGTCAAAACTCCTGCTGTTAACGGGCGATCTGAAAATTTAATTATTTGCTATGGAGCTATCGGTAGAGACTATGGACAGTCCTTGTCGAGTCTAAAAATATTCAGAAATGATAACTGTCATCTGTAATTTTGCCATCCCTTACCATCGCTAAACACAAAATGAACACATAAAATAGACAAGATAAACATATACAGAATCAAAGTGAACACTTACAAACAAATAAGTGTTGTTATCTCTTGTTCAGATAAACATATACACGCACTACGCAGGTCGTAGACCCAAGTACCTTATTTCCACTTGGATTTCTCCAATATAGCGACATCGGGAGTCTGTCTAACTTACTAAATACTGGGCTGCTCCAACCTCATTGATGGATTTAGTTTTGTATTACACGGACAAGGTAAGAATGAATTAGAGACAAGACCGATGCTCTACGTCTATCTGGGCTGCCATTTGGACGCACGGCAAGAAAAAAAGACAATTTGGGCTACCATTTAGACCATTCGACAGCCTAGACATTCATTTAGGGGTGAAAAAGACGACTGTTTTAATTGTTCTTTCGTTTCGTTTCGTCCAAAATAAAACGAAATGGTTAAAGATTTTGGTTGCATTTCAAAAACGAAACGGTTAGCGAAAGCTTGAAACCGTTTCGTCCATGTGTATTTTCGTGGTATTTTCGTGATTTCGATCGTTTTGTCCAAAACAAAACGGCTAACGAAATTGATAGTCAATTTCGTGTCCAAAACGAAACGGTTAGCGCAACTGACCATTTTTATGGTCGTTTTAGACGTTATGCACCCCTGCATTCATTATGCTCGTTCGTTTGCTTTCTCAAGGAGTGATGCATAAAACTGTTAAACAAATTAATATTAAATAATAAAGCACGTAGACATACTATAAATGGGTAAACCATATATAATAAATGCACAATATTTTATTATGTTTCTAAAAAAAATAGATTGAGGCGATAATAATGCTTTTATTAATTAGTTGAGTACAAAAAATCTTGATGCACATTTTTTAACCTGTTATGGACTTCGGTGACTTTCAAACCATATCTAAAAGGCCCATAAGGTTCTGGTTAAGATTTCTGGACTCTGGTGATTTATAAAGTTACAAAATTTTTTTGGGCCTCCATAATAGTTGCAGTGGTTCTGATCTAAAAGAACATGTTCGTACTCAGGTCCAAAGGAACAAATATTTCAAGCTAGTTGGACCAAACATAAAGGAAAATTGATTACAATTATCTATATTTTTGTCATTGCTTGAACAAAATGAACACATAAAATAAACAAGATGAACATACAAATAGTCAAAATGAATACATACAAATAAATAAGTTGAATAAAAATAAGTTGTATATGCATAAAAAATCTAAACAAGGAATGACAAAACTTATTTGTTTGTGTATGTTCACTTCGATCAACTTCGATCATCTAAATCTAAATAAGGGATGACAAAACTTATTTGTTTGTATGTGTTCCCTTTGATCATCTCTATGCTCACCTTGTCTGTTTTATATGTTCACTTTGTTCAAGCGATAACAAAAATGACAATTATCATTTCTCAACGTAAAGAGTTATTTGAGAACAGAAATAGCAGGTTTTTGGATTATTGATTAATAGTTCTCATTCATAGTTTTTTCGGAAATTAGAGATGAAATATCGTCTCTGAAATGTAGAGACGAAATTAAATACCACCATCTGGTGCTACTATATATATTTTTTTAGAATTATAAATATTACCTTAGTATTGTTTGGTTGGATCCAATGCTATATCCGGATTCCGGAAGTTGTACAACTTGTGCAAGAGCTGTAAGCTGTTTCAGCCAACGGGGTAGTTTCCATAAATATAAAGTATAAACTTAAATAATAAAGGGATGTTTCAGGCTTTCCGCTTTCGTCCAAAGATACAGATGTATTTTTCTGAATAAATACACGAGAATACGCAAAACAAGGGGCCATGTGCAGTATTAGTCACGGGTTATGGACATATATGGACATATATGGGTTGCCTGTCTAGGATATTTTTATGGTTGTTCGACATTATTATAATGGCAAATTGACAATGCTCATCCCGTTCGTCCAAATAAATAAAATAAAAATAAAACTAAATAAATTATAACAATAGTGGAAAGGGCAATTAATGTTCCTTCCGTCCTAATAAAAGCTTCGTGCCCCAAAGCACTTGGAGATATGACGAGTATATAATGTAGGAAAGAAATAAAAAAAAAGGTTATATATGCGAACAATTTTGTAATTTTATGTTTTCCTTGAATTTTTTTTTTTCTGAAAAAAAGATTCCATTTTATAATTATGTTGTAGGCTGGATGGAATTCAGGCTTGCAGCTAGGTAGAAGGCTACGATAAAAATCCAGCTAAATGTCACGCTAGCTGTACTTGTATTCGGCGTTCTGTATAATCAGTTTCCAAAGGCAGATCTCATAAGTCATCAAGTCAAAGAAAAATCCAAACAAAGAAAAGAAAACTAAGCATTGAGCAAGTAACATGTGGACAGTAAATTTTTGGCACAATAAATTGGCTCTAAAACAGTGATAAACATTTAATTGACACTGAGATAGAAAAATTAATATTTACCAAATTATATATCTTAGTCAGTTCAATGAATTCCCTGAAATTTCACTTCACATCTATTTTGTCAGGTCACCACTATTTTTATTTTATACCCAAACAAATATAGAAAATGGTAACTTATAGCAGTAGGTCAATAACAATTTAAGAGGCATAAAATAAGTGGTATCCTAATTCAAAATTTTGCTCATAGAATTGTACTATGTTGATTGATTAATTCTGTAATTTCATAAAAAGACGTCTCCAAGCTGCATGATGTAAAACATCAGCAAAGCCTACTTTTCAGCAACTTTCTCCTTACTTTTTTGGTAAAAGGGCATTTCATGACCTCTTTTTCCTAATAATAGTCCTATAGTTCACTACTACTGTGCACTGACAGTCTAGGCATTAATAATTGAGAAACTAAATCTACTTATGCGGACAAATTAATTAACCCTGGTCAGGTAAAGTTTCATTTACTACTCGCTTAAACAAACACACTTTGGAGTTGCGTTTGCGCATGCCCCCTGCCTACATCTACAAGGTTCATGACTCCAAATTAGATTGCAAACTGAACTTACTAATTTTGTAATTTGGTTGGAAAAGAGGAAAAAAATATAAAAAACCTGCCAATTTGGAAGTGCAGTGGCGTTACTCTTGACCCTGCATGCATGTTTACCAGAAACAATTTTGTGAAGTAGCTTGACTAGGTAGCTATGTTGTACGGATATTTCTAAAATACTGCCGCACCCGTATCCGATACCAATTCTCGTGCGATTCTCATCCGATCGATACTCCAAGTGATGAATCATATTATTTTAATTTAATGTGTTTGACCAATGAATTTGATCTAAATTCGTCAAGATATGCGTTGGATTCATTTTTTTAATTATGTTTTGAATATAATTTTAGGTTGGATACACTATAGTGGTAGTTGAACTATAAAAAAATCATATATTTTGATATAAAATGTGATTTTTTTATTATTTTATATATATTCCCGTATCCTAACTTTTTGAAAAATATCTAATTCCCTCACCCGCATCGTATCAGATACGATACCCGCACCCGCACCCGTGCGACATAGCTAGGTAGCCTCTATCTATTGTATCTAAAAAAAAAAAAAAATTGTGAAGTAGCTACAGTACATTGAGATCCATTACCTCTGTATTTTCCAATTTGTTTGGAAAAACAAATATGGAATAGTGAGTTTTTGAAAGAAGTTACTTTCATTCCACCTAACGTGATATTTATGTGGTAAGAAATTAAACAGAGCTTGAACCTTGTAAGGGAAAAAAAAAGTTTCTTTCAATTTTCTTGTTGTATTATGAATGAAACGAACCCAAATTCTCTGTGAAACTGAGTGATAAGACAATCTTGGTCTAGACACATTAATTCCTTATTTTTTTTTATTAAAACCTGAAGCTGCTGAATACAACAAAAGAGCAAAATAAACTAAGGTTGAATGCATGCGCAACATCCAAAAAACAAGCGTACCCAAATTTTGGTTGTAACACAGTAACATGCAAACGCCTAGAGATTCTTCTCTGCCTCCTCTGAAAATAATATCTGTTTAACTCACTGTATAGCCTATCGGTGACAAATCAATAAATCATTTTAACTAAGATATGGTTTAAATTGTAGCTCAAATCAGGGATTAGCATTTGGAATTCAAGCCTCCAAAACCGCCCAAGATGTGAGTCCCTGATTTGCCAGCTAGGTTGCAGCATGCCTCTTGTAAGATGAGATGCTTTCACAGATCCACCTAGCTAGTCACACATTTTTGTCTCCATTACAAAATAATTAACCTTTTAAAAATTTCCAGCATTCACCCTCACAGTCCAACATTTACGACCTAAAAGGCTAGAAGTACGTCTAGGACATTTATGATATTTATCTCTGGACATAATTCTTTTGACTTTTGGTATTGCAAACAAACAGCCTTGATTTTGCTTCAAAAAGTTTTCTTTTACTACTTCTTCTGATAAAGAGAATACAAGAAAAACTAAAAACAAATCTAAAGTTTTATCTGATGCACATCAGAATTCTTACTCTCCTGATCTTTCATTTCAATATAGTAGTATAATTCTACAAGTCTACAACAGTTTAGTATGGTTTTTTATTAAAAAGTAAAAACAACAACTATGCTTTACTTTTAGCTTCTAAATAACGATAAGTAATCGACTCCCAGTCTCTCACTAACTATATATACAATGTTGTTAGAATGTATTAATCAACTTTAATTAGGATTTAGGACTACCAAAAAACAATGCACTTCTAGAACCTTCTTCAAGAATCTGGTCTTGGTAACTTGGTCCATGAATTTTTACAAGACCGGATCCATTAACCATAATCAGAACTTTTGGTTATAAATAGTCAGTAACTTTACAGTACCAGCCACTTGACCTCAGCAACAGTACAGTTATTACTCCAGTAAAAACTTGCCTTCCTAGACAACCATGGCCATGAAAACGACCGTGGCAGCCACTCTTTTCCTAGCCTTGAACATTCTCTTCTTTTCCCTCTCCAGTGCATGCAGCTACTGCCCTGGTCCAGTTACTCCCAGCCCAAGACCTTACATACCAACCCCAAGTACCACACCAGCCAGTTCTTCCGGTAAATGTCCTGTTGATGCATTAAAACTGGGTGTTTGTGCAAATGTACTAAACCTGGTCAAAGGTGTCAAGGTTGGATTGCCTCCCAAAGAACCCTGCTGTCCGCTGCTCGAAGGATTGATCGACCTAGAGGCGGCCGTCTGCCTATGCACAGCTATCAAAGCGAACATTCTTGGCATTAACCTTAATATTCCTGTTAACCTCAGTCTTGTGCTCAATTTTTGTGGCAAGGGTACCCCTGAGGGTTTCAAGTGTGCTTAATTAAACTTTAACTTTTATTCAGTGCTTGCTGCGGGTTTGTAATAATTAAATACAAACGCGAATTAGTGCGTTTGTAATTATTAATCTGTCTGTCTGTCTGTCATTTTTTTCTTTTAAAATTTTCTTTCGATTTAGTCTTTTAAGGTGTTCTTGATGTTTGGCTGTTGGTGGGTCTACCAAAAGGTGATGGAATTGGATAATGGCTTATTGTCCCGTATTTATTTCTATGCATGCATGAAGCATTTTAATGATTATGTTCTGGTTATATTAGTACGTACTTGCTTCAATTCAATGATGATCATGTTCTGGTTATTTATTAGTCAATTTCTGTACTTTCCGTTCAATATGAGTTCTGGGACCGCAAATTAGACAGTAATTTAGGTAGTACAGTGTACTTTCACTCTACAAACATTTGTAGGCCATCGTTACTCTTTTAGGATTGAACAGCGTCGAATCATCGAATGCTTAAGAATGTTAAATGCGTATATATATTAATTCATCTTATAGAACCTTGGCCCTGTCACGAATAACTTTATAAATCACAGACTTATTTGCAAGTATATTATAGACACAATAAAATAAAATAAAAATGAGGATACTTTTTGCAAGTTATATTATTATAATTAATATCTATGAATATAATTTTCATACGCACTTGCTAGCTGGTTTATGTTAAATATGTTGGATTATTTTTGGGCTAAAGATCCTTCCTGATCAGTTTGGACCTCGATCGATGGGTCATTTCAGGTCGAGATGACCCATGTGGATTGGCGCCATAAAAGATAATAATTCAGCATTTATGGGCTGATATTGCTTGTGATTAAGGCATTGTATTTTATGGTAATTATCAGAAATAAAATGTGGATATCAAGGTAATATCTGGTCAGATTTGTGTAATAGATGTGGTGCTTATTTTGAGTGGTTATTGATGGAAACATTATCTAGTTATGATGATTAGTTATGGCAATATTTGGAGACCAAATTTAGGGTTTCTCTTTGCTTTGACTTTTCTATTTAAAGGGATTGGTCCTCAAGAGACTAATAATAATGAAATTAGTGATACATACATGTGTTGACAGCAGTCCTAAGTCATTTTCTACCACTCTCTATCGGTTTTATAGATAGAACCCTAATTTGGTCAGGCAAAGGGGTTCAAAAAGCGTACTAGCTCTCGTGGAAGACTCTTTCCCAACTTTGGTATTTGCTAAGGCGTTGTTAAGGTGGTGCTAAGGTGTTGAGATGTTGTAGAAGATGAAGAATACACTACCTGATTTTTGGGCTTCTACAACGGTTAATAAAACAAAATTAAGACGTTTCCATCCATTGCAGCAGCCCTTGTAGCTATTCTATAAAAAACCGTCGTAAAAATAGCGATAGTTTTATACTAAAATCCGTCATTAAAAAATAAGAATAACGATGATTTTTTGGTTAAGGCCCGTCATAGGCCCACTAAATAACAAAGGTTATCAGATAAAAACCGTCTCTACTTGTAAATTTTCAATGCGCTGGAAAAACTATAATACCAATAAAAATTGTGAAGGTTTTTCTATAAAAACCGTTGCGAAAATATATGTATATATATTTGTTTCGGCTATTTTTTATGGCTTGCTCACTGTTGCTAGCCTTACTAAATTGTACTAGTGTACCAAATCAAATAACAATCACAAATCAAATCAATAAGTCAGTCCAAACCCAAATTAACAATTTTAATAGCCATATAATATCAATAATTCAACCATAGTTAGCAATTTCTATCATACAATTTCACAAGCATAAATAATTTATAAATATGCCCCTAAAATTATTAAAAAACAAGCCCCTATCAATAGTTTTTATTTACAACAAGTTTCTATCAACAGTTTTTATTTACAAACAAGTCCCTACCAAAATATTTTATTTACAAATAAGTCTCTAGAGACATATTTATTTATAAACAAGTCCCTAGAGATATGAAAGTTGAGAGGTAGAGGTAGTAAGGCGCTGAAAAGGAGAGAGTGAGGCTGCCGGGTGCTCGAATGTGATGGAGATCAGCTAGCGAGAGTGAGAGAGAATGAGGAAAAGGTGGATAAGGAAGATACTATGGAATGTAGGGATGTCTATGTCAAAGCCGATACTTGGAAAGTGCTCGGTGCAGGACTTGTCTCAAGAAACTGAGCAGGGGTAGCATATGGATGCGAACTAGTGTGCTGCCCTAAAATATCATCAAGTCGATAGGTGTTCAAGCCTCCAACCTTTAATTTTCAAAAATCAATGTTAGAATTAATAATAACATAAAAAAATAAGTAACAAGATATGGTTAACATTTACATACCTGCTACACCAGATACTCGAGTTCAATATTTTCGGGGATGTTTGCTCGCGAGGAAGAAGTCTTGGTATCATAATCTAGTATTGTTAGAGTTATGTCCTAGGAGCCAATTATTAAATGGCCACTTCTATGGTTTATGTGATTGATGATATTTTATCATTTATTCCTTGATTTATTAATTGACAGATCATTCAGGTTGAGGATCTGAATTGTGGATCTCTGTAGTTCATTTATAATTAAATGACAATAATAAATCTAAAAGGTCCGTAATCTTGATAATTAACAAGGAATATTAATTATCGGATAAGATTAGTATGCAAGTTAAGTGATGATTAAGTTCTACAGATCATAGGTAAGGAGTTGCCAACTTAATTGCATATGTATATGTTACAGAACATAGTACAGGACGCGACCCAGTGAAATAAATATATGGATTGTGTTATGTGTCATTATTTATTTCATTTGAGTTTGATTCTAAGTTTGAGATGGTTCAGCTTTTCCACATGAGGATAGGTTCAATAAATATCGTCTACCGTTGATTCCTGATAAGGGCTGCTATACGGACTTTATTTATGTTCTCTTGAATTGTGCGGGGAAAAGTTGTTCATCAAGAAAACCGTATGTCCCTCATTAATTAACTTAGTGAGCGATGATATCTGTTTGGGCCCCTTGATGGAGGTGGACTGTTTGCTAGCAACTGATGCAGTCATCTCTAGATCAAGAAACGTATAATCTGCAAGAGTGACACACTCCTATCTTGGATTATACGATGATATCATGTGACATAAGAATCGAACAAGGAAATACTATTATTTCTTATGCAGGATTGAGATATTGTAGCCGTACACTATTTATGCGAATTGGGAGTCATAACGTGTTGCTAGATACCGCTTATGATTATTAGAATTAAATAGCGATTTAATTCCATGTCCAACTTAGCATAAATCCTCAAAGGGTCACACAAAATTGGTGTTTAACCATACGTGCATTATTTATTTATTTGCAACAGTGAGTATTGCAAAATATAATAAGTTGGCTAATTAATTATGTACCGTTGCGAACCGTAATAATTAATTGAGTCAAATGGATTATATAGAAATAAATTAGTGCATTGTCTAATCTCTAAATAATTATTATTAAGTTAATAATTATTTATAAACAACACATTTAATTTATTTAAGTTAATTGGGCATTTATTTAATAGTAAATAGAAAGTCCAATTAAAGTCCAAATAAATAGCAATTGAATGGGCCTTTTAATTAATAGAATTGAGGTATTAATGAGATGAGCTTGGAGCCCATATAGGGCCCATCATGAGGCCGGCCACAAGGAGGTGGTAGGTGGGGTGGCACACTTGTAATTAGTGTGAACTTGGTGCTAGGGTTTGGAGCCTATATAAGGACTCATATGGAGGCTTTTTTGGCTCTAATTCTCTTCCCTAACCCTAGCCTCCACACCCTCCTTGGCTTGGCCGAAATTCTCCTCTCTTCTCTCCATTCAATAGCTCATGTGTTGAGCAAATCTCTTCCATAAATTGATTGGTGAATTAATTGAAGAAAGGGAAAGCTTGGGATTAGACTTGTTCTTCTCGTCGCTAGCACGATTTGAGATAGAACTTGGTTAATACCATAGTGGACTCGAGGTGGCCATTAGGAGGAGTTTGGAGAAGCACTCAATCGACTCCTAAGCCGTAGGATCGAGCCTCTCGATTACGAAATCGAGAGAGGTACTAATCTCCTACCCTTTCTCTTGTGTGAATGCTTGAAGCACTAGATCCATAGTGCATGATGATTAATTAGGATTAATTAATAGTAATTAGTCTAAAAATGAAAATTATGCACTTCCTAACAGTGGTATCAGAGCACATGGTCGTGCTTAAGTTATTTTGACACTTAATTAAGAGAAATTGGTTAATTAATGGATTAGTAGAGTTGATGCTATTGCTTGCTGTCTGGAAACAGCAATTTCTGTGTTGTTATGCGTTTTTCGCTATGAAATGTTATCTGGAAATTTTTTCTGTCAACTAGAAAGTTGTAGATCTGTGGATTGTGGTTCTTTTGGCGTTGGATTCACATTTTTCTGAAATTGTATGGATTTACTGTGAATAAAATGGCAACGGTGCGCAGAACCAGTTTCTGCTTACACTGTTCTGTTTGAATGGCTTAAAAGATTTATATTTTGAATATAAGTACCAGTGTTCTTTGGCTAGATTTAAAGAGGACTTGAAACTCTTTCTGGACATGTATAGAATGTTGCATGGCTCAGATTAATTCGTGGTTTTTCAAGTATGAAAAGAAAGATCTCGTCAGATCTGGTTTATTGAACAAACTGATTGTTCTAATAAACTGTACCAACTGAGAACTCTTTCTGGAAAATTGTTTGAATAGAGTTGTTTACTTTTAAGTTAGGATTCCAGGAAAATTTATTTCATAATTTTTCATGGAAGTTTGGTACCTCAACCAGGTCAAACCTTTTCGGTCGACAGTCTGTTCCAGTACAGGTCTAGTCGATTGTTAAGCTTGTAACTTGAATTTCTTAAACAAAACTTAGTGGTTTTCTTTTCATGAATAGTTAGCCAATAGATTAAACAAGTTTTTCTATGTATATTGTATGTATAAAAACTGGATGGAAGGTGATCTTTCAGACCGGATGGTTGAGAAGAAAAACAGAATATCTCAAAACGGTGCGTTCGCGCACTTGTTTCAGATTTGTCTTTTTTGATTCTCTCAGATGGTATATGATCTCTTCCTGAAATATTGACTGGTATTTACAATCTAGACAAGGAGCTTATATAAATTATTTCATAATTTTTGGAGACCGAAAACTGTGGATTTTGTCGTGTCCCATTAGATACTTTTTTATCAAAGTATTATTTATCTAATTATTCAAACTAGTTGAAAATGTAATTAGGATACTCCTTGTGCGATCTCCTTTCAGTTTTTGATGATTGAAAAGTTTTCAAAAGGAATTTAAACAAGTTTGGTTGTTTGAAATTTGAGCATTTATACACGGAAATTGCGAATGGCAAATAATACGCAAAGACACTTGAAAGTCATTAATTATAAACAAATTACACTAGTGGATAGACTTGTGCTAACTTTGTTTTGTAGGAGGATGTGGGTTTAGTATGGCTCATGATTCAATACCTTGTGGTTTGTAAATTGAATGCATGTGTGATTGTGTGTAATAAGGCCTTTGGTGCCATTAATTAATTTTGATTAATTTTTGTGTAACTTGAGAGGCTTGCATGCCCCTAAGGTTAGGATGGGAATAGAAATTTACACATGTGATTTTGTTCCTTTATTTTATAGGATTTAGATCCATATAGAATTTAGTGGGAGGGACAAAGGTTAGATTAGTTTTGCTACATGGAGATGCGGCGAAAACTAATGCAAGCGGGAGCCATACAAACCCACAACAATGCTTGAGATGCTTATTATGTGAATGTTTGTGAATGCTATGAATGTCATAGGATAGGTATGGGTGTATGTTTACACGACCACCAAACAAGAGTCACATAATTGTTTGTCCCAAATCAACTTGATTAAGTCGACCGCCCTCCTTCTCTCTATCCCCTTCACGTCATTTGCCCTCTCATGGCGCGGTCCGCCCAAGCGGACGTTATGGTTGTCAATATGATAGTCGGGGTACAAATAAATGGATTTGTAAGGAGCAAATAGAGAGAGGTTACTTATCGATGGACCCAACTAGAGTTTGGACATCGGGGCGAAGTTCGCGACGCGAACCAAGAATCATAAAGTTGTATGATTGGTTAAAGAGAACCTACCTTGTCTAGTCATTTTGGATGACGTGCCATAGCAGGTCCAACTTGACGAAAATAGGGGTCTTGGATATTCATTACTTTTAGGGACTTATATTAAAGTAGTGAAAGTTTTACTTTATTAGAAAATAAAACAAAAACATAAACTAATTGACCTTTAACTTGAAAATTGTTGTAGATGTCTTCCTCGTCTTTTTCGCTACGTTCTCTTTTAGAGAAAGAGAAGCTCGCCTTCAACGGTGCCAACTTTTTGGATTGGCACCGGAACCTTAGGCTTGTCCTTAGGTTTGAAAAGAAGGAGTACCTCTTGACCACTCCCGTCCCCGCGGCTCCCAAGTCGGATGCCCCTAAAGCGGATCAGGACGAACATGACAAGCACGTCACGGACGACATGGAGATGTCCGTCTTGATTGTCGCTGTCATGGAGTCGGAACTCCAAAAGGAGTTCATGGATAGTGGTCTAGGAGTGTTTGAAATGGTCTCTCGTCTCTCGAACATGTTCCAAACCAAGGCCCGCACCGAAAGGGCTCGTCTCATCAAGGCCGTCGCCAATACTCGATTGGCGGAGGGTCATGAAGTCGGGCCACACGTCATGAAGATGGCGGGGTTGTTTCGGCAGCTTGAAAGGCTTGATACGCCCTTCCCGTCAGGGGCGATTCAAGACTTTATTCTCAACTCTCTCCCTCACAGCTTCACCGGTTTTGTTGTGAACTACCGGATGAATGGCATGGACAAGAGCATGGATGATCTCCAAAACATGCTTGTCGAGACGGAGGAGAGTCTCAAGAAAGAGAAAGGGCCCAAAGATGTTCTTGCGGTGAGTGACAAGAGGAAAAAGAGCAAGAAAAGAAAGACCCGCCGAACTAGAAAGGGCAAAGGCCCGGTGACGCCCCAAGGTCCGGCCAAGGGAGCTCCCGAGGGTTCCAAGAGAAAGAAGAACCCGGCCACTTCCGAGACCGTATGCTATTACTGTAGCAAGACGGGCCATTGGAAGAGAAACTGCCCCAAGTACCTCGCTGACAAGAAGGCGGGAACCGTCCAGCCTTCTACCTCAGGTATATTTGTCATTGAAACCCTTCTCGCTACCTCTAACAAAGACTGGATTTTTGACACCGGTTCTTGTGCTCACATTTGTCGAAATGTGCAGGCACTAAAGAGTAGGAGGCGGCTCGAGAAAGGCGAAGTACAACTCCGCGTCGGTAACGGCACGTGCGTCTCCGCTATGGCCGTTGGGAATGTGGATGTAACTTTGCCTTCTGGTTTCATTTTGGAACTCAAAGATGTCTATGTAGTTCCTTGTATCACTCGGAACATTATCTCTATTTCTTGTTTAGACTTGGATGGATTTGGTGTTGTAATAAAGAACAAAAGTTGTACTTTGTTGCGTGATGATGTTTGTTATGGTGTTGCGCATTTATTGAATGGTCTTTATGTGCTTGATTCTAGCGAACATGTTTTGAGTGTTGAACGTGACAGTAGGAAACGTAAGATTTCACATGAAAGTACGACTCTGATGTGGCATTGCCGCTTAGGTCATATCAACGAGAAACGCATTAAGAGATTGCAAACCGTTGGTCTCTTAGATCAATTCGCTTTCGAGCCAATTGACACATGCGAATCATGTTTGATGGGAAAGATGACCAAAGTGCCTTTTCCTAACAAAGGGATTAGGACAAACGACTTGTTAGATCTCATACATACCGATGTGTGTGGACCTATGAGCATTTGTGCACGAGGAGGTTATTCATACTTCATCACTTTCACCGATGATCATAGTAGATACGGGTATATCTACTTGATGCGGCACAAGTCTGAATCCTTTGAAAAGTTCAAGGAGTTCAAGAATGAAGTTGAGAACCAACTCAATCGAAAGATCAAAGTCTTGCGTTCCGATCGAGGTGGAGAGTACTTGAGCCACGAATTTGGTGATTATCTAAAGGAGTGTGGAATCGTTCCACAACTCACTCCACCGGGAACACCACAATGGAATGGTGTATCCGAGAGGAGGAATCGAACTTTGCTAGACATGGTTCGATCGATGATGAGCCAAGCCGACTTGCCTAAATCGTTTTGGGGTTTTGCATTAGAAACCGCAGCTTTTACTTTAAACCGTGTTCCGTCAAAGTCCGTTGAGAAGACGCCTTATGAGTTTTGGTTTGGTAGGAAACCAAGCATGTCGTTTCTCAAGATTTGGGGTTGTGAAGCTTATGTGAAAAGGCTAATGAGCGATAAGCTTGGACCCAAATCGGACAAGTGTCACTTCGTGGGATACCCTAAAGAAACCAAGGGTTACTACTTCTATAACCGCAACGAGAACAAGATAGTTGTTGCTCGTTATGGTGTGTTCTTAGAGAAGGAGTTTCTCCTAAGAAGAAGTAGTGGGAGCAACGTGGTGATTGAAGAAATTCAAGAACCGCAACAACAAAAGATGCCTCAAGTAGGAAATCTAGTTGTTCCCAATGTGGTGCCAAATGAGGTGGTAGCCGAACCCATTCCACAAGTTGTTGTGGAAGAAGAGGTTCAAGAGCAAGCTCCCTCAATTGAAGACTCAAACATATCGCGAGTCGATGATGTTGAAGTTGCACCCACACTTGAAGTTCAAGAACTAAGTCCGCAAACCGTTGTGGAACAAGTTCAAGAACCTCAAGCGTCTACCCTACGAAGATCGGCAAGGCCAAGTCGTCCACCTATAAGATACTTAGGTTTGCACGACGTTCTCGTCATTGCGAATGACGAACCCTTGACCATAAAGGACATGAAAGAAAAATCCGACTCAAAGGAATGGCTCAAAGCCATGGAATCCGAAATGCAATCCATGTATGAGAATAAGGTATGGACCTTAGTTGACCTTCCCGACGGAGTAAAACCCGTTGAGAACAAATGGATCTTTAAGAGAAAGGTCGACATGGATGGCAACTTGACCATTTACAAAGCACGACTAGTTGCGAAAGGTTACAAGCAAGTTCATGGTATTGACTATGAAGAAACCTTCTCGCCAGTCGTCATGTTCAAGTCAATTCGGATTTTGTTAGCAATTGCCGCATTCTATGACTATGAGATATGGCAAATGGATGTCAAAACTGCCTTCCTAAATGGCAACTTGGAGGAGGATGTGTATATGACACAACCCGAGTGTTTTGTGGATCCAAAGAATGCTAACAAGGTGTGCAAGCTTCAAAGGTCCATTTATGGATTGAAGCAAGCATCAAGGAGTTGGAACAAGCGCTTTGATGAAGAGGTCAAGAAGTTGAACTTCATTCAAAGCGAGAAGGAACCTTGTGTTTACAAGAGGATTAGTGGGAGCGTGGTTGTGTTTCTTGTTCTATATGTTGATGATATACTCTTGATCGGGAATGATATCCCCGAATTGAATGCAGTTAAGGATTCATTGAAGAAGGTGTTCTCAATGAAAGACTTGGGCGAAGCCGCCTAAATCCTAGGAATCAAGATCTATCGAGATAGATCAAGAAGGTTGTTAGGCTTGAGCCAAGATGCATATATTGACAAAGTGTTGGAAAAACACAATATGGCTAGTTCCAAGAAGGGTTACTTACCTATGTCACATGGCATATTCTTGAGCAAGACTCAATGTCCGACGACTGATGCAGATAGAAAGTACATGAATCAGTTCAAGTATCCATCTGTGGTCGGTTCGATCATGTATGCCATGTTATGCACTCGCCCCGATGTGGCGCATCCGATTAGTGTGACTAGTCGATACCAAGCTAACCCTGGTATGCCACATTGGACCGCAGTCAAGAATATCCTCAAGTATCTCAAGAGAACAAAGGATAGCATCCTCGTGTATGGTGGAGACCAAGAGCTCGTTGTAAGTGGTTACACCGATGCTAGTTTCCAAACCGATCGAGATGATGCGAAGTCACAGTCCGGCTTCGTATATCTGCTCAATGGTGGGGCCGTGAGTTGGAAGAGTTCCAAACAGGATACCACGGCCGATTCCGTCACCGAAGCAGAATACTTAGCGGCGGGTGAAGCAGCGAAAGAAGGCGTTTGGATCAAGGAATTCTTGACCGAGCTGGAGGTGGTTCCAAGCATCTCAGGTCCAGTGGATCTCTACTGCGACAACACGGGAGCCATAGCTCAGTCCAAGGAGCCTAGGTCTCACCAAAAGACCAAGCACATTCTACGACGATTCCATCTCATCCGTCAGTTTGTGAATGACGGGTGGATCAAGGTCAAGAAGGTGGACGGTGCCGCGAACACAGCGGACCCTCTGACAAAGCCTCTGTCTCGAGCCGCACATGAGTTGCACGTTGCATCCATGGGGATTAGGCGTATGCCTGAGTGGCTTTGAGTTGTATCTTTTATCTTTTGAGGCTTTAGTATGAGACATGTATATTTTGGATATTACATTGAGTACTATGCACTGGCTAGAAGTCGCTGTTGATTGACTCTAGGCCAAGTGGGAGATTGTTAGAGTTATGTCCTAGGAGCCAATTATTAAATGGCCACTTCTATGGTTTATGTGATTGATGATATTTTATCATTTATTCCTTGATTTATTAATTGACAGATCATTCAGGTTGAGGATCTGAATTGTGGATCTCTGTAGTTCATTTATAATTAAATGACAATAATAAATCTAAAAGGTCCGTAATCTTGATAATTAACAAGGAATATTAATTATCGGATAAGATTAGTATGCAAGTTAAGTGATGATTAAGTTCTACAGATCATAGGTAAGGAGTTGCCAACTTAATTGCATATGTATATGTTACAGAACATAGTACAGGACGCGACCCAGTGAAATAAATATATGGATTGTGTTATGTGTCATTATTTATTTCATTTGAGTTTGATTCTAAGTTTGAGATGGTTCAGCTTTTCCACATGAGGATAGGTTCAATAAATATCGTCTACCGTTGATTCCTGATAAGGGCTGCTATACGGACTTTATTTATGTTCTCTTGAATTGTGCGGAGAAAAGTTGTTCATCAAGAAAACCGTATGTCCCTCATTAATTAACTTAGTGAGCGATGATATCTGTTTGGGCCCCTTGATGGAGGTGGACTGTTTGCTAGCAACTGATGCAGTCATCTCTAGATCAAGAAACGTATAATCTGCAAGAGTGACACACTCCTATCTTGGATTATACGATGATATCATGTGAAATAAGAATCGAACAAGGAAATACTATTATTTCTTATGCAGGATTGAGATATTGTAGCCGTACACTATTTATGCGAATTGGGAGTCATAACGTGTTGCTAGATACCGCTTATGATTATTAGAATTAAATAGCGATTTAATTCCATGTCCAACTTAGCATAAATCCTCAAAGGGTCACACAAAATTGGTGTTTAACCATACGTGCATTATTTATTTATTTGCAACAGTGAGTATTGCAAAATATAATAAGTTGGCTAATTAATTATGTACCGTTGCGAACCGTAATAATTAATTGAGTCAAATGGATTATATAGAAATAAATTAGTGCATTGTCTAATCTCTAAATAATTATTATTAAGTTAATAATTATTTATAAACAACACATTTAATTTATTTAAGTTAATTGGGCATTTATTTAATAGTAAATAGAAAGTCCAATTAAAGTCCAAATAAATAGCAATTGAATGGGCCTTTTAATTAATAGAATTGAGGTATTAATGAGATGAGCTTGGAGCCCATATAGGGCCCATCATGAGGCCGGCCACAAGGAGGTGGTAGGTGGGGTGGCACACTTGTAATTAGTGTGAACTTGGTGCTAGGGTTTGGAGCCTATATAAGGACTCATATGGAGGCTTTTTTGGCTCTAATTCTCTTCCCTAACCCTAGCCTCCACACCCTCCTTGGCTTGGCCGAAATTCTCCTCTCTTCTCTCCATTCAATAGCTCATGTGTTGAGCAAATCCCTTCCATAAATTGATTGGTGAATTAATTGAAGAAAGGGAAAGCTTGGGATTAGACTTGTTCTTCTCGTCGCTAGCACGATTTGAGATAGAACTTGGTTAATACCATAGTGGACTCGAGGTGGCCATTAGGAGGAGTTTGGAGAAGCACTCAATCGACTCCTAAGCCGTAGGATCGAGCCTCTCGATTACGAAATCGAGAGAGGTACTAATCTCCTACCCTTTCTCTTGTGTGAATGCTTGAAGCACTAGATCCATAGTGCATGATGATTAATTAGGATTAATTAATAGTAATTAGTCTAAAAATGAAAATTATGCACTTCCTAACAAGTATATCATCAATATTTGTTGGAAGTCCCCAATTCTCCAACAATTCTTCCAAACCAGAATGGCATTGATGCATCTTTTAATTGTGCTCGGTAATTACGCAGGAAGATCTTACTAGTCCATCTCCACCTTGATCGAGGTGAAAACCTAGGTCAAACAAAAATAACCTTGTTTACTCGACTAGACGTTCGTAGTAAAGCAAAGGTGTCGATCCCACAGAGACGGTGATGAATACTAATCCTATTTGTTTGCTAAAGCTAGACGATAAATCTTTATGGTGTTTTTGATTTAAATCAAACAATTAAAGAAAAGAGGAAAAAAAATCAAAATAATTAAAACTAATATTTTTTTTGATGTTTTATGGGTTTAATATATGCTATTAAAAATGCCTTAGGGTTCGATTTCACTTTGGTTTGGTCACAAGGTTGCGAAGCATAGCACTGTCGTATTCTGTCTCACTAATTCGGTCCGAATTGTGACCAATTCGGTCCGAATTCCACTGCGTGAATGCTATGTTCTACTTGTTTATTGATCTATTCAAGCTAAAGATCCATCTAGCCATACCTAAACTCCCTAACCCTCTGCTGTCATCTATTGGGTATGGTATTTGGTATAGAATCTAGTGTTAACCCTAATCAAGTGCATTGTACCTCAACTTTCGTGTGTTGGTAGATCTACTCGAGTTTACTTGTTGATTTTCTGCGAGATATCTATTTTAAACTGCCATTCAAATAGAAACTTTCACTTTTGGTTAATCGCTGGTTGACTTTCGCCTTTTTACCTACCTCGAAATACTTATGCAAGTCTTATCTATTAAAACATGTTGATGTCCTAACAAATGTGGTCATTCATCCATTAAGCAACATAGTTAATAAATAATTCATAGCACAAGCAAGCAGTAACGATTCTCAACAAGTAAATAGCAATTTCAATCAACAAGCCAAGTATCACATAGCAAACCAAATCTAAGCTACATCTACCCCTAAGACAACATGAGTTTTAGCCTAACATGCTAATAAAACAAACTACAAATGCAAATAAGTAAGATACAAACTCCATCCGATCAAATATCAAGAGAAATGAAGAAATAAACCGATAATTCCTTCAAACTCGAAATACCGAACGTCCAGAGCCGTGGTTGGGTTGAATCCGCCGCTGTCGCGTCTAGAACCGCTCCCAAGTTGCAGCCATGGTCGAGTGATGGTGGAGAAATGGAAATCCCACGCCTTTCAGCGTGAGAATGGTGGTGGAAGGTGGGAGAATGGTGGATAATGGTGGCTGCTATGTGGATCAATGGTAGGTGCCTCCTCTACAAGAAAGAATATTCATATATAGCATTTTTCCTGCCTCTCTGGACTCCCTAGAACCACTCCATAGATTGCAAACCGACCTAGAGACGTTCCCATAAGAGAATACCCTTTCCAAGTATAGCCAGAACATTCCTCGTATGTCAATTCGGTCCGAATTGGCTCCTCTGTAATTTCCTGTGATGCAATTCGGTCCGAATTGATACTAATTCGGTCCAAATTCCTATGTATCCACACTGCACACCAATAGCATTTTGATTATAATTTCTTCATCCGAACTCCGATTGAGGTGATTCAAATATCGTTGGAAAGCTTAGGATGAGCTCTACAATGCTATGGATACCATTTAGTCATTGTCTTCCAAAAAATTCTTTATTTTATGCAATTATTGTGTCCCATCCACCAAGTTCCTACAAGACAAGTCAAATTCCACGGCAGTACCCAATCTTACAAAATAAAATACAAAAGCACAGTGATTATCATTGGTTTGGTCACGATTTCGATGTAAAGTCTAGTCAAAATAACAATATAAATACGAGATATCATACCTTATATTGCAATTATTGCTAATGCATCAAATGCACACTCTTCCCCTACAATTTAAAAGAAAATGTAAAAAAAAATGTTAATTACACAAGCATGATTAAAGCAATGTTAGTATTAAGAATCACAAATCAACAAATTATTTAACATAAATGTTAAGTACACAGACCTGTCTCCGTACTCTAGGCGCCATTGAAGTGTACTAACACTCACTAGCACGAAATTTTGCGAAGTTGATTAATTCTTTTGTGGACCTTAGAAAGGAGAAGAAGGAAAAGAGAAGCATGCCATCAATTTCTAAGCATTGGATCGAACTTTCTAGTCACAATACTAGAAGAGGTATAATTATCCTACAACCCTTTCTCTCATGGATTAATTGTGTTAAATGCTTGGTACTAGATTATCTATGGTTGTGCTTGTTAATTAAGTTAATTATTAACTAAAATTAAAAATTGCACAACTAAGTAAGTTTCTAACACCTAATTTCCTCACTGGACCTATGCTCAGTCTATAAACAGGAAGGTACGACCATGTCCTATACAACAAAAGTAATTGTGTCTTGAAACGCATAGCTACACAGTCGAGAGCCCGATATAGACATGCGAGCAACGCACCATCCTAATTATTTTTTTTTCTTGATTTAAGTCCCCATGTTAAGATATTAGTCAATACGAATATACTCAATTAAGCGCATGCAATTTATGTTGTGTTTTGTGTTTAAAAATGCACAAGTAATTTAAGAAATATCCATAACTCCAAGAGATCCAAATAATAGCACTGAACGACATTCTCAGAATTGTCAGAAAACATCAAAGTGCCAAATATATCTAAACACAATGCACAAGTTATTGATCAAGCTCTTCCTCAGAAGCTCCCGTTGACAGTTGCCTGCCACATTTCTCAAGCAACCACTTCAACTTAACTGGACTGCAGTCCATCCTGTAATTACATATAATTAAAAGACGTTACAATACATTAATTTATAAATTTTAAAATTAAACATTTATATTATATGTAGAGACATATATCAATTCTCCCTCGCCTATTCACGCACAGTAGCATCCGACTTTAACCATGTCCGAACTTTGTCGTTCCACTTTTTACCTATCATCGATGCAACAATTTCCTACTTTAATTTCTATAAACAATTCTAATTTAATACAAACTAATTTCCATACATACAATTTTCCAACAATTTCCTTGTACAATTTCATGCTAAAATTTCTATAAACAATTCTAATTTAATATAAACTAATTTCCATACATAAAAATTTCCAATATTTTCCTTCTAAAATTTCCTATTTTAATTTCTATAAACAATTCCAATTTAATACAAACTAATTTCCATACATACAATTTTTCAATAATTTCCTTCTATTTTTTTCAAAATTTCTATAAACAATTCTAATTTCATACAAACTAATTTCCATACATACAATTTTACGGGTGTGTTTGGAACTCACCAAATAAGTCCTTATTCAAAACAAACTTATTTAAGTCTAAACCAAACACCTAACAACAATTTCAAATAAGATATTGAAAGGCTTATTCTTGTTTCTCTTTTTTGGAGAATTGGGTGAATAAGAAATCCAATTAGGCACATGGAATTAGAGGAGAGAGAAACCCACCCATCTCTATTTTCCTACCATTTTTCATCAACAAAGCTAATTTCTAATCAACGATTTCCATTGAATATTAACAAATTTTCATATACATTTTCTATTCCACATAACCTAATTTAAAACAATTTCCATAAATTTTTCAATAATTTTCTTCTAAAATTATCCATTTAACACAAACTAATTTCAAACATTTTCCATTCAACATAACAATTTTCCTACCATTTTTTATCAACAATTTCCATTGAATATTAAAAAAACTACATTTGCACTGGTGTAGATCAGGTTGCTGCCGGTTATAGGTAGCCGGTACCTGGTTCCAAATCGGAGTTGTGCCTCCTCTCCTCCTCTCCTCCTCTCGAGTCAAGCCGAAATAAAAAACGACTGCCTCGCAAACTCGCCTCCTCACCTTCCTCTCCTCTTTATTTGGCTGAGGTCGCAAGTAGGCGATTATCTTCTCCTTCATCTCCTTCCTCTAACGGCGAAGTGCAATAGAATAAAAAATAATGCCTAGAGCAGATTCTAGGGTTTCGACCTGCTATAGGCCTTATAGCGGGCTTTTGACGCCACTATAGGCCTTATATATAGCGTGCTTTTTACCCCCGTTATGGCCTATAGTGTGGATCAGAACCCCGCTATAAGGGTCTGTCCTATAGCGGTGTTTTGTATCCCGCTATATCATGACTGTTGTTAGAAAAATAATAAATAAGGGTTATATTTAAAAGGCGAGGACATATGTGAGTATACCTTGTTTCCCTAACCAATTATTTTTACCATAAGAATATCTTGCAGATTATCGTTTGTACGATGCATTTGCAAAGCTGGCAAAACATCAAAATCATAGCATTAATGAGGTTTGTGTTCTACTTCAGTTCTTTTGTTGCTTGGTGTTGTGTGATAAACAATCACTCAACATGTAAAAACATTATAGTGAACGTTACTCGCATATTGTTTCTAAAATGCTTCTATGTTTACTTTCTTGTTTTAATTTCTTAACAAACGTATCAATACAAATAAATAAATCAATAATAAGAACTATCAAAACTGTAGACAATCGGTGAAATGTTTTGAGATCCACTCGTCCACCTATTGGGGAAAAAACACATGTTATTAGTATCTAATTGATTGATCTTGAAAATTAGACTTGATTGTAATTTTTCATTGGTGCTTGAGGGGTTGTGTAATTGTTTATACATGAGCATTCCCTTTTGACTCAATATTATAGTGATCCTAATTGATGAAAATTTTTCTAAATATTTGAATTCGATATGTACAATGCCACTTGATTGATAGATCATCTAGTGAGACAGAAGTTTTTTGAAAAATGCGGATCAATAGATCTTTTAATCAATTATGATTGACAAGAGAGGATTTATATATAATGAAAAGTGAGGGACTAAAAAAAGATGAATGTCAAATGAAAATGTTACCCTCAGTGCAACTTAAGATTTTCAAATTACACTAAATAAAAGTTAATTGGCCTATGTCCGGTAGAAAGTACAACATTGTGAAATTACTTATATGTATTCAAGAAAAGATAAATTCATTATCATCATAGTTAAAAATGTCTATATATCATAGAACATGTGTTAATTAATTTGTAGCCTATTTAGAGACCTTTGCACATTCTTTTTTATCTTTTTTCACCTTTTAAGTACAATTTGAAGATGTAATACTTCAGCAAAATTTAAGAATTCTAGAATTCTCATTTTATAGGAGAAGCAAAACTTAATTACTCTCTATTTGTATCATCGTGCCACATAAGATCCCACTCGGAATATTGTATCCCGTGACTAATCACTGTACTTATAGTACAATTATCATTCCCAATCGTATATTTTCCTGGCACCTGCAATTCCACGCGTATGATCATTGAACGCAGTGTATCCGTGTAGAATGTGCTGTGTTAAATTTCCTGTAGTGCGCAGTTCCAACAGCAATGAAGCACTTAATTCCTAATTGTACACCGTATCCCATGTCGAAATTGCAATAGGAGATCCGGTCTCAATTGACCGGCAACTGGCAGAAAAAACTAAAACATGACAGCTGGAGTTAGCAAAAAGCATTGAACATTTTCTCAAAAAAAAAAAAAAAATCGTGTTTTGTTATAACATTACAAAATTAGGGCAGGGCCTAGCTAGTATATTATAGCAGATTCCTCAAAATATTTTTTTGACAAAATAAATGCGCAAAAAATAATTTTATAATACATACGAATAAATCATTTAATCCTCAATTTCTGATGCTTTCAACAAGCTTTGAACAGATTAACATTTACATATTTGATATTTCACACACAAAAAAATTGCTATGAGCCCTAAAAAATGATCATAAGAAGGAACACAAAAAAAGAAGAAGAATATTAGCATCGAAATAATGATACTTTAAAAGAGAACATATCTTGAGTGAATCTTGAGGATTTGAAATCGAGTAGAGAATCTTTATAAATATTCAAGAGTAACGTTAGAGTCAAACATGATCTGATTCTAACTATTGAAATTTAAAACGACCGATCCATTCAATATGATTTTGTATATTGAAAATTTCTTAGAAACTATTTTTTTTTATTATTTTTGAATGTTTTGAAATTGGAGGGTCTAGAATCAATTAGATTGAAAATTTCAAAAATTAAAAAGTTTGAAAAATGTAAAATTTAATCTCTAAAAAAATTTCATTATGAAAAACAAATTAAGCATTTCAGATTCACCATTTTAACCTCGAAAAGTGAGATGCAATAATATTTGACGAACTCAAGTATCAAACATATTTAACTCTAGCATTTCACAATATTCAAATTATAAAAGTTGAAGACTATCTTGACTTCATTCTTTTTTAAAAAAAGAAACAAAAATTACTTTCAGAAATATCATCCACACCCTTCACATGTTGAAACCAGTTACCACTAATTGACCGCCAAGTGAGCATATGGGCCCTCAACATTTTTTTTTCTCTTCTATTTCTTTAGCTAATTTGGAACGATCCCTTAACTATATATTGAAATCTCACCAAAAACAAAATTTTTTATTTTTTTAAATTTTTTTACTATTTTTTTTATACTTTCTATTTTTAGATATTCTTACTACTAATTTGTATCCAAAAATGGTAAGCGGAAAAAAAATCATAAAAATAGTAAAAAAATTTAAAAAAATATAAATTTTGTTTTCTATGAGATTTCAGTATATATATTGGATTGGTTGAATTAGATTTGACAATTTGTAAAACCACTGACCAAAACGGTCATGGTGCATGAAAGCTTATATGAATCATGGTTCACAATAGATTTACTCATTATAATAGTTAATTTGATTCCTCTTATTTTGGAGATGACACACAAAATCTTTGATTTGCCAATATATAGTCCAAAAACCTTTCGACTAGCTAAAAGTTTACTCATTCTCAATTTTGTAATATTTATCATCTTTTATTCCTCTTGCATCTTTTGAAACTAATTGCAATTTGGAGAATCGTTTTTCCATGCAGCTGTCAAGAATCTAAATTTCTTGAGTGCTGTACATATTGTCAAACAAAGTGGACGTACGTATTTTCTGTGATACTTCTCATTCAGTTATATATTGAGTAGTTTATCAAATCATAACATAGATGTAAAATATTTCTGTTTTTTCGTAGGTTTTATTTTCTATTTTTTTACCTTTTCCAAGATTCAATACTCTTTTATGATTTTATCTCTCTGTTTTGCTGCTCTCTTATAATTTTTTGTAGTGTGTCAATCAAATATCAGATTAGGAGGATTTCTTATTGCGGTAGAAGGATCTCTCTTTTTCTGGTTTTATGGAACTCGCATCAAAATAACTATCACAATGAAGGGAAAAAAAAAAACCCTTATTTCTCTGAAAAACAAAAAGTTTAATTGTTAGCTACAATGACCTCTTGTGCACCCAATTAACACCATATTGTCATTCTTACATGCAACTTCATAGAAAATTATAAAACCTATATTAATTTATGTTTTCTTACAAGCAACTAGGACTGTCAATTCCACCGTTTACCATGTTATGCCGTTCCGCATAACGGAAACGAAACGAATAATGGCACCAGTTTTCATTTCGTTTCAATAACGAAACGACAAACAAAACAAGGAATAGTGCCGTTTCAAACGGTTTCGTCTCTTTTCAAACTGTTTTATGTGTAATTTCTTAAGTGGAACGAATAACATAACGAAATTCTGTGCCGTTTCGAAAACGGAACGATTAACAAAATGAAATCTTGTACCGTGTTCCTTAACAGAACGACAAATGAAACGGCCTGTTATGGTACCACTTACCACGTTTGACAGTTATACAAGCAACACCATATTGACAATTTTTATTATTTTTTTTTCTAAGACTTTTAGCGACGTTTTTTTTATTAGCTACCACTAAATTTTTTTCCCATATTTACTTAAAATGACATTCCGCATTTTTTTTTTTTTTAAAAAACTGTTGTTAATAGGGTGTTGTTAAAAACCTTGTGTTGCGGTGAAAGGAAGATAACATGAATCATCAGTTGAAATTATTTTATAGTGACTCCAAAATCATATATTTAGTGAAGTTTTACAACAACTACAATAATTAAAGGGAAAAAAATAAAGCGAAAAACTATAACTTTCATAGAAAATGTTAACGTCATATTACAAAATAAAAAAATTAAAATACAGACAGAAAAAAACACACTAGATATTCAAGTTTGAAATGATGTATTAATTAAAATTTTCAAAAAGAACTTATTGCAAAAGCTCAAAATCTGAAGGCATTTGAATATCTTCATAGTACAGTTACGTTAATTAGACAGCATCGATCAAAAATTGCATACGCATGCATCATAAATGAATCTGGGCTGTAAATTTGGGGACAATGTGTTTATTATATATATATAAATAAAAATAGTTCATTTTAAATAAAACGTTCGAAGTTGAGACCATATATAACAGAACCTAATGATTAATGAATTTATCTTGATGCTATTCCTACTTAACCTAGCTAGACTATTCCAAGGAAATCAATTAGTCACAACCGATTGGTCGAAAAAAATTATAAATCATTGCTCCAGAAGATAATATTACTGGATGATAACTGAAATTAATACCACCTTGTCATCTATTAACCACCCTAGCAAGCCAATCTGGCACAAACTTGTATTCGTCACGACCTAACCCAACACTCTATATAAAACCCAGCAGCTACACCCCTTTGTACCATCGCACCCAAGTAAATCTTGTTCAAACAAACACAACACCTTAATTTGAGCCATAACAAATTCGTTTACCATGGCATCAAAAATTGCTCTCTTCCTCATTGCCAACATTGTTTGCTTTGTCATTGCCAATGCTGCCTGCCCGTCTCCACCACCACCTCCATCACCACCACCTCCACCCAAGAGCAGCTGCCCAACACCACCACCACCGCCCTCAACTACGAAATGCCCAAAAGACGCACTCAAATTCGGTGTATGCGCTGACGTGCTTGGTTTGATCAAGGGAGTTAAAATTGGCAGCCCTCCAACCAACTCTTGTTGTTCTCTGCTCGGTGGCTTGGTCGACCTCGAGGCAGCCGTGTGCCTCTGCACAGCTCTTAAAGCAAACATCCTTGGCATCAGCCTTAACATTCCTGTTGACCTTAGCCTTGTTCTCAACTACTGTGGCAAGGGTACCCCTCCTGGTTACACATGCTCTTAATTATAGCATTGGTTACTGAAGGCGTATCTTGTGTGCGTGTTTGATGCATGTTTAGTTTTCGTTTCTTTTACTTTATTTAATTTGTGTACTTTGTTTGGCTTTTGCATCAAGTGTTCCTATTGAATTTGTTGTTGTTTAGACGCACCTTGCCTCAACTTGTGCTGGTGCGTCATCATGTCAAAGCTGTAAACATGAATTGTCTGATTAATAAATCTGTTATATTAATTTAGTGTGTTCATCAATTCCGTCGAATAACATAATTTCCTAGTAATAAATAATTTGTGGGTTTCATCACATCGAATAAAATTGATGCTTGTAGTGTCTCATAGTTTGCGCAAGTTATGTCATTTATTGTTTTACAACTTATAGAAACAATATATATGGACTACGTACATTGACGGCCATGAACAAGTTTAGATTTACAAAAATATAGCTCGAAAGCAAATGGCCTAAGCGCGGTGCGCAAGTTATGTCATTTATTGTTATGTCTTGTTGCATGCATGCTGCATGCATCTCCTGTTATGTGGGTAAAGTCGAAAGGGTCTTTTAATATTGTATATGCAGCGTGTGGTGTGCTTATTATATATATATATATATAGGTAGCTGCATTTGTTATAACCTTGTAACTAACCGTGTGCAGACGTACGAATACGATCGATGGAGTTGAGTTGAGCGGCCAGAAAAGTGTACAGTCAACTTGAATTATGTTGACCAAGGCTAAAGTAATTTGTAACATTATTAATACACACACACACACCTGTCTTGATTTTTTTTTCCTTATACAGCCTTGCTCATTCAGGATCATTTTTTTTTTTTTTTTTGAGTTTCTTATATCTTTTTTTTTCTTATACTCTCGTAATTATACATGTCGATATTCCATTTCATTTTTTCTCTTCAAGTATATGTATACTTTTCTTTTTTTGAGGGTCAAGTATATGTATACTTTTCATACATTATATATTTTCAATAACAAAAAAATAATATGTTATATATGAAAGACGAATATATATTTTATATACGATAACATAACAATCAAACTGGACTAATTGCAATCGGAATTTTTTTTTTTTTTTTTGAAAGTTAATTGCAATCGGAGTATCGGACTGATTTCTGCTAAGAAAGAAGATTGGAAACTATTGCGCGTAAAAATTCATATCCATCTTATTTACCATCGGTCCATCGCCACACAAAAACTTGGTCAGATTCAATAGTACTTGCAGCCCGTGATCATTCTGAGGCTCGTACAATTATTACTTAATTATCCTCTGCCTTTCTTCTACAATACTGTAAACAGTGTAAAGTAAGTAACCCATCCTTCTCTCAAAAAAAGTAACTCATCTTGTAGTGCTTTTATTAATTTTGTACTTATTTGTCATTTGTCTATGTCAACTGTGATGTACGGTCCTGTGTAGCGGGTCTCTCTTGGAGGGCATGTGTGATCACTCAATCATCCAAACAATAGAAAAACAACAAAAGTACAAATAAATAGATAAACCAATAAAAATTATGATGCAACCCAAAATACTCTTGAACTAGCTAGGACCCAATCAAAATATAAGCCTGAATGATGAATACAAACGATCACCTTTAATACTGTAAGAAATAATTAACTTAAAATCTAATCACTAGTGTATAGCACTATAGACAAAAATCCCTACATACCTTGCCAGCTGTTGACCTTTCATACAAACCGCCATCACATGGTAAGTTATTGTCATGATCCAATCCCAACCCTCTATAAAAGCCCACACACTAACCGATCAAACTCATCCAAATACAAACCCTAATCACCCAAACAAAAATTTTGTTATATATAAAAGGTTGACAATGGCCTCCAAAGCCGCTCTCTTCCTTGCAGTCAACCTTTTGTTCTTTGTCCTCGCCAATGCAAAATGTGCCTCACCTCCGCCACCCCCACCACCGCCCAAAAGCAGTTGCCCCACACCACCATCCAGCCCATCCTCATCTGGCAAGTGCCCAGTCGATGCACTAAAGCTAGGTGCTTGCGCTAACGTGTTAAATTTGATCAAGGGCGTGAAAATCGGTAGCGTGCCGACAAGCTCCTGCTGCTCCCTGCTCGGAGGTTTGGTCGATCTCGAAGCAGCTGTCTGTCTCTGCACGGCTCTTAAAGCAAACATTTTGGGCATCAACCTCAATCTGCCAATAAACCTTAGCCTAGTGCTCAACTACTGTGGCAAGGGTGTTCCATCCGGCTACCAATGCTATTAACTGTTAATCCTGCATTTCATCATATGTGCTTGGATTGACAGAGCTTGTTATTATTTGGTGCTTGTTTGGGTGCATTTAAGTACGTGAGTTTGTTAATGAGTGGTTGTTTTGGTTCTTATTATAGCGTGTTGGTTATTTGGGGTTATTTGCACTACTTGTGCTCGTTTGGTTCTGTGAAAATTGCCAGATGATCATTTGGTTGGTAGCTAAGTATTGTGAGATTTTTGTCTGATTTTATTCAATCAAGAAAGAAAATAAATTGGTTTCTTCTAGTTGTTTGAACGTTGTGCAGTTGCTGTCTCAGCTATTTTCTAGATTCTTCTCGGTTTGGAGGACAACTATTGGGACATATACATGGCTGCGATTTAGCTAACTAAACTCGCAGTTAAAATATTTACATTTCTTGTATTAGTTTATGAGATATTGTTCATGGCTGCATGCATGAAGATCCATTAAGACGCACTATGTCCTATAGTCCTATAAATGCTGGTGCGTGTGTGTGAACATGACGATCCATTAATTTTGTGCTGATTTGTCATTAGTAGGTACCTTCAAATAATTAAAGATATAATATATGCATATGCAGTGCAGGGTATATAATATATAGGGAAGGAATTTTTTTTTAAGATAAAAATAATATTCTAAATTGCGGATAATTTGTTCTGTAGTTGTACAAATACCAAGTGGACACAAACAAGATATTTTTGGGTCCTGTAATAGCAAGAATTAGAGATCATTTAATTTAATACTGTATGGCATCTTAGAGTTTATTATATAGTTTGGAATCTTGTAAAAAAAAAAAAAACATACTAATTGTCTAATTAATAGGTAATATAAAATTATGATTCTTCAAGCTACAAAATATATATTATAATATTTATTTAGCTTCATCCCAAATCCCAAGTGAGAGCTACGAAACAATTAAGCTATAATTCCACAAGAACAAATTTCAATGTATATAGGTACATCTTTTCGAAGTTTAGAGGACAAATATCTGTATTAATTCCTCAAGAATTAATTTGATTTTTTTAGTTCTTAAATCTATCCTTTTTGAAGTATCTAAAGGTGGGAGAAATCATAATTTATAGCACCGCGCTCCAGAAACCGCTTTATCTTTCAATGGGAAATATCATAGTTTCTGATTATGTCCCCTACTAATTGCTAGACGGTATAAAAAACAATATACCACAAGCAATATATTATAGGATTTTATTGTCAAAAATGGTCTAAAACACTTTAAAAAAAAAAAAAAAAAGACATACTAGCTCTATATAAAAATATGGAATATGACATACAAATCGTAACGCTGCAAATTAATTAAACAAGTAACTAGACCAGTATAATTTAAGATTTCAGAAGCATAGACAATTGTTCATGTATATATGGGTCCACCAGTCCCCTATTTCTAATGTGACAAGAGTCACATGTCATGAAAGACAATAATAAGCAGACGACGTGCAAAAGTTAGAAGAATCAAGGAATTACAAGTGGGTTTGTAACCTCCTCTGCCAGTTTGGCTTGTTTCCGACCTCCAACTGTAATTTTATGCTTCTAGCTAGCACACTTTTGAAAAAAAAAGGGTCTAAATTTAACCCTAGCATGCAGTTCTCTGGGTTTTTTTCTCTCCTGTTGTATATATTTCTATTTCATTAAATTATGGATACCTTGTCAAAAACAGTGTAACACTTCCGCGAAAAGCAACATTCTTTCAAACTTTTTTGGTGATACGGTTTCTGAATTAAGTGAAGTTACAAGTAGTCATAGCTAGCTAGAAACTGAAAATTGCTTTGCGGTAGCCTCTTTATCCGTTGCAAAGAGCATTTAATTTGATAGACTCTGATATATTTCAGGAGTTCGTAAAGAACAATAAAAATAACTCGGTGAGGTGAGGTGATCAAGTTCTCTCTTTCATCCTTTTCAGTGTGAGAAAAGGGGAAGAAATGCTACTATGCCACTTTTATATACTATTATGACTTCTGATGACTGAATTATATAAGGATAATAGATAAAAAGTCTGCTAAATTTATATTAACTAGAAACAATCTACAATTACATGATCATAGAGAGAAAATTAAAGAAACACACCACTTGACAAAACATTGCACAGCGATGCAATTCCGTTATATAAACAATTAAGCAAACAAACATTTAAATTAAATTAACAAAGCACACAAATATGAAAAGCGCAATAAATCCTCCACTACTACGTACATATATAGGACTGTTAAAGAAGGTCTCAACTTGGCCGGCTAGTACATCCGACTCATCGTAATATATATAATATTTACTTTAGTCTGCTTTTACCAATCCAACCGAATCTGTTTTTTAGTGAATAAATTTTCTTGCTTATATATGAGAACATCATAACTGTAGAGTACATAAAAGCAAAGAAATTGATGACCAATAATTAATATATATATACTTTGACATAAGTGGTGCAATGTTCATGAATCACACAATGGTTTATTATATTTTATGAAAGTTAGGATATACGAAGGTCCAATAAGTGGCCTGTTACTGAATCAGAGATGAAAACGGATCGGATAATATCAGCTCCGATTCATATTCGAATCCGAAAAAAAGTGAATTTGGATATTAATATATATATCTGATCGAAAGGATTCGGATGCGGATACGGATTTTTTCAAACGGATATGAATGCGGATACGAGAACAGATATTGGTGCGAATACGGATGCGAATAAGGATAAAAATCCGTATCCGAATTGTTTATTATATCGGATATCTGAATATATAGAATCCTTATCCTGTCCCACGCGGGGCGGTGCAGCGCACAATCCTCACCGTCCGATCTGATCTGGACGGTTATTATTTTCGGACCTTACAATCCGGTATTTTTCAGGGGCCGTCTAGATTAGATCGGATGGTGGGAGATGGTGCACGGGACGGTGCAGCGCAGGAGGAGATCTCGTTTGGAATATATATGTTGAATTGTTGACTCCGACTCAAATCTATCCATTGATCCATTCGTTCTGTGCTAGCACAAAATGATATTTCTTGGGAATCAAACCCATGTTTGTGTGGTACTGGTTCATAAGCAGCACCACGTGCCACTAGGCTAAGACACGTAGACCTGTCAAACGTTTCAAACGGAACGGAAAAGACTGTTCCATTTAACATTTCGTTTCAGTAACGGAACGAAATTATTCTTTCATTTTCGTTTCGTTTCGATAAACGAAATAGATTTTCGTTTCGTTTAATGTTCCGCTTTTAATTTTTCATTATAATTTCGCATTTTCGTGTTCCATTTAATGTTTCGTCTCTAAAATATTGTTCTGTTTCTGAAAACGGAACTCATTTCCTCTTTTGTTTAACGTTCCGTTTCGACGGAACAGAAACAGAAACATTAAAACATTGGAATATTGACAGGCCTAAAGACACGCTTTGTTGATAAAGTTGTTTTATGTGTGTATTTAGTATATTATAAGCCTCCAGATTAACACACGTACAGATTAAAGGAAGGACAATTTTGGGTAATGAAAATTTATAATCAAAATAAGAAAATTTGTATTCAAAATCTTATGTAATATGTCATGATCATACTATATGTTTATAAACGAATTAATTGGAAAGAAATGAGCTGAAGTGATTTTTGTCGGTTTTTTATTTCAAAAAATTTCACTTCTTATTTATACATATTAAGTAATTTTTTTATGACATTTTATGTGGATATATATTATTTTATTTGTTTAATTTATTTTTATTTGTAAATTAATTTATAAATAGTTGTTAAATATCCATGTTCGTTTCCGTATCCAACAATATCCGAACCGTGTCCGTATCCGTTTAAAATCCGGACTGTATCCGTATTCGAATATATCCGTATTCGTATACGTATTTGAAAAAAATACAAATACAAATATATTTAGAACACTATCCGATCAGTATTTGATCCGTTTTCATTCCTAGATCTGTATCACTGTATGAAATGCTTGATAGTTAACGCTGAACACAGTATCGGAATGCAATAAATTACCAGTGGATGCCGCATATGGCCTTACAGCAGCAGGGAAAACTGAGCACTCAGATAGATGATCGCTTCTATTAGAGGGTGCAGGAGGACCCTTTTAGATTGTTTTGTTGATTGATGACCTGGTGCTTTAGTTGTTAATTGTTTAGGGTTTATTTAGGTGGCTTTGTTCTCCTTTATTTTTAATAGTTTTTTTTTCTTTTTCTACTTTTATTATTACTTGTAGTCCTCTTTCGATTTTCAGCTATTAGCCAGCTTTGGTTGCACCAAGTTTAGGCTTAGTTCAGAGGTCGATGCTATGTATTTGTAAATTTTGTTTAAGTTAATGAATTTAGGCCTACGGCCGGGCGTTCATAAAAAATATCTTTATCTTTACTACTTATAAAAGCATCCATCAAAGGGTGTAAACATGTTATATAAAGGATGTATCCAACCCCTAATATCAAATATGGATCATTGATTTTGTTAATCTAATATAATATGTGGTTCAGATCTGAATATCAAATAAAAAGCTGCTTTTTAACTAAAAGAGCCAATGTCGCTGGAGTTAAAAGGAAAATATTCTTGTCATTTTTCCTTGATTTCACATATGGTATATTACGATATTAATATTTGATTACATCACAAATTAAGAAATTGTGTGAACAGACGCATCTTCCTGTCTTTTTTTTCATAATGTTTTCTTTTTTGTAAAGGCTGTTGTTTCTAAATAAAGGCATAGAGGGAGGGGGTGAATAGGCTCAATTCAATTTCTAAACCGGTTTGGACAATTTTACGGAAATTAACAATTTCAATCAATACAAGTTTGGTTCAACACAAACAATCAAACACACAAGTCAAGTATAATGTAAATAGAGAGAGAGAAATAACAAGCAATGTGATTACGGAGTTCCGACCCGCTAGATAAAGCTAGCCTTAGTCGTACGTCTTCGGGAGTTTTGCGACCACCAAATCAGGCGCGCTCCGTTCTATTCCAACCGAACGGGTCTACAATTGCGAACCGAATCACCTCGTCACAAGAAACTCGAGGCGGATCGGCCTAACCTCTAGCTAATCACCAATTAACACAAGGAATTAAGGCTCTCAACCAAAACGCTCAATTATCTAGCTATTAGAACTATGGGTTTGATTGATGCACTCTAATCTCAATGATTTTGCAAGAAAAATGCTCAAGAACAAGAAAGAATAGGTTCTAGCTGTTTGGAACTCAAAGGGAAGGATTTTGCAAACTTTCAAAAGTATCAAACTAGTCCCAAAAGAGCTGGTATAAATAGGAGGCGTCAACAGCTCCAAAACAGTCAAAAAATTATCTCTAACGTTGCCTAACGCTATATGCCGTTGTACAACGTTCAATATGACCGTTGAAATTTCAAACGGCTATTTATATTACCGTTGACATTTGTCAGAACGTTGTTCAACGTTCTGTAGCGTTGTACAACAGAGGAACGTACAGCCAAAGGAATAATTCGACAGTTCCGTAGCAATTTGTCAGAGCGTTAAGGCGTTAAACAACGAAGAAGTGGAAAGATCAAAAAGTTCTGACTGTTTTATTTACCAGAGCGTTGTGCAACGTCAAAGAGCGTTACACAACGAATGAGTGTAAAACCAAAAGTTTCGACTGTTTCGTTGGTAAACGAAATGGTATCGATAAGAAACACATCTGACAAAGTCAACAGAGCGTCATACAACGTTGATTTGGCGTTACACAATGGTGGTTTGTAACGTTATGCAACTCCATGGATCGTTGCCTAACGTTCTAACAAGAGGAATAGACTAAGTTCCAAAAACTCTCAATAGCTCGTTGTACAACGCTACTGAACGTTGTACAACTTTGTGACTCAGCGTTATCTAACGCCAGTGAGCGTTGTGTGACTCTGTTTCACGCTTTATTTCAGTGTGAATTTTCACAACGTTGTGTAACGCTAAATGGCGTTGTATGACGTTGGACAGAAAAACTGAACATTTAAATAGCAAACTGATTGAGATTAGTTTAGAGATTTAAAATATCTAAACTAATGACTCTAGCTAGCCTAATGAAGTCTCTTGATGCTCCATAACTTGTGCTATATTTGCTTCAAGCCATTCTTCAAATAAAATGCTAAAACTCCACTAAAATGAAGCATTAGAAGATAGGTTTGGTGTTGTTTTGCAAATCAGCAAATCGAAAGTTAATTGTTTAAACCAACAATCTCCCTCTTTTGCCGAATTGCAAAACAACACCTAAATAAATTGACAAGTGATATAGCAATTAAGAACAACACAATATACTTCACACCACTACACCAAAAAAGATTTTTAGTACCAGACTATTAGTACCGGTTTTTAAGAAAATCGGTATAAATAATACATGGTGGCAAATTGGTAATTGTCAGTATATATTTTTAGTACCGGTTTTTTTAAAAAAACCGGTACTATTTTTTCGGGAAAAGAAAAAGAAAAAACGGCTATATGTTAGTACTGGTTTTTTATAAAAAACCGGTACTAATAATATATTTTTAGTACCGGTTTTTTTATATAAAACTGGTACTAAAATATGGCCGTTTTTTGCTTTTACGGCAACTATTAGTACCTTTTTTTATAAAAAATCGGTACTAATAATCCGCAGAATTTCACATCTACCTTCTCCTCCTCCATTCTATCTCCTCCACTCTCTCATAACTAGTTTATACTGTTCTTGGCCTTTTCTTTTCCCCTTTAAAACTGAGAATATTTTTGTGCTATCCAAAAGCACATAAAAAATAGCTAAAAATCAAGAAAAATTCCGAAAAATAGAAAAATCAGAAGAGAAAGCAAACGAGATCTACGAGAAGCTAAAATAATTCTCATTTTGAGGTATATTCTTTGTTTTTTCTGTATTTTATTTATAACTTTGTAATTATATGCATATTTTTTTATTTTTTATTATTTTTTTATTTTAATCTAATAAAATAGAAAACGGAAGAGGAAGAGAAAAGATTATTTAAATAGAAGAGGAGGAAAAGGAAGAGAAGACAATTTCGGTAATTTTCTATTTTAATTTTGATTAATTTTAATTCGATAATTTATCAATTTGTACATGCATATATATATCGTTTGGCATTTGCATCTATTAGTTGTATTATCATATAGGACCAAATTGCCAGAATTTGAACTATTTTAGGTCGTGCCCGTCCGAGATTGATCCATTATGGATTAATCTTGGATAGTACTCCCGGTCGGGAGTATTGCTCTTTGGATATTCTGTCTCATTTAGGAAAGCGAGTTGTACGTTAGATGCAGTGTGTTGTCTGAGAAAAATTCGACAGCATTTTCTCTTATGTTCCCATGGATACGTACGCACGAGCAATCGTGTGTTAGCGTATTCAGGGAACATAAGGAAAAATACTGTCGAATTTTTCTCAGACAACACACTGCATCTAACGTACGCTCGCTAATGAGACAAAGTATCCAAAGAGTGGGCTAGGATGGTAACCGGTCCAAAAATCTATTGTGATGCATGAATTGAACCTACAAATTATAAATCCTTACATTTTTTATATATATTTCTATCTACACAGATGGATCTGAGGGAGAAATACATGTATGAGTATTCGAGAATATCGGATGAATTTGTTGGAGTTGTTGAAGAGTTCCTAAAATGTGCAGAAGACCATCGGAAGTTGACTGGAAAATCCAGAATCCTATGTCCTTGTAAAAATTGCCTTAACTTTGAGAGACAAGATGGTAAAGTGATTAGAGCACATCTGATTCAACGTGGATGGATGACAACACCTAAATACCTCCGGTGGGTTTTACATGGAGAAAAATTGAAAGAAAATTTAGATGCCAGAACGAGCATTAATGTATCTGATATTTTTGAAAATACTGTACAAAATAATTGTATGGATGATGTAGGGGATAATGTAATTGTGGGTGATGATATAGAAAATTTAAGTGAACAACAATGTCAATGTGATGATGATAATAGAGAAAATAATTTGGATGAAATGATGAATGAATTACCCAGTGATTTTATCGATGATGTTCCTGATGTGTTTGAAAAGTTGGATGAAAACTCTCATATACCCTTATATCCCGGTTGCAACGAAGATAAATTTTCCAAAATAAAAACAGTTTTTAAGTTGTATAACCTGAAAGCTAAGAATAATTGGAGCGATAAGAGTTTCACATCTTTGCTCGGTCTTTTACGAGAAATGCTTCCAGCAGATAATACATTACCCGATACAACTTATAAGGCTAAAAAATTACTATGTCCTTTGAAATTGAAAGTAGTGAAAATTGCAGCTTGTCCGAATGATTGCATACTATTTCGTAATGAGTACGAGAACCTCCATAAATGTCCAAAGTGTAATGCATCTCGGTACAGACAAAGGGACGGTGATTTGGATGATGAAGAAGATAGTTGTAAGAAGAGACCAGCTGCGAAAATATTGTGGTATCTGCTTGTAATACAAAGGTTCGAGCGTCTTTTTAGTAATTCAAAAGATGCTAAACTGTTGATGTGGCACGCGGAAGTCAGAAAGAAAGATGGAAAACTCAGACATCCAGCAGACTCACCCCAGTGGAACAACATAGATCGTTATTTCACGAATTTCGGCAGTGAGCCTAGAAATTTGAGATTGGAACTATGCACGGACGGAATGAATCCTTACGGCCTCATGAGTACAAATCGAAGCGTATGGCCTGTTTTGTTAGTTATTAACAACCTTCCTCCATGGTTATGCATGAAAAGGAAATATCTGATAATGTTGTTGCTCATTTCTGGTCCAAAACAACCAGGAAACGATATAGATGTGTATTTGGCTCCGTTAATAGAGGACCTTGATAGGTTGTGGAAGGATGGAGTGAGGGTTTTTGATGCACATTCCAAAAGTTATTTTACCTTACGTGCGATGATATTCTGCACAATTAATGACTTTCCCGCGTACGGGAACTTATCAGGTTATAAGAACAAAGGAGAAAAGGCATGTCCTGTTTGCATAGAGGAAACACATTCGATATTGCTATCGAATTGTACAAAGACAGTATATTTGGGACATCGTAGGTTCCTTAGCCGTCATCATCCCTATCGCCGACAACCTTATAAAAACAAATTTGATGGCAACACCGAGACCCGTCGGGCACCTATACCAAAAACTGGAAGACAAACTTATGAACAGGTGAAAGATCTTAAAATTCAATTGGGCAAACCATTTGCGAATAGAATTCCAGAAAAGTGCTTTTGAAAGAAGAAGTCTATATTCTGGGACCTTGAATACTGGACTTATTTAGATGTCAGGCATTGCTTGGATGCGATGCACATAATCAAGAACATTTGTGAAAATCTGGTTACTTTAATTTTGAATGCTCAAGGAAAAGTGGATAATGTTAATGTGAGAAAAGACATGGTACAAATGGAAATTCGATTGGAACTAGCTGCAAAGGAAGACAATAGTAAGAAACGGGATTGGTTACCTAATGCTGTTTATACTTTAATCAAAAAAGAGAAATTCAGTTTGTTGGAGTGTTTGAGGTCTATTAAAGTTCCAACTGGTTATTCCTCAAATATTTCACGGAAGGTGTCAATTAAGGATATGAAATTGATTGGAATGAAATCACACGATTATCACGTGTTGCTGACCAAGTTGCTTCCTGTTGCAATTAGAGCATGTTTTAAAGAAGAAGTTCGAAATTCTATCACTAAGTTGTGTTTCTTTTTCAATAAAATTTGCTCTAAGGTGATCGATCCTGAAAAACTGAATCAGTTAGAAACCGATGCGGTTCAGACCATATGCGAGTTGGAGATGTATTTTTCCCCCTCGTTCTTTGTTATAATGGTGCATTTGACCATTCATTTAGTCAGGGAGATAAAACAGTGCAGTCCGATATTTCTGCGATATATGTACCATTTTGAAAGATCAATGGGTCAATTGAAAGGGTTAGTGAGAAGCAGATCTCGACCCGAAGGAAGTATGGTTGAAGGATATGTGGCAGAAGAGGTTATTGACTTCTATAATGATTATCTAGATAGAGTTAAACCGATTGGCCTCCCCAAAAATAGACACGAAGGTAGACTTCTAGGGAAAAGCATAATTGGTATGAAAGTAATTACAATGGATCTTGCAAAAAGAGAAAAAGCACATCTTAAAATTCTCCAACAGGTCGCCGTTGTGTCTCCTTATGTGAATGAACACATAGCCGAATTGTGAGAACAGAACCCTCAGAGATCAGAAAATTGGATCACCAAGGAGCATAACAAAAGTTTTGTAAAATGATTTACAAATAAGGTAAGACAGTCCAGACCTTCAAATGAAACGGTGAAATGTCTTGCTAGATGTCCTAACGCCAATGTGCAAACCAATCAAAGGTACGACCTGAATGGTTTCACTTGGTATACAAAGAAACAAGATGGAAAAAGCACAGTACAAAACAGCGGAATCACAATAGTAGCAATACCAAGTGATGGAACATCAACAGAGCTGTATTATGGGTGGATTGAAGAAATTTGGGAGTTTGATTATAATACATTTAAAATACCAGTGTTTGAATGCAAATGGATGCTCAAAAGCGGCGTTGTAAAAACCCAGAAATTATAATTTTTGAGTTAATGTAATTAATTAAAAATCTTCAAGCAAACAAATAAGTATATATATAAATATTATTATAATCACACTCAATTAATTAGCGGATAATCAACTCTCATTAATTTAGAAGCTGATTGCGTTTCGAATCCGATTTAAAAATTTAATCTTGGGCCATGTACAAAATTTTCATGAAAATCGTTTACTCAAATATCTGATTTATACTATAGAAATTCAAATAACTATTTTTACAAAATTGTTATGAGCTGAAATGGTGTCAAAATCCGAGTTATACTGTTGAATAAGTCAATTTCCTAAAATTCTGTTGATCTGGACCGTTGGATAGAGTTTAGAAATTCTGAATTTTTCTGAGCCGTTGGATTAATCACTGATCTCTCCTATATCTCTCCTCTCCCTTTCTTTTTTCTCCGCAACGGGTCATCCCCTTCACCCGTTCCCCTCTTTTCCGCTCTTCCTTCGCTCTTCTCGAAGGATCCGCTCGATCCTTCTCTCTCTCGCCCCTGGCAGAGTGCCCGACCCCATCTCCCTGGCTCTCTCCCCAAGTAGTTCCCTCCTCTCTCTCGTCTCTGACAGAAGCCCTCTTCCCCACTCTCTCCCTCTCTGGCTATTGGCTGAGAACCAAGCGCCACTCGAGCCCTCTTCTACTCGGCAAAATATCGCCTTGTCCTCTCTCCTTTTTCCCTGCATCCTCCTCTTGTCCATTCAGATTGGAGCCCCACCTGACACTTGTCTCCACTAATTTCTCCCAAACCGAGAAAATCCTTTGACCTAAACCCTACCACCGCCCATCTTGCCCTCTCTCCCTCTGCCACCTCAGCAGCTCGACCTCCTCCTCCTCTCCATTCCAATCCCCATTAAATGTCATCCATCTCCTCTCTTTCTGCTCAGACCCAACACAGAACAGATACAAAGAAAGGAAAAAGAGCAAGAGAGAGAGAGAGGTGGAGGCTAGCGACTGGAGTGGAGACGGCGGCGATCGACGAGGCTAGGTGGCGGTGCTGACGGTGAGGCGCAGTGGTGCTGGTTGAGCTTGCTTCCCTTCTTCCCTACTCCGTTGGTAACCCCTCTTCCTTGTTCTTTGTTTCTGTGGCTTACTTTTGTGTTGTTAATTGAGGCTTGAGATGCTTGACATCGATCTGTGTTTGTGATATCTTGAATTGAAATGTGCATTTGAGCCTTATTGATCTGTTTGTGTGCTTGCGATGGCTCAGTCTGATCTGTTGAGATGCTTGATGCTAAATTTGTTAGTTGTTAGGCATTTTGAAATGAGTTTATGCTTGTCTTGGGTCTGTTTGGTAGTTTAGATACTAAAAATCTGTGTTTTACTCTTCCTATCTGATCTGTTGAAGTTGTTGTTGAGGAGTAATGCTTGATCTGACCTGTTTAGTAGCTTAGAACATTTAAATATCTGTTCCTGTGATGTTTACGAGTCATTTAGGCCTTTAATGTGTTTGTTCAGGCTTGTACTTGTGTAGTGAAGCCTTTCTGAGGCTTGTGCAGTGTTGTTTGATACCTTTGGTACACGGTACAGGGCTGGTTCAGGCCCTTGTACCAGTCTGGTACATGTGTAAGCCTGCCCAGGGACCTCTGTGTAAAGTATTTAGTTTATAGGGACCTTTTTATAAATATTTTTGAACTACTTTAGGGTCCGTTTAGGATTAATACTGTTATTAGGGACCTAAATGTAATTGTTAGGTAAATAAAATAGATTCAGGGTCTTTAGTGTAAAGTTTCTGTGTTTCTGGATTGGATTGTATTTTCTGGAGTTGGGTTTCGGATTTGATCCCCGGAACCCATCTGTATCCGGATTCGCTTGGTTCCTTGTTTCCGTGTGGGCTGTGTGTTTTCCCTCTGGGCCTGACGGCCTGTTTCCCGTCTGGGCTTGTTCCTCTGGTTGGATCCGTGTGCTTTTATTTCTGTTGGGCTCTGTTTTGTGCGTGGCCCATTTCCTGTTTCTGTTTGGAAGTGTTTAAGTGTTGATTTTGAGAAAATAAAACTAGAACTATTTGAATGCTTGATTAAATAGCTTGAATATTAAAGCAAGAGATTTTGGCCGAGAAATATTTATGTCGGATTCAAAACTAGATTTGTTGGCTTTTAAATGGGAGATGATTAAAATGTCCGCAAAACAATCCTTACAGATACTATGATATTCTCGGACAATATATGATCCCAAAATCAAATCATTTAAATTGAGTTTATTTCTCTTATCTTCTGATTTAAGTTTTATTATTATAGTTGTTTTAGTTTAAGAGTTTAATTTAGAATAATTTCATACTTGATTACACTGTTAGCTAAGACTTGTAGGATTCGTCACATACGTCTACTTACACATTGATTTTATAAACCAAATCTTAACAAATTAAATTACAAATATATTTATAATATTATCAAACTTTCCTAAACTTTAATTTTCTAAAACAAACTATAGCAATTTATTTCTAAAAATGTCTTTAAGGATAGCGTTTCTTCACAATCAGTTTCAGTTTGAACTCTGTCAATTTGTTTCTAGAAATTAATTACTTAAATTAATTACTTAAATTAATATATTTTAAAACAGAATCCCTTATCAGTAACCCAGAACTTCAATCCAAATAGAGGGTTAACTTAGTGATCGTTAGTTGAGTGTTTTCGAGTAAGTACCGTTCTAATTAGTTAGTCTTTCGCTCAGGTGAGCAACAGGAGTACTCAGAACCTGCAGACGACTACTACCCCGAGTTTGAGGCAGTAGAGGCTGGTCAGGATTTCACCGACCATCCGGTAGAGTAGTCGCTTCACCTTTGACTTTTCCAGGTGTGGTAGTCTTTTTATGACTTATTTGGTTGCCTTAGATTTTGTTTAATCTTTAGTGTAGTAACTAGATCATTTATTAATTGTGTGCATATCATGTCATTAACATTAAGTAAACAGTTAAGCGCATGTCATTAATTTGAGATTAGTATTGCATATATAGGAGATGCATTCATATTAATAATGTGATTAATAAACTTAAAAGTGCTTAAAGCAACACTTGCATCTGGTATGGATCAGGATAGCGAGACCGAGTGAGATAAGAGCGTTTTGCTTGCGGTCTCCATTATCGGGAGATTGCACCCCAGCCATTGTCGGCGGTCTTCTTATGATGGCGATCACGGGTAACGCATTTCTGATGATCACTCAGCAGACCGACCGTCAGGCGGTACTGCGGTCACTCAATGGTTATTTGTTTTGCACTGTAGTATTATATCTCCTTTTTTAACTTGACTTGGACTATGGATGTATGCCATTATAATCAGACATCTTCTCGTCTCTCCATGCGTCAGTTTACGGGTACCGCGTATTACTGCTCATTCCCTGTGGCCCGGGTTTGAGGTAGGAGCTTCCTTTAGGGTCAAGACGAGGTGGCTTCAGGCTCCTGATGTTCTGTAGGCATAGCTATGACATTTTGGGATTTGTGAGATTGATTCTGGATTTTATGTGATTTTGATTGGACCATTGAGTGTGGGTGCTTGATTCTCGTATCACATTATATTTATATATCCGTATATTAGTATGCTATCATATCTCCTCTACTTTTCCAGATATTTTTCAAATTTCTTGGCATGTCATCGCATGTAGAATAGTATTCTACCATGTACAGAAATACACATAGAATTGCAAGTAGGAATTAAAAGTGATTAACTTAAGTATGGTTCAGTTCTAACTAGATGTTAACCAAGACCTTGTTGGCTACCTTTTACCACCACTGAGTATTCGCGTACTCAGCCCACATAATTGCTTGTGGAGCAGGTTCAGGTTTGGCTGTCGTAGCGGAAGAAGAAGAAGTTTTAGAAGACCAAGCCCAGCTGCAGTAGTCATTTATATTATTATTTTAGAGTGTTGTTTATCTTTTGACTGGTGATTTTGTTATGTACATATTATAACCAGTCCTTTTGTGTATGAACAATACCTCCTTTATTATGTGACGGGGCTGTCCTCCCCAGATTATGGCTTGGTTTGGGGTGTGACATCCTTCAGTGGTATCAGAGCGATGTTTAAAAACCACAAATACTCCAGCTTTTGAACTAGAAAAAAAGTTACTTAGTTAACCTGACCTTAGTTTAACTTTCTCTAAGTTGTTGTGAGCAGACTAATTCTAACTTGCAGTTTCTTGTGTTTTGTAAGATTGCTATGGAATTGTCAAATCCTAGGCGTGGACGTGGTCGTGGTCGTGGAAGGCCCCCACTTCCTAGGCAAGGAGGAGCAGAACCGGTGCAAGAGCCCATTCCTCCTGTGAATCCTCCTCCAGGAACAGATCCGGTGACTCTCGCGCAGCAGCTTGTGAATAACTTAGCACAGATTGCTGCACAAGGAGACCAGAGAGCACAACCGGCACAGAACCCATTTACCATTGCTTATCATGAGTTCCTCCGTCATCCAACTCAGAGATTTGACGGATGCAGTGGATTTGAGACAGCCGAGGAGTGGCTTATAGCAGTACAGAAGACTTTCCGCCTTGCTCGGACCCCACTTAAGCACAGGACGGAGATCGCAGCCACTTTGTTTGGGAAAGAAGCACAACACTGGTGGACCGCTCAGGAGCCGTTTACCCAGGTGATGGCCCTAACATTCCTTGGGATTGGACCCGGCCTTGGGCAGTTTGATGGACACCTATACTGAGACCTCCATTGCTTTTCTGATGGACAGAGCCGAGTTTCAGGAGAAGAAATTGTTGGCTCGAGCTAAGTCAAGGTATGATAGGCAAAGAACAGATGGTGGCAGTGCTCGCAAGCCCGCTTTCCAGAACCGTGGGACAGGAGCACCTCAGAAGAGACAGCCACAGGTTAATCAGAATGCTAACCGCTTCTTTTGTAGGCCGTGCAACAGGTCCTACCCTGGTCCGTGTACTCGCCACTCAGGCGGGTGTCGCATCTGCAACTCACCCAACCACTGGATGGCACAGTGCCCAAGTAACACTAACCGAGTTGCAGCTGGCCCTAGTTCTGGCTCTGGTGAACCTCCTTCTGGTGGGAATATTGGCTGTGGACGCTTTGATGCGAGCCGTGGCCGTGGAGGTTCCTTTGTGCCCCGTGGCGGTGGCCGCGGTGGTCCTCAGCGTGGTGGCCGATCTGGCAATGGTGGCCGAGGCGCCACAAACTCTGGACAGTTCGGGCGTGATACCGCTCGTGTTCATGCTACCGTTGGAGAGGATATTCCTGCTTCTGATGCCTTACCCACAGAGGACGAGTTTGCTGATGATGAGCTCATAGCAGGTATGGTTTCTATCTCCGATTGTTTCGCTTACTCCTTGATCGACACTGGAGCTAGTCATTCATTCGTGTCCCAAGACTTTGTGAACCTTAGTGGGTGGGAAACCGAACCTAGAGACCGAGTGATGTCAGTGCAAACCCCGTTTGGTAAGACCGTTCTAGTCGATCAGATCTGCAGAAACCTTAAAGTGCAAATAGCTGGCTGAAACTTAACCGCTGATCTGGTAGTACTGGATATGAGAGATTTTGATGTCCTACTCGGCTTGGATTGGCTGACTACCCATCATGCGGTGATAGATTGCAAGAACCACAGTGTCCGGTTTGGAAAAGAAGGAACCGTACCATTTGTATTCAAAGGCCGAAAACCAGGAACCAGTATCCCTATGATTTCAGCTTTGCAGGTGAAGCATCTGATGTCATCTGGATGTGGAGTGTTCCTAGCTTCTGTGGTGTCAACTGACTCGAAGGCAATAGAACTTGATACTGTACCCGTGGTTCGGGAATACTCAGATGTGTTTCCAGAGGACTTACCTGGATTATCCCCGGACCGTGAGGTGGAGTTTTGCATTGAGTTACAACCAGGAACGACACAAATGGCAAAGGCTCCATACAGAATGGCTCCTGCAGAACTTAAGGAGCTTAAACTTCAGTTGGAAGAGCTTTTGGAGAAAGGATTCATCAGACCAAGTACTTCTCCGTGGGGAGCCCCTGTACTCTTTGTGCGCAAGAAGGATGGAACTCTCCGTCTTTGCATTGATTACAGGGAATTGAACAAGGTCACTGTACCCAACAGATACCCGTTACCCAGGATTGATGATTTGTTTGATCAGCTTCAGGGTTCTCAGGTATATTCAAAGATCGATCTCAGATCTGGGTACCATCAGTTGCGGATTAGGCCAAGTGATGTTCCAAAGACGGACTTTCGCACACGCTACGGGCATTATGAGTTTCTGGTCATGTCTTTTGGACTGACGAATGCCCCAACTTATTTCATGAACTTGATGAATCGTGTTTTTGAGGATTACTTGGATTCTTTTGTTGTGGTGTTCATTGATGATATTCTAATCTATTCTAAAAGTGTAGAAGAACATGAGCATCATTTGAGGTTGGCTTTACAGCGACTCCGTGAGCATCAGCTTTATGCCAAGTTTTCCAAGTGTGAGTTCTGGTTGGAACAGATTTCGTTCCTTGGTCATGTTATCTCTAAAGATGGTCTAGCAGTGGATCCACAGAAGATCGTTGCAGTAACTGAATGGAAACCACCTACAACAGTGACTGAGGTTCGTAGTTTTCTGGGATTAGCAGGTTATTACAGAAGGTTTGTTGAAGACTTCTCCCGGATTGCTCTCCCTATGACACAACTGCTTCACAAGGGAGTTAAATTTGAGTGGACTCCAGCAAGACAGAAGAGTTTTGAAGAGCTCAAACAGCGGCTTGTGACAGCGCCTGTTTTAGCAATGCTAGTGCCTGGAGCTGGCTATGTGGTTAACACCGATGCTTCCCGTTATGGACTAGGATGTGTATTGATGCAGGATGATCATGTCATTACATATGCATCCAGACAGTTGAGACCACATGAGAAGAATTATCCCACTCATGACTTAGAGTTGGCGGCCGTGATCTTTGCTTTGAAAATATGGCGCCATTATCTCTATGGAGAAAGGTGCAAGATCTTTACTGACCACCAAAGCTTGAAGTATGTGTTCACTCAGAAGGAACTGAACTTGAGACAGCACAGGTGGTTGGAATTGATGAAAGATTATGACATGGAACTTGTGTATCATCCAGGAAAGTCAAATGAGGTGGCCGATGCTTTGAGCCGGAAAAACCATGGAAATTTGGCAACTTTGATCACACAACAACATGATTTGCTGGAAGATATGAGACGCTTGGAGTTGTGGATAGCACTACACGAGGAAACTAACCAAGTGTCTGATACAGGTTTGATCTCGAGTTTGGTTGTGAAGCCGACTTTGATTGATGAGATCAAGGAAGCTCAGAAGGAAGATGCTAGTCTGGAAAAGACACGAGCACTTGTGGAATCTGGACAAGAAACTCCTTTCCATGTTGATACAGATGGAGTTCTGAAGTTCCAAATGTGTCCCGGACAATCAAGAGATCAAGATTAAGATCTTATCAGAGGCACATGAGTCGGGTTATACTATTCACCCCGGCGAAACCAAGATGTACAGAGATCTGAAAGGATACTTTTGGTGGCGAAATATGCGCCGTGAAGTTGCGCGATTTGTAGCCAAGTGCCTTGTGTGTCAGAAAGTCAAGGCAGACCGAAAATGACCTCCAGGGTTACTTCATCCATTGCAGATATCCGAGAAGAAGTTTGATAGGATTACTATGGATTTTGTTACTGGTTTGCCAAAAACAAAGCGAAAACACGATGCAATTTGGGTCATTGTGGATACTCTTACAAAGGTAGCTCACTTTATACCTTTTCGATACGGTCTCACAGGAGAACAGATGGCATTCTTGTACATGCAGAATCAACACAGATTATATGGATCGCCAGTTGAGATCATATCAGATCGTGACCCTCGCTTTACTTCTTGTTTCTGGAAAGAATGCTCTAGGAACAACCGTGACCTTTGATACTGCTCATCACCCTCAGACAGATGGACAATCAGAGCGGACCATCCAGACGCTAGAGGATATGTTGAGGTCGTGTGCACTTACAATGGGCGGAGATTGGTCAGAACACTTACATCTCGCCGAGTTTGCCTATAACAATAGCTTTCACTCTAGCATTGGTATGGCACCTTTTGAGGCGCTTTATGGTCAGCGGTGCAGGACTCCGGTTTGTTGGGGACCTACAGGTACTTACCGACCGACCGGACCACAGTTGATAGAGGAAAGTGTGCAGACAGTAAAGATAGTGCATGAGCGGTTGAAAGCTGCTCAAGACAGACAAAGGAAATACGCCGATCCAAAAAGGCGAGACTTGAAGCTTGAAGTTGGTGAGGAAGCTTTACTTCGGGTTTCACCCAGAAAAGGAGTTGTCCGTTTTGGCGTAAAAGGAAAACTTGCACCCCGTTACATTGGACCTTTTGTGGTCAAACAACGAGTTGGACCAGTTGCTTACCGACTCGCTCTACCAGATTCCCTAGCTGGTGTGAATAATGTTTTCCATGTCTCTCAGCTTCGGCGGTATATTCCATGTGAATCTCATGTACATGATGTCGAGCCTTTGCACGTTGAGCGAGACTTGACGTACAGGGAGAAACCGTTGAAGATTCTTGACGCGAAGGAGACCAGACTTCGTCGCCGCACTATCCGACAGGTTCTGGTACAGTGGGAGCACCACACTCCTCGCGAGGCGACTTGGGAGCTCGAGAGCGAGATGCTTGAGCAGTTTCCTGAGTTGTTTAACTCTTCAGGTTAGTTCTTCTTTCCTTTTCTTTTTCGTTTCGAGGGCGAAACGTCTTTTAAGGGGGGTAGGCTGTAAAAACACAGAAATTATAATTTTTGAGTTATTGTAATTAATTAAAAATCTTCAAGCGAACAAATAAGTATATATATAAATATTATTATAATCACACTCAGTTAATTAGCGGATAATTAACTCCCATTAATTTAGAAGCCGATTGCGTTTCGAATCCGATTTAAAAATTTAATCTTCGGCCATGTACAAAATTTTCATGAAAATCATTTACTCAAATATCTGATTTATACTATAGAAATTCAAATAACTATTTTTACAAAATTGTTATGAGCTGAAATGGTGTCAAAATCCGAGTTATACTGTTGAATAAGTCAATTTCCTAAAATTCTGTTGATCTGGACCGTTGGATAGAGTTTAGAAATTCTGAATTTTTCTGAGCCGTTGGATTGATCACTGATCTCTCCTATATCTCTCCTATCCCTCTCCTTTTTCTCCGCAACGGGTCATCCCCTTCACCCGTTCCCCTCTTTTCCGCTCTTCCTTCGCTCTTCTCGAAGGATCCGCTCGAACCTTCTCTATCTCTCGCCCCTGGCAGAGTGCCCGACCCCATCTCCCTGGCTCCCTCCCCAAGTAGTTCCCTCCTCTCTCTCGTCTCTGACAGAAGCCCTCTTCCCCACTCTCTCCATCTCTGGCTATTGGCTGAGAACCAAGCGCCAATCGAGCCCTCTTCTACTCGGCAAAATATCGCCTTGTCCCCTCTCCTTTTTCCCTGCATCCTCCTCTTGTCCATTCAGATTGGAGCCCCACCTGACACTTGTCTCCACTAATTTCTCCCAAACCGAGAAAATCCTTTGACCTAAACCCTACCACCGCCCATCTTGCCCTCTCTCCCTCTGCCACCTCAGCAGCTCGACCTCCCCCTCCTCTCCATTCCAATCCCCATTAAATGTCACCCTTTTCCTCTCTCTCTGCTCAGACCCAACACAGAACAGATACAAAGAAAGAAAAAATAGCAAGAGAGAGAGAGGAGGTGGAGGCTAGCAACTGGAGTGGAGACGGCGGCGATCGACGAGGCTAGGTGGCGGTGCTGACGGTGAGGCGCAGTGGTGATGGTTGAGCTTGCTTCCCTTCTTCCCTTCTCCGTTGGTAACCCCTCTTCCTTGTTCTTTGTTTCTGTGGCTTGCTTTTGTGTTGTTAATTGAGGCTTGAGATGCTTGACATCGATCTGTGTTTGTGATATCTTGAATTGAAATGTGCATTTGAGCCTTATTGATCTGTTTGTGTGCTTGCGATGGCTCAGTCTGATCTGTTGAGATGCTTGATGCTAAATTTGTTAGTTGTTAGGCATTTTGAAATGAGTTTATGCTTGTCTTGGGTCTGTTTGGTAGTTTAGATACTAAAAATCTGTGTTTTACTCTTCCTATCTGATCTGTTGAAGTTGTTGTTGAGGAGTAATGCTTGATCTGACCTGTTTAGTAGCTTAGAACATTTAAATATCTGTTCCTGTGATGTTTACGAGTCATTTAGGCCTTTAATGTGTTTGTTCAGGCTTGTACTTGTGTAGTGAAGCCTTTCTGAGGCGTGTGCAGTGTTGTTTGATACCTTTGGTACACGGTACAGGGCTGGTTCAGGCCCTTGTACCAGTCTGGTACATGTGTAAGCCTGCCCAGGGACCTCTGTGTAAAGTATTTAGTTTATAGGGACCTTTTTATAAATATTTTTGAACTACTTTAGGGTCCGTTTAGGATTAATACTGTTATTAGGGACCTAAATGTAATTGTTAGGTAAATAAAATAGATTCAGGGTCTTTAGTGTAAAGTTTCTGTGTTTCTGGATTGGATTGTATTTTCTGGAGTTGGGTTTCGGATTTGATCCCCGGAACCCATCTGTATCCGGATCCGCTTGGTTCCTTGTTTCCGTGTGGGCTGTGTGTTTTCCCTCTGGGCCTGACGGCCTGTTTCCCGTCTGGGCTTGTTCCTCTGGTTGGATCCGTGTGCTTTTATTTTTGTTGGGCTCTGTTTTGTGCGTGGCCCATTTCCTATTTCTGTTTGGAAGTGTTTAAGTATTGATTTTGAGAAAATAAAACTAGAACTATTTGAATGCTTGATTAAATAGCTTGAATATTAAAGCAAGAGATTTTGGCCGAGAAATATTTATGTCGGATTCAAAACTAGATTTGTTGGCTTTTAAATGGGAGATGATTAAAATGTCCGCAAAACAATCCTTACAGATACTATGATATTATCAGACAATATATGATCCCAAAATCAAATCATTTAAATTGAGTTTATTTCTCTTATCTTCTGATTTAAGTTTTATTATTATAGTTGTTTTAGTTTAAGAGTTTAATTTAGAATAATTTCATACTTGATTGAAACACTGTTAGAAAACTGATTAAACTTGTTAAATGTTTTTCCATACCAAATAAATGTGACGCGTCTATTTATCGTGTAGCTAAGACTTGTAGGATTCATCACATACGTCTACTTACACATTGATTTTATAAACCAAATCTTAACAAATTAAATTACAAATATATTTATAATATTATCAAACTTTCCTAAACTCTAATTTTATAAAACAAACTATAGCAATTTATTTCTAAAAAAGTCTTTAAGAATAGCGTTTCTTCACAATCTGTTTCAGTTTGAACTCTGTCAATTTGTTTCTAGAAATTAATTACTTAAATTAATATATTTTAAAACAGAATCCCTTATCAGTAACCCAGAACTTCAATCCAAATAGAGGGTTAACTTAGTGATCGTTAGTTGAGTATTTTCGAGTAAGTACCGTTCTAATTAGTTAGTCTTTCGCTCAGGTGAGCAGGAGGAGTACTCAGGACCTGCAGACTTCTATTACCCCGAGTTTGAGGCAGTAGAGGCTGGTCAGGATTTCACCGACTATCCGGAGGAGTAGTCGCTTCACCTTTGACTTTTCCAAGTGTGGTAGTCTTTTTATGACTTATTTGGTTGCCTTAGGTTTTGTTTAATCTTTAGTTTAGTAACTAGATCATTTATTAATTGTGTGCATATCATGTCATTAACATTAAGTAAACAGTTAAGCGCATGTCGTTAATTAGAGATTAGTATTGCATATATAGGAGATGCATTCATATTAATAATGTGATTAATAAACTTAAAAGTGCTTAAAGCAACACTTGCATCTGGTATGGATCAGGATAGCGAGACCGAGTGAGATAAGAGCGTTTTGCTTGCGGTCTCCATTATCGGGAGATTGCACCCCAGCCATTGTCGGTGGTCTTCTTATGATGGCGATCACGGGTAACGCATTTCTGATGATCACTCAGCAGACCGACCGTCAGGCGGTACTGCGGTCACTCAATGGTTATTTGTTTTGCACTGTAGTATTATATCTCCTTTTTTAACTTGACTTGGACTATGGATGTATGCCATTATAATCAGACATCTTCTCGTCTCTCCATGCGTCAGTTTACGGGTACCGCGTATTACTGCTCATTCCCTGTGGCCCGGGTTTGAGGTAGGAGCTTCCTTTAGGGTCAAGACGAGGTGGCTTCGGGCTCCTGATGTTCTGTAGGCATAGCTATGACATTTTGGGATTTGTGAGATTAATTCTGCATTATATGTGACTTTGATTGGACCATTGAGTGTGGGTGCTTGATTCTCGTATCGCATTATATTTATATATCCGTATATTAGTATACTATTATATCTCCTCTACTTTTCCAGATATTTTTTCAGATTTCTTGAAATGTCATCGCATGTAGAATAGTATTCTACCATGTACAGAAATACACATAGAATTGCAAGTAGGAATTAAAAGTGATTAACTTAAGTATGGTTCAGTTCTAACCAGATGTTAACCAAGACCTTGTTGGCTACCTTTTACCACCACTGAGTATCCGCGTACTCAGCCCACATAATTGCTTGTGGAGCAGGTTCAGGTTTGGCTGTCGTAGCGGAAGAAGAAGAAGTTTTAGAAGACCAAGCCCAGCTGGAGTAGTCATTTATATTATTATTTTAGAGTGTTGTTTATCTTTTGACTGGTAATTTTGTTATGTGCATATTATAACCAGTCCTTTTGTGTATGAACAATACCTCCTTTATTATGTGATGTTATTTGTGGATTATTTTGTTCTGTGACACTGTTTATTTTAGCCTTACGTGTGTACAGTAGAGTGTGCATGCGTGGTGGGGCTGTCCTCCCCAGATTATGGCTTGGTTTGGGGTGTGACATCCTTCGGTGGTATCAGAGCGAGGTTTAAAAACCACAAATACTCCAGCTTTTGAACTAGAAAGAAAGTTACTTAGTTAACCTGACCTTAGTTTAACTTTCTCTAAGTTGTTGTGAGCAGACTAATTCTAACTTGCAGTCTTTTGTGTTTTGTAAGATTGCTATGGAATTGTCAAATCCTAGGCGTGGACGTGGTCGTGGTCGTGGAAGGCCCCCACTTCCTAGGCAAGGAGGAGCAGAACCGGTGCAAGAGCCTGTTCCTCCTGTGAATCCTCCTCCAGGAACAGATCCGGTGACTCTCACGCAGCAGCTCGTGAATAACTTAGCACAGATTGTTGCACAAGGAGCCCAGAGAGCACAACCGGCACAGGACCCATTTACCATTGCTTATCATGAGTTCCTCCGTCATCCAACTCAGAGATTTGACGGATGCAGTGGATTTGAGGCAGCCGAGAAGTGGCTTATAGCAGTACAGAAGACTTTCCGCCTTCCTCGGACCCCAGTTGAGCACAGGACGGAGATCACAGCCACTTTGTTTGAGAAAGAAGCACAACACTGGTGGACCGCTCAGGAGCCGTTATACCCAGGTGATGGCCCTAACATTCCTTGGGATTGGTTCACTAATGCGTTTCGTGCTCGATTTCTAGGAAGGGCGCAAAAGGCAGAATTAAGCCGCCAATTTGAGACCTTGACTCAGGGAGACTTGACAGCACGCCAGTATGGTGAGACTTTTATGTACTTGTCTCGTTATGCTCCCGATCTGGTGGCCGACCATTATGCCCGTCGCGACAGGTTCATTGAGGGATTGGACCCGGCCTTGGGCAGTTTGATGGACACCTATACTGAGACCTCCATTGCTTTTTTGATGGACAGAGCCGAGTTTCAGGAGAAGAAATTGATGGCTCGAGCTAAGTCAAGGTATGATAGGCAAAGAACAGATGGTGGCAGTGCTCGCAAGCCCGCTTTCCAGAACCGTGGGACAGGAGCACCAAAGAAGAGACAGCCACAGGTTAATCAGAATGCTAACCGCTTCTTTTGTAGGCCGTGCCACAGGTCCTACCCTGGTCCGTGTACTCGCCACTCAGGCGGGTGTCGCATCTGCAACTCACCCAACCACTGGATGGCACAGTGCCCAAGTAACACTAACCGAGTTGCAGCTGGCCCTAGTTCTGGCTCTGGTGAACCTCCTTCTGGTGGGAATGTTGGCCGTGGACGCTTTGATGCGAGCCGTGGCCGTGGAGGTTCCTTTGTGCCCCGTGGCGGTGGCCGCGGTGGTCCTCAGCGTGGTGGCCGATCTGGAAATGGTGGCCGAGGCGCCACAAACTCTGGACAGTTCGGGCGTGATACCGCTCGTGTTCATGCTACCGTTGGAGAGGATATTCCTGCTTCTGATGCCTTACCCACAGAGGACGAGTTTGCTGATGATGAGCTCATAGCAGGTATGGTTTCTATCTCCGATTGTTTCGCTTACTCCTTGATCGACACTGGAGCTAGTCATTCATTCGTGTCCCAAGACTTTGTGAACCTTAGTGGGTGGAAAACCGAACCTAGAGACCGAGTGATGTCAGTGCAAACCCCGCTTGGTAAGACCGTTCTAGTCGATCAGATCTGCAGAAACCTTAAAGTACAAATAGCTGGCCGAAACTTAACCGCTGATCTGGTAGTACTGGATATGAGAGATTTTGATGTCCTACTCGGCTTGGATTGGCTGACTACCCATCATGCGATGATAGATTGCAAGAACCACAGTGTCCGGTTTGGAAAAGAAGGAACCGTACCATTTGTATTCAAAGGCCGAAAACCAGGAACCAGTATCCCTATGATTTCAGCTTTGCAGGTGAAGCATCTGATGTCATCTGGATGTGGAGTGTTCCTAGCTTCTGTGGTGTCAACCGACTCGAAGGCAATAGAACTTGATACTGTACCCGTGGTTCGGGAATACTCAGATGTGTTTCCAGAGGACTTACCTGGATTATCCCCGGACCGTGAGGTGGAGTTTTGCATTGAGTTACAACCAGGAACGACACAAATGGCAAAGGCTCCATACAGAATGGCTCCTGCAGAACTCAAGGAGCTTAAACTTCAGTTGGAAGAGCTTTTGGAGAAAGGATTCATCAGACCAAGTACTTCTCCGTGGGGAGCCCCTGTACTCTTTGTGCGCAAGAAGGATGGAACTCTCCGTCTTTGCATTGATTACAGGGAATTTGAACAAGGTCACTGTACCCAACAGATACCCGTTACCCAGGATTGATGATTTGTTTGATCAGCTTCAGGGTTCTCAGGTATATTCAAAGATCGATCTCAGATCTGGGTACCATCAGTTACGGATTAGGCCAAGTGATGTTCCAAAGACGGCCTTTCGCACACGCTACGGGCATTATGAGTTTCTGGTCATGTCTTTTGGACTGACGAATGCCCCAGCTTACTTCATGAACTTGATGAATCGTGTTTTTGAGGATTACTTGGATTCTTTTGTTGTGGTGTTCATTGATGATATTCTAATCTATTCTAAAAGTGTAGAAGAACATGAGCATCATTTGAGGTTGGCTTTACAGCGACTCCGTGAGGATCAGCTTTATGCCAAGTTTTCCAAGTGTGAGTTCTGGTTGGAACAGATTTCGTTCCTTGGTCATGTTATCTCTAAAGATGGTCTAGCAGTGGATCCACAGAAGATCGTTGCAGTAACTGAATGGAAACCACCTACAACGGTGACTGAGATTCGTAGTTTTCTGGGATTAGCAGGTTATTACAGAAGGTTTGTTGAAGGCTTCTCCCGGATTATGGCTTGGTTTAGGGTGTGACAGGCGTCAAGACTGATAAAATCGGATTTGTAACCGTTGATTTCAAAAAATTAGGATATGCTGATGATCCTTTTATACTTGCAAACAAACAAGCAATGCAAGTTTTTTATATTGCTGATCCGGCTGACAAGGGACGACATGTGGTACTTTCCGGAAAAAGACGCATTGTCGGCGTTGAAGATGTTGTGGATGAAGAAGAATATGACCAATTTGATGAAATAGCACCATTCTCTACAGGTATATATAATTAAATATAAATCTAGAAAAATTAATGAAATTAAATGTAATAAGGAATTTCACCAATTTGATATGTACATATATATTATTATTCACAGGTATAGATGGGACACCGCAACCAATTGAAGAGTTAACAAGTAATTTGCGTTCCAATCAGGAAGAAGGCGTGTGGGTAGATCGACCGAAGTCACCAAAAAATAAAGGAAGTTGAAAAAAATGAAATACGCAAATTAACGAGAGTTCAAGACTATTGTATTTTTTTTCATTTTCATAGTCCTTTTTCATGTAATATTTATTACAATTTATACTTTTTTTCATTTTCATAGTCCTTTTTCATTTTCATAGTCCTTTATTACAATTTATTTGGTTTATAATTTAATCTCGGAAATTAAATAATTAATTTAAAAAAACAGAAAATATTTTAAATAATTTAATATATTTGGTTTATAATTTAATATTATAAATTTATTAATCAATTTAAAAAAACAGAAAATATTTTAAATAATTTAATTTATTTGGTTTATAATTTAATTTCAGAAATTTATTAATCAATTTAAAAAAACAGAAAATATTTTAAATAATTTAATTTATTTGGTTTATAATTTAATTTCAAAAATTTATTAATTAATTTAAAAAAACAGAAAATATTTTAAATAATTTAATTTATTTTGTTCATTATTTAATATTATAAATTTATTAATCAATTTAAAAAAACAAAAAATATTTAATTTCAGAACTTTAAAAAAAAAAATTAGTACCGGTTTTCTACTAAAAACCGATACTAAATGCCGGTTTTCTGAAAAAAAAAAAATTTAGTACCGGTTTTCTACTAAAAAACCGGTACTAAATGCCGGTTTTCTGAAAAAAAAAATTTAGTACCGGTTTTCTACTAAAAAACCGGTACTAAATGCCGGTTTTCTACTAAAAAACCGGTACTAAATGCCGGTTTTCTGAAAAAAAAAATTTAGTACCGGTTTTCTGCTAAAAACCGGTACAAAATTCCGGTTTTTTTTTAAAAGTCCTCTCCCTCGATCACTTTCTGTCTCCCGTCCGAAAACCCTCCTCTCTCGTCCGAATTCGAAAATCCCTCTCTCTCGTCCGAAAAACCGACGGCCGACGGCAGTGACCGCGACACAGCGACCGCGACCGCGACCGCGACAGCGACAGCGAAGCCGATAACTCCTCTTAAGAAGGTACTCTATCTCTCTCTCTCTTTTGATAATGGTTTGTTAATGGGTTTGGATTTGATTGAAATTGTTAATGGGATTGGATTTGATTGAAATTGTTAATGGGTTTGAATTTGATTGCAATTGTTAATGGGTTTGGGTTTGATTGCAATTGTTAATGGTTTGGGTTTGATTGCAATTGTTAATAAGTTTGAATTTGATTGAAATTGTTAATGGTTTGGGTTTGATTGCAATTGTTAATGGATTTAGATTTGATTGTAATTGTTAATGGGTTTGGGTTTGATTGCAATTGTTAATGGATTTGGGTTTGATTGAAATTGTTAATGGATTTGGGTTTGAGTGCAATTGTTAATGGGTTTGGGTTTGATTGCAATTGTTAATGGATTTGAGTTTGAGTGCAATTGTTAATGGGTTTGGGTTTGATTGCAATTGTTAATGGATTTGGGTTTGAGTGCAATTGTTAATGGGTTTGGGTTTGATTGCAATTGTTAATGGATTTGGGTTTGAGTGCAATTGTTAATGGGTTTGAATTTGATTGCAATTGTTAATGAGTTTGGGTTTGAGTGCAATTGTTAATGAATTTGGGTTTGAGTGCAATTGTTAATGGGTTTGGGTTTGATTGCAAATGTTAATGGGTTTGGATTTGAGTGCAATTGTTAATGGGTTTGGATTTGAGTGCAATTGTTAATGGGTTTGAATTTGATTGCAATTGTTAAAAATTTAATTATGTTAATTATTAGTTTGATTTTTTTATGTTTTAATGATAATGATTTGCTTGATTTGTGTATATAAATTATTTTAATGATATATACATTATGAATTGTGTTATATAAATTTGATTTGAATTTGCAGCCATGTCGAATCATGATGATCAGGATTTTGCGACAAATCAAAATGAGTCGAGTTCTGAAGAGGAGCAGATTCCTGTTGTTAGCAAAAGGGGAAAAAGATCAACGGCTAAGTGTATGAAGACGCGCAAAGCGATAGCTGCTGGAGATAATTTACAGGTCGAATTCAATAAAGAAGGCAAACCATGCGGCGAGAATGCAAAGGCATTCACGAATTGGTGTGCAACAAAAACAAGTGATATGACCCCTTGCAGGTACCTATACGAATATATATGAATTTGAAACCTATTGATATGAATTTGTATGCGATAATCTTATTAATCGGTTTCAATGCAGTTATAGTAGTTGGCATGAAGTGCCAAAACCGTTGAAAATTGATTTGTACGGAGAAATAGCGAAGGTTTGAAATCTTCCGGCTGACCTACCATTGTCTACTAAGAAGAAGATTCTACATAATTGTAACGATAAATGGAGGCATTGGAATGGCAGATTTGTGAGATATTATTCTTGGAATATCATTTCCATTTATAAAAATTTGATTAAATATTTATTTTAATTATAACGTGCAATTTTTTCATTGTAGAATAAAAAATATAGGGTTAATCCGCAAGAAGGTGCACTAAATCCATGGGATATACAGAATATCTCGAAGGAAGAATGGGAGGCAATGGAAGCTCATTATTCCAGTGAGAAATTTGCGGTATGAAAACAGATTTCTTATAAAAGAATCATTCGTCGCTACTAATCCCATTAGTTTTGTATTTATACTAACAGTCTTCTGAATTTGTTAATAGAAAATGAGTAAACAAGGAAAGGCAAATGCTGCAAAGAAAGACATGCCCCACACACTCGGATCAGGCGGTTACATAAGTGCTGAGTTGAGATGGAAAGAGGGAGAGGTGGTCCATGGTGGGTCATCGGTTATTACGAAGGATATGGATGGCAGGACTTATAGTTGGAGTAGGGCACGCGCAGTAACGGATCCAGAGACCGGTCAACTTGTGGTTAGAAACCCTAAAGTTGCCGCGATGATCGACAAAGCAGTACGTGTAACAATTCAGATAACTTTATTTTGTGTATTCAACGAATTTAATTTACTCTAACATGAATTTCTTTTGTGATAGGTTGCTTTAGTTAAGTCAGATGATGTTGTGCCTGTTCGTCAAAATGACATCTTGACGTCTGCGATCGGAACGGCAGAGCATTCGGGACGATTGAGAGGATATCCACTTTTTTCCAGCGTGAAGCAGGTATTTGGTAGTGGTAATAGAAAATCATCCAAGGAGTATACCAAAGATGAGGTTGATCGGATGGTGCAGGACGAAGTGAAAAAACGAATGGATGAGGAATTTAACAGGAGAATGGATGAGGAATGGAACAGACGAATGCAGCAAAGCTTTTCGTAAATATTTTCGCAAGGCCAAGGCCAAGTCCAAACACCGCAGACGTACGATCCAATAGTTCAACAGGCTTTTCTACTGCTATCACAGGGTAGCAACAATCAACCACATCCGATACCTCACTCGAGTTTTCAGGTTCGTAATTTCACCAAGCTAATGATATATATTGCTTTGCTCACATATAATATTTACGGTTTATGATTTGTTATTATGTTTGATATTGGTTATAAATACAGACGCCTGTCGAAGCTTTACTACTCCTCCCAGGGACGTCCGAGACGCCTGTGTATGTAGCTAGAGCTATGGTGTCTGCACAGACTTACAGTGAGACGGTCAATGGAGAGCCAGTGGGTATAGGTGAAGTGAAGGTACAAATCTTAGAAGTTTTTGATAATGCGAGACACGCAATTGTACCTTTTCCACCTTCTAACGGAGATGATCGGCTTGGTGTTCTGATGTGTTCATTTCTAAGATGGCCAGTTCATCTTGTGGATTACGACCTGACAAAATTGGTAAATCATACAAACTATTTAAAATTTAGTTAGTTTATGGTAATTATTTATATTAGTACAATTTAAATTTAAAAATATTATTTCTATGACTAATAATGTTGGTTGTTTAGGAGCAAGTGAGGCAAATGGCGAAACAAAATTCACAAATTCTTCCGCAAGACAAGGGAAAGCAAATTACGGAAGATGACGAAGACGAACCGAGTGTGGATCAATTTTTTACGGAGGTGGAAATTCAATTGCGTGATCCGTTCGTCTCCGAGAAAAAATTGGCAGAGATTGGACCTAATGCAAAGAAAATGCACGATTATATCAGGATGTTCGACAAGTCAGTGACTGAGTTCAGCGATCTTCCTGGTGCATTCGACTTTCAAGATGTCAAGACATTCATTCTTGAATTTAAAGATATCGGCCATGTCTTCCATCGAGAGGAACTTTTCGTTCAAGTGATTAAAGTTTGGATTTTGTAAGTATTCTCCTAACTTTACAATAGTTGATTATTAGTTATATGATATTTCTAATTAAATATATAGAACTATAGAAACACAATTGAATTGCGCATATATATATATACAACATGCAGGCGGTGCTGGAAATATTGTGTGAATACCGCGATGAAAAAGTGGATATTTTGGGATCCAGAAAGGTGCTCGGGTATCGATGTGGAGAAAGATCAAATCGGCACTGTAAGCTACATAATGAATCTTTTAAAGAAGTATGCAAAAAGAAATCCCTATCATGTTTTACTGCATCATAATCGGTTAGTTATAAAAATTTTTATTTTGATTTTAATTAAGATTTTGAATTTGCGGTTTCATATTTATATCACCAACAAAATACAATATTTATGTAATTACAGGTCGCATTTTGTGATTATTATCGCACAACTCTCAACACGGAAGTTGTGGATAGTAGATTCACTGCAATCAAAGTCTGGCTATCAATCTCCAATTCTAAGAAATTACGATCAGTAAGTTTAGAATTAACAAAATATATGTATGCATTATTTAGTTATATACTAATATCTAGAAATAAATTTTGTAACTTTATATTTAATTTTGCAGAGCTTTGTCAAGATTGGTTCAAGTTCCGAAGTTTGAAGTTCAGATGATTCCAGTACATAATTTCAACTAATATATATGTTTAATTTCATTTCTAATTTATTGAATTTAAACTTAATAGTATAATTTTTTTTCCTTGTAGAGTCCACGACAACCAAACAATATAGATTGCGGTTTTTATGCGATGACAAACCTACACAAGATACTTGATCACTGTACGCTACACCAGGACCTCCCATCGGTATGGATTAAATTTAATTAATCTTACTGTATATGACTAGGGTTAGTAGCAATTTAGTTTTAATCTACTAAACCAAGTTTAATTAGATTAGTTTATAAATTTATAAATTTTCATATGTCATTAACTATATGAAATGTCAAAATGCAGGTTTTGCAACCGATAGGTAAGCACTACAGTGAGGACGAGATTAATTATACTGTAAATGAGTGCTTTGGATTTTTACTTGCACTTGTAGGTCATCATGGGTAATTGACTAAGTATATATGTGATTTGTAGTGACTTATATATATATGTGATTTGATATTATTATGTGTTTTGATATTTCTGTGTTTTGATATTGTATGGATGCATATATCATATATATATACCGCTGGTATATATTGGTACAAATATTGATGGCTAGCAAAAAGGGGCTATCCCCATAAACAAAATTTTTTTTTTTTTTACCTAATTTTAGTATCGGTTTTTAACTAAAAACCGGTACTAAAAATTTTTCTAATCCGGCGGCAATGATTTTTAGTACCGATTTTTAGTAAAAAAACGGTACTAAAATATACGAAAAAATTTCATCACGTATCTTTAGTACCGGTTTTTAACTAAAAACCGGTACTAAAAATCCCTCCCGCCAATACCAGCAACCTCATTATACCGCCTTTTTAGTACCGATTTTTTATTATTTTTAACACCCCCTATTATTAGTACCGCTACAAAACCGGTACTACTAATACATATAAAACTGGTATTAATAAAAATAAATGGTGTAGTGCACTCTATTTCTCTCCCTTTTTGCAATTAAGGAAAAGAGATATTGGTGCAAACCCTAAACCACTAAGTTTGGTACAACAAGCAAGTTCTACTCCCCCTTTTTAAAGCAATTTAGCAATTAAGCACAAGAAATAAATAAAAAGGGTAAGGCCAAGTAGCTAAGTAAACAAGTTTAGGATAAAGCAAGAGACTTAGGCAAGGATTATTAAGAGTAAATTAAGAGAATATAGCCATTTAGCTCCGAAAGAACAAGTAGCATAGATAAGCACTAAGTTCAAACAACATCCATTTCCAAAGCTATTCCATACAACGAAAACGAAGCCATTTAGCACTAAAGTTCATAAAACCAAAAGATAAAATCAAACGAAAACTAAGAAAAGCATAAAGCAAAATATGCTAGAGTTAGGCTAAGTTCTTGGCTTGGTTCTTGCTACGGCTAGTCACACATCCTCATCATCGCCCGCACCGCTTGATGAACCCTTGGATAGCTTGAGATCCATATCCGCCCAAAACTTGAGCATATCATCCTTGAGGTTTGTTATGGCGGTATTGGTGCGATTTCCATAGGAAGCAACACTCTCCTCGATCTCGGTGAAGCGTTGGGCATACGCTTCAAACTTGGTGTCTATCTTTGTGTTGAGGGCTTCAAATTTAGCATCCAAGTAGGCGGTGATGTCTTGTGAAATGTCTTGACCCGCTGCCCGTCCACCGGACACATGAAGAGGCTCATTGCCTATGTCTTCGTATTGATTCACCGTTGCATTTGGCCGGAAAAGATAGGCGTTGCGGTGAAAGGGACCGGGCAAGTACGTGCCATCATAAAAAAAAATCCAACCCGTGCTCTTGAGGTAATCGAAAAGATTCTCGGGCAATGCCAACTCGGCCTCCGTGGTAGGTACACCCCAAAGTGGAGTGTAGAGATCGATCCCTTCTTCTATGAGGATAGTTTGGATGATATGACCAAATGGAAGGAAGAGCTTGTAGTTGGTTTCCGCCTTGTGCATGTGGGCCAACATAATGTGAGGAATGTTGACCCGTTGGTTCATTTCGAGAACGGAGCGGAGGAGAAAGACCGCAAACCTCTCAACATTGGTCTTTATTATGGCCTTGGGAGTGATGATGTTGTTGATGATGAGGAAAAGAAGGCGGTGCACGGCCGGGAGCTCGGTGGCGGAGAATTGGTTGACGGCGTAGTTTCTCCAACAATAGAAGAAGCGGTGGAAATCCTCGTATGGTGGCAAGCTACTTGGCCAATTTCCATGAATGTAGATCTCCAAATCTTCATCCTTGAGCCCTAGTAGCCGAACTAGCATATCCCGTGTTATCACAATTGTTGATGGTATCCAATGTTTATCTTGTTGATGGTCTTAACTACAACCTCTTAAGTGTGAGCAAATTGTGTGATCCCGTATATTATTTGAAATTTGATCACTCTTCTTGTAATGTGCATCAAATGTCGGATAATTCTCTTATGTATACCGGACAAAAGAAAAAGGATGTCTATTACTTGAATTTTGACCATTTTACCACTGGTGAACAATGCTTTAGTGCCATAGCTACCGGTTCATGGCTATGGCATAGAAGACTTGGTCACGTTTCAATAGACTCCTTAAAGAAACTTGTCAAATTAAACCTTGTCCGTGGCCTTCCATCACACAAACTTGACTTAAATGGGTTGTGTGAATCTTACATGAAAGGCAAATAAACCAAGTCTTGTTTTAAGACCAAAGAAGACATCTCTACCTCTCAACCTTTGCAACTACTCCATATGGACTTGTTTGGACCAATAAATGTTATGAGTTTGAGCAAAAAGAGATATGTGTTTGTGGTGGTAGATGACTATAGTCGCTTTATTTGGGTTTTCTTTCTTGCTCACAAGGAAAAAATATTTGACTACTTTGTCAAATTTAGCAACAGGGTTGAAAATGAAAAATGATTAAAAATCTCTAGAATTCGTAGTGACCATGGAAGGAAATTTGAAAATGCTAAATTTGATGAATTATGCATAGAAAAAGGATATAAACAAGAGTTTTCCGCTCCACGCACTCCCCAACAAAATGGTGTAGTGGAGAGGAAGAACCGAACTCTACAAGAGCTAGCACGCATAATGCTACATGAATTTGCCGTACCCAAGTTCTTTTGGGCCGAAGCGGTAAATATAGCATGTCATGTAGTAAACCGTGCATGCATTCGTTCCAAACTCAAGAAAACTCCATTTGAATTGTAGGTTGGTCGAACTCCTAATATATCCTATTTCCGTGTATTTGGGTTCAAATGTTTTGTTCTTGATGAGTCTCCTAAAGTAACCAAATTTGATGCTAAATCTTTGACCGGTATATTTATTGGTTACTCAAACACAAGTAAAGTGTATAAAGTTTATTTGCCTACCTCAAGAGTTGTAATTGAGTCCATAAATGTCAAATTTGATGAAAATGCTAATGAGAAAATCGAGAAAGATAACTCTATTGTAGGTATCCAAGATTGAGCAACAATTCAAGAAATTGAGTTTCAACCAAATGATAAGCTTCCATCGGTGATAATCGAGGAGCCTTTGAATCGGGTCGATGACAATTTGATAGGGGGAGAGAATCATGAGGAAGACACGATTGACACAACTCAAGTCGAAACGCCTCATGATTAACCTCAATCCATTCCTCAACCGGTTCATGAGCCTTCCGAAGTGCTTAGAGAAGTGTCTTCTCATCCTCTTTCTAATGTTATAGGTGAACCTAGGGAAGGTGTTAGGACTAGATCGGGTTTAAATCAAATAGTTGGTCATTGTGCTTTTGTATCTCAACTAGAACCAAAATCTTTCAAGGAGGCCAATGTTGACCCAAATTGGATTGTTGTCATGCAAGAGAAATTGAACCAATTTGAAAGAAATCAAGTTTGGAAACTTGTACCCTTACCAAGTGGTAAGCAAGTTATTGGTACCAAATGGATTTATAGGAACAAGTAGATGAACTTGGAAATATGATTAGAAACAAAACCTGCTTGGTTGCATAAGGTTTCAAGCAACAAGAAGGTATTGACTTTGAGGAAACTTTTGCACCCGTTGCTCGTCTTGAATCCATTAGAATGCTCTTGGCATATGCCGCTAACAAAGGCTTTATTCTATTCCAAATGGATATCAAGAGTGCCTTTCTAAATGGATGGATAGACGAGTAAGTGTATGTCCAACAACCTTCCGGTTTTGTTGACCACTTTAATCCCGACCATGTGTTCAAACTTCACAAAGTTTTATATGGTTTGAAACAAGCTCCTAAAGCTTGGTATGGTAGATTTTGTACTTTCTTTCTTGACAATGGTTTACTAGGGGTAAAATAGACACAACTTTTTTCACTAAAAAAAAGGGATTACCATTTGTTACTTGTGCAAATTTATATGAATGATATTATTTTTGACTCTACTAATGCAACTCTTGCACAAGAGTTTTCCTTTTTGATGAGTAGTGAATTTGAGATGAACATGATGGGAGAACTAAATTTTTTTTGGGGTTACAAATCAAACAACTCCAAGATGGCATCTTCATTAGTCAAACCAAATATGCGAAGAAGTTAATCAAAAAGTTTGGTGTTGAAAATAGTAAGAGTTTGGACACACTAATGGACAAAAGTGCAAATATTGATGCGGATGAGAAGGGCAAGCCGATGGACATAACTCTCTATCGAGACATCATTGAAAATTTGCTCTATCTCACGGCGAGTAGGCCGGATATTATGTATGTCGTATGTCTATGTGCTAGGTACCAAGCCAATCCTAAGGAGTCTCACCACAAAGCGGTAAAAAGAATTTTGAGATATTTTAAGGATACCCGAAGTCTAGGTCTTTGGTTTGGTAAACAAATCGAACTTGACTTGGTAGGGTATACCGATGCCGACTTTACCGGTGACCGTATGGACCGTAAGAGTACTAGTGGAACTTGTAAATTTCTTAGTGGTTCACTAGTATCTTGGTCAAGCCGCAAGCAAATCTCGGTTACTCTTTCAACCGCGGAAGTCGAGTATGTAGCGGCCGGTAGTTGTTATACATAACTATTTTGGATGATGCAAACCCTTAGGGATTATGAGTTAGAATTCCAAAAGGTACCAATCTTGTGTGACAATACTAGTGCCTTCCTTATTTCCAAAAACCCGGTATTGCACTCTAAAACCAAGCACATAGAGATATCGGTGTCTACCTTGATGGTTGTCATTATGGCGATGTTTGGAGGGAGAGGTCTTGTTCTCACTAGCCAACAAAACAATGGACTTGGGCTCATATTTCAACTCCCCAAGTTGCTTGAGCTTCTTTTCTACACACTGGTAGTGAGTATAGATGATCTCCAGTGTGAGGTTGTTGGGAGATCTTTGTTGTGTCTCAAGAGTCGAGATGAGATTGTCGAATTAAATTCTTACCACTAAAACCCTAAGCAATCTTCTTATCACACGGCTATTAGATAGGATTTCTCCAATGTTGTTGAATTCATCGAGCAATTGTATAAACCGAGTATACATTTTCTCGATACATTCACCATCCATTATGCGGAAATTATCCAATCTAGAGTCCAACTCAAATTGTCGAGAGCTTTTGATTAGAGAATTTCCCTCATAGCGGTTCAAGAGAGAAATCCACATTTCATGTGTATTTGTAGAACTACAAAAAATGACCGCTATGGACTCATGAACCGAGTTAAGAAGGACATTCATGGCATTATCATTTTTTGTCCTTAACAATTTGGAGACATAGATTTCATTACTTTCACTATCCAAACATGGTGCATAGGACTTCTCTACTACATCTCAAAGGTCAATCAAGTTGAGTTATACTACCATAAATCTCTTCCAATAACGAAATTTCTTGCAATTGGAATCAAACTTGTCCGGTTTTTTAATCACCCTTGAGGCCATGTAAAACTAGAATATCTACCACAAAATTTGGTCAAAAAGATAACTCCCGCTCTGATACCACTTTGTTGTCCCTAAATAAAGGCCTAGAGGGGGGGTGAATAGGCTCAATTCAATTTCTAAACTGGTTTGGATAATTTTACGGAAATTAACAATTCCAATCAATATAAGTTTGGTTCAACACAAACAAGCAAACACACAAGTCAAGTATAATGTAAATAGAGAGAAAGAAATGACAAGCGATGTGATTATGGAGTTCTGACCCACTAGATAGAGCTAGCCTTAGCCGTACGTCTCCGGAAGTTTCGCGATCACAAAATCAGGCGCACTCCGTTCTATTCCAACAGAATGGGTCTACAATTACGAACCGAATCACCTCGTCACAAGGAACTCGAGGCGGATCAGCCTAACTGTTAGGAAGTCTAAGTTTTCAAATTTTTGTGCTAATTAACCATTTAATTAGCAATCCAAACGACTTAGACCTCGAAGGATCTAGTCCAAGCATTCACACACAAGAGAGAGAGGTTAGGAAGGCTACCTCTCCTTGTATCGCAACAAGGAGGCTCGAATCCGGCGATGTCGAGGTTGTGCGCACCACCACGCGTGTCTCGGCCTCAAGTCCACCAAGGTATTAACCAAAACCTCGATCTATGCTAGTAGATGAGAGGTTATGCCTAATCCCTTCCTTCCCTTTGTCTTAATTAACTATTTAATTGGATGGAGGCAAGAGGTGCTCAACACATGAGCTTAAGAGAGCAATGATGGAGAGGAAAAATTCTGAAATTTTTCCTTCAATTTTCGTCCAAAATATTAGAGAGAGAGAAAAGGGCAAGGTGGCTAGGGTTTTAGCTCCCAAAGTGGTCCTTTTATAAACCAACCACTCTCCCAAAAAGTTGTAACTAATTTACAACTATGCCATCACTAGGGCAGCCATAAAATGGGCCTAAATGGGCTCCATCAATTATTTAATTGGTCCTCTAATTCAATTAATTAGTGGCCCAATTAATTGCTCTCAAGTTGGACCTTTAATTTACCATTTAAATATAGGCCCGTTAGCTCAAATTAATTACTTTAATTAATTCATGTTGAACAAATTAATTATCAACACTTTGATAATTATTTAAGGATTAGAATATGCATTAATTTATTTCTATATAATCCGTTTGACTTAATTAATTAATTATGACGGTTCGCAACAGTACATAATTAATCAGTCAACATATCATATTGTTGCATTCCTTAATACAACCAAATAAATAATGCACGCATGGTCAAAACCTATTTGTGTGACCCTTTGAGGATTTATGCTCTGTTGGACATGGAAAATAAATCGCTATTTATTTCCAATAATCATAAGCGGTATCTAGCAACACGTTATGATTCCCAATTCGCATAAATAGTGTACTGCTACAATATTTTAATCCTGCATAAGAAATAATAGTATTTTCTTGTCTGATTCTTATGTCACATGATATCATCGTATAATCCAAGATAGAAATGTGTCATTCTTGCAGATTATACGTTTCTTGATCTAGAGATGATTGTATCAGTTGCTAGCAAACAATCCATCTCCATCAAGGGGCCCAAACAGATGTCATCGCTCATTAAATAAATTAATGAGGGACATACGGTTTTCTTGATTAACAACCTTTCCCCGCACAATTCAAGAGAACATAAATAAAGTCCGTATAGCAGCCCTTATCAGGAAACAACGGTAGACGATATTTATTGAACCTATCCTCATGTGGAAAAGCTGAACCATCTCAAACTTAGAATCAAACTCAAATGAAATAAATAATGACACATAACACAATCCATATATTTATTTCATTGGGTCGTGTCCTGTACTATGTTCTATAACATATACATATGCAATTAAGTTGGCAACTCCTTACCTATGATTTGTAGAACTTAATCATCACTTAACTTGCATACTAATCTTATCCGATAATTAATATTCCTTGTTAATTATCAAGATTACGGACCTTTTAGATTTATTATTGTCATTTATTATAAATGAAACACAGAGATTCACAATTCAGATCCTCAACCTGAATGATCTGTCAATAAATAAATCAAGGAATAAATGATCAAATATTATCAATAACATAAATCATAGAAGTAGCCATATAATGATTGACTTCTAGGACATAACTCTAACACTAACCTCTAGCTAATCACCAATTAACACAAGGAATTAAGGCTCTCAACCAAAACGCTCAATTATCTAGCTATTAGAACTATGGGTTTGATTGATGCACTCTAATCTCAATGATTTTACAAGAAAAATGCTCAAGAACAAGAGATAATAGGTTCTAGCTGTTTGGAGCTCAAAGAGAAGGATTTTGTAAGGTTTCAAAAATATCAAACCAGTCCCAAAAGGGCTGGTATAAATAGGAGGCGTCAACAGCTCCAAAACAGTCAAAAAATTCTCTCTAACGTTGCCTAACGCTATATGCCGTTGTACAGCGTTCAATATGACCATTGAAATTTCAAACGGCTATTTATATTACCGTTGACATTTGTCAGAATGTTGTGCAACGTTCTGTAGCGTTGCTCAACAGAGGAACGTACAGCCAAAGGAATAATCCGACAGTTCCGTTGAAATTTGTCAGAGCGTTGTGCAACGTCATAAGGCATTATACAACGAAGAAGTGGAAAGATCAAAAAGTTCTGACTGTTTCATTTACCAGAGCGTTGTGCAACGTCAAAGAGCATTACACAACGAACGAGTGTAAAGCCAAAAATTTTGACTGTTTCGTTGGTAAACGAAATGGTATCGATAAGAAGTACATCTGACAAAGTCAACAGAGCTAGCGTCATACAACGCTGATTTGGCATTACACAATGGTGGTCTGTAACATTGTGCAACTCTATGGATCGTTGCCTAACGTTCTAACAAGAGGAACAGACTAAGTTCCAAGAACTCTCAATAGCTCATTGTACAACACTACTGAACGTTGTACAACTTTGTGACTCAGCGTTACCTAACGCCAGTGAGCGTTGTGTGACTCTGTTTCACGCTTTATTTCAGTGTGAATTTTCATAACGTTGTGTAACGCTAAATGGCGTTGTATGACGTTGGACAGAAAAACTGAGCATTTAAACAGCAAACTGATTGAGATTAGTTTAGAGATTTAAAATACCTAAACTAATGACTCTAGCTAGCCTAATGAAGTCTCTTGATGCTCCATAACTTATGCTATACTTGCTTCAAGCTATTGTTCAAATAAAATGCTAAAACTCCACTAAAATGAAGCATTAGAAGATAGGTTTGGTGTTGTTTTACAAATCGACAAATCGAAAGTTAATTGTTTAAACCAACAAAGGCCTTTATCATAAATTCATAATTTATTGACCAAGATGAAAACAAAGGATATTAAAATGATAATGGACATATCACAAATAAATTCCTCTTTCCCATTTAGCAATCGATTAATTTCCCTGGTAACTTCCAAATTTATTTGTATTTCGTTTGATTGCACATCATTCATATCCTTTCCTGCACATTTCAATCTATACAAACATTCATCAATCAATTAACGATAATGGTTGTATACCGAGACTGATATAACAATAATTCCTACTACTTATTTATATTTATACAATTATAATAGATGGATCCAAAAAATGTTAACACGTTAGATTTAGCATGTTAACACGCTATATTTGTTTTCCAATATACATATGTATCGATGATAGATCGAGCAATATATTTTTATTGTCTAACATTATTTTATTTTTTTTATTTGTCCACATATATGAGGACAACTTTTGCTAGTACACACACACACACACACACACACACACACACACACAACACACACACACACACACACACACACACACACACAAGAGAGAGAGAATTTCTATTGTGAACCATAATACATAGAGGGTTCTGTGCACCATGATTGTTTGATTAGTGATTTTACAAATTAAAACATCTAAATTAATCAATCCAATCTATATATTGAAATCTCATATCAAACAAAATTTTATAATTTTTGAAATTTTTTTACTATTTTTTTAAATTTTTTAAAGCTTGCCATTTTTTGCTACAAATACACTAATTTGTAGCAAGGAATGACAAGTTTTAAAAAAAAAATGAAAAAAAATAGTAAAAAAAATTTAAAAATTGTAAAATTTTGTTTTCTGTGAGAGTACATTAAATAATTTGGGTTGGTTAAATTAGAATGACAATTTGTGGAAGCACCAACTAAAACGATCATAGTGCACAAAAGTTTATATGCATCATGGTTCACGATAGATTTACTATATATATATATAGAGTTTTGCTATGGTGAGTCGTGACTCATGTGAGTCGCGCTCAAATACTCCTAGATCTGGTTTAAAATGACCGATCCAAACCGTCCAATACGATCTCCCTATTGAAATCTCCATGCAGATCAAATTTTATATTTTTTTTTGAAATTTTTAATTATTTTTTCGAATTTTTAAAAACTGCTGTTTTTGAACGGTTCAGAACTAATTAGATTAACGATTTTCTAAAATTTCAAAAAAAATACTTAAAAATTTTGAAAAAATATAAAATTTGGTCTGCATAGAGATTTCAATAGGGAGATCGTATTAGACTATTTGGATCGGTCATTTTGAACCAGATCTAGGAGTTTTGAGTGTGACTCACCATATGGTCTATGAGTTGCGCTCAAAACTCATAGATCTGGTTTAAAATGACCGATCGAAACCGTCCAATACAATCTCCCTATTGAAATCTCCATGCATACCAAATTTTATATTTTTTTTAAATTTTTAAGTATTTTTTTCGGATTTTTAAAAACTGTTGTTTTTTAACGGTTCAGAATTAATTAGATTAACGATTTTCTAAAATTTAAAAAAAAACAAAATCCTTTTAAGATTAATTAATAAAGAACTTCATACACAGTTTTCGGACTTTAAACGACTTTTTCTTCCGAAGTTGGTAAGATCACTTGAACTTTTTTGTTTGGTTTCTTATAAATTTTTTTTCGATGTCCATTTTATTAAAACTAATCAGTATTAATGTATTATGCATCCAATTATATATCAAAGAAGTACAAAAATTTAACCTAACTAATTCGACAATTATGTTCTTTCAAGTTGCTAACCAATCCTTGTTGCGTAATTTCTATGAAGCGCCAATGAGGGGAACCAAAACTAACAATAAGAAAGAATGACATCATTGGCATGATTCACTCTCGGTAATTAAGTCTACTTAATTACTCTCTCATCAAAAACACCAAGAATAAGTTAGCATTTTAGGAATGCTAGCTTTCCCAGCTCGACAAGGAACATGCATTTGAGCTATAGGTTGACCTCCAATCACATGATCAGATTTGTACAATCTCTCTCTCTCTCTTCAAAGTTGCATGAATTTCTATCTATTTTCTGAACATACAATTTTTTTCCCAGGATAACCCTTGCCCATACTAACGACTCTAACTATTCCTATACAAAAACATTTCTAGATCTGGCTCGCGCCTCCAGTTCATGACGAAAATAGATAGAACAATTTTACCAAGTCTTGCTACATGCCAGACACGATCAGATAATCCATTAATAAGAAAAGTTCTCAAATTGTACTTGTTCAGGTTTAGGGCTGTCAACATGGCTAACGATCACAGAAATGGCTGTGATCGTTATCGTTCTGTTTAATTGAACAGTACAGATTAATTTGCCGTTAACCAAATCGTTTATGAAACGACACAAAAATCAATTACGTTAATCGTTTCGTTTAAATAAACGATATAAACGATTTAACGTTTATATGTTTGTCAGCAACAACACAAACTTTAAATCAATACAAAAATCAATTATGTTTGCCAACAACAATGCAAATTTCAAATCCCACTATCCCCATATCCGAAGAAATATTATATTCTAGAAACAGACATAAATAAATCTCTATTAGGATGTCAAACCAGTTAATTCATAGTATTCTAGCAGCGAAAAATATTTTGCTGAAATTCTCAGAAAAGAGGGGCAATAGATGAACGAAAATGAAATTAGTTTTCAAAGATTGTACTAATTCTCACTAACTTTGTACAAGAATCAAAACTTTCCAGCTCTTAATAAAAAATATTCGACAAATGAACTTCTTAAATCGAAAATTGACACAAAATAAATTTACACATGGTCGCATCCCTAATAAATTGCCTCTCTGTCATTTTCCAAATTGGACTTCGAAACTAGATTTGGATTAGGGACCTTCCAAGTCAGACCTCGATCTGAGATCTGCTCCAGTTTAAGCCTTAGTTGATCTTCTAGTCCCGCGGCCGGCGCCCTCTCTATCCGTACCCTTCGTCAATGGTGGCGGAGGCGGAAGCGCCCAGCGGAGAGGCGACTCATGCGAAGGAGTAGCCGGAGGTAGGACCAGAGGCGACGCTCGAGTCGCAGAGAAGATTTTCCGTTGCTAGGGTTTGTAGAGAGAGACTTGGATTTTTGTTTTTTCTTTTCTTTGCTTTTTCTGATTTTCCCAAGAGACAAGAGGTGTAAAGACAGGAAAAGGAAATGATAATGCGGGAGAAAGAGGGAAAGAAAGAGGAGAAGACTCGAGGCGTCCCTCGTTACCTCCGCCCATTCTCTGTCATTGTAACAATTCTAAACTCGTAGAATACTATACGCGAAAACGAAATAACAGAAACGGAACACCCTATTTTGTTTACCGCTACGTTTATGTGTCTTATATACCGGCCTATTTCATTTTCTGTTTCATTTAGTTAACGAAATACATTCCGCTTCCGTTATTCGTTCTGTTATCCAATAACGTTACGGCAGATCGTGTATTTTTGTTTCGTTGACAGCTCTATTCAGGTTGTTTTGGTTCTGAGAAAGTCACGTTTTGCACTTTCAAGTATTGATCAGGTTGATTAGGCAAACACATTAGATAGTCATTTTAAGGCGCTACTACTGGACTGCTTTCCGAGTCATGCATCAGTCCTGATTCCATTCTTACGCTATAAATACCTCCTACACATCCCTGCTGAGATCACAACAAAAACTCTACAGCCTAAACTAAATTCAAAACCCTATTAAGCAATGGCATCAAAGTTGAATGCTACCAGTGCACTATTCCTAATTCTAAACCTCTTCTTCTTCACATTTGCAAATGCCTGCAGCTACTGTCCTACCCCTAAACCAATACACCACCATCATCGCCGCCCCCAGCCCCAAAACCAACACCATCGGGTTCGGGTACTACCTGTCCAGTTGATGCACTCAAGCTAGGAGTATGTGCCAATGTGCTTGACTTGATCAAGGCCAGAGTAGGGAAACCACCTGTCGTGCCATGCTGCTCACTGGTCGAAGGATTGGTGGACCTTGAAGCCGCAGTCTGTCTCTGCATTTGGGGATCAACCTCAATCTGCCCATTAATCTTAGCCTTGTCCTTAACTACTGTAACAAGTCTTGCCCCTCTGGTTTCACCTGCCCTTGAGCATTCATCAGGATTTATGTCGATTGTTCCTTAATTTGTTGTAATTCCTTGGTATCGTGTTTGCTGTTGTTGCTGATTTCTTTGTTTTTTAGTTTGATTCTTTTCTAATTAATTTCTTCTTGAAAACTTGTTTCTTCGGATTGTATGTTTTGAACAATTGTCATCAATAAAGATTCCTATTTTTTATAGGTCTGTCTCATTTATTTAAATATTGTATTCGCTTTTTTACTTCCATCCCTTGCTTTGCTCAGTATAGAAACATGTATTACAAAAGACGGCAATAGAGAGTACTAGCTGTAAGACTAAACGTATACATTGTGAGAACAAATTAAATTAGTCTTATGTGTAAATTCAATATTCCATATAGGTAAAGAAAAGCAGAGTATATCAGGTAAATTGCTTTTCAATTCAAAACAAACCTAGTCAATAGTCAACACATATACGGGAACATATATATGTTTAGCGATGGAACATGTCAGGAAAATATACTTGCTTAAAGGTTAATTTTTGAACAAAAGTACACTTATATAGTGTCGATTACTAAGCAAGTACAAAATCTTGGTTATTTATACAAACTAACAACAAGCTGTCGGAAACATTCGTAGAATAATCTAGCTTATGCCAATATTAAATCAGTTGGCAATTCTAATTTTCATAACAATAACCCTAATTTAGCATATTGCTTCTACTGTGCCTCTCAAAAAGAGCTTATGCACATGCAGTAAATAGAGCTGCAAACAAAAATAACTTTCTTCCGGCATAATATTCAAATGTTTCTTTAAGTGCAGAAAATAACTTTTTTTGCCAATACAAAGTGCATTGTATCTACAAAAATATATTGATTTTCTTTCTTATAGATGGCACTTTTATAATTTTGAATAGCAATACCATGTCTTACTTGAGTTAATTACTTCACTTAATTAATTACGTCCCACTATGTCATTTACAATAATTAAGTCCTTTAATTGAAGTAATCGAAAAAGCTTTCAATTATTAATTAGTTACAGCATCATTTGAAATGAAAGATAACTTCAAAATGCAGAATATTATAATATTATTATTACAATTTTGTATGATAGGTACTTTTATAACACAAGTATCGTAGAAATGAATAATGGATCTACATAGAGAAAAAAAAAATACATTGTAACATTTTCCTTTTTCTAAGAATAATACGCTTCCCTATGCATTTAAATCATCATGTGCGTTTCTAGGGGGGGGGGGGGGGGGGAATAGGTGAAACATTAATAGTTGAATGCGTGGTATATAAATATACTCACACTACAAGAAATGTAACCCAGTACTTGGTCCTTAATTTCAAATTTCCAATTAATTAATGTCTCATTGTTTACTCCTGTTAACATATCAATGTCAACATTTAATAATTCGAAGTCATCGGTATGTAATTAGGACAACGCTTAGAACAATTTAGGGAGTAACTTATTACCACTAATCAGTGTAATTGATTGACACGAAACATAAATTATTGTCCACCTTTGATAATTAAATTTAAAATAGGCCCCCTTTCAGTACTATATAACTACCTCTATGCTTAATCACTCTCTAAACAATCATAAGCAATCTTAATTATCCATCCTTAATTACACGATGGCCTCCAAACACTTTGGAACCATTTCTCTGTTTTTAACCCTCAATCTGCTCTTTTTGACATTAACAAATGCATGGACTCCGCCAGCGCCGCCTACTCCATCATCCTCAAGCACTAAATGTCCAGTGGATGCACTAAAATTCGGTGTCTGTGCTGACGTGTTAAACTTGATCAAAATCAAGGCCGGCAGGCCACCAGTCGTGCCGTGCTGTTCCCTGCTTGAGGGGCTTGTTGATCTTGAGGCAGCAGTGTGTCTCTGCACTGCTATTAAGGGTGATGTTTTAGGGATCAAACTTAATCTCCCAATTGATCTTAGCCTTATCCTGAATTATTGTAACAAATCATGCCCTTCTGGTTACACTTGCTCTTGATCAGTATGCTCTGTGTGTTTGTACCTGCGAGTCTGCATGGCTCGCTATATATGCGCTATGTATAGTTTGAAGTATATTAATTGTGGAGGGTAGTAAGATTTGTTTGAAGTACATTGTGGTGGGTAGTAATTAAGATTTGTTTGTTTTCTAATGTCGCAGCTTTGTGTGTTTGGGCTGTATAAAAGAATAATCATACAGGGTGTGCAATGTAAGATTTTATCTGTGTCCAGGTACTGTCTCCAACTCTCCATGAAAAAGAAGTACCTATATATTATTCGTGCGTGCATTTTTTTTTTTTTTTTGTAAAGTTGAAATAAATACAGTTGTTTATGGTATTTAATAGTTTGTTAAAATCCATAATTAATAGAATTGGAAAACCGTGGCACGTCTGCAACCTCTTGCACCTCAATTTTGAAATAACTTGTATTAGTATTTATTAAAAATTTTATGGAGCAAAACATAATTAATATGGAATTGCTCATAATAAACACAGCATATATATATTCGAGCAGTGCCGAAGCCACGTTAATTTTGGTGGGTCCAGGTACCCACCTGAAAATAAAAAAATTAGTTAACACTTAGTATGTTTGTAAATAAAAAATATATATATAAGAAGTCACCCATCTCAAAAATTTGAAGGATCCAGCTGGACATGTCGTGTTTGATTTGAATCACGTAACGACTTCTAAAATATCACACAAGTTCCATGTCGTATTCATTCTAATGAATCGCCTTCTTCCTTCCTCCACAATAAATCTTATTAAGACAAAACATATAATAGAATAAGAGATTCTTGGACGAATGATTTCTTGACTCTTGAATTATTATTTTGCATATTGGATAATTATTCTAGATCTTCAGTTGTTATCATAATGGATGTTTGATTTCTCGTATTTATTTATACGACATTAATTTAGAGTTGTTTATTTAAAAATTATTATTATACTATGTCTATATTAGATGCAAGATTTTAAAATGTGATTTGTGTGGTTTAGCGGTTGAGTGGTGATAAAACGATGATAAGACAGTTGTACAATGATAAAACAGATAAAACGATTGTGCGATATAAACGAAAATCTAGATACAACGGATAAAACAGAGTTTTTTAAAATCTTGATTAGATATTATGTTATTATCGTACATATATTTTTTCAGCAAAATAAAATTTATGGACCTGCTGATCTAAAATCCTAGTTTCGTCCTGTATTCGAGCAAAAAAAATGACCTGTCCACCGAACAGCTTGTTCTCATTGAGAACATTTGTACAGGTATCATACTTTTTATATACAATACAGAAAACAGCAAATGAAGTACCGAATGACACGTGGATTATCCTATAAACACAAGACACAACCAGTTCGTTATTCAAATTTGACCAATACGTGAGAAATATTACTTCTTAACAATATAATATTAATACGTGTCGCAAGCAATTTGATAACCAGCTCGCGGCTCAAGCACTAAATTAAAATAAAACCTTAATTCGTTGATAACAATAATTCTCCAGTGACTTTTTTTTTCGGAGGAAAAAAAGGTGTGGGTAGGCCTGTCAAACGGAGTAAGTGTGGCAACAGAATGGTGTGTGCGGTTTGCCGTTTCCTTCAGAAAACGAAACTGATTTCATTCCCGTTAAATAAATTCCGCTGCCGTTTGCCGTTTCGTTAAGGAAACGGAACAGATTTCACTGCTGTTATTAGTTCCGTTTTGGTAAAACGAAACGGCGTAAACCGTACGGTATGCCCCGTTGACAGCCCTGTGGGACTTGCTTTGAGGTGGTAGTTTTGTTTAGTCTAGTCTAGTATATTAGTCACTGGAGCATACAGCTACGTCATGCCTACCACACAGTCACCTACTGCATATATGGGGACTTCTCTATAATATATCCTTTACAACTGTAGAGAATGTTTCATCAATTTTTACAATATTCTGTTAGTCGGAACACTATGAGGTTCCTGATCGTTACTTGACTGCTCCAAAACATTAGTCCGCACATCTACTAGTACTAGATATTCATTTCTGGAAAACTACAGGCGGACGACTTGGGCAAGGGTTTCATTAATTGAGAGATGTGCATTAATTTATATTTTATTTTTATATATAAATATTATTATTGTTGTTGAGTAAAAGGATGTGAACTTGATTTGTTTGTCGAGTTGTTTGTAATTGAGACACAAGGACCAAGTCAAGTATCAACCACATCCCTACTCGGCTATAAATAGGTCACCTTAACAGGTTTAGAGATCCATAGTAAATACTCAACAAAACACGACTTCAGATATCAAAACCTAAACAAAAACATGGCACAGAAAGCATTTTCCACCATTGCTCTCTTCGTAGCTATTACCCTCCTTTTCTTCAACTTGGTGGCATGCTGCAATACTTGTTCGACACCATCCCCACCACCACCTAAGCCAAAGCCGACACCTCCACCAAGCACTCCCTCGTCTGGTGCAACCTGCCCGATTAATGCACTCAAACTAGGAGTATGTGCCGATGTACTAGGCTTGATTAAGGCCAAGGTTGGCAAGCCACCTGTCGTGCCATGCTGCACTCTGATTGAAGGGTTAGTAGACCTCGAGGCAGCCGTATGTCTCTGCACTGCAATTAAGGCTAATGTTCTGGGAGTTAAGCTCAATGTGCCTGTTGATCTTAGTCTCATCCTTAACTACTGCAACAAGACTTGCCCATCTGGTTTCACCTGTCCTTGATGAACTTGGCAAAAAAATTAGGTTGCGACTGATTGTCTGCATGTGTTGTTTACTATAATACGGTGCTTGCTTTATATTTTGATTGCCATGCATTACTAGTATGATGAACTTCCTTATCTGTTGTTTTACGTTAGTAATTAATGTTGGTTAGGGATCTGAAGGAATTGTAACTGTTGTAAAGCTGTGATGCAACTATGAAGTGTTGCAGTTGTATCGTTACTTGCATGTATCAAGTTAATGGAAATATGTGATAAATATATATAGTGTTTGTTTGTCATGTCGTTTCGACGCATCGTCAACATAAACAAGTACATATTTGATATTTATTTATACTCGTGGTTTTGAGGATAAAAAGGTGGGCTCAAGTAGTTATTATTTCTGAATCCATATCCCGTCCCGCGCGGAATAGTGCAGCGCACCCATTCCAACCGTCCGATCTGATCTGGACGGTTAAATTTTTTCAAACCTATCAATCTGGTATTATGCACAGGACATCCATCTCAGATCGGACGATTGGGATGGTGCGCTGCACCGTCCCGCGCAGGTCCAGATCCATTTGATTATTTCTGGCCTTTCTATGTCCTTTTAATTATTTTGAAGCCGCATCCCAGTCCACGTACGTGGCCTTATACAAACTAATGATGTTGAAGGAGCCTATTATTTTCTTTAATTTTTTTCCTAATTAAAGCATCAGAGCGATAAGAACTTAATTTGGTGATAAACTAATAATAAAGTGCCCAGCAATCACGAAAATTAACTAATACTAACGTGAAAATAATTTGGGTTTAAATGTACCTTTGTATTATATCCGATTCTTAAATTTACCTGTGCAAAAAGCTGAAAGTACCACATGCCGCCTGCAACACAATTGAATAATGATCATGTAATGCGATTTTTTTTTTTTTTTTTTTTTTTTTTTTTTTTTTGAGAAGCTTGGCATGCAGTTTTTGCCGTAATTGGATGTCAAAAATATTAAATAGAAAAACTTGAATTTTTCATGTATTTCCCAAATTTCATATAATTATATGCAAATATAGATATGTAATAATAATAATAATAATTTTCTATTGAATATTTCAGTAATTAATGTAATTCACTATATATATTTTAAATGTTCAAACTGGTTTCTATCTTCCCAAACCTCTTCTATCATGATCACGATATTACGAGGTGGTGGATTGGTGGATATATCACTGAATGTACTTAACACTAGATATGGCAGTCGCAGCTTTGCTGCGCTATATTTTTTTATATGACAATAATTCAGCATGAACTAGCTTAGCTTCGTCGCGCTATGTTTTTTAAATGATAATAATTCAGCATGAACTATCTTAAAATAATGATCGACACAACTATTTTTAATATATATTTAATAAAAAAATAAAACTATTTTTAATTATAGAAAATACAGAAAATAGAAAACTATATTTATCTAATATAAAAAACGGTCAAAAATAGGGGAAAATCACGGGATTTAATTAATATCTTAGATTAGATGTCAATTTGCTAATTAATTAATAGATGTAAATGAAGTCAATATGTGCTTTTTAACAAGCCAACAATACTCTACATATACTTAATTAAAATTTGTGGCACGGATATGTATATACAAATTAGTTAATGCAATTTGAACATATAAATTATTCCTTATAGACATTGGAGGCATATCAATTAGGTTATATGGTCCTAGCAAAAGTAGCTGTCCAATTTGTTTTTTTTTTCTACCTGGTAGAAGCTTCGGCGCCCCAGGGATTAGTTCAAAGATAAACGATAAACATCTAGGTAATCTCCCGATCTTTTCCCTAACAGTCTTAACGTATACATGGCATCCTTTCTAATCTATAATTACTCTTCCTCCCATTCCTTTTAGCATGGAAATATCCCCATCCTTCTGTTATATCCTATGACAAATGGATGGACCCCTCATTCTTATTTCTATTTTTTAGAAGATCTTCAAATAACCGTTTTATGTTCGAGAAAAATTCTGAATTAGCTTACACACGTGTAAATAATATTAATTATCAAATAATTCCAGTTTAAACAATAGAAATTAAGATGAGCTGTAAATAAGTAATTCTGCAACTTTTAACACTACACACTTTAAAATTTCAACACTGAAAAGTATATATATCTGACAGTATGAAAATAAAGAATTTATAACTGAAGTATAAATGACAGAAAAGTTTTTTGTGTAAAATCTCGACTGCTCCCTAATTCATTCTTGCATGTTTAACAAACTTTTTTTATAATTGTGTATAGTCAACCATCGTAGTAAATAATTGTTCAAATAATTAATAATTAAAACGTTATTAATTTTTAGAACTTCCATCCTTCCTGACAATCTAACAATTGAATTTTTATTTAACCTGAAAGAACAGAGTGGTTATGCAGAGGTGACAAGTATTTTTTTTTTCTGTTCCCAATAAATTTAAAAGACGTGGAACTTTGTATGATCCGAAAGCAGAGCAAGTTCGAAGCCTTCAGCTGGGGATTGGATGTGATTTCGTCGTGTTATATTCTCCATAATTAACTTCATATGGTTGTTTCTCTTTTGATTTTAATTAGAAAAAGTATGTTAGTCTTTACGGTGTGAAAGCAAGAAACAGAGTAAAAGACATCTCATTTTCAAGCTAATCTACTTGTTGAAGCTGTTCTAACATCTTGACACCAATCAATTTGGTAATATATAAATTAGTACTAGAAATAATAACAATTAAGGAGTATCTTAGAAAAAATAAGTAGTTTGAAATAATAATAATAATAATAATAATAGTGTGTCACTCGGAACAATGTATAGTTGGATCCCTGTGCATAATAATTCTTTTAACAGTAGGCAAATTATCCTCTACGTACAATTTTTTTCTTTTTTTTTGAAGGTTGGTTTGATACTAGGGCTGTATATGAGCCGAGTTCGAGCAAGTTGAGCATAACTCGAACTCGAACTCGTTACAACTCGAGTCAACTCATGATTCGTTCGGGGGGGCAGTTCCGAGCTATCCGAGCTAACTCGAACTCGTCATTTTATAACTCGAGTCAACTCGTGACTCGGTATTCAACTCGTGAATATAGTGAATAGATGCAATAATTATCTAAAAAAAAAAAAAAAACTTATGCACATACACAAAGAAATATCTCATAACCCATAACACATGCATAAATCAAGTTGTGTTGTGTATCGAAAGGAAATGATATTTGGAGACTCAGTCTTTTTTGGGCTATACAGTATACACTGATATAATATTTTTATTTTCAATATGTATATGTTGCTGACTCGAGTTGGAACGAGTCGAGTTGGGCCTAACTCGAACTCACTAAATAAAACTCACGAGTCAGCACAACTTGAGTTTCTAAAACTCGAGTCCTATTAACTCGAGTTACCAACGAATTTTTTTTTAGTCGAGTTCGAGTAACTCACAAGTTATGAGTTATTTGCTCACCCCTATTTGATACCAACGGTTTTGCTATACAAAATTTTAAAAATAAATGATCTCTTCGTAATTCGAACTAAGAACCACTTGATTGATGAAATAGAACTAAACCATTGGACCAAACAACCAAGCTTAGGTGCCAAATTTTTTTACAACAAACTAATTAAAATGGAAGTTTAGCGTGTGGAGGAGAGAAGGGAACGTAGTTCAAGATATATAGCTAGATTTAGACAGCGCAAAGTGTAGTTAATTACCTAGGTATTTTTCTGTTCACATCTATTTCAAATTACAATATACGAGGGCTTAACCCGATTAATCAAAATGAGTGCGCATTCTGTCTTAGCTAATTGCTCGCTTTAGCAAAATTGAATGTACATTTTGCTAAAAGAAAAAAAAAAAAAAAAAAGAACAGCATGCTCAAGTTTTTCGAATAGAGACTCGATTTAGTTTTTTGTTTGATAACAGCTTCGTGAAAAATACTTGAGAGAGAAATTAGTTTACAATTTATAAAGTCGATTTAGTCAAAATATCCAGTATTTTGTACACAATGGAAATTATGTCCGTCTCCAAGGCACTTCTAATTTCTTCTGGCAGAGAACATTGTGTCCAAAAATTTAGCGAGTCATAGTTGTCAGCTAAAAAGATCTGCCTCACTAAACGATACACAAATTTGACACAGAAAACATAAAACTGTAATGCATAGTTCTTTTAAGGATTTTCAGCAGTAATAACATTGTAGCTAAACGTATGATATGCACAAAAACTTGCAACACAAAATTTTATGCAGAACCGATTTATCGAAGCGAGGATTAATGTTTTAGTTACATATAACTCATTGAATTACCTAGGTGCCTCTTAAAATTCTGTGCTTGACCGGTTGACCCATCTAACCTCCAACAATTCCCACATCATAATTAAATAAATAATGTTGGTCATATATTCGATAGTAGAGGTGGTGACTAGTCATCCCATACGCACATGAAAGTATGAAACACAAAACGTTAATTTAACTCTACAAAAAAAATAATAATAATAAAAAATAGTTTGCATGGTACCTGAGCCAATTAATGGTTGTTGGAATATTGGGTTTTTATTTAAAGCCCAAGTCAGGATTTCACAGGACTATTGTGTCAATTTTGTAGCCAATAGGTTGAGTCCAACTGGCATGCAAAAAAATAAATAAATAAAATAAAAAAACCAAAACTAAAAAACGATAACCACGTCACATGGACGTGAGAAACCCATACATATCTGTCGTCCAGAAGTTAAGCAAAGATGCCTTCAGCTAGCTGGTGCTAATGAATACCTTAAACAGAGTGTTGATTACTTAAAATATCGGAATCATTTCCTGATGTAAGTTTTTATATTTATTCGGCCAGAACAGAACTATTATAAATTGATGCATGGGCTTATACTAACAATACCACATTTTTTTATTTTTAGCCGTGGTTAAATAATAAAGATATTTAACATCGGTTAGGAGCCGGCGTTAATGGAGGGTGTTAAAAGTATATAAATAACCGTTGTCAAAAGGCCAGTTGCTAAAAACTAGTCTTTTTTATTATTTTAATTGATCTTTAGCTGCGGTTATTGACTAAAGACCGTTGTTAAAGATAGCATCTTTAGACATGATCTGTAGCCAATAACCCATGTTGAAGATCACATCCAAATTTTTTTAGTCTGAAATATATTCACCTTCTACTTCAACTTGTTTGGGACAAAAGGCTCTAACTTTTTTTTTTATTATTTTGTTTTTGGATGTTTTTTTCTTGTTGGGTTTCTTTTCTAGCCCACCCCAATTTGTTTGGGACAAAAAACTTAATTGTTGTTGTTGTTGAAATATATTCACCTTAAGAATTACATCGCATCTCTCGATTTATATTTGGTCCGAAAACTCTTTACATCACAGCTTATACCAAAATTTCAAAATATTTATGTGATAATAATAGTTTGGAGATATATATATTCCTAAAACCACACAAGCACTAGATACTTTTTAAAAATGATTTAAAAGAATAGTAAAAAATATATCAAAAAGGCAAGCTTATAGACATGTTAATATTTTGATGAATCGGTTATGTAATAAATTTCATATAATTTAAGTACATGTGATCACTACTATAAACGTTCATTTAATTTGTATTATTGTAAATTTGAGATAATTTAAATAACATGTTCTGAATATTGGATTTTAAAATTCAAAGTATCTTAAATTTTCAAAATTGTGAAGTTTATAGATTATCAAAGGATTCCTACACATGCTCTATGCATTTTGATAGGCTACACTTTGTTTTTTATTATATAATTTTGTGCCACATTCATTCCATCTTGATATTCTTACAAGTTTCTAAACTTCCTTACATAATTTTAGTTTTATTCTTATCAAAATAACACAATTCTTTTTTATTTTGCACAAGAGAAAATAACATATCATATTTTACATATTTATTTTATTATATTAATCCCACACTATATTTGTATTATTAGGAATTAAAAGAATGATGCCAATACAAATTATAAAATGTATTTAAACCCTCTTTTTAGAAATTTATTCGTGATGATGACCCCTTCCCTTCCAAGGATGCTACTTCAATAGGATTAAATTATAAGCCTGCCGACATGGATGTACCTATCGTCAAGACCAATATACATCCGGATTTGGTAGACAAAGCAAAGCATTGATCCAAGGGATGTGCGAACAACTTATTATGGAACCAGACACCATCAAGTCGTTGCAAATTTGCAACATTGTCCGAAATGATAGACCAACCTGGCCTTTCCTTGAAAATGATCACTCAATGAACATAGCACTTCATCTGCACTGCAAATTCATCTCTGGTCTCTCCATTGTCTGGGGAGGCACTAACTTCAACCTGGCACTCGAGGATTAGGATCATATTCAAAATATTGTAGAGTTATCTCAATAATAAGTACATGTTTTTATCAATATTCAATTGTGGAGTTATATTAAAAAGGTGACATGTTTTATCAATCTTGGAATATGTAATAAGCTAAATATTTTTGTAAATATCTGTTAACACCATTACATTAAAAGTATGAAAAATCCGAAAGTTAATTTGAACTTCTCTGAATTATATTGTTAAACAGCTTGCCTAATAAAATGAATCTTTGTTTAGTATCCCATTTTTATATTAATTTGAACAAAAATTAAACGATTTTGGCCGTTTAAGGATCGGGCAAAATTGCAACTAAAGATATAATCATTTGTATTGTGCTTTGGTAACGATCTGTCATATTGAAATGCGATTGTTGAAAGATACTTTAAATTATTTTTAGAATAGCATTACCTTTTTAATTGCGATTTGTTTTATAAGTAATTGATATTGAGTCCCCACGTTCACAAGTTACCAAAATTTGGCTCATATTAATTTTTATTCATTCTAGACCTGAAATGAACTACAATATTTTCTTTTGTAAATGTTAACTTTTAATTATATGTAGAAGCATTGTCTGGTATTTTCGTCATCAAAACTGTTCTTTTTGCATTCCACAAACGTGAGCCTGGACTTCATGTTGAAATCAACTACAATATGATTGAGATGTATTTTTGAACATCTATATTTATGATACTTTCCTTTTTTAACTATTAATTTAGCATGTATATCACAAAATTAAAAATGGACAAATTCATTAATAATATCACTGGAGAGAAACAAAATTCCATGGTGTGAATCCAAGAAAAAACCCTAAGAAACGAACAAAAGTTGACAATACAATCTGGCTGGAAACAGTTCCTGGCACACTGGCTTTGAAGCCACTAGTTACTCCCGTGACTCCTCTTTGTCAGGTAATGTGGTGCAAACTGATTATGTTAAGAATTATAACGATTCGCGATGAGATCAAGGAGATCTGGCTGAGTAACATGGGCCTCTAGAAATTGCTATTTTGTAAATCTGTAGGGTCACACGGTCGGAATGTGTGGCTTGCATTACAAGGTGAAGCAACTTTTGTAGGTCCAAAGTTGACAACTTGCTTTGGCTTCATTTGTGGTGCAGATTTGACCTAAGTGTTTGCATTATATGTATCATAAATAGCATAATGAAGTTTTTTAAACCACATATGGGTGCGTAATTTCATTGGGCTAAGCATTTCAGTTAGCCATTCAAGAGGAAAGGATACAAAACTTTGTACCATTTTTCAAACATCTAATCAGCGGCACAGATGTGCTGGTTTGACTTATACTATATATATTACCTGTAATATACAGACAAATTTTGAACCAAGAGGTAATGGATAAATAATGTTTCCTTTCCACATACCTCCAAGGATTTAACCGCGTTCACTTTTTTTTCCCCAATACATCAACATTCTTTTCAATCAATGTTCTTCTTTTGATTAGCGACTTGCATTTTCCTCTTATGAGCCCACAAAATTCTGTTGTCGACATTGACCTATTTAATTGGGTTCTCAGTACAACGCATTTAATAGCACTATAACGACTGCTCAAATTAATTAACATGAGCTGAACAATTATGAATTTAAATTTTAATTCAGTTAATTAGATACGAATTAGATTTTGATTAATTTGACAAGTCGACTTTTGAATTTGTAAAAAAAAAATTAGTAAACCCCGTTTAGTAATAATGTAATATTGATATTTTTTTTAAGAAAAATTTAAATCAATAGGACTGCAATATTTTTAGTTACCAATTAATGTATTATTCATTGATCAAATAAGTTTTCAGAAGTTTAATTAAAAGTTGTTAATTAAAAAAAAATTCGTGAAAAACACAATGCACAAAATCAATCGCACAAAATACCGGGAAGCTTTCTAAATTCTAATTTCATGATCGACCTTCATCAATTCAACAAGAGACTAATGCTTTGATCTGTAAGTTTTATTGTTTCTAATAGAGATTGAATGACAACGAGAAACGTTTTTTATCTTTCATAGATTCTATGAAAGGGATTCACTTTGATTCTTGTATAAGTTGATGCAATTAATTTGTTTGTAGTAAAACAATCAGATACACCTATATGTGCAAATTAATGACTGAGAGAAATAGACTTCTTAAGCAGTACATATTGAGAAAATATTTGTGTATTTTGTAAATAACTTTTCCCTTTAATGAAAATTTGCCCGTGGCTGTTTTGCCACGGTGCCTTAAAAAAAATAATAATAAATAAATAAAATAAAATAAAATAAAATATTTGTGTACATTAATTTTCATTTCGACAACCAATAGTTGAAGGGTACATATATAGAGGGGATGGGTGGTGAAGGGGACACGGGGCATTGCATATATCTTAATAAACTTAGAATTGGACTCAGAAAGAAAGAGTCATTTCCCTGGTGAAGATATTTAAAATTTTCTGTTTAAATGTTTTATTGTGTAAAAAGATGTAATTTGTATTACGACATTGTTGTCTTAGGTGGAACACATTGATTCAGCAGTCTCCTCATCATTTTTCCACTTATTCTTTCGAATCATTTATAGATTCTTGCTTATATTTTACTTAATCTTCCAAAAAAGAAATTCTGACTAGCTTATTGTTTTAGTTAACATATGTGTGTGTGTGTGTGTGTGTGTGTGTTTGTGTGTGTTGTGATTTTTAATATTTCTGAATTTTTTTTAATTTAGGAACCATCTGAAAATATGGTAATACTTGATGAATAACCCTTTTATTTGTATAATAATGTCAAATACTCAAATGTGAAGTCGCACAGCCATACCAGTGCCTCTGTCATACGGCCGTTAAAGTTGCCACGTATGGGCCAATATCCGATCCAGTGATTATCATTTATCAATCGCCCGGTAGCAAATTAACTTAATTAACTACTGTTACAATAATTAAAAGCCCATTCCATGAAATTCTAATTGCGTACCATGTTTAGTTCTAGTGTTATTATGCCCACTAATAAGCTAAAAAATAAAATCAATATCACAATAAAGGTGCTTTAGTTTATAAAAGTAAAGCTAGCTTTATTACTAGCACAGAGTAGCTTACCATGCCTTGTTAATTTTTTTTTTTTTTTTTTTTGACAACTAAATTCATAACGACTTAGCCTAAATTCAACGAGTAATTAGTTTGTAAATTGGGCCTAAGCTCTTTTGCACGATCCACCTCTGACCCAATAACATCTGCCAAGTATCAAGTATGCCATGTTCATTAGATTTGACAGAAAATTGATTACTGCCATCTTCAGTTTTACCATCTCTGCCATCGCTAAATATAAAGTGAACACATAGAATAGACAAGGTGAACATATATAGTGATCAAAGTGAGCACATACAAATAAGTAAGTTTAATAAAAATAAGTTCAATATACATATAAAAATCTGAACAAAAGATGATAATACTTATTTGTTTGTAAGTGTTCATTTTGTTAGCCTATATGTTTATCTTGTTTGTTGTATGTGTTCACTTTGTGTTTAGCGATGACTCGCGATAGTTTATTTGCCGATGGTGGTTATAATTCCTGGATTTGACATGGTGGTCCGGTCCCACCTGTCATCCTATCATTTTCTGCAGCTTTGTTCGGTCCAGTTTCTATCCCGGCCCATTTATTTGTCTCCTCCCTCTAGCAGCATTGACCAATGTAAGTTTCACACGCAGTGCATGACAAATTTTTTTCCTGTTAACATACAATTCATGTATATAAATATAAGTATATCCAAATACAAATAATGTTATGGAAAATATTTGCTATTATTATGGGATTGAAGCAGAAAAAGTTGACAGGAAGGCCATACATAACATAAATCCAAATATCATAACTAATACATCGAATAGACCGTTTTAATTTCTAAGAGCCTTCATAAAGATTAGAACGATATACAAATATTTTTGCGTCCTCGACAAATTTAAGCAAAACAAAAGGTCAGATGCTATTGAACTGCTAAAACTAATAATATAAAAAAAATGAATTCAAAGTAATATATATACGCTGGCATTGTTCTTGTGTAGATTTATCTAATATAGTTACCTTGGCACATGCATTGTCTTAATGATATATAATTTAAGGTCGAAGTGGGTAAATACAACTGACGGATTGAATACATCAAATTAAGGATAAGGAAATTACTAAGAAAAAATAGGTACCTAACAAATTTAGTAATGCAATCTAAAAGTTAGTTAACACCTTTCCTCATTCGAGTTCAAAAAAAAAAAAAAAAAAAAAAAAAGATTGTTTGACTACAGATCATGCACATGCAGCTGGCCTAAAGTGATTCCATGCATGGCTGACTGTCTGCACCCATGTTATTATATTCAGCCAAATGCATACAGAACTATTAAAAAACTGGAAATAATAAAAATAAGAAAATAATAACATATCTATCCAAAATTTTCATTCCCAAGATTTGTTCACGGCTTCACGCCGATTGCCGAACAGATCAGTTTGTTTTGTGGTTTAAGTTCCGTGTCACCTTCATCTCGACCACATTGGCATAACCAAATTTATCTCATCTAATTAGTACTTCTACATCGCAAAGTAACTGATCTAGATATTTCTCACGCTAGCTATGTGATATTTTTTCCATTAACTCGATTGAAAAGCGCAAGCATAAAATACCATTCTTTAAATATTAGCAATCTAGCGCTAGACCTCTCTCTCTCTCTGTCACTGAATGTTTCTATTGAGAATTTGAGATGAAGGTACAAGACTCTACCAATTGTTAAACTGTTTTCTTTTATCATTTTTTTTTTATTTTGGGAAGGCTGGGTGGTGATTACCATATCAGCAAATTTTAACAAAAAAAAATTAATTATGTATATTACACAAACTTCCGGATGTACTATAAAAGGTTGGGACAAATGATAAAGCAAATCCGGCCGCCTAAATGGCTGCACTGACGACACGGCACCCCAGCCCGATATATAGGTCCCGTGTTCTACGGAACAAATATTCGATTTAGTGATGTAACAAGAAATGATCAAATAACACAAACAGTAACATAAAAACTCAGAATTTTATATACCAAAATAATCTAAGGAATAATATGCATGGCATCTTCTCCTTAAATATAAAATAGCTTCTTGCCTTGGATATCAAAATATTAATGACTAAACTTAATAATTTAAAAAATAGTAAAACTTAAATAATAATAACTACATTGGAGACTAAACTTATTATAACTCAGGGAGACCAAACCATTCTTAAAGACTGTCATCTTGAAGACTACGCTAAGTATGATGTGTATCAATCACTATGCTTCCTTGTTGAATCGAATCTGATATGACAGCCACTTATAGTTTTCAGCGTGTATTCAGGTATGAGTTTAATAACTAGACTCGCCATGACGTCATACACCTATTCCAGTAACCAAACAACCAGAAAGCAGACCTAACAAAAAAGACCCATGACTAAATTGTTTTCTCTTCAAGTATTAATTAATTTGAAAATTTATTTGTGTACAAAATTTTTTACATATATAGCTGAGGAAATTCAGAGCAGATAATAAAATTATGTCTTTTAAAATAATGATTTGTAAATAAATTGTGTATATTGCCCGCAAGCATTTAGAATATATTATATATGCATCGTTCATATATATGTTTTAACTGTAAATCCCATTTATGACATATCCAGAAAGTCTTTACTGGTTATTAATAAACATTATAACTTTTCTGTCTCTCCAATTTAAGCGTAAATGACAACATATAATGTTGTTGCATTTTAGCAAAGACTATATACTAATTAGTTATTATGTATTCATGTTTGTCACCCTTTATTGCACTAATTCAGAAGACGTATAAATCTTCTGAATTTCCTCACTCTTTCGATCCAAATTTCTTCTTGGGAGTTGTGAAATTATATAGATCCGTCTACAGCCAAATCCCTGAACCTCAAAAATTTTGTTAAAAACGAAAACCTAGATAAAGGACCAGCTCTCTCTCTCTCCCTATAAATACACATCCATACTTTCCTTTCTTCACACATCTAAAAGCCCTACTGCCCTTATAATAACACAATGTCTTCAAACACAATAATGTCACTTGCTCTTTTCCTGACACTTAACCTCCTCTTCTTCACACTAACAAATGCATGCGGTTGTGCATGTGGCGATTGTCCAAGCCCGACCCCCAAACCAAAACCGAACCCTCCTTACGTACCAACCCCCTTTGTTCCAACCCCGTCTGTACCAAGTCCATCATCGGGAGGAAAGTGCCCGATCGATGCACTCAAGCTAGGCGTCTGCGCAAACGTCCTCAATGGCTTGATCAACATTGAGCTTGGGAAACCACCCAAGAAGCCATGCTGCACCCTTATCCAAGGCCTTGCAGATCTCGAGGCTGCTGTGTGCCTTTGCACTGCACTCAAAGGAAATATATTAGGCATCAATCTGAACTTACCTATTAATCTGAGTTTGTTGATCAACTACTGTGGAAAGAAGGTTCCAGCTGGGTTCCAGTGCCCTTAATTCAGCGCTTGGTTTGTATTTAATTAATGTAATAGTTGTCTACGTACTTTGCATGCAGTGGATGCTGTTGTGTTCTTATAGGAAAAGTATTGGGGCTTGTTGGTTTGGTTTATACATACATAGCTATTAGGCTGTGGTTTATGTATAATACCGTCTGTGCTTAATTATATTGTTTGATGGTGGCGTGTAAGATTATTGTTGTTTGCTAATGTTAAATTACTGAATCTGTTATACGTATTAATACTTCTGAAGTTCTGATTATTTTATTAAGAACTAACAAAGACTGATTTATAGACTAATTCCATTTGAAGAGGCATAACACACTACGGAAAAAATGACCTTCTGTAACGGATCATCTGTAACGGTTTTTAAAATAACCGTTAAAAAATAGTGGAAATAAGACGGGAAAAATGGCGTCAGTCAGTCATCAGTAACGGTTTTTACAAAAAAAAATGTAATAAGTTTTCCGTCATTGCTTAAAGAAAAAACAGCTAATAAGAACCGTTACAGATAAGTTAAAAAAATTAAAAAAAAATTGTACAACGGCTAACTAATCTGTAACGGTTTTTATGTAAAAACCGTTACAGAAGATTTTAAAATCTGTAACGATTTTTACATAAAAACCGTTACAGATTAGTTAAAAAGTAAAAAAAAAAAAAAAATTGTTCATCTTTTGTAACGGTTTTTATATAAAAATCGTTACAGAAGCAAATGAAATCTATAACGATTTTTATGTTAAAACCGTTACAGAAGGCTTCTGATATATTTAATGCCTTCTCCTTCTCTCCTTCTCTTTTCAATTATTGCTCATCAATAAGAGCTAGCCGCCGCACCTCTCTCTCTTCCTTAATATAATTTTTCAAATTTCATATCCAATTTCACTCCAAAAATATAGCAAAAAAAATCTAAAAATTCTGAAAAAATAATAATTAGAAAGAGAAATAGAAGGAGGGCATATTCAAGGTAAAAAAAATTAAATTTGATCAGTATTTCATATTTTATTATTTTTTCCTTATTTATTTCGATTTTTTTTAATTTGTGGTTAATTTATGTTTTTTTATTTAATTTCAGATCTTATTGGATAGGAGAAAAATTACATTGGCCGGGTTCAAGTCACACGATTAAAGGTATATATTTTAATAAAATTTTCTATTTATTTTATTTTTATGAATGCATTTAATTAGTTAATCGTATTATCATATAAGACCAAAATATCGGAACACAACCGAATTTAGGTCATTGTCCGTCCGAGATTAATCCATTAGAGATTAATCTCGGATAGTTCTTCCGGTCGAGAGTACTGCTCTTTGGATACTATTTGTCTCATTTAGGACAGCGAGTTATACGTTAGATGCAATGTGTGGTCTGAGAAAAATTTGACGGCATTTTCCCTTATGTTCCCACGAATACATACGCACGAGCAATTAATCGTGTGTTGGCGTATTCAGGAAATATAAGGAAAAATACTGTCAAATTTTTCTCAGACAACACATTGCATCTAACGTATAACTCGCTAATGAGACAGTATCCAAAGAGTGGGCTAGGATAGTAACCGGGCCAAAAATCTAATATGACAAATTGACCCATGCCTAATCCGAAACCCTAATATTTTGCATACATTTTATTGTTCAGATAGATCGGACGTGGATGTACTCAAGTAATTGATTCTCGTCTACAATTTTTTAGAGGATATGAAGAATTTATATTTTGTGCTAAAGAGAATTTGAAATTGAAGGAACATGATAAAATGTATTGTACTTGTCGTATTTGTCAGAATTTGTTGAAATGGTCTAATTTTGAAGAAGTGAAAGCTCATTTGTTTATAAATGAATTTCAACCGGATTATACTCGGTGGACACTCCATGACGAGACTGGAGGAAAATCTTGTAGAACTAGTACTAGTACAAATGTATTGGATTCCCAGTATGAGGAAGAAAATGTATTATTGGATGATGAAATTGATAATGTCAATGTATTTGATGATGAAAATGTAGATGATGATAAAAATATAGATAACTCAGAATTGAATACTGATTTAGAAGAAATTATGAACAATGTGGATGAAAATTTTGTTGATAATATTGAAATTTTTGGTATGTTACGTGAAGAAAATAAGATAGCTTTATATCATGGTTGTGAACTGTCAAAACTTAATATTGTTTTCAAAATATTCAATCTTAAAATCAAAAATGGATGGAGTGATACCAGTTTCACATCTTTGCTCAAACTTTTTCGTACAAATTTTCTTCCAAAAGATAACTAGTTACCGGATTCAATTTATAATGCTAAAAACATGTTGTGTCCTTTGAAAATTGAAATTGAGAGAATTCATGCTTGTCCTAATGACTGTATATTGTTCCGAAATTAGTACGGAGATTTGCATAAATGTCTAAAGTGTAATGCGTCACGGTATAGACCGAGAGACGATCAGATTGATTAATGTAGTAAGGGACCAGTTACAAAGATGTTGTTTTATCTTCCAATAATACCAAAATTTCAACGACTTTTTTCTAATGTAAAAAATGTCAAATTGTTAAGATGGCACGCAGATTGTAGGAAAAAAGGCGATGGCATGCTCAGGCATCCAGTAGACTCTCCGGATTGATGAATATAGACATAAAATTTGAAAATTTCTATAGTTAATCTAGAAATTTGAAATTAAATTTATGCACGGACGGAATAAATCCTTACGGCAACATGAGTAGCCGTCAGACTATGCAGGCAGTCTTATTGTGTATTTACAACCTTCCTCCATGGTTATGCATGAAAAGGAGATACATGATGTTGTCCTTATTGATTTCAGGTCCTAAACAATCAGGTAATGACATTGATGTGTATTTGGGTCCATTAATAGATAATCTTGGTGAATTGTGGCGTAAGGGAGTGACAATATTTGATACACACTCTAGAACTGAGTTCAACCTCCGTGCCATGATATTTTCACAATCAACGATTATTCTGCATATGATAATCTGTTGGGGTATAGGAATAAAGGAGCGAAAGCTTGTCATATTTGCATGGAAGACACCCATTCTATTTACCTGAAAAATTGTAGGAAAAATATTTACTTAGGACACCGGAGGTTTCTTAAGAACCGCAATCATTCTTACCGGCGAGACAAGGAAAGATTTGATGGTAATGTGAAAAAAAGCAAGGCTCCAATACCATTATCCGGTTTAGGAGTGTATCGACAGATTAAGGACATAAATGTAAAATTTGGTAAGACATTTGCAAATGAGATTCCGAAAGGAATATGAAAGAAGAAATCTATATTTTAGAATTTTGAATATTGACAGAGTTTGGAGATTAGACATTGTTTAGATGCGATGCACATAATTAAGAACATATGTGAAGTTTTAATTAGTTGCATGTTGGAAATTCAAGGAAAAACTAAAAATAACATGAATGCAATGAAGGATATGGTTCAAATGGAAATCCGTAAAGATCTAGCGGCACAAGATAAGGGTAAAAGCCGAGATTGAATACCTGCAGCACAATTCAATTTATCAAAGAAAAAGAAAAAAAATTTATTGGGATGCCTAAAGTCTATTAAGCTTCCTTCCGGTTATTCCTCGAATATATCAAGAAAGGTTTGTGTTAAGGACAACAAATTATTTGGTACGAAGTCACATAATTATCACGTCTTGCTGATCCAATTACTTCCGGTTGCAATTTGAGGAATTCTTAAGGAAAAAGTAAGGAAAACCATCACTAAGTTGTGTTTTTTCTTTAATTCTATTTTCTCTAAGATTATTGATCCGAATAGTTTGGAAAAGTTACAGGAAGGTGTTGTACTGACCCTTTGTGAGCTCGAGATATATTTTCCGCCGTCATTTTTTGACTCCATGGTGCATTTGACCATTAATTTGGTTAGGGAGATAAAAATGTATGGTCCTATATTTCCACGGTACATGTATCCTTTTCAAAGAGCAATGGATCAATTGAAGGGGCTCGTTTGTAGCCGCTCTAAGTCCGAAGCAAGTATAGTGGAAGGATATGTTGCCGAGGAGGTTATTGAGTACCACACCGATTATTTGGAAGATGAACAACCAATCGGTCTTCCAAAGTCTCGGCATGAGAGTAGACTTGAAGGAAAGAGTACAATTGGAGCTAGTATTTATAAACCGTATCTTGAAACGAGAACAAAGCACATATGAAAGTTCTCCAACTCCTTACTATTGTGGCTGATGTCTATCATTTATATACATATTTTGACCATACTTAGCACAAAAATGGCACTCAAACTAATATAATTGCTCATGATTAACTGTCTTTTCCAGGATTTTGGTACTGCCGCCACCTTTATCTTTGTTTTGTAGAATTCTCGTGGAAATCGAAAACTAAACGCGCCGAATAAGAAGAATGGAGCCCAATTCTCAGCCGGACGACTCATTCTCGGCCCACACAGACGTGTCTAGAACCAGAGAAGACTCTCATAGGCCAAGATAGATCAGATCTCACGCGGAAGCATTGGTCCCAGCTCAATTCATCTCGTCAGAGCCTGATTTCGGTCCGAAATTCATATATGAAAAGGAGTTTTTTGAAAGTTTCGGGAATGGAAAGAGCACCTCTTGCCCTAGCCGCCTCCTGACCTTCCTTGGGCAGTATTTAGGCACTGAATTTCGTGCAGAAGGAGGTTCCAAAATTATTCCACCTTTACACATCATATTTGGCATCTTTTCGGTATTGTTTTTGGTTTTTTTCACAATCTTCTTTAAGGGGCGACAGCGTTTGCGTGCGACGGCAGCAACTTTGACTCTCCACCTCGACTCCTTGGCCCTAGAACAGCGAGTATTAGCATAAGAATCTCTTGGTTTTCTCTTTTATATTTCTATTTCATTGTTTTATGGCTTGTATCTATATTATTCGCATGATACTTGTTATTTTCTATTTGAACTTGTTAGGCTAGATTTTATGATATTTTAGGACCAGTTAGTAGTTTGATTTAGTACTTGCATTGACTTGATGAATTTATATTATACTATGTGATTTGCTTAGTTGAGAAATAATTATTTTACTTAGTCAAATTGATTGCTTGTTTGATTGTTTATCTATTAATGAACTGTAGCATTTATAGGGCATTAGACTAGAACAATTAATTAATTAGCTAAGTATTTGAAGTAACTTTTATAGGAGGCTAGTTCACAACCGAAAGGTGTAACTTTTATTGAACCGACAAGACCTTAAATATCTCTGGAAATCCCTTTAAACAATGTTAAATAACTAAAATCCGACACGAAAGTTTAGGTTTAGTTATTTACGTGGTGAAAACTGAGTTCCTTACCAAATCCAACCCAAAATTACGACAGCTGAGGCTAGGGTTTAGGTCTGGTCGTCCAATACACTTCACATAGTGTTGTGTAAATCTGCCAAGTCGAAACAAGGAGTTTAAAGTATATTTCGGCACGACTTGTATAGATTTCGGTCCGAAATCTATACATTTCGGTCCGAAATTGCTCTCTGTCTTGGTGAAAATCAAGATAGAAGCACTTTAAGGCTAAATCAAATGAACACAAAGTCCTGAGACATTTTATTGCATCCGTTAGAGTCCCGAAAAATATAAAAATCAATCCAAAAATATTTTATTATTTATTTCTCTCTTTTTTAATTGCTATTTAGCGTTGTTTTTAATTCAAAACTCCACAAATACTTTTTCCGTCTAACTTTTAAGAAAGATTAAGTACGGTACTCATTTTTACCGTCCCTTAGGTTCGACCCTAAGCTTAACTTGAACGACTAGTGAGGTTAGGTTTAGGTACAAATTTATTTGATCCTAGGGTTTAATTCCTTCATCAAATTGGCGCCGTTGTCAGGGACGGTTTTGATATAGAGTACTTATTTTAGTATTAAGAGACTAGATTCTTTTTATTTTATTTATTTAATTTTTCGTTGTTTTCATTTTGCATTTCAAGTTGAGAACTGGCTGGAAAGACTAAGAAGACCAAGTCAAAGCCTCAAATTTCGCGTAAATACTTCACTAGAAGGCTTAACACCGATCCAGAGCTCAGCGACCAAACGAACCCGAGCCCTAGCCACTCCGTGGATCAACCAGCGCTTCGACCAGAACCCATTTCGGTCCGAAATCCTCCCATTTCGGTCCGAAATCCGGACGAAACCGAGGAAACAGTAGGCAAAATAGCAGGAAACGAAGGGCCAATCAATTTGGAGACGGAGGCCCAGCGATTGGAGGCTCTAAGACTCCAATTGGAACAGAGAGAAGCTCATATCGCCGCCGATCGGAACACTCTTGCAACTCAAAGGAGAGATTTCGAGACCGAGCGGCGGAGATGGACACATGAGGACGAGGCAAGCAACCACAACTCCGAAGACGAGGAAGTTGATGATCAGAACAGGACACTCGGAGAATTTGGAGCTCCTAATGCCAAAGACGTGGGCGGAACTGTGGTGATTCCAAGCATCGAGGCCAACAAAATGCAGATCGCCCACAACCACGTCACAGTTGTGCAACAGAACCCGTTCTATGGAGATGACAAAGAGAATCCCCATGCTCATTTACAAACTTTTATTAATTGCACTAAATTGATTAAGTTTAATGGTGTTCCTCAACAAGCAATTAGGCTATTATTGTTTCATTTTTCCCTTAAGGATAGAGCCCAAAAATAGTATAAAACACTAAAAAAGGGATAAATTCGGTCTTGGGATCAAATTGCACAAACTTTCTTGGATAGATACTTCCCCACGGACAGATCTGATACGATTAGAAGGGAATTAAATAATTTTGCTCAAAAAGAGAAAGAGTCAATGAGAGATGCATGGGAAAGATTTAGGGATTTGGAGAACTCTTGCCCCCATCATGGGATTCAAAAATGGATGCTTATTAAATATTTCTATGGTGGCCTTTATGATAACATTAAAATTAATATTGACTCTCTTTCAGGTGATGCATTCAAGCGTCTTGATGCGGAACAAGGACATGATCTGCTCGACTATTGTGCAAGGAACTACACGTGGTATCCTATGCCAACTCACAGATGTCCGAGCAGCTCTAAACATCAAGTCCATGAGATCACAACAAAAGATGCGAGGATAGCTGAGCTCGAGGCGGAATTGGCAGCTTACCAGTCAGCCCAAGACACCCACCTCAACTCCAACAATTATAGCGCGTGTGGCGAAGAAGGGCACACCTCAATCGATTGTCCGCTTGCGAAAATTGGCAACGGAGGGTATCAAGTCAACTCGATCAACAACGAGCCCTCCTATTTTTCAAGACACATATTTAGCCGAAGCTATTCATTGAGTGATGGGGAACAAGCAGATTGGAAAAATATGAATCACCCCAAATATCATAATAATGTGACAAATAGACCATATGTGCCTAGGAACCAGTACAAAAATACCAACCCACCAACTTTGTTTAAAAATACTCAATTTAATAACAACAGTCGTGACCAACCCTTTCCAAAGAAATATGTTTACAATAGGGATGGTATACCAACAGTTGTTCAGGACTTTATGCATGAACAGGACAAATTTAATCAAATGTTGATTGAAGGCATGGAGGAACTTAAAACTAATTCTAGAACTTTAACCAGGTTGGAGCAAATGATGGAGTCGCATTATTCGAGGCAACAATAGGAAGCTACCAAGCCAACCGGAGTTGAACCCAAATGCTCAGTGCAAGGTCTTGCACACCTTGCGAAGTGACACACAATACAAGGACCCACATATGCCATCTGTAGCCGAGGCGCACGCAACCAACGTGGGCGAGGGGGCCAGCGAGCAGGAAGAGCCAGTTCTGGAGTAAGTGCTACCTTTCCCACCTCTCCAAGGGGCTGTAGATGCGACAGGATCTCAATCCGGCACACCAGTAGCAGAAAAGGCGCAGCCAGAGCCTCAATTTCGGTCCGAAATCCCCACATTTCGGTCCGAAATGACAGGTCCAGAGGACGAAAAAGCGACTCCAGAGAAGGAGAAGAAAGGCAAATCCGTTCTAGAGATTCCCTATCAACCCCCTGTTCCTTTTCTTAGGAGGTTGACCAGAGAGAAGGAGGATATTCAGTTTAGGCGTTTCTGGGAGTTGTTGAGGGAAGTTCATATCACTATTCTCTTCTCTGATGTGTTCACTAAAGTATCCATTTATGTCAAATTTCTCAAAAAACTGTGCACTGTGAAGAGGACCTTGGAAGAGTTGAAAACTGTGGCCTTGACGAACCGAAGCAGTGAGACTCTGCAAAGCAAGATGCCACCAAAGTTAAAAAATTCAAGAAGGTTCGCTTTGCCCTGTGTGATTGGAAATGCTTTCATCAAACAAGCACTGTGTGATATGGGGCAAGCATGAGCCTAATGCCTAAGACAGTTTTTGAGAGGATAGGATTTAGAGATTTGGTGCCTAGTGACAAAACAATACAGCTCGCAGATTCTTCCAAACGCCTATCCATGGGCGAAATCAAGGATGTCCCTGTGCAGGTTGGAAAGTTTTTGGTGCCAGGTGATTTTGTTGTGATGGACATGGAGGAAGACAGAGAGGTCCCTATCATTTTGGGGTGCCCATTCCTAAGGACAGCAGGTGTTATGATGGATGCCAGAGACGGCACGATCTTAGTCAGAGTGGGGGGGAGACACTTCGTTTTTCTATTTAGCAAGTCATAAAGTGCACTAGTCCCATCAACAACTCATGTTTCATGATCGAGGAAATCGAGTCCACAGTTGAAGAATCGCTCGAAGATCAATATGAAATTGCTTTAAATTCTTACCAAAATTTTCTTTCTGATGTGCAGGAAGCTATAGGAGTCGAGGAGACCATGGAGGAGCTGAAATACGACCAAAATGGCGATGAAACACTCCTGTCAGGCTCCATTTCGGACCGAAATCTAGCCATTTCGAATCGAAATCTGTCCCTGTAGGAGATCCGAGCAGCAATAGCAGAGGATTTCGGTCCGAAATCAGCCATTCCGGTCCGAAATGAAGCACCCCAGGTCGAATTAAAGCCCCTTCTAGCGACTCTCAGGTATGAATTTCTCGGCCCAGATCAAATTTTTCCAGTTATTGTTAATTCTGGGTTGGATGCAGATCAAATAGAAAGACTTTTGGTGGAACTACGAGCTCACAAGGGTGCAATTGGTTATTCCATTGATGATTTGAAGGGTATCGATCTCTCAATTTGCACATAATAGGATTCTCTTGGAGGAGGACCACAAACCATCCATAGAAGGGCAGAGGCGACTCAACTCCAATTTCAAGGAGGTGGTTAAGAAGGAAATCCTTAAACTCCTCGATGCGTGCATCATCTATAAAATCTCTGATAGCAAATGGGTGTGTCCAGTGCATGTCGTGCCCAAGAAAGGAAGTACAACAGTGGTTAAGAACGAAATAGATTAGATGATTCAGACAAGAATGGTGACTGGATGGCGAATGTGTATTGATTATTGCAAGCTCAATACCGCGACCCGAAAAGATCATTTCTCACTTCCATTTGTGGACCAATTGCTTGAAAGACTTGCTAATCATTCTTATTTCTGTTATCTAGATGGTTATTCTGGTTTCTTTCAAATACACATCCATCCAAATGACCAAGAAAAGACCACTTTTACCTGTTCTTATGGTACTTATGCATATAGACGTATACCTTTTGATTTTTGTAATGCACCAGCGACCTTCAAAGAACTATGATGGCTATTTTTTCAGATTTTATTTAAAAAAAAATGAAAGTGTTTATGGATGATTTCTCTGTTTATGGCACTTGTTTTGATTCATGTCTAGCTAATCTTTCTAAAATTTTGCAGAGATGTGAAGAGCTTAATCTAGTCTTGAATTGGAAAAAGTGCAATTTTATGGTGCAGAAAGGAGTCGTGCTTTGACATGTGGTGACTTCAAAGGACATAGAGGTTGATAAGGCAAAGATCGAGGTGATAGAGAAGCTGGATATGCCAAAAAGTGTGAAAGACGTTCGAAGTTTCTTAGGATACGCCGGATTCTATCGCCGATTCATTAAAGATTTTTCTAAAATTGTCAAACCTCTAACAAATTTTTTTATTAAGAACAATGAATTTATTGTTAATGATGAATGTCTTGATGCTTTTTGTAGGCTGAAGGAGGCTCTCATCTCAGTCCATATCCTACAAACACCAGATTGGAGCCAACCATTCGAGCTTATGTGCGATGCGAGTGATTATGCAGTTGGAGCGGTTCTTGGGCAGCGAAAGGACCAGAAGCCAGTTGCTATATACTACGCTAGCAAGGTGCTAGATCCCGCCCAGGCCAACTACACAACCACGAAGAAGGAACTTCTCGCCATAGTCTTCGCACTTGACAAGTTTAGGTCGTATCTTGTGGGCTCCAAGGTGATTGTGTACACTGACCACGCGGTAATTCGATATCTCCTAAGCAAGAAGGATGCCAAGCCTAAGTTGATTCGATGAGTGTTGCTTCTATAAGAGTTTGATCTTGAGATCAAGGACAAAAAGGACTCTGAAAATTCAGTGGCAGACCACCTATCTCGTTTGCACTGGGAAGAGGAACAAGGTAATGAAATTCCCATCAATGATTTCTTCCCTGATGAAAAATTGTTCTCTGTGCAGGTCTATTTCGGACCGAAACCAGATTATTTCGGACCGAAATTTGACGATCTGGTTGCAGAAATCATGGCGACAGAAGGCATTTCGGACCGAAATCAAGCCATTTCGGACTGAAATGGAGGAGAAAAACGCAGAACAGAGGAGCCTTGGTATCCGGATCTGGCTAATTTTCTAGCGAGTGGCTATGTACCTTCTGACATGACTGCACAACAGAGGAAAAAGCTGAAATCAGACTCGAAGTACTACTTTTGGGAGGAGCCATACCTTTTCAAGTTTGGAATCGACAATCTTTTTCGAAGGTGTGTGCCCTATGGAGAGGTCAGAGCCATCCTCGCTAGTTGCCACTCATCTGCATATGGTGGCCATGCGTCTTTTTCAAAAACGGCAGCCAAAATACTCCAGTCAGGTTTTTACTGGCCTACTCTTTTCAAAGATGCTTATTCTTTTGTTTCTTCTTGTGATCAATGTCAAAGAACGGGCAACATATCCAAAAGGAATGAAATGCCTCTTAACTCTATTCTTGAAGTTGAAATTTTTGATGTATGGGACGTGGATTTCATGGGGCCGTTTCCAAGTTCACATGGATTTGAGTATATTCTGGTGGCTGTCGACTATGTCTCAAAATGGGTGGAAGCAATTGCATGCAAGGCGGCGGATTCAAGCTCAGTCATACACCTTTTCTTCAAGATTATCTTCTCTCGATTTGGCGTGCCGAGGGCGGTGATAAGCGATGGTGGCAAGCATTTCATAAATCGACACTTTGATGGCCTTTTGAAGAAACATGGTGTCATCCACAAGGTGGCCACAGCATATCACCCTCAAACGAGTGGACAAGTCGAAGTGTCCAACAGAGAGATCAACAGCATCTTGGAAAAGACGGTGGCCCGCTCGCGCAAGAATTACGCAAGTAAACTTGATAATGCACTTTGGGCCTACCGCACGGCCTTCAAGACATCCATTGGCATGAGTCCTTTCAAGCTAGTCTATGGGAAGCTATGCCATTTGCCAGTCGAACTCGAGCACAGGACATATTGGGCAACTCGCGCCATCAACATGGATTTGCTCAAAGCTGAAGAAAAGCGAATTCTGGACTTGCACGAATTGGATGAGGTACGCCTAAACTCCTATGAAAATGCTAAATTTTATAAAGAAAAGACAAAGTTTTTGCATGATAGGAGAATTTCAAGAAGAGAATTCAAGAAAGGCGATCTAGTGCTTTTGTTCAACTCGAGATTGAGACTCTTTCCTGGCAAGCTAAGATCGAGATGGTCTGGACCGTTTCGCGTGATGAAAGTATATATCCTTTTGACACCATTGACATTTGTGACGAGGATTCGGAGCCTTTCAAAGTTAATGGACAACGATTAAAGCACTATATCGCCAACGAGGATATGGAAAAGGTGGCTAGCGTTTACCTCTCCGAACCTCCAAAAGAAACGTAGCCAATGGTGGTCAAGCTAATGACCTTAAACGAGCGCTTTTTAGGAGGCAACCCAAGACTCTCTCTCTTTCTTTTAAAATTTTTCAATTTCTAATTGTTCTTAATTTTTCATAAAATTAGAAAATACACAAAAAAAAATCAAAAAATATAAAAAATTTTAAAACAGAAACTAAAAAAATTGAAAAAATGAGAAAATACAAAAAAATTAGTTTAATTCTTTTCTTTTATTTTTATGTAGGTAAAAAAAAGAGTTGATGGGAGTCAAACATGGCAGCAACTCGTGCTAGAGCACCACTCGCCAGCAAGCAATGGCCTACGCACGACTTCATGCGAGTTGCACTGCCTCAAGCCATAGAAAACACGAGAAAAGAAGACCTTTTTGAATGATTCTGGAATTCCAGAGACAAAATTGAAATTTTCTTTGCATAAAAAATTCAATTCTCTCTCTGTATTTACTGTCAAAATTTCACAGAAAAAGGAGCGACAGAGCCGTAAAATTTTGCATTTGAGATACAATTTTGGTCCGAAATCTTTTCATTTTGGTCCGAAATCATGGCTGGTTCAAGAACTTTTGGGCTAAAATTAATTGTTTTCTGGGTTTCTTATTTTCACTGCTTACTGGGTCTATTTAATCTGTTTCACTTATTTTGTTGCAGGTCCAAACCGAAATGAAGTCCTTCTCCTAATGGATGTGAATTCTTCTACCCACAAACCCACTACCCAATAACCCAAACCCGACCCACTGACCTAAAAACCCATCTCTCTGCCTCTCATCTCTCTCCCATTCAAAAACCCAGCACACACCTCTTCGTTCTCCTCTCTTCTTGCGAAAACCAACCAAAACACACACGCACACACCATTTCTCACCCATTTCGCCGGATCGAGACATCAATAGAACCACCTCACCACCCTCTTTCTATTGATACCATTGGTTTTGAGTGAAACCTCTTGATTGTGGCTGATTTTTCAAGGGAAGATTTCGGTTTTGGAGCAAGTTGAGGCGAAATCGAAGTGGAATCAAGTTGTAGTAGTCCAGCAGGGGCGTACTAGACCTCATATCACATCTCATTGCTGCCTAGGCCTTCTTCTCTCTCGGGTTGGCAAGGTTTTGCATTTTATTCACGGTTAAGGTCGAAATTTCTCTTCCTCTCACTTGGGTTCAATTTTTCTGGGATGAACAGAGGGTAAAAAGGGTTTACAAGGATTGTGGAGATTGCATTTGGGTTTACCCGAAATTTCAGTGGGTTTTGCTACAGGACAGTGGTTTTATTGCATATCTTACTGTCATTTCGATCTGAAATAAGAATCTGGACTGACTGTTTTGTGCTATTTCTGTGAGAATAAACCCGTTTAAGCGCAGGACCAAGTCCCAATCTCGTCAAGGGGCAGAGCCAGTGCCCCCGCCAGTGCAAAGGGACCCTATAGAGTTGTATGACCCCGCGGCCGCTCCATACGAGCGTGAGGCCGGGTTTCATATGCCTACGAAGAGGCAATTTGATAATTATAGGAAGCTCCACAGGCGGTCGTTTGAAAACACAAGGTTGGTTCATCTGGATGTGTTGGCCGAATTTGGGGTTATGGAGAAATTTTTGAAATTGACTGGGCGAGTTGGTTTTACACCGGATTTTTGGAGAAAGGATGTCAAAGCCTACAAAAGGCTTACTCTTGAGTTTTTCTCATCCTTGGAATTGATCAACCTCAATGGGGTAGATTGGATTGAGTACAGGCTCCAGGATAACTATTGGAGGACACCTGTGGACGTACTTGGAGAATTTTTTGGGACGGAGGAAGGGCATCCAGTTAAAACACTGAATGATATAGGCAACATGATGGATAGGGATGCCTTATGGGGCCAGATCACACGGTCCCCCAGTTCTGACACTCTTGGGGCCTTGATTGAGCATCCTACACTGCGATTTTTACAGAGGAGCATAGCTTCTACAGTTTTTGCTCGAGGAGAGACTGTTCGACGTGCCACTCTTGGTGACTTTTTTCTCATGGACTTGATTTTGAGATCCACCACACAGAAGATTTGCATTCCTAGGCTTATGGTGGATCATTGGATTGAACAGCGGGATCAGACTACCACAGGTGCCATTTCTATGGGTGCCTATGTCACGCTTATTGCCCTGGGATGTGGATTGCATATTCCTTCGAGGACGGATTGCAAGGCATGGTCTAGAGTTACCGTGGACAAATACAGGGAGATGAAGTTCTTTGATGTTGTGAGGACCGGTTCTGGTTGCCGGTACAGATGGAATATGAAGAACCATCCTGGGTTTTTCTTGCCTTATCCTCACAGGATTGATCTTAGGGACCGTAGTACTCGGTTGGTTCCGCTTGATTATACTGCACCAGCTTCAGATATGGGTGCAGTGCCACAGCAGCAGGTCTCTGTACAGACAGACATACCAGAGGGATCCCAGAGATACGAGAACCCCAGTGAGTATCCACCATGGTATGGGGAGTTGAGTGGTATGGTGAGGAGCATCCTGACTACCTCCACAGCGACACAGGAGGCAGTGGTTCGCCATGGACAGCGCCTTGACGAGTTGACTCGCATCACTAATGCGAACAACTACTTTTTGTGACATGGACGGTGGCCATCTGACTGGGACTCCACGCCATCTTCCTCGAGCGTGCCATCAGCTCATTCACCTGGACAGCAGCCACCTGGCGGGCCATTCGACGGCCCCGATCCTCTGCCCTACGGATCTAGTATAATTTCCTTTCCATCCTTATTTTATTTTTCATGTGATGAATGTATAGCACTAGGGACAGTTCTTAATTCAAGTTTGGGGGAGGGACAGGAAGAAAAGAAAATTCTAGACTTGTTGAAAAATTTTTGTGAAAATTCGTCTCAGTCTCGGCCATTTTCGAAAATTTTTTGTCTCATTTCGGTCCGAAATCACTCTCTGAAATGTGAAATTTTGCGCATAACTGATTGAAAAATTTCGAAACTAATTTTGATGCATGCTTGATCTCTGTTTGGACTTAATTAATTGAATTTCTCACTGTTTCATGCACACTGTTTTGAATTTTTAAAACACTTGCAAAAAAATTTTCTCAAGGACTCTTGCTTGTTTAAATGCTTTAAATTATTTTGTGCACCAATAGACCAAATTGAAAATTAGTTTGAAGAATAAAGAACCTGGATTTGGATGCTTGAAAATTGTCAAAACAATTTCAGTCGATTCTCACAAGTTTTTACCGAGTGAATGGATTTGTATTTGACAAACTTTTCTTTAAAAATGAATTTATCAACTTTGAAAATTATGAAATGAACTTGTCTTGTCGAAAATTGTTTTAATCGCTTGAATCACCAACGAGCAAATTTAATGGGACAATTAAATCAAATAGTTATGAAAACGATGATGCGTCGAGGACTTTTTCCACCAACTCAACCACAAAATTGGATGCTTAAGGTACTTAGCAAAATGCTTGAGTCCGTAGTGGTCTGCAGCGAAAAAAAAATGCGTAAAAATCGGACCGACCTCCCTGGTGCGACATGTGCCAGTAGCTTAAATAAGGCCAATGACTCGCACAAAAAAATTCTCTAGGGTGCAAAGCCCCACGACTCGACTTGCACAAATAAAATGGTGAAAAAAATGAAATTGGTTTTGAGAAGAGTTCATTATAAAATTTCCGATTTTGACAAAGGACTATACAAATTTTTATGAGATATGGAAAAGAACGGGTAATTGCAATTGAGATCTCTTTTGAATTGACAAAAAGAAGCTAGGGTTCTTGATTTAAAAAATAAAATTCATTAGGACTAAGAGAGGCACAATTTCAATCCAAAAGAAAATTAAACCCTTGTCCTTGAATTTAATTTTTAAACTTGCTTTACTTTTTCAAACTTGTATGAAATTCTGGGTAAATTCGGAAAATTGGTCTTTCACAGATTGGTTTGAGATGGATTGAATTTAGGTCTAAGTATAGTTAATTCTTCTAAGCTTAGGATCTTGTTTGAGGACAAACAAATATTTAAGTTTGGGGGGATTTGGTGTCTATCATTTATATACATATTTTGACCATACTTAGCACCAAAATGACACTCAAACCAATATAATTGCTCATGATTAACTGTGTTTTCTAGGATTTTGGTACTGCAGCCGCCTTTATCTTTGTTTTGTAGAATTCTCGTGGAAATCGAAGACTAAACGCGCCGAATAAGAAGAATGGAGCCCAATTCTCAGCCGGACGACTCATTCCCGGCCCACACAGACATGTCTAGGACCAGAGAAGACTCTCATAGGCCAAGATAGATCAGATCTCACGCAGAAGCCTTGGTCCCAGCCCAATTCATCTCGTCAAAGCCTGATTTTCGGTCCGAAATGCATATATGGAAAGGAGTTTTTGGAAAGTTTCGGGAATGGAAAGAGCACCTCTTGCCCTAGCCGCCTCCTGACCTTCCTTGGACAGTATTTAGACACTGAATTTCGTGCAGAAGGGGGTTCCAAAATTATTTCACCTTTACACATCATATTTGGCATCTTTTCGGCATTGTTTTTGGCTTTTTCCACAATCTTCTTCAAGGGACAGTAGCGTTTGCGTGCGACGGCAGCGACTTTGACTCTCCACCTCGACTCATTGGCCCTAGAACAGCGAGTATTAGCATAAGGATCCCTTGGTTTTCTCTTTTATGCTTCTATTTCATTGTTTTATGGCTTGTATCTCTATTATTCTCATGATACTTGTTATTTTCTGTTTGAACATGTTAGGCTAGATTTTATGATGTCTTAGGACCAGTTAGTAGTTTGATTTAGTACTTGGATTGACTTGATGAATTTATATTATTTTATGTGATTTGCTTAGTTGAGAAATAATTATTTTGCTTAGTCAAATTGATTGCTTGTTTGATTGTTTATCTATTAATGAACTGCAGCATTTATAGGGCATTAGACTAGAACAATTAATTAATTAGCTAAGTATTTGAGGTAAACCAAACACTCGAAAAAGGAGGCTAGTTCATAACCGAAAGGTGTAACTTTTATTGAACCGACAGGACCTTAAATATCTCTGAAAATCCCTCTAAACAATCTTAAATAACTAAAATCCGACACGAAAGTTTAGGTTTAGTTATTTACATGGTGAAAACCGAGTTCCTTACCAAATCCAACTCAAAATTGCGACAGCTGAGGCTAGGGTTTAGGTCTGGTCGTCCAGTACCCTTCACATAGTGTTGTGTAAATCTGCCAAGTCGAAACAAGGAGTTTAAAGTATATTTCGGCACGACTTGTATAGATTTCGGTCCGAAATTGCTCTCTGTCTTGGTGAAAATCAAGATAGAAACACATTAAGGCTAAATCAAATGAACACAAAGTCCTGAGATATTTTATTGCATCCGTTAGAGTCCTGAAAAATATAAAAATCAATCCAAAAATATTTTATTATTTATTTCTCTCATTTTTAATTGCTATTTAGCGTTGTTTTTAATTCAAAACTCCACAAATACTTTTTCCGTCTAGCTTTTAAGAAAGATTAAGTCCGGTACTCATTTTTACCGTCCCTTGGGTTCGACTCTAAGCTTAACTTGAACGACTAGTGAAGTTAGGTCTAGGTACAAATTTATTTGATCCTAGAATTTAATTCCTTCATCAGTGGCGACTTACATCAACGAACATCTGGCCGAGTTACATGAACAATACCCTTCTTACACTGAAAACTTGATTACCATAAAACATGAAATAAAATTTGTCCAATAGCTTCAAGAAAAAATAGAGTCCTATTTGAAAGAAGGAATAGAGGTCGATGAAACCGTGAAATGGTTATCAAAACGTCCTGATGCGGTGGTCGAGACATGCCAAGGGTATGACTTGAATGGATTTACCTGGTACACAAAGAAACAAGATGGTAAGAGTGCTGTGCAAAATAGTGGAGTCACAGTTGTAGATTTATCTAGTGATAATGGAAGGTCAACTACTTATTACGGGTTGATCGAGGAGATTTGGGAACTACATTACCTTAAATTCAAGATACCCTTATTTAAGTGTGCACGGATCGACAACGGTCACGATAGAGTCAAAAAAGACAAAATGAGGTTCATAACTGTTGACTTCAATAAAAGAGCTTATCGAGACGACCATTTTATACTTACAAATAAGTAAGCAATGCAAGTTTTCTACATTCAAGATCCGGCGGATAAGAAAAGACATGTTGTGCTTCAAGGTAAATGTTCACTTTAGAAAGTACATATGTTAACTTAAAACATTATAAATGATCACATTATTAAGTACAAATGTTCACATTATTAAGTACAAATCTTAACTTAAAATAGTATAAATGTTCACATTATTAAGTACCAATTTACCTTAATTAAGTACAAATGTTCACATTATTAAGTACAAATGTTAACTTAATTAAGTACAAATGTTCACTTAAAATAGTATAAATGTTCACTTTATTAAATACAAATGTTCACTTTCAGAAAAAAACATATTGTCGGTATTAGAGATGTCGTGGAAGAAAAAGCATACGACCACTTCGAAAAAATATCTCCATTTTTTACCGGTATCGACAATACATCACAGCCAGTATCGATCAGTTACCGACGTACAGATAACACCGAAGGCGTGTGGGTCGATACGCGAGGGGAAAAAAAACAGCTACATGATTCCACGTGAATTAAAATATGTTCATTTAATTTTAACATATTTGCAAAATATGTTCATTTCTAATATTAATATTTATATTTTTTTATTTTGCAGGTCGTGGTCAATTTTATTTTAATTAATATTTGAAAATGTAATTTTATTTGAAATTGTAGTTTTATTTAATTTAATTTAATTTTATTTGAAATTGTATTTCAAATTGGAACGAAATACTAAAAGAAAAGGTTTAATCTGTAAATAAGATATACTTAAAACGAAATACTAAAAGAAAAAAAAATTAACATAAGATTAAACATTCTGTAATGGTTAATAGCTATTAACCGTTACAGAAGGGTTATGTTATTTTTTTCTTTTTTGTGATATAGTCGAATTCAACTAAGTCCTGAGCAACCGTTCTCTCTGTCTCTCGATAAAACTCTAGCAAACTCGACGGCGACAAACTCCACGGCCACTCTCTCTCCCTCTCAAACTCAATCGACGGTAATTCTCTCTCTCCCTCTCACTCTCCATTTCTCTCTCACTCTCTCTCACTCTCCACAGATCCGGCGACAGCCTCACTCACTCTCTCTCTCAACAGTCGCCTCTCTCACTCTCTCGAAGGTACTGCCTCACTCACTCTCACTCTCTCTCTCTCTCTCTCTCTCATTCTCTCAATTTCTCTGCCTCTCACTCCCTCTCTTTCTCTCATTCTCTCGACAACCGATAGCCGACAGCGCCTTTCCCTCTCTCGACAGCCGACAACCGTTAACCGGTAACTATCTCTCTCAATTTCAATTTCAGGGACTGTTGTGTAAAATTTCAAGGACTGTTTTACAAATTTATGGACTGTTTTATAAAATTTCAAGGATTTTTTTATAAAATTTAAGGGACTATTTTATAAATTTAAAGGACTGTTGGGTTATAGATGAATTGAAATTGCCATGCACTTGTATGTGTTATTGATTGAATTGGCATGCAATTGATTAGAATTAATTAGTTTATTGAATTGACATGCAATTGATTAGAATAGATTAGTTTATTGAATTGTAATGCACTTGTACGTGTTTAATTGATTGAATTGGCATGCAATTTATTATATATGAATTGAATTGGTCATATATGTGATTAGAATTGATCAGTTAATTGAATTGTAATGCAATTGATTAGAATTAATTAGTTAATTGAATTGTCATACAATTAATTATGGATAATGGGTTAAAGAAATAAAATTGCTATTGAAATTAGATGGAGAAGGATCAAAAAGTGGCGAAGGTAGAGAAGGAGAAGGTGGACGAAGAAACGTCCAAGGTGGCTGTGAAAACGTTTTTTTACGGGCCTCCCAAGAGAAGGGTCATCTCTGCTGTACGTCGTTTTCCTACAGGCTGTGGCAAGAGCCCTGAGGAATCTAGTCAGAACAAAGAAGAGAAGAATAAGGAGGATGAGAACAAGGAGGATAAGAATTAGGTTTAAATTAGGATTAAGTTGTGGCTGGGATTTGGATTTATTTGAAGTTTTATCTATATCTATGTTGTTTTGTATGAACCTTTGTATGAATTATTGTGTATGAATTTTTTTATGAATTGATTATTGTGTTAGGGTTTGGCTTAGGGTTTGATTTAGGGTTTGAACGATTTTATGATATTTGAGATTGAACTTGTTTGTTTAATTGTCAATTGTTATGTTATTTGAGATTAAATTGCTATGTTATTTGAAATTGAATTTATTTGTTTAATTATCAATTGTCAATTGTTACGTTATTGTTAATTACTTGTTAATAGATATGTCTGGAAAAGATAGATACCTACAAACTGGATAGGATTTTGAAAAATCCGACGATGAAGAGATCGCAATAGATATTGATGGATCGAAGAAAAGAAGTAGGACGACAATGGAGGAGTTCAAGAAACTAAAAGCGGCTGGGCACAAGTTTGAGATTAAGTTTGACAAATAAAGAGTGCCGACTGGTGATAAAGAGTCGGTCGTCAAATTCGTATCATATTGCGGGTATCTCACTAGGACAAGAGTGCCAATCACAATTGATAACTGGCACCACGATGTTACAAAGGAATTGAAGAATGGGTTATGGGAGGACATCAAGGTACATAAATAAAGTTTTAATTTAATTCAATCATCTAATTAAACTGTATAGGTACAAATCCTAACTAACGTGTGGCTATCTTTCAGAAAATGTTCAATGTCAAGGAAGATGCTGCAGCCCAGAAGAGCACTCTCACAGCCATGATCATTAGTCATAGGGCTTATAGGAGTAGGATTGGTAACGAGTACATCACAAATGCCGATCCAAACAAATCCAAAAATCCGTGTGATAAACACCCAATCTCACAAAAGGAATGGGAGGAATTTTACAATAAGAGGACAAGTGCACAATTTGTGAAAAAGAGTAAGAAAGAAAAGGAGTTGAAAAAGCAATAGAAGGAGTCTCATAGGATGGGTTCCGCTGGTTATAGAGGAAAAAAGAATTCGTGAAAACCTACAAACAAAATTGTCATATCCGGTGATTCCGTGAGGGTCGGTTACACAAGCATTACCATCGACGACTTGGAACCGAGTCAGAAGTATTTTATGAAAAAGACCTGTCAAACGAAGACAGAAGATACAAATACATATATAGATTATATTTTATGCTAACACAAATTCTGTCTTATAACCACGAATAATTATTATTTGTTGCTAACTAGGTACTTACACATTTGACAGCTCGGATTCGGCGACTATTGAGACATTCAGTCGATTACATGACATGTCTGATGAAATCAGTTTCGGGTCAATCCAGCCACAAGAAGTCTTAAGTCGGACAGTTGACAGGCCGAAACATCCAGGTAGAATGAGAGGATCCTACTCATGGACCAAGAAGAAAGATTTGTATGAAAGAAAGGCCAGAAAGAATGTGCATGAAGGATGCATAACACCGGCCCAGATTTTAGATTTGATGAACCAGGCCACTGAAAAAGTTAAAATGGATTTACTTAACTCTCCGGAGATAAAGAATGTGGCGAGAGAACAAGCTTTTAAGGACGTGAAAGAATTGTTGGCCGCGAGTGAAGTGCAGGTTCAAACACCGTCACAATTCTTCACGCAGTCCCAGCCATTCATTGAAGCTGAGGTGGATTCAGGAATGTCTAACGAAGAGTTATTTCGAACGGTTGCCTCAAGATATATGCCTCCGGATCTGAGAGGCGGTGTTCAGGTTCATATTATTATGTCATGTCTATCAAGTAATGAATTTGATTACATTTGTAACTAGAATAATTATCTGGATTTATTTGCGAATTTTAAGAGGAAACGTCGTGCGATCTCTACCTCCTTGATAACTGCAATTAGAGGATTAAGGTGGCCGAGGGAAATATTCTTCCGAGTACAGTTGGTCAGATCGTACACGGTGTGCCTCTAACTGATCAACAGGTTTATATCTAACTTCTCAAGGCAGGCGACGATTTTCGCCACTGGCAAGTCCCTGGTTGGTCAGAAGAGATATTAGGCAATAATATATGGGGGCGATTCGCGTGGCCGTCATTTTTTATGGAGGTATGCCATAAGGTATCATTTTATTTAATTTATGACAATATGTTTCACATATCTCTAATCGTGACTAATTAACTATATGATGACCTTAAATGCAAATTACGAGCAAAAAGAAGTCACGTGCGAATAAAGAGATGGCGAAGAAGGTGGCGGAGAGTCCAAAGGTCCCAAGTGCGGGATCGCGTATTACTCGCGATGCACTCCTCGAAAAGGACATTATTGACGGACTTACCACATCCGAACTCACAATATACAAACTGTTGATGCTCCAACCGGAAGATGAGAAAAATTTCGAGTTGCATGATTGCAATCTTTGGGGTGCACACGATGGTGAGGTTAAGTTCAATGTTAATGTCGACGATATAGTTGAATGTTTTAAAAGAGAGGAGCTTAACCATACGATCCTCAAGTTTTACTCCAGGTATGAATTTTCTAACTTAAATGTTTCTTTTTTCTATATTCATTTCAATCTGAAAATATTGAAGTATGATATCAATGAATGCAGGTATTGAATGGAAGAACTTTCAACAGGTGAATTGCCTTCTAATAGCATCACCGTACTAGATCCAGAGATGTTGGCTGAGTGGAAATTCCAACACGAACAACCTGCTACGGTGGATTATCTGATGAGGGCATACCTACAATATCCATCCTCCTATCTTGTTTTGGCGTATAATCAGGAGTAAGAACTATTATAATCAATAAAATATTAATGAAAAATGTTTTTAGTTTCCTTTAATTTCATTTATAATCAATAATCTTTATTGCAGTCGTCATTGGATGCTCCTTTTTATTAATATCGAGAAGCGCACTGTTCACTTTGTTGATTCTTTAGAGCGCAGGAATCCAAAGTTATATATTAAGTCATTCATATCTTCGTAAGTTTTCGTTTCTAAATTAACAAAAATCATGATGAGATTTTCAGATTGACAAAATATTAGATTATCTATGCTGATTTAATGGTATTGCATGCAGGATATATAAGCAATATCTAATGGAAACCGAAAAATATAATCCAAAGATAAAAACAGAATTTGACTGGTACCGAATTAAGGTACGGAACTTACGAATATGGGTCTAAAAGATTATTAAGGTTGGTGAAATTAGCAACAATTTTAACTGTTTGTTTTGTTAGAATATCTTAATTAGGGACCAATACAAAAGGACGACAAAGAATGTGGATATTTCACAATACTCAACATGAGGGTTTTTATAAATAGTTGGAGAATGGTCGGAGAAATACCACATGTGATTTTTTATTTCAATTATAAGGTTTAAGATTTAGGATACCAACTATTTAGGATTAATTTATAGGATATAGGTTATGTAGGGTTTCGAATACTGACAAAATATGATTTAGAGTATAAAACTTGAAGATTTAAAATTAACCTATATATTAAGATTTAGGCAGATTTATGTTTTAGGACATCATGTTAACTAATAAAATTATTTGACTTTATTTATGATCAAATGCAGGTAATTGAGCCGGTTGGACTACCATATGCAAAAGAAGAAATTGACTCAGTCGTCACGGAGGTTATGGATTTCATGCATGGGGTATTATTTTAGAATAACTTCATGTAATTACTTGTTAACTCTATGTATTAATTATAGTTACTTGTTAATTTTACTATATATGACTTGTTTGATATATATGTGTTTATTACTTTGATATGTTTGATATATATACATGATATATGTGTTGTGTGTTATCTGTTTGAGATTGCTACCAGTTGGTACCTATTAGTACGGCTAGTAAAATGGGCTGGCTAGCCAATGAAACAGGCGAAATCCAAAAAAAAAAAAAAAAATTTGTAACGGTTATTACATAATAACCGTTACAGATGAATAATAATTAAATTTTTTTTAAAAAAAAACAATCTGTAACGGTTATTAAGTAATAACCGTTACAGATTGAATTTTAAAAATACCGTAATTTTTTTCCATTTAACTGTAACGGTTATTACTTAATAACCGTTACAGAAGCTAACTTTCTATAACGGTTATTAAGTAATAACCGTTACAGAATTTGTAACGGTTAAAAGACCTTCTGTAACGGGAGCTACTGTAACATTAGGTAAACCGTTACAGTAGCCAAAATTTCGCGTAGTGACAAAACCATTAAATAAAAGATACTCATTTTAATATAAATAAAGAATTGGAAAAGATACTCATTTTAATATAAATAAAGAATTGGAAACTGATCTTATTTTTAAAGAAAAGTCGCTCATCAGTTTGTCGTTGTTCTTTTTTTTTTTTTTTTTTTTTTTTTGCTTTTTCCTTGCTTGATTCCCTTTTCATTAATTATACTTTTTTTAGCTGTCCTGAGTTGATTACATCATTCAGCTTAAACATTATCCATTTATCCTTTGATCACATTATTTAGCTTAGTATTATTTTAATAAAACAGTAAAATGATATTTCTTAAATCCGAATACTTTGATCATGAAGCCTTTTTTTAGAGCTATACTAATAAAGATAAGGGTTACGCTGTAATTTTTTCATACTACAATTATCACAACTTCACCTTTGTATTTAAATTTTAAATTTAAATATCATACGTCGAAAATCTAAACAATGGATTTTGTTAAATTTTATGGATCAAGGAGTTTAAAAAATAATCGATCTAATTAACCACAAACATATGTCTCTAGTGAAATTAAACAAGGTATATGGTTTTGAATTGAACACTTAATTTAAAATTATGAAATATAAACTAAAATTATGGCATTAAACAAGGTATATGGCTTGGACTTAACACTTAATTAAAAATTATGAAATATTAACTAAAATGAGATTGTGGCATTTTCTGGCACCAATATTACAAGGTTATGTTTTGATTTTTCGAGTCAAAACAAAGCATTTATTTCAAATGAATGAATAGTTAATTTTGTTCTTTGGCGAGAGGTTTTAATGCATCCATTTGGTAATCATTGAATGATCCAACCTTAGTCCTTGCATGTAGGCCTGTCAAACGTGGATGGCGTAAGCGGAAATCAGTTGTTCCGTTTTCTGTTCCGTTTCGGTAACGGAACGAAAATGATGTTCGTTTCTGTTCCGTTTCATCAAACGAAATAGATTTCTGTTCCATTTAACGTTCCGTCCTTCATTTTCTATTGATTTCAGTCCATTTCCGTCCATTTTCGTGTTCTGTTTAACGTTCCGTTCGTTTTTTTCATTTCCATTTCCGTTCCGTTTTTAGAAACGAAACTGATTTTCTGTTTCGTTTAACGTTCCGTTTAGACGGAACGGAACGGAAACGTCGAAACGGTACGAAATTGACAGGTCTACTTGCACAAAGAACCAGCTCACTATTTAGTAACAAACAGCAATCCGCATTTAATTTGAGATTGTAAGTTTTAAATCTGGCTAACAGATGTGCTCTGTTTAATTCTAGTGAAGAAAATGCTGAGCATTTATTTTACCAATGCAGTTTTTCTAAAAGCTTGTTTGCTAGAATGGGGACTGTGCAGAATTTTCAAGATATCTTCGGTAATAACTCTTTGCCGAACCTGCCTGCTTCGCTGCTGACCAATATGAATATTCTCAAAAAGATAAAGAAAATTTTTGCCATTGCATTTTTCATTCTCTGGCGTGAAAGATGCACACGCGTCTTCAAATATTGTGAAAAAGGAATTCCATTATTGGTGCAAGAGGTCCTTTTGGAATTTTCCTTTCTTAATCCAAGAATTCACTCACCTGATAGTTTAGATTAGTTTCTCTAGTATTTTAATACCTTTTGTTTTGTGCTCGTATGGTTTCTTTCTTTCTTTCTTTCTTTTTATTTTCTTTTTTATTTTTTTTATTAGCCTCTGGCTAATTGAAACTTTATGTAATTTAATGAGAGCGGTTCCGCTGCCACAACATTTCCGCTACCACAGTTGCCACATTTTTTCAGCCGTCCGATTAAAAATAGATCGATGGCTATGATTGAACTTTTAATTGAATAGTTTTTTTTTTTATTACTTCCTCCGTCTCCTCCCTCGTAACCTCTCATCTCCGCTTGGAATATCAGAAAGGAACGAGGATCAAACTGATTCTCACCTTTCTGATCTTCTCTCCCGCCTCGACGCTTGTGCTCTCTTCTCTCTTGTTCTCGTGCGCTCATACTCCCTTCTCTCTCTTGTTCCTAATAATTTGGTTTTATCATTTTTTTTAATTCTGGAATCCTACTTGTTCCAGTTCCATTTGATCAATGAACTCACGAACTCATAGAGGAGGGGTAAAAAAGGAATTCAAGAAAGATGAAGAGATGTGACTGTGGTTTTGGTTGCTTGAAGAATATGATATTCCTATTTTTTACAGTGTCATATTCTTTAGATAGTATGGTCTTATGGTACCAGTTAGTGAAGAAAGCTAAACTGACATATTATGGTACCAATGTTCAACATTGTTGCAAATTTACAACTTCGTGAATTGGTCAGTTCAATGGGCTAGGTTCGGTTCTCTAGGCTCCATATAATCAATAAAAATTTGATTAGAGCGGTTTAGAGTGCCTTTGTCTTGTTTTTTTTCCCCTGACTTTGCATGTACCGGTCTCGGTGAGTGTGATGCCAGTACCTCTTCATCTGCACTTGTCTCCATATCTAGCAGCTTCCACACAACACCAATTGCAGAGGATTTCATCCCACTCCCTCGGCATCTTCTTGCAATTGCTTGCTTATCGTGATCTTGCATCAAACTTGAATGAAAAAATTGAACACAGAACAGAGAGTGCCAACACGAGAGAAGAGAGTACGAGTGCACGGGAACGAGAGAGAAGAGAGCACGAGCGTCAAGGCGGGAGAGAAAAGAAAGGTGAGAATCGGTTTGATCCTTGGTTCCTTTCTGATATTCCAAGCGGAGAGGAGAGGTTATGAGGGAGAGACGGAGGAAGTAATAAAAAAACTATTCAATTAAAAGTTCAATCACAGCCATCGATCTATTTTCAATCGTACTGCTGAAAAATTGTGGCAACTGCGGCAGTGGAAATGTTGTGGCAGCGGAACCGCTCTCTTTATTTATTTTCAATTAAAGTGAGGGCTTGACCCTTATTTTTAGTCAAAAAAAAATCTGGCTAGAGAATTAATGCATAGTTAAATTTGAAACTTCTTGAGGTTTTGATCCCATCTATCTTTGCCCAAATTTCTATTAACTAATTTTTTTTCCTGATTATCATAAATTGCTATAATGACTTTAATTAAAGAGAAAAGAAAAATTGAATTGAAGCATCGAAAAAAATAATGATAACAGTTTTGTGAGTTTTTTCATTGCTCAAAGGAAATTTATAATCACAAAAACTAAGTTTTAATTTAATGTTTACAACTTAAAAAATATTAAATAAAAACGATATCATATGAGATATGGTTGGAGTTGCACCGATAGAGAAGAAGTTGATCCAACATTGTTTGAGATATTTTGGACATATCCAATGTAAACCTCTTGAGGCATGCGGAGCAGAATTCTCAATCGTTTCGAAAACACAACGAGAGGCAGATGTAGACCAAGATAGACGTGGGAGGAAGCAGTAAAAGGAGACTTTACAGAATGAAATGTATGCAAGGAGTTCGCATTAGATATGAGTTCATGAAAATTAGTGATCTACGTATCGGGGTCTGGAGCCATAACTTACTATTTAGGGGTGGGAGTAATGTAATAAATTTTTTAGATCATAGTTTTAACTTATGGTGATGGAAGGATGTAGTTTTCATATTTATTATTATTATTATTAACAGCAGTAGTATTGGTATCTTTATTTCTTTTATCATTATTATTTTTATTCCTTGGTGATCTTTTTTTAGCTGGTTTCATTTCTATTCTATCTTAACTTGTATGCGACAAAAGACTTAGATGTTGTTGTTGTTTCCAACATAAAAACAACACTGGTCCTTAGGGAATTTATAATGTTATAAATCAATTCATCATCTCTTATCTCAAAAAGTTCATAGTTACGCGGCATTTCTGCAGAATCTCTTGCCATCTTACAATTTCAGAATAATATTCTTCTTTATTTTACTTTTTTTATTATTTTTTATATTTTTTCTTTGCTAAAAGAATCAAAGGATAAGAGAAGGTCTAAATCGAGATTACGATTGGACTTTCTTTTCAAAAAAAAATTAATAAAATCTAATTGTTGTGATTTCTCCCATATTATTTTCCAGTTTCTCTTCTAAGGTTGTTTTTGGATCGTTTGAGAATTAGCAATGAAGAACTATTTCGGCAGGAAAAACTAGGAAGAATTTTATTTCTAAAATAGTTGAGAAGAGTGTTATTTTAGAAAAAAAATATATATTATTATATGGATACTAAGTTAAGAAAAAAATATTATTCCTAATGTTTTTCTTCTTTCTCAACTTCCTTCTTCCTCCATTCTTTCAACTTTTAGCTAAAAAAACTCTTCCGGGAATACCTCCCTTTCGATTTCTTCATGAGCTGTTTGGATAGTGCATTATTTCCGAAAGAGGGTTTATTCTTGGATGAGTCGCGAAGATTAGTTCTAAGATTTTTGTGTGATTTCCCTGTCCGTTTTTCTTGTCAATTAATAATGAAACATGCATGCTCTGAGAGAGACTGAACCAGAGAGGAGTTTTAGATCTCAAAAAAATGGTTTTTTTTTTTTTTTTTAATTCGTGCCCGTAGGCAACGTACCCATACAGACATGAAACATCCCACTTTCTGTGCGTGGGACTCGTCCCTGGATACTTCTACCGATCCACTTGAGCTACACAAGTAGTGGTCTAGATCAGTGCAGGTACAATAGGTTTATCTTTCACACTTCTATTCCTGGTACAATGTCTTCGCATATATGCAAGTCTCCCTTGTACAATTATCTCCGGAAGGAGAAAAACAGGACAAAAATAAAAGTTCTAAAACCTCTAGCCAAAGACCAATTCTGCATTAAATTAATCTGGACACAACGTACACCAGAAAATTAATAATAAGACCTGATTTTATTATGCAATACTTTAAATAAGCAAAAAACTGATAACTTAAATTTCAAGAGAAATTTATAAAAAATTAAATTAAATTAGCATTATGTATTCTAATCCGGGTTACTTTGATATCCATTTTCTTAACGACGCATAAGAATTCAGAGGATGTGATGGAAGAATATTATCTTGAATGTCTCAATTGAATATGTAAAATATACGTTTTTCATATTTAATTAATGAGACCAAGTAATTTTTTTATAATTTATGAAAATTGCAAGGTTTTCAAATATTAAGCAGTCGTTTTAGTGATGTCCACACGCCCCTGTTAGATGTGAACTGGCTTGTAAATTTCGACACAAGCTGGTTTGCTGCAAGTGTTTATTCAGATAAGAGGTTGAAATTGAACGTTGTTGCTTCCACCACCGACACAAAAACTAAAACAAAAATGTTCATATAAGAACAATACAAATCTCATATCACAATCGTAGCTAGCTGAAAAAAAAGACTGGCTAGCAAACTTTTGTAAAGTCAATCTTAAACTCCCAAGATTGAATTTTGCGCCTTCAATCTAATAATAAGATGTTTGTTTTGATATAATATGAAAACCTCCAGATACGCTTTGGCTTGATAGCTTCGACCAACCTTCGATTCAAACAAAGGATACTTGACCTTAGTCCATTCTTCCCTATTCTATATGGCGCCGAAGTTTGACTTTGCATGGTTTGTAATAAATACAATTGACAAATTATTAATTTGATAATAAGTATTTTGAGGAAATCATTGATAAGCATAACTAATAGGTTCTTTTTAGACACATATCATCTTAATTTTCAGAAACATGGAATATATAGTCCCGAGTTCCTTAATGTTATTATTAAGTAATCATTAGCTTAAGAATAGCTAATAGGTTCTTTTTAGACACATATCATCTTAAGCATGACTGATGGTTATAGTCCCAAGTTCCTTAATGTTATTATTAAGTAAATATTAGCTTATTTAATTACTTGTCTAAATGTCAGATTCAGATTAATTTTCATTATTATAATTTTCTAATATCGAAGTCAGAAATCAGAATCAAGAATCATAAGTCAGACGTAGAAAAAAGAAATTTAAACTCAGAAAATAAATAAAAAAAATATTAATTTATTGTACAGAATTAGACAATCTGAATATTTGTCATGTTATCTGTTCTAGTATAAAGTCAAACTATTTCCCTAAAAATCCAACTATTAGACTTATTTTATTGGGTCTAAGTATATTAGTCTAATCGCAATCAAGCTCAACAAACTTAAGATTAATTAGCTCACAACTTAATTAATCTATTTGGGTCCAAGTATAAATAAATCTGAAAGCCCACATGTAAAAGTAATTTCAAAGCGCAATAGAATTCTTAATTTGTTTTCGGCCTGCAATAGATAATCCCACAATCACATTTAATTATTCGGCCCAACACAGTTAAAACTCAAACCGAAAAAATTAAAACTAACGTTACTGTTCACACGAATTACGATAATAACAGTTAAAAATTCAGAATTTTAAAATAAACGTTGTTGGATCGGCGTTTGGATCGCCGAAAATACAGAACCCTTCGATCGGCAATTGAAACGCTGATCCAAGCTTGGATCGGCATTCCAATCGCCGATCCAAGTATTTCCCTCCTATATAAGCGAGACAGCGACCCCCCACTCATTCCCACCCCTTCTCTCTCTCTCGCGCGCGAGACAGAACCTCCTCTCCTCTATACAGGTTAGTTTTTTTTTCATATTTATTTTATTTATTTAATTTAATTAGTTTAATTAGGTAAGTAATTAAAAAAATAAATTAAATATTGAAAAAATAATGAAAAAATTAGTAAAAAATCAGAATAAATATAAATAATTATAATATGTATTTGAAAAAAAATTTATTGAATTTAATTAGTTTATTTATTTAATTTAATTAGTTTAATTAGGTAAGTAATTAAAAAAATAGATTAAATATTGAAAAAATAATGAAAAAATTAGTAAAAAATCAGAATAAATATAAATAATTTTAATATATAATTTGAAAATTTTTTATTGAATTTAATTAGTTTATTTATTTAATTTAATTAGTTTAATTAGGTAATTAATAGAAAAAATAGAATAAATATTGAAAAAATAATTAAAAAATTAATAAAAAATCAGAATAATTATAAATAATTATAATATGTAATTATAAAAAAATTTTGAATTATTTTGTATATTTTATAATTGTGGATAAGTTAATTATAAATTAGAAAAAGTAAATAAAATAATAAAAAATGGATAGATTAATTTTTTAAATGTAGGAAAATTTTCTAAAAAGAGACAAGCAGCGCTTCTAGTCGAGGTGAGTTTTTTTTTAATATTTATACATTTAATTAATTTATTTTATTGAGGTAAATAAATGAAAAATTAGAATAATTATTCTAAAAAAATTATAAAATATGTAAAAAAATAGAAAATTGGAAATGTTGTTGTATGAGATTTGGGTTTGTAATTAGGGGGGATTTGGGTGTTTTTTTTTTCGGAAACACTCCAGGTACAGGGGAGATGCTGCCGAAATTTTATTAGATTATTTACATTGATAATTTTTATTGTAGTGTAGTAAAAATGCCACCGAGAAGAAGAGTACCAGAGGCACCACCTCGTAGATCTACGAGGCTTCGTGGAGATCATGGCGCTTCTACATCTACCGTTTCTGTTGATGCCGAAGCTTCTACATCAGCGGATCCTGTTGTTCCCCCCGGTCCTGTTAATGTAGATCGTCTCTTGCATTTGGATGAGTCGAAAGTTCGTGGCACTGGTGTAAGTTATTATTGTTCTTTTACTTTTTTTTACTTATATATTTCTATTTTGGTAGTATTTTTTTAAAAAATTAAAAAAGAAATATATACAGCATTGGAGGGCAGTACTACATAGGGCTAAGATGTCACGAACTGCTGAGGTGGATGAGCGTTTGATGACATTTGGACTGATACATTTCGTTCAGTTAGGTCATATGCAGGTCGATCATTCGATTTTGCAGGGTCTAGCCATGTTCTGGAGGCCAGAGACCCACACTTTCTTTTTTTCGTACGTTGGCGAGATGACGGTCACTCTAGAGGTAAGGATCAATACCTATTTGTAATATATTTTTTGTAACTATATATGTATAAAATTTGAACTATTTGCAGAATGGGGCCTTCTTATACAGTTTACCTACGGCTGGCAGAACCGTTACTGGACGGACCGATTACGACGCCATATAGTTACTCCAAGATTTGGCGTTGCCGGAGGATATAGACACGGCGATAGTTGAGAAGTGCTTCAGAGAAAAAGAACAGAAGTAAGAAGGTTTTAAAAAATTTATTTTTATGTTAATTTTAAATATATATAGTTCTTACAATCAAATTACATTAATAATGTAATGTAGGAAATCTCATTCCGTTAGGTTAAAGGAACTGCGTAAGATTTGGAATCAGATTGGAGGGCCTGGCACGAATAACGTAGCGATGATCGACAGATACACACGCGCTTGCGTGTTGGAGATTTTTGGGTGCGAGTTATTTCCTGACGGCACGGGTGACTCGGTTCCATATTTTTATTTGCAATTATTGGAGGTTAGCCAAGAAATAAATATCTCACATTTATTGCACTTTAATAAGAAATTAAATATATGAAAGATTTGATGATATTCCTTAAAAAAATAATTCATATTTGCAGGATCTTCATTCTAGTAACTCGGTGCAGTACAATTGGGGTGGTGCCACTCTTGCCTTGCTATACTGAGGCTTGGACACTGCCTTCATTAATAACAATATAAATATTGGTGCTCCTCGGTTGCTCTTGCAGTTGTGGTCGTATGTAGTGTTTACCAAATGGTCCGATCCGGTCCGGTCCGGTCCAAACCCACGGTCCACGGGTTATCCCGGGCCGGTCTAGCACGGGTTCACGGGTTAAAACGGGACGGGTTATCACGGTCCACCTTCCAAACCTTGACCCAAATCCTTGATAGACCCGACCCTAGGTGAACCGGGCGGGTAAAGGCGGGCCGGTCCGGTCCAGGCCGGTCCAAGGACGGTTTTTTCCAGATTTTTTCTTTTTTTTCTTTTTTTATTGTTTTCATCTCAAAAATTTGTAAAATAAATTTTTTATAAAAATTCGTTAAAATATATTATATTTATAGATCAAATAATTAAGTATAATTTTGTAGTCTATTTTAATTTTTTTTATTTTATCTGTAATTTTTTAATGTTTTTTTTTTATTATTGATGGTTAATGGTTTGCATGACAAAAGATTGTAAAATATAAGTTATAAAAATTAGTTAAAATATATTATGTCTAATAAAATTAATAATAAAATAATTTTGTAGTTTATTTTAAATTTATTTTATTTTAAAAACTTGATTTGTAATTTTTTTAATAATTGAACAAATTCAAATATAATTATATCAAGTTACCCTCTTCCTTTTTTTCGGGCTTGGGACCGGCTATGCTATTAAATTATTTTATAAAATAATAGGGGGAATTCTATTTGTGCCACCCAAAATTTGCGAAATTCCACAATTGCCACTCAAAAGTTCAACCTTCTGATTTTGCCACCCTGAGATTATTATATACAATATTCTCTACTAAGTGCACCCCAGTTATGTCCCTAGAGTAATAATCTTCTCCCTTCATTAATTATAAAGGTCGTTTTTACTATAACCTCACATTATCGTGTTATCCGTGATCTTCCATTTCTTTTGGTACTGTACGGCAGGATAATTCTTTTGGTTATTTGTAAATTTTAACCCTTAAATTAGTGTTTTTAGGGTGACTAATTATGTTATACATAGTTTAGGTTTTTGAACAATTTTGATGATTTGGTATAATCTTTCCCTAATCTGCTTACCTAGAATATAAGGAAAATTTAGAAAGCCATAAATTATTAAGAAACAAACCTCGCTCTGATACCAAGAATGTAATGGAAACCCAGGAACTTCGCAACTAACTCTGACTTAGAGAAGTACTGGCTAGAAGGAAGAAAAATTTTAGAATTTGCTGGATTATTGTACAAGAGTAGAAAGGATGATTTCTAGTTGTGAGGAGATGCCCCTACTAGTGAACCATCATACTGCTTATATAGAAGGAACGCTACCGGTTGGTAAGCTCGATAATTAAATGCGGGTGCACATTGGGCCCCATCGTCCATTTTAATTATTCGTCTACCACAGATGGTATGTCCTTATCAAACTATTAGTGGGCATATTTGGTACAATAATTGCCTATAAAAGAAAATAAGTTGATGCCATTCCAAATGACAGCCAACTAAAAAGAGATAAAAGACAAGTGCGCAATACCATAGTGGCACCGAAAGTAAACACATTATTGAGATTCCCATATGATGGTGGGTCTCCCTAATAGTAATGGCCTTGCTGGATTATGCAAAGTTTCTGATGGATTGCTAACAGCTCATCAATGTTATGATTAACTGGTCCTAATGCGCTGCTGGCCCAGTTGTCTTTTGATGCCATTTGTTCAAGTCGAATCTTTTGCAAATAACTCAGTGCAATAAGTTTTTCGACTTCCTTTACGGTCTTTTGTGTTTGTTCATCATGTATTTCTCCAAGTCTGAGCTCCATGGCGCCTTGCCAATGAAAAGACCTTGGATACATTGTTAGCAAATCTCCAGTAATGATTTCATAGTCCTGAAGAGAGCCTGGCTCTCCTCCTGAGGTCGCCCATCTTTCAGCTTGCTGAAAAGCTTGCCGTCCTCCTGGTGTAAAACCAGTGGTTGGACTTCCTTCATGAATTCTCATCAATCTTCGCAAATGATCAAGCACCATCTTCTGTAAAAGATAAAAAGTCACACAAACAAATTTATAGAAAACTAAAAATTGTCAGTAGTTTTCCGTAGATTACTACCAGACAGTTCCTAAGATACAAGTATAGTGGGTTTTTCCAGCGGTCCACCATGCCCGCTTGCTTCCATCTAAAGATTCTAGCATATCCCGAAATCTAACACGTTGCCGATGTGACCGACAGTTGTTGCTAGATGAGCTAGAATTTCATCTGGTGCGCCTTTAGTTTCTTCGAGCACCTTTTCTAAATCTGCTAACTGTTAATCAGCAAAATAACAGTTACCGGTTTTCACCATTTTTGCTGTTAATCGTGACAGTGAATCAGCTAGTACGTTCATTTTTCCATCTATGTGCTCAAAATTAACTTGCACTCCTGTTCCTGTAACAAAATCAACAAAATTAATCCACCGAACCCTTGACGGTTTATTTTGTGTTGATTTGTTGTAGAAACTGATTATAGCCTGACAATCAGTTCTGAGAGTAATTTCCTTCTGATCCAGGTAATGGATCTTGAGTGCCTTCATTGTTTCCATGCATGCATGTATCTCGGCATCGATTGTTGATTTGATTACCGGAAATTTTCCGCTTGCATATGCACACACCTTTTCCGTACTTCTGGGGTCATGTTTGAGTTTCTTCCATTTACATACGCCACCCCATCCTTCCATGCATCCATCAGTTTCCAGAATGATGTAGGATCCTTCCGGAGGTATTTCGAGATCTGGGAGCTGCTGTACAGCTTGCTTGACTTTTCGGATAATTTCATAATCCGAACTCTTGAGCCTCTTGTCACCATGTTCACTTGTTTTTGAGTATAGTGGCCCAAGTAGTGTACCCAATTTTGGGATATATGACCTGGCGTAGTTGAGAATGCCAAGCCATGATCTCATTCCTGCCTTTTCCTTCAGCTTTTCTTCATCAAATGAGATAATTTTCTTGATTATATGCGGCTGAAGTTTGATCTTTCTGTTTCCAATAACTGCACCTAAGAATTCGATTTCCTGCACAGCTATTTTCATTTTTGTTGGGGATAGAACAAGTCCCCACTTCTCACAAATTGATAGCATAGTCTCTAAGTGCCTGGCATGTTGTCCTTCGTTTTCAGAGAATACCAGTATATCATCAATGTAGACTGCTATGAAACTCTCTGTTCCACGAAAGCAGTCATCCATTTTTCTTTGAAAAATTGCTGGTGCATTCTTCAAACCGAATGGCATGACCAGCCATTCATACAAACCATTTGGAACGACGAAAGTCGTCCACTCAATTGAGTCCGTGTCCATTGCTACCTGATGAAATCCGCTTTTCAAGTCAAATTTTGAGTAAATTCGACTATTACCGACCTTCTTGAGGATGGTGTTGATTCCTGGCAGACTGTATTGGTCTTTGTGTGTATTATCGTTAAGGGTGCGGTAATTGAATACCATACGCTCCTTGCCTTTTATCTCAGCACCAGTTTTTGGATCAATAGATGTGCCTGAATTCACCATCATTGCCATAGTTCTGTGTCGGCTTTTACTGGGTCGTATCACTCCAATTTTTAACAACGCTTGAACATGTTTGTCGAACTGTTCCTTCATTGCTGGTGTTACATGTTTTAGCGGCTTGTCTTGGATCGTGATATCCGGGTTAATAATATCAAGTTTGCATTTTACCCGATTTTTCTCCCAGTGTTGAAGAGGATTGTCTCCAATATACCCTTGTTCTTTGAGTTTTTCAAGGAGAGGTCGAAACTTTTCCCTGAACTTTTGTGATTCTTCACCACAAGAGTATGCTGTAATTCTCTGGATCTCGAAATACTCAAGCTCGGACAGATCCAGTTCCTCGATTGCTGCTGAAGCTGCCACCTCAGCATCCACCTTTGTTGCAATTGTCGTAACATTTTTGTAGAATGTCACCATTTGTCCTTCGATTCTGAGCCCTCCTTGCATGGCTCGAATGAAATTGCAACCAATCAACATCTGAATCCCGTCCCTCTGTTCCATTGGGAACGCATAAGTGAATGGAATTCTGAACCGATTTTCCTCAATAGCCATCATTCCGCCTTTGAGTTTTTGGTTAGCTATCTGAGAAGAATTCACCCCGTTAATCTGAATGGGGTAAGCACTTGGTTCTAATGCTTCTTTTGGAACTGCACTTTGGTCTACGCAACAGACTGTTGCACCTGTGTCCAGGATTGCTTGAATTTTGAATTTCTCAACCCCTGGTATCTCCATTGTCAGCTCAATGTTGTAGAGTCTGTTTAAGACCCTTCTTCCTTTCCTCGGATCTGGGACTTGAGTACTAATATACTCATTTTCTTCTGTCATCATTTTGATAATCACTCCTTTTTGTTTTTGGATGTGATTTTCAATTGCTTCATCATCCGAATCCATTCCTTCAAGAATTGGTTTTGCAGGAGCTTTTCCTTTTGTTGGATCTCGCATCTCGCCTAGATCCTTGCCCATCTCCAATTCTTCAATTCTTTCCTTTAGCCTTTGATTCTCAGCTAATAGGAAGTTTGTATACCCAATCAATTCGTTGATTAAGGTATCCTTGCTGTCATACTGGGGTTTTGACCTTTCAATTATTATTTTTCTCCCCAGATTGAATCTTGAACACATTGGACAGACTGTCAAGTGACACAGACTGCAATGCGCTCGCATGCGTGGGTTGGTCTGCTCTTTGCAAAACAGACATTTCATGAACTCTTGCGCTACAGGACCATTATCTTCCCATTGGTGCGCACAATTTTCAACTTCCTGAGGTAGTGAGACTGCGACTCGCCATGAGACCTCTTTATTTGTCATCATCATTGCGGTTTCGTACGGCATCTCACCTATGCCAGCCATTAAAGAATAGCTAGTACCTCCTTCCCCTTCAGAAAATGAACAGATTGCATCGCTATCTGGTTCATTCTGATCGACCGAGAGCACGTCCCAGTCGTCATCTAGGTCTAGATTTTCGACTATTGATGCCCTTGCAATGTTGCCCTTTTGCCTTGTGCAATTTCGGGCAAAGTGTCCTTCCTCACCACATATAAAGCATTTGCACTTTCTTATTTTATCAGCATGCTTCCTTTTGAATACTCTGATGTGAGTATCATGTGGTTTGCCTCGATATGTCTTTGCCTTTCGAAGACCATACTTTTTATTTTTCTGATAGTAGCCTGGCACTGGTATGCGGCTACAGAATGATAAATCCTTGAGACTTCTCTGGAGTGCCACTCTTTTGCACTGCTCTGCTAAATACTGGTAAGTGAAGTGTATTCTTGGAATAACACCTACAGTATTGCCTGGGTATTTCTCAGCATATGCCTTTTCAATTTCTCCGCCAATGATGGGAGGCATCTTTCTGAAAAATTTTGTCGAGAGCTCGGGAGATATAAACATCCGTCCCGACTTTGCGGCCAAGATCTTGTAATCATTGATATAATCGAAAAGATCTTTCACATTATGGCATGAAAGTCTTTCCAGATCATTATATACTCGGTTTTGTTCTTCTGTGGACCCGGTTGTCGGGTCCTCCAACAGAAACATTCGCCTGATCTGAGATATCACATTCTGTGGATCATCAGCGATGTTAATCAATTCTTCATATTCAGTGGGGTATGCCATTCTCCACTGAATCCAGGTCTTTTTCTCCGTTTCTCCTAAGAGATTCTCAATATAATTGACCTTTGATTTGTTATCCGCCCAGTTTCTTTCATTGATAAGATTAAGGGTAATGGATTCCCAACGGGAGATAACTTCTGAATATAGCCCAATGTCTTCTGGTAGAACCAGGATTGCGCCTTGACTAGCTTGGGCTGTTGGCAGGTTGAACCTTTCATTCATTTGTTTTGCATAGCCACCACGGATATTGTCTAGTCGTGCTCTTATCTCCGGGACTTGGAGATTCTGTGGCTGCCTTGAACCAGGTGGGTACATAGCAGGACCCATGATTGGTTCTGGTGGTATTCTTGTGATAGAAGATTCTGCTGACGAGAGTACCGTCTCTACCTTTTCTCTAAGATTTTTGAATTGCGGGTACTCCATTTCTCCAAGCATGTAAATTGTCTCTGATGGATGGTCATCATCTGACGGATGATCATCCCACTTTATTTCAGCAGAAATTTGGGAATTGGCAATGTCTGCTTCTTCATTCCCACCACCTTTCGCAAAAAGACTTAGCAAGTCCTCGTCTTGGTCTTTAGGTGCATCCAATCGGGACAGGAATTGCACCGTGGAGAATAGATCATCCTCAATTTCACCCTCTGACTCATCCCAATGACAAGTCATCATTAAGGCTTGCTCTTTGGACCATTCAGCCTCTGCTTCTATGGTCTCTAGCCAATTAAACTCTGCGAATGTTATTTGCACGAGTTCATCTTCGTTATCCATCTGTTCAATAGCAAACCATTGATACGGGTTGATTGGTTCCGTCATTTCAACTGTTGGCTCAGTTTGTTCTGCTTTAAGAATTGCCAGGAACCATTTTCCCAAAAGTAACGAGTCATCATTTTGTTCGGCCTCATCATCATTATCACTGAATTCCTCAGGGTCTGTATAGATTTCTGGGAATTCTGGATCATTGTCGAAAGACCAATCATCATCTATCGTGAATACAAACGGCAATTCATCATCTATTGTAAGTAGATTAATAAACTCTTGTTCGAGTTCTTCCTCATCATTTTCTCCTCGAATAATCTCGTGCTCAGGGACTGTTGTTGCATACCCTGAGAATCTGACAGACAATGAGCCGTCTGTCCTTGCTCGAATTCGTGCTGCTTGGGGATTCTGGATTTGTGAGATAACAGCTGGTCTCACAAGCCACTGTCTTCCTTGGAGTTCTGCAGTTGTTCTTTGCGAGCCAGGGATGGCCCGAACTCCTCGGCTTGCTAGATGGTCTGCCACATTCTGAACATTATATCTGAAGTTTGTGTGGCTGGTATTGGACAATCGCCCAATAAGTGATCTTGAGAGTAAGAGGTTACTCTCACCACCTTGCCATCCTTCATACCCGTGAGTTTGAATCACTAGTTGAATGTGATCCCTAAAATCACGAATACTTAGAGTCATATCTGGAGCAGTGTATGCCAACTGCGTTCCAGATGTAAGATCCATTTCCATAGAGCTAATAACAGCTCTATCATCTCGCCATCTAGTGTCTCTGATTAACACTAGCGCATTCACACCTGCACTCCGTCTGTGCAGCGTGTACAATCGAACCATGATTAGCCCGATATGCAAATGTTGGAGTCCTTCTTGTAAAAGCCTGTTAAAGCTTTCTTCAGAGATAAATGGTAACTCCACCTGTTGGCCGTCTGTGACCAATGTTCTTTCATCCGAGTAATGTTGGTATACCCGGTGCCTGTTTTCTGTCCATCCAGCTTGATACAAAGTCTCAGCTGGAACTTGCTGTGCTCATCTGTATTGAGAGATGTTGAGCTCAGCATCTGGGTTCATTTGTGACTCAAGGCTTCGCTGGTATCGTCTAGATTGACCAGGGAGCCTCCTTTGAGCCTCAAATCTGAGTCTAGATCCTAGGCGGTAGCCACGGATCTGGTCTTCAACAGTAGGAGTTCGGTTTGTATCTCTCTCGGACACCGATGGTCTTGCCTCCTCTGTTGTTGTTTGTGTTCTGCTCATGCCGCCTTCTTTTTCTCGGCTTCAAATATTTCTTTTGGATTTTTGAACACAAAAAGTTTGCCTTTCAATTTAGGCACTGCTGGCTTACTGGATTCACCTAAGCTCAGCTTCTGAAGTTGTTGCTGGATCTGATCAAGGGAGTCGGATAGGTCGTCAGGCTGAGTGACTTCCTTTCCCTTCACAGTCTCGAGCCTTTTAATCGCTACTTTCAGATCCTCAACTTCTTCTGTCAACTTAAGCAACAATTGTATAATTGTGTTGTTTTGCTTAAATTGAACTTCTGTTGCTCTTCCGGTGATGTCTTGTGGTCTGACAAAACCGGTTGCCGGTGGATGGATTGTTTCGGTTGCCTTAAGTGCTTCCTTGTAAATTGTACTGTTTGCACTGAGGCGCCAATCGCTCATAAAGAAATAAGTTCTATAAGAAAGTATGGAATTATTACGGGTTTATCCTTAATTTCTGAATGACTTTTAATTTCGTATATCCTAGGCTTGCATTTCGGGTTCAATTATACCATCTGTTAATGTTTTATCCAAATTCCTAAGTTACACATCTAGTTTGTTCTTGGGAAAAGTTCTTGGGGCCTATAGCATTTTGAATATTTTAATTCGTTTGTCTTATATGGTGTGGGTGGTATTTTCAGAAGAAATTACTTTGTGGTGGCAATTTGACAATTTCCCTCTTTTGGGGTGGTATAAACACAATTTTCCCAAAATAATAACATAGGCGGAGTTCTAACTTTTTTTTTTTAGTAATATTTTTAATAAATATGTTGAAGTAATTTTAGAAGAAATTAAATTTAAAGAGTTTAGAATACAAAACATGAAATATAAATAAAAACAAGAAATAACAACATACAATGGGAATCAGAAGTAATCGGATTGACTCATCCTAACTTGGAATCCCACATATTATCGACACGCGTCCACTCCTACACTCCGTTTGATTTTTTTTGGCAATTTCCAGCCATGTGTCGAGGCCTGGTTGGCTGGTTGGGACTTGGGCGCGAAAAACAAAGAGGGAGAGGGAACGTCAACGCGTCTGGGTGACTGGGTCCGGGTGGGTAGGAGTGGACGCGTGTCGGGTTCTGGTTGGACACGAAAATTAGAGGAGAGTAGGGGACGTCTTGGGGGACAGGTGTCGAGAGGTGAGTGGGCGCGAAAACCAGACGGGTTTAGACTTTCGACAGGTTTTTTACTGGTTTAATGCGGTACAAAGCGGGTTTACATGGGTTTAACGCGGTTTATCGCGGGTCTACGGTCCGGTCTAGGCGGTCCACGGGTTAAGACGGGACGGGTTTAGGGCGGGTCTATACTAGAATGTTGGCCTAAACCCGTGATAAACCCGACCCGGACCACCCCCTCGGTCCATCACGGTTCATGCACGGTCCGGGCTGGTTCGGTCTAAGGGACGGGTTTAGCACGGGTCGGGTCTGACCCGTCGGGTATGTGGTAAACACTAGTCGTATGCAAGATTACTACTTAGTCGGCCGTCGATCACAAAGAATTTTGATGGTTGGGGTCTACCAAGTATTGACTCGTGTCCGCCTTATGGGAGGTATGTTGATTTGATTTTAATTGTAATATTTAAAATATGTTTTATTTGACTTTAACAAACAACAAAATGGAAATGCAGGAAGTGGACGACGAAACATAAATCGAAAAAGTTCACCGGCCCTACTCGCAGTGGGATAAAATATGCAAGAGATGTCTGCATGAAAATAAAACCTGAGCATGTCGTGTGGAGGCCTTATGATCACATCAGGGACGGCATGCCTCGTTGTGCCCAGGTTGAGCAGAGGATGTTTCTTCTACGCATCCCATGCATTCATTATTGAGTCGTGATGTGGCACCACGTAGATCGTGTCATGCATCAGTTTATACTCTATCAGACAGTTCCCCCACCGCCACCTGAGTTATTTTTAACTCTTCACATTATTAATTTCATTATTTAATTCTCGCAATTATGTTTTGTTGATTAACTGTGATTTGAATAAAACAGTCTTGGTCGAGAATGGAGGAATTGATGGGATACCAGCATAATACCTATCGAGGTATTGACTGGCATCAAATATTTGTCACTGAGGTCAACAAGTGGGCGAACACTAATGAGGCTAGGGTAATAGAGGATTGGCCGTGGAGCGAAGATATTTGGAGCGACTACCGACGCTGGTTGAGCGTACATGGAGGTGCGCATCTTGTGCGAATTCTTGAAGAGGCAGCGTCTGGTCCGGCTCGCAACTTGTCATACCTTCGCGAGACGCCTGGTCACATGAATTTGGTAAGTTACATTACGCAAAATTTTGTGCCTAATAAATAATTAAGTGGCTAACAAAAATTGAACAGATCAAGCATACTTTGCGGGAGGCGTTGCGAGGATGTGCATGGGTTGTCAAGAAGGGATTTCGTCGTGCTGGGAGCAATTGCTGAGGGGGTGCAGCACGTCCTTGGATATTGTTGGCGAGCCTGATCGATTACCTCGACTTTTAGAATCGAAGGGTCTTCATTCAGACATCGAGTCTATCCCTGATACGGATGATGAGGATGATACGCCAGAGCCGGTATCTATTGAGGAGCAGCTTTTCATGCGGGTATAATACATTTTTCAATCACTTTTATTAATATTATTGTTCCTTTCATGCTTAATATTTTATAATTATTTAAAATATTTTTATTATTTTTATAATATTATCTGTAACAGGATGATTTTGGTCTGCATGATTGGGATTCATATTTTGATGCTCCACGACCCAGTCAGCCTCTAGTTCGGAGCAGACGGTCACATTCCGGTGTTTTTGAGCCTCACTCCGGATCCACAGGACCTCATTCCCAGCCTCAGACCACAGAGCTGCAGGCCCCACCCCATTCGCAGCCCAGGAGCACACAGCCGCGGCCTCCACCTTACAGCACACAGTACACCTACGGGAGTCCTTATCCTCCACCTCCACCATATACTCAGACTCAGTACGGAGGAGGGTACAGTCAGCCCTTTGTGCCTACCCCCACACCTATCTCTCAGGCTGATACTTATTATCAGGCATACGGTACCCCACTTAAGGACCCATTCACACCTATGTCGCACCATCCATTCGGCGATTCTGGAGCCTCATCTAGCAGACCGCCTCGTCATTCCACTTCATTTTCTACGACTTATCCTCCCCCCCTCCTCCCCCAGGACTTGTTCCCGGTCGAGAGCCTCGAAACTTGCCTGGTGCTGCATGGGATTTATCTCCTTCTCAGGGATGGTTCCGTCGTGAAGGACATCAGTAGGATAGTGTGATATTTATTGTGATATTTATATTTTTGTACGAGTGTGATATTTATTGTGATATTTATATTTCGTATTTGGTTTTGATTCCGTCACTTTTTAGGATTGCAAAACTACGCGAAAAAATTCTAACAAATTTATAAAAAATCACATTAGGTAATAAAGGCGCTGCACTCTCATGCCTGTAAGTTTCATACCATAAGGTCAAACGCATAAAAAACATAAAATCGCTAAAATACCTAAGATATCATTTCCGATGAACCCTATTTCTAATTTGTTCAATTTTTAGGATTGCAAAACTACGCGAAAAAAAATTTAAAAAAAACCATAAATAATTATTGTAGATACAAAATATTATGAATTTAGTCAACCATAAATATTAAAATTAGAGTTATCTTCACCGAATAACATAAAGTCAACCCTTACATCGATCTATCAAGGGTAAATTTAAAAAAAAAAATACATAAAAATATTACATAAAACTAACGCCGGCATCCTCCTGGTAAGATATTCATGAACCTTGATCCTAGCCGGGCAACCCCAAGTCGTAGTCCCCCTCCTCCACTGCTTGTGCTTTGAGATGGTCCCCTGCTACTTGATGCGCCATGACTCTCCCTGCTACTTGATGCTCCGTGACTTGTGAAAAATCGGAGCGACATTAATCGGTCACCCAGGCTAATGGAATTTCGACGTGGTTGAATACCTTCTATCCCAAAACTGACACGACTTTCATTGCGAGAATCAATACTGATAGAATTCCGGCTAGGTTGAACCGGCTCCCTAGTAGGTTCACTTTGGTTCCCTGTAGAAGATTGAGTTATGTTCCTTACAGAAGGTCTTGTAGTTCTTCGTGTCCTCGGTGTGTTGGTAGGACGACCTGTACGACGACCAGATTGAAGCTCCTCCATCGACATAGGTTGCTGAGTGTCGTTGGCCGCCGCAGCGTCCCTTCTGGTTCGGCGCCTCTGGTTTGCCTGATTTTTATTTCTCATTGCATCCATCCACATCCAATCACGATCCTTCTTTCGCCTACCCCGATTAATCATTGTCTTATCCGGATAGATCACGGGACCATCATACCCAGGCCACTTATTTTCGTCTTCGTAGCAGTGAAAATCACCTGTTGACCATATTTTAATCATATTCTCTATGCTGTACCGTTCGTCTATAAAATCAAAAACATCCCACCTACAATAACCGCATACGGCAACCACATGAAGACATGGTATTCCTGTGAATTGAGGTTTTCTGCACTTACACCAAGCACGCCTGCTCAGTAGTTGAGTATATCTCGGTTGGTAATCTCGTTTGAGGAAAACTTGGTACTTCCACGTTACCCCCGGGTCATTTTTTTCGAATGGCACTTGAGCTTCAAATTCTCCACGTTCAATGTCAATGGTGATAAGGTTTATTACCGCTGTAAATATGAATTTATATCATTATATATTTTAAAGATTAGAAGTAAATATGATTACATTGGAAGTACATTTGTACTTGCTTTGAGAGTATGCTTCATTGGCTTAAGTTGGATTTCTTTTGGCCATTGTTCTCCCTCCGCCTGTCTCACCAAAGCTATTTGATTCCTCTCATTAAACCATTTAACAGTTTTGTACCAAGTGCCTTCCACAAGTCCAACAACTGGTAGTCTTCTCTCAGCCTTGTACCTGCTATTGAGACTTTCTGATCCATTACTCGTCATAATTCCCCAACGATAACCACCGTCATACGTTTGTGCCCACCTTTCAGGTTTCCACTGCTCGTTGCCATCTGTTTCATTTTTTTTTCCACACTTTTCAAGGTAGTCGATCGCATTTGGATTCATTTTCTTCAGTTCGTTCCACATTTTGTAGAAGGGCCTCCTTTTTTTTTCTTGTTGGCCAACTTATTTCTGAATTTGTCTGGTATAGCTGCGTCTTTTTCAGATGCCTTAAACACGTTTTCACATACATGTTGCATGTAATACCGGTGCACGGCATATGAAGGATTCGCATCCTCTTACCAACCGTATTGGAGTTGTTTGAACGCGTTCCTTATTCCCTAATGGCGATCTGAAACAACATAGAATTTTCTTCCTTCCCCGATAACTTGCCGCCTTAGAAAATTCATGAACCAACCCCAACATTGTTCGTTCTCAGTTCGCACAAGTGCAAATGCTAGTGGAAGCAACCCCTGCTCTGGGTCATAACCGCATGCCTCTAACAATCTTCTCTTGTAGCGACCCGATAAGAACGACGCGTCGATGCTGATAACAGACCTTAGGTATGGTACCGCCGCGATACAAGGCCCATATGCCCATGCTGCTGCGGTGAACATAGCTCTGTTGGGATCCCCTACGATCTCTGTCAACCATTTGATCTGTGTCCCTGGGGTCGTTCTCTGTATAGCCAATAATAAACTCGGAAGTTTGTTGTATGATCCCTCCCACGATCCAAAAAATTGTTCGATCGCTTTCTCTCTCCCACGCCATAACTTGTTATAGGTTGGTTTTACATTTGAATATTCTTTCTCCAATATAGATTTTACGTCATTTATAAAAATACCAAGATCTCTCTTCACTGCATTCCTGATGCTATTTGTGATTACCTCTGCCGTCAGATTTTCATTCGTGAAATCTCCGGCCTTTCTCACGCATGTATGTTCTTCTTCATTCTTTATTATTCTCCAAAATTCACATTTCCTTTCTGTACGGTCATACAAATGTCACTTACAGGTAGGCACCTTACAATCCAATACATACAATGTTGGAGTACCTCTAGTGGCTTTATTCTGTATATTATTATCTACGGCGTATTTATTACAAGCTTGTTTTAATTGTGGTTTTGACATAAAAATGTTTCCTTGCGCTAAAGGCCTAGAAGTTTCTGTTTGAGACGGTTGTAGAATCGAATTTCTGTACTCAGAAATATCCAAAAATTACCTAACGGGATGTTAATTATCGGTCATTCCGGTAATGTAATACTCGTGATTCGCGAAATCCTGCGCATACAAACCCTCTCTCTCCATATCCTGTGATGCCCAAAACTCTTCCTCTTCATCAGTGAAGTTCTCCCCCGTTGCATAATTCGATTGATAACCCGGGCCACAGTCGTATGTCTCGTCAAGTTCGTCTATATCCCCTTCTTCTTCTTCTTCATCTTTCTCTGCTTTTTGTCTAACTGGTCTACTACTCTCAGGTTGGTCCCATGGATCCCAATCATGTGCATTGGTATTGTACTCATTATTTGTTCCATCTTGTCTTTCCCGTCCGCTACTACTCTCAGGTTGGTCCCAAGAATCCGAACCCCATGCACTCATATTTGTTCGCTCTTGTCTTTCTTGTCGACTACTACTCTCAGGTTGTTCCCAAGAATGCCAACCCTGTGCACTCGTATTGTATTGATTATTTCTTTCTTCGTCTTCTTCGGTATTATTTACTTGTTCATTCAAATTATAATTATAATCATAATTATAATTATAATTTGTGTGTCCCCCTAATTTCAAAATATATAATTAAAAATTATATAATTTATGTGTCATCGTAATCAAAATTATTGATTTGCTTTTATTTTAAAAAGCTTAATTTAAAATTTTATTATTCAAGAGTAAAGGCAAGAGCAAATTAATTATAAATGCGTACAATTAATAGCAAGAGCAAATTAATTACTTTAAAAACTAATTTTATCAATTCTATAATGGCACAAATTTAATTAGTAATTTTGTCCAATTATGCAAAAGATTTTTTAAGCAAAAGTTTCTTAATAAGCCAATTATGTTTAGTAAAGAATTATAATCCTAATTTAAGCAAACCATATATTGCATATGTTCATGACCATTGTAATCCTAATTCAAAAATAAATAATAAAGTAATTTTACTAATCAAATTTATCGTAAGTTACCTTGTAGGCCACCACCAGAAGCTGGAAGCAAATCAACGTGAAGTTGAAAGCCGTGTAGCTTTCTTGCTTGGAAGCACTCACGTCGTACATACCGCCATTCATTTTCAGAGTTCACCGGCAACTGCATCTGCTGGAACCTCCCTTCAATTATGGTATTAAAATGGAAAACAATTTTCAAATTATAATGACCTTGATAAAATTCCAATGCTGATAAAATTATTTCTTTAATTGATTCATAATCAGTTTGCGAAGTTGCATCCAAACTGAAATAATTTGATGGATTATATGGAGATTGATTAACGAAAACCGGAATGAAAATCATATTTTTGATAGTATAGAGAGTCGATTATTTGAAAATGATGGGTGATTTTCAAATTCGGAACGGCATGTTCTATTTATAACCAAATGAGAGTCGAAATAATGATGGGCAATCAAATCAAATGGCACTAAAACGCACTGTTAAATCGCACTTAAATTCAATTTACACCTTGGATCGGCATTTGGGACGCCGATCCAATTCTTTTAATGATAAAAACCACTAAAAATTAATGATTAAAAGCATTAAAAAAAGTCACTTTTAGCGAAAACCAGTTGGATCGGCGTTCCGAATGCCGATGCAAGCTTGGATCGGCGATCCGAATGCCGATCCAAGCTTGGATCGGCGATTGGAACGCCGATCCAACTGATTTTCCGCTAAAAATGACTTTTTTTAATGCTTTTACTTATTAATATTATTATTAATTGCTATTATTATTGCATTATTATTAATATTAATTTGGTAATTGTTATTAGTTATTATATTAGTAATAATTTAATTATTAAATATTATTATTTATTATGTATTTTTGTGATTATTGCATGATTATTACTATTAAATTGGTAAGTGTTATTAGTTATTATATTAGTAATAATTTAATTATTAAATATTATTATTTATTTTTTTTTGTAGTTATTGCATTAATATTATTATAAAATTGGTAAATATTATTAGTTATTATATTAGTAATAATTTAATTATTACATATTATGATCTATTATGTATTTTTGTGATTATTGCATTATTATTACTATTAAATTGGTAAGTGTTATTAGTTATTATATTAGTAATAATTTAATTATTAAATATTATTATTTATTATGTATTTTTGTGATTACTTATTAATGGACCATTTATTATTATTGCACCATTTTATTATTAATGCATGAAAAAAAATTAAGAATCTACCATTTATTATTAATGCAGTATTTATTGTTTAATCTAATAATTAGCTGCAAAAGGACAGGTGTGCTCTGATAAAGTCTGAAAAAGTATACTGATACCCATCTGTCCTCTGCAAAAGGACAGGCGTGGTCTAATAAAGTCTAAAAAAGTATACTGATGCCCATCTACCCTTTGAAAAAAGACAGGCGTGGTCTGAAAAAGCATCACGTAAAATTAATTTTTTATTGTGTGATTCTAAGTCTAAAATTATCTATAAAACCACCTTTCATCAACCAGATTATACAACACACACTCAATTCTTCTTCCTGAAAAATTCACTGTCATGGACAAAGAAAATAGCTCTCACTCCAATAGTGATGTCCCAAATTGACGAACAGCTACCCGAGATTAATACTGACCAAATTACCAACATTTCCCTGTCAATACAAATGAAATAGAAAAAAGAAAATTATCATGCAAGATGTCGCAAATATTTTCGCACTTTCAAATACAATATCTACGAAGATGGCGGGATAGAGTTCGATTTAAAAATACACTACCAGTGGCACATTAATGGTGGGGAAGAAAGAGACCGCAAGTAGCACCTCCAAAGAATGCTGAGCAAACTCAAACATAAGAATTGTGACTGGTATAAAAATTACTACAAAAAATCGCAACCAATTTTCCAACAAACACCAACGGAAAAACCATATTCAGCACCAAAAATACACTGGACCGTTTATGAAAAAATCTACAACTTTCGTGGAGACCACACAGTGACCTGTAGAAAGTATGGTCAGGTTTTCAATTACAAAGAGACCATCTTGCGTGACCACTACGATGACCACGAAAAACAAGCTTGGTGGGATCAACAAGAAAAGAAATGGAAAGAGAGAGATGAGGCGGAAAAAAAGAGAAAAATAGCACAAAAGGCTGCCGAAAAGAGACAAAAATTGAAAGAAGAAAAAATTGGAAAAAAAATCAGGGAGCGCCTGAGATGGCACAAGGAGAGAGATGAACAAAAAAATATTGCAGCAGCTAGAATGACAGAGATAGAATAACAAGAAGCCGATGCACTTTCTGGAACGAAACCGCTCAATTCGCTGATAATCCTGGTGTGAGCAACCAACAACAAAAGGAAAACTAAGAAGAAGACCCATGGTGGGATGAAATTCTACAATATGCGGACACCTAAAATATCTAAATACTTTGTTTTCTTAGGTAGTTTGTTTTTAAGTAGCAACTGAGTGGTTTGTTTTTTAAGTAGTTTTTTTTTCGTGTGTTACTTTATATTATGGTTATAAAATTTAGTTGTTCTTCTAATGGTATGCATTTTTTAATTCTGAATTTCTTTGCATATTAATTTTCAATACATATCATAAAAAAATTTAATAAAAGTAAATAGACAAAACAACATATTTCAGTAATATAAGGCAAACATTACAAGTGACGACTGTCACACAAACTTATTTCACTAATAATGACCATAATAAGATACCGATGACAGAAACATAATACTACTCCATTTAGCGGAGATGGACAACATTTGAAACTGCGGGATGATTTTCAAAACCAAGTAGAACTGCTGGCTAGTGAGTCAACCACGACCCTCCAAGATCAAAACCTCCATTCCTCTCAACCAAATCTGTAAAAAATTTGGGGCCCCTAACATGATATTTATTTCCTTCTAATTTCTTAACTACAAATTTTTTCCCATGATATTGTAACATCAATGCAGAAAATAATCGTCGTTCGCTCGTCCGCTCATCTCCGATCAAAATAACACCAGAAGAGACGCAGCTTAGCTTAGGACCCATTTGCTTAAAATTTCAAAATTAAAACTCTATTAGCAAATCAAATAAAATAAATTTAATAATTAATTTAACATTATTACCTACAAAGAAGTGATATTGCGAATATGAAATGACGAGAAGAAAGTTTATCAATTTCAGACTAACGAGAAAAACTTAGTTTGTGAAGAATAAATGATGACAACTGAGCTTATATAGACAATTTTAAGCGGAAAAACGACAAAAAATATTATTGCAAATCAACTCTGAGTGTTTAAAAATCAAATTGCGCACTAAAAACAAGCAAATTCAGCGGACTCAAATGGTCAGACCTTGTATCGGCGATTGAAACGCTGATCCAAGCTTGGATCGGCGTTTCAATTGCCGATCCAATGGTTCTGTATTTTCGGCGATCCAAACGCCGATCTAATAACGTTATTTTTAAAATTCTGAATTTTTAACTGTTATTATCGTAATTCGTGTGAACAGTAACGTTAGTTTTAATTTTTTTCGGAAAGTCAAACATTTTTTTTTCTTCTTCTAACCCACAAGGTCAAGCCCACATAAACCCACAATTCCAAGCGGCTGGATCCCGTCAACCTAGTCCAATTGACTGGATCGAACCATAACGGGTTCGACACATCAAATCAGATCCAAGTCCAATCCACTGAGCCTATAATTAAATCTGATCCGTTAAGCCATCACTTTTTCATAAAAGCCCACTAAAATTTGTTAAATCCTCATATTTTTTATAAAAATCCACAAAAGTTAGTAAAACCACTATGGCTGTGCTCCAGACCATTTTAGTAATGGAATGGAATGGAAGAGAAGGGTTGGGAATGGAATGTAAACTCTTACACCTCAATTTTGGAGGGACAAAATTCATTCATTTTGAGATTTCAGGAAGTAAAGCATTTCCATTCCATTCAATTATACAGTCTAATGGAGCAAGTAACTCACAAAGTTTACTTTCCTTTCAGTTCCCTTCCATCTTTTTTTGGTGTCCTGGAGTAGAGCTTATATGTCGGCATTAAGCCCTCAAAATCTTACAGAATGAACCTCAGAAAATTATTTTCTCACGTTTTCATCCTTGAGCCCTCTCAACAGAATACTAAGGTGTACCAGAAACTGGTACATCAACTCAAAGCCCTTCTTGAAAGCATGTAAAATGAATATAACACCTTAATATGAATCCTACTTTATGTTATAAGCCATATAATGCATCAAAACCTTTATATGTCACTGAATTTCACCAACAATGCATCTGGTAAGATAATATAATTGTCCTAAGAAGTGGAATACTAATTACTGACATTTTTTTCAATTGTAAAAACAATTTATCTAGAGGGAAGTGTTGAATGCAAATAAATTAGCTTTTTCTCACTTTCTTGAGAATATTTGTGGGCTTTGATCCTCGTTTCATACTCAAAAAAGAAAAGTAAACTTGTAAGTATAATGTAAGTATTATTTGTTTAATCAGATCAAAGATGTTTGGCAGGAGCCCTGATGACTCATTGAAAAGTGGCATCAAATCTAGGCACTATCCAACAGGAATATTTAGAAAAGCAGCATTTATCCCTCCAGTTCGACTGTTGAATCCCGCAAGCTGTGCGCTTTGATGTAGCAAGTGAGGGTCTCCATGTTGCTAACGCGAAGTTTATGTGATAATTTCGGGTAAATTTTTTGTCACCTGAATTGGCTCTGTTCCATACAGTGCATTGAGTGCTGGTCACAAAAAAGGTAATATTTATTACTGCTAATTTTACTTTATTTAGTTCACTGCTAAGTTCTGATTAACTTATCAACTATTTTCTCCCTCAACACCTATACATCATTCTGTGTGAAGCGATTTCTAAAATAGTTTCATTTACTGATTTAAAGAGAGACATGACTATTTGCAGAATGAGGGTGGAGAATTGTGTGCTTCTTTTCAAAGGTATTGCTTTTTAGTATATTCTTCATTTATCATTTATCTTCAATTCTTTCTTTATTGATTCTGATCACAAAGTTTCAATTGAAAATCATCTCTTTTAAACTCTTTTCCATTGAAATGAAATAAACTCTTGACAGTAAGTCATTCCGATCAAAGATTTAAGTTTTCAAATTGTATTAGTTGATTTTACTACCCTCTCAAATCAGTCAAAATACGAGCTTCAGGTCTATGTCGCACTTGTTTAATAACGTGCTCCTATCAAACTCTATCCAATCTGAACAACCCGGACTAGGATTTGGAGCAGATAAATGAAATTTGAAGCTACATCTACAAACCAGCAAGCAAATAATTAGAAGATGCTCCTTATTCATATTGCTACCATAATAGAGACCACGCTGTAAATGCTACAATTTAAATAATTTACGCATAATTTGTTGAATGAGTGAAAATGGTGTGTTTTGACACAAGTATTTCAATAAAATGCTCTATTATCTCCCCCCAGTCGTTGGTTGAAGCTCTTAGTTGACGATGAACATCTAACAATTGACTCAATAGCATAGATCAAAACTTTCAACTTCAGAAGCTTAAACAAGTTGAATGCATGTATTTTAATCATATAAAAAGTAGACAAACTCTACACGTATATATGTTAAAAGAGGTTCAATGCTGGAAAATTCTTATTCGTCCACAACCAAACATGTTGCCAATATGTTTCACAATAAAAGAGCAATATTTCTGTACTTTATGGTCACAATGCCAGCCAAGTTATTTCTCTAAGCAAAAAAGGAAAAATAAAAACAATTACATTAAGGAAAAAACATGCAAATTAAACACTAGCTTGGAGTGTTGAGGCACTTTTTCCTATGGCTTTCCACCAAGCTCAACACGCAGATTGTCATATGGATAAACTTTTGGAGCCTGAAAATGTAGCAAAATCATTATTATTATGATGATTTTTACCAAACAAAAGTAAATAGAAAGGGACATAATAGCATGTACACCCTGTAAAACATCAGAAAATTTTATGTTTCTTAACTTCCTAAATATTTAGGAATTACATGATTATTTAACCTACAAGGCGGTTAATCTCCTATTGCAGGTAAGCAGCAGAAAGGAGATATGCAGTCAATTATTTTCATTTTTTATTAAAATATAGATAAAGAAATACATAGGTTGGCATACACAGGGATACATAATATATTGAGGTTGCAGTATCACACAAGTACTCCAGTTATAGAGGGTTTGCAAGGGAGCATGAATACTACCAAAGAATTACTAGGCTATGAAGTTCTAGTCAAATCTAAAGCAGCAAAAGAATCAGGCCAGAATAAAAATCTAATAAAGCAACTTAACAAAATACAATACATCATGACTATTGATACTGTACAGCATCTCACAGGAAGCAATTGTTCATTTCAAAGTGATCGAGGTTTCACTGAACCAAATAATGACCATCTTTGATTGCGTGAGGAAAGTGTTGTTGAGTTATTTATAGCATTAAGTTTATCTATAGTATTATGTTATTTATAGAAGTGTAGGGGCTATTTTGTAAAAGAACAATTATCGATTAATATAAAAAGGGGCTTCTGACAAGAGAGGTTATCATCCCTAATTTTCTATCTAATTTTCTCTCTTATTTCTTCTTAGTATCAGAGCCACCGGCGCTCAATTTTTCCCGTTTGTGCCATTCTTTTTTTCTCTACCTTTTCTTCCGATTCTTACACTGCTTGGCGGACAGAGCCTTTTTTCTCGTTCGCTCAACCTTGCCCGCGTGTGTGAGACGCGTGTGCACCAAACCTGTGCGCACGGGTGAGCCGCGTGTGGACCAGCGAGCTCCTACTGTGCACCGCGCCAAGACCGTCGCCTGTATTTCTCTGATATCGCTCCTTTTTTTTTCCTGTGCACCACGCAAAGGCCAAAACAGGAGGACAGATTCATGGCGGCTGAGACTTCAGGTGTTATTCTTCTTTCTTCGCCGATCTTTTTTTTTTGCTAAATTCTAAAACCGTGATCGTGTGAGTACGCGCGGTTTGTGTTAGAGGACATAAGGTGTGGCTGGTACCGGAAGATCAAGCACGGTATTAGAAAATGGATAAACTTCTTGCAAAGTTGGATCCCGAGGATTTGAAGACATTGCTCGAGCTCGTGAAGGTGTCGCACGGAGCCGAGACACATCAACCGTCAGTTAAGCTAGATCTTCCGCCGGTGGAGTTGAAACTTGATGGACCAGCCACATATCTGAGTTGGTCACGTAGGATCCAGGGTGCTCTGGCAGGAAGGAATCTAGAGGGCTTCTTGACAGGAGAAATGACAGAACCAGAAAAGAACACTGATGCTTGGAATGCGTGGAAGACCACACACATGTTGCTGTATACATGGCTTCTCAACTCGATGGTTCCTTCGATTGCTGTGACGGTGAATGGCATTCAGAATGTGAAGGATATGTGGGCGAAGTTGAAAAAGATCTATGCAGGAACTGAGAACAACATGCGGGTGTTCCAGATCGAATGTGAGATAGAAGCAGTGGTGCAGGGAGATAGGTCAATCCAAGAGTATGCCACAGATCTAGAGCGATTGTGGGCGGATTATGACTACTTCTCGCCTATGGCATGCTGCAAAGACCCCAAGTGTAGGAGGGGGGAGAGAGATGCTCAGAGAAGGACTATGCATTTTCTGAGGAGGTTGAACCCGGCCTTTGAGCACAGGACTGCAGTACTACTGGCTCAAACGAGATTTTCGTCACTTGATGAGGCCATTGCAGCTATAATGCAGGAAGAGAGTCGCATTAAGCTGCTCTCAGAAGCTACTGGTGTGGGTGTGCGCTCGGCATTAACAGTCTCAAATTCTAGTATGACAGGAGTTCAGGGGGAGACTCGTAAGTGCTATAATTGTGGTGAGGTGGGCCATTTGAGGCCTGCTTATCCTAAGCCACTCAAGGAGAGAGATTTTGGTGGACGTGAACAGTCTGGAAGTCGTGGCCGTGGCCGAGGCCGTGGTGGCCGAAGAGGTGGAAGAGGAGGCTACCGGACAAATCTGATGGTAGCAGACGAAGAAGAAGACACTGAGGTGGTCTTCACTGGGGAGGACCAAGCGCTCTTAGAGATACTTAGTCGGAAGCATAGAGCAGCAAATAATGGAGACAAGAAGAGTGTGACCGAGGATGCATCCACTTCATTCTTGTCTAGGGATAACATTGCTACTTATGCTCATTCGACCCAAGGTACTAGTAACACACATGCTCTTGCCTCTATATCCACCACTAGATCACCAGAATAGATAGTGGATTCTGGTGCATCTCGACATGTGACAGGTAATGCTAGTGAGTTCTCTTCCTATACTAACTTAGCAGTGCCTGAGAGCATCCAAACTGCTGATGGTACAACACAACCTGTGGTCGGTAAGGGTACTGTGAATTGTACTGGTTCTGTGACTTTGTCTAATGTTTTGCATGCTCCCTCATTTCCAGTAAACCTTTTATCCATTAGTGCTATCATACTCCAACTAAAATGTGTTGTTTCTTTTGATATTCCAAAGGTGATATTTCAAGAGAAGGGGACAGGTCGGAGACTTGGGACTGGCACTTGGCGTAGTGGTTTATGGTACTTGGATCGTGAAGGGCTAGATTCAGCATTAATATCCATGGTAGAGGGGACAGAAAAAATGAGTACTGAGGATGTGTTGATGCTTCATCACCAACGCATGGGACATTCTTCTTTTAATGTTTTGAGTCGTTTGTATCCAGTTTTATTTGAAAAGGCTAATAAATTAAAACTTGTTTGTGATGCATGTGAGTTTGGCAAGCTTACTAGAAGTTCTTATGTTAGTTCTGGTCATAGGAGTTCTTGTGCTTTTGACTTGATACATTCTGATGTTTGGGGACCTTGTCCCACAAGTTCTATGAATGGTTATAGATATTTTGTGACTTTCATTGATTGTTTTTCTCGTGTTACTTGGTTGTATTTGATGAAAAATAAAAATGAGGTGTTGGCTTGCTTCAAAGATTTTCATAGGTCTGTTCAGACTCAATATGGGGCCGTAGTGAAAGTATTGAGGTCTGATAATGGGACAGAGTATACCAATAGAGCATTCGCGGAATACTTGTCAGCTCAGGGGATACAACATCAAACAACATGTCCATACACACCAGCTCAAAATGGAGTAGCAGAAAGAAAGAACAGACATCTTCTAGAGGTGGCTAGAAGTATGATGATCTCCATGAATGTCCCAAAACATTTGTGAGGACAGACAGTTTTGACAGCTGCAGCATTGATTAACAGAATGCCCTCAAGGGTGTTGGAATGGAAGTCTCCATGTGAGATGTTGAAAGGAGATAACGCTGGGATTCTTCCATTGAAGGTGTTTGGATGTGTGTGTTTTGTGAAGGACAACAGACCTTCTGTAAGGAAACTTGATCCTAGAGCTGTGAAATGTATATTTATGGGATATTCTGCTACACAAAAGGGTTATGTTTGCTGGAGCCCAATGGAAAAGAGATTGTTTGTGAGTATGGATGTGCATTTTTTAGAATTCGAACCATATTATACTTTGGAGGTGACTTCACCTTTTGGTGACTCGTCTGATTCTGAAAGTATGAGACGAGAGGGGGAGAATGGTGATAAGATGGGAAAAGTGGAATCAATTCCTTTGTTGATTCCTACGTTGGTTGAAGAACATGAGAGTGGAGAAGAAGAGGAGGAGGAGGATGAGCAAGAAGAGGAAGATCATCATGCAAATGTCAGGACTCAAGCCCAACGTGAACTGCAAGTGTATACCAGGAGGCCAAAAGAGGATCCCGTGAATGCACCAATAATGCCACTTGTGCCATCAAGTCCCTTGTCTCGGTCTACCCCGACTCTTGAGACACCTACACCTACAGAATCCTCAGACTCAGAGTTCACAGGTGATATGGATCCTCTCTCTTCTCCAATAACATTAAGGAGGACCTCTCGCAGTAATGTGGGACTTCCCCCTAATCATTATGGTTTCCCACATGATATTGCTCAATTTGTCTCATATTCAAACATATCACCTGTACATGGAGCATTTATTGCATCATTAGACTGTTACTTTACCTAAGTGCTGGCAGGTTGCTAAGAAGGATCCAAAATGGAAAGCAGCTATGCAAGAAGAACTCGGGGCTCTAGATAAGAATAAAACCTGGGAGATTGTATCACTACCACCCGACAAGAAGGCAGTTGGGTGTAGATGAGTGTTCACAGTGAAGCAGACCCCAGAAGGAAAAATTGATCGCTACAAGACACGACTGGTGGCAAAGGGGTATAGTCAAACATATGGCATCGATTATGATGAGACATTTGCACCAGTGGCAAAGATGAGCACTGTCAGGACACTTGTCTCCCTTGCAGCAAATGGAGGTTGGAAGCTACACCAGTTGGATGTGAAGAATGCATTTCTTCATGGGGATTTACTGAAAGAGGTGTACATGGAAATTTCCCCGGATTTGGCACAGCTCAAACAATAGGCAAGGTATGTAGATTGAAGAAGTCACTTTATGGTCTGAAACAGTCTCCTCGAGCTTGGTTTGATAGGTTCAGGAGGGCTATGGTAGGCATGGGATATCGCCAGATAAATGCCGATCACACTGTATTCGTTCGACAGCATAAAGGACATATTACAATGCTTGCTGTGTATGTGGATGACATAATTATCACGGGTGATGATGAGAAGGAGATTGCTCAACTGAAAGTGCAATTGGGTAAAGAATTTGAAGTGAAGGATCTAGACTTACTACGATACTTTCTTGGAATTGAGGTGGCTCGTGGAGCAGAGGGAATTGTTCTTTCTCAGCGAAAATATGCACTTGATCTTCTCAAGGAGACTGGCATGTTGGGGTGTAAGCCTGCGGTAACTCCAATTGATTCGAAACTCAAGCTAAGTGCAGAGGCAGGAGAGTCGGTTGATCGTGAAAGGTACCAGAGATTGGTGGGTCGGTTGATCTATCTGAATCACACTCGTCCCGACATCTCCTTCGCCGTAAGCGTAGTAAGTCGTTACATGCATGATCCAAGAAAAGGTCATATGGATGCAGTGTATCGGATTTTGAGGTATCTCAAAAGTACACCAGGAAAAGGGTTAATCTTTAGAAGGAATGATCATTTAAACATTGAGGGCTATTGCGACTCTGACTGGGCTAGCTGTGTCGATGATAGAAGATCCACATCAGGATATTGTGTGTTTGTAGGGGGCAACTTGGTTTCTTGGAGGAGCAAGAAGCAGCAGGTAGTAGCAAGATCAACATCAGAGGCAGAGTACAAGTCCATGGCTTCAGGAGTTGCTGAGTTGTTGTGGCTGAGAGCTCTTCTGAGAGAGCTAAAGATGGGTCAAGGAGACCAGATGAGATTATGGTGTGATAATAAGTCAGCAATCAGCATTGCCAACAACCCAGTACAACATGACAGGACTAAACATATTGAAATTGATAGGTTCTTCATCAAAGAGAAGCTGGATAGTGGACTACTCAAGCTAGGTCATGTGCCAACAAGAGATCAAGTAGCAGATTGTCTTACCAAGGGACTTACCTCAGAGGACGTATCAAGATTATGTGACAAGATGGGCTTAGCTGATATTTTTCGCCCATCTTGAGGGGGAGTGTTGTTGAGTTATTTATAGCATTAAGTTTATCTATAGTATTATGTTATTTATAGAAGTGTAGGGGCTATTTTGTAAAAGAACAATTATCGATTAATATAAAAGGGAGCCTCTGACAAGAGAGGTTATCATCCCTAATTTTCTATCTAATTTTCTCTCTTATTTCTTCTGAAAGACTAGTTGCCATGCTAGAATCACAACACCTTACCAATATTGCACAAAGCAGTTACTAAAATTTACAAGCCCCACCTAAGACACAGTAACTTATTCATTGATAAATTTCTTTCATATATAGTGCCCTGATTAAATTTTTATTTCAATAAGCCTCAATTTAATAGAAACTTCCATTAATCATATCCTTCTTTTGACCTTTCATTCACCATTTCAAGACAACCGCACCTCGATGACCTTCATTGTGCAATAAAAACTGGAACTCATCCATTCTCTCTCTCTCTCTCTCTATACCCACTTCCAAGCATTTCTAATAAAAAGATAAGAACCAATAACTTGCTTAGGCTATAAATAACAATTTAGGTATATAATCCAAACATTCTATACAACAGAAGCACTCAGTTCTAGTTGTTCATGTTTTTCACAATGTAACAACTATCTTTAACAAATAACATCTTCTTTAGTCAAATGTTGTTACAGGTGGTGTCCTAACAGTTAGTATTGTTTCAACATCTATATAGTATCTTTAAAACAAGAATTTATATTAAATATACGCATGTTCCATTGCACATATATTACTGAATAAATAGATTACAAACTTCCTTTTGCAAACCTCTGCACAATATTTAACAGCTAGCTGAAGTAAATTGTCAACAATCAAGGTCCTGTATTCTAGCTAAAATTTCACTAGCAGAAAAGTCCAATGTTTTATATAAAAAAAAAACAATAAATATCAGAAACCAAACGAGTAAAACTTTGAAGATATTTATTGCAATAATATTAACCATTAAATTTACCTAATGCTTCTGATGATATCATAGAAAACAGACAGGTCAAAGATATGGGTGTGACCTGCCTTCATGAGAGAAAAAATTGAAGTGATTCTAAAAAGGAACTGATGGTCATGGAAGATAAGGTTTAATTTCGCCACAGAAACTATTGACACTTGATTAAGTTTTGACGTTTGATTGGTTCCAACTGAGAAGTATGTTATGTCACTGGAAAGTTTTTTTAAAAAAATGCTTGGTAGTGGCTACCAAGTGAATGTCGGTGAAAGGTTGGGCTCTTTTCATATCTAATAGTACACATATCAGAACAAACAAATATTCATTAAATTTTCAACCTAGCCTAATTGATATAGTAATGTTTTTCCCACTCTCGGTATGACTGACCTAAGCAAAGATAGCTACTTCTATACCAAGTTATAGTTATGTTTTTCTTAATAGAACTGCCAGTGTAACAATAATTACAAGTGTAATAATAATTACATGTGACTATGGTCTATATTAGTCATAATAACACCAAAATATAAAATGGGCTCACTCCAATCACTAAGTTAAAATAGGAAAGTGGAGCTTTGGATTTATACAGAGCTTAGACACATAGTATGGCATATAAAACTTAAGTACTTGTCTTGATATAGTAGCATGTTGATAAGAATCTAAGAATGTTTCTCCTGAATTCTTTAAATTAACACAAAGACTCTATGTACTAGCAACGGACTATTAGTAGCACAAAAGTTATAAGCAACCTAATGCAATAATTAGGCTTATTCCAAACTAGAACATAAAGTCCCAAGTGCAATACAACACCTCATTGAAAAGGAAGAATCATGTCTTATGGACATAGCAAAACATAAAATTAGTCGGTAATTAAAATCCATAGAGCAAAATAAAAACTCATTGAAGAGGAAGAAGCATGTCTTTCGGGTGCAGTAAAACATAAAATTAGTCAGCAATTAGTTCATTACCAAATGCTGAGGTGACCAAACAATTCAAATAATCTCATAAACAACATAAACATTTCAAATCTAACAATCAACCAGTGACAAACAAAACAACAGATAAAAGTAAGCATACTCACAAAGGGGATTTTAGAAGCCTTGTCATTCCAAACAGTCAAGAGCCCAAGAGTGGTGAAGAAACCTAACCCTCCACACAGCCACGCGAGAGCCTCGTACTACAACAAATCAAACTCAATCAAGCCAAAATATCTCGAAATATCCCAAAACCCAAGCTCAATTGGACTAATCTCACCTTCCCAATGTGAGGAGCGAGGCGATCGATGCAGGGCTCAGGGAACGGCGTTCCATTGTCCCACAACAGCTCGTCATTTGTCGGAAGCTGCATTCAATCAGCAATTGAAAGGGAGAAAATGAGAAGAGGAAGTAAATCTCTGTTGAGAGATTGAAAAAAGCGGGTTCGGATTGGGATTTAGTACGGGTTTGTCTGGGACGATGTGTTTGCCGACCGGGAGGCCCATACCGGATCGGGCGAGGAGAGAGGCGACGGCGGATCGGGCGGCCACACCGTTTCCGCCCAGGATCCGAGAACCGACGCTGCTTAATCTACCCGCCATTGCTTGGACTGACTGCTGGTGCGATTGCTGCGCTGCAGAAGTATTCTACACAGGATTCGACCGAAGAATTTTAGACTTGAGTTGAGGTCGTTAGTATCAGAAGGAGAAGGAGAAGCCTCTCTAGGAGACTAACTAGGAGAAATCTGCAAATGGGCCTCTGACAAATTTAATAGCTTGTTCCTTGTTGGGTGGTTTCAGATGAAATTTAGGCCGGATTCGAAACTAACAAGTAACAAGGCACAAATTTGGGCCATCTGCAAAGGCACGGTATGATGCAGAAAAAATTAAAACTAACGTTACTGTTCACACGAATATCGAAAAAAACGTTTAAAAATTCGAAATTTTAAAACTAACGTTGTTAGATCGGCAATCGGAATGCCGATGTTGGAAATTGCTTAGATCGGCAATTGGAATGCCGATCTAAGCTTAGATCGGCATTCCAATTGCCGATCTAAGCTTAGATCGGCATTCCAATTGCCGATCTAAGACTCCCCCTCCTATATAAGGCGACAGCGACCCTTCCCACCCCTCTCACTTTCTCTCGCGCGAGACCACTCTCCTCTCCACAGGTATGGTTTTTTTTTTTCTTTTTTATATTTAATTTATTTATTTAATTTAATTAGTTTAATTAGGTAATTAATAGAAAAAATAGAATTAATATTGAAAAAATAATTAAAAAATTACTAAAAAATCAGAATAAATATAAATAATTATAATATGTAATTTAAAAATTTTTTATATAATTTAATTAGTTTATTTATTTAATTTAATTAGGTAATTAAGATAAAAAAATAGAATAAATATTGAAAAATTGATAGAATAATTTTTTAAATGTAGAAAAAATTTTTAAAAAAACACTTTTCAACGAAACATTTAAAAAAACGACAAAAATAATCAATTAATAACTATCAATTAATAATTAATTAGATTAATATAAATTAATAACTATCAATTAATAATTAATAATTAATTGTATAAATTTACATTAATATAATCAATGATAACTATCAATTAATAATTAATTAGTAATTAAAATTAATTATATAAAAAAATTTCAAATTACATATTATAATTATTTATATTTATTCTGATTTTTTAGTAATTTTTTAATTATTTTTTAATATTTATTCTATTTTTTCTATTAATTACCTAATTAAACTAATTAAATAAAATAAATAAACTAATTAAATTATATAAAAAATTTCAAATTACATATTATAATTATTTATATTTATTCTGATTTTTTAGTAATTTTTTAATTATTTTTTCTATTAATTACCTAATTAAACTAATTAAATTAAATAAATAAACTAATTAAATTATATAAAAAAAACACGTGAGGGGGGAGGAGGGTCGCTGGCGGCTTTTGGCTTAGATCGGCAATTGGAATGCCGATCTAAGCTTAGATCGGCATTCCAATTGCCGATCTAAGCAATTTCCAACATCGGCATTCCGATTGCCGATCTAACAACGTTAGTTTTAAAATTTCGAATTTTTAAACGTTTTTTTCGATATTCGTATGAACAGTAACGTTAGTTTTAATTTTTTCGGGTATGATGCGTATCAAATTTACCAATTTTGCTATTTCTAGAAATGTAATATCAGCCCACTAAGTTCATTATGGGTTTGAAAGCCCATTAATATTTTTGGGATTTCCGACCAATATTTGTACTATTCCTAACTAAAACTAGTTTCATAAATTACATGTCGTTTCTATATTATCCAAACGTTTGTTTATTCTGGATGTACCAAGAAAGTTATCTTAAAAATCACCCTACAAGGATTATTAATGTGATTTTGGACAAAATATAGGCCAAGCATTGGAATTAGGAATGGATAAATAATGGTTCAAAAAAAATTTAAATATCTGAGCCGACAACAAACAAAACGATGATAAAATGGATCTTCTAAAATTATATACAAGCATAAATAAAATACATTACTGTGCTACCATAAGCACTTATATTAGTGATCATTTATACTTGTGCAAGTTATCGTACAAAATAAAATAGCAAAATAATAAAGAAATAAAGAAAGCACTTCAATTAATCTTCGTTCATCCACCCCTCCCCCGTTAATGAATCAGATCAAATAAATATACATCATGAATTGAAAGCACAAGTACCTTAAAAATACCTCATTAATACCTTTCAGATAAATACCAATGTTTTTCTAACCACTATATGTGAATTTTCCAAAAGGGCCAATTGACAAAGAATTCAGTATATTCTGTTTTAAAATACTGAAATCAAGCTGAACAAGTCCTAAGCTGAAACATGTAAGTAGTTGAGTATTATTTATCAGTATTAAAACGTCGTTTGATCCTACCAATTGAAATTTGAATAATTTTCATCAAATAAATACATGTTGAATAGACCTAACCCTAATGCAATATCATAACATGTGAGGTAGACATATACATGTGCCTGCTGCAAATGGAGAAACAAAAGGACGAAAAAGAAACAATAAATCAGCTAATGCCATACCCTGGAATAGATTTAAGACTTGGCATGCACCCAGTACAAAATAAAAAAAATGAGATGCATGCATATAGTATAGGTTAGTCGACAAAACTTTGTGCATTTCTACACACCAAAAGAAAGTAAAATATGTAACATGTCAACCGCTTGCCTCTATGCAGAAACAGAGAGAAGGAGGGAGAGATAATAAGTAGACTATCCACTCAGTCATTAGTGCAGGTGGTTGCTTATACTAATTTTCAGAAGAGCAAGATATAAGGTCAACTAATGGCTTTTAATCATTTTTTGTCCAATTTTCCAATAAGACCAGGAAAAAGTGGCTGGTACAAGTGAGTGGAGGAAAATAAAGGAACACTGTTATCTAAGCACACAAACCAGAATGAGGAGAATAAATTATTTTTGTGTTAGAAAGTTAACTGTAAAATCAAATCCCATGCACAATCCCAAATAGATTAGTACAAGATATTATTTGTCGTTTGTGGGGATTAGAAGATAATTTTCAAATGATATTAAAAAAGTACAACCTGCTTCTTTTATGTATATTTGTATTGGTTTAGTACTAAATAAATCAGCCGTCTCTGTTTGCTTGCAATTCTTCGTTGTTGGTTCATTGAATAATTTACACTAAATTCTCCTTGAACATTGCTCTGGGACTCAAAGGTACGCACCGACAAATATGTAAAAAATAATCATCATTAAGTAAAACAATTGCAATAAATAATAACCCAGTTAGCCAACTAACCAAAACATTACATAAGGGATCACATGGGCTAATCATGTTTTCTTCTTGGTAATGGCTACATTAGCTTGTAGATATAATTGTTTGACATATCTTATAGAACTCTGAAAATTTTTCATGAAGGACCCTATAAAAGTCATTATGGTATACATTTGTCCCAAAATAGCCGATCTATCATCTATGTCAAGTTGGGACTTTTCGAATTATCTTCCATGTGCTATCGTACAAAGAAAAATAACATTCAGAACTTATATTTAGAAAGTAAGGAGAGGAACTCAGAAAGAGTAGAAGTGTATTTCGTATTTCTTGTTATGGAAATGTGCATGCAGGTTGGAGGTTCAAAGTGTGTTTATTTTTTTTGGAGGTAGCAGAAATACTTCTAATTTCTAAACAAACTTTTCTATTAGCCTTCTGAGTGAACAACATTCTTTACTGCATTTTTTCAATACCCTACGGTTATCGAAAAATTCCGGTAATATTGGGTACCAGAACAGCGACTGAAACTGTAATATCCGGTATTAAGAGACGAAATATCAAAAATTTTGGAAAAATACTGAATTTCAGCCACTGGCCGGTAAGGATGCCGGTAGAGCATTGAAAATATTGCTTTACTGCATGCATAGACAACTATAAACATTCAAGAATTTTCAGACAAGATGAAAGCACATACAACTTGGATGAAGAAATAATCTAGCGTTGTTATTAGCTCCATTGACTTTGTTAATGTAACTTCAATAGTCCTTAATTTGGTGTCATATTGTATTTCCTCAACCCTGAATCTTGGGAGTTAGGGCCATCTTTAATAAAGGGCGAACAAAATTGCCTTTTGAAGCAAATTCCAATGTTTAGGGACTATTTTGTGCATTTTCTTCTTTTCTTTTGTGTGTGTGTGGGTGGGTGGGTGGGTGGGTGTGTGTGTTTGTCAGAACTTACATTCTTTGTCCGATGATTTTCCGAAATCTTCAATCCTACTTAACAAAACCAAAAGATATGGCATTTTTTATGAGGAGGAATCCTGTGCTTCACTTTTTAAAATCATAAAAATGAATCTAGACTATTGGTCTTATTTGTCTCTATCAGAAAAAGGTTTGCATTAAATTTCATGACTTTTGAATTAGTTTCATATAATATCAATAATTAAAAAAAACGCTTTAAACTTTCCGGAGTTGTCAAACTTTAAATCTAGGACACCGCATATTATGATAAATACATCAATAATTAATTTCGACCATCAGATCTAACAAGAATAAGTAGAGATCATTTTCTTTGCTTTTAAGACTAATCCCTATATTTTAGAAAGAAATTCACTAATAGATATAGATTATGACCAACGTAATTTTTATTATTGTAATTAAATTTGAAAAATCTTAATAAGATAGTATAATCATCAAGAAATCATCGAAAAATGAACATAAACCATCTGACAAAACTGTGTATTGGAGCAATCTTTAAATTTTAATATTCATTATTAGAATTCTTGTTCTTATATAAAATGAATTCAAATAATTTATGAATTTTGAATGAATCCTTTCCCCTGAAGAAAGAGCAAATTGTTAATTTGAGTTTTGAATTTTAATATATATTAATGAAATGAAAAAAGATTGTCGCAATAAAAGGTTGTACCACTTTCCTTATCTTAGGGGCACATATCATAGGAGCAAATGTCACTTCATGATGGAGATGATTGGAGCAATATAATTAGTATAGATCATCTAATGTATGTGGTACCATTTTACTCCAACATCTTTGCAAGAAATTATGTTATTAGATAGTCGTTCAAAGTTCAGTCTTTAAACTATATACATTTTTTCTCTTTATATTTAGGTAACCAGCATTTCTAGAATTTTAAGTGGAATAACTTGACCACTTGAAATATATACATTGATGCTCAATTTTTTTTTTTCCGATTACCTGCATCTTTTTCTTATGAAAAAGTCAGAAATGCACTTACTTAACAGGATCGTCCGCTTTTTTTTTATTAATTATTGTATTTTTTTTAAAGTCAGTGAAATTCTTGGGGAATGGAAGAACTTTGCTGCTGATGTGAAATTGTCAGCTTATAAAATTTGCTTCTTCCATACTTCTATTAATAGATCGAGTAAAGTGGATGAGGTCAAAATGAAAAAATAATGTAAACAAACCTTTTGATTAAATTATTATTTTTTTGTTAGTTGAGACTGTAGCTAACAAAAAAGCCAACGGTTTCCTTCACAGGCATACCTTTCGTTACTTGTTTCTGGGGACAAAGGAGATACTTGGCCTCTGTAGTAAGCAAAAAAGCTACACAAATTTCTTTATTTATAGAGATCTTAGATCTTGTATATGATCTCTCCTTTCCCATCTCCTAATCTTGATTAGCAAACAAACAGCAGATTGAGTGTTACATCTTACATTCACTTTTGGTTATGGCATTTATCTACCCCAGAAATGTAATTTTTTAGGACACTATATTATATGAATGTTTCAAAAGCATTATAAAAAATATAAAGATACAGAACTTGTTCGGAATTAGGAGAGAGCAGAATCATTTATTCTCACCACTCCAGGTGCTAATGAACATTTAACAATTTTCTTTGGTTATTATTCTTGTAACCCAAGTGACAGGAATTTGTCATAACCTACAATTTATAAACTGTCAAGTCTAAAAACAATCCTGCAATAGTTGCTTTAGGGTTTGTTGCTCCGACTCCTGAACCATCCCGGCATTTTAGTAATAAGAATTAAGAAAAGACAACTAGCCGATCAAATTGCAGAAAGACTTGAGAGTTGAGACTCTCTCTTCATCGCTGTATATAGAAACCCTCAGACTTTCTTTTTTTAACTCTAACATTATCATTACTCAGGTTGTGCATCATCCAATCCTAAAATGTATTGTCATAATACATGTCCTCAGTCCTCACATAATTCTCCTATCGTTATCATACTTGTGCATCATCCAATCCCTCCAATATTAATTTTCTCTAATTAGCATCGAGATTTTCCTTTTTTTTCTTTTTTTCTTTTTTTTTGCGGCTGGCAAAAATCACACGTGCAAAATTACTATGGAAAAGGAGTAACACATAATTATCTATATGTTTGATTCTAGCATTACTCAAATTACTAAGGAAAAGGAGTAACACATAATTACTAAACAGTAATCCAGTAGATTTACTGGTGCAAAATACTAGTGGCTTGTACCTCGAGCAGGTAGCCCGGTACAATCATCTAATTGTTGTATTTTTTATTTTTTTTATTTGCTATGCTCCTTCCACTGAATGGGCGGCAAATGACAACCAGTAACCCATGACTATGACCTCTTTAACAATAAGAAAAACAGAGGAAAGAATAAAAACAGAGACGGACAAGAAAGCCATAGAAATTTAGAATCAAAATAAATTAGCACCTAATTAGTAATTATGCATATCATAGAAAAAATGCATCCCGCTTGTTATTAGAATACAATGATTTCTCCTTTTATTGAAAATGGAAAAATTATGCTTATAAAATATAATTGTGTGTATTAAGAAAGAAGTTTTATCTGAAGACGCATGTATTCACCCGTAGTTATAAATCCATGTGCTTTTAGTTTACTCAATTTCGCTTTTATTTTATAAAGAGAAATATTTTTTTCTTGTGAAAATTTAGATAGAAAAATTTTCCTATTCCTCTTCCTTCACAAAATTCAACATCGATCACATCGCTTAAATGAAGTTCCGCAGAGGAACTTTAACCTTTATCCAGTGGAGCTCGATTTCATAACCATGCATCTTCAAGACCTCAATGGAAGAATAAGAAAAGGATGAACATTGTAATGTGACATAGGAGCAATCCAAAAGACTTCGCAAAAATAAATGACCAAAATATATGATGGTTAGGTTCGACTTGCAAGGAAGTATAAAATAACAAATTGATCGTTGATGATTTAGACACCTTTTTTAGTGAGGTTCTTCATTGTCATTAATCGATTAATTAACACTAACAAACGTAGGTATATTACAGATGAGAAAATTTTACATATGTATTCTATTTCCAAAATAAAAAATTATTATTATTTTAATGAAGTTTTTTATATTTGTCGCGCTTTTTTTTCAAACACAGTGCACAATCAATCCAACAATTAATTTCTTTCTATTTTGATGAGTGCGTAACCAATCCAGCGAAAAATTTCTTTCTAAAAGTAAAGAATTTGTAAACTTATATACATCGCTAAGATTGCTTAGATACGTGCTTTTATAGGATATAAAAATGAAATAAAAAGTAAACACTTATTTATAGGAGCCTTCAACCTCTAAAGATGCTTAAGATTGCCAACGGGCTTCTAATGGTCAAAAAATAAAGAAACTTGAGATAAAGACATCAGATTTCTGTATCCACAAAAATTGTATACTGTTTTTTAATTTATAATTTGATTACGCTAACAAATCAGCGACCACAAAAGAAATGCTCCTGATTTAGAAGTAAGTCTAACCTCAAAACAAAACAACAAAATTTTCAACGGATCCTTCAATGTTAAGCAATTTTAATTTACTGCTCGGATATTCGGCAAGTATGTTGGTTACAGTTTCTACAATGTTAATTGATCGAATTTATTACGTTTTGAATTCAGGAGAGATAATTGTTATATTTTTATTGAATAAATATACAAAAATTATAAAGTCTGCATTCATAATTTGTTTCCTAAGTGTCAATCCGTGATCAGTTGAATACATAAAAGCAACCGAACTACAAATAGATAGCCGATACTTAGAAAATCAGGGGACCCAAATTCAATGTTTTAAAAAGACGCAAAAGAACCATTTATTTATGGTTATTGAAGTAAAATAACAAAAGAGGTCCAAATCCACGCCAACTAGGAAGCAGTTTGTAAAAATGGGACGACGGTGACTACTTTATTTCTTGGTGATCTTCACATGGAGTCTAGTTATAAAATATTTTCATTAGATATGGCAATGTTTATACTTTATAGTCCGTATTGAGGAACAATTTCTTTGATGATCCAACAAAATAATGAAATATTATGTGTTACCCTCGTGCGGTGCAAAACAGAAATGTGCTTCCATTACATCTTCTTGTGAAACATACGTATATATCTCTTTACATCCACCCATATGCTAATTTAAATAACAAAAATGAGGGGCAATTTCGTTTTTTAAGCCATTTTGTATATCTTTATATTACATTAACTAATTTATATATGCATCATTGCACTTAAAACATGATGAATTTAACATGATATATTATTATCAAATTCTATTCTTAAATTTATAGTCCTATTCATACAAAAAATTCTATTATATATTTTCGTTGGATCGCATTAATTTACTTTATGACTTCACTTATGCGTTCATTGCTCCAGTTTCTGTTGATAGGTCTTGATCTCTTTTCTTCCCCATTTTTATGAACAGAAAAAAGTTCAAAAACGGAAGTGAAGAATATATTTAAGAAAACCAGGATAAAGAGGACAAACAGAGTACATTATGACTAGCCCGTACATAATATTTTTCTAGTTTTGTAGGGTTCTAGTTGATATTTTGACATTTCGCCGGACGCCGGCACCATAGTTTACCTGCCCCCTTAATAATAATTTAATTTACCTCGGCATTGACCTATACAATTAGCACCACAAATTAAAGATTAAAGGCCCTGCGAGGCTGCGATCGCAATCGAGATTAAAGAGCAAAGTACGGCATTGCAATTCCTTCCCTATTTTGGCATTGCCATGAAATTCTATTTCAAGCCATGCACTACCAACTAGTGAGTTGAATAAATTAGCCTACTTTTTTTCTTGATCTTAGTTAAAAGTCGTTTTCAAATTGGTTCTTTTGTTTGTAGAACATGGTGTTGTTTGTCTTCCAAAATACTTCTGCTAATAAACTGTGCAAGAAGTTTGGGATGAGATTTTTGATGTTCTAAATTCCTACCAAAATAATATTAAAAAGAAGAGATTTCTTAAAAGAATGTTAAGAGCAACAGGACTCGAATTATAAATAATCTAAGTTCATCTGATCAAGCGAGATCAGTAAATTGATGTAAATATGCTGTAATATTATGTATCGAGATATTTCTGTACAAAGTTCACTGATATTCTATTTTAGGATATTAATGAAAATCAAGTCTAGGCTTGATTATGTTTCAAATGTAATAATTAGACTGCCAAAAAAAAAAAAAAACACACACACACACACACAGAAATCTCTATACATAATATTGCAGATGATATACACATAAATCATCCTGAATCAAATCGGTCTTGCAACATAAATGTCCTTCCCTCCCTGCCCTTTCTTACTTTGCTCCCTCCTAATTGTTAAGATGGTGAAAATTTAAGAAATTAAAATAGCAAGATGCTTATATATTGGGAGAATATCTTGAGATCTTATCAACACAAGAAAAATAACTTCATAATTTATGCCATGATCATATAAATAATCTTGTAATTGAATTTCATATAATTGAGTATAATGCATCGAGGATATTAATTTTATATTGTTAAAGCATTCTAAACATATTGTGCACTACGAGCAAATGAATCTAATCATATTATTTCTTTTTAGATATGAATTTACAATACGTGTGCCGTACTGATCATATTTATAGATTTGTATATGTAATTGTCATACTTGTCAAGTGGGCCTTTCGATGTATCGAAATTCTTTAAGCAAATTATGTTGTGAATTTTAATGGCTTGCTTTATTTATATTGTCCAATTTTTTTCTTAAAAAAGTAATTAAGACTGTACAGTAGAGTCGTTGCTCATTATTCAATTATAATGTTTGTCAAGTTTTAATTTGTTTGGTGAGTGAATTCAACAAAACACACACACTGGACGATAAATCATTAAAGTTTCAAATTTGTTATGAGTGGTAAACAATTTTCATATCAGTTCAAATTTGAAGCATTTTTCACATAATGTTCAAAAATATAAAAATATATCGCAAACATAAATCTACATAAGCATTATTGAAAATTTGAAACACATGCGATGCATACAGATTTCAAATCGAGCTCATTTTGAAATTACTGTTTTCAGTTGTGCAAAAATGTTGTTATACAGGGAAAATTGCCAGCCCAACCCAATAGTTTACGTGACCATGGCATGGACATAAATTATTGGACATCTTCTTCGATAAAGGAAAAGTTAATAATGATGTGAGACTTTGGTGTTACTAGCTTCACTCCTTTTGGGTGGTTATTATTACAGGTATAGTACAAGTACTCTTTGAGTTTCTCCTGGGATCCTCTTATTTTTCAGTGATAATCGTCCAAAAAAAAAAAATTCAGTGATAATATACTTGAGAGCGCAATAGGCGTATCCGTATTCGCATCCAAATAATTAGACACGTTGTATTTATTTTTATTCATAATTACATTATTACATTTGTGTAATATTTTATTATTGAAAATAAATCAAACTTGAACAAATTATCTCCAACTCAATTGAATTGATTATAAATCGAATAAATTCCAACATGAGTAAAAAATCAATCGAAGTATTTAACTTAATTTAACTAATTGTAACATGAAATAATCTTGACCTCATGCCTCTACAGGAGGTTGTTTATTAGTAGGAATTATATTTATTGGTGTGTTATCTTTAGCATTAAGCAAATAAAAAAATATTCATCATTTCCTATTATATTTTTCAGAATTAATAAGTTTTGTTTTCGACGTACGCTTACTTATTGTCAAAAAGAAAAGAAACAATAACAAGACTTTATTGGTCCCATAATAAAATTTAAAAAATATATATTTATATCTAATTAAAAATGTGGCATATACCATATTATTGACTACGTAATCTAAATCAAATAATATCACTATATATTAAACTATTTCAGCTTAACTTCAACGAATCAAACCAAATAATTTCGAACTTGAATGAATTAAACCAAATAATTTCTAACTTAATTAAGCTGGAGCTCAAACTAGCTGGAAGTATAAATGAGTCGGATCTCGAACTAGATTCAAAGTTTCGAACTAAATAATAGTAAATCACCAATTAATTCTTTTCAAAGCTATAAAAAGTTCACCTATATTGTTTGCAAACTTTTTTTTTTTTTTTTTTTTTTTGCAGACAACATCTACATATATGTATTGTATTATGGATAACGAGTTAGTGGATGTCATATGATAACCAGAGATTAGGCTCAGACAATTAATGTCTGTAAAATTTATAACTGTACAGTTTTATGATTTCTTATTTTGTTCTTCTCATATTATATATTATTATTTTTTGTGTTATCACATTACAACAAAAAATGGCCCTAGATAAATAGTTGGAATGTAACGTTGAGTTATACGGGAGATGCGTAGCAGAGGTAAATAATTATAGCATGTGACCGTCCAGTCGGTTTGCAGTTGCTGTAGACAGAGAAAGAACCAATGAAAACTGCTACTATACCTGCACATAGCACGCATAAAGAAATTATCATTTCTCAGAAACGAAAAGCGAAACTTCTCTCGATTGCATTTTGGATTTTGATTGAACTTGAAAGTAGCTTTTCCATCTCCGACTAATTACCAACGAGGATGTTCGATTACCACTTTTTTTTTCCCCTTTATCTAAGAGGTGGAAATAAACGTCTGTTTGGATTTTTGAGAAAACTACACATTCTGCTGTCTGACGTGGCGGGAATAACAAAATACAATCAGGAAATTCATAAGGAAGACTAATAAACTAAAATCAATAAAATATAATTTATTTTATTATTTTTTATGAGTGAATCATTTTCTTTTTCTTGGGACATTTGGTCTACGCTGTGTCCAATGGCGGAGATACGTTCAACGTATGGGGGTCAATTGACCCCATTTCAAAAAAAAAATTTGCTGCCTTGTGTATAAAAAATTATACTTATAGCATAAATTTTCTATTGACACACTAATTTGAACCCACAATAAATATAAAATAATTTATTGATTGAACTCCATTAAAATATATAAATCTACGGGACTGATAAGGATCATCCTCTAGATTCATCATCCCCATCATCTCCCAGCAGTTAGATTAATTGCATTCCGAAAAATGAAATAGGGGATGATTCCCCTGGCAGTTATTAACGTGTTTTTTTTTTTTTTGTCTCTCATCCCATCATCCCCTAGCGTGTTATTTAATCCATTCTCTCTCTCTGTTTCGCTTCTTCTCTCTTTCCCTGGCACACATTTTTTTTTCTGAATACTAATTGTTCTAATTAAATAAGTAACTGTTCTAGTTAAATTAGTAACAGTTCAAACTGTGAATACTAACTATTCTAACTGTGAACTCATCCCTTCTCTCTCTCTCTTTATTTCGCTCCCTCCCCCTCCCTCTTCTCTGATTCAACTAGAACAGTTAATTGTTCTAGTTAATGTTACTAACTGTTCTAGTTAACATTAACTATAACAGCACAATTATTTTTTCCAAAACAACTATAATAGGTAGTTTTTTTTTTTAGAACAGTTAGTAACATTAACTAGGACAATTAGTAACATTAACAAGAACAGATTACTAACTGTTCTATTTGATATATCTAACTGTTCTAGTTAATATATATAATTATTCTAGTTAATATCGTAACTGTTCTAGTTAACATACATAACTGTTCTAGTTAAATATATTTAACTAGAACAGTTATGTATGTTAACTAGAACAATTACGATATTAACTAGAACAGTTATATATTAACTCTCTGTTATCACTCACCCCCCCCCCCCTCTGATTTACTCTCTCCCTCCGATTCGCTCTGTCACTCATCCCCTGGCGCTAATTCTCTGATTCACTCTCTCCATCCGATTCACTTCCTCCTGGCGCTCATCCTCTCATCCCCTGGATTCTATCATTCCCTCATCCCTAGACTTCTATTAATGAGAACGCTGGATAATTAATGAGGATTTCTGGAGATGATGACGATGATAGAATCTTAGAGATGATCTTAAGCAATTCCGTATAATCTATTCTTATTTTTTTGTGTTGTTACCTGTTAGCATTTTTTTTTTAAAATGGAAAGATATTGAATAGGAACAAATTAGTCAAGTTAGCTAATTCTTTACCTTCCCATTTCTCATTTTCTATTTTCATCGAGAGCACAATTTAATACCAAACCCTCCCCCCTCCTTTTTTTTTTTTCTTTGTGCGCATCTATAGAAAAAAAAAATTATGTTTTGATCTTTGCTAATTGGTCAGAGTCTTCAATTCTCTAGTCTTTAGACAAAAAACTAATTTAAATTCTCCTATATTATTATAAAATTGTTGAACCGCATTAGAATATATTCTAGCTCTGCCACTGGCTGTGTCGCTGTGGGAAAGCATAAGGATTTGGCTGGCAAAAATGTAAGGAGGGAAATTTTGAGCTAATTGGCCTATTTATCCATTATCTTACCCTATGGCGAAACCACAATTTGTGCAATTTTATGGGGTTATCTGACTTGAAAGGAATAGCTCAAACTTCAAATCAGGCGCACATTAAAACTCTCACATCTGTTGCTTCATTAATTATCTCACTTGCTTAATTTGGGTTGAAAGGTATTGCTATTGAAGAGGCCATATTAAAAGAGTTTCTTGGATTCTCGCTTCTGCATGCCATTTGGTTCATTCTGAGGTTGGGCTCAGTCACTCAGGATTTGTACAGTTTTTGTACCGATTGCTTGTTTGGAGGAAAAAAAAAAATGAAAACAAGAAAAGTAGTACAGATAATTATTAGTATGTATTACATTGTACCTGCTGGTTTATATTTGAATTTGATGTATGTGACTCAAAAAAAAAAATGTTTGTCCAATATTTCAATAAAGGGCTATACCTCCTAAGGGACCATCCGACCATACGATTGACTGAGCTCGTAAATCCTAAAATCTCAATTGTTCTGCATGTTTGTGTTTGATACGAAAGGATGAATAAGAGAGACGAAAATTACACGCAGCAGTGGTGGATTTTCAATGATGTTGATACTGTAGTTGCGGTCTCTGAGATATATTCATTTTCTCGGTACCGACGTGTCTGCAAATTCATGAGAAAAAAATTTTCGATTTCAACATAGTAAAACTTAGTTTCTTTGAAATGAGAAACGGGTGGTCTATACTCTATGGTGGCGTGTTAATCTTGATTGGATGTACCAGTATAATAAGCATAGATTTGTGATAATATGTTGAATTTCTCAGATGATGTGTTTGGATCGCTTGAAAATAAATTAGAATTAGTTGTTCGAAATAAAAAAATTATTTTTAAATGGTTGAGAATAATTTTTTTATTAATGGTGTATTTAAATGGTATTGAATCCGGAATAAATTTTAAATTCAAATGTGTTTGAATCATTCTTAATTCCGGGTTAAAAATCGGAGTTGATAAGGATCATTCCAAGATCCATCATCCCCCCGAAACGTGTTTTCTTTTTTTTCATTTATGGAAAATCCAGTGTAACTTATCCTCACATTTCCATTTCTATAATTTAATCCAGATGCGCTCATCCCTCCTTCCCTTTGTTTTGCTCCCTCCCCTCCCTTCTGTTTCGCTCCTCCACCTTCCCTCAACGTCACACTTACCCCTGTCCCACCACCCTCCCTCCATAATTGTTCTAGTTCTAAGAACAAATGTTCGAGTTAATATAGTAACTGTTCTAGTTAATATATATATATATATATATATATATATATATGTTCTATTAACTGTTCTAGTTAATAAATATAATTGTTCTAGTTAATACATATAACTGTTCTAGTTAATATAGCAATTGTTCTAGTTAATATAAATAATTGTTCTATTTAATATAGTAATTGTTCTAGTTAATATATATAACTATTTTATTTAATATATTAACTGTTCTATTTAATATAGTAATTGTTCTAGTTAATATATACATCCCTCTCTCCCTCTCTGTTTCACTCCCTCCCCCTCTCTCCCCTCTGATTCGCTCTCTCCCTCTGATGTGCTCTGTCCTCATCCCCTGACGCTCATCTTCCCCAACTTTCATCCTCTCATCCCTGGACTTCCGAAAGTGGAAGAGAGAAGTTATTAACGCGTTTTATAAAAATGAAAAAAAAAACATGTCTGTAGGGGATGATGGAGATGATGGAACAAGGGAATGACGAAAAGCAATTCCGGTTAAAAATTTGTTCTAACTAACTATTTAATCTGGATTAAAATGTGATCTAAATGTATTCAGATTAAAAATTTATGTTGACTTCGAGACTACTTAAAAATAACACTCTTAATAATTTAAAAATAAAAAAATTTATTTTGAATACCTATTATTCGAAACAAACTACTATTTACAACATTCCAAAAATGACAGATTTTAAAAAATTCGAAAAAAATAGTAATAAAATTTCAACAAATAGCAAAATTTGGTTTGCTATGAAATTTCAATATGTAGATTAGATTGGTTAAATTAGATTTGTCAATTTACAAAAATACCCTTGAAAAAATTTGCGGTGCATAGAAAACCCTATGCACTATGGTGCATATTAAACTTTCTCAAATTATATTGTTGTGAATTTTGATAATATGTTAAATTTTCCTAAGATAAAATTTTATGGAATTATCTAATGAGATAGATTATACTTGCACGTGCTTAATTATTCGTTTATTGTATAGTTGAGGTAATGACTAATTCAAGCATTATAAATTATAAGTGCTGATGGAAATATATTAAGCATAACAAATGTGAACTTGCTTGCCGACAAAAACCAATTCTCTCTCCAATTTACGAAGATCATAGAATAGAAATATAGAACGGTCGTTAACATTTGCATACATTTTTTTCAAAAGAAAAAAAAATATGTATATATCAGCATAAACCCATCATCATTTGAATCCGTAGGCTATACCGTCAAATGTTTTGCAAAAAAATAAAGTAGAGGAGGGAAAGTAAAAATGTAGCAGAATAGCCTGAGCAGTGAGTCCAGTACGGACGGTCCGTAATTTCTGTTATTTCGACCAAAAATAAAGAACAAATTTTCAGTTCCGCTCCGTTGGATCTAGATCTAACGGACACGGATCATAGTGTATTAGATTGCGTCGCAGTAACAACAATCACAGTTGTATTTTTCGAGTAAAGAGAATAAAACTGCAGAAACAAATCCTACAACACTACTGAGTACTGACTACTGTGCTAGTACTAGAGCTGGGGTCCTGGCAGTAAAGACTAAAGACGGAGAAAAGTGGATAGTCATTACAGCAACCCGGATCCGCACCGATAATGACTTATCCTAACTACAGTAGATATCCTATAAGGGCATTGTTGTTAAATCCGACCCGGGAGGACCACTGGCATTGAATAGTGGGATTATCTTCAGAGATCCTCTGTGACCACTACTTAATAGCATACTGCGTTGTTGCATTTATATCAAACAACAACTGTATGAATTACAGACAGACGGACTTGACATATGCTTACTAGTGCACGGCACAGGAATTCGAGGAAGGAAAAATAAAGCGAAATTTGTAGAGAGAGAAACCCGAAAGAGAAACAGAGAGAGAGGAAATGAGAAGAGATGAGCGGGAATGGGCGCTTTATTGCCTTTTTTATGTTGCACGCATCATACAGGTGTGAGAGAGAGAGAGAGATTGCTCCAGGAAAAGAGAGTGTAGAGTACTGGGTACTACTACTAATCGTCCCCAGCTCCCCATCCCCCTCTCCCCACCTTCTCTCCCATCCCACCCCAAACAAACAGAAACCCAAACCACACGAGAAAGAGAGAGAGAGAAAAAAGATAACTAATAAATATCAAAGCGCACAGAGAGAGGCAAAAGGAAGCACAAATCCTAGGAAAACTAATTCCCTTGTATGAGGAGGCAAGTAGGGAAATAGATGAGAGGGATGCCCTTCTCTTCTCCGCCGCACAGAGGGGGGCTACTAGAGCTACAAGCAACACCTACAGCAACAGCAACAGCAACAGCTGCGCCGCCAGGGGAGGAATTTGAATTAGAAGAGCCGGTGTTCGCCAAGCGCCAGAAATTCGGGTGTCTTAGAGAAGGGATCGAACCCAGGTCGGTGCTGGATCACCATACCAGCAGCCCCAGCCCCCCCACCACTTCCTCTTCCCTCGGTGGTGGTGATGTGGCTGCCGCTGTCTCTGACCACACTCACGAATGGTCCGACTCGGCCCAGCCCACCGCTCGAGGGAAGGAGGAGTGGGCTTTATCTGACCTACATCCTTTACCTCCTGGCTCTGCTGAGCTAGGTCCTGACTGGGAAGCTATGCTTTCTGACTCGGCCGCTCCTACCGCGTCCCCTGGTGCCCCCGAACAGAGCTTCCTCCGCTGGATCATGGGCGAGACCGAGGAGCCGTCCGGTGGGAAACATCTGCAGCTTGGGTTTGAAGGGAACAGCACTACTAATAGCAACAGCAGTACCAATGCTGGGATGGGGTTTGGGCTGGTTGAACAGGTTGGGTTGGCGGTCGACCCGATCCAACTTCCACCTCAGCTCGTGCGCCTTCCGGGGTTTTTTTTGCAGGAACCGGCTGAGGAAGAGAAGCCCGTTGTGTTCTCGCCACCTCCAAGTCTGCTTTTGAACCACCAGCAGCAGCCACATGCGGGGTCGAATCCGTCATTCTTCCTTCCCATGCTCTCAGATCTCCAACCGCCAATGACAAATCCATCATTCTTCCTGCCGGCTCAGCCGAAGCGGCCCCACCCCATGGCTGGAAGCCCATCCTGCCACCTTAACCCTCACACTGCTGGCTCAGGAACAGAGCTCTTTCTGCGGAGAAATCAAATATTGCCCTCTCAGCAAGCCCAAATCTTTGCGCCTTCCCTGCAAATCCCACCTCAACCGAGACCTATGCTGATGAGACCAAAATCCGAGACAGAGAACCAGCCGCCGCCTCTAGTAGAACAGCTGCTAGAGGCGGCAAAAATGGTAGAGACCGGTAATGCCTCCGGCGCGCGTGGGATATTGGCGCGGCTCAATCACCAGCTCCCGGTTCCGGCCGGGAAGCCCCTATTTCGTGCCTCCTATTACTTCAAGGAGGCACTCAACCAGATCCTCTCTGGTTCTGCCTCGGTGCCCTCCTCTCCTGTGAGCTCCCCGTATGACGTTGCAATGAAGCTCGGGGCCCACAAGGCATTCAACGAGCTCTCCCCAGTTCTCCACTTCACCAATTTTACTTCTGTACAAGCCTTGTTGGACGAACTTGGAGCTGCCGACCGAATCCACATCATAGATTTCGACATTGGTATTGGAGGCCAGTGGTCGTCATTCATGCAAGAGATTGCTCAGAGGCGATGCAGTCCGACTGGTACTGGTAACATACCTGTGCTTAAAGTGACTGCCTTTGTGACTCCTTTATCTCACCATCTGCTGGAGCTCCATTTAATTAGAGATAACCTTTGTCAGTTTGCGAATGATCTGAACATTCCATTTGAATTCAATATCTTAAGCCTCGAGTCATTTGACCCATCAGAGCTCCTGGCTATGAGTGGTGGGGGCGAGGCCATTGCTGTGAACCTCCCAGTTAGCTCAGTTTATGGACCATCCTTCCCGACCCTTCTCCGGCTTGTTAAACAATTATGCCCCCGCATTTTGATCTCAATTGACCGTGGTTGTGACCGAGGTGACCTCCATTTCTCGCCTCACTTCTATCATGCCTTCCAATCATATGTATCCCTTCTTGACTCGCTCGATTCAGTTGGACCTAACATGGAGACAGCCAACAGGATTGAGCGTTATGTGCTCCGCCCAATGATAGAGGGATCGGTGGTTGGGCGACACCGCATGGTGGACAAGATGTTGCCCTGGAAAAATTTGTTTGCTTCAGCCGGGTACACGCCAGCGCCATTTAGCAATATGGCTGAGGCTCAAGCTGAGTGCCTTGCCAAGAGGGTGCAAGTGAAGGGGTTTCATGTGGACAGGAGACAGGGTTCTCTTGTATTATATTGGCAACACGGCGAGCTCGTCTCGATTTCAGCTTGGAAGGGTTGCTGATTGCCTTTTATGTGCAATTTCAAGCCGGGTAAGTTTATTAATTGTTGGATTTTAGGGATACTGGAAAATTTCGGGGTGTTTTGTTGTGGTACTAAATGTTGTTTTACCTTTTCTTGGCGATCCTAATTGGAGTTGTGTTGTATAATTTTAATCTCTACTCGAAAAGATGCTTGTTTTTGCAGAGGCAAGTATGTGACATGTATTTTGAGTAGAGGAACTCGTTAGTGTAGAAGGCTGTGTAGCTTTTCTGTTTCTCTATTTCTAATTTATCAGAGAAGCAATGGTAATGCTTTTTTTTGTTTCTATTACATAATTCTTACCATTTCTGTGGTTTACTCATAACATCTGCTTTGCATCTTTTCTGGTTGCATAATCTATTTGTTTGGAACCACAACTTTTGCGGTTAATTTTGATAATTGGAGCATCCACCAACTGTTAACATAATTTATGAAGCAAGTATTTGATTCTTTTGATTACTTGGAAACTAAATTTAAAACTTGTTGATCAATTATGTTTTGTGTATCTCTTATCGCGTAAAATTTCAGTATGGCAATTCAAGGTAAAAATGAAATGTCCAGAAACTGCTGCCTCCATTTTGGATTTATTTTTTTCCCTCTAAAATCATACTGCGTACTAAAGGATCGTTAGTTTATATTCTATATATATTGTTTCTATTTCATTGATCTCATCATGTGAGATTCTAATGTAAAGTTGGTGTTTATATTTCTTGACAGCATTTCGATCGTTTCATGCTCTTGTTTGTTTGTTTAACGAAACATGCTCCATTCGTACCCCCAATTGAGCTCGTTTTGAGTTCTCGATACTCATATTTTTGCCAATTTTCAAATTTATGCACGAACTATGACTAGGTTGCAACTGATAAGTAAACTAAAATTCTGGGTATCTACTAGTATTAATATTATTGTTGTAATTAGATGAAATAATATTAATTAGAAAGTTAAATAGATTTGTATCTATGTGTTATGATGGAAGAGGAAAAGGAGCTCTAAATATTTAAATATAAATATTTTATGCTTTTATTTCAAGTATATTTTATTATTTTTCAGATAATGAGAGAATTACTTTGGCGTTTCAGGAATTTTAAAATCAACGATTTTTCCTTATTTGAAATCTGAAAATAATAAAAAAAAAACTCTAAAAATATATATAAATTTTGTTTCTTAGAAGTTTTTTGGTGAGTAAATCGAGTAAAAAAAACTTCACCAAAAAACTCAAGTTTTGATTTCTGTTGTTTTTTTTGCAAGTCGGGATACTTGTTACTGTGATGCTATGATAGCCTTACTAGTTCTATATTACTACTTTCAGTTAGGAGGGCAGCCGTTGTTATTTCTATCTGGAAAAAAAGACGTTGTTATTTCTATCTGGAAAAAAAAGAAATACGTATCGGCTGTTCTACCAAAAAAAATAATAATAGAAAAATAAGTACAAAAAAAGTTCCTTCAGTAGCACCAAAAAGAAAATTTTCAAATTGGATTTTAAATCTATCAAGTTAAAATTCAACGTTAAGGAATTATCCACAATAGTGCTCTTTTGCAATTTCTTTATGCTCTTATCAAATAACGTTGAACTATCAAAATACTTTGTGAGGGCATAAAAAATAGTATGTAACATATATAAGGGATTTTATCTTAATATCTTATTTTTATCTTTGAAGTTATCGAAACTAAAAAATAAAAAAATGATAAAACACCAAAAATAAAGGCATTCAATTTTCTTGTGTAGAATTCTTATTTAGTACTAAAAAGTTAAGTACTTTTAAAAGCACTTAAATCAGAGTAAAACTTATTGCCAAAAAGAGGAAGTTTGTCTCAACTCAATTGGTTTTTTGGGGCTTGTGGACTTGTGGTTGTGGCTGTTCAATTCTATCAAGACAAAATTAATTATGAAAAGCTCTAGTCAAGCAACTTGGTCAAACGGTAAACTCCTAGGCTTGTACGTACCAGTACAGAGTCTTTGTTTTTTTTTTCTTTTTTCATTTTTTTTTTGCTATTTGGTTTTTGCTTTCTTAGCCTAAAGTAGAATCTAGGATGGCAAAAAAGCACATATTAGCAGATGTTTATGTATAAATACCACTGTAATAATAACAATTATAATAAATGTATTCTTCCCTCTCTACAATTGTAGCAAACAACGAGACGAAAACTTTGTTAATTTAGATATATTAACATACTCATAGAGTGATACATGACTAATTTCTCAAGGATTGCACTAGTATCTTGTGATCAAACACATCTACATCTTTTTTTTTCCCCAACATTAATGCATATCATTAATTGTTAGAAAGATTGACCCTCAAAAAAAATTTGTTAGAAAGATCTAGATCTCATTTCATTCAATGTTTGTCTACTCCCTTGTTGCAATCAAAGTTTTAACAAGTTCAAATTTTTGACCTATTTGGGCATGAAAACTCGGAGCTGTCTAGTCTCCATGCTTTTGCTGTTTTGCATTCTGCCTTCAGCCCTTCATGCAGCCTACTCTCCATGCTTTTGCATTCTGCCAAAAGCCTGTAAGTTACAGTCACAATTTCATAAATGGATCTGGAAACTAAATTTTTTCTTTTAGAAAGAGGAAAACTAAACTTTTTGTCAGGTCATTCAAATTATATGACAAATGCAGAATTTTTTATTATTATTCAAACTGCAGATTGTGTTGTATACTTGTATACTATTTTCCTCGAGGTGAGGCTATGCTAACTTTGTTTTTAATTATTTTATTTTTTGATGATGGACCCTTAGTCAAACTTCCATTTAAAAGTCGAAGAGAATACAGATAGTTTTCGAGTACATGTACATTGTAAAAAATGTTTCAGAGAACCCTAAAAAGCCTTCCCTATCTAGAATTCTATGCAGCTTTTGAGTTTTTTTCTCCTTCTTTTGCCATAGCCTTATAATCATATTAGTATGAATTAATTTTATAACTCTTCTTACAGAATTCACAGCATGAGAACAATGCTTAGCTTAAGAACTTGCGATATATATTGAGGCTATTTTGATTCACCGAGGAATAGTTCTAGCTGTTTATTTTAGTATTTAGACAAGCAGAAATCAAAACCGGTGGCGTCAACGAACCAAAAAATCCTAAAAATTCTGAAAACCAGCATTAGATATTAGATAGACTTTAGTATAAATTCACAAATCCAGCTCTCTTAAGCTTAGTTTGCAGTGAAATTTATGCTTGATGTGTATATTATATTGCAGCTCTCTCATCGCTTCATCTTAAGCTCCGGCCCTCCAAAGTTCTCTCAAATTAGTCACGAAAATTGACTAAACAATAGTTTTCTTCCTGTACACTCTAATTATCATTATAACAAAAATTTTCTCCGTTTCTTTGAACATTGTATTTATTTTCCAAAAAAAAAAAATCTTTACCTTGTAAGCGCAGATCATTGCAACCAATTCACCAGACAACTATATTTGGATATGAGGTAGCCATCCAAATCTAAAGCAGATTGCTTCTTCCACTGAGATCAAGTTGAAAACCAAACTAAACAGACATCAGAAGCGTCATAAACACATATCCAACAAAAATCTCATTACAAACATAATAAAGCCAGCGAGTCATTCTGAAATTATCCACGAATGGAAAACCACAATGTCGTATATAAACGTTCTCGTTATTAGTGTTATCTGCAGCACAATAAACGCCCACATTACTGGAGCTGGAGCAAAATCATTAATTTAATTTTATTTATGAACAACAAACTCATTCATTTACTTTTTACAATTAAACCCAAAGTTGCCTCAAAGATTTTGTATCAGATTGCCAGTTGTAAAAAAGAAATTTATTAGTACCAAATGTGTTCTTTTTTTTTTTTTGGTCCATAGTACCAAATGTGTTCTAGAGATGTTCTGCTACACACCGACTGAAAAAGGTTTCAAGTCTTTTATGAACTTCTGAAAATCTCAACATTATTATTATTATTATTAATATTATTATTTATATTTATTGGAAGCCCTTAGGCAAACAATTATTAGTGGTGTTGCGTCAAATTTATATATATGGCGACTTCTTCGCTTTCTGAACCAAAACTGAAAATCATTGGCGTGTTGCTACGGAGACAAGATGATTTATATGCCCAAGTTTTGTCTCTTTCACGCAAGTCCAAACTGGCATCACCAAACAATTAGACCATCAAATCCCTTCATTGTCGGATAAATAATCGATCCCTCTCTCTCTCTCTATTTGCGAGCGCTATGCACCAAATCTTCCTAAAGTTATAGGTTGGAATTACTAAATAAATGTGCAATGTGGGTCCTATTTCTCTCGTTTGGTTTATATTTCTGTGAATTCTCTGCTAAAAAATGTTTTGGTACGTGTTTCTCCACTCCAACGTTGTACCCCATTGGGAGGTTTACAAGTCACAACAATGACTCTACTTTTCATTGTTTGAAATACGTGGCACTTAAAACAGTAATGTGATCATATAACTCACGACTGATATAATCAATATTGCACAGTATATGTACTTTATAATGCTCTAGTTTATATGATTAGTCAGAAATTCAATGGTCAGTCCTTAAAAATGTATGTTAAATGAACTAAACTAGTCCTTAAAACTTTATTTACAGTAAATTGGTTCATGTATTTTTTAAAAGTTCTTTCGGAGCAAATAATTTATCTTCATTTGAAAATTCTAAGAACTAATTTGTTTTTTTTTTTAGATGGTCAAGAGCCAAATAGATCAATTAAAAGATCAAACTTTGTTCTTCAAAAAATCCAATAGTTGAATTCTATCTTGTGGCTGTGGGGCCTTATACTGCACAAATAGTCAAATATCAAATACTCAATACAAAGCAAAGCAAGGTAAAAGACTATAAACTTATTTATCGGAATCTGGGTAATAAAGCAAAGCAAAGTAAAAGATCGATTAGTACGGTTTTGAAGTCTAAACCGTAAATGTCAATGTAAAAATCACCTGTTATTAAAAACAATAAAAAATATTTCAATTAGTGATAATTTAAATGATAATCAAAATTAATTGTTAAATAATAATATTAAGATAATTAAAATTATAATAATGATGAAGACAATAGTAATAATAATTGGCACTCAATGGTCAATTCCTCCCATCTCTGTTCTCATCGTCTCAACCACCAACCATATGTAAGTACACGAATGAGATTAATCATGCCTATTCACGCTGCAACCAAATTAAATGTTACCTTAACTTAGTAGCCTAAATTACGAATTGACTTCATTTACCCTTTGTTTGGTACCAAGTTCACTGCCAAGGTCAACGCTAGATCACATAATTACATTATCAAATTTTTGGTTGCAATGCGCAAAAACCACATGCTGGCAATGGACCCCGCGATACCTCAATAGATGGCTCAGATCTTCCTAGACATATAATTAACATATTGTTTATTTTAAATTCCCTTTTAACTATCTTTCACATGGCATGCTTCCTCTTTGTTCATGTTACATCTATTTATATTAAGAAATTCTTATTAAATAAGATAAGTTTGTTCTTCTATTGGTTTCTTCTTGTTAATTTTTTTTTGAAGGATGTTTCTTCTTGTTAATTTATTCTCTCATGCCAGTGGTTAGAGGTAATGTTTTTGATATTTTAATGCCAATGGACAAAAAAGGACATTCATCACAAAAAAGTTCGCCTCTTGTGAGTACATTAGGCCCACTATTTAGCACAATCACTATTCACTACGCCAATTTTAATTTTTTTAGCGGCGGTTAAATACAAATTTTAAAAATCTTTAACACCGGTTATTAGTTAAAAATTGGTGCTAAAATGGACCTTTTTTAAAAAATATTCTGTTTGATCTTTCACACCAATTTTCTAACTAATAACCAGTGCTAAAGATATCTTTAACAGCAGTTATTAGTAAAAAAACTGGTGCAAAAGATAAACGTACAAAAAAATATAATTTTTTTTTAGGCTAGCCCATATTTTGCTAGCCACAAATATTAATACCGATATCGGTATATCACAAAACATTATATCATACAATAATACACCATAACAAAACAAACAACCACATATAACAAAAATTATAGCACGTATATATATCACAAAAATAAGCAACCACATATATACAACAATATATCATACCAAATATCAATAGATACACATCTACGTAAATAATAAAAAAAAAAACTCATCTAAAGATATGTTAAGTTCTTCATCGCTATAAGGTGCACCATCCGGTTTCAAATTCTGCATTTTGATACTTTATTTAATTAGTAAAACCTAAGCTAATTAGTTTCAAACAAGTTCAATTAAACTTAATAATTAAGAATAACAATGATTTTGAAATCTTAAACTCTAAATTCTCATTATAAACCCTAAATACTAAACCTTAATTTAGTCTTAAACCCAAAACCCTGATGAAGTCTTAATTAAACCCTAAACCTTAAATCTTATAAATCCTAAAACCAAAATCATAAACCCTAATCAAGTCTCAATCAAACCCTAAATCCTAAACTACACTGTAATGTTAAGTAGTAATTCATATCGATGGCAACTTCCTATGCATCAAGTAGTGAACCTATTCACATTTCCCCTTCCAATCATTTTATACACTATTTTTCGAATCCGATACATTAATACTCGTTCGAGCATTTAAATTTCCATTCAACTTTTCTCTGTGCAAAACCCACTGGATGTATTTAAGTGTCGTCATCCATCCACATCGAGCCAAATCTGCTTTAATAATTTCATTATTATCCTATCTCTTGAAGTTAATAATCTTTATAATGACATAGCATTTTGGGCTTTTTGGTTAACTTCTGATATTTTTATGACACATTTTATGAACTCTTTAGCTACTTCATCAAATTCATCTGATATCAGTGAATATTCATACATGTACTTATGGTGCCGATCCATCATTGAAGATAAAAATATATATTCACAAGTCAGGATTTAAGATTTATAGGTTCAATGTATCACATGAGGCTTTCAGGACAGTTACCATCCTAACTCATTCTTTAGATACTATGTCTCATTAATGAGCGTATATTAGATGCAGTGCGTTGTCTAAGAAAAATTCAATATTATTTTCCCTTATATTCCCTGAATACGCCAACGTACGATTGCTTGTGCATACGTATCCATGGGAACATAAGGGGAAACGTTGCCGAGTTTTTCACAAACAACACATTGCATCTAACGTGCCACTCGCTAATCCTAAATGAGACATAGTATCCAAAGAGTCGTCTCCAACTTAGACTATCCCTAATGGATTAATCTCAAACGGGCCTGACCAAAAATAGTTCTAATTTTCGCAATTTGGTCATATATGATGATAGAACTAATATATGCAAATGTCAAATAATGAACCATGCATACAAATTGATATATTACCAAATTGAAATTATTGATGGTTAAAATAAAAAATTATCAATTTTTTTTTTCCAAATGATGATTTTCTCGTTTCAATAGAATCACCTTCTCTTACTCTTCCTAATTTATCACATCAAAATGAAAAAAACCAATTACAAATAAAAAAATTACTTAATATATAGATAATAAATAAAAGATTAAAAAATTACCCAATATACCTCAAATGCGAATTTTTTTTAACTTCTATTAGCTCTCCTTTGCTTTCTCTTTTTATTTTTAAATTTTTCTAAAATTTTCGAATTTTTTAGCTAATTTTTTGTATATGGTTTTGGATAATAGTAAATGCTCTCGGTTTTGGAGGAAAAATAAATCTAATGAACAGTAATGGTGGGGGTATAGTGCGACCAGGGTTTGAAAAAGGAAAATAAAAAATTCGATCTTTAGCACCAAGTTTTCTAAAAAAACCAGTGCTAAAGTGCTGGGAAAAAAGCAAAAATGGCTTATATTTAGTACCGATTTTCATTATTAGTCGTTGTTAAAGATTGTATTTTAAGCACCGGTTATTAACTAAAACCGGTGCTAAAGATAAATCATCTTTTTTTTTTTCAACTCTTTAGCACTGATTTTTTTTGTTAACCGGTGCTAGAGGTAAACTCTGACAATTATGAAATTGCCACTAACTATTTTTAAAACCAACTGTTAATATGGAGTTGTTAAAAATCGTTTATGTTGTAGTGATTCATACTTGTCTCGTTTTTCTTTTATATTTTTGCTATTTCTGTGATCATTCTAAAGCTGTTCCGTGTCAGTAGAAATACCAAATACAATCCAATATTCATAAAAAAATATTTGAGAAACATTCTTTTACTATTTCCGGAAAAACTCTAGGACATTTCTAGCTAGTCTTTCAAAAAATGCACATTTCATAGTTATTTTATATTTTACAAAACAGTATTTTCATAGATTTAGAATTCATTTAGAATGAGTTAATTTTTAAAATCTCAGTAAGAATAAAAAACAATTAATACGCCCTATATAAATAATGTATTTGTACTAAAATTTTGAAATTTGTTGAAAGTTCAAACATTTATTCATTGGACGATTTGAAATTTGCAAAGATCCCTACAATTTTTAGTTGAAAATTATATTACACTTGAATTGTACAAATTTGAAATTTGTAGTTAAATTTATATTTTGAAGTTACCGACATGCCTACTTTTATTATTACTTTTTAAAGCTAGCATTTTCTACTTGATTTAACAAATAGAATTAAGTAGACAACTAGTTAATTGGATAAAGGGCGTGTTTAGTTTGGCCAGAATAAACGCTTATTCGTGTGAACCAAACGACCAACGAATAAGTCCTTATTCAAATAAGCACCAATTCGACTCCTTATTTTTCTTCCACCATTTTTTTAGAACAAGGATTCAAATATGGACTTGTTCGAATAAAACTTTATTCCTTATTCGGTGAGGCATCCAAACACATATATTCGGTGGACAAAGAATATAATTAAGTACACAACTAATTGATTAAAGCAGATAAAGAATAGAACTAAGTAAACAACTAATTGGATAAAGTGGACAAAAAAATAGAACTAAATAGACAACTAATTGGATAAAGTAGACAAAGAATAGAAATAAGTAGACAATTGATAAGTTCTTTACGGCTGACCATCGATAAGTTCTCTACGGCTGGATTTATCTCTTAAAATTGGTCGCCGCGCTTAAATCTCTGTTTTTAAAAGTAGAAAACCAGCACTTAATCCTTTTTTTTTTTGGAGAATACGCCCTTATTAGGCGACCCAAACTAAATTGCTGCTGCTTAGCAATTCCACTGACTTCGGTTTCGAGATTAACATAAAACAATTGTGGCGTCTGACAACGAACACGCTTTCCAAAAAAAGTAGAAGCCAATAAGCCATAGAAATCTGTGAAAATCAGAATTATTTTTTTACTTTATTACCATTCATAACACTTTAAAAAATCTATACTTAGACAAGTGCTCCGGCTCCTAAACTGTGCATTGCATCTATAGCCATAATTCCAAGACATCAGTTTACTGTGTATCAATTTGACTGATTTATTATCGATACCCTTAATAGTCACTAGATAAACAAACCCATTATAAAGATTTCTGAAATTTAGCTGTACGGAGAGGATATATTTTTCTTGGTAAATTACGTTTTACACAATAAGAAGTTAAAGAAAGAAAACCAATGTCATTAAACAAACTTCAAATATTGTATAAATTGGTCCTTAAAATACACGGCTAATTAGCACCAATCACATTGTAACTGCCCCTCAATTCATATCAAACTTGACGTTTTGAGTAGGTAAGAACATGATCACATAAACTACAACCGTATTTTTTTTCCCCCTCTTTTAAGATGCACATATATTAATAGTAATACCCGGGGCTTTTTTTTACGAAAAACAGTACATAGCTAGGGTATTAAATCGTGTTGTTTTCTCTCGGACTCTCACCCATCCTTCACATATATGGGTTCAACCGTTCAAGTCTAAACTATTCGGCATGTGGCTAATACTAGGTCCGAAAGCTGCCTTCCTACAAGGCTACAACCAAATTTTAGGCGCCAAATCATTCACTCTTTTTTAGTTCGCTGGCTTGATCTTTTGTCTCATTGTTGTCAATCGTGAATTGGCTGTGCATGGATAGGTTCTCCAGATTGAGTTATGTCAGCACATTAATTACGCATTCATGCGGGCATCATACGAACACTACAAGTATGGACATATTTGAAAGGCGTTAAATATTTAATTCATTATAATATTTATTAATTAATACTCCAGAATCACGTATTTCATATAAAAATAATCAATCGTAATTAGAACTTACAAGATCGGAGAAAAGACATGTCGTTATACAGAAATTCGATCTTCTCCAATTTCACCTTAGTCTATATAATGGCACAAAATTGGCGTTTTCTTTATTCTGTCTAATATTTTTTAAGTGGCGAAATTATAGGGAAAGGGTGCCATTTTTATGACAGAACAAAGTATATATATCTAAGGCAATTGAAGGGATCAAAATTCAGTGAATCTGGTCCATTGGATTTTCCATCAAAATTCAATACACCCTTTAATTTTATATACTAAATGAACTTGGTTTATATAATTTAATGATATAGGCCACATTAATTATAACAATATGTTGTAACGTTAGGCGTTAGCTCCGTCGAGATGGAATTAATTTTGGAAAATTTGCATAGTTTAACACTACACGTCTTGACATGATAGTACGACATGACACAACACCTATGAATTATTATAATATTTCTTATTAGTTAAAATAATTTTTGTATTTTTATTTAGTATAGTTTTCTATATATAAAATTATAAATGTCAATAAATTTTTTAATTTAAAAATTCTTGTTGATACAATAACACAGTGTATCGTGTCACTCCAATCTGATCCATATAAAAACCGTGGCACGTCAGGAGTTTCATCTAGTCAATACGACATGAGTACATGACTAGACATAAAGACGAGTTAAAAAGAAAAACCTGTACCGATACAATACAGTTAAATATTTTCATACTTTTTGTAGTACTAGTATCTTCGCAGAAGATGTTAATAAACATTATGGAATCTTGAAAAAAAAATAATAATAATAAGTCAACATGATGCAGTAAGTGTGGCGACGGTTATCTGCCGAAACATTTTAGTATCCATTATGGAAGATTAATCATTTATGTGGTGCTTATTCCTGAACTTTCCAAAGAACTGGAGATTTCCTTTTTTTTTTTTTTTTCATCTGAAGCATTTCCGAAGAAATTTTGATCCTTTGAATTCTCATCCGACGGCTCCCGTACTGCATCCTCTGGGTTTGGGTTTGAATTGTGGGCCGTTAGTTATTAATCTGGGCTTTCTATGGCATTGATAACGACACTAAAGGTCAAAAAAAAAAAAAAAAAAAAGGTCATGACATGTAGGCGCTTTTTGGATGGGCAAGAAGAAGGCGGAACCGAATCCTCTACGGAACTTCAAAGTTCCGCATCGTGGAGAACTTCTAATCTCCACTGTCCGATCCGTTCGATCGAATTTAAAGGTCAGGATTTACAGGCACTATTAAAAAAAACAGAAGAACTCGCCTTTCTCTCCTCTCCGTCAAGGGACAGAAAACCCCTGTCAGATCCAACTTGCGCCTCTCTCTTCTCACACGCGCCGCCTCACCTAGTCAATCAGTTGTTGGCAACTTGTACCGCACAAGCCATACACTGCCTCGGAGCTTCGTTTTTTTTTTCCAGTTTCGTTCTCTAACCTTCTAATCGCTTTCCTCTCCATCGTTTTCCTTGTTCTTTTATGATTTCAATAACTGTTTTGAGAAGTCGCCATTTGAGTTGCATGATTTAACCTATGTTTGTTTGTGTTTAGTGTTTATATTCACATACACACTTAAGCTTCTCATTCATAGACCTGATTCGAACCTCAAATCTGCAAAAAATAGTCGATTTTGGTTCCTCGCCACTCACCAGCTTTTGTTTGGTATACTGGAGCTCAGCTCAATAGGTATCAGTGATTTGGTATAAAGCCCGATCTGTATGACACGAGCTTGAAATGTATTACTTACATTGAAATACCGTTCCTGTATTTTTCATTTCTGTGTAGGTGAATCAGTCATTTGTAATCTTAATTTGGTTTACCAGGTTCCCTAATTTTACAGTATATGAATTTATTTTGTAGATCTCAAGGCCAACGATTCTGCTAGATTTGTAACATTTTTGTGGCTGTTCTCGAGATCTCAGACAGACAAGCTCACTCCTCAGTATCTTAATTTATCTTCCTTTTTGTTGAATTATAAAAATAATTATTCTGTTCCATAAAAAAAAAAGATACTAATTTCTCAAAATAGAATCATATAAAAGGCAGACAAGATATTAACATTGTTACTATAAGATTTATTATTGTTGTTGTTAAATTTTCTATTACTCTTCTTGCAAATTTTTTACTGTATATTGTATGTAATGAGTAAATTTATATTCGGATTGGGAAGGATTCCTGTGGAGACGTTACTATAATCCCTACTCTTGTGATTAATATGGATGCAGTACCCCAGGCAATTTGTGCTAGTTTTGAAGAAACTACCGAACCAGCTGTTTGTCTAAGTGAAGGTACTGCTTATATGATGACCAAGCAAGATTTGTCAGAAAGGAGGAGAACCAAACCGTTTAAAGCATATATTCTTTGCATCATTGCAAAACTATGAATGATTTCTTTGTATCATTGCATATATTTTGGCAACATTTTGTAGACAAGAGTAGATAGTTTTTTTTTTTTTTTTTGACAATATTTTGTAAACATATTAGTGACCATAGGTTCTGGTTCCATGTAACTAAGAACGTTTATGTAAGTGTCGGAAAGATCTCACTTTCTAATTCTCTTTATTACAGCTATGAGCATGAACAAATGAAACAATGAGTTCAATCAAACACTACACAACATTTTGCTCCAATTTTATTCAAATAGGCAGCAAAAATACGAGTAGACATACATTCACCAAATGAAACCAAAAAGTCCCTAGCTCGAGGTGTCAATTCCTTCATCATAGCAATGCCTTTCAGTAATTGTGCAAGCTCATCTAGCAAGCCTTCAATAAAAAAAATGCAAGTTATTAATTGAAAATATTCCAGTAGAAGGAAAATGAAAACCCAACCAAGAATGCATGAATAATATGATAAACTAAAATGTGATATTTAAAGCAATTTATATGACTTGTAACTGTTATTAAAAAAATTGATTAATTAATTAATGCTGGATATGAGTATACCTGTCAGACAATGAATGAAAAACAACAAATTATATAACGAAGAAGTAAAAGGTCCACGCCAAATTCCATAACAGAAGAAATTTCTAGTAACTAACCAGAGATTATTGTTTTGTCCAGGCCCAGTTCCTCAATTGTCCTGAACAAAGATGAAACAATAGAAGATATTAGCGTTAGTTATTTATTGAAAAAAAAGGTCTATGCCAGAAATGTGATAATAAAATATAAAACTAAAACTTGCCTAAGATGCAAATCCCTTATAAAGCTTAATTCTTCTAGCTCGTCTACATTTGTCATGCCACAGCATACTGCTTTTTCTCCTGCCTAAAACAATACATTAAAATTCCAAAATGGAGCTTTAGCATGTAGGAAAACACATGCATTAACAACGAATGATTTACAGGAATGCCATTCTTTTTTCGTTATTTCAAAATACTTCCTGCTCCAGGAAGAATTGAATCACTTTGTCACTCAGTAATAGACTTTAAACAATTCAGTACTAAGTCAGTAGACTTTTAAGAATTCAATCACTAGGTCTTCAGTAGACTTGTGACACTTCTACAAGTAGTGAAATATGAGAACAAAAGCACTTAGCTACACAGGTAACCAAGATGAAAACGACAAATGAACAAGATCTCTAAACCGTGAAATAATGCATTACGAAAATCAATATGAATAAGAGTCAGACTACTAGGCTGAGTTTATCATTTTCCCATTTCCACAGTGAAAGCATCTCTCAAAATTCATTTATAAAAAGTACAAGGACTGTAAAAATGTTGGTACCGAAAGGAGTTTATTAGCACTCTTTCCCATGGCTGAAAGAACAATTATATGATTCTGGTACAGTGAGCATGTGCCCCAAACTGGAGAGTAGCCGCCATAGTTTCAAGCTTCTGCATTTAAGAACATGCCAAATCCAATTGAGGACATTATCTTTTATCAAGCCATAGTTGACAAAAAAAAAATGCAAAACTTAATAAAATGCAATAGAAAGGAGGTCTATTTTTTTAAGCATCAAAAGAAAAATAAATCCACTAATCAGTTCACAGGATAATTAACTAAGCTACATTGTGATAACTGAAATAAACAAACAGAACACAATCGTATAAATGCAAAAATAAAAGCCCAAAATCTACAGCCTTAGCAGAAAATCAGCATTTTGTTCAAATTGAGCTTGCTTGACTGAATTTATTTATTTTTTCTAATCCTGAATGAAGAGCCAAAATTTAATATAATTACACCAGTATTTAGCTGATTCCTCATCAAAACGGAGCAACGAAAGTCTATAAAAGCTGGACTAATTAATACTTTTTAGCTTTGAAACTAAAAATTCATATATAACAAAATTAGGGAACTGGTAAACCAAATTAAGAATTCGAGAATAAATTTGTGATGTAATTAAACGAAAGAAACAATCTAACCTTGAGGAGCTCAGGCGGAGGCGTCGCCAGCAACCACTGAGGGTTAGAGGGCACAGAGAGTGCACGTTTCGTGGAGAGAAGGCGGAGAGAGAGCAACAAATCGGCTGATTTGAGGAGAGGAGTTGTTTCCGATTTAATCACCATTCTAGGGTTTCGAAGGAGACTAGCGCGCACGAGAGAGGGAGGGGACGGAGAGTATGACGGAAATTAAAAAGAGATCGGAGAGGAACTATCGTGAGTATTTTTTTTTTTTTAATTTTTTAGCGTCTATAAATCCTAACTGTTGGATTTGATCAAACGGATCGTATAAAAAGTTCTGCACCGTGCGGAACTTTGAAGTTCCGTAGAGGATTCGGTTCCAGAAGAAGGCTTCTCCCTGGAAGAGCCATCTTCCGGAAGAAAATTTTCATCCAAACAAATGAGAAGAACTTCTTCCACCTAAATCGGAAGAGGCCGGAAGAAGAAAATGAGAAGAAAAAAATAACACTCTTCCATTTCTTATTCCTAACTCATCATTCAAATAATATTTTTTTTTTCAGAAATAACACTCTTCTCACTCTTCCCGAAATAACATTTTTCCCAATGTTTCTTTCTAAAATATTTCTTCATTTTTTATTCCTAACTCATCCAAACAAGACCGTAGTCATGTACTCATGTCCCCTGACACGCCAGACCGGTTATATACAACTCATGATTCCCAACTGAATGGAAGTTCAAGTATATGGTTGTGTCAAGCTCTCCGTTGTCTTGATCAATATGTACTCAAACAAACAAACAAAAAAAACTCCCAGAAAAACAACTAAAAAAAAAATGTCTTTTGCATGATTAAACTTGAACAAATATATAAAGCCTTTGATGTATCCTACTCGTGACTTTGATGGCTATTAAGTGTCTATTAATCGAAGAAATTTTGATATATCCCGTGCCAAAACTTAAAACCCGACGAATAAGTAAACAAAATTAATGCGACGATGCAACTATCGTGGAGAACAGCTTAAGCAAAGGGCCAAGCTGGAAAAAACAATTTCTTCAATTTGTCATAAAAATTATTATACGCCGACAGTATTGAGATTTTAAAATTAGTCTTAAAGATGTTTTGCCCAGCCTGTACCTAGTTATATATGCTGAAATTTAAGATGGCCATATTATTAATTATTATTTGTGAATCAACTTCATTTAATTAAATTAACAAAAGTTTCCATCAAAACTTAATGGAAATTTTGACGAACTCGTTTTATTACATTTGATCTCAAGTGTTGTCGTAGAGTCTTATAAAATATCTCATATTTTGTAAAAAAAATATTGATTTTATTTTATACATATATCTTCACTAAAAAAATCATGACAAAGTTTTTTTTTTTTTTATCAGTAAAACACCCCGTAGGGTAAAATCATGACAAAGTTGAGAAAAAAGAAACGCTTGAAGAATACCATCATGATGTCTAAGAAAATTTGTTGGAGATCAATATTAAAGGTTCCGACTAACGATGCTCTTCAATATTATTAGTTTTTTTTATATATTTCATATGATTTATGGATTGTGAAAATTAGTATATTTATTTAAAACACAGTAATTAATTATTATGTCTATCAATATATTCACTAGATTTAATATATATATCTAAAATGAGAATATTTCCAAACTAACAAAGATATGTTGTACTTTGGTTATAATATCATAAAAAAAATTAATTTTGCGGTAACTATTTTGTTGAGCGAATTTTGAAAAAGAAAATTTCCATCTATATCAGTTTAAGTTTTCAATTTGCTGTTTATTTGCTTTAATTCATTCATTCAACAAAGTCAAAAGAAATTCTATTGTATCAAATTGCATTATCTATCATCATTTTTATTTATATAATCATTGCCAAATAAGTAACTTCTTATATGCTTAAAATAATGGTTAGCCAATATATAGCCATTATTGTAACAAGTATTAGCCACTATGAGGTATGTTGACACATAAATGCGGCATGATCTCCTCACTCCTGCCGCTCACCATCTCCAATAAAAGGAATGGACATCATAAACCGTACATAACAACGGCGACCATTAATGATAAGCGCTTAACCAGTACGATTGAAGACGAGTTACCAAGTCAATCCATTCAATGGCAACAAGCCAACAATATCCAGCAGGAGTGCAGGACAGCATCGGCCAACCTTATTAAATTACTTAATTACCCCTCTTTAGTACTATTTACAAGTTACAATATATAGATAGCATGGTCCCGACAATGAGCGGTCATTCACTCAAAACCCTTCAAGTTCTAGCACTATTCACTATTGCGCTTTCCATCCTCAGTAGAAATTCTCTCAAGAAGCGTTTTCTTTATTTTACTTTTTCCCCGCAACAAAATAACATATTATTATTATCATTATTATTATTTGACCGTGGCTTTGTTTTTGGTTTGAAGTGATTCACTAGCTCCTTCGAATATTTATTTTAGGGAAATTCTGCATCGAACCAATTTTTTTTTATAGAATGAAAAACATACCATTCGAACAACTATAATTGATCATGAGTCAAACGAGATTGAAAAAAATTAAGCCATTTTCAAGTATATCTTTTTATATTAAACAATTGCAATATTTTTCCTGTGTTTTTAATACTATGCCGGCACCCCTACTAGCCAGCTGACCGAAATTCATTTTTTCAATTTTTTTTATTTTATTTTTCGGTATTTTTTGTTTGCAATACCGAATATCGCCGTTTCGGATGTGTTTAGATCTTCCATGAACAAGAAACAAGTTCTTGTTTCTAGTTCTCACAAATCTATGAAACAAGAACAACAACTAGAACAAGCTCGTTCTTATTCCTAATTCATAAATTTGTCAAATACATCGAGTTACGGAGTCGCAGGGTAAAACACTGTTTTTGCTTATGCTCTCTAATTGATATCTAGAGCACCGGTCAATTTGGGGAATTTGATTTTATAAGGTAAGTTCAATATAGAAATAAACAAATATGTACTATGACCCTTTAAAAAAGAAAAATTGAAAATTTACCCGCCTCAAATTATTTTTCTAGTTCGCCCGTCAGTCATTATTAAAGATCGCCTTAAATTTGACCAACAATTGTCTTTTCTTTGTAAATTGTACAGTAATTTATTTGCTATAAAACATGCGCTAGATTTTAGACTTTTGAGTAGAGTAAGTTGCAAAGCAAGATCATTAAACTAAAAACAATTTAATTTACATCTTATCAAATGTAATTTAAATAGCAGAATTTTAAATATTACCACGGAGCAAATGTAATTGAGGATATTTTAAGCTATGTGCACTTGGAACTTTTACGGAACCAATGAACAATAATAGAAAGCATAAAACTGAGAAGAGATTCAATTTAAAATAATGGCATACTACTATGTTAGTTCATTTCTTTTTTTTTTTCGCTTGAAGCCAAGTTAATTGTGGGAGAGAAAAAACTGTTGTATTTTCTTATTTACACTACGATCATGATGGTCCAACATGGAATGAGAAGTGGGGTCAAGGCTAAATGGCATTCCTGTGGATCACGTGATGAACAGATCAAGAAGTAGGGTCATTTCTTCCAACAATTCAACTATAGCGTTTTCTCAAAAAAAGAAAAAAAAAACTATAGCGTTAGTGATGGGAGCGGTTTCTGATATTGTTCTTTTCCGGGAACCAAGCAGCTTTTCTCCTTTTAGCATGTTTTCGTGCGCAAAGAGCTATTTTTACTATAATTAGGTACAAAGGGAAGTAATACTTATACATGTAGAAACTAGAAAGGAAATTGAACTATCATATTATTCTACTATTTAAAAGATGAGCACTTTTTCTAATTTCTAAAAGTACCGAAACGTCATTCTCGGGAATTGATTTCGACACAAGGTAATTTGGTTCGACCACCCCTGCTTTTTCAAAATTACGAATGTGACCTTTCTTTTGAACACCACTCCAAACGCTCACGGCAGTTTTCACATTTCCGAACACTCTTGAATCGGGAACCTCTGTCTATTTAATCAACCCCCCAAATGGGCCTAATCCACAACCCCAAACCCCCCCCCCCCCCTAATTTTGGCATATTATCATTCTTCCTCTGACAATAGCAACTATGTTATAAATTATTCACTAACAGATTAGTACGTTGATATCAAACTGTTGACGTCATTTGTGATTGAAATAAAATTTTATCTTAGGCGTAACATTGGTAGTTGCTAAATAATATAATTTTGTTCTGGTTGATTTTCTGGGACAATTAATTCATTTTTTTTTCTCGTTAATAGTGGCTTGGTTGTTATGATAATTTTTCAATGTATGTAATTACTTTCAACAAGCAGAGTTAATTTGGTCTTAAAAATATTTTCAGAGCGTTTGGATTAAATTAGGGGTGTCCGGATCAATTCTCCTTATTTTTCACTCATTATAAACTTAGAGACGTTTGAAATTAAAACATCATGTGTGTTTTTTAGTAAAGTTTAAATTTATAGTACTTTTTTAATTAATTAAATTTATTCCTAATGTTTATCAACATTTTAATTATGTTGATTTATTTTACAGTCTAGCTAGTTATCCTAGAACAATTGACGGAGATAAAATTAAAATAATAGAAAGATGTATTAATATTTAATAATAAAATATATTAATTTGTAATAACATTTCTATCAACTTAATTGACCATTCTATGTAGTGGCCTTCGAGTTTTTTTTTTGAATTTAATAGGTATGAGACTATGAGATTCAAAATAATATTTAAGTGGACTGATTTCTTCCCTTTAAAAAAAAAAAAAAAAACTAATTCCTTTCGTTTTCTGATCCTTACGGGCATGTTTGCTGAAAGAGTAAGTGTGAAGTAAAATTAAAGAATAGTAAGTAATTAAATCACCGTACTCCGTAATATTTAAGTCGTGTTTAATACAAAATGTGGGAGTGAGGAAGAAAAGATATTTTTAATTAATATAAGATCGTCATAGTAATTAGTTAATTAACTATTATAACCATTTTATCAAATTATTATTATGATAATCAATAGAAATACTACTACTACTAATAATAATAATTATTATTATTATTAATAGAATAATAATAACAAGTATAGTTATAAAATTTTTTTGTTCAAACCAAATTGGAATGTTCCAAGACATCAAACGTTCAGATTCAAAATAGTCAACCTTAACAAAGAGACGTGAATTATCGAATTAAACCCGAAATAACTCACTAAAAAAATTCAATCCAAACCGTCCAATTTTCATCTCTGCCAATGCTAAATTATTTTTATATTTATATAATATAAAATCTGAGCTTGGCAGGGTTACTAGTGCAAACATTTCCGTTTAACTTTTAAGACATTTTTAAGTATTAAAGTGCGATCCATATCACCATATGACTTAGCTAATTGCCAGGAAGAACTAAAAACACCAGACAATCATCAATCATCAATAGATACTATAATTTTGGGAGCTTTTCTACAGTGGTTACTTTGGATTTTCTGTGGCATCAATGCGTAATATATTGTATAACGAACTTATGGTAATTTCTTATTTTCTTTAGAGAACAAAAGTACAAAAGATTGCACGAAGAATCTGCAGTAAATTCTCCATTAACTTATTCTAAGGTTCAATGATCTCTTGAGGCATTCTTTTATATTCTTTATGTACTTTAGTTCTTTATAGTTTGTTTTTTGCGCTGCAGAGGATCAGAAACAGAAACATAATTAAATAAACTCTATGTTTTGGCATTATTTCCACTTGTACGTAGTTTCAAGAAAGAAAGAATCACTTAACAACCAACTTATTTAGGCCATCTGAATGGTTATAAACGATTCCAAAATTATAGAAAAAAATCCAAAGAGCTATTTTTAATATTCTAATCGTACAATTTTGTGAAATATGAAATATGTGGTGCTTTTTTAATTATTTGAGGACATTTTTTAATTCAACTGGTCATAAATTTTATATCCTTCATCACAAAAATGTGAAATACCCATTAATATAAATGAAAATTTTATAATTATAGAAATTTAAAATATTTTCTTTGAATTTCTAAATCTGATGGCTTAATTCTATTATTTCAGAAATATAATTATGTTTTTCATTGTTTCCAAGCCTTTTCAAAATTTGTTGATGTATAAAATTTTCTATACATAATAACAAAATTATAAGAAAATTCTAATGATACGAACATTTTTTATTGTATACTTTCGCAATATTTTACATAATTCTTTTGCTTCTACAAATTTTCAATGTGATTATAAAATGATATTTACTGATAATCGAATTTCAGCTCTTTTTAAATATGTGATTTATCAATGAGAATTAATAGCATTTAATGGTATAGTTTTATCAGATTAACGACTAAATATGTTAGCAACAATTTAAAATAATGGATATTGCTTTGTTCTAAAAATTCAATTGTGGCGGTATTATATCTATCCTTAATTAATGACATGTCAAAATGGTGATTGTTGCTTCTAGCCGTAGAAAGTTGTTCATGAGACAATATTAATGGTTCCTTCTAATTAGGCTTTAATTTCAATAGAAAAATATAATAGTTGTCGATAGATATATATATTTTTTATTTTTTTACATTTGTTGTTTAAAAATAATAAATTAAATTCACATTGTATTTGAATTATTATTAATTGTTAATCGAAACAAATTAATTTTGACCATTCATCGAGAGAAGCGCGATGTTTTTTTTTCTAGTGCTGTACAATGTCATGTAATAGATATAAAGGTTTAATTTGGAGTTGATCTTCACATGGTATCTGTCTCTTGGTGCATGTTACTAGGGTTTATAATTGTTGCTAATTCTTGCTTTCATGATCTGTTGTCCTTTCGTGTCCCACAAACCTTTAGTTTAATCCTTACCTTGTAACATGACTATTTTAAAAATATAGCTCGGAAACAATTGACGGATTACAAAATTCAAAGCTTCATGTTGCGGGTCGGCATGCATGGCTATCTAACGTCCACAATAGATACGGAATATGCCGTTTCGTTTTCCGTTTCATTTCGGTAACGGTACATGTTGAAATTTTCATTAGTCGTTCCATTTGAACGAAACGTGACGGAACGATTAAATTTGAAATGTATTCCACATAAACGTATGCTGAAATTCGTTCCGTCAGCCGTTCTGTTTTTTAAACGAAATAAAAACTATATTGTTATCTGTTCCATTGGAACGAAACGGACACGTTAGACTGAAATACGGAATGTCAACACATAAATTGAACTTAGTTTTAGTGAGCAATTTCAACACATAATTTTACATCGATGACACTCTATCAGACCGAAATACGGAATTAAAATACAATATTTTTAAGCTGAAGTAGCTCTTCTTTAGAGAGGTAGGGTCCCATATTTTGATGACAAATTAATTTTTTTCTTATCGATGACACTCTAGCTGAAGTAGCCCTCCCCGAATGTTGAACCGGTCCATTATGCCACTATGGTACAAATGGCTGGATTATTGATCATCCATATTATGGTACATTAAATTATTATACAATATAATATATAATTGTATTTCTTTTTTATCTAGTTCAGTCCAACCCACAAAGTAAATTACTTTTATAGGAATGAACTTTATGAACTCTTTTGTAATAATAACAATAATGACGCAAAAAAATTGTTCACTCATCCTCACTATTCATCTTTAATTCTCTTTCTTTCAGTGTGATTATGACTGGGCGTCGAGTCAACGCTTCCTTTCTGTTCCACAATAATACACCAATGCAAAGGAAAAAGAAACATGTCGCCACAAGAATGCAATCAGGAGCCGACGAAAGGACCGAGGCTCCAATTTGGGTCCCATATTTCCTTTAATCCCAACCTCTCAAAGGAGACAGCTCTTTTCTTTTCTTTTCTTTTTGATGAAACAGCTCTTTTCTTTCTGATATCTGCCACCATTCAATTAATGTGGTTCTATTAATTTCCATGTCATATCATACTGCATCTATTTATCAATCCCTCTTTAGCCCCCCAACATTTGGACTATTTGTTTACTTGTTAACGCCTGAAAATGTAGTTAGCAAGCAGTTACAATTCTTAGTGGAGATGTGGGGCCCACTGAAAACGGCTCTTCAGAGGCACTATCACGTGTAAACCTTTCATGATGCTGTACCATGGCAAGCTTATCACCACATATGTTTCATGTTCTCATTGAACTAACCGATCCTTTTAAAAACAACAATTTTATAATAAAAAATTTTAAAAGACCAAATATTTATTATTTTTTTAATAAGGGATATGGTATACTATCAGGCGGATCTAATCCACGCTAAACCCTCTAGCGAAAATCTGATCCGCGCTATAGGCCCTATAGCAGGATCCAGATCCGCGTTGTAAGTCTGATTTAGACGTGGATTATTTTTCTATGCACAATCTCGTGGTACATAATTCCCGTGACCCTGTCACGCAACATAATGCTATCAGAAGACCATGTAATGTTTGCAACAGAGAATCGGAACTCAAAATTTGAGCCTCTAATCCCATTCACTATTTTAATGTTCGTTTAAAAATTTAGATGTAATGTCTTGTCATGTATTAATATTCGTTTAGAGTAAAAGAAAATTTAAAAAATAAAAAGAAACGGTCACTTTTTGTGTTTCTGTGATTTTTTTTATAGCAAATATTCGCCAATGATCCTGCATGTTTCTTATTTACAATAAAATTAAAATATTTATTATAATTTAAATATGTATTAAATACATGTAATAAAAACTGTATACATACATTAAATGTGTATGTTTATGCATATTTTTTAGAACATTTGTAAAATATAATTTTATTTCGAAAATTATTTGATTATTTTGTAAATAGAAATATTACGGGGTTATTTCCGAATAAATATAATAAAAAATAATTACACAAATCAATGCCTCCAATCTTTAATACATATTTAATTTGAGTCCCACCTTGGTTTCTTTTTTTTTCTTTTTTTTTTTGAGCATCAGCTACCAAAACAATTTAATAGAACAATTTGTATAATTTTATGACAGAGTACAACAGTGCATTTTACTAAGAAAAAAAAATCCTCACAACAACTTAAAATGAATAAAAAATATATTATTTAGGCAATTTTATCAAATTATAGTTGAGCGTGCATTTCTAGTAAGAGTACTTAATTAATTTAATTACAATAGTAAAATTATTAAAAGTTAAAGTGTATGAGAAAAAAAAAATTAATGATTACTTCCATTGTCTTATATGATGGATATTGTAATGAAACATATATTAGGTACATGTCCAACGTATTAATGCACAACGTTACTATCAGAAAGGCTCGATCACAGACACAAAAGCACGCAAGATGGATTGCAAGGAAGAACTAATAAGTAAATCAGGGGATTTGCATCCATTTCACATATAAATCTTAATTTGCCTACTTTTGTAATTGGTAGATTTTCATCACAGGTATAATAGTCAACTCAAACAATCAGCACTCAAGTCCTTTTCATACCCTCATCTGAAAATATTTATTTTCTTTTCCTCTTTTGTATTTATAGACTTCATAAATCTTATTTTGTGAGACGATTACTTTAGAACCTAATGATGGGTTCGTGCTTTTTCTTGTTTGTTTCTGCTGCTCCTATATCACTGTCGTTTGTCGTCACTTGGGCTTTCTCTTGGTCAATGGCTCAATGCTTTATATTTAACGTAAAAGGCATATGATTATACTTAATATCTTCTTAGAAGAAAATTGTACTTTTTCCAAATTCAGTAGAAAATGAAGAGGTTTGATCGCATATTATTTGAGGTAGACTAAAATCAACTATGAATGACGAATGGGCACGTTAGTCGCGATTAATCTCAATTTTCAAAATTCTAATAGCTAATTCGAACCATTCAATGTGTTTTTTATATTGAAATCTCATTAGAGACCACATTTTATATTTTTCCCAATTTTTTACTATTTTTTTGAATTTTTTTAAAAATTGTTGTTATTGAAGGGTCCAGAATTGTTTAGATTAAGAATTTTGTAAAATACCAAAAAAATACTAAATTTTTTTTAAATATATATATATATATATATATATATAATTTGATCTCTAATGTGATTTCAATATGAAGAATATATTGAACGGTTCGGATCCGCTGTTAGAATATCAAAACTTGAGATATAATCGCAGCTGACGGGCTCATCCATTAGTCGGGTGACTGGGAATTATTTTGCTCACTCTCTTACTTAGAAATTCACTTTTATAATAACCAAAATGCCATAACTATTCCAGTGCAGGGAGAGAAAAATAAAAGGATACGGTGCATATTTTTGTCATTTAAAAGAAATATAGAAGTGGATATTTATAATGACTTAAATTGATCATCGATGTGGGGTCGCCGCAATGTTGGGATAAGGCAAGTAGACTTCTGAGATATAATGATAATAAGGTTGTGCTCCAGAAACAATCAACGGAGATAAAGGGAGCTTAGGGAGGTGAGGGGTGACGAGGTAAGGCTCCCCTAAAATCGGGGATTACAAATTCAGAGTAAACTATGTGTCTTTTTCATCTTGTGTCACCTCTTAATCATCCCGTCTCATCCAGATTGTGGAGTGGATAAACATGAGTAAACACTACTCGGGCAGCGTTCAGTTACTCTCTCAGCTCCCCTTATCTCGTCTCCCCTCTTCTTTTGCGTTCTTGAGCACAACCTAAGAATACACAAATAATAATAAACAATTTAAAAAAACAAATAATAATAATTAACAATACCATATTGTATTGAATATAAAAATGCATGTACTATACAAACACTTAGGTAATAATGACAAAGCATACAAAAGGTTAGAAAATTTTTGCACTTCATATTTTGGAGCACACGTAAAACTGTTTTAATTATCTAAAGTACTCCTGTTTAAAACATATAATTTTTTTAATCGTCACTAATAGAATTTAGCAAATTAATTGAGGCGAATTCGTCAGACTAGGAATAAATTAAAGAATATGAAATACATCTTGCTAGTAATAATATTATTTGTTGTGATTAGAAATATAAATAAATAAGAATAATAATGGATTACGGAAAACAAGTGATTTTTTATTTTATTTATTTTAGAAACAAAAACAAGTGACTCGCTTAGAGGAGGTCAGAAATTTGGAGGATGTGCAGGCTCCAGGGTCCAAAGTGGGGCTAATATTGGATCTGGGAAGCAGCCTTAGCTGGTTGAGAAGGCAGCGAGTAATGATAAGCGCCATCAAGTCAGATCACACATGTCGAGACAGCGTTACACCCCACCCCGTTCCCTTGTTCCGATACGTCAGCCTCACCCTTGACCCATCCACTGCTCATTGGGACCCACACTTCCGGTTCACGTAGTACCACATCTATGTGTACCTACAGTCTCCATGTATAGTGTGGTGGGGAAAAAAAGCGTTGAGAGGGAAATTACTGGAGCCTGGGGTTCCCTCTGAAATTCATGACAAATTATTTGATATTTTGAAATCAACGATTTCCAATTTATAATTTGGACAGATAAAACTTAGGAATAGGCCATTTTTGTAATAAAGAGAATAATATACTAAAGCATCGATATAATGATAAAGAAAACCAAAGTTTGTAAATAATATGAAAATTATGAATATAAATGTATATTATTTTATTTGTCAAATTCATGGATAGACGACCATCAAACAAATTATTTGATATTGCATTTTTAATTTGTTTGTTACAAAAGGGCGATACAAAAACAATACATATTACTTTAAGCATTCTTACTATTATTAATTATTATATTTCAATACACAAAATTGACATCAATAATACTAATGTAAAAATATTATATCAGCATTATCTTATTTTTTAAGTAACGTAGAAGAAAAGTGATAACTGTCATTTGCAGCTTTGCCATCCATTGACAACATTTGAACAAAATGAACTCATAAAATAAACAAGATGAACATATAGATGATTAAAGTGAACACATATGTCAAAATAAGTTTTGTCATCACTTGTTCAAATTTTTATATGCATATTCAATTTATTTTTATTGAACATATTTGTTTTATGTGTTCACTTTGTTCATTTATATGTTTATCTTATCGATTTTATGTATTCGCTTTATTTAAGCGATGGCAAAACTACAGATGACAGTAATCAATTTCCAACGTAGAGGGCCATTATGGTACAAGAATTGCACCCAAGAAAAGTTGTGGAGCATCGTAGAGGGAGAATTGGGAAGTGGTAAACCAAAAAAAGTTTAAAACCCGTGATGGGGAGAGGGAGGGGACCCAATCAACCAAAGAGGGAAGCTTTATAGAAGGGTGTGGGTGTCCCCGATTCTGCAGTTGTCCTCACTGCGACGTAAAGCGAAAAGCCCAATTACAATTGGGAATGGGGGCTCTTTTTTCATTTTTTTAAAAATTTTTTTGAAAGAGAGACGAGAAGAGAAGAAGGGAGGGACCACGGCTTTCGGGCTCCAAAAAAGGTTTGGGATAAACAGATGAGATAGGCAAAAAGAAATGGACCATTCATTGGACCCCACATTTGCTAATTGCTATCCATCTCTTCTGTCATCTGTCTTCTTTTTATTTACTTCCTCCTGTTGTCTGATTACTTATTATGTGGCTCTGACTATATTGTTAATTGGTTGCCATATTATAATTTATTATTCTTTTGCTGGACACTGGCCAGTATTGCATCTCTCCTGTCTAGGATATCATTAAAATTATCAGATTTTCATAATTTATATGATTTTTCCGGTTTGCATTTGTGAAAAACTAAATTGTTCTTAGTAATTTACGGTTACAAATTAAATTTGTGAGCTCATCTTTCAGTTTAGATTAAATGCAAGTGTTAAGCCAAAGCATTCAATGATCGCTGAGTTACAATGGAACAGAAGAGTTTTGTGTTATGATGTTTGAATAGTAATCTTATACGTTCATTATTATATCGGTCTACATTTTCTGAAGCCCGTTCGCTAAAATATAAATAGTGAGTAATATAACTGCAAAACAAAAGTCTACTTTTTTCCCCTGGAAGGTACAAGATTAGAAAATGAGATGATATTTTACAGTCATAATTTAAAGAGGGATATTTTTGAACTTCTGAAAGAAAATTATTTAAAAAATTCGTACAGCTAGAAACAATAATTTTCGATTATAATGAACAGCAAAATTTTTATTATGGTTTATATTTAATAAACCTCTTCTGTTACGTAGCTATCTGTTCAGAAATTTTAATTTATAATTAAAAAAATAATATTTATTTAAAAATAAAAATTGAATAAGTTCGAACCTCCATATGGATGGTTCATTGATATTTTACATTAAATATCTCTATCTCTACTACTTAAAAAAGCACCAATCCAAAGATCTATCCAATTTTGAGTGTAAAAATATATTTAATCCTTGGTTACAAACAATATGGCTCATTATTGATTATTGATTATTATAATCTAATTTGATCAAGCGTGTAGATTTAATTTCAGCATGAAAATTCTAAGCTCTTCGTTCAGACAGGATGTTAGAATGAAAATAATACTAATGCAATTTTTTTTCATTCCATTAATATTATTCATTTCTTTTAGTAAATGTGAATTAATGCGAAAAAAGGCAAAATTAAAAAATATAAAAAAATTTTGTAATTTTTTTCATTACATGCTTTACAAAATTATTGCCATAAATTCTTTTTTGATGATTTTTTTTATTAAAATTCCACACATTGAGGTTAGCGCATTTACTAGTAGACTAAAATGGTGCGAATTAATGATTATTTTTGCCCTTTACAGTTTGTTTGGTTTTGAGTAAAATAATTGAAAGGAAGGAAAATTATAAAAGGGAAGGGAATGGAAATAGGATAGAATGGAAAATTATTTACATCTATTTGTTTGGATTATAAATTAAAGGAAAGGAAAAAAATTTCCGTTACCTTTTTTTCTCCCGTTTGTGTAATCCAATCGAAAGGAGGTAAAATATAATTTATTAATAACAAATGACCGTTTTGACCTTGTATCTAATAAACTACTGTTTTGTTCCCTTCTCGTCACCAACCAAAAGAAAATAATTGAACACAATTCTTGATCTTACTCCTATTCTAATTAAGACAAACAAATACGTCCAAGTTTGCATAAAATTGCTGAGAAATCCTAGTACTTGCAATAAAACAATTTGCATACTTCATTAAAAATATTGAAAATAAGTCTGTTTTGTCAACTTGTATTCTTCATTTCTTTGTAATACATATGTTTGGGGAATATCAAGCCATGGCAATACAATACTATAATTTACTAGAATTTCACTATTGCAATAGACATGACAGTTAGTTCTTTACGAGTTCATGTAGCATATGCATTAGTAAGTAGCTCTTTTTAAGTGGATTTCACTACCTATAACACTTTATTGGATTTACCTTCGTATCAGTTGAACAACATCTAATCCCACCTTTCATCTCTGTCACATACCCACGTACTAGTGTACCAGTGGTACATGTAGGGACAGTATCCATTAGGATGAGAGCTGATGCTTTAAATTAAAAAAAAAAAAAAAAAAGTACAGAACAATCTCTCAAACTGGACAATTAGAACTTTAAACTAGCTAAATTCAACTAGAGTATGAACAGCATATGGCAGGAAGATTACACAATTAATTTGGATCAGTAATATCTTTTCCATAAATACTTGATTACTGCAAATATGCCCTCAAACTTTATCTTATCGCAAATTTCAACTATGCTTATTGAAAATAGTAAAAACTAATACCTTTAATGTAAAAGATAAACTTATAAGCACATGCATACACCAGCGGAAACAACCTTGTACTAGATGTGAAGCTGTACTGACAGTATAAATCATGTCTAATTAAAAGTATTGGAGTCAGAGTTTTAGATTAAAAACCACGGTACCAGATGTGAAGTATAAAGAAAAATCCTCAAATATGCATTGGAGTAAACTATATTTCATTTTTCGAGGTACTGTTATGAATCGAGGGCAAATATCAAAGCAAATATTTGTTGTCAAAATCAGAAAAGAAAACTACCGAATAATATAATGAAAAAAATAAAATAAATAAAGAATAGAGTACTGAAGTTTCTTTCAAGCCATTTTTCGAGGTACTGCTATGAATCAAGGTCAAAATCCTACTCCATGTTTTAATCTATGCAAAAATTAAAAGTGAAAATTGGGGAAAAGGGAGGAATAGAAATTTACGGAGCAGTAAAATTGAAGACCAAAGCAAACCTACATGATGAAAAGGGCAGGAGGTTGAGGCCTTATTTATAGTACTTGGATGAAATTTCCTAGCACGGAGTGGAATTGCATCAAAATTGATATGTTGAGAAAGTCGCGAGGGAAAATTTTGGTAGAAATCGCGCCAAAAAAGAAGTCACGAGGGCATGCTGGTCCAAGAAGAAGAGCTCCGACTCACTCTGATTTTTCTTTCGTCGATTACACCCCGATTCGGGGGGTAAGAATTTTGTATAGAACGGAAAAATGACGAAGGAAATTTATTTCCGTAGGTTAATTTCTTTTCTTCGAATATACGGCAATCCAAACAGAGTAAAATTGATAGTTTCCTTCCCTTGCGTTATTTTCCTTCCGTTTCCCTCAATCCAAACAGACCGTTAAGACATTCGGGAGAACGCACGAGTTTACATTTGACAATAGAAATCAGTCTTCTATTAGAGCCCGTTCGGTGATTCTGAACTTTTATACATTTATATATTATTAGCGACCATATTTTAGTTACAATTAGGTCAGGGGCGGAGCCTGGAATTTCATTTGAGGGGGGCAAAATTCATATGTAAAAGAAGGATAAAATAAAATAACAAAATAATTAAAAATAAAATTTTAATATTAAAAATATTATGAGATAGGCTAAAATCAGCCACGATTGACGGATTGACCCGTCAGCTGCGATTATATCTCAACTTTTGAGATTCTAATGGCTAATATGAACCGTTCAATGTGTTCTTCATATTGAATTCTCATTGGAAACCAAATTTTATATTTTTCTGATTTTATTTACTATTTTTTTGAGATTTTTAAAAATTATAGTTATTGAAGGGTCCATAATTGTTTAGATTAAGAATTTTGTAAAATACCAAACAAATACTAAAAATTTCAGAAAAATATAAAATTTTGTCTCCAATGAGATTTTAATATGGAGAACACATCGAACGGTTCAGATCGACTGTTAGAATCTCAGAAATTTGAGATTTGATCGTAGCTGACGGTCTCATCTGTCAGTCGGGGCTAATTTTAGTCGCATCCATTACTAATTAAATAAGAAACAATTTTTTCGCTAACAGTTCATCTTAAGATGAAAGAATCCATTATGGTTCCCAAAAATTATATTAGAGATAATTAATGGATGATTTTGTTTATGTTGTTTGCGTAAACTGTCTTGAAGTGAATAGTATTTTTTTTTTCATTTTTGAAGAACATTTTTGAAGAAATTATTATGATACTAGATGTAGCAGTACATGGAATTTCATCAAATTGCAAAATATGGAAATAATTTAACAATATTTTTTTTAAAAATGAAATTAAGTTCTAAAAAAAATGTCATTCCATTTATTTTCTTTTAATCAATATTACAATTCCTATCTCTTAAAACAAATAATTAAAACCTATTTGTCTATAAAATTTTGTATTGAAAAAATATTTGAATTATGAAATTAATTAGCATACTAAATTTGTGAAACAGTACTTGTACTTATCCAATTGGCCAATCAAAAAATACGTAAAAGACAAACCAAAAAATTGAGACAATACCCCAATATTCCAATTGAATCCAGAAAAAAAAGAAACTATGGACCTAGCGCGAGAGTGAGACAGGATTGATTGGGCTTCCATTTTATTTTGGGGGGGGGGGGGGGGGCAAAAAAAGTTTTTCCAAAGAGATTTCTTACAAACAACTAAATCAGTGCATAAATATAACTTAAAAGTTCAAACCACAGGGGGTCAATTGCCCAACACAGCCCCGTGCTCCCTCCGCCCCTGAATTAGGAATACAGCCACAAAATAACGTCGCTGCACTAATCCATCAAAAAATGAATTAATATTTTTTTAATTGTTATCATTCTAAGTATTCCCGATGTAACAAACTTGTGTTTACATCTTTATGATAATCAGATAATGGATGGAAGCACAAAGGCCTTGCATTGCGATTCTGGACCCTGTTAGGGGAGGTGCTTTGGGCAACATGTTTTTCACCTGGAGCAACATCAATATTTTTTAAATGACTAATTTACCCCTCAGAACTTTCAAATTCTTTTCATGTTCTCTTGATAAATTGTGATTGTTTATGTGAAAAGGCATGGATGAGTATAACACATTTGAGCGATAGAGATTATAAATTTTTTTTGGATAGCTAGTTCAGTTCTACGATTAAATATTATATTAATTAATTAATTAATAATGAGAGTTTTTTCAGTTAATTATTATAATGTTAACAAGCATTTCGCTTCTATTAAGTTGCTAAATAAAAATATAGAGCGAAAAAAAAAAAAATACAGACCTCAAAATTTATGATTAGATGTACCAATAAATTATGTTTTAGCATGCAAAAAGAGGAGATCGGATGAACTGGTTTAAGCGGTATAGGGATTGATTGTATTATTATAGAAAAATTATTAGGAAAGTTCATTGAAATTGAGGGCATATTTGTCCACGCTATATTTTCTAATGTTGCTCCAATCATAAAATTGGTTGCCCAAAGCACCTCCCCTATGTTAGCCTGGAATCTGGATAAAGCGTTTGTAATGGCATAAGCGCATAGCAGAAAACGAGAAAAGCTCATAAGCGTCACCTACTTCTACTTGAGGGTAAAATATGGTTAATTCATATCAAAGGCCCAACTACCTCAAACACGGAACAACCAATCAAAGATGCCGCACAGAAAATCCTAGTCTTGGCAACAAGAGGACAAGCAAAGGATAAACATAAAAGAGCAGCCTAGCACAATACTACAAATCTTTTGGATTTGATTGATAAAAAAGGAAGGTACCGTACCTTCATTGTTCCGCAAGCGATTCTGTCAAACAACGGGTTAATTATGTCGTTGCAATGCATGGGCAGATTAAGTTGTACTTACTTTTTTTGAAAATTTCAGTTTGATTGACCTCATGCGATCAAATTTAAAAGGTGCTCTTGATATCTTTTACGAGTCATATTTTAATATTTTTATTAAAAATAATAAAGTTTTTAGCTTGTTTCACAAAAGATCAATATTTAAAATTATTAACCAAATATATCAGGATAAACAGGTAACTTGTCGGGTAAACAGAATCGGCATTTCGGCTTCATTATTTATTGTTGATAAAAAAAAAATTGAGGTTAATATAAAAAAATGCACCTGTGGCTAGAATTAAAAGAAAACGAGAATCAACAAGGTTCAAAAACGAAAATGTCCTTCATGAGTTCATCTCGACTCTCGAGGCTCTGGTTGTCTCTGAGCACACCGATGTGGTCCCTTGAAATGCTTGCCATTAAAATAATTTCCACACCATACATTAAAGCCTCTTGAAAAACACTGATCAAACTTCAAAATGTTACTTACATTTATAATGATATGCACTATATGCACAGTACGGATTCACAGGTAAATCTTTTTACCCAACAGGGTTATTATTGAAACACAGTAAAAGTTGTTCTCACTCCAATAGTAAAATTAAGCGTAATATATTTATCGGATCCAAAATGTTGTGGGTTTTAGAGTGCCTTCAAAATTCGACATAAATATAAAATTAATCTTTTAGGAATACCATTATTTAAAAAAAAAAAAGTAAAACGATGAATAGAGTTTGTATGGTAAAAATAATTTCTTTTTTCGTTCGTTTTGTTAAATTATTAAATATCATATCCAGACAAATGCATGGTATTGATTTTGTACATCTCAAAAAACTCATGAACATAACATAAGACTGTTTTGTCTATTTTTTTCGAAGGTTGGTTTGGAACCAACAATTTTTTTCATTAAGAAATTTGAAACAAATACTTTCTCCGTGGTTCGACTCAAAAACCACTTAGTTGATGGAATATAGTCAAATCACTGGATCGAACCACTCAACTTTGTTTTGTCTATTTGAATTGTGAGTTTTTTTTTTAATTTTTAATGTTATTTTGTTCTTTCTGAATGATGGGTTTAAATTTAATGTTTTGTTTTTGTGGGCTATAGCTAGAGGCTTGCTAGCAAATTTTTGTTTCTTTGACTGGGCAACCCTATTTTGTTACTTTGACTCGAAATTTTGAAAAAAATTCATACATCTCTATTACCAGTAAATAAATATTTTTTATTTGTTTAGCGATCCAAAAAAAAAAAAAAATCCGAGCGATACGAAAATAAAAATACGAACCCCCTGTTAGGCCGAGAATGCGGATTGACATTTGAATCTACTGTCTCTGATTCAGAACTTGGTACTGGATTGAAAGTGACTAGGCGCAGCAGGATGGGCTCCAACACTAACTTGGTCCAACCTGACCATGCAGCACAGCACAGTGCACAGAGAATGTTGGGTCTACGATGCAATTTTAATTTTTACGAAAAATTTGAAGCTAAGAGAATTGTTTTGATCAGAGAGTACTTCCAATATGAACGTTTGTTAGCTACTAATACCAGCTTGTGTTGTACCTCTTCATATTTTGTTGTTTAGTTTGATTAAATTGCCATGGCATCTGAACAGTGCTGAAACTGTGGTGGCATCTAAATTATATATTCGCTGCCGTTCAAAAAAAAAAAAAAAAGATGTTTAGATTGAAAAAGAAAGAAGAAAGAAAGGAGTGCATCCATATATTTCATTTCCTTTTTTTTTTGAATAAATTTCCTTTTTTTTCGTTGGAGTGAAAAAATAAGAAAGAAAAGAGAGCATCCATATGTATTTCTTTTCCTTTTTTTTCCCGTTACATCCCAGAAAGCAGCAGATCGATTGGTACAGGCACAATGAATATCTGTGCCAATTAGAAGTGAGTAAGTGACAAAGGGATCATTTGAGCATTTTTACCATTTTGTAAGTACAATTATCCAAAAATAATAAATCTTAATTTTTTGTCAGTACTATATATCTGTTGAATTCTAAAATGTACCGTATGAGATGTCTTTTGATGTTTTATTTAATTTCTATTTTTTTAGTTTAAAATAAATTAAGAAGCTACGGAACTAATCTTTCATCTAGTAAAATCTACATGAAGATGTGAATAAAAAATCCAATTGAATTATTACTCGTGAATATATTTCGACATTGAACTCCATCGTTATCCTAAATACAATCAATAAGCAACATTACCTACCATCTTGTCATCGATCTCTTTTCAAGATGTCACGTTCGAATTAGATAACAAAAAGAATAAATTTGGAATTTATTCTTTTTTTCTTACCCACTAAGAAAAACCATGATCTGGGGTTTGTTAATAATAGACGGCTACTTTTAATGAAGAGTTCTCTTCTCTCTGAACAATTTGCAGGTAAGTCCTTCCATTTTCATATAATTTTTTTAAAAATTCGAGGATACTTTTAGTGTATAATTGACAATTGTATATTGAACGGGGCATCTATCAATTACTTCCAAATTTATTATCAAAATAAACGAATTTAAAATTGCACATATGTTCTCCAATATTAATATAGGACATGCATATATCTTAAATAATTTAAAAGTTGAATTAGTTAATCATCGAAAAGTATTAAAACTAACCATTAAAATCAATACATTGTTTAATAAGACAGATGACTCTCAAATTGATTCAAATGTTTACTGTTTAAATAATAGAGGAAATATTGAAACTAAGATTTTTTATAACTAATTTAATAGCAATATAGTAAGTAGAATAAATAAAAGATGAATACACACAAAAAGTAAACTGTCTGCTGTTCTTTCTTTTTGTTTCCGTTTGGAAATACCGGAAACAAACAGGACTAACTTCATATTTGCGTTGATAGTGAGAAGAAAACTCAAAACCGCAAGGAAAATTTGATTACGTGGAACTATTTTTATAATCTTAGGTTCTGACCTAGTTTAAATTATAAAGTTGTACGGTCGCTATTATTAATGTGTATTATGTTGCCACTTGGATCCTCATGGTAGACTTCCTTGGAGGCTTTTTCTCAAAGCATGGCTTTAGTCACTTCAGCCCACATAAAAAAGAGATTCCTACTAAGATAAACTGATAGCGAAATAGATAGGTAGGATAGAATTGTAGCAGAGAGGGACATTCTCTATGGACCCCTACGAGATGATGACCCTTTAAAATCTTTAATCCGACGGTTGCTATGAGGCAAAAAGTGTTTTATCTGCCTATGAATATGTGTCCCGTTTTGTATACTTTTAAAAAATTATGTAGGCACACAAGCTTCTCCCCTTCTTGGAACTCGATGTTAAAGAACAATTTTTGAAATATATCGATTTGAGGTGACATTTTGCATGATTTAATGATGATTTTGTTATCAAAACTTTTCTTATCGCTGTTAAAGGTAATCTGATTTAAGCACAAAATTTTCAATATGACGTTGCAAGTATGAAGTCGGATCAATACTACAAATAAAACAGTTAAAATAAAGAGAAAACATTTGGAACTGCCATAATTATTTACACACCTCCTGCTCTTTATCATATAAGGGAAAGAAGTCTTTACTTTTTTAAGAATTTTAATTTGGTTAAATATCCTAAATCATGCAAACCACTTTGTCCAGGAAATTTTAAATATCTAGTTCACCTTTTCAATAGAATTATAAAATAAGCTTTTTTGATGATATAAATTGTTATTTCAAGATGGTTCTGATGTACTTCAAAATTGGATACAATGCTCCAGGGAAACAGATATGTCTAATTAATCTTATATATATTTAGGGACAATAGCATAGTTGTCTAACCTGGTATGATTTGGGTTCACAAGCGAGAGGTGTTAGGAGTGTCACAATCTCCCTTGGAAAGTGTTAAAGATGGGAAACTTTTTCATGGCAAAAAAAAAAAAGAAAAAAAGATTTTAGATAAAGGTTGGTCTAGGGCTTTCGTCATGAAGAAGGCTCCTGGAATAGTGGGATTTTAGATTTGGTTCCAACTACAATGCTTTTAATTTTTTTTTATATATATATTTTTATTGTCCCAATTACAATGTTGATGCATGCATATTGGATATATATTATACTGAGAATCACATATCATGATATCCAGGATCCAGCAACCTTTCTAGTACTATTATCACTTATTTTATTTTGGTTAAAGTTGCATTGGGCTTGGGCTCTGCGGCCTTAATTTACCACCAACCAACACTTACAAAAGCTGAATATGTGCAGCCTTTCTCTGTTGCCATAACAAATATTAAACGGTACAGAAAGACATGTTGGTTTTTGCAAGGATGATTGACCATTTACTGCATACTTTTTGTGCCGTATGATATATCATTTTATAGTGCTACGGCGTACTTGGGTCCCCCCCCCCCCCCCCTTAAGACTGCTCCACAACTAAATTGGAGGATTAAGTTGGGGAGAGGAGGTAAACTTGTTGAGTTCACCTGCTCCAGAAATTATATGGAGATAGAGGTGAGATGAGAGGGGATTAAATTTTCATTCCAAAACAATCAATTTTAGTTCCCCAAATTTGAGGTGTAGCTTGAGTAAACATTTAATCTAATCTTCCCTAAGCTCCACTCCCCTAATCTAACCTCCTCTCACCCTTCTTATAAATTTGTGGAGCACAGTCTAAGAAAATAGTAAAAAAATAATAAAGATACATATAAATTTGGTTTCTGACAAAATTTTGATTTGTAGATCAAATTGAGGGCCATGGATAGACAGTTGGAATTTCGGATATTCAAATTTAAAATCACAATCGGTGCTATGTATAGTATCATAAACAGCACTAAAAATATAGATATATGCCAAAGCCTGAAGCAAAAAAAGTGTACTATGGATCATGTAAAAATGTTTTAAAATTTTAAGCTTTCTAACGGTTTGTTAATCTGTTACGATCTTCCTAGACATTTACTTTCATGTGATCGGACTGTGCACGGTTGCAAACTGTTTTTTAGTCATTCATAAAAATTTTTAATTTGTCAATCTTCTCTAGATAAATTTAGCTAGCTATTAATATTTTGGTGATCTTACAAGAAGATTTTGACAAATTTGACATTTCAAAATAAAGTGCTAAACATCCTATGCTGAAAATGTCTAAATTATATATCGAAACTAAAATCTCCTATACATTCTGACAAATTTGCAATTATTTCCTTTGGTTTAATTACTTAGTTACCTTTTTTCTTTGGATGAAGAGGGACCAGATAAGGTTATCTTCATCAGTCTGGCAGCAGAAGGCTATAAAAGAAATCTAGTTACAGCAGAGACCACAACACAATAGTAGATATCAAAAGAAAATACGCAATGTTGATAGCAAAAGCCTTTTCCTCTTTTCAACTTTTCTCCTTTCCACTGGATTCTTGACAAACTTAAACCCTTGAATGTTAGTAATGAAATGTCGTTTGTGCGCGTAAAACCAACGCTTCCAGACCTTTTCGGCCAGAACTTATTATATATATAACAAACAAAAAAGAGTGCAATCATGCGTGCCTACGCTTGTCAAACTCCCCAATAAAGGACCCCACATTATTTTTCTTTTTGGAATGAAGTGCGGTTTCTACTGACAAATGAAAGTGTCTTTATATTGTTAATCAAAAACACACTCATTTAGTAGTGAATGTACAGGCACCAAGTTCAGAGTTAATATGGTTTAATATTAGATTTTGGTACAATTTGTATGCACAGGCAAATAGGCAACGAAGCTAATAGGATGTTTTGTTTTATATGCGGCAGGAGTGGTATCATCCGTGAACAGAACCATAATAAACAATAAGGAACTGTTATGAAGAATAAGTTCACTTGTAAAATGTTAATGGAAATTCAATTTCGATAAAAATAATGACTAAAACGATGAATGAAAGCTTAAATTCATGACTTAATTAATTCAACTAAATGAAAAGTTGTATGATAAAAAAAAAAAGAAAATTAAGAGACCGCATAGCAAGTCACATTCGTGTATACATCTAGGCTGAATTTGAGAATCTCAAAAACACAATAATTCAAAGAACTTAAGTAGCTTCATATAATTATTAATTTATCAAAAACTTTTGTGTTGGAGTACAATTAAAGGTGGATGTGGTTCCACAAGCACACTCGTGCCTTAAGTATCTAATTTTATATTGACTTCTTTAAGAAATGAAAATAAAACTTCTTTTTTAATTCAACTTTTTAGCATCTAATTCCAAATGGTCAACTCTAACGTTTCTGCACCTCTCTTTGCATCCAATTTCAGATAACATTTTTGCTTTCGCCAATTGGCTCGGTTGCTTCACTATTTATGGAAAATTTTTAAATTTTCTAGATTAAATAGTTAGAGAAATGGTTTTGTAAACTGTTGCACTTTGACAGCCATGCCAAGCTCTCTAAGTTTATTTATTTATTTTTTTGTAAACTGTTAACAAATTATCCATCCTTTTTAGTGCTAATAAATGATAACCAGACCATTTTGGTATGCTTATAACTCATATAACTAGCAACCTCTCTAGGTAATCTGCACTGAATTATATTGGGAACTTCAAATCATACATCATCTGTTTTCTTTAACAAGAATACAGAGGCATTTAGTTCTGCATTTAACTTTGGTCATTTTGTACCAGTAAAATAAATCAAGCATCTATGGGTAGTTTCCAGGAATCATAACGTATACTTTTACATAACAATGTGTTGTTAATCGTATATTTCTCTACAGAGGTGCCTGATTAGGTTCCCAGTAAAATAGTGAATAGTTTACTACTTTAGGTCAAACAAAGCATCCAAGTAATACATAATTACCTACCCATGAGGTTCACATTTAGGAATAAGACAAATATTGTTCTTCTTAAACTCTCTTAAGCAACTAAGCACAAGCAACCAAATCATCACAAGTTCCATCATTGTAAACGAAAATTTAATTGTTCAAAAAGATGATTTTATTCCAACGTCTCATGTTTATCGTGACATCGAATAAACCAAAAAGCAAAAGACCTTTCCAAAGTCCAAACTGCGATTATACCTATCATTTAGATAATAATCAACATTTTGTTTACGTCCTTGAAAAATATCTATAATACGATGTACCTCAGCAGCACGATATATATTTCTCTTAAAATGTTATAAATTATGAGAGATGTTCCTGTGCACAAGTACTCAAGTTTTTCTTCATTTACACAGAAGTGAGCAAGTATATATGAAGGTAGCCATAGAGGGCCACCTTTATGTTTTCTAGGGGTAAAAGTGGCATTTTCAGGAATTACACGGTGATAATGAATTGCCGCTGAAAATTGCTCAGCAGTTAAATACAAGACAAAGGAGAGTGCATTTTTTCTAAAAGAGTTGGCTAATGCGTTTACACCGACCTGCGCACTTAGCAGTAAGGCATCTGATCAAATGAAAAAAGAAAGAAAAGAAAAGAAAAAGAGAGAGATGCCAAATTTCCTTCCACAAGAAGGCTCTTCCCCTTTAATACCAGAGATTAGAGAATATGTTAGGTTCTCCATTATGTGTAAAGCATGATAATTTAGAGCCTTTTGGTAATTATATCTAATTCCAATGGACCCAGTAAAAGTGATACAATGGTTTTGAGCCGCCGCAACTACGTTAAAAACTTTATTTTGTAGATGATTAGCTACCAGCCCACTACATTCCCTGTACCAGAATGTGGTACAACACCTATGTTTGAATTTCTCATGCACCATCTGAAGCTGACATACATACTGGTAAATTATGACCTAAACTATTGAAGACACAAGTAGAAGACAACTGTACTATAACAAAATTATAGAAATTTAAAAGAAAAAAAAATTAAGTCACTACTCATTACCAGCCGTGGCTGGTTGAGATGCAACAGTTCTTAAGTGTGATATAAATACATGTAATTAGTTCAAAATGAAAACCTTTTACCTCCGAAACACTATTTTTTTTGTAACTAAAAGAATAGGAACACAATAGATTAACTAGGCCATATGTGGCTCAAATGGCCCAAAAATTTGATATCAGAAAACTTAAGTGACCTTTTTAAGGCCTATTTTCAAGTGCATTCCATAGGATAAATTACCAACTGCCAACCAAATGTAGTTCATCACTCATAATATGGGAATTGTTTAGGTTCTATGAATCATCTATACTTACTGATTACAAGACTGGTATGGTCTGGCTAAAATCAGTCCAATTAAGAATTCAATTTTGACATAAGCTATTATGTGTTGAATTATTAATCAAGATGCAGAATGTAGACATAGATATGAGATACAGTAATAGTCATGGCAACTTTATTTTAGCCCAGTAAGAAAGTACATTTATTAACTAAAAAATAAATTTATTTTTATGGAGTGATATACTGATATGAACAAAATTGGCTCATTTGATGTTCAAGTTAGCATAGACATGGAATCAATTTATCTCAAAGGATAAACTACATGCTGGATGACCACTTACCAGGCAAATCATATAATGTACTTACCAAGGTACCATTGAAGAGCACAAGCGAAATCTAACACAAGCTCTTCAAATCACAGTAATTGCTGTATTCACATTACAACTAGATTTAAACTGTAATTAATTTGGCAACTGAGATTGAACAGTGACGCAATATAAAGGCATAATAAAACAATGATTTCAGACTTGCAGCTTTACCAATATCATTGCCAACCAGTGAAATTTCTAAACAGATCCAATAAGAGATTGCAGTGAGGGTTCTAATCTAGAGTTCAGCATTGAACTAGTAAAGCAATGTTCGATCACATCCCAACTACCTATAACAGTACAACTTGTATTTGGATGGTGCAATGAAAACAGTATAAAGCAGCTGATACCAATGAAAAGTTGCAGACTATAACAAGGAATCGTATCAGAGAACACGTGCAAGGTTATAGAGCAGCCATTATTTAATTGTATCTAAAAAATTCCATAGTCCCTAGACCTCATATTCTACTTCGTATATACAAAAAATTCAGAGAAAACAGTTTAAAGACCTCAATGCCAATGCATCGCATCCTTTATTTTGGTTTCGATCAGTGAGGTTAATACTTAATAGCAATCTACGAAACGCGACACCCTACATCCGAATTGCATGGGATGGGTTCTAAAGTGTAATAAATAATGAATCAAAATGGAATGCAGATCGAGGTTCCAACGGATCAGGCTGTCCATGCTTGATTCTCAGATGCAGGATTATATTCCAACGAAAAGTTCGTAAAATTGGAAGGGATGTATTTTGCTAGAAGACATACTTGCGTTCGAGAAATTTTGGGAGCAGCGCGCCGACTTAAAAGCAGCCCAACGGAGGAGTCACATAATAATGGGTTTGTGATTTAAGAAAGGAACAATTTCGGAGTATGGATAGAACATTTTTAGCGAGGTAGTCGGAAGGATCATTTTCTTACCATTGCTGCTTTTAGTAACAAAAAATTGCAAATCAGTTTCACGGTTTCACCCGATCTAATAGATGATTGAATGAATAAAGCAGAGTGGTGAACTTCTGTCAATACTCAATAGCAAACAGCATGCGTAATTTTTAGATCGCTCTTTTATTCAACATTTGCTAGGTAAACCGCAGATGAATTATTCATATTCACAGAAAAAACATACGCAAGTTCAATTTCTCCACCAGTGTTAGTACGATTCTTAAATTTCGATACATATTCATCGCAATTTGTTAAGATAAGACGCAATCCTGAGTATATTTTAGATTCAAAGAGATAATGTTGTTTAACCAAAACTTCATATTTTAAGGTTAGACAGCCATTTTAATGAACTAGTCACTACTATTTTATTGTGGTCAGTTGATTATCGAAGTATTACTTTCTAAATTTAACACGTTTTATGCAAGTAAAATGCAAAATCTAAAAGAAATTCTAGGCATTATACATGCCTTTTTTCACACAAGGGGCACAACAGAAAAATAAAAACACCAACAGCAAACAAACTAAAAGAAACATTAACAATATTGATAATTTAAATTAACAGGTTACACCAGACTACACCATATCCAGAATCGAATAGACGAGGTCATTGGGGATTTAAGGACAAAACAAACAGAATAGCAGCGCATCACACAACAGAGAACACAACAGTAAATGAGAAAAGTTCACATGGAGGATAGTTAAAAGAGTACATTCACTTCAGGAGAGTTTTGACAATGGATTTGACGTTCAGTTTCTTGAGGTCAGTGTATGATTGCCCACAGCCGACAAACATCACGGGCGCTCCAGAAATGTAAACCATAGAAAGTGCCGCACCAACCTATACATTCATATAATCATCGTAAAAATTAACAGGGAAAGCTGTATGCAGTACTTCAGCTAAATTAGTGCAGGTATCACTTCTGACATGTAATACTGTAATAGTATACATATTGGACAGAATTAGTGTGAATTCCCACTGAATAGTTAACAATGCCTCCATGCACAGTGGCGGAGCCAATAGGGGTGCAGGGGTGGGCTGCTGCACCCCTGTACTCCATAAATTGTTCAAATTTCATGTGTATTTTTTTTCAATCCTAAAAAAATCTTATCATTTGCCCCCCTAATTTAATCTGAATGACAAATATGTCCCCCGAGTGATTATTTCCTGGCTCCGCCACTGTCCATGCAAACCATCTTTTCTTCGATTAACCCAAAACCATGCACCCATTCTGTGAACCTCTCTCCCAACTAAAACACCAGAGAGGCTGAGATAAAAGAAGAGTGTTGACATGAAAAAGGGTGTTAATTTATTATACATACCTTATCATCAATCGTGTCAAACTTGGTGAGCAGGATACCATCAATCAGCCTTGCAGTTGCAACTGTAGAGAGGTCAGCCAATTTCTGATCACAAGACGACAAAATATAAGTAAGAATATTGTAGCAGTAGCAAAAACAAGACATATACTTCACTAGGCCTGAAACCTAATATTGTTTCAAGTTATTCGCACAGGTCTATTTCCTTGTTTTGTGGAACAAAAGACAAGGTTAAAAACTTCCCAATACAGCACAGTAATGTGCAGAATAATCAAAATAGCATACTAGCAAACAAAATGTGAATCCATATCCCTTTTCTCATTTTGGTTATGTAAATGCCAAAGTTATATATTTCCATGATACATGAAGAAAAAAATTCTAAGATTTCTTTCGTAGACTAACAAACTATTTTCTCACATTAAACAAATGACATGGTACATTCTTTGTTATTATCGGCAGGGACTGTCAGAAAAGAAAATTAAAAATGTGCATGGGATTTTTTTGTACATTAGTAGATGACAGTAACAATGTAGGCTATGTTAGCCTATGTTGATTTAATTCAGAAAATAGTTCACGATTAATGGATCACTAGTAAAATTTGGTTCCTAGATGAATCTACTCTCATACTGCATGGATTTAAATTTGGCTATACAACTTCAGGCAAAAAACCTTATCTTAATTGGTCTATATGTTAACATTATTATAGGGAATATAAATTAGGGTAAGGTTCACTTGACAATTACTTCTTGTGAATCTGGCAATTGCCAAAAATATAGTTCAAAGAAAATTCTCTATCATTATAGGATTGATCTATGTAGTGCAAATATCATGCCTAAAAAAAAAAGATAATTAGAATTGATGCATGTATCACTCTTCATCAAGTGATTTGAATTTTTTAACTGGTTGAAATTAAAGGCCTTTGATGCATAACAAAATAGTATGAAATTAGATTGGTAGTTGATCTATATGACCAACAACATACCTACAAAATTACTTTTGAGTTTCAACATTATTTAAATTTTCTTTTGAGAATGTATCGTCAAAAAATTGTCAACAAAAGCCATCGTCAAGTGATCTTCCCCTATGAATTATGTCCGTAACAACAACCAACAACAACCTAGCGTTGCTAACATAAGCACGTATAAGATGTCAAATGCAAATAAATTACAAGAATAATGGAAGAGAAATAACATGTGGAATTTGTTTAGCATGAACAACATGTGCGTTATCACGTACATTAGGTTACAAGCCTCAGTTTCTTCACCTTGTTCTCTCCAGTAGTTAGCAAGAAAACTCAGGGGAAAAAAAAAGAGTCTACCAGCAGGATTAATACCTGATTGAATTTTGAGAGTTGATCAACTGCATCATTACCAACAAGTGCCTCTCCAACGAACAAAACGAGATCAGGATTATTGAGGTTTATTAGCTTGGACAATGCTCTCATCAGTGGCTCATTATCCTATCATCCAAAAGATTAATCAGAATGTGTTTGCAATTTTGAGTATATTTTGAAGGCAACAGGGTCAAGATTAAGTCAGAAGTTCCAGAGTTCTATGGTAAAAGGAAACACACGACTGGTATGAGCCAGAATATATTGTACTAATTCCTATTTAGCTAGCAAGCCCCATTTAACAGCAATTATTCTCAGAATTAATATAGATTTAAGTAACCCAATAATTAAGAATAATCAGTAACCAAACTAAATAAAACTACATATACAATAAAGTCATCAAAACTAAAATTAATAAGCATTAAAATCCATGATTTATTATCACGTTGCTCATTTAGCTTCAACTCAGCTATAATTTTTTTTTTTTTGGCGATGGAAAAATAAAACCATTACCTGCATACGGCCAGCAGTATCAACCAGAACAACATCTGATTTATTACGAGCAGCCTCTTGAATAGCTTCTTTAGCAACAATTGCTGGATCCTTTTCATACCCCTTCTCGAATATAGGTATCTGTCAAGTATATCACATGTTAGAGTCCACTTGTCTATTCGTCTTGGGGAACAAGATATAACAGCCTTAAAATAATTTCTCTTTTTTTATTCTCTATATCTAGTAATATCACAAGGTAAGATGTAAAAACTGTCTAAGCCAAACCTAAAGCCGTAAGCAAACATTTTGGCAAGTTAATAACTGTAAATTGGTATCTCATCTACAGTATGGTAAAGGGCTTCAGCAATGCTCCACAAAGTTTCAATTAACCATCAACTGGGCCAGCAAACTATAACTATACTTACATTGACCTAAACTTTTCCAGGGTAAATTAACTTAGCAGGTAGCACAGTCAAACACAATAAAGCCTCAATAAGGGCATTAAAAACAAGGACCTAAAAAGGCAAAAGAGAAATAAATAAATAAATACAAACATTGCACAAACAACTCGAACAAATAACATGATACCAATACATCCATTTCATTGTGTAAAAGGTACAAAATCAAATAGAAGAGGTACAGAAATTGGTATAAAAATACTTTCTATCAAGATATACTTGAAGAAGTCGTCAAGAAAGCCATTTAAAATGGTAAAACAGACTTGATAAAAAATCAAAGATACCTGAAGCCGACGTGCATGAGTCCTGAGCTGCTCAACCGCACCTGACCTGAAGGTATCACAAGCAGCAAGCATTACACTCACATCATGCTGGAGAAGCCAGTACGCAACCTGAATTTTCATATTAAAATATATGCACATTAATAATGGAAAACATTAATTAGCTTGAAATTTGGCAAAGACAAGAAACTTCAGAAAGGACATAACCTTGGCTAGGTTGGTGGATTTTCCAACACCATTCACGCCAACAAAGACAACAACATATGGCCTCCCTTGCTCCTTGGCAGCATGCACATCTCTTAAGATGTCAATGGACCTTTTTGGGGTCAGAATGCGAAGAAGCGCTTCCTCCATTGCTGTCTGAAATTGTCATCACAATACATACATTCAAATACATACAAAGGTAAATTATTGCAACAGGCAGTGTCATTTTGTTACCATCTGTCTGGCTTTACCAGAATTTACTGGATGATGATATACCCCTATGCCCGTAGCTAGTCAATTTGGGTCTACATTTAAAGTGAGATATATTTATATGGATGTGCTAAGACTTACAAAATAACCCTATCTAAAATTTAATTTATGAAAACTAAAATCTGGCCAGGTGCATAATGGTGCAGAGGTGGTCAACGAACCTGAACAGTAGAGGATACTCTAGTGAAAGATCCAAGCTTTTTTCCCTCCAGACTGGTCGCCACTGATTCACAAAGCTTTTCAGCTATTTCTTCGGCCTGTAATTATATTCCGAAGATCAAATTTCATTGGCAGAAACAGTAATGAACTCGAACAGATCAAAATGCACAAGGATCAATGACGAATATACATACCACATTCTTCGTCATTAATCTATCCTTGAGAGCTTTCAGGGCTGGTTGCAGATTAGCTTTCTCAAGAGAGCTGTTGCCCGCAATACTAAGCACGAAAAAGATAAATGTTAATGAAGGCAGACATTAATTCAAAAGGCAAATAATTACCTAAGAAAAGATGACATAGCTAAGCAGAAATAATGCAATTTTATCTATTAGCACTACAAATCAGCAGAAGCCCCAGATCTAAGCATTCAAAGCTCAGAAAAATTCCAATAACTCGACACAGTAGACGAATTTTCAATTAGCAGATGGTTCCAAATATGGTTGCATCAAAAGATTCAAAACCCAAGTTCTTTTCAATATTTTCTTGATCACGGAAAATTAAGGCCAACAATGCAAATGCCTAATACTAAAATTCAAGTCTGGAAACAATATTCCACTGTAACTCAGATTACCTCTTAAACATGGAACTAAACCATCCTTTCTTCTTGGCCTCGGGCTTTGCCCCCTCGACCTCATCCTCCTCTTCTCCCTCACTCTCACTACTAATCACCTCCTCCTTATCCATCATGCTCTCACCGCGAACCACCACCACCTCTCGCTCCATCCGCTCATCCCCTTTCTCGTCTGTGAAATCCAACTTCGACTCCTCGACTGGCTTGTCATCCCAAACCCTATTCTTCTTCACAGCCTTCTTAGGCTCCCCCTTTGTGGGAGCCAACTTCTTCTCACCGTCACCCTTCTTCCCGGTCTTTGACCGCATCTTCAGCTTATTTACATCGAATGCCCCAGTATCCGGTGCACCATTCTCCTTACCCTTACTAGCTACACGGGACTTGTTAGTGCCCTTCATACCATTATCTACCCCATTAGACAGCAACCGACCATTTCCAATATCACCATCAGAATCATCCTTTGCAGCACCACCACCAGTTCCCTTCTTTGCACCATTACCTTGAATACCAGTAAGGGTCCGCTGCCCAGCCCCACCTTTCTTAGCGTGTACAGGCGGGACCCGACCTGACTGCTTCAACTTTTTCATCTCCTCTGCCCTTGCCTCTGCCTCCTTCTGGAGCTGTCGAAACATCTCATCAAAATCATCATAATTTATGCGCTTCGGATCATAAATCTCCGAGAATTCCCGACGAACCGCCGAAAGCAGATCGTCTACATACAGAAGGTGGAGAATACGCTGGTACACCGCCACAAATACGAGGCCGAGCTCATTGTGGAAGGCCCACTTGAGCGTGTACGACTCGTGGGAGAAAGAGGAATCCGCCGAACGCTCCTCCAAGAGGCAAGATCGGATCAGGGCATCAATTGGAGAACCCTTGAGCGCATTCCCCAGAGCGCGGCATGACGACCACAGCACGAGGCCACCTCGTGTGAAGATCAAGAGTTGTTCCAGCATCTCTGCCTTGTTCGATTTGCCTGATTCAGAGATCGATTTTGTAAGAATTTCTAAGCAAAAAAGATTAAATTGACAAGAAAGAAAGAAAGGCGATAAATATATATTTTGAATATTGAGATCAAATTTTGTCTTGCTTCTCAAAAGAAATTAACTGTACAAATTCATAAAAAATAGATCGAACAAGAAAAACAATTACAAGCAAAATCGGACAGGATCTATACCCCGAATTGTGAAATCGGAATAATTGAATAAATAAACTTCAAGAAGAGGAGGCGTAGGTTTACCTTGCTCGTAGATCGGATCGAGAAACTTCAAACAATAATGATAAAAGAAAAACAACAAAAAAACGGAGAAAAGAACGAACTAAAAAGGAACTGAGAAAGGAACGAGTCGATCTTGTTTATTTATGAATACTGCAAGCTCGCTTCTCACTCTATCCATCTTTCCATGTAGCGGGTCATAACGGGTTGGCTCCCAAATACTTACACTGTCTTTCTCTATCCGGATCAAAACGACCCGCTACATGAAAGGGTATACTACAAATCATTTATGAATCTGAATAAAGCGCATGTAAAGTCTGACCATATGGTGCGCACCTTGACTACAATAGAACACAATGTGCCGTAATAGCGCGTCAGGCCGACTGCTACTCATAGGACCAGCAAATCTGATGTGGCCATTTGAAACAAAAACAATAAACACGTAACAAAGGATGCATTACGTATTGTAAAGTATAAACTTATAATTTTTAAAGTTCATTAATTGATGATGAAGCAATTTGAAACTTGCAAGTTAAAATGACATGACAAACTTAAAATAGATGTGTATATCAATTTTAATAGACGGTCCACATGTAAGTCTGTTCGATTTTTTTGTTTTTTTAATTCGAGCATTTGCTATCATGGATACCAAATATGTGATGCGTGTCAAATAAATTCTGTCAAAACTCAAAACTAACAATTCAGAAAGTAATATTAGAACTCGAAGGTGGGGACGAATTTGTAAGTATATCAGAGAGAAAAAACACAATGTGCATATCAAACATGCCATTCGATAACAATATGTGAAAACAACATGCACATTAAGATAGGTACAAATTTTATAAATAAGTCCAGGAACTCGCATTTGAATCAACAAGATACGTTCCCACGAACCTCCTAATCCTTGACGCGCTTGGTGCCTCAAATCTTATACAAACTAATACTAGTTATAATAAAAATCAAATACTAATAAACATTACTCATCTACCACTCTGACTTTAATTACAGATTTTAAGATTTCTGGTGAACCTTAATTGTAACACATTAAATTAATACTAGGGGGCATATCGAACTTCGCTCGATGCGTGAGTTTTTATTAAAATAATTTTCATTTTATTTTTATAAGAAATTTGTTTGTAATTCAACTTTTTATATTTTTAATTGTGCCATTTAATTTTATTTTTTGCAACAGACATGTAAAAATTTTATCTAAATTTGTGGATGGTAGTTAAACAATTATCAAAGATATGATATTTTAGAAATAATAAGCAATTTTTGTTGAAAATAATCTTGTATATTAGTCAAAATATTGTTAATCTTATTAGATTGGCAATGGAATAAAATATTTTATTCCATAAACCGTAAGCGGTACTCTAGTATACATTATAGCTATCCAAATAATACAAATGTTTAGCAAATCATTTTACAAAACATGATCCTTCTAGTAATGTTATCGACATTACTTGTATCTATTCCTTGCCATATGATACTATGATTATTATACAAAGTAGGATTGTGTCATCTAGATATTATAATCTTTTATTGGTCTTCAATAAGTAGGATTATATAATTATAACTGCACTTCAGTTATATTGGATTCATTTATAATCTTACTTTACCAAGAGGCCCTTTATAATATCATTCCTCAATTAATGAGTGGCAATTAACTATTGACATATATATTTTCCTCCTACGCAAGTTACATACAAAGAACTATTACTTTTATAATCACTTGCTTCAAATGGCTTTTAATAATAATTACGTTGCATATTCCTCATGTGAAATATATATCATATCAATCTTAGAATTAATGACACGATAAAAATATTAATGACACAAACACAATTCATATAATATTTTTCCAATTAGGTTTGTTCAAGATATAAAAATTTTCATATACTTGTGTAATTAAATGATAATGCTTTATTAACGTTTATAGAATTACAACGTACTTTTAATCAACACGACAGTCTTATATGACATATTAGTGTTCCTGCTAATATCCAAGACCTGTGAACATTTTAGAGATATATATTCATTTTATTTAGTGTTCTGGGGTTCAAGACCAAGAGCATCTTCTCAAACACTTCTAAATATGAACATAAACTCATAGAACAAAATATAATAATCCAATTCATAATTATAATATATAAAAATAATCACTATAAGATAACTTTCAGAACACAATTTCAACACTAATTACCTCAATTTGGCATGTTCAGATTACCAACACCTCTAATTTCTAGTAACAACATAAAAAAAATATTGTAAACCCTTCCAAACACCGAAGAACAATGCAAGTTCAGATGGACAACCAATAAACTAACAGTTAACTTTACTTCAATGAAATTTAAAAGTAAACAAATATTATAACATGTTTCTAACAGTTTCCTGCTTCGTACCAGAGAGGTGAAGCCAAAATCAAACAATTCTAGTTGTGCTTGTTGACACTTTAAAGGCATGTACCCTATAATTAGTATTTAACAGTTACTTGAGATGACATTTTTTGCAAAAAACAAACTTTCTAAAAAAATCACCCAAATTTATAGAACATTTTTACTTATTATTGAAACAATAAACATACCTTATTTTGACACAGACAGACTATAAAACTGCATATATTGCTCATCTAGTCTTCTCTGGTGACAATGACAGTACCGGATAAGGGTTTGATAACTACACATAATTCCAACCACTCTATTATCCAATGCACAACATAACATATCTATGTTTGATAACAATTAGCTTCAATCAAGTATCATAGCATGCTGGCATGTCTATATTTTGGTTCTCTCCAGGTTAATTAGGCTCTAATTTAGATACAATTAACTAAATGAACAAAGTAAATACAATTTTTTTACTTCTTTTATGCAATTAATATATGCTGGAGAGCAAGAAATACATTACATAATAAAATATTTTAGATAGAACTTTGATTTTCTATAGGAGACGACGGAGAGGGAGAACTCAGCTTGATTTTGCATGTGAGGTGATGGAGAGGGATAGCGTCACGACGACGAAGATGGACAGCGATGGAGAGCAATAACAGTACCGAGAGGGACGACGGAGGTGAGGGAGAGACGATGAAGAGGAAGTGCAGACACGAAGAGGGCGGCCAAGAGAGAAGTGAGAGAGATGAGGTGATCTAGATAAATTACATAGGCTAAGAAAAAAGAACTTGAGGAAAAACAAAATGTGTATGTATAACTTTACTAATCATGGTGAAATGAACCCATTTTCATGGTAATAGAATAAATTTTGATTCGGTGCATATTGAAAACAGAATGCCACGCCATAGAAAAAGAAACGAAATCACTAATATTTATCGAAGGAGATGCCGAGTTGCAAGAAAAAACCCAAACCACAATTCAGACACCCGCACATCTTTATTTAGTATTTTGATTGGTGTGTATATGCAAGTTTCTATTATTTCGTAATTTAAATGGGACTAGAATCGTTTAAAATGTTATAATTTATAAGTAGACACTCAGAATAAGCCGTAAAGATGGCAAAAATAGATTTGTCTTTATAATTCGAACAAGTAAATGTTTGATCTTATCTACAATCATATTTTAAGGATAATTTAAAATAAAAAAATGGTGTCAATCCCCCAGCATATGTTAAGGATAATTGTTAAATTAATAAAAATTATCATTCGAAATGTGCGAAAATTATTTTTTAAGTGGTTAATAACTACTTAAAATTAAAATGAGCCGTAAATGCACTCCAGCATATTTATATTATTAATAAAATAATGCATTTTTCTCCGAACAAACTTTTTGAAGGCAGGTCGGTATTAAGTCTGGTTCATGTGGGTTTATTTTGTAAAATTTCACAGTAAACACCTACAAATTGATGCCAGCATGCCAGATTAACGGATCCCTGTAATTACTTGCAGCATCCATAAGTTGTGATTCTTTCTGGTTATTTAGAGAGGTTTCTTAAGCCCAGAGGCAAGGCAATGCATCAAATCGCTCCACATCTGCATCAAATATGATTGTCTACTATCTTGCGCTGACCATCTAATCTATGTTTCAAATGTGAATAATTAAGAAGAACATAGTTGAAATAAGATAAACTAATCAAGTATGACAAATATCAACAATCCAAATACAGAGAAGATAATCATAAAAATTGTGATCACTATCATTAATCTCTTCTTCAAGTCGTCTTGGGATAAAAGGTCCCTTCTTCAAAATTTCATGATATGCATGCAGATGATTCTGGTATTAAAGAGCCCGAGTCTTGACAATGTCGATGCTCATTTCACTCGGGTCTGTCGCTTGTAACTCAACTTGCACCCCATCAAGCTCCCTTCTAAATCTATCTTTTGAACTAGCATACAACATTTTGCTCCTGATCCTTGATGTATCCGGAGACCTGAACAAAGAAGTCATAGTTGAAGCATAATATATGAACCTCAGAAATTTTGTCGGATATTCATGATAGTATTTATAAACTCAGTTGCTCCTATTTGAAGGAATTGATCCAGAAAATTCTTGACTACTGGTACAATGCATAGAAACATACGGTCCAAAATTTTATTTTTCTATCCTCAAAAGTTACAAGGTAATTAAAAAATTGTTTGATCAGAGTAATTTTGTGCAGGGATCGATTACCAACTCTGATCATGTAAATTTCAAATAAGTTTCGGACAAGTGTGGATATTTTGTAAATTTAAATTCGAATGAGGTTTGTATTCATAATGAAGAGATTGGTTGGTGCATCGGAATTGACGGACGAGCCGGAATACAAAATTGATCCGGACAATTAATAGTTAACAACCTTAGTTAAAAATGGAGATGCTATTCATTCATGCCCTTACAGAAGCTCAATTTCAAATCGATATGTTTATTAGAATTGATATGTATCCCGTGTGCCCTTATAAACCAAAATATTATTTATAAACACCTTTATCTTGATTTAACTTGCTTACTTTTGCCTTAAAAAATGAAGACACTTTCATTGTTGGACCCAAAAAAAAATAGACAGAGATGACTACACAACTAAGCATATATTCTGAATACACTTTACTTCTTGTAGTTTGTCTCCAAAGAAAAGGCTCTAAAGTTTTTGCACATCTTGAAAAATAAAATGGAGAATTGATATTATTTTTACAAGATGGATTTTAGGGGAGGATGAAGGGCTCCGGCTTTCATATGCACCATAGTTATATTTTGTGCATTTTATTTTATTATAAAGAAAAAAAATCATAGCTGGCCTCCTTAGAATGAATTGGCTAATTGAAGCAGTAAGCATGCTAAGTTATAAAAATGCGTTACTAAATTTACACATTTTATTACTCTTATTTTTAGTTTTTTTTTGTGCAAATATATTAATCTCCTATGATAACTTTTGGGTTCTGCTAATCTTTTTCCAAGTATCTTGTTTTCAGGGGGAAAAAAAAAAGCTGAGCATGTATTTCTCATCTCATTATATGCTTATAATATTTGAAACTTTATCTCATCCTGTGTTAATAGATCAATATTATCTAATAAAAAACCATTACTTACCAAGCGATGAAGAAGATCTTGCTCTTCTGGACATTCTCATTTGTAACAAAATCAAAATCGAAGACTGCATAGCGGCACTCATCAGGAGGGAGGCTAGCAGTAAAGTCATCGTAGGTCTCGTCAGGTTGTCCCAGCTTCTCGACAATCACCTGTTGCACCTTTTCTTCAATCTTATAGACGATGAAGCGAAAGCTGCGCTTTGCCTTCAATTCATGAAACTTGATCTTGCAGTCGTCATCGACTGCCATTCCCGACGCTGAGTTTGCCTTCGATAAGTAAATTCATTGAAGAATATGAATTAGGATGATGGTTTGATGAAGAGTTTGGGGCTAATTGTGTGTTTTACATATTAAATATGTGATTGAACAGACCAATGATTGGCTAATTTGAAAAATGATCCTATTTGAATGATCATTTTTTTCTCGGGAAATTATTTGAATGACTTTATGTAACCCCATATGATTTACTCGTTACCATAATAAAAAGGATAAACATTAGAAGAATTCCTAAGGATTGAAAACTATGATGAGCCATTCAATAAGAAAAATAATGTTCTATCTTATGCTATTAAGTTAATTACTAAGTTATAATGACTCCTTTCAGATCAAGCATCTATTACATATCTAAATTAAACATCATATATTCATATCAATGCTTGCTTATAATCCATGCAAAAGGCAGACAAACGAGATAAAATTTAAAAGAAAGATGGAAAAGACAAGCTGGTATCATTTAAGAAAATAAAAAAGAAGCCATCTGGGATGATCATAATGATTTTGTTCAAAATAAAAGTATCAAATGTTGAGAAAAGGGCTTACCATGATTTCCTCTCGGATGGAAGATCAAAGAAGAAGAGGGGAAAATAAGAAAAGTTAGAAGTTATGTTTGACCTTATCTCTCCTTTTTAAAACAAGGATGCATTGTCTATTTATAACAACATGCTCACCACCACCAATGCATAATCAACCGAAATATCTTTCCAGCTTAAACAGCTAATTATATACGCAAAATAGAAGGATCTCTTTCAAACGTTCCAAGTTCTTGGTTTCATAATTTTCTTTTGTCCTATTTTATCAAGTGGTGGAACTAATTAGAACCAAAAATTGGGAAGTCTGGACAGCGTTTCAAACTGAAATATAGTCCTCTTTTCATGTCATTACATGATTTTGTTCTTAATACAGAATATCATTGTTTTTTTTGTAAAAAGAACCCAAAAATTCCCCTTTAATCTCATTGTCTATCTGTTTAACTAAATTTAGGCATATCTATTTTACGCCAATTGAAGACCTAGCAAGCATATTATTTGTTTTGTTCTATAATGCCAATGGTACCTGAATCATATGCACCACATAAACTGATATAGGTAGCAAGGCTGTGTGACTGTGTCATGAAATATCACGGAGTCACGGACTCTATTTATTTATTATCAATGGGCCGTGATACTGCGGGCTACTTTGGGCCCAATCAAGCTACGTTTAAATTGATTCAATTTGGACTTTAGGATTAAAAAGATTTTTTTTTTTTTTGAAGTTTAAAGAAAATTTTTTTAATTGAAGAGCCGTAGGGTCGAATCCCTATCCGGTGCCGCGCACTAATCCGAACCGTGCGATCTGATCTCGACGGTTAAATTTTTTCGGGCCTTACAATCTGATTTTATGCACGGAGCACCCATAATCATTGGATTTAATCTGGACGGTTCGGATTTCTGCACTGCACGGTGTCTCGCGGCACTAGATTTGGTTTCCGTAGGGTCTCCTAATTATTCTTTTAGATGAACACCGATAGAGTTTTGCAGAAAGCACCAAAGTAGGTATGAATGTATGATGTCATCAGTTATCAGTTTATCACTGTAGAGTGTAGTACTAGGTACCACATAAATAGGTATATCCTAAGAATACACAAGCAAATAAATTAAACCCACCAACATTAAAATAGTGGCCATATCACATGCTGGTCCAATTTAGTAACTTATGTCCCAACCTCCTAGCAGCTTAATTTGTATGAACTACAGTATATTTAATATTAATTCCGTCGAATAAATTTGTAAGATATTTTATTTGATTGTTTATCAATTTTTCCATTCACTGGTTTACGTTTAGGCAAATAAAAAAAAAGTTGAAAATAGTTTATTACCGGAATATTTTTACTTTTAGCTCCTTTACTATAATTTCTTTGTAGATTTTTTGTCAATTATAAATTCTGTATAAATTCAGATATTGGTCCAGTGACTTAGCATTTTTAAAATATTCAAACTATAATTTTAGAACGAATTGGAACTAATTTTAATTCAATACAAACTGACGATCAACCTGCGTTCACACGAGGTGCGTAATGGCTGTCCCAGTCAAGGTCCCCTCACATCCCTCAAGAAAATATGGCGTAGCCTCGGTTTACCAGTTCAGAAAACACCGTGAGATAATTTCTTAAGATTGGTGGGCCATAAGGGTACGAAATTGATTATTATCTATGAACCGAGATTAAGCAAATTAGCGAATTTATTTCCCTCCTTTCGAGATTTTTACTAATTTTCAAAATTCGAATCCCCCCTAAAACATAACGACGTTAGGAAAACCCAGTGCGTGACGGCTAATCTGTCCACAATAGAAATTCCTTGCTTCTTCAACCATCACTGCCAATATAAACCGGGTCATTTTACCGTCACTTTTACATCAATATAACCCGCTACACTAAAAACTACAAAGAAAAATTCTATACAAAAATCTTCCTGTACCCAATCGCTGTCACGCCTTTCTATAAAACTGCCCAAATTCACCTTTGGAAACTTGTATTCTCTCTCTCTCTCTTAGCTCTCTCACTACCAGATCTACTCTTCATCTCTTCCAAACCCTAACCCTAGCTTTTCCGATCTTCTTCAAAAATGCGTGAAATTCTACACATTCAAGGAGGCCAGTGTGGGAACCAGATCGGCGCTAAGTTTTGGGAGGTAGTTTGCGCCGAGCATGGGATCGACTCCACTGGTCGCTACCATGGCGACTCGGAGTTGCAACTCGAGCGAGTCAATGTGTACTACAACGAGGCGAGTTGCGGCCGTTTCGTGCCGAGAGCGGTGTTGATGGATCTCGAACCGGGCACCATGGATTCGGTCCGGTCTGGTCCGTATGGCCAGATCTTTAGACCGGACAACTTTGTGTTCGGACAGTCTGGCGCGGGTAACAACTGGGCTAAGGGACACTACACTGAGGGGGCTGAGTTGATCGATTCGGTGCTAGATGTGGTGAGGAAGGAGGCTGAGAACTGTGACTGTCTCCAAGGTGAGGTTTCTCCCCTTTTTGTTTAAATTTTTGCACATTTTTTAGTTGATTTGTGCTTGTTTCGGCCCTATTAGTGTAGATCTGTTAGGTTCATTAGCTGTTTCTATTATTAACAAGTCCAAAAGTAATTTTTAGGGGCCTTTAACTGGAATAAATCTGTGTAAACGTAACTGAAGAGTGTAGTGTTCTCTCCTAATAGAAGTGGAACAAAAATTACATGTCATGAAGGTCAATTGTGTACCTTTTTGTACTAAATTGTTGTGACTGAAGTCACTGAACAGCATTTAGTATGATTATTTCTATGAAAAATAAGAATGTCAACTATTTAAAATCATGACAGAGTAGGGACCTTGTACTGGTTAGATGCCCATTGTAGGAACGTGGTGCAGGAATTTTCTTAAGTTTCTCATGTGACTAGTGTAATATTTAAGTGTAGCTTTTCTTTAAGAAAGATTAATTTATTTAGTGAAGTTGTTCAAACAAATTGGTTTGACTTAGTACAGTTGTGCCCTAATTTATCAAATCTTACTTCCTGATATAGAATACAAGTAACAAACAAACTTCAGTGACTTATCTTTGTTATTTTCTTAAAATAGAATCTAATTTCTGCATGTTATGTGATCAGTGCACTATTACTGCTGGCTGCTGCATGTTGACAACTACAGCTTATTGCTAATGCAATTCATTTGTGTTTGTTTCAGGGTTCCAGGTTTGCCACTCTTTGGGTGGTGGTACTGGGTCAGGCATGGGGACACTTCTCATATCCAAGATCCGCGAGGAGTACCCAGACCGCATGATGATGACCTTCTCAGTGTTCCCATCCCCAAAAGTATCCGACACAGTTGTTGAGCCATACAATGCCACACTCTCAGTACACCAACTTGTAGAGAATGCTGATGAGTGTATGGTCCTTGACAACGAGGCTCTGTATGACATTTGTTTTCGTACTCTCAAGCTCACAACCCCCAGCTGTGAGTATTCAGATCTTTTATCTTGTTCTGCAAATATGTTTTTGACTTTTTGTTATTTTTGGCTCATTCCTCTATTTTATAAATGCATGCTTAAATTGATGGTTATCTGGGTTTTTATTGATGGAAACTGAAGTTTATATTAGAAATAGATTGGTCGTTGAGAATTACCTGACACATAACTTAGCTGGGTGAAATTGTAGTAACCGCACATGCACCATGTTGAGGACTATTAGTTCGCATATTCGAACAATTGTTAAACCATTGAATGCTTGAAGTAATTTCAAAAGTTAGTTATCTTACTTACATGTAGTGGAACTATTTGCCTTTCGAAAACTTGACAGCAGCTGTCAAGGTTAGTGGAACTATTTGTTGAACAGTACTATACATGGAGTTAACTTATAGTAAATTGAAGACTTAACTAGTCTAGTTAATTACTGGAACAATCATGTTCTTTTTAAAATTTGATGGTTTGTTTGTTATTAATTTAATATAACATAATTATTTATACTTCCATGTGTTTGTTTCAGTTGGCGACCTGAACCACCTGATCTCTGCCACTATGAGCGGTGTTACATGTTGCCTTCGCTTCCCGGGTCAGCTCAACTCTGACCTACGCAAGCTTGCTGTCAACCTCATCCCTTTCCCCCGCCTTCACTTCTTCATGGTTGGATTTGCCCCACTCACCTCTCGTGGCTCCCAGCAGTACCGTGCATTAACAGTACCTGAGCTCACCCAACAGATGTGGGACTCAAAGAACATGATGTGTGCTGCTGACCCGCGCCATGGCCGCTACCTCACTGCCTCTGCCATGTTTCGCGGTAAAATGAGCACAAAAGAAGTTGATGAGCAGATGCTGAATGTGCAAAACAAGAACTCATCATACTTTGTTGAGTGGATACCAAACAATGTCAAGTCTACTGTTTGTGACATTCCTCCAGTGGGGTTGAAGATGGCCTCAACTTTCATTGGTAACTCGACCTCGATTCAGGAGATGTTTAGGAGGGTCAGTGAGCAGTTCACAGCTATGTTCAGGCGCAAGGCTTTCTTGCACTGGTACACTGGAGAGGGTATGGATGAGATGGAGTTTACTGAGGCCGAAAGTAACATGAATGATCTCGTGTCAGAGTATCAGCAGTACCAAGATGCTACGGCTGATGAGGAAGAGTACGAGGATGAGGAAGGGGATTACCAAGAGGAGGAAGAGGCCTAAACGTATAATTCCTGTTCATGTTATTATGAGTATCTTTAGGTTGTTTAGGATTTTGGAGTCTTGGGCTGTAGAGGGATGTGCTTTGCTGCAATCTCTAGTTGCTTTCTATATTTCTAAGTTTCTATGCTAGATTGTATTGACTTCTGTTGTAAGGTACTTGCAGGTGTATCAAGAAATATGTTCTTTTTGTGATATGTAGTTACTGTTGATTTCATGTTGCTTTTATTGATCTCTGGTGCATCATCGATAGCTTTGATTATTCTACCTGTTGTTATTGACTTATTGTAATTATCCTCATATGATATCTCCACGTCTCCTAATAATGATTTAGCGATGCTCGTCTTTACCGGTTAATATATTTATTGTTTTATACATTGTTCCTGATGCTTTTGTTTTGTATTTTTGCTTTGATACGAGATAAAAGGACAAATAGAGTTAATTTTCCAGCTATCTTTTTTTTTTTTTTTTTTTGTGAAATAAAAGCAACCCAAGCAGGTTGCCAGCTATTTTAAGCTTGGCAAACAGTTTTACAATAAAGGTCACTGGTACTCGGATGTAAAATATCCTTTCCCAAAAAGAAAGGACATCAAGGGTGCTCCTACACTGGAGAAAACCACCCAAGACAACAAAAACAACATCCATATTTTTCCAGCTATCTTAATTTATATACTTAAAAATCTTATATACATTCATTACAAGTATTGTGATGTTGCCTTCAATCGATGCTTCATTCATTCAAGTCTGTATATTTCATTAACCTTTTTTCTTTTTATTTGTACTTGAGGTAACCTTTCTAACCAAAGTACAAAGCTACTGATTATACAATTTATTATTTATTATTTATTATGTAAGGTGTGAAGCAAACACCAACATTTTCGACAGTTATTTAAAAGCTACCGAAGTATAGCTGCCTTTAGCCTCCGTGTGAGTTCTTTCCTGTTAACAAAAGGGTACAAAATTAATTGAGAGTGCAGATTATACCAGTGAAATCATCAAATAAAATTAAGACTTCAAAACCTTGATAAACTAACTGCAAGGTCGACTAATTTATTGTGTTTGGTTAGGGAAGAAACTGAGAGGATCACGGAGTAAATTTTCATGCAAAATCAACAACGAACACAAATTGAATTGCCATACAGCACCATATTTATGCATTCTCTGAGAATAATAATCTGAAACCACAATCTTGAAATGAATCAGTTATAAAAAGGAAATTCTGAATAACCTGATAAGATATCTGTCCTGTGCTGAAGTTGAAAGAAACCCTTTGTTCTCTTCGGCCCTTCTGATAAGATAGGGAATGACATCGTCTACTGGACCAAATGGGAGGTATTTGCTAACTTGAAAACCAGCATTTCTAAGCCCCAAAGAGAGCCCATCTGCCATTCCCATCAATTGAGCAAATTGTAGCTTATCATCTCCTTTCCTAATCCCGAGTTCTTCAGCTTTCGCCGCAGCTAATTTTCCTGTTATATATAGAATAATTGAAGGTCACACAATAAATTGCTATAGTTTAACAAATAAATGGATCAACAAGAGTCTATGGCCATTTTTATTTGCGAATCACGGAGAAAATTGCTACTTTTTGTTAATTTGAACTATTTTCCTCAAAAACTTTTTCAAGTTCTAGGCGGCTTCCTCTGCATACTATTGCATCACTGACACTGAGCATACCGGCTTTATCAGCAGGATGTGTTTCATCAATTTTCTAGTCCTAGTATTAATTAAATAGACACCTACAATTATCTTACCCGATTTGAAATTATGAGTTGCCAGAACGACGGCACCAGAACCATGTCTAACTTTCTCAAGCAAGAAAGAGGCACACTCATTGTAGCACCTATGCGTCTCAAGTATACTTCCATGGACTGGTGAAGGCACCCCAAAAGAAGAAGCCACTTTTGTCTCTCTTGTCATATATGCACCTCTAACTAATTTTATTCCAGTATATATCCCTTCCTTTTCTCCACTTTTCATCATCATCTCAAGTCTCTCCTTTGCACCTCTCAAGTATGCTTGAACCGTTCCATACACAATCGGCTGCTCCTTGTTGAATTTCAAGGCTACTAAGTATGTGAAGTAATCTATTGCTGGTTGAACTGATGCATATTCTGCGTCGATGAGTACCATAAGGTTTGATTTTGCACATCGTTCACACAGGTCATTCAATCTCTCTTGAGCTAGCTCGAAATCGTGTAATTCTTGATCAGTAAGTGGCTCAGGCCTTGATGCAGTGAGGTATAGAGCACTTGAATCTGAGAGAATAGGAAAAGAATGGCTTCTCCATGGGAGATTGAATGTTGGATTTTTGTAATTCCATCTCAATTGATCGCTGATCCGCTCGAGTAGTCGGATCGGACAGATCGCTGTGATCTTTATACATATACTGGCCTGCCAGAAAAAAAAAATTGCGCTGATTTTGTTTATGTTTTGTCAATTACATGTTAGCATGTAAAAGTTAGTCCTTGAAGAAATATCTTCCACTTTATTACAAAATTCCAAAACTATTAAGCCGGGACACAACACAAGCTACAGCCATTATTTTCTTTATCGTTTTTCTTCTATTTATTTTTTTTGTTCAATTTATTTCTTTTTCTTCCACTTTATTACAAAATTCCAAAACTATTAAGTCGGGACACGACATCCTAAACTAGTCCAACCTTGTAATACAACTATGTTCAGGATGCTCTACGATTAGCAGCAGTACTATTGAAGAACAAGGGATGTGCCATATACTAAACTCAGCAGACAGCAGTACTATTGAAGATTAAGGGATGTGCCATATACTAATCTCAGCAGTACTATTGAAGAACAAGGGATGTGCCATATACTAATCTCCGAGAATTATCATCACTAATTAGTTAAAGTATACTAGCTATCAATGACAGCGTATTCCAAATATAACCAATAATTTGCATTACCAAGCATCATCATATTTACTAGCAGCGTAAGATTATATCATAAATGAGAAAAAATTAAACAGTCGCTTCTAGCTGATTTTATTATAGAATATTCATTGAAATTTTGATGTTGAAATTTCTCAAGTGCACTGAGCATGACGGTGACAGTAGTTTTAAGAATTTGTATCATTGTATGTGGTCAACTTGTTGTCGTAACATTTGAGTGCAAGAGAATTTTTCTAACCGTTTCTTTTTCCTTGAGGTTATTTTCATGACAAAGTTATTGTTTCTTCCAAGCTTTAAGATTTAGACAAACATCAATCCCCAGTATTCACCGGAGATGACAATTTCTTAGACATTTTATAGTTTATACTAAATTAGTGAGGGAAGAAAACTAGAAAACCCCTTTTAAATTCTTCCTTTAGCAAGTATCTATGTAGGCCGGAAAATAATCTTAAAATAAGAGTATACAATAATACAAATATTTGTTTAACAGGCAACACAAAAGTTCTTCAACTTATTTTTATTATGATGACGATAATTCATGTATGAAATAATTAACTAATTATATATATTTTTTTCAAATATAATGTCATGGGCTTCCTTTAACCCATTCAACGGTTCCCGCAGAAAGAGGTTCACGGAAAGCACCGGAATTAATAAAATTTATTTATGGAGAATATCTATTGTGAACCATGATGCATAGAAGGCTCCGTGCACTATGACCGTTTTACTATTAACCAATCTAAATTGATAAATCTAAATTAACCAACACAATCTATATATTGAAATTTCATAGCAAACAAAATTTTACAATTTTTGAAAATTTTTTACTATTTTTTTCGAATTTTTTAAAACTTGCCATTTTTTGCTACAAATTAGTGTATTTATTGCTAAAAATGGTAAACTTTAAAAAATTTGAAAAAAATAGTAAAAAAATTTAAAAAATTGTAAAATTTTTTTTGCTATGAGATTTCAATATATAGATTGGATTGGTTAATTTTATATTTGTCAATTTGCAAAATCACCGATCAAACGGTCATGGTGCGCGGAGCCCTCTATGCATCAATTTGCAAAATCACCGATCAAACGGTTATGGTGCACGGAGCCCTCTATGCATCATGGTTCTCTGTATCTATGTTACTTTGAACAAACTTGAAAAGACAAATACTATTAAAGCGCGCGACTTGTCACGGCAAATTGTTGCACCAAAAACTCAAGGCGCCTTCTTCGATATTCTAGGCATTAAACTATCAACCCAGAGGTCTAATTCTCGTTAGCTATTTTGCAGAAGTTAAAGAGAATGATTTGACAAACTTCACAAAATTACAAAAATGTAATAAAAATTCAAATTAATTCACGTATACAATTACTATTTGATTTTCATGTGAAAGCTTTATTTATTAGTTACTGAAAATATTAAAGGACAATGACATCTAAAGATTGTGCATCTCCTAAATAACAAGAAATGACTCGCCACAGCAAGGACAAGCTGCGATAATCTCTAGACAATCAAGATTATCTTAACGGTGAACTTTGAAGTTTCTGATGGACCATGTAAATTTGTCGACAACTTACAAACTTGACAAATGGAAAAAAAAATATTTGACTCTAGTTGTTTTATGTAAAGGTACTTCACCGCCAAGTTTTGCCTACAATAGCGACGTCCGTCAAATTCGCCAAAGAACAAAAATTATAAATGTGTCCTAAAAATTAGAAATTTAATTCTTCAATATTTTATGTGATTTGAAAATGGTTTGATCATTCCTATAAATGTTAAGAGTGCAAGCATTAATAAATTCTAATGATATGATTAATCAGATGGCGAAACTGATGGAAATTTAAAGGTGCATCTGTCAAAATTTATTAATCATATTATTATTAGAATTTAAAGATGCCATCTGAACATAAAAGAAGCTGGAGTGTGAAAATTTCACTAATCCTAACCGTTGTAATAGTTATATTTTAGAAATTTTGTTCCCTGAATAATTTCAAATATTAATCTATGTTTTATAAATAAATTAAAAAAGATAAGTGTTGATTCTACTTGAAAGAATCATCTATTTCGATTCGGAGATGTCAGTATAGAATGATCTAGATGATAAGTATGTTCATTTGAGTTAAAAAATACACATTCATTTTTGTTTAAACGATCATTTTTTGTATAAAAAAAAGAAAAATTTTTGAACACTCAGAGACGAATTTTGGAAGTTCAAAATCATTATTGATGACCGTCAGAACAGGTTTTTTAGTTTCTACAACTAATTTAAATTAAGTTTAAGTGAAAAATTATTCACTCTAGTTCACATAACATAATCAAAAGTGCAAATATGCATTTAAAAATACGAGGATAATTGCATGAGAGGTACTTCAAAGTGACTCCGGGAAAATAATTATCCACGTGTCACTTTATCAAGCGCACAAAGTAGGAATTGTAGCCCGGTCACCATCGGAGAACCCTCAAAATTTTTCTCATCTTCACAAACTATGCGAAGATTCCGTCTAATGAATCAAATTACCGACCTTAAGCTACGACCGCCACAAATAAGAAAAGAGAACTAAACAAAATTCTAATAGATTCTTTGCGAAATACGTGTCACTTTGAACTTTGGAAACAGGAGATAACGACGACCCCTTTTCCCGCTTGCTTCCGATTTAGAAAAAGCATATTTTTATCTTTTGTTAATGCAATTTGAATTGTTGGGTATATCATTACTTCAATATAAAGTATAAACATCGTAGACCTTAATTATCCTTTCATCTGATCAAATTTACTTTCCAAGATATACAGTTGGCTAATTGCAAGGTCAGTCAATATTTTTAATTTACATATATCCACGAACAACTTGAAATTTTACTTTGATAAATATTTAATATGCTGTAGTAGTACTAATATAGAAAACTATCTGACACTTTTGGTTGGGTGTATATTAGGAGGACATTACCTAGCAAAAACTTAAGTCTTAATTGTACCAGGAGTGTAAAGTTTTTAAGCAAATTTGCACAATTTGTCTGTTGTTTAAATTGACAAATTTAGCAAGAATATTTCTCACATTAATTCGATACAGTTGAACCGAATCTCCACTATATATTCCTTTTTTTTTAATATCCAAACAAATTTTAAGTCTAATAGTAGTAACAGCACTTACCGACGTTGGCGGGAGAGCAGCCACTATATCCACTGTCCGTTCAAACCCATCGAGATTCCGGCGAGCCGCATCAGCATCTTCGGCATCCTCAACTGCAAAATCCAATATTGACCTCAATCCGATCCGTTCCCACATCCTCCTTACCGTCTCGCTCGCCTCCTTAGTCGTCTCTCCTGCGCAAAAGTGCCTATAAACTGTCGCTTTCAAGGCCCCAACCATGGCTGCTTTGCCGAACCGGTTCTCCATCACCATTGGAGACTGCATCAGTGTTGTCCCCAACTTGACCAGCGGGTCAACTGCCATGGCATAGAGATTAACAAGGGAGGTTACCAGTGCGCCGGTTTTCACAGCGGAAAAGAGTTGCTCGGTGTTGTTGAGGTCGAGCCCATCTGGCGGGGGCTGTTCGGGACTGGTTGGCGGCTCTGAAAGTGGTGCAGTTAGGTTGATTGGTGAAGAGGTTAGAGAGGAGGAGGATCTAAGTAAAAGGAGGTTGCATGAGGTTAAACCATAAGGGATTTTAGATTTAACAATCGCCATTTAAAGGAATGAGATTCAATGGCAAGGAGAATTATATAGCGTTTTTCTTGTTATTTTTGGTTGATCTTATTTTTGGCCTGATGAAGTGGAGGTTTTAAAAAAGGAGGGATGTCGTTGTATTTCTTCTAACTTGGTTGAGTTAAAATTTGCGGTTCTGGCAATTTAAAGACCGAGAAAGAGGAATTAATGAGATTTACATGGCGCGATCGCGTGTATCATGTCAGCTGACTCATTCCTGACTCAGTGCTGTTGACTCCAAGTTTATATGGCGCAAGGCTGGATTTGTATAAAAGATAATTTTTAAAATTCTATTTTTCCGAATAACTCAAGAGGCAAAGATAATTAAGAATTCGGAATGGATATGCTTGATATTTATAGTTAGTCATAATCAAATAATTTATGGTATTTTGTTGATATCCTGTGTGACACGTTAGATCATATTTTATTTATATTATCAAGATGTTATAAGATTCTTCATTTTTTTTTTTTTTTTTTGTGAATTGGTGTGGAAGATGCCTACAATTCTACAAATAACAATCTCTTTAGGTAATAATAACTTTTGTTCTTGTGCGGAGGCCGCTTTCAAGTCAGAATCCATTATTTAAGGAAAAGGTGCAATCGTCATGTCAGTTCTTTACATTTTTTTTCCACATGTTCTTAAAGTAATTATGTGTATCATTGCAATTTATCCCGGTCTGACAGCTATCTGTTGGATCTAATCACTACTTTATGTATCTAGTGTACAAGACTAGTAGCTGGTTATGGATAATTCTTGAGTTATATATGGCTCTCTTTGGATCATATGAGATTAAGGGTAGGATTAGTTATTCGGAATTAAAATTTTTAATCCTAAACGATCAAGAATAGGCTTTTTGTGATCTATAGTGTTATTTTTAAGTGGTCTATCATCCGGATTATTTTTTTATTCCTAGGGTGTTTGGATCATCTTTTTAATCCGGATTAAAAAGTGATCCCAACTACTTCTTAATCCACATTAAGAAAATGATTCAAACACTTTAGGAATAAAAATTTAATCTAGATGTTGGACCACTTAAAAATAACACTCTAGATCACAAAAAACTTATTCTTAATTGTTTAGGAATAATATTTTTTACTCCGAATAACTATTCCTAATTTTATTCTTAGATGATCCAAACAGAGCCATAGATCTTAAAAACTACATCACATCTCCATCTCCATCTCCAGTTATTAAACAAAACCATGCCCATTCCTCTCTGTTTTATATAGTTGGCAGTTGACAATAATAGCGAGGTTCTCTGGTCCTCTCCGGAGACAAGTTCCCTTCCACCGACACGTGTTTCATGCTTGGCAACAAAGAAATGCATTTGCATGACATATATATCGATATAACAAACAAAATGATAGAATATGTCATCTGGCGTATCATGCTTGGAAAGAAGGGGGTTAAGCCACGACAGATGAGTTAATCTAATATATTTAATATATATAGTGCGCTGTGCGGAATCAAAACAGAAAATGATAGCTTCATGCCTGAATTAGTGACAAGAGCCTCTAGAAAAGTAGTTGCAATTTCTCCCAGGATAATAACATGTGAGAAATTCCCCTTTGCTTTATTAAATATTAAATGCATCAGTGAATTAATTTGACCAATAAACAAAATTGATAACAATGCAAACGCACCATTGCCTTTTAACGACGATCAAGAACAAATCAGAATTAAACTCTCGGATCTGGTCGAGGTACTATTACATATGCACCTATTTGCAATAAAGAAAGGATTCACCTCACCTTTCTTTGACAATAAAAAAAAAAAAAAAAACAAAACCAAATTTGGCTGCACAAAGAAACACTAGAAAAATGCCAGAATCTTGTGGTTACATCCCCACTTACGATGGTATAAAATTATCAAATAATAAAAAGACAACATCTCCAAGCAAGTTGATATATCTGTTCTATACAGATATGGTATGTAGGACTCCAGATCAAGATCCCTTCATTCATGTAATTTTTTTTTTTTATATCATACCTTGTGAATCCATCAGTGCTGACAGAGAAACACATACCCTGTGCCGTTCATTGTGTTATAAGCTAAATTAATTTAAACAGTTAAAAGGACCCACATCATTTGGCATAATCTAAGATGGTTATTGGAGAAAACATCCTCCTAATACCCAACACTAATCAACTCACCTAAGTTCCATAGAAATCGACATACAAGCATCTTAACAACAGAGATTACAGGCTATCACAAGTATAAATTGCTAAAACCGAAAACATAGCTCGACCACACCTATCTCCGCCCAAGAATAACTAACTATATAGTTGGATAAACAAGGCCTAGGCAGATTAAACCAACAAAACATCCTCAGAGCCCATAAAGCCTCGAATTAAAACCAATTCGTTAGTCGAAGAGGTGCCGCTTTTCCTACGACTACAACCCAATATGAAACACCTAACAGATTTTCCTAACCCCGAGCCAGGTCTATGTCGATGCGACCTGGCCTGTTTTCCATTTGTGTGGGACCAGGCCAGCCCACAACGACCGGAGCAGGGTTGGCATTTTGGTTTGAAACCGGAGTGTTTGGCCTGTTGGCAGAAGCATACTCAATCTCTGCACCAGCTTCCCCTTCTAGACTTTCCTCATCTTTGTTTTTAGCTTTCGGGCCAAGGTACACAAAGCTTCCGATAATAACCTGAATAGGTCGCCAAAACAATGATGGGTGAATCATATTTTTCCATGGCATGAACCAAAATCGAATGGAGGACATGGTGGGCCTGCTAAAACAAGCACAAGGTGCAAGAGTAATGAACACTCCTGGAAAGAAATACCTGGACATTGGTTGCAGCTACAAGGGCCCCACCAACAGGACCACCAAACACATGGCCTTCAGGACTGGACACTGCAATGCTCAAATCCCCAGTACGAGTACGCGTGCCACCATCTTCCGTTGTCATGTAAGATCCAGACATGTAAATTATTTGGAAACGACCCTGCAAAAACACCATCGCTTTTATACTCATATTCACCATCAAGTCTTTAAATTGCAAAAATTTGGTTTAGAAAAGGAACACTTTGTGATGGCTTATCCTTTAAACTTTGACAGTATATTCTCAAATCACTTCAATAAAGTTGGAATGCAAAAATAATTTTATAATAACTATGTTGCTGGATATATGGATATGAGTACCAATCAAATTGCATGCAATTTGAGTACGGTTTGGTACTTAGATCAAGAGCCACCGATCCCGAACCATCAAAAAATTCAAACTATTTGATGAAGTGTAAAACATGACCAAAATCTTGTCAAATTCTATAGGCAGTTTCATTTTTTTGAAATGATGATATCTATAGGCATGATAGGTGCACTATATACATCATGCGTATAATATTGATTTTTAAAATTTAAAATTGTTATTAGTAATTGTCAATCAAATTAACTGTGAAGTGATCCCTCCCATTTGGTTTAATTTGCGTGACTGTGCATGGTCTTTCAGTCCGCAGCCAAAAATTAGCTTCTGATAATAAAGCCAGGTATTAAATGAAAAAGCATAATTAACTTCTACATGCTACACCCAACAACCTGAAACTGCTATTAGAAGGCTTAACATTACTACAAAGTTTATCTTCCTTAAAACTCAAACAGCTATGTATCGCATAACTATTTTGTAACAGAACTCATGGTACTATGATACCACTTCAATCACTAAAAGAATAATTGTGAGGTTTAAAAATGAAATTGCTGTCATCTTTTCAGTAAATTTAAAAGTTCCTTCTAAGTGACAAAGTTCCATTCCAAACCCTGAAGTTCACAGAAAAAAAGAAAATTAAGATTCAAAATGTTAATTCTTTGCACCACTTAGGTTGTCAAGAACAAGTCCTATCACTTGAGGAAGAAAATGAGGAAGAAAAACCTGATGAATATTTTCTGATACAATTGACATCAAGAAATTCATACATCATTTTAAACTTGCTTTATCAAACTAATTTTTAATGTATCTTGGCTTTTTTTTTCAATAAATCATATATTTACAATCAGGAACACAAAGGATGTACAAAATGTACAACCAATCAATAAAATTAAGTTCGTTGATCTTTGAATGACAAACTGACTATAAAAGAGTTAAATTTGAAGGCCAACTACCGTCAGAATGATTTTCCATCATATAAAGTTCCCAACGGCCCAAAATTTCAAAAATCTTAAACATCAAAACTACAAAGAATATGGGCAAACATAAAAGTACTAATGGAAAGATATCTCAAGTTAAGAACAAGGACATTCATGATCATATTTTTAGTCTAACAAATTTATTCAAAAGATGAGTCCAATAAAGAGAACTTATCCACTCAAATCTTGTAAAGATTGATGGCTCGCTTTGCGGCTACAACTCAAGTAATTAAGAAAAGCACTTGCCTCATAAGTAACATTGCCCCGGGAGCTTGATGGCTGGGAAAGAGTAAGCCGGGAGATGGCCCCACTGGCTGACATCACACAAACTGCTCTTGTAGCTTGTTGTGAGAATGATGCTATCTTTGCTGCAATATCCTGCAACAATCCAAAAACTTTTCATCAGCTAATTATGCTTAAAATTTGAGATAAAGCAAAATAGCTATATAAGCAACCGTACGTTTGTGAAATCTCCCACAACAAACCAGCAAATTGGCAGTTTTATGGTTACAATCTAGGTCAGAAAAATTGGAGCACGAGAAGGCAAATTTAGAAAAGAATTGTGTATGAAGGTGTAAGCAAATATGTTAAGCTACTATGGTGAAATATACAAACAACAGTGCAAAACTGAAATGAAAATGCTAGTGTAAATTTTTGTAACAACGTAACCACAATATGCATGGATTTAAGCAAGCCTGAATTGGCAAAATATCATAATTCATGGTTTTACCAAACCCATTCACCAGCTTAATAATATTTAGATTATACAAGCATTGAAGGGCCTTTGGTAATTTGGTATATTTATAGTTTGTAATTTTTATACCTTCATATTCAACATTTTAAATTATTTATTTACACTACATGAACCCCATAACACTCCTTTTACCTTCAAAGCACGCCTTATAAAAATTATCTGAAGACAAACCAAATGCACTATACAGAAATATATGTTATAAAAAAAGCTAATTGTTTAGCAATCAGACAGATAACATGCAAAAAAGGATAAAAAATTTCATAACGTAAGTATGGATAGAGGTCATTCCAGCGATAATACAAGCCTGAAGGGCTTTACGTTAAGTACACGTATTGCTTTTTACTTAGCAGGAATAACGCTCTACATTAATTGTACCTGCGACTTGCACCGATTTTGTCCTATTATTGTATACTCTCAGAAACAACTGGTTGAAATCCAGGAAATTAAGTACTCTGTCTGTAACGGCTAAAGATGGTCATTGTCACCTTTTCGTTATCCGTACAAGGTAATAAACAGCCTATACAAAGCCACAAGCATGAGCATTTACAACCAAAAAGAACTTTAACTTATTTTCAGAACCAACCATACTACAAATAATTCAAGACACTTCACCCATCCTTTGGATAAAAGAAGGATCAAAGAAAAGATTCAACAAAAAGTGATATGAAATTATGAAATTCACACCTCTCCTTCTAAAATCTTGAGAACATGTGGAGTAAACCCTCTTCCAGCAGTAGACACTGCCCACTCACCTGAAAATTGAACCAAACAGTGAGTTAGTAATCGAGGAAATAGTTTCAAAATATACATGCTTATTATGTACAATAAAAGAACAGAAGATACATAAAGACCATAGCAAAAGTAATTCTAAACCCTAGCATTTCTCTCCGCTTTTACCTGCTGATCCAAAACCCTAACCCTCCCTCCTGCATGTCATATATACAAATTGGCCCCAAGCATTGCACTAGTTACATTCTGCTCTTGCCAGTAAATCACAATGCTATACAAAAGCACATTCTTTTTTCCTTACAAGGTTTCCCAGACATAACCATAATCAATAACAATTACCACATTTAACATCCAACTAAATTAAGAATACTCACCAAGCAGAGCTAATCGCTGTATTTTGCCAGAACCAGGAGGCCTTCCTCTCCCTCTTTTCTGACTCGGATCCGTGAGGCTCCATCCAGACCCGGAGCCCGACCCGGACCCGGATCCAGGTGTGACAGCCCTAGGCTGCGGCGAAGAACCCGACCCACCAGAACCATCGGGCCCGTACTTCCTCGGCCTTCCCCTCTTCTTCTTCTCGGACTCTCTAGACCCGCCATCAGTAGACCCATCTCCATGAGGAATCATAACGGGTCGGGGCGTAGGTTCCATGTGGAAACTGGACCCGAAAGGACGGGTCCCAATACAAATACCCGTATCGGGAACCATGGAGCGGATCGCCGGAGACGGAGTCCGTAGACCGGACTGAGGAGTGGGACCCGCTCCTGCCATGGCTCTCTGGTGGAAGTAGGGGGTGGGACCCGACATTCTCCACACCCCTTCTTTCTCTTCTCTTTCTCTTTCTCTTTCTCTCCTCTGCGCTCGCTCTAAAATCTCAAAACCCTAGATCAGTGAGTGGAGTAAGATAGAGAGAAGAAATGATGGCGTTCTAGAGGTGTTTGAGTGGAAAGAAAAAGAGATCATTAATTGCTGAGTCGGAAAGGCGTCGGGTGGAGTGTGGCATTGCAAATAGAGGAAGAGGATCAAAAATTGGGGCAAAAATTAAAAATTGCACACAAGGGGAAGGGGAAGGGAGAGAAGATGGCACAAGTGTCGAGGGATCAGAGTAGGGAAGGGAAGCCACAGTCTTTTAGTCTTTGGTGGAGTGATCCTGGATGGAAAGAGAAATGTTGTGTTGTGTAATTGTGTTGTGTGAAATTGAAAAAAGCGAGAGAGAAAGAGAGAAATAAAAAAGAAAGAAAGGAAAAGGGAAGGGGGGACGAATTTGACGAATAGGGATGGTTCGGCTCAAGCCGTGTCTGGTGTCTGGTGTGTTGTGCTGTGTTTGTGTGAGACTACTATAGCGAAGCGAACGAAGTCAAAAGCGCAGAGAGCACGAGGACCAAAGCCAGTACGGTGCGTATACGCTCATGAGGCTCATTGGAGACTCCATTTCGTCACGGGTTCTTTTTTTTTTATTTATTTACATTACAGATTTCAACTTCTGACAAAAATAATGAGCCCTTCGCTTCGATTCAAGTTTAAAAGATGCTTATTATTCCGGTTGTCAAAAAAAATGCTACCAATAAGAGATAGTTTTTTACTTAATTATTATTATTATATTGAAATGCTAAATATTACATGCTGAAAAAATTAGTGACGAGTTTACGTTTATGTTAGCTTTCTCAAATTTTATTTCGAAAAAAAAAATTCTCAAAAATATAATGAAATACTGTTGCATGAGGACGCTGTTGACAGTAACATGTGTAAATTGTAATGGGAATTTGTGATATAGTGAGAAAGTTAAGAATTGATGTTAAAAGAAGTTGACATTTTATCATAAAAACGGTGATATGTCAAATTAATGAAGAACTTTTTTTATAATAAATTGTTAGTGTCAATTTAATCTGAAGGACCACAGCCGCCGCCATTCTTCTTTACATATCTCTGTGCGGATATACTTTTTTATTATACAACGTCATCACGACCCTATAAAATAATGACGGCAATGAAATTTTTTCAATTAATAACGTAATTTAAATCGTTGTCCTAAATTGAAAAAAATATTATTATTTTCCAAAAAAAATCTCATAATTTTGCATGCAATATGAAATATTTGATTTTGATCGATAGAGCTAATAAAAATATTACAACGACAGTAATTATTTGCGTCGCCGCAAATATGAACTCCTTTGTCATGCTTGACTTGTTCAAGATAATATATTCTGATATGAATGTATCGTATTTTATATAATCATAATAGCCGTTAGACCTTCAAGGTATAATATCTCCTTGTTAAAGTATTAAAATATGTTTATTAGTTCTCATGTAGTTATATTAGGTTTTGCTTTAATTAGAAACAGGATAACTTTTGACTAGCATGCCTTGAGATTTGGAAGGGGAATGTTTTATTTTCCCCCAATGATATTTTTCTTAGTTCAAAGTTAAACTATTTTAGTTAAAAAAAAATAAAACGAGTCAATTACGTTTAAAAATAAATATGTGCATGATGAGCAGAGGACACCATGATGATTCTTGTCTCTAATCACAACTATTAATCATTAGTTGATATATTTCAATTAAAATATAGGTGGCAATAACATATTTTTCATCGATGGTTTTAGGAGAGAATTAGATTGTTGGACACAAATATTCCAAGGAAAGAAATTTTTTTGGAGTTGGCATGCAATGAAACAAATCAAGTAAGATGCCGCTATTTGTGCTGGTATAATGGTGCCATATAAGAGTCCACTTTAAATTTCTGTACTCAATTAGAATAGCATATGGACAGTTTATTACACATTTCAAAATTATCCCCTCTCCTATAAAATTTATTCATTGGTGTACCGGATATTAACATCGAATGAATTGGCCATTTTGACGAGGGTATCTCACTACCCTCATCCGAAAGTACTTCACCTGAAGGTACCTCATCCGAGCACAACGCGAGCCGAATCCGAGAGGGTGTCTCACCCGAGTTTGACTCAGATTCCGACGTAGATTTATCTTGGGATATTACTATATTTGTAATTTTCATATTTTCTTTCTATTTCTGCAATTTTTTTTTTAGGATTCTATTTCTGAAATATAATAGCTTGGACTTCAAGGCACCTCCTCTCTATATAAAGGGGTGCTTATTAGTGTAAATGACGGCTGTTAATTAATGAAATTTTCATTTGAACTCTTTGAGTTACTCTTTGCTATTTAGCATTTCTTTGTGATTTCTAATCCCACTAAACCAGTTATTGCCACCCGCCACTAACGAAGCGGTAATTTGGGACGAGAGCATCGTCACATTTCATCTTTCAGATTAGGTACAAAATACCGACAATATTAGAGCACAAGTCATCCTACGAAAAAGAAAAAAAATTCACAGAATATAGTAGAGAAAAGGGATTATTTTTATTATAAATTGGATGTCAAGCTTCTCAATTTATTTTTAAATTAAATTTTCATAAAGAATTTATCGGATGAGTTTCGAACCTACCATCTCCCAGTTAAGTGCATTGCTCTTTTATCACTAAACCAAACGGTATTTCTCAGATAAAAAATAATCTTGAAAGACTTGAATTGAAATTTGTCAATTTAAAGTAACAAAAAAAAATTGTGCAATTTTGTTGCTGACCAGTGAAGGAGGATAAAGAAGAGGAGACATGGCACAGATGTACAACACGCGATATCATTTCTCACGATATTTCATCAATTTAACGGAGAATTAAAATCGCAGTTTTACCTTCATATAATTGCACACTGTAAAGTATTCCGTTTGTGATTCTTATTTGTAATGTGAGATTCGAGGTTTTTTTTTTTTAAGATAAATTGGGGGTCAAGTCTCTCGACTTATTTTTAAATTAAATGTCTATGAAAGACCCTAGTTGGGTTTCGAGGGTTTTTTTTTTTTTTTTTTTTGAAGAAAGCGAGGGTTCAGTGAGATTTGAGGATTAAATTGGTTTGCTAAAAAATTAGATCAAAAGTATATACCCAATTTTTATACAAATTTTACCTTCAAATGAATATAATTTTAGAGCGGATAATCTTAATTCAAAATAGCATCAGCATGCCTGTGCAAATCCACAAATAGTGCAACAGATGTGTGCTTGCAAGTTGCAAATCATCTATTTAACTTCTAGTCTTCTAATAAAGTTTGTCGAAACAAAAAGTTATAGGAACCTTTCCGCCAGTACCTTTAATCATTAACAAAGGTCTTAAATGTTCCAAACTTATGTTATCGACTTTTTTTCTGCTTATGACCGAACTTAACTGTACTTCCAGGTTTGAAATCCTTTTTCTTCTTCGAGTATTTTTGTATGTGAATACTGAAAGAAATACCATTTTCGTAAACTATAAATTGAAGGCGGGGAAAATGTGCTCAATTATATTAGGTTAAAAAACATATTTGCTTAGTGCATGTAACAAACAATTTGTACTCTGAATTTTTTTTTTTTTTTGAAGTTTTTAGTTATGACACATCATTTATACTTTCTTCCGCTTAATTTTATTGTCTCTTTTTTTTTAATGTATCATGAATAATGATTCAATACGTTCATTAAATAAAAATGGGTTCAATTTTTGTCTATGGTGCAATGTAACTCTTAAACATATTAAAAGTTTTTTATGCCTCTCTATAGTAGTTACTACATAACAGTGTTTTCAATACCATATCGGCATCTTTACCGGACTAGTGATAGAAATCTAGTATTTTTTGAAATTTTCTGGTATTTTCTCTCACAATACCGGATACCATTAGTTTGGTCACTGTTTCGGTGGCTGGTATTATCAAAATTCTTTGGTAACCAGTAGGCTATTGAAAACATTGCTACGTAATTAAAATTGTGAGGTGCTCCAAATTTTTTGCAAATCATTATGATTAAAAACTTGGCTTGTTTTCACAACTTTCAAAGTTCTTTAATAAAAAATATTTTCCAGATCGAGTCCGAAATACAACTATAATATAAATAAAAATTGTACAAGCACAAAATCACACATGCCACACTCACGCGTTTCTAAACTTAATGCTTCAAACCAAATTTTAAATGAAATTTGATCTAATACTTCAACAACGAAAATCTTAGGCCTTAAATTTTCTAGACAGCTACTAAAACTTCATAGAATTAACAATACCCCATCTTTATAGAACTGCCATTAATAATTGTATGACTTTATATCTTCCCACAATTTAATTGTTCTCTCTTTTTGGGTTGTTACAACTTACGAAGGTCCGTAGCGTAGGCAACCGAAATCAGATATATATATATAGATTTTGGAAGACAGCTGGAGATGGGTGGGCTCCTCGGAGATTTACTTTGAGCGAATCACAACGCACTATCTTCTCCTCGCACAACAAATCACTCCAGTTTTGTTCAAATGGAGAGTTCATTGGCAGATCACGGCCGGCAACTAGAGATGATCGTGGCCGTAGGGTTTTTTTTGCGCAATTCTTTTATTTATTATGAATAAAATACAAAGATATCCAAAATTTATGACACCAGCGAAATGTCAACCCAAATTTACGGATGCCAATGACGAATCATTAAATAGAGAACGTTTATATAAAATTCTAGAACAAATATCTTTTTCGAATATACCAATTAATTAAGGATTGAATGTCTTCAATTTTTTATTATTCCATTACTTGTATAAAATGGTCCATATTACTTTGAAAAAAACTTAAAAATTCAATAACAAAATAAATTCACTATATATGTGATTTACATCATCAGCTAAATATGCACGTAAGAAAATATAACATTTTTGTTTTATTTCGAAGCACAAAGATAATTCACATCATTGGATTTTCTTGCACCCTAATTGGAACGGATAAAAACGTGTTGGATTTGGAATCGGAATTCCTATTTCTTCGAATTCTCTGACCGGAGGTGCGAAGAATATGAAAAGGAACTGGAGTCGGTGAGAGTTTTAAGCTTTGAAATCCCATACGAAAATTCTTGCTGAAATGTTGAAATTTGATGGGATTTGATTTCACCGTAGCGACCTCCATCCGATTGAAGTGTGAACTACAAAAGATAAGCGCTGAAATCAAATCATTTCCTTCCTCTTTTTCTTTTCTGATCAGAGCTTGGATTTGATAAACCAAATCGTCTCCCTTCTACTCTTGTCAAATCAAATCGACACTCCTCCTCTTCCCATTCCGATCAGGATGTTAAAGGTTTGATGCTAGTAATAATGATATGGAAATGTTATAACTTCAGATGTATGCTAGTGAATGTAATCATTTAATATATTAAGCCCCGCGCATTGACTCCAGATTTGACCACTATAGCTAAACAGTTGTTAGAACAGTATAAAATCATGGGCGTTGATTTATGTTTGGTGGGATCGAAAGGCTCAGATCTGCTGCGCACAATTTCTTCAATATGCTTCCTGGTATAGAGTTGGGAATATGCGTTGACTTCTATCACAGCCCTTCGATTGGTCCCATTTGCTCTGTGTGATTTTTTTTCAGACGATATTCCAGAAACATCCTTTCCGTTCAACGCTACTACCATTTTTTTCTCCCTTTGCTTTTCTCGCCTGCTTTCCCCGGCATAGCCTCTAACCAATCGCCATGTGGGCTGTGTACGGAAGAATTCCGATGGTTGATCATGGTCCGTGCACCCTTCCCTCTCGATCTCTTCTGGTGCATTTCAGGTGCGTGGTTGCGGTTTACGGATCCCTTTTTATTCTGTCTGCTTATATAAGTGTTCCTTTCTGCTTCCGTTCTGGAGAATTGCGTCCCTGGCTCGGTGTTTTGTGATCTGGGTTCATCATTGTGTTCGCAAGACTACTTTTCGTTGTTCCTCTCGCCAATCATGGACTGTGCTTCGGTATTGCCTTTTATCATTCCTGATTATCTTTTTTTCCCAAACTGCTTCCTTCCTGATGTTGTTGTCTATCTTCGCAGCAGGTTCTTTTGTTTGTTCTCTGCTATTTCTCCTCATTAATTTCTTTCAGTTCTTCACCGCAGTTATTTTCTTTGATTCTTTTGGTGCTGATTGACTTCTTTTTTCTCTGATCACAAGTTGTTCCGGTTGCATTGTGCTTTCTTCTGTTCGCATGTAATGGTGAGAGGACTATAATAGAGGGATCCAAAATAGTTTCGGTTTGTGTTCTGCACGTTGATGTATTTCATGGTTTAATATTGTGCCATCATGCAGAACCATCAGTATTGTGCTCTTTTGTTCTTTATGACAAGTATATCAGTTTATCAGTTCAAGTTGCGTTCAGATTATGGTTACTATCTCAATACATTCAAAGTAAAAAATAGCCATGTTCTTCCTTATGACTCTGGTTGATTTCTTATATTGAGGGTGTCTTTACAAATTAAATTTATACATTTTTAATAAGTTGGTTTGTTTAGTGCTAAACTAGGGGCGAAGCTACAGTCTCAATGGTGGGTCCAGGGACCCACCTGAAATTTTTTTTACTTGGAATAGGACCAAGATGTAAATAAAAAAATACAAGGGACCCATCTAAAATTTTTGTAGGACCTATCTCAGGTACTTCCTAGCGAAGTCTGAATTTTTTTTTACTTGGAATAAGACCAAGATGTAAATAAAAAAAATACAAGGGACCCATCTAAAATTTTTGTAGGACCTATCTCAGGTACTTCCTGGCGAAGTGTCTATTCAGTTTTTTGCTTCTTCTGCGGGAAGTTTCTAGTGAGGGTTTAATAAAAAATGGTATGATAATTTATGGATCCTCCTGACATGAAATTCTAACTTCGCCACTGTGCTAAACGCATTGCTGTGCAATTTGATAGAAAATAGTGCCAAACGCATCACTGCACAAATTCATACAAAATACAAAACTGAGATCATAGATATAGACATGTATTCAATAGGGCCAAAGGTGTGTGTTGGACCCATGTAGATGCTGATTTTAAGATGATTAGTGTTCCTTATGGAAAAAATGTGTTTGGAGTGCACCCAGTTGTTTTAGTATCAGTGTTGTTTCTCTTTGCTGCCATCAGTTGTTTTCCTGTCATATGATTTCGTTGTTCTTGATTTTTTTTGCTGCTCACTGCACACTTTATTGTAGGCTTTTGCTGGCAGATATTTCATCTCACCTCTGGCTTTCGTTTCTATTACGGTTTTTGCTGTGATCTGATTTCATCAATCTCTCTTCTGTTCCTTTCATCCTGTAAGTGATGTTTTTTTTTTCTCTTTTGCATTTGTTGTTGGGTAGGGTTCTTTTATGTGATTATGTTATTCTTGCATTCTCATAAGCGATTCCTGATTTTTATGGTCATCAAGCATAAGATTTGCTTCACTTTATGATTGTTTGCGTCTTCGTTTGTCGAGGGTGCTGAGAGCTATCACTTCATCATGTTGCTTATACGTCATAGGTTCTATTATGCATACTCTACGCTCTTTGCGTTTTTTGTTACTCGGTCTTCTGACGGCTTCATGCTTATTCAGCTTCCTCATCAGCTTTCGTCATGCGCCGTGGCACAAGGTTCTCGGTTGGCCTACATCATCAACCGTACGATAACTCTCCTCCGCCAAACAATATCGGTACACTTTTAGTTCTGCACTATCTCTTCTCTATCCATGCTCCTACAGCATACTATCAGTGTATGTTGTTCTTTGCTGAATTTATACTGTTGTTTATCCTTTCTGCATATCACAGAATTTTATGGCAGTGTTCTACACCTTTCTTCTGATCCTGCTCATTCCTTCCTCTTCTTCTCACTCATTATTCTCGCTGAACATATCCTCATCTTTTATGCTCTTCGTGATTGCGTATTCACTCCTCTTCCATTATCCTCATCAATCTTTATCTGTTATTCCCTGCGTCTACGTATTTCATGCTTATGTTTTTCCTTTCTCTCTTTTTTTTTAAAGATGTCGTCAGTCCCACCCGTCATCAATAGAACTGAGAAAAAAATAAAACAAGATGAAAATAAGTCGCGCAACGCGTAACGCACCCACTAGTATAGTTCATTCTGTGGGTTTTAGTTGGCATTTCTCGGTGAGTTTTATGTTTTGAGCTATCAAAATTTTAATAACAATTAAAACATAGCGGAGACGAAAAATACCAAAGGCATTTGAACCTCCTCTATAAACGCATACAACATTTTAATTATATTTTTGCACCAACTTCAAAATAAATGCGTAAATTTGACATGAACAAAAAAAATATAAAGTGTATTATCTAATGTTTTATGCGGGTATATATCTATCCTTTAATCGTCGTGCATTTTTGACCCATAAAAGAAGACTAAAATCTCGTAGGTTAACATGTGTTGTTCAATGGTACATACTTGTACCGAATTTAATTTAACTTCCTTAATTTCGCCACAAAATTTATTGCGCGCTGCAAGATAATTTTTTACGCATACATAGGATTGTTTGTGATAGCGACGAGTCTAGGACTACGGTCTTGCATTCTTGGGCACCATTTGTTTGTTTTCCTCCAATTTGTTTATTGGTGAGAATAAAAAAATGTCATTTATATATTTCACTATCATAAGCAATAGATTTTTTTATGTTCAAACATGCGTAACTGCTATGTGCATGCGTAACTAAATAAAAAAAAATGAAATATATTAGTGTTGGGAACCATACTTCCTGTTCTCACTGCACTGGCATGATCAATTAATGTACTGCTGTGTAGAGATTGAAATGCTTGCCTGCACAATTAATACCGTCACTTAATCGTAAGGATGCTTACGAAGTTCATCGTGTACACAGGCAATTTATTTTTATTTTTATTTTAAAATCTGCAAATTATGAAGTTTATGGAGTATTGCGAACAATGTCTGCTTTGCAACGTGTAGGTAATTTTTCAAACCTAGGAATGCAATGATTGATAAAATAAAATCCAACTATTGGTACTAATCCCGCCCTCCGAAAGTGTAGGTAAATTTTTATTTGAAATAATATTATTTATCCCTCAACCGACCACAAATAAGGAATGATAGCGATATTTAAAATAGTGTAAAATAACAAATGATCATATGCATCGGTAAAAAAAAAAAAAAAGTTGTTAAACAAAATATATTTTCGATCTTTTATAAATAAAATATATTGATAAGTATATTAATAAATATTTCTTGTGACCAAACTTGATTGTTATTTCCCTAGCTCTGATATTGCTTCACCTGCTATCTATTTCTCTAATAGTTCATCATTATGAAAAGATATTGTAATCTTGCGATAATTTTATTTTCATTTAAAACGAAAAATTAGTAAATTATATTATGATTCACATATAGTTATCAAATCATATTTAGACAAGCAACGGTTCAGAATGTATATAATAGTCTAAATATTTGTGCTCATTGTTCTTTGTTTACGTTCTTTGAATTATACTTTTATAAGTAAGTATGCTTACTGCACAAATCATATAGTAATAAACAAACTTTTACATTTACTAGAATCCCTTATTCACCTTCCGTCTTTTAGAATTGATAATTGAAAACTTGTCAAAAACTAAAATCCATGCATTGCGACTGCAAGGAACATGCGCATTCAAGTCTCTGACTTTCAAACTTCAGTTCGTACTCATAAATCTTTTTTTTTTTTCACTTTTTGATGCCTAGATTCCATGATTCAATTAGAACCACGGAACACCTGCGGCGAGAAACGAGGCAAAGTGTTGTCAAAATTTAAAATTAGAATTATCAATATTATATTTTTACAAAGTCGATGTCGACAGCTGAAACATTTTTTCTTTTGTTCCTAGCAACGACAGAAACAAAATTAAAATAAAATTCCTATTTTTTTTTTATTTGTTGCCGTATGTTCCTATGCAATTTGGAACGGAAAAATACCTAAGAGTTTAATTTCGATCAAATTTTATTACTAAATCTGGCGTCCTGTTTGGAAAATCATGCAAATGTTGGATGGGAAGAGTGGATTCCAATTTAGTGTGACTCACTACTTAATTTGTCTTCATATATATATTGCATGACAAATAAAACGAGAAAATAAATACATTGTAAGATGAATCATTCAACTACATCCTGATCTATTTTGAAGGTCTAAGAAGGCAAAAATATATTTTTGATATTTCCACTATGGTCATTAAAGAGACATTGGAGGAAACTTAATTAAAATGAGAATGTCTAAAAGTGATGATACCAAGGCCACAATGTTGCAAGCCATCAGAAAAAAATAAGATTAAGTAGTAAAGTTTAATAAAATAGTTTTAGAAGAGATTTAAAAAAGTCAATTTGCCCCGCAGGTATGTCATTATTTACTCACAAAAATTAACGTGATAAATTTTTTGCAAATATTCCACTTTTAATCCATAAATAAAATCTTTAGGTTATTATTTGAAGGAAATTCTGAATTTATGGATCTCGTTAATTTGGCACGTTCATTTTTTAAGGTTAGACATGCAAATTCTTTATCTTTATTTACTAATTGTACGTTTTCTTTCATATATATTACATGCTACAAAGAAACAATTCAATTTAATGAATTATATTTCTCATAGAATTAATTGTTTGAAATTGCTAGTTTTTTTTTAAAACAAGAAATTTGGTGTGGGGAAGGTCACATTTTTTTGACCCATGAAGATTATATAAGGGTTATGATAGAACTAATTGGTAAATTTATTTTCTCTCTTGCTATAAAATTACTTCCTCTGTTAATTATAAACTAATTCTCAAAATAATTGAATTTGTGACTAATTACTGTTATTCTTTTGGAATTATTCATTGTTAGATCGCGGTGATGATTGGAACTAGTCATATTAAAATCAAGTTTGTTTTACTTGTTATATGATTACGTCAATAACTTCATATTTTGGCCGCTAACCAAATGTATAGCTTTCATTATCCATGCAAGCAATTGTCTTGAAAGGAAATTGGAACGTTTGAACACCATCGATTTGAAAGATGTTTATATTGTTATATGTATGCATAAAATTATAAAGAATATAATGATATCAATTTTTTTAAATATTTTGCATTATTTTTTAAATTACATTTTAATTTTTTATGAGGTAGACTAAAATCTGTCGCGACTGACGAATGAGACCGTCGGCTACAATCAAATCTCAATTTTCGAGATTCTAACAGTTGATCCGAACCGTTCAATGTGTTCTCCATATTGAAATCTCATTGGAGACAAAATTTTATATTTTTCTGAAATTTAGTATTTGTTTGATATTTTACAAAATTCTTAATCTAAACAATTCTGGACCCTTCAATAACTATGATTTTTTAAAATCTCAAAAAAATAGTAAATAAATCAGAAAAATGTAAAATTTGGTCTCGAATGAGATTTCAATATGAAGAACACATTGAACGGTTCATATTAGCCATTAGAACCTCAAAAGTTGAGATATAATCGCAGCTGACGTGTCCATCCGTCAGTTGTGGCTGATTTTAGCCTATCTCATTTTTTATTGGATAATTTTGAGAATTACGAATCATTGTAAATCATTACAAATATAAAGTATTTGTGCAACGCGTGATAGTCATTTTAGTAAGGTTATCCCTATCATCATTATTTACATAGACGCTTCGATCGCTGAAATTAATATGTTTTTGACTTGCTTGAAACGCATAAACCTCGAATGTATAATTAACTTACATCCTTCTTATGAAGATTATATTCAAGAGTTACTAACATCATGCAAAATGAAATTATTAAATATCAGTGTGATGTATAAGAAAAGGACGGTTTGTTCGTCCCTAGCCTCTTGTTATTTTTTAAAACAAAAAAGAAAAATAAAAGGCATGGTTTATCAGGTCCTTATACAAAATTTTAGACCTTCTAATAACTAACTAAAATTTAGTGAACAGATTCGAATCTACATAAACTAATGGAGAGACAACAACAAGGTCATTCTGGCGGAATGAAGTATGCATTTCGAAGTTCAACTTGAGCTTGTTGAAAATTCATATGCTACGTCGTGTACCTCTCTTACGTCTTTGATGGTGATGCAGGAAGTGCATGCATTTGATGTTGAAAATTTTATCCAATTACATCCATCCTTTGGTTTATAATTTTGTTCTAAATAGGTGCTATAGTGCTCTTGTATAATCGGAATGTGGTGGGGAATTTCTAAAGGGATGAGCTGATGAGCATACTGTTGGAAAAGAAATATGAGCAAGAATCTCATAGAATGTAAAGCCTTACTCAAATAGTATTTATGCAGATTGAAAATTTTAAGGATCTAATTGATACTTTTTTAATTTTAAGGATTGGAAGGGGAAAGAGTGATACATTGAGGAACATTCGTGTAATTACTCAAAAACAAAATTAAATGGAAATAAAAAAAATGTCAAAAAAAAATTTGTTAATCTTGATCTGTGAGTGAGTGTGTACTCTCTAGGATTTGTATCATGTCCTTATCAAATCTGATGATTTTAATGAAGTCAAAATTAAGTATTCATTGATAATTATTCTAAAGAATTATTAACTTTAATGTATAATCGTTTTTATAATGATATTGTCCCCCCGCCCCCAACCCCCCCCCCCCCCAACTCCTTGCTGTTGTTTTCGAGCTAGCTATATTGGTGATAGTACCTTATTCATTGTTACTTATCTATGTTTAAATTGAATAAAATAAGGTACGTAGGTAACGAACTATTGGCTTGTAGCCTTGTGGACATTTATAATCTCTCTCTATATCTCCATTAACCATATTTGATTGCTCCAAATGAATCCCCTTTATCATAAGTTCTAGATTTATTTTATAGAGAACTTCAGAAAAACTAACTAAAATTTATCCAACACAATTAAGTTTTTTTTTTTGTTCACACAACTAAAATATTGACTTAGTCACCGAACAAACAATGTAGTTGAGAATTAGGTACTTGGGTTGGTTTATTTGCACTTCTTTTTGTTTGCTGCTAGTATTCCACTTGGGCCAAAGCGTTCAGACCTTTTGGGCTGATAAAGCCGACGTGTTAAGGCTTTTTTCGGTTTTTTGAAGATGAGACTTTGATTAAAACAATTAGCACGGTTAATTTAGTTTTCGTACAAAATGAAATTTTTGTTTTGTGTTATACGTGTTGTTGTATTCTAGACCGATTACATTATTTACATACTATCACGCGGCATTTTTTTTTTAAGAAATCTATAGTAAATGTTGTATTCCAGTCAACAAGACATTGTAAAGCGAATCAAAGATCGCTTATATTTGTCTAGCAGGGAAAAAAAATCGCTTGGGAACATTTATAACCATCTTCGGATTCTCAGTTAGATATTCCCTACAATACTTCATGCTGTGCCTGTGCGACAGAAATGCCGACTCATGTATAATTTTTTTTTTTTTTTACTTGAGAAAATGTTTTTTTTCTATCAAGTAAAATTTTAGCTAATATATAATTCACTCTTTTTTTATACACGCTAAGAGAACTATATTTGAAAATAAAATTATACAAGGTTAAGTCTTTTCGTGTGTAAAGAAAAAGTGAACCATACACAAGACAATATCTAATGTAATTTTATCGACGACAATTATTCTCCTTATATTGTTAGGGACTCGATTTTAGAACTTCAGATCCAGTTATATATGATTTTGGACAAAAACTTGCAAGAATTCTAAAAAAATATATATATATTTAAAGTAATTTATAATTAACTTTACAGGGTTTAAAATATTTAGTCTATTGTTACTATACAAAATTAATACAGATTAATCAGTGTTATATATAGTTTACTTCAAAATTTTCAGTTTAAAAGTGTAATTCTTGTTGTTCAATGCTACAATGAATATCTTTTAAAAAACTAAAAAATTTATATATTCTTTTGCACATGAATAAAAATCAATCATATGAAACCCATAAAACATCTAATGGAAATTTTTCTCTTATATAAAAAAATAGCACAAATATTGAGAGTTGAAATTATATTTCCGGACAATTATTGTTACTATACATTGCATAATAACCTCGCTTCTATTAAAAATAATAGAAGTTTACAATTATTTATATGACATCCATGAAATTTACAAAAAGAAAAACAAAATAGAAAAAAAAAATCTTATTTTTCTATAATTTTTAAAATCTAATACTTTTTTTATACTTGTGATGAAAGTAACCATGACAATGATAATTATGTATGTTTTACTTTCAACATGCTAGAAACTAATACATTTAAGGTCACCACACCAAAATCTGTATAGTAAGTTGAACAGAAACCTACGGTATCGAAAGAGGACAGTCAAAAGCAATACTGTTTGACAGCATCTAAACCCAGACATGGGAACAGCTGTCCATGTCAGACGACCTCTTATTGGCAGAGAATCAACGAAATAATAAAAGAACAAAACAATGCTGCACAGTTCACCCATCCCGCTACAATAATTGAAAATCCATGCCAAAACAAAGTAACAAACAAACCAATGCGGCACATTTTGTATAATTGAAAATTCATAATTTAAACAATCCCTTAATTTAAGCGAAGTGCATGTGAATTTTTTTAGTTTTGACACGCATTTAGTGTATTTTTCAGGCCGTTGCATCTACATCTATTGGATAGAGAGTTTTATTAGTCCTATAAATAAGGTATTTCGACGCATTTAACAAGGACCAACAAGGACGGAAAATGAAATAACTTTTTATTTCCAAAAAAGTCTGTCATTTTTATAAGTAAAAAAAAAAGTCGGGATACATAAATAGACAACAGATATTAAAATGCTTTCTTAGTTTCGTGAGAACCAAAAAATAATAAGACGTGCATATTTTATTTTTACATATTAATTTAAATGTATAATTTCAATTCCGTTGCTCAAAATATAGTATATCTTTTTCTTAATTAAACAAAATTTTATTTTATTCGAATTATGAAAATCCTTACACATATTATGATATTAATGCAAACGTCAAATTCTTCATAAAAAAACCAATTAGTCGGCTGTATGATAATTAATCACTTCACGACCCTTAATTATTCATCATGCGCCTAGCAGCCGGTTAAGGCATTTTCCTGGCTCCATGGAGAACAGGGTTCGAGTGCTAGTATTTGTTGGTTGAGAGTGTATGAGTGGGTCTACACTCTACAGGCAATTATCAAAAAAAAAAAAAAAAAAATCATCATGCCCATACTATCTTTTACAACGATTGCATAAACTCAATAAAAAGTACAAAATACCTAGATAATTGACAGTGGCTTTAATTACAATTGAATTGTAGTCGGTACAAAGTACGAACTCTACAATCTATGAGTAGTTTGAAGTCCCCGAGAAAAATAATTTGTGAAATAATAACAAAATAATAATCTCGATAGCTCTGTCTACCGTACTTGTCCCATGCATTTGTTGGTAGAAAACGACCTTATTCGAACTTTTAGAAACCTATGGTCAACCAATGGATTTTCCTCCGAAGATTTCGAATTTTTTTTTTCACGAAGTCCAAAGATTTAAATCTTCTTTGGCGCTGCCGATGGAGAAAAGAATCGAGTTCAACTTTAAAACTTAAACATCCTTGTTATATTTTTGATGGGTTTGTTTATAAATTTCTTCAGAATGCACCAGAATCTGTCGACTTGTTCCTAGGAAGAGATCAAATTCACAAATGGTCCTATTGAATTTACACTGCTTTCTTTGGGCTCTCCTCTCCAGTCATATTAAAATTTTTTATTCTTCTATGCATATTCGGCCCAGTGACACTGGACTAGCGTTAGATTGAACAAGGACAACCAGATTTGACATAGACGACAGAAATTAATCTACATGAAACCACACAGCTAATTTGTCTGGTCAAATGGTGAAAGAAAAAGAAGGTAAAAATAGTAATTTTCATAGTCGTAATTGGCTAGTCTTGCTCATTCTAATATTTATATTTAACAGCGTTAAAGTGGTTGCATAGCGATAATGAAGAGTAGGAATTTCTTTAAAAAAATAAAAGGCTTAGTAAAACTGGCAATTGTGGTTGGGTTAGCTTTTGATTAAAAAAATCTTAAAAAAATAATAATAGCAACAAAGAGTGATTTGCACTATGCCACATACTACTAACGCTGTTGTATTTGTGTATTTTTCTTTCAATGTTGCTAAATTCATTTAATATCCTACAACATTTCCTTGCTAATTGAGTTTCCTTTCTTGTTAAGGTACTAGTAAAGAGTTTAAAGACATGGCAATGTTGAATTCAAGAAGAAAAATATGGGAAAACTTTGCCAAAATTATACTAGAATTAGTGCATTCTATATTGAGTGGAAAATAGTAAACTTCTTAGGGTCTGTCATATAAAAAATATATTTTTTTATAGTTCTGGTAATTCTTTTGTATATGAACTTAACTGTTTGACTGTTAGATTTCGATATTGTCAATAATATCCTTACCTCAATTTTTCAATTGGAAATTATTCTTCTTTTCTTTGAAATCATGAGTTGAGCATATGCAAGTTCTTTTCTTTGAAATCTGTATCATATATGATAATAGGAATTTTCAGGGGCTGTTGTGTAAATGTAAAATTTCAGTTCCCGGTGCCTCCTTTACTCAGTATATCTTAAATTTTATAATGATGAAATTTATATGTGAAGTTGCCTTTAATAGTTTATTTACCAATTCGGAGTTGTTAGAAAGATTTGTATGAATTTAGTAATAACATTGGCGTTGAAATTAAAAATATAAATAAATAAAATGAAAATATAAAAATACATGGTTTAATATCTTGGGTTCAATTTCTGTTTAAAACCTGCGCAGTGTAGGTACAAATGTACCAGTTAGTTTTAATAATTGCCTTTGAGGTGACATTAGATGTTTCTTCTTGTAGATGTAGGGACTGATAGGTAAAAATGGATACGAAGCACTATCTTATCATTGCATATTATATACAATGTTTCGACTTTTATAATAGCCACAAAGGTTTAACATAAAAGATATTACAATTACAAAAAAATTCAATAAATATCTGCCAAATTTTTTAGTAATATTCAGGTTTACATAATATAATAAATATATACTTTGATAAAAGGACAATATGGGATGGGAGGTTCTTTGGGCAATCGATTATTTCCTGCGAGCGACATAATTATTTACTAACTGATCAAATTGCCCTCCTAAAATATCGTAAATTCGCTGCTATGTTTGACAAAGGGTGTGAACTAGAACAATAACTAGGACAAGCTTGTTCTAGTTTCATGAATTTGGTAAAACTAGAACAAGGAGGGAGAACTAGACCTTGTTCTAATTCGGCCCATGTTTGATTATGCGTGAACTAGCTAGTTCGGCTCCTTGCCAAACATAGCATGATTTCTCCGTCTAAATCTCGTGAGTTCTCTCCTCTCTCTCCACTGAATAACTTTAGTCCTTGATCCCTTCACTCTTGCCGTTATCTCCTCTCTCAACAATCTATATGCTCCATCTCCACCTCCCTTTCCTCCAGCCTACTCATTTATTCCTTTTTCAGTTTGTGAATTCAGACACATCTGATCACAATCAATTTCTTTCTATACCGTTCTACCATTCCTTACGTCTCCAGGACCGATATAGTACTCTAGTTTGGAGTCTTTGGACCTTTTTCTTATCAATCTAGTTAATTTGAACTTTGAATTGCTATGTAAAAAAAATCGAGTTTGGTAGTTGCTTTTGAACATGGGTTGATAGAGATGGCTTTATGTACGAAAAATAACATGCAAATAGCACTTCGATAAATTTTTCTTATGAATTTCTGCATCTCACAAAGTCATTAGTCATTAATTTCTATAATAGATGAAGGTGCTGGTGTCATGGCTTTGAAGGTCAAGAGCAGTATACATTACAATTTGGTTCCTTGCGATGATTATTACACAAGTGAATAGAAAGGTCTCATGCATGCATATATAATTTTCATTAAAATTGATTTTTTTTTCATATTGTATTTACTCTATTGATTTTGTAATTGAGCACTCATATGGTCAAAGAGAACTCATCTTTAGTAGAACATTTTTTAGAACAATAAAACACAAGTAACTAGCAGAAGCAACGAAAGAAAAAAAATTGACATAAAAATATTGTTACCGGAATTCTTATCACCACACACGATTTGGAATTGTTTGCACAAGTGTGCTGCAAAACACAAATTGTAAAAATGTAGCGTGGTAAGAAGATTTAGGAGGGATAATACAATTATCTTTTAACAAAAAATATAAAAGAGAAAGAAAATACTTTTTAGGAAATAAATTAAGATAATAAATCTTGATGGATATTAAGGGCAGTTTAGACATTTAGAAAAAAAATATATGTTGCTGCAAAAAAATATATCGGCTGCCCAAAGCATTCCCCCCATCACATGCATCTTTCTATAACCATACTATAATTAAATAAAATACTAATTTTGTTATCAGTTTGTGTTTAATTTTGTTATTTAAATTAAGTGATAGGAGTTTATTGCTTATATGTTAAGTTTGTTTAAAATGTTACGTAATAAAATGCTAATTTTGTTATCAGCTTAAAATGCTGCTTCATTATGTATATATATCTGTTGTGTATGGGAATTGCTTTCTACACGTCTAAAAATTAGAGATGCACTCTCCTATGACAAAAATACCCTCCGCACTCCTTTCTCATTTTTTTTTTATTATTTCCTGAGTGACAAAAGAGAGAGGAGTGCGGAGGGTACTTTTGTCATAGGGGAGTGCATCTCTAATTTTTAGACGTGTAGAAAGCAATTCCCGTTGTGTATGATACATGATACAACTTAAAAAGAGAAAATAAGCTTCTTAGGTTTATGTCTCAAGAACAAATATTGGTTTTAATAAAGAAAGGACGGGTTTGTTTGTCGAACTTGTAATTTAAAAAAAAATTAAATATAGAAGCCAATGTTCTCCACATAATTGAAACTTAATTTTTTTATTTTTACATCATTCCATTAAATTGCGAGTTCTCTCTTTAATTTTTTGGTGCATAATTGAAACTTAATTTTCTTTTGCTACCCCTATCAAGCTAATAGCGAGTCGAGTTCCTCTAAATTTCCGGAAAAGTTACCTCCTTTAAATCTCCCTACGTTACTACTACGTGTAATTATGGATAATTATTTGCTCGCCGTTGGTGAGTATGGCTTTTAGGTGAAAATATTGTCCCGTTGGTATTGTAAAATGGCAACACATTGATTAGAAGTCACGTGGAAGGCTTTTATTTTAGAAACGGGCCAACCACCGCTGGCCACGCTAGTCGGTTGAAAGTGTAATAGCTTGTGCTTTTTTCATTCTAGCCCTTGGTCAAAAGTTCCGGAGTTTATCACTTTTTTTTCTGCCTGTGACTGGATCCAAAGAATATTTGGTAGTATGTCTAATCTTAAGTAAATTCTCAAATTATGACTGATTTAACTCAAGACTGTAAGTCCGTAATGCATTGGTTGGTAATTTGTTTATGGAATTTTTGTGTGTTTCTAGTTTGGTTCAAAAATAGCGTTGATTTATAGTCTTGGCTGAACCTGTCACCTGTGAATTTAATTAAGTCTCTAATAATTAATAAATGTAATGACATAATGCACCAACACAATTCAAGCCTACAGGAGACAATCGTGGCTCGTGGGGTATACAATTGCATTTATTTTCTAAAGGTGCACATATATTACAAGATATTCAAAGCACTCATGATTAGTGTCTAATACTTCTTTCTACGGTTTTTTTTTGGCTAATAATAATACTTCCCGGCATTTCTAGCTATCAAGTTCCTACTTAATTATTCTTGAATTATGTAGGAACTTGATAGCTAGAAATGCAGGGAAATATATTTACCATGGTAAATATAATTAAGTAGGAACACATCCAATTTTTCATTTTTTTTATCTATTTATTAGATTGAAAATTGGTTCGATTCTCACTAGATAGCCGCTATCTAGTTTCTCCAAAAAAAAAAGAAAATTGGTGCGATTCTAATCCCAGTGAAAGAACAAAAAAGAAACACCAATTTGGTAATAGAGAAGCAAAATTTGAATCCCATTTATTATCCATTTCTAAGTATCAAAGCAGTCAAAAGTAAAATTTCCAACAGTCTCTCTCACAAGAAACCTTTTTTTTCTTTCATATTCTAACCAACCGCATATTAACATCACTAATAATTAAGCATAAAATTACAACAATACAAAGAATTTACAAATGAACCCCATCCCTCCCAAAATTGAATTTATTAATATTTACCGGCCATTAAATTATTTATACTCTTCCCATGGGAGAATCTGGCGGATCAGGGGTAAAAGATTGTGCGATTTGTTCTACTCTTTTATTACTGTTGTTTAATTTCCTCTTGTCTTCAGCCGAAACTGCCTCGATTAATTGCCTCACCTCCTCTTCGAGAAGAAGCTTTAGAGATTTTGAGTACAACTTGTGTTTGCTCTTTTCCTGGCTAACAGGAGATATAACTTCGGAGCAGTGCAACAGTGCGACACAGATTGAGAAAGCTTGTAGAGTTGACAGTTGCGCATGAAAATCTACCACAAACTGACCTTGGCCGTCAGGTAAAATGGAAATTGACGGCACCTTGTCTTTGCTTCCCTGTTCAAAAGAAGCGGGAAAATTAAATTGGCAGGTAATGATTCAGAATGGAAATGTCTTCTAAACATACATTTGGTTCGTATTCCTTTTTTTGGATAACATTGTTCTATTCTTTAGGTTATAAGTAATGCATAAACCTCAATTAAGCAATTAAAATGACAGAAAACAGGTTCAGAACAGTAAAAATCAAACCCATGACCAAAAAACAGCACAAACAAATTGAATGTTCCAAGATTCAAAAAGATATGCCATTAATTGCAGCAAGTAATGCAACCTTAAATGTAAGTATGAAGTAATTTTCAAAATTAGAAATTCAATTCGACTTTATATCTACAACATCTTTTTATTACCATTTACTCAGTAATTAGTGCAAGTCCAACCAGCTACCTAACTCTGGCATGTGAAAATGAGCAATTATAATGACATGGAGGTAGTTTGAATTTGGAGCTCTCCAACTTTAAAGGTACTCTACATCAGATATGGTTGGTATTGTATCAAATGAGCCGTGAAGGCCTGGATAAAGGTTTGATTGGTATATTATATCAATTTTATCCCAAAACTTACTCTATAAACTACACTCAACCCTAGTCATATAAGGCACATCAATTCAACCCATTTAAAGACCAATTAAGTTCAACTAACCGAGATTGGACTCAGACTAATTAAGTTCAATTAACCAACATGAGTTGTGAAGTAACTGCTAAACACCGAGGCAAGGCACATCAATTCGATCCACTTAAAGACCGATTAAGTTCAATTAACTGAGATTGGACTCAGACTGATTAACACAACTAAGTACAAAAGTATACCTGAAGAAATAACACAACTGGTTGTTTTTTCCCGCTTGTGCCAAGTTCCACCCAATTTTCATCAAATGTATTATCAAGAACTGTAATTGGGCATCCCATGTCCCAGCCCCCACAGTCGCACCGGCCCCCATACCTCCACCTATCCAGTAATCCAGTTGGGCCGGCCTCCTCAGGGCCCGGCAATCCATGTGTTCCAATAGGTGTAATCACTCTGACTCTAGGCAACGCACCCTTATCATTATCACTTTTACTTTGTTCAAACGGAATCTGCACCACAACTGCAGCTGTCTCAAGTTGGGTATGCAACTTGGCTTGCGAATGTGGGAAACAGGCCGGTGAATCCAAATTGCATGAAAGTCCATCTTCATCAGTGGCACTGCTGTTCCGTCTAGCTTGAGCAATGTCGTATAGAAGAAACTCGGTCACAGCTGAGTTGCATGAATGTCCACGTTCGTCCTTCTCTGAACAGAGATAAGACGACACATGCATTTGGCCAATTATAGGAGTTGTATTTGCATCTAATGGTTTTTCTTTCACACTAACCCTTCTACTGCTGTTTCCATGGAATGTGTATACCCAATTTAATGCATTATCAGTTTTCCAATTCCTGGCTGTCAAAATTTCAACCGGGTTCAAGACCACGAATTTGAAGCCTGGGGAACCACATTTCATATCCAATTTTAGAGTTGCACGCAGGTGAGCTGGTGATAGTGGGTCCACAGATGAGTTTTGATCTTGGGGATCCACAGTAACCTTTGAAAAATCATGCAGTAATGATTTGCGGGTATGCCCCCTTCTCCTCACTGCTTCTGTTTCAGGAAGCGGCGGGAGTTTCATGGATTTTGATCTTTTAATCGGATCCAGCATTCTTTTGAACGGGCTTGATCGGGATTTCATATTAGCATGATCGAAATTTCTCATCTTCGTAGAGAAAGATTTAGAAAGAACAGTAACCATATCTGGTTCCAGGTCTTTCTCGGATACATCATCTTGCTGGGGCTCTTCATCAATTGAAATCTCAATTAAATCCTCATCATCTTTCAACAAGCAAGCATCTCTCCTCGAGCTATCAGGTCTGGATTGGTTATCGGGTAGACCCTGAAAAGAAAGGTCCAGAAACTCCCTTGAATCCACGCCAGGTCTGGATTCCTTAATGAGTCTGCTACCTGAACCCTTACTGGTGCTAAGCTGGAATGAGGTATCCACTATATCAAAGGAAACAAAGCTGTCTTTTCTGCTGTCAAGCTTGAGGTCGACTTTTCTCCTTCCTTCCATGACTTTTCTCATCCTAAAAACCTCATCAGAGCACTGGTAAACTGAACCCCTTTTAAAAATCGAGTTATCTAATTCAGATTCTGGATTACGAACCCGAGAAGGCATGCTCCTGCAATGGAAATTAGGGATTCTGTCCAGGCGCAGATCAGAAATTTCACCATCTGATGATTTTAATTGGTAACAGTATCTCTTATCTGGTTTTTCTTTCCTTCTGCTATTGCTTTTAGGTATCTCCAAAATAACATCTTGCCCCATGGAGACACAAAATCTGGTAAAAGAAGGGGGAAAAAAAAGGAAATTATTAGACAAAGCTGAAAATCAATCAACCAATAAGGAGAAATCCAAAACATGCAATGGAGATCAAGTAGTGCATTTCTAGCAGACAATGCATGAAAAGCTAGCAATTTTTGCAATTTGCCCATTTACTTTCTGGTAGTAAGATCAACTTGAATTGATAATCTGTAAAAAGGATACACATGCGTTGGAGTGAAAAGGCTAATGCTGGATACTTCGAAAAACGAGGTGAAAAATATCATAATATTACTGGAAAATTTTAACGCAATTTGCTTCAATAAAACCAATTTGCTTGGAAAAATAACAAAAAACAATCCTAAAGCAAATTGAACTTAAGATCGAACTGTCAGATGGAAGTACAAAAACATCGCATGGTGAAAATTACGCTATGACTGGAGATGGGAAAGTCTAAAATGGGAACAAAATAAACAGAACAACCCAGAATGTGCACAAAAGATACATTCCACATACATATAAATTAATTACGAAAAAGTATTAACCATTGTGCCAACCAATTAATTACTCCTAGCAAGATCTCAACAATTTTGCAAATCATACAAAACCCTTAAAACCAGAAAAAAAAAAAAAAAGACCCTGTCAACTTTTGCATTCCGACAAAAACCACCATTTTCTCCCCCAAATTAACTTCCCATCGAAAAGATACCACCAACTTGAAAGTTGAAAACTTGGAAGCCAGTTTTTGGAAAACCACCAAGAACACTAGGAACGATTTCACACTCAAAGACGGATCAGACAAAAGCGATTTATGGAAGCAAAATAACTAGGAAAAAAATATAAAAATATATAAAAATGGAGGAGGAAGAGAGGAGCAGTACCTCGGGGAAGAACAAATCTCTATCTAAGAAGAAGATACCCCTGAATTTGGAGGAAGCGAAAGAGAGAAAGGAGTGTAATGATTCCAATGGAGACCAGAGAGTAGTGTGAAGTCTTTTTGTCTCTCTCTCTCTGCTTAGGTTGTGGGAGAGACAGGCGAGCAGTAAAAGCAGTGGAAATGAGAGAGAGAGAGAGACAATCCCAATCCCGTGTCGCGCGACACTCACGTGTAGCGCACCTACGAGCCGTCCGATCTGATCCGGACGGTTCACTTTTTTCGGGCCTTACAATCTGGTTACATGCACGGGCTCCCATCATCCATCCGATCTTGATCAGACGGCCAAGAGCTGCGCGACACCAGGCGTCGCGCGACACCTGATTTCAATTTGAGAGCGAGATGCTAACACAGCCGCATCGAGAGAGACGCTATTAGTCTCTCCCGCTTTGCTTTTGTTAAAAGCGCAACAAAAGAAAATAGCCGGTATCTTTTCGAGATATGACCCTAAAAATACAAATTATAGTTTTCACTCACCTTTGAAATTTATCAAGTTTTAAATGTACTACTTTTGGTAGTAGATAAATAAGAATAGAAAATACATTCATTCGCACATCCTCTATTAGCCTGTGAAGTTATAAAACAAGTGCTAAAAAATTAAGAAATTCATTGCGTTCATTTTATACTCTACTAATGGAGGTATTTTATTTTACTTCATCTTATTTTAACTTTAAATTGCTTATGTGGATTCATCAAAATATGAAAAAATACTTCAGCCTTCACTTGTCAACCAGTGGCATGATTTTTACTTACTTTGACAATATGTTTAGTGAAATAAATACTTTCACAAGATTTTGCTAGTAAAGCTAAATCATTCCATAAAAAAAATGGGAGTCAGGAAGTAAAATAGCAGAATAGTTGTCGTAGGTGATTAACTAAATTTAAGAGGGCTTAAAAGCGACAAAACTATAAGTAAAAAGAGCAATAAATGGTAATTAATGTTGGCTTCGCTGCAGTAGGAAAGTAATAAAATTTCGCTAATCTCAAGCTCAAGCCGTTTTCTCCTCCAGCTGCTAGTTTAAAAGGCTAATGATTAACAATTACTCAATTGGAAAAAAATATTTCTTAATTTCTATTTTCCCAAAGCGGGTGATTTCCTTGGTCCCTATTCCATGGGGAGTGCTTTGGGCAACGGTTTTTTTGCTGCGAGCAACATATCTTTTTTTAAGATGACCAAAGTGCCCTTGATTAAATCGCTGATATTTTACTTAAAAAAAATCGGTGATATTTCTCCGACTATCTATTCCTAGCGATCCCTTCGCTCTTGCTACTTGCCAGCTTTATCTCCTCTCTCAATCTCTTTATACCGCACAATTCTCCTCGATTTTTCCGACGTGTGGCGGGACAGGTAGTGACTAACGAGGTTACGTGTTTCTTGGCGATAGGAGTCGCTTTAGAGGCAGCGAGAAGGATCTCGTGCCAAGTACCCCTTCTCGTGCAATGTGGTTTAGTGCGGACGGTGAGGATGAAATGGGAGAACACATGGACGAATTTGATGGATTTCGAGCAAAACTAAGACTGGGTGATTTTTTTTTTTGGTTCATTTTTTTTTTCAATTCTGTAGGAATTAGATTAGGTATAGATTAGATATTTTAGAATGTGCTAGTATATGGTTGCAAGAATTTTAAATCGAAGGATTTCTCTCTGCCATTGTTTAGCAAGCCGATTGATTTGAGAACCTATCTAGTACTGGTATGTAGGAAGCTGCCATAGATCAAATAAAAAAATGGAATAATAGTTGCATACTATCTTTCTTCAGCTGGTAATCGGTACTATCTGGCTTGTCCTCGTACCATATTGACAGATCATGGCTTATTAATATGTTTTTTGATGACGATGCAATTTTTTTTTGGGTACATTACCTGTTTTTAATCCATATTGTTTCATATTTTTCAAGTAATTTATGGTGTCTCAAGCAGCTCTAATAACAATAATGAAGGACACTTGTTAAGAAAGATTAATTTTCTTTCATATTGTATTTACTCTCTGTTGATTTTGTAATTAAGAACTCATACGGTCAAAGTGAATTCATTTTCAGTAAAATATTTTTCAAAACAACAATAAAGCACAAGTAGCTAGTAACAACGGAAGAAAAAGTTTTGACTTACCGAAATTTTTTAATACCACACACAACTTGAGATTGTTTGCACAAGCAGTCTGTAGCAAAAAACCTAGAAGAGGAGGAAAGTACGGTTAAGGAAATAAATTAAGATAACAAATCTTGATTAATGCTAAGGGCAGTTTAGACATTTCGAAAAATAACATGTTGCTCCAAAAAAACATCGGCTGTCCAAAGCACTCCCCCCATTCCATTACAGGTTAGGACGAAAAGAAAGTAAATAATAAATAAATAGATAGATCATCATCTTTGTTAAATACGGATGTAGTAGGTTTTATGTCGGCTATATCTTTTTATAGTATTTTAATTTAATTTTTCCGTTGGCATGAGCAAATCCTTAAAAAAAATTAAAATGAGTTCAGACTAAAATGAAAAGCAATATATATCAACAAAAGATACTAGCGTTTCCTCCGGCCTCATTTCTTGTATATCATTTTCTATATTAATTGTACCAATTCATTAAATTTTTTTCATCGGGCTCCGTATTGGTTGGTTGGTTACAATAAAAAAAAAAAATCAAAGTAGGAATAATCAATTGCTAATAGCTATCCAGAAATTTTTGTAAATGTGAGGAAAAGTCTCCTGTAGCCAAGGTTGAGTAGCTAGTAGCTACATATACCAAAAGTCCAAAAATAAAAATTTATTTCGACCGCAATTCAGCACAGTCAACGAGTCTTATGTTGTACCTCCAAAACAGAAATTTCACCTAGTTAATTTCATTCCACAAAATTATTTCTTTTTTTGGTGGAATCTTGACAGTCCGGAACCAAATGAACGTTAGTAATTAGGTCTCTTCCGATTTTTCTTCATATCTGTAAAATCTTATAAATTACAGAAGATATCAGTTGTGGTAATAAATGGAGCTGGGCGGTTGGCCTCGGCCACTTATTCTAGGGATCTATCCGAAATTTTCAAAAAACATGACGATAACAGTATATGTTAATTTTACCCCTCAATTTTATGAAGCATCGTTAATGAGGCGTAAATGGTCGCTCGCATTTGATCATCTTTGTTTTTTTTTTTTTTTTTGAGAAAACACTTGGTAGTGGCTACCAAGTTATTTGATCGTCTTTGTTATGAATTCAAGTGATTTCGACCTATTTAAATGTATGGTCGACATGACGATATAGATATTAGAAATAAAGCGATTTTTTTTTTAAATTTGTTTTGATACCTTGATAGAAGCTACCAAGTAAGACAGGATTTGTATATGTAGGTTTTTCGACATTTCATTCGAAAATTACATTTTGTCGTTTCGTACCAAGATATTCAAATGGTATGATTGCACACTATTTTTATAATACCATTAAAAAAACACTATTTTTATAATAACAATTAACAATAGTATATAAAGACGTTCTACGACACAAATCGATAAAATGATAAACAATAAAAAATACTAAGTTGCAATATTCTATTGTAGGTAGATTCAAAACATGAAATGAAGTTTTTTTATGAATATCTTATTTAAAAATAAATTGTGAGGCTTAATCTATCTTATAACAAAAATATTCCATAATAGTAAATAGTTAGAAAAAAAAATGACATACAAATACATTCAATTTTACACACGGGCCTGAACTCGTATTGGAAAAACATAGTTCAGATTCTTTTCAATTTTTTTAAAGCTTTGTCATGTTATTTCTGAGTTCTAACATTTTAAACCACTAGATTAATTGAATAGTTATAGGTCTTATTATTATGCAAACTAGACAGAATACGCTCGCAAGTCTTAACAGATACAAATGTTTAGGTTTTTTTGCACACTAATTATTATTATTTTCATGAATGTTCGACCTTATTAATATAGTAAAATTCTATGCTTTTATGTATATTTGTTCGCCTCAAATTTTGTATCAAGTTAATTTATTTTCAAAATGTTCGCCTATTTCGAGCAAAACAACTCCAATATAACAAAAGATTATAACTATGCTAATATTATTTATTATTTTTTTGGGTTGATAAAAAATTAAACACAATAAATTTTTTTTATAATAAATGACAATTATTTCGAAGACGAAGGTCGAATATTGTCTATGTGGAAAATTTTGCAGTCCTTAAGAGTGTTAAAACTTTTACAACATTTATATAGAATGGAGGACTCTTGCGCATATTGTTCAAAACATAAAGATGTTCTCGGGTCGGCCAAATGCCAATGTCTACTTCTCAGTTCTCAGTCGCTGGTCACTGGTCAGTGATATCCCATGCTATGTTAAAACTGTTAGGTAGACACGGTGTATACACTATAAACATACACGGAGAAATTCCTATTTTTCCTTTCGTGGTAATGCCTAGATAATTGGAATTGACGTTGTGAATTTATCATTTGACATAATTCTAACCGTCCGAATATAAGTATGAACAAATTAATAAAAAACATTTAGTTTTAAAATTATTAAGATTTCGACTCTATTCATTTCAGTGATGTCGAACAGCGGGAGAGGAGACGCTAATAAAATTTGCTAGGACTTTTAGTTCTTAACAATCTAATTAAATATGCTCGTAACAAAGTAATTTAATAAAATACTATGGTGTGTTTTCACATGCATCGTATGCTGTTGTCTACCCATGTGCAGCTAGTAAATGTTGAAATATATATTGTGAAAACTCAAAATTTTCATTAATGTATAAATCCTTCCGAAGAATTAAATCTTTTCCCGATAAATTCAGTTGTACGTTCTCATAATTCATTGAATTACACATTTGATTTGCTCAATAAATATACCGAATAATATAGGTACTGATTATTTAATTGAGCCAACAGATGGAAATTCAATAGCCCTTTTATTGTGCAAAATGAAGTGACCTAATTAATCCATTATCCCCACTACTAGTGTACCCAAGATTTTAAAATGCGATTTATGCGGTTTGACGGTTGGGTGGTGATTTAGCGTTTATCGGTGATAAAACGGTAAAAAAACAGTTTATGTGGTGATAAAACGAATAAAACGGTAGTGCGGTATGAACCAAAACTAAGATAAAACAGCGATAAAACGGAAATTTATTTGTCAATTAAATCTGAAATTTATTTTGTTCGATTAGTGTTGCTATACGTGTTATATTTATACCCATTTATCACAGGATAAAAAAAATGCATCTAGAGAAAATACAGAAAACTTGTTTAAATATTCCAGTATTCCAAATCTTCGTTTTGATATTCCCTATAGTAATTTCCAATTTGATTTCAATATTATTCCACTAAATTCTACTCGATATTTTTTTTTTTTAGAGATACCAGGTAGAGACTACCAAGTTACAAACAAAAACAGAAAAAAAGAAAAGAAAAAGTAAAAGTAAAAGCGGAAGCGGAAGCGGAAGCGGAAGCTAGCAGTAATTCCAAAATAGAGTTGCTTCTTGAACTATCCAATCATGCACAACCTGCACCGATCTTCTTCTGTTTTTGAAAATTCTGTTATTCCGTTCGATCCAAATTCCCCAAATAGTAGTTGCTATCTTTAGTGCCGTGAGCCCCTGATTTGAATTGATGTGCGAACACATCTCCCGTAGCACACCAACAACTATATTGTCAGTAAAGTTATTCAACTGTAACAGAGCCCATATCTCTTTGGTAAATATGCAATCACAGAAAATATGCTGGGCAGTTTCAATGAGCTCCATTTGGCAAAAATGACACACCGGATTTAGGGGAATTGTCATGATGCTTCTTCTAATTAATTGATCTTGTGTGAGGATTCTTCCATGCGCTACGAATAGGAGGAGTTGCTTTACTGTAAGGGGGGCTCTAAGCTTCCAAAGCTTCCTGTGTTGGAACTTTATTTTACCATCCTGTGTTGGAACTTTATTTTACCAGAAGTCGACAGGACTTTGTATAAAGAGGAAGCAAAGTAGCAACCATCAAGAGTCCATCTCCAAACTATAGAATCCTGTCCCTGTGTAAGTGTTGTGTTGGTAACAGCTAAATGTAATGCCGTTTGCAAACTTGTTAGTGGAGCCAGGAAGTATCTAAACCAATTCTCCGAGGCCATTTTCAAAGTGATTGTGCTTTTAACCTTTTCTGAAAATAAAAGGAATTCGAAACCAAAAAAGACCTGGTCCAATTCACCCAATTTTGTCATACCAAAGTAAGGTATTTGCGCCATTTCGGGTTTTAGTTTGAGTTGAGAATTGAAACAACATCCTTAGAGACTGCAGTTTTTTCCATAAAAATGATCCATTGTTGGTCCAGGATGGTGGAGGCAAGTCAATGTTGGGACGACCATATAGGTTTCTTGCAATAACAGACCACTGTGATTGAGGGAACTTGTATAGCCTCCAAATCGAATGCAATAATAGAGTATCATTTTGCAAACTTAAGTTTAACAACCCTAATCCTCCATGTGATTTTGGCAAACACAACTTGTCCCATGCTAAGAGATGAATCGAGTTTCCTCCCACCATTCCTTTGCTCCAAATAAAGTTGCGTCTAATCTTGTCAATCTCTTTGATCACCCATACTGGTAAAGGGAATACTGACATGAAGAAGATAGGCATAGTGGAAAGAACAGAAGAGGAAAGGACAACCCGGCCTACTCTCGAAAGGAGTCTTCTTTGCCAAGATTTCAGTTTATCCCTTGATTATGTCAATTAAAATCTGAAAACAAGCTCTGTCAGGTCTTTTATTAGTCAAAGGCAAGCCCGGGTAGGTTACGGTAGAGAAGCAATTTTGTAATTGATGAACTGCTGCAGTCGCTCGACCTGATTTCCAGTAACGTTAAAATGAACAAATGAAGTTTTGGCCCAATTGATGCTTATTCCAGAAACTATGCAGAAAGCCTTGATTGCGAACAAGAGAGATCTGATTACTTGTCCTTGTAGAGTTGAGAACATTAAAGTATCGTCGGCATACTGTAGCATGTAGAAGGGGTCTGTCAACTTGCTAGACAAACTGAAAGGGAGAGATGTTGACAAGGCCTGAACCATTTTGCTTAACACGTCAGCGGCAATGATGAATAGAGCCGGTGAAAGAGGATCCCCCCGGCGCAAGCCCCTCTTATGAATGAAACAAGGGCCCACTTTGCCATCTATAATTATGGATGAGCTTGCTGAAGTCAGCAGCAGGTTGACCCAAGAGATAAAACGTAGGGGGAAATTCCACTGGTGCAAGATGTTAAGCAGGAATGGCCATGCGACCGAGTCGAAGGCCTTATGAAAATCGAGTTTTAACATGACAGCAGGCATATCACTTGAGGAGATGTTAGATATGATTTCTCTCGTAGTATTGAAGTTCTCAAAAATTAATCGTCCATGGATAAAACCAGATCGGGTAGTAGAGATTAGTGACGGAAGAAAATGGGAGAAATGGTTGGAGAGGACCTTGGAGATAAGTTTAGGTATGTAACTGATGATACTAATAGGTCTGTATGAAGTCAGAGTATGTACATTCTCCTCCTTTGGCAAGAGAACGATATGTGCCAAATTCAAATTTTCAAGTTGCAAGTTTCCAGAATGCAGTGTTTGAAAAATGAGCATAATATCCTTCTTGACTAGATCCCAATTAAGTTTAAAAAATTCATTCGGGTATCCATCGGGGCCACACGGCTTATTATTAGCTAATCCCATGACAGCTTTGTGAACCTCATTCTCCTGGAAAGGCAAATCCATAGAGTGAAGAGGCAGTTCAAGATCTGGATATAGGGTGGTTAAGTTGACATTTGTTATGGATACCTCATTCCCCATAAGTGAACTGTAAAAGTTAGTGAATTTGGAGATAATATTGTCTATACCTAACACTTATGTGCCATCAACTTGTATTTGTTAAATTGATTTGGAGCGCGGTTTTGCAGTTGCCACTGTATGAAAATATCTTGTATTACGGTCCCCACATTTAATCCACTTAGTTCTTGTCCTTTGATGCCATCTTTGTTCAATTACATTAGCCAAATAGAAAGCTCTTTCTCTTAGGAAAATGCGGACTTTGAATTCAAGAGAAGTCAACGGTCTGAGTTCTTCCACTGCATCAAGACACTGCACAAACATCTCGGTGTTGAGTAGGAAGATGTTAGGATAAGGTATCGTGTTTTGATGCCAATATCTAAGAGCTTTATGCAGATTGAAGGATTTACTGTTGAAGCTTTGAATTGCATTCCTACCAGTATTCTCAATTTCCCAAACAGAGTGGGTAATTAAGGAGCACTGCTTATTATGCAGCCAAAATTTTTCAATTCTAGATGGTTTCAGCTGAGTGTTCAATTGCCTACATTTCAGGATGACGGGTGTATGGTCCGACACAATAACAGGTAGTGCATTTAAAGCTATAGTCAGATATGCGACATTCAATTCTGTAGATAAAAACACACGGTCTAATCTAGACATAATGGGCGTTGGCTGTTTATTTGGCCAGGTAAAGGATTTATTTAGCAGTGGAGTGTCATAAAGAGAAAGCTCCATGATTAGATCATTAAATTGCTGCATAGCTTGGAAGTCAAAGCATAACGACGATCGTTCATTGGACCACCTAACAACATTAAAGTCTCCAACGATTAACCAATGAGGAAGGGCTATAGATTGTAGCTGACGTAATTCATTAAAAAACACAGTTCTGGAAGAAGAGTCCGACGGGCCATACACTGAAGTAACAAGCAACTCAGTTCCTATTCTAGTGTCATGCAAGAGAGCCGAGCAAGAAAAATCACAAACCCAAGAATTTAACAGTGAATACATTTTTTTCCAAGCAATGAGACAACCACTACGAGATTGTAAGGCATGCAGAGCAACCACATCGTAATAAAAAAACGAAGGCAAGAAAGAGCTAGTTAAACTGTAATCCAAGGCTGAAAGCTTGGTTTCTTGGAGACAAACAAAATCAGCTCTAGCAGTTCTAATTAAATCAGACACCACCCTCCTCTTAGAAACATCTCCCAAACCCCTTACATTCCAAGATAACATTGTCAAAGGTTTTGGAATCATCAAACAAGATAGACCACAAGAAGTTCAAACACATAAAATAAAAGGTCAGCAACCATGCTGACAATTCATCATCAGATGAGACATCAAGAACGAGCCTCTCAGATGGGTCGAGTGAGCAATTCCTGGCGTGGGCCACAATCTCTTTTCCGACAGCACTTGCACTTGCACTTGCCCTTGCACTTGTCCTTTCTACTCGATATTGTGGAGGCTCTCATTAGTCACTTCTTCGGTCATGCCCTAAGGAGTGATGTTAACCTGAATTATCTTGGTTGCGGTTCCTCTTGCACGTTGAGATGCAATATTCTTAAGGACAACGCCTAACGCTATTCGGGTAAAACTGTTTTAATTGCTTGTTTTATTATTTTGATGCTATCCTAATTTGTTCATAAATGATAACTGTCATCTGTAGTTTTGTCATCCCTTACCATCGCTAAACACAAAGTGAACATATAAAGCAGACAAGATAAACATATAGATGATCAAAATGAACACTTACAAACAAATAAGTGTTGTCATCTCTTGTTCAGATTTTTATATGCATATTCAACTTATTTTTATTAAACTTATTTGTTTGTATGTGTTTACTTTGATCACTATATATGTTCACCTTGTCTATTTTATGTGTTCACTTTCTGTTTAGCGATGGTAAGGGATGGCAAAACTGCATATGGTAGTAATCAATTTCCTAATTTGTTTATTTAATTTTTGCACCAATAGTAAGCACGGCAAAATTTTGGTCGAATAATCCTTTAGTTTATACAATTTTTTTTGCATAATATTTTTTTTGTAAAGTTTACGACATTTTGAATTTTTTTTTTCTTAACTAAAATTTTATTTTACTGCAATTTTTTTGGGTGCTTCTATTGTATGATATTGTGTAAGGCGGATCTTTGCCATGAACTTTGCCAAAGGTATGTTGCTCAAATAGGCAGGCGCTGATGAGGTGATTGTCACATGACATGCACGTGGGGCCCATGTCTCAAAACTCTCCTCTTTATAAAAGGTTTGCTTTGGACCTTGGGTGGGCCCTTTGATCCTTTTGTCCGGTCGGACCACTGGAGTCCTTTTCCTTGCTGTATACCTGTTCCAGAAGAAAACAAAATTTTAAACATTAAGTAGACTAGAATCAGTCACGATTGACGGATGGATCTATCGGCCGCGATTATATCTTATTTTTCTGAATTTGTTTACTATTGTTTTTTGAGATTTAAAAAAATCAGTGTTGTTGAAGGGTCTAGAATTGTTTAAATTAAGAATTTTGTAAAATACCAAGAAAATACAAGAAAAAATTTAGAAAAATATAAAATTTGGTCTCCAACGAGATTTTAATATGGAGAACACGTTGAACGGTTCGGATCGACTATTAGAATCTCGAAAATTGAGATTTCATCGTAGCTGACGGTCTCATCCATCAGTCGTGACTGATTTTAGTACACCTCTTATATCATACTTAAAGAAAACAATAACAGGTTGCAATTGATTTCTCTCCAAAAAAAAAAAAATCATAATGGATGGATTTTTATCTTTTATTTGTTTTATAACTTTTATAATGCGTTAAATAATTTGTATCTAATATACGCTAAAGATATGAAGATGCACTCTACTAGATAAATTCGATCATATTTTACTTTAAAAAAATGATTTATTTGTTCAACTTCAAAACCAGCTTACCTGCAATGTTTTACTCAAACGAAGAACGAATTTGTCTTGTATTAAATAAGACGAAAAGTGTAAATTTAGAAAATCAAAACAATAATCTAATTAAAAAGTCATATTTTAAATAGTGGTTGTTGACAGGAAAGTTTCCATAATATTGGTATTTCCAAAGTAATATCTTTCATAGAACTACTAAACTGATCCTTCGTGGTTGTGTTTTCCCATAAATTCTCATGCTCTTGGTTTTTTTATATTGATTATTAAAATTCCATACCCATAAAATTTCATTCTTTATGATCCCTTGTTCACTAATTAAGTTCTTAAAATTTTCCTTTGTCTTAAGAATTAGCGTGGCTAAGTTTATTATAAAGTATAAACTATACTTTTGAAATTGTTTGATTTAATTAAGGGTTAATTAGGTTTATGCCACTGTAAAAAAATTAAAATTAGAAAAATACCATCACTAAATGACAAATTAATTTTATGCCACTACAAAATAGTAAAAATTAGTTTTATTCCATTGGCCTATTAATATGACAATTTTACCCTTTTAAATATGCCACTATAGAAATTTGAATTAGAAAAATATCTATATCTAAATTTGAGAATAAAATGTCAAACATATAAAAAGGATGGGATTTGATAGAATGAACAGGCAAAAAGAAAAACAACTTAATTAAAATAAGAAAACAAAGAAAATGGAAACAAATGACTTAACGCCTAAAAAAAAGAGAGAAGAAAAAGAGGCCTATGCAAATGCCCATGCCCATTGACAGGTCCCAAGTGCTGGTCAGATCAAAGTATACTAGTAGAGACTAGAGAGCAAACAAACATCAAGTCATCAAGGAGGTTTGAACATTGGATTATAGATGCCAACATACCCTTCGTCTATTTAACAAAAAAAATTATTTTCTGGTCACATTTGAACTTACTAAAGAATTACAGCGCCGTTTTTTAGGGTTTATTTTAAAGAAAAATCGGATATAACCCCCTCTAATCTTCTCTATTCAGATATAAACCCCTCAAATCTTTAAAATTAGATATAAACCCCTCTAATTTTGTTTAGTTTGAATATAAACCCTTTTCATCATTTTTAAACATATTTTAAATATAATAAATAAAAAACTTTAATTTATGACCCAAATACCCCTGTCTACCCATTGCTCTTCAGTACTGCCCCATCTTTCCATCTCCAACGATGTTCTTTCCAAATCACTAGGGAAAAATTTTATTAGTCATATTTCTTTCCATTGCTAAGTTATCTTTTCTAATCCCTCGCTCCCTCCCTCTCTCTCGAAAAACAAAAATTTATCCTCACTTTCTTCCAAGAACAATGCCGTTTTGTGGAAAAAAAAATATCACTGCGATTTGAATTTCAAGAAAATTGATGTAATTTAAATTTTTTTGATGATATGTTCGTATCAGCTTTTATAAATCTCCCAAATACAAATGATTTTTTTTTTGAAAAATCCAAAAAGATCAAATTATTTTGCTTGCCCAATACGACAAATTTCATGAATATGCATTACAGTAATGTACACTTCAATAAAATTAACCAAGCATTATCTTAATGCTTAATAATAACATTTTCAATATTTACAGAAGCTAATTGATTCTTTGGTATAAAGCTTGTACTAATTGAGATATAGAACTCATTCTAAGTTATTTCATCACAATAATCTACATTTAAACTCTTTACATTGTCTAGAATATGATTCATATGTTATTTATTAAAAAAAAAAATAGATTATACAAAGTAATTACGCATATAAAGTGCAATTAATGCAATTATGAGTATCATTTGAGCATTTCAATCGTTTTTGGATTCATTCTAAGTCATTCCATCACAATAATCTACATCTAAACGCTTTATACTACCTAGAATATGATTCATGTGTTATTTATTCCAAATATTGGATTATACATGGTAATTACGCACATAAAATACAAATAATGCAATTCTGAGTGTCGTTTGCGCATTACAATCGTTTCTGAATTTATTCTAAGTCATTTCATCACAAAAATCTAAATTTAAACTCTTTATAATGTCTAGAATAAGATTCATGTGTTATTTATTTAAAAAGATTGGATTATACATGGTAATTACGCATATCAAGTGCAAATAATGCAATTCAGAGTATCATTTGAGTATTTCAATCGTTTATTGGATTCATTCTAAGTCATTTCATAACAATAATCTACATTTAAACTCTTTTATACTGTCTAAAAGAAGACTCATATGTTATTTATTCAAAAAGATTGGATCAAACATAGTAATTAAGCATATAAAGTACAAATAATGCAATTCTGAGTATCATTTGAGCATTTCAATCGTTTATGGATTCATTCTAAGTCATTTAATCAAAATAATCTATATTTAAACTCTTTATAATGTCTGGAATATGATTCAGGTGTTATTTATTCAAAAATATTGGATTATACATGATAATTACGCATATAAAATTCAAATAATGCAATTCTGAGTGTCATTTGAGCATTTCAATAGTTTCTGGATTCATTCTAAGCCATTTCATCACAATAATCTACATTTATACTCTTTATACTGTCAAGAATATGATTCATGTGTTATGTATTCAAAAAAATAGATTATACATGGTAAATACATATATAAAGTGCAAATAATGCAGTTCTAAGTTTCATTTGAGCATTTCAATTGTTTCTGGATTCATTCTAAGTCATTTCATCACAATAATCTAAATTTAAACACTTCATACTGTCTGGATTATGATTCATTTGTTATTTATTCAAAAATATTGGATTATACATGGTAATTACGCATATAAAATGCAAATAATGCAATTCTGAGTGTCATTTGAGCATTTCAATCGTTTCTGGCTTCATTCTAAGTCATTTCATCACAATAATCTATATTTAAACTCTTTCTACTGTCAAGAATATGATTAATGTGTTATTTATTCAAAAAGATTGGATTATACATGGTAAATACGAATATAAAGTGCAAATAATGCAATTCTGAGTATCATTTGAGCATTTCAATCGTTTCTGGATTCTTTCTAAGTCATTTCATCATAATAATATAAATTTAAATTTTTTAAACTGTCTAGAATATGATTCATGTGTTATTTATTTAAAAATATTGGATTATATATGGTAATTACGCATATAAAGAACAAATAATGCAATTCTGAGTGTCATTTGAGCATTTCAATCGTTTCTGAATTCATTCTAAGTCATTTCATCATAATAATCAACACTTAAACTCTTAGTGCTGTCTAAAATATGATTCATGTGTTATTTATTCAAAAAGATTGGATTATACAAGGTAATTACGCATATAAAGTGTAAATAATGCAATTCTGATTATCATTTGAGCATTTCAATCGTTTCAGCATTCATTATAAATTATTTTATCATAAGAATATACATTTAAGTTCTTTATACTGTCTAGAATATAATTCATAGGTTGTTTATTCAAAAAGACTACATCATACATTGTAATTACGCATATAAAGTGCAAATAATGTAATTCGGAGTATCGTTTGAGCATTTCAATCGTTTCTGGATTCATTCTAAGTCATTTCATCACAATAATATATATTTAAACTCTTTATACATTCTAGAGTATGATTCATGTGTTATTTATTCAAAAAGATTGGATGATACATGGTAATTACGTATATAAATAGAAAATAATGCAATTCTGAGTGACATTTGAGCATTTCAATCGTTTTTGTATTCATTCTAAGTCATTTAATCACAATAACCTTTATATAAACTCTTTATACTGTTCAGAATATGATACATGAGTTATTTTATTCAAAAAGATTGAATTATAGATGGTAATTACACATGTAAAGTGCAAATAATACAATTATGAGTATCAATTGAGCATTTCAATCATTTCAATATTAATTCTAAGTCATTTAATCTCAGTAATCATCATTTAAACTCTTTATACCTTTCAGAATATGATTCATGTGTTATTTAATCAAAAAGATTGGATTATACATGGTAATTACGCATATCAAGTTCAAATAATACAATTCTGAGTATCATTTGAGCATTTCAATCGTTTTTGAATTCATTCCAAGTCATTCCATCACAATAATCTATATTTAAACGCTTTATACTACCTAGAATATGATTCATGTGTTATTTATTCCAAAAGATTGGATTATACATGGTAATTACGCATATAAAATACAAATAATGTAATTCCGAGTATCATTTGATCATTTCAATCGTTTATGGATTCATTATAAGTCATTTAATCACAGTAATCTACATTTAAACTCTTTATACTGTCCAGAATATGATTCAAGTGTTATTTATTCAAAAAGATTGGATTATACATGGTAATTACGCATATAAAGTGCAAATAATGCAACTCTGAGTATCATTTGAGTATTTCAATCGTTTCTAGATTCATTCTAAGTAATATCATCACAATAATCTACATTTTAACTCTTTATACCGTCCAGAATATGATTCATATATTTTTTAATCAAAAAGATTGGATTATACATGGTAATTACGCATATAAATGCAAATATTGCAATTCTGAGTTTCATTTGAGCATTTCAATCGTTTATGGATTCATTCCAAGTCATTAATCACAATAATCCACATTTAAACTCTTTGTACTGTCCAGAATATGATTCAAGTGGTATTTATTCAGAAAGATTAGATTATACATGGTAATTACGCATATAAAGTGTAAATAATGCAACTCTAACCATCATTTGAGCATTTCAATCGTTTCTGGATTCATTCTAAGTCATTTCTTAACAATAATCTATATTTAATCTTTTTATACTGTCCAGAATATGATTCATATGTTATTTATTTAAAAATATTAGATTATACATGATAATTACGCATATAAAGTGCAAATAATGCAATTCTGAGTATTATTTGAGTATTTCCATCGTTTCTGGATTCATTCTAAGTCATTTCTTCACAATAATCAACATTTAAATTTTTTACACTGTCCAGAATATGATTCATGTGTTATTTATTCAAAAAGATTGGATTATACATGATAATTACGCATATAAAGTACAAACAATGCAATTCTGAGTATTGTTTGAGCATTTCCATCGTTTCTGGATTCATTCTCAGTCATTTCTTCACAATAATCAACATTTAAACTTTTTATGCTGTCCAGAATATGATTCATGTGTTATTTATTGAAAAAAATTGGATTATACGTGATAATTACGCATATAATGTGCAAATAATACAACTCTGAGTATCATTTGAACATTTCAATCCTTTCTGGATTCATTCTAAGTCATTTCATCACAATAATCTACATTTAAACTCTTTATACTATCCAGAACTTGATTCATGTGTTATTTATTTAAAAAGATTGGATTATACATGGCAATTATTGATGAAGGAATTGAACCCTAGGATCAAATAAATTTGTACCTAGACCTAACCTCACTAGTCGTTCAAGTTAAGCTTAGGGTCGAACCCAAGGGACGGTAAAAATGAGTACCGGACTTAATCTTTCTTAAAAGCTAGACAGAAAAAGTATTTGTGGAGTTTTGAATTAAAAACAACGCTAAATAGCAATTAAAAATGAGAGAAATAAATAATAAAATATTTTTGGATTGATTTTTATATTTTTCGGGACTAACAGATGCAATAAAATGTCTCAGGACTTTGTGTTCATTTGATTTACCCTTAAAGTGCTTCTATCTTGATTTTCACCAAGACAGAGAGCAATTTCGGACCGAAATCTATACAAGTCGTGCCGAAATATACTTTAAACTCCTTGTTTCGACTTGGTAAATTTACACAACACTATGTGAAGGGTACTAGACGACCAGACCTAAACCCTAGCCTCAGCTGTCGCAATTTTGGGTTGGATTTGGTAAGGAACTCTGTTTTCACCACGTAAATAACTAAACCTAAACTTTCGTATCGGATTTTAGTTATTTAAGATTGTTTAGAGGGATTTCCAGATGTATTTAAGGTCCTGTCAGTTCAATAAAAGTTACACCTTTCGGTTGTGAACTAGCCTCCTCTTTCGAGTGTTTGGCTTACCTCAAATACTTAGCTAATTAATTAATTGTTCTAGTCTAATGCCCTATAAATGCTGCAGTTCATTAATAGGTAAACAATCAAACAAGCAATCAATTTGACTAAGCAAAATAATAATTTCTCAACTAAGCAAATCACATAGCGTAATATAAATTCATCAACTCAATCCAAGTACTAAATCAAACTACTAACTGGTCCTAAGACATCATAAAATCTAGCCTAACATGTTCAAATAGAAAATAACAAGTATCATGCGAATAATAGAGATACAAGCCATAAAACAATGAAATAGAAGCATAAAAGAGAAAACCAAGGGATCCTTATGCTAATACTCGCTGTTCTAGGGCCAAGGAGTCGAGGTGGAGAGTCAAAGTCACTGCCGTCGCACGCAAACGCTGCTGCCCCTTGAAGAAGATTGTGGAAAAAGCCAAAAACAATGCCGAAAAGATGCCAAATATGATGTGTAAAGGTGGAATAATTTTGGAACCCCCTTCTGCACGAAATTCAGTGCCTAAATACTACCCAAGGAAGGTCAGGAGGCGGCTAAGGCAAGAGGTGCTCTTTCTATTCCCGAAACTTTCCAAAAACTCCTTTCCATATATGCATTTCGGACCGAAATGGAGGCATTTCGGACCGAAATGGAGGCATTTCGGATCGAAATCAGGCTCTGACGAGATGAATTGGGCTGGGACCAAGGCTTTCGCGTGAGATCTGATCTATCTTGGCCTACGAGAGTCTTATCTGGTCCTAGACACGTCTGTGTGGGCCGGGAATGAGTCGTCCGGCTGAGAATTGGGCTCCATTCATCTTATTCGGCGCGTTTAGTCTATGATTTCCACGAGAATTCTACAAAACAAAGATAAAGGCGGCGGCAGTACCAAAATCCTGGAAAATACAGTTAATAATGAGCAATTATATTGGTTTGAGTACCATTTTGGTGCTAAGTATGGTCAAAATATGTATATAAATGATAGACATCAATTATGCATATAAATTGCAAACAATACAATTATGAATATCATTTGTGTATTTCAATCATTTCTGGATTCATTCTAAGTCATTTATTCACAATAATCTACATTTAAACTCTTTATACTGTCCAGAATATGATTCATCTGTTATTTATTCAAAAAGATTGGATCATGGTAATTACGCATATAAAGTGCAAATAATGCAATTTTGAGTATCATTTGAGCATTTCAATCATTTTTGGATTCATTCTTAGTCATTTCTTCACAATAATCTACATTTAAACTTTTTATACTGTCCATAATTTGATTCTTGTGTTATTTATTCAAAAAGATTGGATTATACATGGTAATTACGCATATAAATTACAAATAATGCAATTCTGAGTATCATTTGAGCATTTCAATCGTTTCTGGATTCATTCTAAGTCATTTCATTACAATAATCGGCATTTAAACTCTTTCTACTGTCCAGAATATGATTCATGTGTTATTTATTCAAAAAGATTGGATTATACCGGGTAATTACGCATATAAAGTGTAAATAATGCAATTCTGAGTATCATTTTAGCATTTCAATCGTTTCTGGATTCATTCTAAGTCATTTCATCGCAATAATCTACATCTAAACTCTTTATACTGTCCAGAATATGATTCATATGTTATTTATTCAAACAGATTGGATTATACATTGAAATTACGCACATAAATTCCAAATAATGCAATTCTGAGTTTCGTTTGACCATTTCAATCGTTTCTGGATTCATTCTAAGTCATTTCATCACAATAATCTACATTTAAACTCTTTATACTGTCCAGAATATGACTCATATATTTTTTAATCAAAAATATTGGATTATACAAGGTAATTACGCATATAAATGCAAATAATGCAATTCTGAGTATCATTTCAGCATTTCAATCGTTTCTGGATTCATTCTAAGTCGTTTCATCACAATAATCTACATTTAAACTCTTTATACTGTCTAGAATAAGATTCATGTGTTATTTATTCAAAAAGATTGGATTATAAATGGTAATTTGGCATATAAAGTGCAAATAATGCAATTCAGTGTATCATTTGAGCATTTCAATCATTTATTGGATTCATACTAAGTTATTTCATCACAATAATCTACATTTAAACTCTTTTATACTGTCTAAACTAAGATTCATATGTTATTTATTCAAAAAGATCGGATCAAACATAGTAATTAAGCATATAAAGTACAAATAATGCAATTCTGAGTATTGTTTGAACATTTCAATCGTTTATGGATTCAATCTAATTCATTTCATCAAAATAATCTATATTTAAATTCTTTATAATGTCTGGGACATTCATGCGTTATTTATTCAAAAATATTGGATTATACATGATAATTACGCATATAAAATGCAAATAATGCAATTCTGAGTGTCATTTGAGCATTTCAATAGTTTCTGGATTCATTCTAAATCATTTCATCACAATAATCTACATTTAAACTCTTTATAATGTCCATAATATAATTCATGTGTTATTTATTCAAAAATATTGGATTATGCATGGTAATTACGCATATAAAGTGCAAATAATACAATTCTCAGTAACATTTGAGCATTTCATTAGTTTCTGGATTCATTTTCAGTCATTTCATCACATCAATCTATATTTAAATTCTTTATTATATTATCCAAATTTTTATTCTTGTATTATTTATTCAAAAAGATTGGATTTTACATGGTAATTACACACATAAATTACAAATAATGCAATTCTGAGTATTATTTGACCATTTCAATCGTTTCCGGATTCATTCTATGTTATTTAATCACAATAATCTACTTTTAAACTCTTTATACTGTCCAGAATATGATTCAAGTGTTATTTATTCAAAAAGATTGGATTATACCGGGTAATTATGAATATAAACTGCAAATAATGCAATTCTGAGTATCATTTGAGCATTTCCATCGTTTCTGGATTCATTCTAAATCATTTCATGACGATAATCAATATTTAAACTCTTTATACTGTCCAGAATATGATTCATTTGTTATTTATTCAAAAAAATTTGATTATACATGGAAATTACGCACTTAAAGTACAAATAATTCAATTATGAGTATCATTTGAGCATTTCAATCATTTATGGATTCATTCTAAGTCATTTCATCACAATAATTTAGATTTAAAGTCTTTATACTATCTAGAATATGATTAATATCTTATTTATTCAAAAAGATATGATTAGACATGGTAATTACGCATATAAAGTGCAAATAATACAATTCTGAGTATCATTTTAGCATTTCAATCGTTTCTAGATTCATTCTAAGTTGTTTTATCACAATAATCTACATTTAAACTCCTTATACTGTCTAGAATTTGATTCATTTTATATTTATTAAAAAAGATTGGATTATACATGGCAATTACGCATATAAAGTGTAAATAATGCAATTCTGAGTATCATTTAAGTATTTTCAATCGTTTCTGGATTCATTCTAAGTAAATTTATTATAATAATCTATATTTAAATTTTTTATACTGTCCAGAATATGATTCATGTTTTATTTATTCAAACATATTCGATTATACATGGCAATTACGCATATAAAGTGCAAAGAATACTATTCTGAAAACCATTTGTGCATTTTAATCGTTTCTGGATTCGTTCTAAGTCATTTAATCACAATAATCTACATTTAAACCCTTTATACTGTCCCAAATATGATTTATGTGTTATTTATTAAAAATGATTGGATTATCGTGGTAATTACGCATATAAAGTGCAAATAAAGCAATTCTGGGTATCATTTGAACATTTCATTAGTTTCTGGATTTATTTTAAGTCATTTCATCACAATAATCTACATTTAAACTCTTTATACTGTCGAGAATATGATTCATGTGTTATTTAATCAAAAAGATTGGGCTATACATGGTAATTACGCATATAAAGTGCAAATAATGCAATTCTGAGTATCGTTTCTGGATTCATTCTAAGTCATTTCAATTACAATAATCTATATTTAAACTCCTTATACTGTCCAGAATATGAAACATGTGTTATTTATTAAAAAATATTCGATTATACATGGCAATTACGCATATAAAGTGCAAATAATGCTATTCTGAGTATCATTTGAGCATTTCATTCATTTCTGGATCCATTCTAAGTCATTTCATCACAATAATCTACATTTAAACTCTTTCTACTGTCAAGAATTTTATTCCTGTGTAATTTATTCAACAAGATTGGATTATACATGATAATTACCCTTATAAAGTGCAAACAATGCAATTCTCAGTATCATTTGAGCATTTCCGTCGTTTCTAAAATCATTCTAAATCATTTCATCACAATAATCTACATTTAAACTCTTTATGCTGTCCAGAATTGGATTCTGGTTTTGTTTATTAAAAAAGATTGGATTATACACGGTAATTACGCATATAAAGTGCAAATAATGAATTCTGAGTATAGTTTGAGCATTGCAATGGTTTCTGGATTCATTATAAGTCATTTCATCACTATAATCTATATTTAAACTCTTTATACTGTCTAGAATATGATCCATCTGTTATTTATTTAGAAATATTCGATTATACATGGCAATTACACATATAAAGTGCAAATAAAGCAATTCTGAATACCATTTGTGCATTGCAATCGTTTCAGGATTCATTCTAAATCATTTCATCACAATAATCAACATTTAAACTCTTTATGATATGCAGAATATGATTCATGTGTTTTTTATTCAAAAAGATTGGATTATACTTGGTAATTACGCATTAAAAGTGCAAATAATGCAATTCTGAGTATCATTTGAGCATTTGAATCTTTTCTGGATTCATTCTAAGTCATTTCATCACAATAATCTACATTTAAACTCTTTATACTGTCCATAATATGAATCACGTGTTATTTATGCTAAAAACTAGGATTATACATGATAATTACTCATATAAAGTGCAAATAATGCAATTCTAAGTATCATTTGAGCATTTCATTTGTTTCTGGATTAATTCTAATTCATTTCATCACAATAATCTACATTTAAACTCTTTATACTATCCAAAATTTGATCCTTGTGTTATTTATTAAAAAATATTGGATTATACATAGTAATTACGCATAGAAAGTGCAAATAATGAAATTCTGAGTATCATTTGAGCATTTGAATCGTTTCTGGATTAATTCTAAGTCATTTCAACAATTCAAGCTCTTTATACTGTCCAAAACTTGATTCATGTTTATTCATTCAAAAATATTCGATTATACATGGCAATTACACATATAAAATGCAAATAATACAATTATGGATACCATTTGTGCATTTCAATCGTTTCTGGATTTATTCTAAGTTATTTTATCACAATAATCTATATTTAAACTCTTTATAATGTCCAGAATATGATTCATGTGGTTTTTAATCAAAAAGAGTGGATTATTCATGGTAATTACGCACATAAATTGCAAACAATGCAATTCTGAGCATCATTTGAGTATTTGAATAATTTATGGATTCATTCTAAGTCATTTCATCACAACCATCTATATTTAAACTCTTTATACTGTCCAGAATATGATTCAAGTGCTATTTATTCAAAAAGATTAGATTCTACATGGTAATCACGCATATAAAGTGCAAATAATGCAACTCTAACCATCATTTGAGCATTTCAATCGTTTCTGGATTCATTCTAAGTCATTTCTTCACAATAATCTACATTTAAACTTTTTATACTGTTCAGAATATGATTAATGTGTTATTTATTGAAAAAGATTAGATTATACGTGATAATTACGCATATAATGTGCAAATAATGCAACTCTGAGTATCATTTAAACATTTCAATCATTTCTGGATTCATTCTAAGTCATTTCATCCCAATAATCAAAATTTAAATTCTTTATACTGTCCAGAATATGAATTATGTGTTATTTATTCAAAAAGATTGGATTATACCGGGTAATTATGCATATAAATTTCAAATAATGCAATTCTGAGTATAATTTGATCATTTCAATCGTTTCTGGATTCATTCTAAGACATTTCATAACAAAAATCTATATCTAAACTCTTTATACTGTCCAGAATATGATTCATTTGTTATTTATTCAAAAAAATTTGATTATACATGGAAATAACGCACAAAATTGCAAATAATGCAATTCTGAGCATCATTTGAGCATTTCAATCTTTTCTGGATTCATTATAAGTCATTTCATCACAATAATTAACATTTGAACTCTTTATACTATCTAGAATATGATTGATATCTTATTTATTAAAAAAGATATGATTAGACATGGTAATTACGCATATAAAGTACAAATAATACAATTCTGAGTATCATTTTAGCATTTCAATCGTTTCTGAATTCATACAAAGTCGTTTCATCACAATAATCTACATTTAAACTCCTTATACTGTTTAGAATATGATTCATTTTTTATTTATTCAAAAAGATTGGATTATACATGGCAATTACGCATAAAATGTGTAAATAATGCAATTCTGAGTATCATTTAAGCATTTCAATCATTTCTGGATTCATTCTAAGTCATTTCATTGAAATAATCTATATTTAAACTCTTTATATTGTCCAGAATATGATTCATGTTTTATTTATTCAAACATGTTCGATTATAGATGGCAATTATGCATATAAAGAGCATATAATGCAATTCTGAATACCATTTGTGCATTTTTATCGTTTCTGGATTCATTCTGAGTCATTTAATCGCAATAATCTAGATTTAAACCCTTTATACTGTCCTGAATATGATTTATGTGTTATTTATTCAAAAAGATTGGATTATACATGGTAATTACGCATATAAATTACAAATAATGCAATTCTGAGTATCATTTGAGCATTTCATTAGTTTCTGGATTCATTTTAAGTCATTTCATCACAATAATCTACATTTAAACTCTTTATACTGTCCAGAATATGATTCATGTGTTATTTATTCAAAAACATTGGGTTATACATGGTAACTACGCATATAAATTGCAAATAAAGAACTTCTGAGTATCATTTGAGCATTTCAATTGTTTCTGGATTCATTCTAAGTCACTTCATCACAATAATCTATATTTAAACTCTTTATACTATCCAGAATTTGATTCTTGTGTTATTTAATAAAAAATATTGGATTATACAAGGTAATTACGCATATAAATTGCAAATAATGCAGTTCTAAGTATCATTTGAGCATTTCAATCGTTTCTGGATTCATTCTAAGTAATTTAATCACAATAATCTACATTTAAACTCTTTTGACTGTCTAGAATATGATTCTAGTGTTATTTATTCAAAAAGATTGGGTTATACATGGTAATTACGCATATAAATTGCAAATAATGCAATTCTGTGTATCATTTAAGCATTTCAATCGTTTCTGGATTTATTCTAAGTCATTTCATAACAATAATCTATATTTAAACTCTTTATACTGTCCAGAATATGATTAATTTGTTATTTTTTCAAAAAAAATTGATTATACATGGAAATTACGAACGTAAAGTGCAAATAATGCAATTCTGAGTATCATTTGAGCATTTCAATCATTTCTGGATTCATTCTAAGTCATTCCATCACAATAATTTTCATTTAAACTCTATATACTATCTAAAATATGATTCATATCTTATTTATTCAAAAAGATATGATTAGACATGGTAATTACGCATATAAATTGCAAATAATACAATTCTGAGTATCATTTGAGCATTTCAATTGTTTCTGGATTCATTAAAATTCATTTCATCACAATAATCTAGATTCAACCTCTTTATAATGTTCGTAATATAATTCATGTGTTATTTATTCAAAAAGATTGGATTATACATGGTAATTAAGCAAATAAAGTTCAAATAATGTAATTCTGACTATCATTTGAGTATTTGAATCGTTTCTGGATTCATTCTAAGTCATTTCATCACAATAATCTACATTTAAACTCTTTATACTGTCCAGAATATGATTCATGTGTTATTTATTCTAAAAGATTAGATTATACATGGTAATTAAGCATATAAATTGCAAATAATGCAATTCTGAGTATCATTTGAGCATTTCAATCGTTTCAGGATTAATTCTAAGTCATTTAATCACAATAATCTGAATTTAAACTCTTTATACTGTTCGGAATATGAATAATGTGTTATTTATTTAAAAAGATTGAATTATACATGGTAATTACGCATATAAAGTGCAAATAATGCAATTCTGAGTATCATTTGAGCATTTCGATCGTTTCAGGATTAATTCTAAGTCATTTAATCACAGTAATCTTTATTTAAACTCTTTATACTGCCCAGAATTTGATTCTTGTGTTATTTATTGAAAAAGATTTGATTATACATGGCAATTAAGCATATAAAGTGCAAATAATGCAATTCTGTGTATCATTTGAGTATTTCAATCGTTTCTGGATTCATTCTAAGTCATTTCATCACAATAATCTATATTTACACTATTTATACTGTCGAAAATTTGATTCATTGTGTTATTTATTAAAAAATATTGGATTATACATGGTAATTACGCATATAAAATGCAAATAAGGCAATTCTGAATATCATTTGAGCATTTCAACGATTTCTGGATTCATTCTAAGTCATTTCAACACAATAATCTATATTTAAACTCTTTATACTGTCCAGAATATGATTCATGTGTTATTTATTCGAAAAGATTGGATTATACAAGGCAATTACGCATATAAAGTGCAAACAATTTAATTCTGAATAATATTTATGCATATCAATCATTTCTGGATTTATTCTAAGTCATTTCATCACAATAATCTATATTTAAACTTTCTATACTATCCAGAATATGATTCAGGTGTTATTTATTCGAAAATATTCTATTATACATTGCAATTACGCATATAAAGTGCAAATAATGCAATTCTGAATACAATTTGTACATTTCTATCCTTTCTGGTATTAATTCTAAGTCATTTCATCATAATAATCTATATTTAAACTCTTTATACTGTCCAGAATATGATTTATGTCTTATTTATTCAAAAATATTGGATTATACATGGTAATTACGCATATTAATTCAAATAATGCAATTCTGAGTATCATCTGAGGATTTCAATCGTTTCTGCATTCATTCTAAGTCATTTCATCACAATAATCTACATTTAGACTCTTTATACTGTCCAGAATAAGATTCAAGTGTTAGTTATTGAAAAATTTTCCATTACACACGGCAATTAAGCATATAAATTGCAAATAATCCAATTCTGAATACCATTTGTGCATTTCAATCGTTTCTCGATTGATTCTAAGTCATTTCAACACAATAATCGACATTTAAACTCTTTATAATGTCCATAATATGATTCATATGTTATTTATTCTAAAATATTGGATTATACAAGGTAATTACTCATATTAATTCAAATAAAGCAATTCTGAGTATCATCTGAGGATTTCCATCTTTTATGCATTCATTCTAAGTCATTTCATCACAATAATCAACATTTAAACTCCTTATGCTGTCTAGAATATAAATCATGTGTTATTTAATCAAAAAAATTGGATTATACATGTAAATTACACATATAAATTGAAAATAATGCAATTCTGAGCATCATTTGAGCATTTCAATCGTTTCTGGATTCATTCTAAGTCATTTAATCACAATAATCTATATTTAAACTCTTTATACTGTCCATAATATGATTCATGTGTTATTTATTCAAAAAGATTGGATTATACATGTAAATTACGCATATAAAGTGAAAATAATGCAATTCTGAGCATCATTTGAGCATTTCAATCGTTTCTGGATTCATTCGAAATTATTTCATCACAATAATCTATATTTAAACTCTTTATACTGTCCAGAATATGAATCATGCGTTATTTATTAAAAAAAATTGATTATACATGGTAATTACGCATATAAATTGCAAATAATGCAATTCTGAGTATCATTTGAGCATTTCAATCCTTTCTGGATTAATTCAAAGTCATTTCATCACAATAATCTAGATTTAAACTCTTTATACTGTCCAGAATATGATTCATGTGTTATTTATTCAAAATGATTTGATTATACATGGTAATTACGCATATAAAATTGCAAATAATGCAATTCTGAGTATCGTTTGAGCATTTCAATCGTTTCTGGATTAATTCTAAGTCATTTAATCACAATAATCTTTATTTAAACTCTTTACACTGTTCAGAATTTGATTCAAGTGTTATTTATTCAAAAAGATTGTATTATACAAGGTAATTACGCATATAAAATGCAAATAATGCAAATCTTAGTATCATTTGAGGATTTCAATCATTTCTGAATTAATTCTAAGTCATTTAATCATAATATTCTTCATTTATACTCTTTATACTATTCAGAATTTGATTCATGTGTTATTTATTTAAAAAGATTGGATTATCCATGGTAATTACGCACATAAATTGCAAATAATTCAATTCTGTGTATTATTTGAGCATTTCAATCGTTTTTCGATTAATTCTAAGTCATTTAATCACAATAATCTTTATTTGAACTCTTTATATGTTATTTATTCAACAAGATTGGATTATACATGGTAATTATGCATATAAATTGTAAATAATGCAATTCTGAGTATCATTTGAGCATTTCAATCATTTCTGGATTAATTCAATATCATTTCATCACAATAATATACATTTAAACTCTTTATGCTGTCCATAATTTGATTGACGTGTTATTTATTCCAAAAGATTGGATTATACATGGTAATTACGCATATAAATTGCAAAAACTCGCAATTCTGAGTATCATTTGATTGTTTCAATCGTTTCTGGATTCATTATAAGTCATTTAATCAAAATAATCTACATTTAAACTCTTTATATTGTCCAGAATATGATTCATGTGTTATTAATTAAAAAATATTGGATTATACATGGTAATTACGTATATAAAGTGCAAATAATGCAATTCTGAGTATCATTTGAGCATTTCAATCGTTTCTGGATGCATTCTAAGTCATTTCGTCACAATAATCTACATTTAAACTCTTTATACTGTCCAGAATCTGAATCATGTATTATTTGTTAAAAAAAAATTGATTATACATGGAAATTACGCATATAAAGTGCAAATAATGCAATTCTGAGTATCATTTGAGCATTTCAATCCTTTCTGGATTCATTCTAAGTCATTTCATCACAATAATTTAGATTTAAACTCTTTATACTATCCAAAATATGATTCAAGTTGAATTTATTCAAAATGATTTGATTATACATGGTAATCACACATATAAAATTGCAAATAATGCAATTCTGAGTATCATTTGAACATTTCAATCATTTCTGGATTAATTCTAAGTCATTTAATCACAATAATCTTCATTTATGATTCATATGTTATTTATTAAAAAAATTTGGATTATACATGGGAATTACGCACATAAAGTGCATATAATGCAATTCTGAGTATCATTTGAGCATTTCAATCATTTCAGGATTAATTCTAAGTCATTTATTTACAATAATCTTCATTTAAACTCTTTATACTGTCAAGATTATGATTCATGCTTTATTTATTCGAAAAGATTAGATTATACATGGCAATTACGCATATAAAGTACAAATAATGCAATTCTGAGTATCATTTGAGCATTTCAATTCTTTCTAGGTTAATTCTATGTCATTTCACCATAATAATCTATATTTAAACTTTTTATACTAGAATTTGATTCATGTGTTATTTATTAAAAAATATTAGATTATACATGGTAGTTACGCATATAACGTTCAAATAATGCAATTCTGATTATCATTTTGAGCATTTCAATTGTTTCAGGATTAATTCTAAGTCATTTAATCACAATAATCTTCATTTAAACTCTTTATAATATCCAAAATATGATTCATATGTTATTTATTAAAAAAGATTGGATTATACATGGGAATTACGCATACAAATTGCATATAATGCAATTCTGAGTATCATTTGAGCATTTCAATCATTTCAGGATTAATTCTAAGTCATTTAATCACAATAATCTTCATTTAAACTCTTTATACTGTCAAGATTATGATTCATGCTTTATTTATTCGAAAAGATTAGATTATACATGGCAATTACGCATTTAAAGTGCAAATAATGCAATTCTGAATACCATTTGTGCATTTCAATCATTTCTGGATTTATTCTAAGTCATTTCATCACAATAAACTACATTTAAACTCTTTATAATGTCTAGAATATGATTCATATATTTTTTATTAAAAAAGATTGGATTATACATGCTAATTACGCATATAAAGTGCAAATATTGGAATTCTGAATATCATTTGAGCATTTCAATCGTTTTTGGATTCATTGTAAGTCATTTCATCACTTTAATCTACGTTTAAACTCTTTATACTGTCTAGAATATGATTCATTTGGTATTTTTTTAAAAATATTGGATTATACATGGCAATTACGCATATAAAGTGCAAATAGTATCATTTCAGCATTTCAATCGTTTCTGGATTCATTCTAAGTCATTTTATCACAATAATCTACATTTAAACTATTTGTATTGTCCAGAATGTGAATCATGTGTAATTTTTTTAAAAAAAATGGATTATACATGGTAATTACGCATATAATATGCAAATAATGCAATTCTGTGTATCATTTGAGCATTTCAATCGTTTCAGGATTAATTCTAAGTCATTTCATCACAATAATCTACATTTAAACTCTTTATACTGTCTAGAATATGATTCATGTATTATTTATTCAAAAAGATTGGATTATACATGGTAATTACGCGTATAAAGTGCAAATAATGCAATTCTGAGTGACATTGGAGCATTTCAGTCGTTTCTGGATTTATTCTAAATAATTTCATCGCAATAATCTGCATTTAAACTCTTTATACTGTACATAATATGATTCATGTGTTATTTATTCAAAAAAATTGGATTATACATGGTAATTACGCATATAAAGTGCAAATAATGCAATTCTGAGTATCATTTTAGCATTTCGATCGTTTTTAGATTCATTGTAAGTCATTTTATCGCTATAATCTATGTTTGAACTCTTTATATTGTCCAGAATATGATTCATGTGTTATTTATTCAAATAGATTGAATTATACTTGGTAGTTATGCATATAAAATGCAAATAATGCTATTCTGAGTACCATTTGACCATTTCAATCGTTTCTGGATTCATTCTAAGTCATTTTATCACACTAATCTACATTTAAAGTCTCTATACTGTCTAAAATATGATTCATATGCTATTTATTCAAAAAGATTAGATTATATATGGTAATTACACATATAAATTGCAAAAAATGGTTAGTCAGTGAAAATAGAATAAGGAGGAGACAAGAGGGCAAGTCTGAATTCCAGATAATGCAAAAACGAGCGAAGATGTAGACATGTTGGGATATTTTGGTCATAATATTAAACATCTGATTTCTTATATTTAAAATATGTTTAAAAATAATAAAAAGGATTTATATCCAAACAAAATATAATTAGAGGTGTTTATATTCAATTTTGAAGATTAGAGGAGTTATATCCGAATAGAAAAGATTAGAGGGGTTTATATCCGATTTTCCCTTATTTTAATTAGGGGAATTTGGGAATTTGTTAAAAAAGGACATAATTGAGGATGCCATTTTTAAAATTTATTATGTTTTTGAAGAAAATAATGGCAGATAACTAATTTTAACTATTTTATAATAGTATAAAACTAATTATCAATTTATTAACGGCATATATCAAATTGACTACAAAATAAATCTCATTATTCCTTTAATTAATGTGGAGTCGTGGACTATTGAACTACTTTTTACACGATGGATACGTCCAGTTCTATTGGACTCGAGAAGAAATATTTCTTTCCATTTCATTCTCTCTTTTTTTTGATGATCCATTTCATTCTCTCACAAAGTCACAATTGGCCTAAACTATTTGAGTTACTGGCGCATAGCCCGACAAAAAATGTTTAGGTCATTACCGCTTACCGGCTCACGTTTACGTACACTCGAATCTATCATTTATGTTTTCTCGGGCCCCTAGGCGCCATGTCCCTTCCCTCCTTACAAATTAAAAATTCACATTAGTTTTTGCAGTTAACCCTCAATACTTTTCATATTTAGATGTAGTCATTTGCCCCATGCTTCCTCAAAAAGGAAAACAAATAATAAAAAAATTATCATTGGATAATTTTATTGACAAAGGACAATTAATTTATCTTATTAAATTATTGAAGTGTGTCAATAATTTAGTTTTATTTCTATTCCATTATTTTCATCCCTCCAAGAGGTTAAGAAGTTGGCGACTTTGTTATACACACGATAGAAACATGCATTTTTCCTTCCAAAATTGGGCAAAAGTTTTAGACTTTTAGTTGTTAAATAGAACCCAACAGTTATTTTTCTTTCCTTCCAACGATAATAAGTTCATTTTTTGGGAGGAGCAATTTAGGGTTGCCCTGCCCTTACGGCCAGCAGTTCGTTTAATCCAGTCTCGAGTCTTCCCTTATCCCTAATTTTGTGTTTGACCTCTCTTAGTCAAAGGTCAGGACCTGTCCTTTGTTTTTGTCCAGGAAGGAGGAATCCTATATTAATGGAGACGGGTATGGTCCGTATGGAGTATGAACACTTCGTGTCTCTTTAATGTAGTGAGTGATAATGTGATATAAGAAAAACAAATACTATTTTTATTATCATCAGTCATATTACTGACAATAGAATGTTTGTGTGAATTTAAAAAAAAAAATGGACCTTCTCAACTTTTTTAGTTAAAATCCCACTATGACTTGGAGATTTGCACGAGGTACATTGCACAATTATTTGCTGGTGGTGTTATGCATTTTTTTAGGGCGTTAGCTGGGAGCTCGGTGAACGGTGATCCATTGTACCTTAGGCAAGGTTTGTACTTTCCACAGAAAACCAAATTTCTGAAGGATAATGAAAGCGACCCAGATCTTAAACTTGAAGTAAAGCTCTTGGAAAGATCCGGGATCTTCTACATCAATGTGTCTGAACTATCGTGCTGCTTACTATGGTGTTATTAAGAGCGAGCATTTGTCGCCGACCAAATTTTCAGAAATAATGAATGTTTGGTTGGATAAATTAATTAGTCTATAATCCGTCATTTTAGCTATACAATATTGTATTCCATAAAATGTCTACAGTGTGATACTTAATTTGAAATGTGGATTCAAAGTAGCTAATTAAGGTGCGAACATATTATATTAAATATTCGATTCTAAATAATAAATATGTCCATTTATGTAATGTATTGTCTAAGATGCAGTAAAGTTTTAACCAAGTTAGAGGAAAGTATTCCTTTAACATTTTGAAAATTTCACTATAGATGGAAAAAAGTATAAAAAGATGTGTTTTAGATGTCTAATATAAATAATAATAATGTAAATCTAAATTGGTATGCTTGAAATCATAAGTTGACTATCAAATAATTTTAAAAACGGATGAATATGACAATCAATTGACTATATGATTCCATAAATAGATATGCTTCGCTTGAAAACTGTCAGACACAACAAAACTTTTGATATTCATATACTTAAAATTTATTGTTATGAGCTAAAATAATTTGAAGAAATCAACTTATATTTCTCGGTGATTTATTTAGGGGAGATATTTTAATTTTTAATAGGTTATGCGATTTTATACGTTACTTCATAATTTTCGAATTTGAATGCCTTCTTTTGCTCTTGATAGACAGAATAATTTATATACCACATATTTACTGCTGCACTAAATTATCATTGAGCTTGTGGCACAGATAATCCTCGCTCTTCTCGGTAGTGTATCCCTTATTCTTCACTTCTTAACTGACAAATATTTACGTGCAGAAGTGCATTGAATATTTGAATGGTTATTACTGGGTCTAATTTATTATTTTCATTCAATGAACTAGTCCTGTCAGGCAAACCTTAATTAAAATTCTGTTTTAAATACCTTCAACAAACCTCAATGGAAGTTATCCCCGCATTAATTTTTTAATATAATGGCTTTGATTAATTTTAAAGCCGCTTTTCACCATTGTCTTCCAACTCTTTAAGGCGGTTCAGGAATTTATTACCAAGGGCGCACATGCTTATGCCATTAGTTACCCAGGGTGTGTTTGGATGCGCAAGAATAAGGATTCGGATAAGAATAAGCTCCAAATTCCTTATTCTAGTGCAACCCAAACAACCATGAAATAAGAAATTTGGGTCTTTATTCTTATACTAACAAAACTATAGTATTAGAATAAGAATAAGAATTGGCACGAGATTCTAAAAATTCCTTATTCTTATTCTTATTCGGCCTCTATCCAAACACACCCCCAGTTTATTGGATGCGGACCATGCGGTTGATGGTAACTGGTAAGCTATGTTTGTGGTCCTCTTATTAGACCACTTGCGTCTGATGAAGAAAACATACACTCTTTAAATTTAGCAATTATATATTATAGTTAATTTCTAGAAATTGCTGATCGGAACTAAAGAATTGGAGAGACGCGGTCTATAATATTTCATATTGACAAAATATTTTTAACATGTGAGATCCAAATAGCCACTTTACAGTTACAAATTTATTTTTAATATTTTTAATATTTTCATATCGACTCACTTTACAGTTACAAATAGCCAGAAATTTAATTGATGGTGGGTACGATATCATATTTTAGTAATTTTCTAGAGTATTTATAAATATATTTATAATTGACGGGGTTGATTCATTTTAGTCACAGTAGGGGACAAAGGGGGCTTGCCCCCCTCTAAGATTTTAATATAAAATTGTGTGAAGAGCTTTTTAATTATATGCTAAATTTTGTTAATACATAACATATTGCACCCCTAATAAAAGAGTTCAGATACAATACATATAGCTCAAATACAATCTAATTAAGTTTATTATTTGTTCAAACTATTTCAATTATAATTTTTTTCATTTAGAGCTGAAGTCGAAAAATCACAAATAAAACATGCTCAAATATGAAAATTTTTGCTTATTATTTTTTAAGAAAAAAATACTTCTTTATTGTATTTGATTCAATTCATGTTTAGAAAAATTACTACTATAAAATGTACAATATTATTTTTTGTTCTCAATTTTTTTAGATTTTTAAACTTTCAAATTTTAGTCTACCTAAGTCGATATTCTGGCCCCCTTAAGTCAAAATTCTGACTCCGCTCCTGATTTTAGTGTTGAAACATATGCTCAAAGTTATTGAAAATAAAACGAAACATGCGACATCATCTCTCATTCATAACATACATGTACATCAACCTTCGACTCTATGGCCTTGTTTGGATCACTAGGAAGAAGCCCTCTTCCCGGAAGAAGCTTCTTCCGGAAGAAATTTTTCATCCAAACAACATGGAAGAGGAGTAGGAAGAGGAGGAAAAAGTGGAAGAGCTTCTTCCATCAAATACTCAGAAGATAATCATAGAATAAAATATTATTATTTAGATTCCCTCCAAATTAAAATATACTATTCGCACCCCCTCTCTCTCTCCTCATTTATTTTTTTTGGCATAAAATGCCCGTAGGCTATTATTACTATTTATTAAATTTTATTATATTATTGTTATTATTAAATAATAATAATTATTATATTTTTAAATATCAAATATTAAAAAAGGTAATGTATTATTATAATATTATAATATCACAATTTAATTACTTTTATAATATTATTATAGTATTCTTAATAATAATAATATATTGCTATTATTATTATTATATTACAATAATTCTTATTTTTATAATATTACTATAATATTATAATAATTATTACTTATTTTATTATTATTAGTATTAGTATTAAATAATAATAATTACATTTTCATGATATTATTATTATATTATTATTATTAATTATTTTATATAATATTATATTTTCTCAACTAATGAATAAACTATATTTTATTATTGTTGTTATTATTATTAAATAATAATAATTAGTTTTTAAATATTATTATACAAAAAGTAATTTTATCAATTATTTTATTACAATATTATAATTTAAACAATTATTTTATAATATTATAATATTAATATTTGGCCTAATCATTTATTAAATTGATATAAAAATATTAACATTATTAATGAATAAACTACAACAATAAAAAAAGACAAATGAATAAACTACAAATAAATAAAAAAGGGCAAATGATTATTTTAATTCATTTCTTCCATTCTTCTTCCTAATTCACCATCCAAACAATATTTCTTCTTTCCGGAATAATACTCTTCCCACTCTTTCCAATGTTTCTTCCTAAAATCCTTCTTCCTTCCTTATTCCTAACTCATCCAAACGAGGCCATATGCCTCCTTGCTTCTTATATTTCGTAAGTACTGGAGGATTGTTCGGATGTGTCGCTCACTACATGTTCGTTCTTGTATTTTATAACTAAAATGACCAATCCAAATCTTTTAATCCCTTCTTCATATTGAAATCTTACAGGAAGCCAAGTTTTATATTTTTCAATTTTTTTTACTTTTCTTAATATTTTTTTAAAATAAATTCGTCAATCAAATTAGTTTTGAGCCCTACAATAATAACAATTTAAAAAATCTAAAATAAATAGTAAAAACATATAAAATTTGATTCCAATGAGATTTCAATATGAAAAATACATTGAGCTGTTCGGATCAGTCATGTGAAGTATTAAATTTAAAAACAAATATGTAGTATGGGACCCATTCGTACTATATATGCATAACATTCTAGCATTTCTCAATTAACTGATAATAGTACATTAGACAATTAATTAAAGGTTGAAATCAAAAAATAGTTTTTTTTTTTCATACATTAGATAGCGACTCTCTAGGAAGAAATCATAAAACAGTTATAGCATAGTCATATGTTCAAATACACCCAGATTACATTTATTATATAGAGCACTTTTTTTTTATGAAAAAGCAAATACGGTTTAGCTAATTTGAAAATAGTACGAGTTTGTTTGCGTATTGACGTGCCATGCAGACACACCTTTCTTAAGATTATTATTTTTTTTTTTCAAATCTCCTAATTAAGACCTATTGCTAAGCAAAGTTTTATTGTTATTATTATTTTTTTTCCGTGGCCCGCTTGTATGCAGTAATGAGCATGCGTACAAATTAGTGACATAATGACCCGATCGAACTATATTTTTTTTTAAAGAAGATTTAGTAAAAATACTGACACAGTGAAACCATCAATTAATTTTTATCTCAGTCAGTCATCAAATACATATTCCATCAATAACTGCGTAACGCAACTGTCAGAGACTCTCCCAAATTATTCACTCAAATTATTTTTTATTTGACAAATTTTGTTGTCGCGTTCTTAGTTCCTCACTGTTTACGTAGAAACAAAATTAATGCTGGAAGGAAATAGAGACACATCAACAAGGAAGTTGCTTTAGAAGAATATCCGACAGAAACTAATTAATTAAATTTCAACCAAGTCTTGCGTTGAATAGTCTCCTGAATTGTTTGGTGCTTTGTTGTTAGTTTTTATTATTCAGGCAACCAGTTCACCCTCCAATAATTAACTCGTCCAATCAATCTCAAAACACTGAATTCTATTGGCCATGTTGCTTAGCTAGTAATCTTTCCATGAACCAATCGATATAGGTCTCGAAATAATTTTCTGGCCAAACTCTGAGTTTCTGACCGAGGAAAAGTAATACAACAGCTATATATATATATATATAGACACCATAAAAATCTGTAGGAATGCACGTAATTTGATGGATTGAGTTCGGTATATAAATTGGACCAGCGGAAGCGAAAAAAATTAAATCATCACTGAACCAGACTACTATATAATTGTCAACTATTATTATTGCTATAGAAATCTATAGAATAATTTAAACGTGTAACAAACTATCGATTTACAATAAATATATAAATAATTAAATATGAACAATTATTTAATTTCACTTATCAAATGAATAATCATCGGAAAGAAATTAAAGGTATAAAAGGACACGATTGAAAACAAAAATTCTGCATATCAAGTCAAAAGCATTTGCTTCAGTATGCACCAAACTAGGTTGGATAAAAAAGGGTAGTCCGACAACCATCAGACCAAACTTGGTTCAACAGATGGTCAGAGCCGTCCGATACGAAATCAAATCTGGAGATGATACGGAGTTTAGTTGGATGACTTTGAGTTTGATTGACCTTTTCCGCTCCATGAAAAAAAAAAATGAGAAACGAATTACGGATATCTGATTGTGCATCGATCGGTTCCAATTGCCCATGAAACAAAATCTGGCGGTTCTTTGGTTGATACTTGATAACAGTTCGCGACAAAATTGCTAATTAATTCATGCACACGTCGGATCCGCTGCTTCCTTGCTTGATACCGGTTCCCGACAAATTTGCTAATTAATTGTATGCCGACAACAAAAATATACAACTAGGGCAGATAACAGTACTAGCGTAATATAGCATAATAATAGATAAGTATAAGAGTGCATGTGGACAATGCGAACTATGGTATAGACTATAGACAGATTCGGGGTCCCCTTCGACCCGTCTCAATCAAGAGATTTTCATTTGATATTTTAGGTGTAATAAAACAAGAATTCCTTTGAAGCAATACAATTGAAGGATTATTTTCTAAGAAAATTACTATTTACCGTCTATTCACACGTCATCTCTTACCGTAACATTTGTATTTGTTTAGTTTATTTATTTATATCTTCAGTTTACCGTAACATTTGTATTTGTTTAGTTTATTTATTTATATCTTCAGTTTGTTTATGTGTGTGTTCACTTTATTCAATTATGAGTTAGATTTTTTTTTATTGTTGTTTATATTTTTATACGCGTATTCAACTTATTTATTTTTTTAACTTATTTGTTGTTGACTTGTCTATTTTATACGTTCACTATGCTCAAGCAATGACAAACGTGTTAGAGTTTAAAAATATTAATCCGAAATAATATTTAATCAATATTCCAAGATCATGTAATTTCATATAAAATTAATCAATCGTAATTAGAACTTACAATTCTGAAGGGAAGACATGGCGTTAGGCGGAAATCAAATCTTCCTTAATTTCCCTTAGTCTAAAGTGATGGCACGAAAATTGGCGTTTCACTCTTTCTGTTTTCTTATTTATTAGGCGGAAAAATGAGAGGGTCCCACTTAATCACAGAAATGAGTATTATATAACTAAGGCAATTAAGGGGATCTTGATTAAATGAATACGGTCCATCAGATTTTCCATCAAAATCTGATGCACCCTTTAGATAGATATACTACATGAACTTGGTTCATATTTAAATAATATAGGCCACCTTAATTATAATATTAATTATAACATTCTCCCACTTGGCCTATAACATATCATAATAAAACACAAATTCAGAATTGACCAACATTATCATAAACCTTGTTCAGTCATAATACCAAAACTAAATTAATATAATCAAAATAGCTAGAACTGTTATTTGATCCTTATTAATTATAAAAATGACATTCTTTCCAACATATGGTTAATTAAATTCAATCGATCTACATAAGTATATTTGCTTATATAAATTACATTAATGCGCAACATAAGAAATAAGCAAATATTATAAATTCAGTCAAATACATAAATGAAGCTTCAATACATAACTTAATTAATACATTATTGTTCATTACAACATCACAAGTCACTAACCAAACCCATGCCGGCTACATGCTCTTTGAAAAGAGTAGGTGGTAGTGCCTTTGTTAGAGAATCAGCTAACATAGCTCTTGTATTGATGTGTTGTATGACAATAATATTATCCTTGACTTTCTTTCTAACAACAAGATACTTGATGTCAATCCATTTAGTAGCACCGCTGGACTTGTTGTTTTTAGAAAAGAAAACAGCAGCCTCATTATCACAAAATAGCGTGAGTGGTCTTGTAATACTCTCAATTACTTGAAGTTCAGGTATGAAATTCTTCAACCAAACTGCTTGACCAGTAGTTTCAAAACACGCCACAAATTCTGCTTGCATAGTGGAAGATGCAACTAAGGATTGTTTGGCACTCTTCCATGAAATTGGTCCCCCTGCAAGTATGAATATGTATCCTGATGTGGATTTCTTTGTGTCTACACATCCAGCAAAATCCGAATCGGAATAACCAATGACCTCAAGGTTATCGGACTTTCTGTAAGTAAGCATGTAGTCTTTAGTCCCTTGCAAATAGCGTAAGACTTTCTTAGCAGCTCGCCAATGATCCAGTCCTGGATTTGATTGATATCGGCCTAGCATGCCAACTATAAACGCAATATCAGGACGTGTGCAAACTTGAGCATACATTAAGCTTCCAACAACCGAAGCATACTCATTCTTTTCCATTTGCTTACGTTCTGATTCAGTTTTGGGACATTGAGCCTTGCTGAATTTGTCACCTTTGAAAATGGGAGCAACACTTGGAGAACAATTTTGCATTTTATAGCGTTTAAGCATTTTCTCGATATATGCCTTTTGCGATAAACCTAAGAGACCACGAGACCGATCACGGTGGATTTCAATGCCTATAACATAAGAGGCTTCACCAAGATCCTTCATTTCAAATTTCTTTGAAAGAAAACGTTTGGTCTCATACAACATGTATAAATCACTGCTCGCTATTAAAATGTCATCCACATACAAAACGAGAATAATAAATCTGCTCCCACTAATTTTGAGATATATGCATTGATCAAAAGTATTTTCTTTAAATCCAAAGTTCGTTATTACCTCATCAAACTTGAGATACCACTGCCTTGAAGCTTACTTTAATCCATAAATTGATCGTTTCAACCGGCAGCCCATATGTTCCTTGCCTTTGACAACAAAACCTTCAGGTTGTCTCATGAAAATTTCTTCATGAAAGTCACCATTAAGGAATGCGGTTTTCACGTCAATTTGATGCAGCTCAAGATCATAATGAGCTACAAGAGCTAAAATAATTCTTAATGAATCTTTCTTTGAGACAGGAGAAAAATTATTATCATAATGTATATTTTCTTGTTGTGTAAAGTCTTTAGCAACTAGTCGGGCGTTGTATCTTTCAATGTTACCATGAGAATCAGTTTTAGTTTTGTAAACCCATTTGCATCCTACGGGCTTAACACCTTTAGGTAACTCAACAAGGTCCCATACATCATTTTGTTGCATTGAGTTCATCTCATCATTCATGACTTCCAGCCACTGAGATGACTTATCACTCTTCATGGCGTCTTTAAAGGAGATAGGATCATCTCCATGACCTATATCGCCACCTTCTTCAGTAAGGCATACAACATAATCATCAGGTATTGTAGATTTTCGTTCCCTTTGCGACTTGCGTAAAGGTTCTTGTGACAGCAAAGGTACTTCTTCATTGTTAGGAACATTACTAATATTAGTACCTTCATTTAGTGATAATGGAGAAACAGAACTTGTAGCCTTCGAAATGACCGAAGTTGGAACATAAATTCGATCTTCTTCATCGAGATTTATAGTTCGTTTTTCATTACTCCCACTAATGTTGCCAGTTTCAAAAAATACTGCACGTCTTGTCTCAACTATTCTAATGGTATGCGAGGGACAATAAAATCTAAAACCTTTGGACCTCTCTGGATAACCTGTGAAAGAACAACTAACAGTTTTGGAATCGAGTTTCTTAATTTGTGGATTGTAGACTTTAGCTTCAGAAGGACAGCCCCACACACGTAAGTATCCTAGTTGCGGTTTTCTTCCAGTCCACAATTCATAAGGTGTTACTGGAACAGATTTACTAGGAACACGATTGAGAACATGTGTGGCTGTTTTTAAAGCCTCGGACCACAAAAATTCTGGTAAAGTGGTATTGCATATCATACTTCGTACCATATCCATTAATGCACGATTATGCCTTTCAGCCACTCCATTTTGTCGAGGATCACCTGGCATAGAGAACTGATGAATAATACCACTTTCTTGAAGAAACAAAGCAAATGGACCTGGACTTTGACCCAAGTCGGTGTGCCTACCATAATACTCACCGCCTCTATCTGATCGCACTACTTTAATTTTAAGATTATGCTGATTTTCAACTTCAGCCTTAAAAACCTTAAATTTGTCTAATGCTTCAGATTTTTCAGAAATTAAGTACACATAAGTATAGCGTGAGTAATCGTCAATAAAAGTAATGAATGATCTGTGTTCGTTGAGACTCAGAGTGGGAAAATGACCGCATATATCGGTGTGAATTAATTCCAATAGTCTCCCACTTCGAGTGGCTCTTTTCTTATTTCCCTTAACAAATTTTCTCTTAACACATTCAATACAGTTTTCAAAATCAGAAAAATCTAATGTTGGGAGAATTTTATTTTTAATGAGACGTTGCATTCTATCTCTTGAAATATGACCCAATCTGCGATGCCATAATTTGAAAGAATATCCAACATCACGATTTCTCTTTGTGCCACGTTTATGATCAACACAATTAACATTCAGGGATAATAAAGAATCAGAAAAGGAAGAATCCAAACATAATTTATATAGATTGTCACATAATAATCCATAACCAACAAACTTAGAGTTATGATATAGTCTCAACTCATTGTTTCCAAACTGAAACATAAAACCACACGCATCAAGTCTAGAAACAGAAATTAAATTCCTAATAACACTAGGAATATAAACTACATCATGCAAATAGAGAATAAAGCCACTCTTCAAGACTAAACGAAGAGTTCCTACGGCCTCCACTTCAGCCTCTAATCCATTGGCAACTTTATGTTTCCTTTCTCCCTTTTCCAGCATCCTCACGGAAAGGAATCCCTGCAATGAGTTCGTAATGTGCACAGAGGCACCAGTGTCAACCCACCACGTATTTAAGGGAACATCAATTAAAAGAGATTCACAAATCATATAATTTAAATCATTACCCTTCTTGGCAAGCCATGCCCTGAACTTGGTACATTCCTTCCTTACGTGTCCAGGTTTTTTACAGTGATTGCACTTAGGAGCATGTTTTGTACCAGATGTACTTGCTTTGTTAACACCAAGAACCGTATCAGTCTTATTCTTTCCTTTACCATTATTCTTTTTCTGTTTCGGACTTTCAATGGCAGCATGTGCAAAGTCAGATTTTTCAATCTTAATCCTTTCTTCTTCTTCAACACACATGGCAATCAATTCGCTCATTTTCCACTTCTCTTTCTGCGTATTGTAATTGATCTTGAAAGGACCAAACTGAGCAGGAAGAGAAGTCATAATGAAATGAACCAAAAATCCTTCAGAAATTACCATGTCCATGCCATTTAATTTTGCGGCCATATCATTCATCATCATGATATGTTCACGTACACCGCTAGTCCCATTATACTTGGTAGTGAGCATTTTCATTACGAGAGCACTTGCATTAGTCTTTGATGTACTCTTAAACTGCTCCTCAACAGATGTGAGATATTCTTTAGCAGTAAAGGGTTCACCTGCAGCATTCTTTTCAGGAATGCCTCCTCTAATTGCCAATGAAATGGTACTTTTGATAATCATAAGAGACATGCGATTAGAACGCTCCCAATTTTCATAAGCAGTTTTTACTTGATCTGCAGCATCATCCTTTGGTTTTTCAGGTTTATCCAAACGTAATGCTTGGTCTATTTCAAGAACACCAAGACCAATATCAATTTGCTCTTTCCAAGTTGAAAAATTAGTTCCATTTAATGGTGTTATTCCAGTGATTTGATTACTAATATTGCTCAATGCTGCAAATTCATGACAAATAAAATGCTTACTATTAACTAAAATCCACAAACATATAAAATTAAATAAATTAGATCAACTATAATTAGGGGACTAATAATTAACTAATCTGAAATAATAAAACGCCAATTAATATTTTAGGTTTAATAGTTGATCCATCATTTACAATTTATATCACCGTTGGGCAGAAATAAATTGAACCAAAATTTCATCTAATAAATTATACTTGGCAATTAAAGTTGGTAAAATTGACATTTATAATTTATTAAATGTAAAGCATAATCGTAATACAAGAGACATAATGTAAAACATAGTTCCCTTTAATAAAATGGTAGTATCAATTAAAGTTTTTCAAATTGATAATGACCAGATATTAAAAGTAAATTTATATGACAATAAATTATATATAACATAGTTCCGTTGGGTTACTTGATACATATAATATCATATATAGAAACCATACATAAAAATATATGCATACGGTTTAAGAAAAATTATATATGAGTTTTTATAATTTAATAAATCATATTCACATTTAAATAAAATAAAAAAGGTTATACAAATTAATAAATAAGTTCCATTCATAGAACGTATATATGTATATGAATATAAGATATTGCCTTAACAAAGGACCGTGCACAAGGAAATAGGATATTGTTAATTAAAGCAAAGCCTATGAGTAGCAACATATGGACGGACGTCATTAATTAAAGACCAACAAGTCCAAAAGTTGTGGCAATAATTTGGGGCTGTTTGGATCGTCCGGGAATAGGAGGAATTTCATATTCCTAGGCATAAATTTATTATAAACAATCCAAATTCTTCACAAAATTACACACTTTCCAATACTTTCCGCCTAGGAATAGGCTATTCCTCTTATTCCTAAGCGATCCAAACGTAAGTAAGATAGATGGGCTTGGGATTAAGTACAGGCATAAGAAACAAATAATTTGTCCTCTGTAATCATAGACCCTTCAATTAAACTTCCGAAAAATGCATGAGATGAAGGTTGGACGAAAAATTTGTACACACTAATTGTATCCAATCTAGATTGAACAAAACATTGTTCGCACATGAGAGGGAATTCCTTTTGTCTCTCATATGTGTAGACAGTGGAATGGAATTGAGTAAATAAGTAGAGTAATCATTCACAACTCCAAAAGCGTACATAGAGAAATTAATGCAGGAAATTAGACAAGGAAAAATCCAGTAAAAATACTGTAAATTCCAGAAATAAATTCTAGTAAAATACGAAATTACTATATTTAATTTTATATGAAAAAACATACTGCATTGATACCAAATGTTAGAGTTTAAAAATATTAATCCGAAATAATATTTAATCAATATTCCAAGATCATGTAATTTCATATAAAATTAATCAATCGTAATTAGAACTTACAATTCTGAAGGGAAGACATGGCGTTAGGCGAAAATCAAATCTTCCTTAATTTCCCTTAGTCCAAAGTGATGGCACGAAAATTGGCGTTTCATTCTTTCTGTTTTCTTATTTATTAGGCGGAAAAATGAGAGGGTGCCACTTAATCACAGAAATGAGTATTATATAACTAAGGCAATTAAGGGGATCTTGATTAAATGAATATGGTCCATCAGATTTTCCATCAAAATCTGATGCACCCTTTAGATAGATATACTATATGAACTTGGTTCATATTTAAATAATATAGGCCACCTTAATTATAATATTAATTATAACAAAACGATGACAAAACTGCAGATTACAATTATTCATTTCTGATTTCTAAGTACAATTATTCATTTCTGATTTCTAAGTAGTAAGGGTAAGGGATGGTTACTATTCACTTGAGCATATCTAACCATTTACTATTGCAATTATTGTTGGGTAATACAATTACAGTTGATTTAACTTAAAGAAAGTAATAATTATTATGATTTATTTTTATTTTTATTATTTTTTTTAAACTGACTGGTGCAACCACTTCACGATTTTCGTTAAAGATCAAAATTGTAAACAGAAAATATGATTGATAAACAACGATTGATTTACGAACGTGGTTGAATTATATAAACTCGATGCAACTTGTTTTATTCACATACATAAGAGTGCATTTGGTTGCACAAGAATAAAAAAAATAAGAGAAAAGAGATGAAAAAAATATTTATTTTTAATACCATGTGTCTGCGTTGAGAGAGAATATGTTAAATGACCTTATTATTGACTTATCGTATATTTGATTATTTTTTTCTATTTGTTCTTTTGATTATTTTTTTCTATTTGTTCTTTTTTATTCTTTTTTTTTAAATTTTTGAACAACCAAACACGCTTATACTCCTCTTCGTTTTAACAAATTGTTGATGCCAACAAAAATAAAGTCCCATTTTTATTGGCAGCTAGTACCAAGTTTTATCTAAAAAAAAAAGTCCAAATACTATGATTTTTTTTACGGAATGTAGACTAAAAAATATTTTTTTTATGAAAAGACCTAAAAAAATAATTATTCATCCATTACTACCTTCGTAAACATCCTCGATAGAAAGGGAGCGTTTGTGGTCAGTGGCTTGTGTATCAAATACAAACAAGTTATTGCTGTCGCTATTATTGTTGACTCGTGATATTGTCATTTCTTAATCACCGACAACCTAGAATTATTACATTGCTGCTATGGTAAGCCAATATTATTTTTCCAGGCCATTTAGTATATTACGTGCAGCACTTCTAAAATTTCTCCGCGCGGTTATTTTTCATATTTCATAATTTTCATTCGGAAATACTATCTACCATCCTAATCTATTGACATCCTGTGACATCCTGCTTCTTACGGGCTGGCGAGGCCCATTATCCATTACGGAACGGAACACGTGATATGCACGTGAGATCCTTATTTCCAATTTTTTAAAATCGTCGAAGCCTCTCTTTCTCTCTCATTCTCCGATCATATTTCAGATTCGTTTCTGTTTCTAGCATCTTTCTCTTTCTCTCTCTAGCCGAGGTCAAGCGCTCTTCGTCTTTCTCTGTGTAGCCAGTGTCGCGCGTTTGTCTCTCCCTTTCAGGTGCGTTTCTTCGTAAATTTGTCTCTCTACGCATTCGCAATTTTCATGTTTCATGTTTGATTTGTGCTTTTTTCGAGTTTAAGTCTCAATGAGGTTAGATTTGAGGCTTTCCTTTTGTTAGATTTACTGTTGATCAATTCAGATGACAAAATTGTTTATGAATTTCGCAATTAAGAGACATATTTGTTAGATCAGGTTATTCTATAATGTTTGATTTCTCATTTAGGTTTGATTTGAAGCTTTTAAGAGACATATTTGATAGATCAGGTTATTCTATTCCTATCTCGATATGTTTAAATGACAAATTCTTCATCGTTTTTGCATTTCTGTTATGCATTATGATATAATTTTACAGTTTTGATCAGAAATATTATGTAACCTGTTTGATTCTGCATTTGTTGTTTTCAATTTGCTATCAGTTCACAATCGATTTTGCCATTTACGCGAAGAATTGGACATCAACTTCGATTTTTCAAGGTACTGATCTTAATTTTATATTAATTTGGTTCAAATTTTTTTGAGGTGTATGTATTGTGATGAAAGAGAGTATCTATTTGTGTTCTGGGGTTGTATTTACGTATCTTTATATTGTTTATCAGCAACAATACAATATATTGTTTAGTTTATTAGAGTGATTTACTGCAGGTGTATATAATTTGTTCAAAGGGAGTATCTATTTTTGTGCTAGGGATGATCTTTTATTAGAGTGATTTACTGCTGGTGTATATAATTTCTTCAAAGGGAGTATCTATTTTTGTGCTAGGGATGATCTTTTATTGTTAGTTTGTCCCCATATTGTTCAAATCATATCATAAAAATTTTATTAATTGGAATCAGTATTTCCAATTAATTTTGATAATTGACTAGGTAATTGTCTTGTAATAAATTTTGTTAATATATAATTGTGATTAATTTGTGCTTTTGGTAATTGCAATTCATTTCTATTTCAGGTGTACTGTATCCAGTTTTGATAATGGCATTATCAGGTTCATTTCAATCTTTTATTTAAGTTTATGTACTTTTTAAATGAATGGTTACTTACTTATATATAATGTAGAATTATAATTATGTAACCAGATAACTAATATATGTTGCTTGATTTGTACAGATGAGTTCATATATTTTAATACAGGGGATTACTAATTTGCAGGGTATGATTTACTGACTGATTTTTATCACTCGATGGCTGCCCAAGGTGAGGTAGCTGCTTCTTATTCTACTGGAGAGAACTTGTCAGGCGAGACTTCACAAGAATCAAAGCAGTCCGTACTCAATGAAGCTAGTGCAGATTCAACTGGACCAAATCTGTCCGGTGAAAATTCAGTGCAATCAAATCAGCCAGTGCAAAATCAAGAGAGCAATGGTGCAGATTCAACCAGTTTTATTCCTGAATTACGTGTTGGATTAGAGTTTGCATCGAAGGAAGCTGCTTTTGAGTACTATAAGAAGTATTCTTATCTGCATGGCTTTGGTGTATACTCAAATGGTGGTTCCTCTGCAGATGGAAAGAAGCAACGTGTGATTTACAGATGCCACAAGGCCCGTGATTCGCGTACTGGAAAATTGAAACCTGTTCCTACATGAACCAATCAAATCCTGATCTTCTGGGACCTGCTTTTGATAAGTCTGATTTTCTCTTTGTTATGTCAAGCAACAATGTACAATGGTGGATGTACATTATTGATAAGAAAGCCAATTTGGCTGAAGTCTATTGCACAACAGTGGAGGTAAATGACTTGTTGGAGAAGATTGAATCAGATCTCAAGTACATCAAGGCTTTTCTTGTTTGGCGGACATTAGGCGATCAAAGGTGGAATGACATGGCTTATGTATGGCCTGAAAACATCCCACAACAAGTTAGAGCAGAAGACAGTGGTCTGCTCATCCTGAGGATTCTCATTTGCAAGTTACTTAACAAGCCAGTACCATCTTCTCAGGTATTTTAGCATAGGCTTAAAGGAGTACAAAACATAGGATAAGGGAGTAAATAATACTTAAGAAGGGAGTACATATCAAGAAGCTTTGTTGTTTGTTTGCTGTTCTAATATAGGCTTAAAGGAGTACAAAATATAGGATAAGGGAGTACATAATACCTAACAAGGAAGTAAATAATATCCAACAAGGGAGTACATATCAATAACCTGGCTGGTGTGTTTGGTATTTTAGCATAATCTTAAAGGAGTACAAAACATGGGTTAAGGGAGTAAATAATATCTAACAAGGGAGTACATATCAATAACGTGGCAGGTGTGTTTGGTATTTTAGCATATGCTTAAAGGAGTACAGAACATGGGATAAGGGAGTAAATGACTTATTGTTTTCATATCATTTCTTGGATGAAGCATATAAGTCTCAGAGATTATATCTTTTGATATCATTATTTATAATTTCATAATTTTCCATTTTCTGTCATTTCTGTTTGTATTTAATTTCTAGTAAGGGAGTATCTTTTTTGGAGTAAAGGAGTATTTTATGACATATTTTATAGTTGCAGTCTGATATTACAACATGTTACACATTAGAAAGTAATACTTAAGGAGTAAACTGTCAGAGAGTATATAATTAGAAAGTCTGATATTCATTGTATGAAGGATATAAATGTCAGAGAGTATATAAATAATGCTTAAGGAGTAAATATTTACATGTGTGGGAGTATCTTAATTTATGTCTGTATTTAATTTCTGTAGTTATTTCTGGCTATATTTAATTTCTAGTAAGGGAGTATTTTTGCAATTCTATGTTTGTTCCATAATTTTCCATTTTCTGTCATTTGTGTTTGTTCTAACATTTGACAATTCTATGTTTTGCAGATTAATGTCAGTGATGATAAACGTGTTGTTGCTTACCGCCTACTAATAGATCCTATCAATGAGGTGAAGCCGAATTTTAGATCTACAAGTGAGTGTGTTCTCTTTGATTTTGAGGAAGAAAGCTGAACTTGGTGGTTGACTGAGAAGATTTTGTTGAGTGAATTTCGTTTGTTGGTGCTGTTTGTTTTTGTTGAGTGAATTTCGTTTGGGGAATAACTCTTATTTGAACATGGTTGGATGAAAAGTTTACACTCCCTTTTTAAGAATTATATACTCTGTTATTGTATTGAATTCTTATTTGCACAATTTGTTTGCTTATTAAATGCTAATTGAATACCAAATTAGTATTTAATAAGCAAACAAATTGTTACTCCCTTACGGAGAAGTAGTTACTTCCTTAATATTTCAATTTTTATTTGATTATTCTTATTTTCAAATTCAAATATTGAATGCTTATTTGAACGTTTTACCAAAAATTATATAATCCCGTATGGAAAAATATGTACTCCTCTCAGAAGAAGTATATACTTAATATTTTCATTTCTTATTTGCACATTTTTTGTCTTCTTTTAAATGCTAATTTTGTATTCCATATGTAGATTTATATACTCCCACACGCAGAATTATTTACTCTCTTAATGTTTCAATTTTTATAGCATTATTCTTATTTTCAAATATTGAATGCTTATCTGAACGTTTTTATCAAAAATTATATACTTCCGTATTGAAAATTATATACTTCCGAATGGAAAAGTATATACTCCCAGTTCACATTTATATACTCCTTTACACTAATTTAGGTACTCCCGATTTTTTAGTGACGTCAGCATCCCAGGGTCGCGTGATCTGCGCGTATCATGCCGAAATCGGTTGCGTGAGTCGCGTGTGTACGTCAGCGCGTGGGTCGCGTGAGGTCCCCGAAACGGAATCCTTTTCGTCACGCGTGGGTCGCGAATGTTTTTTGGGCCGCTGTCGGGTGTGGGATGTCAGGGATGTCATTTTTACCGGATGCCCCATATCAGCTCCGATTTTCATTTGCGATGTCAAGCGAAGAAAACGAGGGCATTTTATTGCATAAAGAATACAATCTAACTTTACTGCCTATCATCACTCCTGGGCCCTAGGATGAATAAGAAAAGAACGAAATTATCCCGCAAGGTTGTAATGGGCCGGGAAAAAGCAATTCTTCAATTCGAGTAATATCAAAAGGAAATGGACTTAAAGAAAAAAAACAATTGAACTTGACAAAAGCCCACAAACTCCAATGACATAAATAGGATAGAACATCATCATACCGAACTAACCGAAGACATCAAGATAAGTAATTGCAGGCAGAGAATCAAACTTATGTTTACAATTTACACGACGGCATTAGGAGAGAAATTTAGCTTAAGCCCCTCTGCTGAATTTGTCTTTGCCTTAGCACTTGCCTGTCGCACACAATTTACGTCGACCCAACCTGTGATCCTGGCTTTTAGCTTAAGCCCCTCTCCTAATGCCGTCGCAGCTTGGCAATCTCTAGATCCAAGTTGTCCAGAGCAACTGAAGCAGTAAACCGCTTGAGCGCATCACCATACTTGACCTACAAATAAATCGTCAAGAAAAAAAGACAGTTTAGTCATTTAAATCTACAATCAAACTAAAAAATTGTCTAAATTACAATTCTGAGTTAAGGGGATAGCACAAAAAAAATTTTAATGCGTGTGATAAAAAAAATCTTTTTCAACCCATCTAATTGAAAAGAAATTTTTTTTTAATGAATCTAATTCAAATGAAAAAATTAAATACTTCAAATGTAAGTCTCTAATTGTTCATTCACCGGCTTATAGTGCAATTAAAAGTAAAACAAAGATAAAACAATTGGGTCATGATCTTATTGTATAGCACAACCTTAGTACACACTATAAGCCACAAAATAAATATAAATTAATGCTTCTTTCCTTGAACCAATAGCTCTTTGATTCTATAGGTGGTTTTATCTGAATTCGTGATCTCATATTGAGTGCAAATATGTAGTTTACGTACCAAAAACCACTTCAAAATTACACAAAGGTGCATCTTTATCCTTCAACTCGTAATTTTACTTCTTTTCTCCATTCTAATCAAATTTTTTCAACACGAAATATTTCTTCTAATTGTGCTCTCCAAAAAAAAGATCTATCAGCATTTATATCTAAGTCATACCAGATTTAAGATGACCTCAACTTACCTAAAATTGATAAATACAACCCGGTATTCTGTTGTCTAGGAACTTGTACTCTCATTTTTCTTATTAGCAGGCCTATGCAAAATTAAAACCTGCCATGAAAAGGAAAAAATAAATTAAGTATTTGATAACATATTTTATACTCATTTTGTTTTTTTTTTTCACTAAAATTATCTTTATTTTGCTTAAGATGCCACCATAACCCCTACTAAATAAAATCTCAATACAGATGAAGAAAGGAATACTGATCTTGGACTTCAGAAAATTAAAGAAACACCATGTTTTATTTCTCTTATAAGAAAATTGAAAAAAAAAACACAAAAGAAGATTTGCACGTACCCAGTAGCCAAACAAAATTAGAGAGGACTAAAGAGCCAACCTTCATCTCCCTTGCGCTCTCTTATCAGAAATGTGCTCATGAGAAAGAAAAAGAAAAACTTATCTGGTGGATCTTGTTGGATACACTTAAGTTCAATCTTTAAAAAAGTTCAATTATCAATGACCATTGAATACACTTAAGTTGTACAATTCATTTGTAGTATAACTCTTAAGGATAGTTACCATTTTGCAATCCATTAAAGAAATGTGCTTAGAAAGAAAAAGAAAAAGACACTTATTTCACCAAATTTGTTGACACACTCGATAAGCAAACTGTGGAACTCCGTCACCATTAGTAAAGAAAGATGTTTGTAGAAACATAACAAATTATTCAGTGCACATCACAATATTTTCTTATTTAAGTAGGAATTGGAAAAAAAATATATATATTCGTGTTCTCTTTCGCAACTCTCTCTCTTGCATGATACAAACATGACTTTTTTTTTTCAATTTTGTTGTTTACAGTCATATTCAAGTTTGATCGGTCGACCGAGCAACTCGAAAGTTTGTCCTCGGCCCCCCCTCACCACTGAATCCTGACTTCGCCCCTGCAGACACCACTAGGAACATTTGCCCCGAGGAGGGGGCAAATGCTCCTAGTCGCGTCTTGTCTTTAGCTATGTAAATTTGGAATAAGATCATTACCGTTACTAATTAAGCACAGAATACTAATCTGGGGCAGATTATATGCACACAACTTGTTCTAAATCATGTGTTAAGCGCAAGCAAAGTGATTGGTCTGGTTCGTAAATGCAGAAAAGAATTACTAAATCTCTCTAATTAGCTACACTTATAAACACCTAAGCTTTTACTTCAAAATTTTGCTATTATATTTAATTTAACACCAATGATATTGACAACTTCCCCCATGATTCAACTCACCAGTTAACCCTTGATCGTTATTGAGTAAACTCAATTCAAAAAACCCAAGCAATAAGAGTGTAAATTGGTCAAAATATACCAGTAACAACAGTAACACTGACAACACACCAGTTCGTACTGGTTCCATACCTTAAGAGTAACAGGAAATGCCATGATGTAATTAATGAGGCTACTCCTAATATTCCAATCATCCTTCAGTCTCAAATTAAGAACCATAGAGGCGAGCTCCCCAATGCCAACAATCACCTTCATCCACACATTCCTACCCTCAACGAACCTCGAATAAGATGCCTCAGTTCTAAAAACCAGCAACAGCGCTAGTGCCGATGCAGTCAGTTGGTACGGCTGCGGCGATGCCTTCAAAACAGGGAAGATCAAATTCGGCAGCCATGCAAGAGAAACAACTGTGTTATAAAGGGCAATGAATCCCGCCAACATGGTGAGAGAAAAGACATGAGGGATCAGGGAGAGGATGACGCGGGAGGAGAGGGAGGTGAGTAGGTGTCGGAGATGGCGCCGGGAGGATTGGGAGGAAGTGGTGCTTGGATTTGAACTTGAATTTGGGTTTGGTCACTTTGGTGAGAAGAGGAAGGGTTAAGGACATGGTTTCTTTCGTCTAGGGTTTAGCTATTGGAATTAGGGGTAGAGGAGGTTGGAGTGGCAGTGGCCAGTGGGAGTGGAACCAGTGTTGGGATGCTTGGTTCCATGGAGTTTGGAAGGAAATTGAGAGATGTCGGAAAAATGAGTTATTTGGTGATACGATCGTTTGTGGGGCATCGCATCCTCTGGATGGCCATCCAATGGGTGATTTTCGATGTCAGCCGTCCGATTTAATCTCAACGGATATGGATGCCTCGTGCATAATACCAGGATTGATAGGCCCGAAAAAATCTAATAGTTGAGATTAAATCGGACGGCTCGGATCAAAAGACGTCCACTGGATGGTTTAATAAACCATCCAGAGGATACGACTTTCGTTTGTGGAGGATATTCTTACGCGCGGGAGCATAGCGGTCCTGATATGGGACATCCCAGCTAATCGCCATCCTGCCATCCCACCTTAACCTATGTGATTAATGGGCTGGACGTTACATTTAGTCGGCCTAATAATATTGACGCTAGGCGCATGATCCTTAATTAGATTAATAGCACTGCCTATTGGATTGATCTGGTTCTTTATTGATTACGCACGCAAGCTAATAAATACACGTGTGTTGGGTGCTGAAAATTAATTATTCACCTCCTGAGTGTTGAAAATTTATGGAAATCATAAGCTATATATTTAATCATAAACTACTCAAATATCAAACAAAATATTTAGAGAAATAAAAAAATACTGCAAATAGTCTTTAAAATTTACTTAAATAAGACATCACAGACAATGAATTCAACTATATCAAGAGAGTATTTATTTCAACCAAATAGCATAGAAGATATTAATTGCACAAATATTTTTTTTCTAAACTTCAAACTTAAAATCCAACTGTACCATTACAACATTAAATACATAACATTCATCCAAGTTCAAAATAACTACCAGATACATCAAGCATGCAAATATTTGGTTAAAACAACAATTACAAACTTTTTCAATCAACTATACGTCCTTCTAGGGGCGACATTTAGGCTGCATATGATTAGCAGGGTCCACCAACAAACGACAAGCAACCATCGTATTGTTATCACTAATATTAATCTGAAAAAAAATAGCAAATTATCAGTCTACAAAAACACCATAGAATACATACTTCCTTATTCAATATTATTAAACTCCATAATAGTTAATATATACTCTGTTAGATAATATATGTATGTGTTGAACACATTATCATTACTAGTCAATCTAAAAAAAAGAAACAACAAATTTTCAGTCTGTGATAACACCATAGAATACATACTCCTTTATTCAATATTCTTAAATCTCATAGTAGCTAATATATACTCCGTTAGATAATATACTCATGTGTTGAACACATTGTCATTACTAATATCAATCTTAAAAAAAATAATATTAATCTGTAATAACATCATAGAATACATACTCCCTTATTCAATATTCTTCAACCCCTAGTAATTAATATATACTCTGTTAGATAATATATGCATGTATGGAACACATAATCATTACTAATATCAATCTAAAGAAAAGGAACAACAAATTATCAATCTGTAATAACATCATAGAATACATACTCCCTTGTTCAATATTCTTAAACCCCATAGTAGTTAATATATACTCTGTTAGATAAATATAAGCATGTATGGTACACATTGTCATTACTAATATCAATCTGAAGAAAAAGAACAAAAAATTATCAACTATAAGAACACCATAGAGTACATACTCCCTCATTCAATATTCTTAAACCCCATATTAACTATTATAAACTCTGTTAAATAATATACTCATGTGCTGAACACATTGTCATTACTAATATCAATCTGAAAGTAAAAACAACAATAAATTATTAGCTTGTAACAACACTATAGAATATATACTCTTTTATTCATTATTATTGAATCTCATAGTAGTTAATATATACTTCGTTAGATAATATACGCATATGTTGAACACATTGTCATTACTAATATCAATCTGAAAAAAGCACTAAATTATCAATCTCTAACAACACAATAAAATATATACTCCCGTATTCAATATTCTTAAACCCCATAGTAGCTAATATATACTCCTTTCGATAATATACTCATGTGTTAAACATATTATCATTACAAATATCAATCGAAAAAAAAAGAACAACAAATTATCAGTCTGCAATAACACCATTGTTTGACCCTAAAAATCAACCCTAAAAACCAAACCCAAATTGCTAAAACCAAATTCAAATAGCGAAAACTAAAATTCAAACTGCAAAAATCAAGTTCAAATTGCAAAAAATTCAAATAAAATGTCCAAAAATTTCTAAAAATCTAACCAAACCAAATTTACTGATGTTTTGATATTAAAGTTTGTCAATTTGAGGGCCTTTTCTATTTTTGAAATGTTTTTTAAAGTTAAATGAATTGCATAAAATTTCATAAAATTCTAAATTGATAATAAAAAAAATCAGAAAATTCAAATAAGATATTCATAAAATTCTAAAAATCAAAATAAACCAAATTTACTGATACTTTAATATAAAATTCTGTCAAAATAGTGGTCTTTAGTATTTTTGAAGTATTTTGCTATAAAAATAAATTTTATAAAAGTTTTAGAAAAAAAAAATCACTAAAGTCTTTTCTAAAAAAAAGTCTTCAAAATCAGAAATCTGAATACTTTCAAAACAAAAATGATTTTAAAAGGACATTTTTGAAACCAAACATTTTGATATATGTATTTTGAAAATAATGACTTTTGGTACCTTTGAAGTATTCCCAATATTAAACAAATTTCTAAAGTAATATTAAATAAATTTTGTAAAATTCTAAAATGAAGTCAAAATTTATAAAAACTCTTCCGATGAATTTCTAAAAAGTAAAAATTTAAATAATTTCAAAACAGAAATAATTTCAAAAAGGAGTATTTTAAATGTCAAGTAATTTCAAGAATAAGTATAATTAAAAATATAGAAAGAAATTCTAAAAGTCTAAAATAAAAAATAGAAATAAAACCAAATTGTGAAAATGGTAAAACCCAAAGATGAAATTCAGAAATTTAAAAGTCAGAACACGAATTCCAAAGTCAAAGCCAAAACCTTTTCACTAGAGAAAAGAAAGTTTTTCAGCAAATCAAGATGAATTCCAAGCGAACCCAAAACCAGAACTTCTCACAAGAAGCCGCCAAATGGTCCGAGAACCAACTCTTATTAAGAAGGTCACCGAAGGACCCCGAGGGTTGTAAAAAAACTAATTCTTATTAAGAAGGTCGCCTAAAGACCCCTAGAATTGTATCCTTTCGTTCTCATAAGAAGACCTGTCGTTGTCCCGAGAACCAACTCTTATTAAGAAGGCCATCCAAGAGCCCCTAGGGTTGTAAAAGAACCAACTCTTCTTAAGAAGGCCACTAAAGGACCCCGAGGGTTGTAAAAGAACCAACTCTTATTAAGAAGACCGCTGAAAGGTCCCTAGAGTTGTATTGTCTCGTTCTCATAAGAAGACCTGCCGTTGTCCCGAGAACCAACTCTTATTAAGAAGGCCACTCAAGGGCCCCTAGGGTTGTAAAAGAACCAACTCTCCACAAGAAGGTCACTGAAGGACCCCGAGGGTTGTAAAAGAACCAACTTCAACAAGAAGGCATCAAGAGCCCCGCGAGTTGTAAAACTTTTCCTCGTTCCTATAAGAAGGCCAGCCGTTGCCCCAGGAACCCACTCTCAACAAGAAGGCCGGCCGTTGTCCCGAGAGCTGTCAAACAACTTCAAATAATTCTGAAAACGATTTCAAACAACTTCAACGAACATTAAACAACTGTAAACAAATTCAAACAACTTTAAACGACTCCAAGTAAAGAAATCTCCTTTTCAAATGAAAAACCCTCTCCTTTTAAGCGAAAACCAAAACCAAGTCTATTTCAAATAAAAGTTCAAATTAAAAGTCATTAAATATTTAAGCATCCTCAATTGGGTCCCGTTAATAAAGTCTGGTACCATCAATTGAGTCTGATTTAAACCAAAAATAATAAACCCCCACGTAAACACAAAATCATTTTAGAAACGATTTTCCTAGCCTATTACATAGAATTCTTTAGATCTCTTAATCAGAGGTTTCCGTAGGCAACTACGGGATAATTAACAATAGGGGCTTGCGGCTATTGAAAAGGAAGAACTCGCCAAATTAATAAACCCTCGTAAGAAGCGACTCTTGTTCTGGTTTTCTTGTTGTCAAGAGATACTCGGTGCAGAGATCGAACCTTAAGGGGGGTGAATCTAAGGCTTATTCACTTTCTCGAGGAAACCCATTAATTCTTCGAGGGATGACGAAAAAGCCCATATAGATTTTCTGGCACGTCCGGTGGGACTTCTTTCTCCTCTCATCTTTGGGATTTAAAGACTATAATGTAAAGGCTAAAAAAATTATTTTTTAAATTTTAAAATTTCAAATAAACATTTCTAACGATAACATGTGGAGTTCTTTTCTTGCAGGAAATGACACCCACAACTGTTGACATGAGCAAACCCGAAGGAGTGTTCACGATTGGGGCAGTACCGATCTGCTACCAACATGAGTTCATGATTGGCAATATGCCATATGGGTACTCCTATGTGCCTATAGTGCAAGTAAAGGATGGAAGCTTCCAACTCGCTCGTGTCACTAAAGAACCACAAGAAGTGCCGGTGGTGGTTTCAAAAGTCCTTGAAACTCCTACTGAAGCCAGTACCAAAGAAGAAGAATGGACTCTTATTCCTCAAACGAAGGTTCATCCAAGCCCAAGTCACAAGAAACACCGGCGTCAACGCCGCTCCTCTCAACATAAGATAGCAGTGAGGAAAGTCTATATGCCAGTCTCCCAAGGCACAAGGACTATTAGGAAAGTTCAAAGGGCTTACAAGAGTGAATTGGACATAAGGCCCAACCTTCCGGTCAGCAATTCGTTTGCTCCACTCCGACTGGTTCGAAAGAACTCTCCAGTAGCGGTACTGAAAACAATGGAGGAATTTCCTCCTGAATACCAGGTCCAGTTCCGAGGCAGAAGTCCTCAAACTAGGCAGTCCGTGACGGAAAGGCTTACCTTTCCTCGAACACCGGTCCATGAGAGATTGGGGCCGGAGGGGCGAAAAAGAGAAGCAACCCCAGTAAAGGAAAAACTGGGGCAAAACGGAAAGGAAAGAGCGATTGGGACCTTTGAGAAATGAAGAAGGGGTTAAGAAGATATGGGTACCTAAAGATAGGACTCGATTGATAATCGGAGTGGCCAACCAAGAACCACAAAGCAAGAAAAGGCGCTTAGTGTGGCGAGAAAGGGAGCCAATGGTCCATGCTTATGTGAACATGATTAGAATAAGTGAAGAACATGAGATGCATGCATTCGTGAATATGGCTAGTGATGAAGAAATACCTTTAGTAAAAAGGGATGGCAAAGGTAAACGGGAAAGTGCATCATCGAGCGGCCATAGCCACCTTGAAGATGAACATGACAAAGGTGATCAAGGGGATGGTGGTGATAAGAATCGATGGGATGAAGGAGAAAATACTCGACTGAGGAGTATTTTAGAGAAAAACGAAAGAAAAATGTCTGAATTGATGGATGAAAGAGAGAAAGAAAGAGAAATAGTTAAGAAAATATACAAATTCCTAGAAAAGAAGAATTTGCTCGGAGAACTCGAGAAAGAGTACCCTTCGTCCTCAGAAGAAGAGGACAATCACAAGAAGAAGATTCCCAAAGAAAGAAAAAATAAAAGTAAGTATGAGCCTTCTGATGAGGATGAGGAAAAGAACAAAAAGAAAACTCTTAGGGAAAGAAGGAGTAAGAGCCCCTAGAATTGTATCCTTTCGTTCTCACAAGAAGACATGTCGTTGTCCCGAGAACCAACTCTTATTAAGAATGCCATCCAAGAGCCCCTAGGGTTATAAAAGAACCAACTTTTCTTAAGAAGGCCACTAAAGGATCCCGAGGGTTGTAAAAGAACCAACTCTTATTAAGAAGACCGCTGAAAGGTCCCTAGAGTTGTATTGTCTCGTTCTCATAAGAAGACATGCCGTTGTCCCGAGAACCAACTCTTATTAAGAAGGCCACTGAAGGGCCCCTAGGGTTGTAAAAGAACCAACTCTCCACAAGAAGGTCACTGAAGGACCCCGAGGGTTGTAAAAGAACCAACTTCAACAAGAAGGCATCAAGAGCCCCGCGAGTTGTAAAACTTTTCCTCGTTCCTATAAGAAGGCCAGCCGTTGCCCCAGGAACCCACTCTCAATAAGAAGGCCGACCGTTGCCCCGAGAGCTGTCAAACAACTTCAAATAATTTTGAAAACGATTTCAAACAACTTTAACGAACATTAAACAACTGTAAACAAATTCAAACAACTTTAAACGACTCCAAGTAAAGAAATCTCCTTTTCAAATGAAAACCCTCTCCTTTTAAGCAAAAACCAAAACCAAGTCTATTTCAAATAAAAGTCCAAATTAAAAGTCATTAAATATTTAAGCATCCTCAATTGGGTCCCGTTAATAAAGTCTGGTACCATCAATCGAGTCCAATTTAAACCAAAAATAATAAACCCCCACGTAAACACAAAATCATTTTAGAAACGATTTTCCTAGCCTATTACATACAATTCTTTAGATCTCTTAATCAGAGGTTCCCGTAGGCAACTACGGGGTAATTAACAATAGGGGCTTGCGCCTATTGGAAAGGAAGAACTCGCGAAATTAATAAACCATCGTAAGAAGCGACTCTTGTTCTGGTTTTCTTGTTGTCAAGAGATACTCGGCGCAGAGATCGAACCTTAAGGGGGGTGAATCTAAGGCTTATTCACTTTCTCGAGGAAACCCATTCATTCTTCGAGGGATGACGAAAAAGCCCATACAACCATATAATATATACACCCTTATTCAATATTATTAAATTCCATAGTAGTTAATATATACTTTGTTAGATAATATATATATGTATTGAACACATTGCCATTACTAATCAATCTAAAAAATGAAAAACAAATTTTTAGTCTATAATAACACCATAGAATACACTCCCTTATTCAATATTCTTAAATCCCATTGTAGCTAATATATACTCCGTTAGATAATATACTCATGTGTTGAACACATTGTCATTACTAATATCAATCTAAAACAAAGTAAATTATATTAGTATTTAATAATATCATAAAATAAATACTCCCTTATTCAATATTTTAAAATCCCATAATAGTGAATATATACTCCGTTAGATAATATATGCATGTATGGAACATATTATCATTACTAATATCAATCTAAAGAAAAAGAACAAGAAATTATCAATCTGTAATAACACCATAGAATATAGACTCCCTTGTTCAACATTCTTAAACCCTATAGTAGTTAATATATACTCTGTTAGATAATAAATGCATGTATGATACACATTGTCATTACTAATATCAATACGAAGAAAAAAATAAATAAATTATCAATCTATAATAACACAATGGAATACATACTCCCTCATTCAATATTCTTAAACGCCATAGTAGCTATTATATACTCCGTTAAATAATATACTCATGTGCTAAACACATTGTCATTACTAATATCAATATGGAAAAAAAAACAACAACAATAAATTATAAGTTTGTAACAACACCATAGAATATATACTCTTTTATTCAATATTATTAAATCCCACAGTAGTTAATATATACTTCGTTAGATAATATGCGCATGTGTTGAACACATTGTCATTACTAATATCAATATGAAAAAATCACTAAATTATCAATATAAGGAAATGACAAATTGTATTTTATAAGTACTCTCTCTGACTTATTTATTTACTCCCTCATGATTATTTATTTACTTCTAAGGAAATGACATCAAAGCAATCAATGTTATTTATGTACACAATTATCTTAGATAGATACATCCACAGAAATAAATAATTACTCCTTCAGTACTATTTATATACTCTCTGAGAGTTATTTACTTACATCCAAGGAATGATATGAAAACAATAAGTCAGTTGTATCTGGTATTATTCTCATGTAACAATTGTAATTTATAGGTACTCCTTATGGCTTATTTATTTACTTCCTCATGATTATTTATTTACTTCTCAGAAAATGACATCAAAACAATCAATGTTATTTATGTACACAATTATCTTAGATAAATACACCAATAGATATAAAATAATTACTCCTTCTGTACTATTTATATACTCTTTGAGAGTTATTGACTTACATCCAAGGAATGATATGAAAGCGATAAGTCAGTTGTATCTGGTATTATTCCCATATACCAATTATAATTTATAGGTACTCTCTCTGACTTATTTATTTACTCCCTCAGGATTATTTATTTACTTCTCAGGAAATGACATCAAAGCAATCAGTGTTATTTATGTACACAATTATCTTAGATAGATACACCAATAGATATAAAATAATTACTCCTTCAGTACTATTTATATACTCTCTAAGAGTTATTTACTTACATCCAAGGAATTATATGAAAGCAATGAGTCAGTTGTAACTGGTATTATTCCTATATACCAATTGTAATTTATAGATACTCCGTCTATCTTATTTATTTACTCTCTTATGATTATTTATTTACTTATAAGGAAATGATATCAAAGTAGTCAGTGTTATTTATGTACACAATTATCTTAGATAGATACACCCACAATTTGATTAATTACTCCTACAATATTATTTATATACTCTCTGGGAGTTATATACTTCCTTTGAAGTTTATATTTACTCCCTTAATTTAGATTAACTACGCTTGTACAAAGTACATACACGACTGACTAATAATCCACCATCTTGATATGTACTCCCTTATAGTATATATTTACTCCCTTATACTAACATAACTACACTAGAATAAAACATAGCAAAGTAACTAATTATTATTCATCTTTAGTAATAAAAAAATACATAAGCTTAGTATATACTCCCTTTGAAGTTTATATTTACTCCCTTAATTTAGATTAACTACGCTTGTGTAAGGTACATACATGACTGTCTAATATTCCATCATACTGATATGTACTACCTTATAGTATATATTTACTTCCTTATACTAACATGACTACTCTAAAATAAAACATAGCAAAGTAACTAATTATTATTCATCTTTAGTAATAAAATAAGACATAAGCTTAGTATATACTTCCTTTGAAGTTTATATTTACTCCCTTAATTTAGAGTAACTATGCTTGTGCAATGTACATACTCGACTGACTAATAACCCACCATCTTGATATGTACTCTTACTCTCTTATAGTATATATTTACTCCCTTATGCTAACATAACTACACTAGAATAAACATATAAAAGTAACTATTTATTATTCACTTCAGAGAAAAAAAAATATAAGCTTAGTATATACTCCCTTTGAAGTTTATATTTACTACCTTAATTTAGATTAACTACGCTTGTGCAAGATACATACATGGCTGATTGATAATCCACCATCTTTATATGTACTTCCTTATATTAAGATAACTACACCAGAGAAAACACATAACAAAGCAAATTACTACTAATGCATCATCTTTTCCATGGCCCTATTAACAGATTCTATAACTAAAAGATCAGAATGAACATGATAGTGTCATGTCGAAAAGACAAGCAATACACCTATAAGATAAATGAGGAAAAATTCTGAAAAAGTAAAAATAATCATAAATTATAAAATAAAAATACACTACTGGTATTGAAAGCAAACTATGATCTGATCAACCTTATTTGAAAACAAACAATATCAGTGATTTCAATCCTGACGTGATAATTCAAACTAAACTGATTTAACTTGATTTGAAACAATCTAAAACTAACAGTGATTCAACCTATTCTGCCTCAAGTCGCTGAGATGCATTTATCAAATCAAAAGATTGAATAAATAAAAAACCTAAAACAACTAAAATTCAAACGACCGTAAAATAGAAAAATTAAGGTACAAACCACAAGTCCAGATCTAAAGAAAATTAAGGTATCCGGGATGTAAAATAGAAAAATAAAAAAATAACAATTTGGAGATTACGCCAATTCTAAACAAGTGATAAAAAACTAAACCAGATCAGACTTGAAGAAATAAAAAACATGAGGGGGAGAAGGCTAACCATTGGATCCTCTCTGGAGAAGACGGGAAATTCGGAATTGCGAAACCGAGAAACTCACAGCTGACCTGTGCGCGTTTCCGGAGGAGAGATTGGGGATCTCACTGTCTATGGCGACCGGGTATGTGCCAAGCACCGAGGTAGAAGTAGTTTCGAAGGTCGAAGAGGAGGTTCGGCGCTGCCATGGCAATACCAATAGGAGAGAGATCAAATCTGAAACGAGATAGGAAAATTGAGAGAGAGATTTGGTCTGAACAAGAGAGGTATGAGCGAGAGAAATATTTGAGCAGAAAGATCACGTGCACTACATGTGAATACAGAGAGGATACTGGGCTGAATGGACTGGGTGCGCGAGGATGGCAAGGATGGCAAGATTTAAGGATGGTAGATAGGATCGGAGCTGATATGGGACATCCCAGAAAATTGACATCCCAGACATCCACGTGCGATGCTGGCCCAAATTTGGCCCAAAAAAAGTGCGCTGTGATTTCGGCAGGATTTCGACATTTTACGCGCTGACGTCACTTAAAAACTGGAAGTACTTAAATTAGTGTAAAGGAGTATATAAGTGTGTTTTCCAATAAAATTAAAAAAAATTTAATAACATTATTAATAAATCAAATTCTTCCATTTGGAGCTATCAGTTGGAAATACAAGGGAGTATATAATTGTATACAAAGGATTTAATTATTCTCGATAATGGAGTAATTATTTTTCCAATATTTAGAATTCAAAAAGTGCTAAAAAAATTATTAGGTGATAAATATTTTAACTAAGAATCGAAAATATTAAGGAAGTAAATACTTCTTCGTAAGGGAGTATAAACTTGTACATATGGAATACAAAATTAGTATTTAACAAACAGACAAAAAATTGTACAAATAAGATTCAATATAATAAGAATTAAAAATATTAAGGAAGTATATACTTCTTCGTAAATGAGTACATACTTCTCCATACGGGAGTATATATATTTTTCGTAAAAAGGTTAAAATAAGCATTCAACATAGGAATTTCAAATAAGAATAATCAGATAAGAATTGAGAATATTAAGAAAGTAAATTCTTCTCTGTAAGGTAGTATATATTTCTACATATGGAATACAAAATTAGCATTTAACAAACAGACAAAAAATTGTACAAATAAGAATTCAATATAATAAGGGAGTGTATAATTCTTAAAAAGGGATTATAAACTTCTTCATAAGGGGTTCAAATAAGCATCCAATATTAAAAATCCATCGAACCTTGTTCAAATAAGATACCAACATTACTATTCACTAAACAAAATTTACTAAACGAAAAACCAACAGCAGCACCAAGTTTCAATCTTTTCACTCAAGGTCAAAGAGAACACATTCACACGCATTTCTGAATCTAGGCTCCACTCCATTTATAGGGTCTATTAACAGCCGGTAAGCAACCACACGCTTATCATCAGTAACATCAATCTGCAAATTAAACATAGAATTGTTATATTTTAGAATATATACTCCCCTTAATGAATCTATTCAACACCTAATATTTAACAGTACAATAAATAAAACATATACCTAATTCAATACATTTTATATTTTACTCCCTTATTGTATAGTACTTACAGTACCAAATACAAAGTTACAGAAACTATATACACAGATAACTAATACATATTCTTCTTTATTATATACTTCCTTTCCCAATATATTTACTCTCTTATGGTACAGTGATTACACTTCTAACTAACGGGTAAAAAAATAATAAAAACATACAATGAGGGCCCAGTTGACAGATTATATAATTAAATAATCTTCAATATACAAATAAATGAATACATATGAAAAACTGAGTGAATGATATGTTACAACTAAATGCTACACATCAGAATAGACATTTAAATACACCCTTATATGTAAATAAATGCTCCCTTATATATAAATAAAAGATCAAAATTAACCTGATAATGCTATATCAACTAAAGAATGCAATACACCTGCAAGATAAATAAAGAAATCAGTTTTTATAGGTACTCCCTCTAGCTTATTTATTTACTCCCTTAGGATTATTTATTTACTTCTCAGTAAATGACATCAAAGCAATTAGTGTTATTTATGTAGACAATTATCTTAGATAGATACACCCATAGATATAATTAATTACTCCCTGACACAATATATGTAGTCCCTTATACAATATATTTACTCTCTTGCACAATATATCCACAAAAGAAGCAATATATTTACTCCCTTCAACCACTAGAGTATAGCTCAGTACAAATCACTAATTCAATAGTTCTTATATGTTCAACACTGATTCAACCTCAACTTAAACTCAATTCAGTACAAATGTGATATGATGAATTGTGCAATTTAGGTTTGCATTAATGTAATAAGTATAATTGAATTCAAATGATTGTAAAACCTAGTTCTAATTTTGAATAATGTTAAATTGCACATCTCAATTGTTAAGCACAATTTAGAACATATAACAACAATTAAACGAAATTGACATTGATTAAGACAAATACCTTGAATATGAAGAAGATCGATAGCAATGGCATTTGAATTAGTGATCTCGCTAACGTCACCACTCCGATGAAGACCGATCAAACAACAAAGTTAAGGAAAACGATCAAATAACATAAACGACCATGGCGAGAAACTTGATTGCTTCAGATCTGAGAAGGAGAGAGAGTACCTTAGCGATATCTTCTCAAATCTTAACTGAGCAAATCTATCTTCTTCGCGAGGGAGGAGGCAGCGCCAACTTCGATCGTCGCGAGGGAGGAGGCAGCGCCTATTTTGTCGTCGGTGACTCTGACAAAGATCTATCTTCCTCGCGAGGGAGGTCCGTCGCTGCCATGGCGATGCCAAGAGAAGAGAGAGATCAGATCTGAAAGGAGAGAGAGAAATGGAGAGAGGTTTGTTCTGAGCAATAAATCTGTCGAAAGATCATGTGTCTCTCACGTGAGAGAATATTGGGCTGGAGGCTCGATGGCCCGTAGGATGGCAGGATGGCACCATCCATCGGATGGTAGATAGAATTTCCGAGATAGGATATCCGGGGGCATAGTGCTTAAGGCTTCTTTCGGTAAGAGGCCATGAGGTATGGGCCTGTAGGTGTTCTTTTTTAAGTTTTGGGTTGTTCAAAAATAAATTCGTGATAACTATTTTGGACTGAATTGTAGATTTATTGGCGACGCATGGATTTGGGCCTTGGGCATCTTAAATCTGGATATTCGGTCCAAAATTCAAGCATGTGAATGTGATATCTTCAAAAAAATCTTACGATCAGAAATTTCTTTTATTTTTAGTTTTTGACGGTGAGTCGGTGAGAAACACAAAAGTACATTTAAGCAATTATTACTATACTTTGATTTGAGTGAATTTTGATATCTAGAAATTAATATTCTATTATTTTAATTTATCAATTTTTGTTATTTATGTTTTATAAAATTAAGTTGTGATGGAGGTAAAGAAAACAAAGATATTTAATTGTAAATAAATTTTAAAACGATTACAAAAGAATGATAACAAGGCTCCAAACATACTTTAGGCTCAGTAATGATAATTTTTCTCTCATTCGTAATCATTTGTAATTTCTATTATTTTAATTGTCTAATATAAAATTACTAAAATGATTTGTGCAGAAAATTAATTACTACCATAGATGGTTTTACCATCGCGCGCCATCGCTGAGGGGAGCGCCTTAGTGATGGTCCCTCACCCAGCGCACTTATTTCTTCGTACCTAAATATTCAATTTGATAAGTACAAATATTCCTTTATTTAAGTATAAATGTTTAGTTAATTGCAAAAAAAAATATCAATGTTACAAGCAAAAATGTTCATTTTATTAAGTGTAGATGTTTAGTTTAGTAAGTTTAAATGTTCAATTGGGTAAGTACAAATGTCCTGTTAATTGAGTATAAATGTTCAGTTAGTCGCAATAAAAAATATAAATGTTATAAGCAACAATGTTATTACTAAACCAAGCGAAGGGATCACGAATCGGACAAAAAACACATGAAAAAATTAGAGGGGGCTATGAACCAGTCCGGTTCAAATTAATTTTTTTCGATTCTGCCCCTGGCGCGCCTTTCTCCAAGACTGACGTGCGATACTATATAATAAAACCATTAGTTGACACATTTAACTGAACATTTATGATTATTAAACTGAACACATTTGATTATTAAAATGAACATTTGTAACAGATACCTGCTAGTCACTCGAGACTGATGCGCGTGCGCCTTCTGTTCAGCGATGACGCGCGATGGTACTTATTTGTGCAAGAATGAGAAAATAGATCCGAACATACTTAGGGCTGTCAACGTGACAAAAAAACGCGTGATACCGTTTCGGTTAAGTGAAACGGAACGAATAACAAAACCCAATTTTGTTTCGTTCCAATAACGAAACGTGGAATTGTGCCGTTTCGACTGTTTCAGCCTCATTTCAAACCGTTTTATGTGTTATTTTTGAAGTGGAATGGTTAACGAAACGGAATTTTGTGCCGTTTCGTAAACGAAACAGTTAACGAAATGGGTTGATTTTCTGTTTCCTTATACGAAACAGAAACGATTTGGACCCATTCCGTGCTATTGGGCCACGTTTGACAGCCCTAAGTTACATACTATAGGCTCACTATTGTTTTTTCCCCCCTATGAATAATTTTGTAATTTCTTATTACTCTACTTGGCGGTCCTCTTTCATAAAGGACAACCTAAGTGGTCCTATAGTAAAACCAAGCACCAATTTTGTAGAGTAAATTTTCTCGGAAGTCACTGAAGTTTATACGTTGTCCATTTTTTGTCACTAAACTTCAATTTGTCCTCTGGCAACCCTCCAACTTTAATTTCGTCCGATTTTGATCCTTCTGTCATGATTCCGTCTATTTGAAGACGTTAGTGTGCAAATTTGTAGACCAGAATCAAATAATACCCTTCCTCTTTTGTTTCTCTTCGTGTCTCTCTGAGGACCTTCTCCTCTTATTTTTTTTGTTGAAGACGAAAACCCTCTCCTCCTCTTCTCCATAGACCCTCTCAATTCATTAATTCTCTTCTAGCCGATCCATCTCTCTTACTTACTTCTCCTTCTCTGTCGGTCCCTCCACCAAACCCTGCCTCCTTCTAGCCGATCCATGGAAGCTTCAAAGGTGAATAATTTTCCACGCTGCCATTGCGATGAGATCACTGACTTCAAAACATATGGACAAATTTTTAAAAGTCGTGGACCTCTGTGAAAATTTTTGGCTGTAGATTATTTCAAATCTCTCACTGAAATTTCTAGTTGCTTGTTGAGAGACTGGTACATGCTTAGTACTAGTCCGAACCTATCTCAATGTACCTATTGAAATGTCAGTATGTTATAATCACCATTTTTTACATGTTATGTAATATAATCACCTTTTTCCTTTGTACCAATTAAAGTAGCCTTGATTTCAGAATATACATCACCAATTCACCTCTTTATTTAGACCATTAACTTTTTAACAAAGAAAAATGAAAACAACAATATAATATATATAGCTATTTGGAGCATATTGTATCTGCACAAAAATTACATATCAAGATCACTGTCAGTTTCACAAACGTATCAAAATATCTATACCTATTTGGAACCATTACAACCACAAAAGAAGAGTAGCACAAAAATTACATATTAAGATCAGTGTCAGTTTCACAAACATATCAAGATCTCTATACCTATTTGGTTCCATTACAACAATCACAGATCAGTTCACTTTTCTACTTTTCCTTTGTCACCAGCACACAATGAAGATAATTAATTACTGGTAGCTTTTTCCTAATGTTATTGTCAACAGCTGCAGATGGTGTTCTAGCTTCTGTTCTAGCTTCTGCTACAAACACATTCCTTGAACAACAGCTACACACTGAACATAATGAGACCAAATAAATATGATTTCAGATGACTTGATTACTGTAATCATGATCATAAATTAAATAAAAACTGTAATTATGAGCTGGAACGAATACTTAGAAAAAAAAGAAATGAATTGTGCATCGAGTAATATCATATATAGTAAAGTAAAAATTCACGCATTCAGCGATACTGGTCTGTTTACAATTGGAGGAAAAGGATTAGATTAAAAATCCACTCTTATTATGAAATTTACGAAAAATTTGTGATAAAATATATCCCTTTCAGAACTGCAATGAGCAATGAGCCAATGACCAAGATTAAGTACCAATTAGCACATGTAAGCCTGTGACACTCACTCCTACGATGAATGCACTGGTTTATTTTGGGTACCAATTAGCCTCTACTTTAGGTCGGAGAAGGGGCGCCACATGCAGGGGGAGTACCGAGACTCCAGGAAAGAGACGGAGATCGAGACGAGAAGAGAAGGGACTTCGATTCACATTGTGCGCTCAGGTGAACAGGTGGCAGATGAGGGAGACAGAACGGAGGAGATGCATCGGAGCGGAGCGAAAGGTGGCTGGCTGGGTGGACGAAGTGGAATCAGACAGAAAATTGAAGACTGAGTTCACAAGAGTACATGTTTTTTTTTTTATTCAGATCGATTAGATGAGAGGGTTGAAACCTGAAAGGGATAAGAGATAAGAAGGGAAATTGATTCTGGTCCCAAATTTGCACACCAACGTCTTCAAATTGACGGAACTCAAAGGGATTGTGACAGAAGGATCAAAATCGGACGAAATTAAAGTTGGAGGGTTGTCGGAGGACAAATTAAAGTTTAGTGACAAAAAATAGATAATGTATAAACTTCAGTGACCTCCGAGAAAATTTACTCAATTTTGTAACATTTTTCTTCAAAAAAAAAAAAAAAAATCAGATAGGGAGGTAGTAGGGCTGGAGGTGGATCACCGGCTCACCGTACGCTCGCCTCTCTTTCTAGTAGTTTCTTCTCCTCATATTTCAAGTAGAACGTGGAGAACAATTTTGGAGTGCAGAGGCTCAGGAAGAAGGGAAGAAGTGGTATTCTTCTATAGACTGCGAAAGAATGCAAAACGGCCCGATTTTTATTTCATTCATTCATCATCATCTTTTTATTTTTTATTTTTTTTAGGGCTATCACAATACTAGCAATTTTCATTAATAAAGAAAAAAATGTTTACAGAGTAATCACAACAAAACTCAAAACACATACAAATGATAAACTCCAAACAAAATTTACCAACTTCTCCTAATTCATCATCATTTTGATCCAAACAAAACTCTCAATTAAAATATTCAGATAAATAGAAAATAGTGAAGTAATTTCAATAACCAAAAGTTGAAATTCTGTCTATATCTGTTTTCACCTTACAAATAAAAAATAGAACATACAAAAAACCTAATCAAGGCCAGAATTTTCATATCACGCTCATGGAAAATCCGTTGATTGATACTCTAAGGACTAGGATTCAAAATGCGGCAAGCAAGCAGCTATTTGAAAGTCTAGCCTACTTTTTTCTCCAAATTAAATTATATGTTAGCATTTTCAGGCCCAATTTGAATTTAAATTGCAAAACCTACCTAATAATGATGTTATCCAGAGCTTTAAAACACCGAAGGAAATGCTGTAATAATGTTATCCAAAGCTTTTACAAATTGGTTTGTGTCAGAATTTTTAATCACGGTCTACCTAATTCTCAAATTAATTTATAATTTCCCTAGAAGTTTATCTTTACGTTTATTTTATAATAAAAGAATAAGAACTTAAATTGGATTGTTAGCATTTTACGTTTTTCATTTGAAAAGCAGGGAATATAAGACGCTTTCTGTAATTATAAAAGGAAGATAATTCATATAGTATTATTTCCATATAATTAATTTAAACAAAAAACAGCCAACCTACAATTACTTTTGAATTTTTTACGTAATAAATCTTATTATTCTAAAATTTTGAATTATAATCTCTTATAATTCCACGAAATAATAGATGTAGACGACGTGTGTCAAGGAAAAACATACGTGGAAGGTTAAAACACGAAGAGTCATGTAAGAAAATACGTGGAGTAAAAAGTTAACCGTTACTAATATGACGTGTTAGTTTACTTTGCAGTTGCGCCAATTATTTAGATAAACATTATCTTTATATCTTATACGGGCACATTTGGAATTAAGAAAAATGTAATTTTTTAATTTTTTTTGCATTGATATTTTGATATTTTAATATTAAATTTAGTCTTCTTATTGTAAATCAACTATCTCAAAACCTACAACTTTAAATAATTTAGTTTTATAGACCAAGAGACAAGTTTTTATGGAGACGTGTAACATTTATCTTATCTGAAAATATACTTATATAATTTATTTTAACATATTTTTAACCGAATTTCACAAGGGTACACATGCAAGCACAGAAATTTGTGGGGACGTGAAGGAGATAATTGGGCAAAAGTAAAATTTTAATTTGTAACAACTCCCTGGACAGCTGTGGAAGGAACCATAAATTTTATTTTATTTTAGTCTATTTAAAGATCGCAGTGCATCCATAGCCTCTGAAGGCCATTGAGCCATGAGCCCCACTGCCATTTCATCTCAGATTGTGAATTGAATTGAACTCCCATCAATTTCTTCAATTGCTTTTGGATCAGTCAATATCTCCCCAAACCCTGTGTGTTCTCGTCATCACAAGAAATCGAGAGAGAGAGAGAGAGAGAGACAGAGAGACCGTTAGGAGGCTTCTGATCTTCGACAAAGAGAGGTTAATAGTGCTCTTTTCTTTCTATTCAATTTTAATTTTGAGCTCTCTTCGACCGTGCACATGTCCCTTTTACCTCTCTCTTTGCTTCTGAGCTCTGAGGCTTTGTGTTTGAGTAGAATTATCTGACAAGTGAACTCTGAAGCAATTGAGGTGTATCTCGGTGTATTCAAACACAATTCCTTGGTTTTTCTTTCCTTTTGTCCCATTGATTCTGTTCATCTAACCAGTGGCTATGATAAGATCATTGTGTAGAAACTTTTCTAACTGGTGATTATTATCAGTATGTGTAAGAAAAGTTTGAAAAGAATGAAATTGCCAGGAACATTGTAATTTCATGTTATTTTGTGGATTTATTTTAGCCTCGTCTTCTGTTAGTTGGATCATTAGCTGCATGTAATGGAAAATAAGATGGGGGAAAGTTATGTCAATTTCACTGTCTCCTTTTTTCCCCTCAATTTAACTTCCCATATTCCCACAATTTTATTGGATTCCTCCTCATTTCTTCTAAACTTTTCTTATTTGTCAGGTATTACTGTAAAACTGTCTGGCTACATTTTGAATTTCCATGTCAGATTGGTAGACAAGTTGATTGTGAGGTTGTTGGTGGCTGGTACCAGTTTGGTACCCTCTCCTGACTGTTGTACTGGTACTATGTACTGGTAAGGCATGAATTAATTGCTGCTTCCACAAAGTCCTTTTCTCTTCTTATCTGTTTCTCATTTGATATGCTTCCTTAGTATCAATTAACCATTAACTTCTTTAAAATGGCGCACAGGCCACAGCAAGTAAAACCAACCAACTTGGGAAATTGATTCTGCTTCAGTGTGAAGGTAAATTTTGCACTATTAATTTGCCATTGGTTCATAATATTCTCAATAAACAAAAGGAGCACTGTAGGAATGTAACATTGCTTGTTATGTTGAGCTCAGCAGACTTCAATTTTTTATTTCAGTTTATTCCTGGTTGCATTGTGAAAAGTAAAAAGTTAAATTTGTATCTTATCCAATGTTGAAATGAAAGAATTATGTTGGACTGTAAGCTTGTTTGTATCTTATTTCAAATGTTGTGTTATAGTCAGACAATGTTAGTTTACTCGTAATCTCATGTTGTTACATTATAAGCTTTTTCTGAGGCTTAATCTTATAATTATCTGTTGGTTTATTTTGGTTTTCATTGTCTCTGGCTAGTCTGATACCACTTAATAATGGTGATGGTATTGGTATATGACCAACAGCATTATCAGAAGTAAGCTATCCAACATACTAATGTAAACTTGGCTATGACATAAAATTTAAAAAGATAAAGCAACAAGACAAACAGCTCCCTTTTATGGTTCTCTGTGAAATGTTAATTAAGTTATGGTAGAAACAACAATTCAAGTTTTGTTGGTTCTTTCAAATGTTTTTTAATTGGGCTTGTTATGAATTAAACAACCATTCATAGTTCGCTGTTAAAAAAGGTACAATAGAGTTTTCCTCTCATAAACAGACAGTTTGGCAATTTCTAGTACTCTATTGCCCTATCACAATAAGAACTGCATCTCTGTTCCATTTTCATTCAGACAAAGAGAAAAAGAGAATTATAGAGACAGAGACAGGATGGAGACAGCTCTCCTTCAATTGAATAGGCCTCTTTGCTCGAGAGGGAAGATGGACTTGAAGCTTAGACCTAATATGGCAGCTTTCAGTCAAGTAAGTGCTTCAATCTCTTTTGTTTTCACTTATTTTCTGTTATGGAAATTTTCAAGAGAGCTTTTGGCTCCCAGAAATGCAGACCCCCCCCCCCCCCCCCCAATCATGGCTTTGTGTTAAATTTTCATGAAGTTTTGCAGCTATTCACCTTATATATTATTGGTGATTAGATTGTATCGTAATTGAGTAATTAGAATGCACATATGCTGATAAATAGTCGTGTCTGTGTGTATTCAATTAGAATACAATTGAGTCATTGTACATATCCTGACCTATGTTGACATTGTTGGTACAATGGTATGTTGATTAAATAGTGTAGTGTACCTGTGTATGTATATCACATTTCCCTTTATTTGATAATACATCACTATTTTTACATTCAGCAGACAGTGCAATTCAATGGAGCAACAAGAAGCCGAGTTTTCACTTGTGCCTCGTCAAGTTCAGGTTTCATGAATAAAAGTATAGTTGGATCAATCCTTTTCATTTCTACTTGAGGCCCCTGATATTGTATTAATTTCCCCTTTAGGTCCTCGGAGAAAACCAAAGAGAAGCATTGCGCCAAAGATCAGAGACATCTATGTGAAGGGAGCTGCCCCTGTTAGCCCACAAGAAGAAATCGAAGAAAAACCTTCCCAAGCTTCTAATAACGGAAAAAGTAGAACTGAAGATGAAATGGAGCCTTCAATATATGAAGAAGAAGACCGGATTGAGAAACCTGATTCATTGAGTTTCCTTGACAAACAAACAGTACATGTTGGAAGTAAGCTATCCAAGAAGGACAAGAAACATATAATGGAATCAAGCGAAGTCAAGTCAGCTGGAGATGATGTCAGAATTGAAGAAACATGGTATACAGAGAATTCGATGCAAGAAGAGAAGCCCATAGTAGAGGAAGCAGCAACAGAAGAAAAGCCAAAAATAGATCCAGAAGAATATAGAAGGAGAGTTCTAATCCTTGCTGAAGAAAATGTGAGAAAGGGCAACATCTGTTTTGTTTATCCTGAAAATGTAGAGCCCAATCAAGAGATAGAAATATTTTTGAACCGTAGCGATTCTGCTCTAAGAGACAAGCCTGATGTCCAGATAAAGGGTGCGTTCAATGGATGGAGGTGGAAATTTTTTACAGAGAGGTTGCATAAAACTGAATTTAATGGTGATTGGTGGTCATGCAAATTGTTTGTTCCTAAACAAGCTTATAGAATTGACTTTGTCTTCTTTGATGGGGGTAATGTGTATGAAAACAACAATTCAAGGGACTTTTTGCTATATGTGCAAAATGACATGGATGAGAGCTCTTTTGAAGAGTTTTTAGTAGAGGAGAAAAAGAGAGAATTAGAGAGAATTGCGCAGGAGCAAGCAGAGAGAGAAAGAGCAGAGGAGGAGAAGAGGAGGAGAGAGAGAGAAGAGGAAGCGAGGAATGCTGACCTGGCACAGGCCAAGGCTGAGGTGGAAAGGAAAAAGGAGGTGCTAAGTCGTGCGGTACAGCTTGCAGGGACAAGTAGCAGCGGTCTTTTGGAGTTTGAGCCAACTGGGTTCAGAGGTGGGGACCGTGTGAGGCTGTTCTATAACAGGAGCACAAGACCTCTTGAGCATGCACAAAATATTTGGTTGCATGGTGGGTATAACAATTGGTGTGACGGTTTGTCTCTGGCTGAGAAACTTGTGAAGACTGATAAGAGGGATGGAGATTGGTGGTATACTGATGGTATGTGAACAAATTTACTATTTATGTGATGCAAGTTTGTCACTTCCAATGATTTCTGTACTGTCTCATTCTAAATAAACTTGTACACAGGTTGGTATTGACTGACTAATACCATACTGGTACAGTTTAGGTATTGAATGGTTGGGATAAACTGGGCTGGTATGCATGCTGACAATATATAAGAACACTGCCCAATATTTTCTCTCTTTATTTTTGAATATCTTTGGTGCTGTCGTGCAGTTGTAATTCCTGAGAAGGCACTGATACTAGACTGGGTATTCGCTGATGGCCCCCCACAAGAGGCACGGAATTATGATAACAACAATTTCCAGGACTTTCATGCAATTGTGCCGAATTCCATCTCAGAAGAGCAGTTCTGGCTTGAAGAGGAGGTCAGAATCTTCAAGAGACTCCAACAGGAGAGGAAATCTAAGGAGGAGGCTGCCCAAAGAAAGGTCTCCGTTTCTTTGAGAGCTTAAAGAAGAACATCTCAGTCCTTGCAGGAATTAGTTTACTGTGGTGTTCTCTTAAATGGTCAAATTTGCTCTGGTTGAACCACCACCAATAGATTTAGTGTCAAGATAACCAAATTAATCCTGACTCAGTCTAAATTGTTCATTTAAGCACCAAACAAGTACAGAGTGAGCACAAAAGAATAAGGAAGAAAAAATAATAGGAAAGATGTAATATTATGAAATTAATTAGTTATTTTATACCATTTTGATGGCACCTATTGCTGTCAAAACCTGAATGTTCTATTAAATCTTTCTGTTATTTACTTCATTCCAGGCTGAGAGAACAGCAAGAATGAAGGCTGAAATGAAAGAGCGTACCATGAGAGCGTTTTTGCTATCACAGAAGCACATAGTCTACACCGACCCGCTTGAGGTTAAAGCAGGAAGTACTGTTACTGTATTTTACAACCCTTCTAACACAGTCTTAAATGGAAAGAGAGAGGTATGGTTCAGGGGTTCCTTCAATCGCTGGACCCATGGAAGCGGTCCTTTGCCACCCCAGAAGATGTTCACTGCAGAGAATGGGACCCACTTGAAAACCTCTGGTAGGAAAATACTATCTAAAATGATTTTGTAGTCCAATGCTTTCTGATATTGTTCTTCAGGAGTAAAGAAATATCTCATTGCTGACAATTTTGAATTTGTTTTGATTTATTTTCCTTTGCAGTTAAGGTTCCATTGGATGCATACATGATGGATTTTGTTTTCTCGGAAAGAGAGGATGGTGGGATTTATGACAACAGAAACGGGATGGATTACCACATTCCTGTTTTGGGTGGAGTTGCAAAGGAGCCCCCAATGCATATTGTTCACATTGCTGTTGAGATGGCACCTATTGCAAAGGTTAACTTTAAATTTCTTTTAGGCTATAACAATCTCTGAAACCTTATTCAAGATACACCCCCAAAATACATATTAAATTCCTTTGATCTCAACATTTTGACTGGAACTGTCACATTATATAGTTATCAAGACTTCATATTAGGAGCTGGACATTTTTCTATTAAATTGACATATAGTTAATTTAGTTACCTTTTTCTTTAGGTTGGAGGATTAGGTGATGTTGTGACGAGCCTTTCTCGTGCTGTACAAGATTTAGGTCATAATGTGGAAATTATTCTTCCAAAATATGATTGTATCAATTTCGATCATGTAAGTTTTAACATTTACACTTTCACTTCAATTTCAAACTTAAATATTTTGTTTAAATTGTTTACTGAGCATTAGACTTCTATCGGTATAGGTGCAGGACTTGCAATTCCAAAGAAGCTTCGAGTGGGGAAGTACGGAGATAAAGGTTTGGTTGGGCAAAGTTGAAGGACTTCCAGTGTACTTCTTGGAGCCTCAAAATGGGTTAGTAATAGAACTGCTTTTAATCATTAATCCTTCTTTTATTTTTCTCGATGAAATTACATACTAATTTTCTTATTTTGAACTTTTCTTTAAATAAAATAAAATATGAAGGATGTTTTCGGTTGGGTGTGTATATGGAAGAGGAAATGACGGTGATAGATTTGGCTTTTTCTGCCATGCTGCTCTTGAGTTCCTCTTGCAAAGCGGGTCCTGCCCTGTAAGGCCTCGTACAAATATGGTGTTCTTGATTTATTATTATCAAATAGACTATTGAGAAGTACTCCTTTTCATTTCATTTTATTCTTTTTGCAGGATATATTACATTGTCATGACTGGTCAAGTGCACCAGTTGCATGGTTATTCAAGGAACATTACATGCACTATGGTCTGAGCAATGCTAAAGTTATCTTCACTATTCACAACCTTGAATTCGGTATCCACCAAATTAGCAAAGCTGTTTCTTCTGCTGACAAGGCCACCACTGTCAGTTGCTTTATCTCACTCCTGTAGAATGAACTTACATGTCAGTTATGCCACATTTCAGTAATCAATGATTAAAATATAATCTGTAGGTGTCACAAACATATTCTAGGGAGGTCTCTGGAAATCCTGCAATTGCCCCTCATCTGTACAAGTTCCATGGAATTGTTAATGGAATCGACCTCGATATTTGGGACCCTTACAGTGACAATTTTATCCCTGTATGTCTCTCTCTCTCTCTCTCATTCCTCTTTCATTTTTGTATGGTTAATTAAGCATTTTGATTCTGGATGGATCAGGCTTGCATCCCTTATCACAGACAAAGAAAAAAGTTCAACAACACAAGTTTGGTAGATTAATAATAGCTATGATTCTACTTTTGCTTGGTCCTCAATTAATTGAGTTAGTTGGTATAAGCTTACAAATCCTTTTGTTTTTTGTGCTGGGCTGGTTACAGTTTTCCCCAATCAGGCCCACTTCACAATTTGGGTTTTAGGTTGTTTTGACGGAGCTCATACGGGACATTCCCGTTTTTTGCCATCTCCGACATCCTATTGGATTTGCGACACTGGGCCTGAAATTTGGGCTGCACGCACCCTCTTCGCTTTCATCTTCCGATCTCGCACTCTCCTCTCTTTCTATCACTCTCCCTCCTATCCGATCTCCCTTCTATTCTCCTTCCTTTCAATCTTTCGTTCGCCCTCGCCATCTGATCTCCCTTCCGATCTCCCTTCTATTTTCTCTTCCTCTCCCTCACCGTCCTCCCTTCTTCCTTCTCTTCTGCTTGTTTTTCATTTTTTTCGTATACTATCGCACATAATAATTTAATATATCCCTTAATTCATAATAAATAATTCTTTTAAGTCAAATAAATACTCTCTTTAGTAAAAAATATACTCTTTTATGTTATAATATAATAAGATACTCCCTTATGTAAATATAATTACTCTCATGAAACAAGTTAAATACTCCTTTAAAATAAATTGATAACGGAAAACATATTTGACACTCCCTTAATGAATCTTACATACTCTCTTAAAAAGAATTAGTTATTCCATTATCGTAAATTACGTACTTTTATAATAAGAGATAAATAAAAATATATTTGACACTCTCTTAATGAATCTTACATACTCCCTTAATAATATTTAGATACTCTCTTATCACAAATTACAAACTTCAATAACAAAAGATAAATGTAAAACATATTTGACACTCCCTTCATAGATCGTACATAGTGTTAACCAAACGGTCCGGTCCGGTCCAGGCCGGTCTAAACCTCCACGGTCCACGGGTTATCCCGGGCCGGTCTAGCACGGGTTAAGGCGGGACGGGTTATCACGGTTCACCTCCCAAACCTTGGCCCAAACCCTTGATAGACCCGACCCTAGGTGAACCGGATGGGTTAAGGCGGTCCGGTCCAAGGACGGTTTTTTTTCTCTTCTAGATTTTTAACTTTTTTTCATTTTTCATTGTTTTAATCTCAAAAATTTGTAAAATAAATTTATAAAAATTCGTTAAAATATGTTATATTTATAGAACAAATAATTAAGTATAATTTTGTAGTCTATTTTGAATTTATTTTATTTTAAATTTGATTTGTAATTTTTTAATGTTTTCTTATTTTATTGTTGATGGTTTTGCATGACAAAAAATTGTAAAATATAAGTTATAAAAATGAGTTAAAATATATTATGTCTAATAATATATATAGAATAAATAATTAATTGAACAAATTTAAATATGATTAAAAGTAAAATAATTTTGTAGTCTATTTTATATTTTTTCAGCCGTTGGAACTTGGGAAATAGTCCAAATGGATATGGGAAATAGTATAGAGCCGTTGGTTATTTTTTTATTTTTTTTTCAGTCACGCCTCTTGGCTCTCGCGTGGGAAATAAAAGAGAGTCAGAGAGGGGGACAGTGGGGACACATGTGGGTGGGGATTGAGGTGAGAGAGAGCGCCTGGGGGGTGTGCTGTGGAGAGAGAGGAGTGGGTTTTACACGGTTTAAAATTTTAAATGGGTTTTAGAGGGGTTAGCCGAGTGGGTTTAGACGGGTTTAACGCGGGTTTAAGGTCCGGTACAGACCGGTCCACGGGTTAAGACGGGACGGGTTTAAGGCGAGTCTATACTAGAATGGCGGCCTAAACCCGTGATAAACCCGACCTAGACCACCCCCTCGGTCCATCACGGTTCATGCACGGTCCGGGTCGGTCCGGGAAAAGGGCCGGGTTTATCCCGGATCGGGTCTGACCCGCCGGGTCGGTGGTAAACACTGATCGTACATACTCCCTTAATAATATTTAGATACTCCCATATCACAAATTATGTACTTCCATAACAAAAAATAAATGAAAACATATTTGACACTTCCTTGATGAATCTTACATACTTCCTTAATAATAATTAGCTACTCTATTAGCCAAATTACGTACTTCCATAATAAAAGATAAATGACAACATATTTGACACTCGCTTAGTAGATCTTATATACTCTCTTAATGATATTTAGTTGCTCTCTTATCACAAATTACGTACTTGCATAATAAAAGATGAGAACATATTTGACACTCCCTTAATGAATCTTACATACTCCTCTAATGATATTTAGTTGCTCCCTTATCATAAATTACGTACTTTCCTAATAATATTTAGTTGCTCTCTTTATATTTGACAGTGAGGCATCCAATTTCCTAGTCATTCATGGAGAATTTATTATTTTTGTAAGATTTGCCAATCCAATATCTCACCAATAAAATTAGTACTGAATGATTTAAAAGATAAAGGGATGAGGAGCAGAGGAGACGAGAGACCAGTGGGAGGAGAGACGATGGAAGAGATTGAAGGGAGAGAGCGAGGTGAGGAAGATGCACGGGGGAGAGAGGATCTGAAATAAGAGGAGAGGAGCGAGAGGGAGTTGCACGCTGGAAGGAGAGAGCGAATCCAAAAAAAAGAGGGAAGGAGGAGGGAGATGCGTTCCGAGATAAGTTTGGGAGAGAGGAGATTCAAAATAAGAGGAGAGGGGAAGGTGCTGGCCCAACAGTCCATTTAAGCTGTGGGATGGCAAGGATGGCAAAAAGGAAGGATGTCAGTTAGTATATTCGTTGTTTTGAGGGGATGCAAAGAGATGGATAATGGTAATTATCCTTTAGGATTCCCTTAAGTTTTTAGGATATGAGGTGGCTTTTTTATCTTTGCAGTACCTAACTTACCCTTTGTCTTTCTCAGTTAAAGAGATAATTATATGGGTAAATTGGTCTTTCTTGTAAAATTAGAACACCTCTTTCTCTCTTTTTATAGATTACCATGCAAACCCTAATTCCTATCCCATTAAATTTGCCACCTACCACACCCACCATCACCGCCATCAAACCTCCCTTGATCTCTAGTTATTTCTTTCTCTTTCAGACTATGAACCATTCCGTCTTGCTCACAGATCTGATCTCTGATATGTCATGAATCTGTATGGTACCAAAATTTGAGACTATACCTTTTGGCTCCCTTTCCTAGTCTTCAGGTTTCAACTCTCTCTTTTGCCTTATTTTTTTTGCTTTTAGATTTGGATTTTTTTTTTCCATTTAAATGTGGATTTTGAATTTTTTGATGCTTTGATATAAGTTGTCAGATGTGGTATAGCTAGAATTGGACAAAGTATTGACTGTAATGGCATTGACATGCCCTGATTGCATGTGGTCTGCTTTTTCTTGTTGATTTGGGTATCATGGATGAACAGGATTTCTGATGATCTCAAAGTTTTCTGATAGATCTAGTACTTGTTGAACATGTACAATGCCGAATTACATTTTCTGACAATTTTTTTTTAAAATTTAGGTGCCGTATACATCAGAAAATGTAGAAGAAGGAAAAAAGGCGGCCAAAATTGCCCTGCAAAAGAAACTGGGTCTGCGAGTAGCGGATTACCCACTCGTCGGAATTATAACCCGGTTAACTGTGCAGAAAGGAATTCACCTCATAAAGCACGCGATTTGGCGGACATTGGAACGTAACGGACAGGTATAAACATTCTCTCTCAATATTTCCTATATATTCGGTCTTTTTAAAGCACGCCGTGGGAAATCTGAACCATAAATTAATAATTTTTTTTAAAAATCTTAGGTGGTTTTGCTGGGTTCAGCTCCTGATCCACGAATTCAAAATGACTTCGTGAATTTGGGGAACCAGCTGCATTCGTCTCATGCTGACCGGGCCCGGCTCTGTCTGACCTATGATGAGCCTCTCTCCCATCTGGTATATTCTCTTTAATATTTTGTGCAACCTTTTTTTTTTAATACCTTGACGCATGAATTTCTAACTCTTCTGGTTTAAATGGTTGTAGATATATGCAGGAGCAGACTTCATACTAGTTCCATCGATCTTCGAGCCATGTGGGTTGACCCAGCTCATAGCCATGAGATATGGGTCTATTCCTGTGGTTCGAAGAACTGGAGGTTAGTTGGCCCCTTCTCTCCCCCTCACACTGTCTTATTATTATTTGTTTATTGGGAAAATTATTATTTCAATACATTTTTGTGATATTTTTTCATTAACAAGCAAAAAGGAAATAACCAAAACCCAAAAGTTAAGTTGGAGATAGACCCAGTGCGTGTATTAGAAGAGGAGGTGAGGAGACCAGGAAGAGAATAAGAAAGAAGAAGAGCAGATGGCAGCTGTTAGGGAGGCCAACTGCCCGCTTAGAGAATTCTAAATTATTTGAGACCTCTCGTTCTGCTAGAGAAACGAGAGGAAGAGAGAGAGAGAGCATCTTGTGTTTCAAAAAAGAACTCAAAATTTAGAGCTCTTTGTTTTTTCAATCACTGGGCACTGGGTTGACTTCTAAGAGGTTAAGGGTTCAAGCCTGCATGCTTGTGATAGACTTGGTGAGCCAGCATAAAAACTCAGTCATATATACAAAAATGACCAGGGTCGGGGTGTCATTTCTAGACTACCCAACTTGTTTGGGATAAAAGGCTCCGACTATTTTTCAAATCCATCAAATGTGAAGTTTAACCAACTATTATTATTATTATTATTATTTTAATGTAGGGCTCTACGACACAGTTTTTGACGTTGATAACGACAAGGAGAGAGCCCAAGCAGCAGGAATTGAACCCAATGGGTTCAATTTTGAAGGTGCTGATGCCGCTGGTGTGGATTACGCCCTAAACAGGTACCCTTAATTAAAAAAACAATATGTGGTATCTGCTTACCTGTCCAACTGATTTTATTATTTTGGGTATTTTTCAGGGCACTATCGACATGGTATGATGCGAGGGACTGGTTCAACTCGCTGTGCAAGAGAGTGATGGAACAAGACTGGTCATGGAACCGACCAGCCTTGGATTACATGGAGCTCTACCATTCTGCGCGCAAAAATTAGAAAACTTTTGAAACAATGTAGAATAGAGGGAGGTGGGGGGCACTTTTGTAGTGGGAGGTTGGGGAGGGGTAGAGTAGTCAAGTTTTGTAGACAGTTTTTGTACAGCGCCGGTTCGACCATTTTTTTGTATCAAAATTAATAATTAATAAAATAAGTTTATTTCTGCTCTCATGTTCATTTTTATTTTCTCATTTCCTTTTTTACACATTGTAGCTGCCATCCATAAATTTATTTTTTATTTATATGTTTTTTTAACTATATTACTTGGGTAAATATGTTAAACAAACTGTTATAGAACGTTTCAATTTCGAGGTAAAACTATGAGCCAAGAAAGAGAGAAAATGAATTTTCAAATGTACTAAAGAGATTTCCTACAGGCAGTGCGCAAAGCAAAAAAAAAAAAAAAAAAAAAAAAAAAAGATAAAAAAGAAAACAAGACCAAACAGAAAGAAACGGACTGTAGGACCACTATGAATTAAATTGATCAGATTATACGATTACAATTTACAAGATAATTTCTATAAAGGGGACAAAAATATAGACTTCATACTAAATTATTCAGATTTAACCACTTGTACATATTATTTTATCGTATGTAAAAAATCTGTACGATAATGAGTTTGGGGTCACAGACTACAAAAGTAAACAGGGCCCCAGCATAATTGCTGCACCTGCACCAAGGTCCAAGACCACAGAAAAAAAAATTAAAAATAACAAGGCCAGCTTGCAATATAAGATGACGTCATCATAGAGAAGCATAGCCATGAGATTAAGATCCAACGATAAACAAGCAACAGAGGGGCAACTCTTAAAAAGAAACACTGCTACAAAAAATTGAAGATCGGTATAAATTTCCATTCTTGGTGCATTCATAATTCTCACTTAAGAAGTCCAGAAAGTTTCCTACCATTAAAAACGTTTTCAAATTCTCCTTCTTTCTTTAGAAAAGAACAAAAAGCACATGAACTCCCTTCTGTAGCAAAAGAGCAAAAGCTTATGAATTTCTCACTCTCTGTATTCCTGGATCCAAATCTCCTTATCAGAATCCCTTAAAACATCTCTCTCTTTCTCTTTTATGCCACCTTTTGACTTATTGTTTTGGCGTGAAATGGCGACGAACCAGTTAGAATTTTTTCTTGTGTTGGTGGTAACTGCAATTGCATTAAAACCATGGAGATGTCTCTGCCTAGCACAGCAGGAGAGTCTTTTGGTGGGCATGACGCTTCTTCCAAATGCGACATTAACTGGAGCTAGTAAGTCTTTAAATCGATTTAAGAGAGTATTTCATTTTAGCACTTAACTTTATGTAGGATTTGAGTTACTTGTTAGTCGTAACAGTGTAGTTCCTACAAATCTAGAAATAGTAACCACATAATATAGGTGTTATTTCCTATTGCAAATTTGAATATATTTTATCTGAGGGATGAAAATCATGAAAAGATTTTGTTACTTCATTAATTTATTCTTAGAAGTTCATACTTCTGGTAATGAAATGTCCCCCCCCCCCCCCCCCCCCCCCCCGGGACATCCAAGCAGCTAATTAATATCATGACATAATTTATTCCATGTCATTTCTCAACTCTCAAAATGATTTTTTACTTGTAATTTTTTTTGGCATGTTTTTCTCAACAAGTTTTCATATAGTATAATTGTAGATTTCTATATGATAGAAAAATGAATAATTTCATTTAAGGACAATTTGTATCTTTTTTGTTTCTCTTTCTCTTGAATGGAATTCTAATAATGGACCATAACAACTTGAAAACACATTATTTATGAATCCAAACTTTCTGTATCAGATATTTTTAAACTAAAAAATTAACCATGCACCAAAATAATAAAAAGTCCGTAACAGAAAATCTGAATTGAAGAACCTACTATTTTCCTTTAGTTTTTAAGAGATCAACAAGATAGAGGTTGTCTGGTAGGAGCGGAACCGACTATTTAATATAGTGGTGTTTAGAAAGTAAAGTGACCCTTGTACTCTAGTGAAAGAACAAAATAAAAAAAAAATAAAATTGAAAAGAAAAGGCTAGTGAAAGAACCAAATTTGAAAAGAAAAGGCTAGTGACGGTCTGACGGAGACATCACAAATAAATTGGTCGCAAAAGTGTGTTTAGATGGGAGCCCACCAGCCTACCACTTGAACAAAGGTTTCGGCGCTGGGGCAAACAACTGGCTGCTCCAGGTGGAGGTAAGATTCATCATAGACCGTCCAATTTAATTGGATTTTATTATTTAAAAATTTACGCCGTCTGATGGAGGATTGTGTTGTTTCCTTTACATTTAGGGAGGGGGCTGGTGCAATACGGTGAGGTCATGCAGGGACCGTGCGACGACTCGGCGCGGGTCGACCCGGTACATGAGCCGGTTTAAGGTTTTCTCCGGTATTCTCAGTGATGACCCTTTGATGAATCCAGGTGCGATTATCTATCACATGTGCTTTGAAAGAAAGTTTCTCAGTTTAGAAATAATAATTGTCAAAATTAGCAAGTGAGAATCAAAATTGACAATTTTTTTATTTTATTTTTGAGGGACGGATGGCAAAGTGCCATACCAACAAATTATATTAATAAAAATTGTTTACATGAAGAAAGATAAAAGAAAAAAAAATAAAAAATAAAATCTATACAGCCAAATAAAGAAAAAAAAAACTAACTAAAAAACAAACAACTACATAGCTCTAGGCATGCTTCCTCCACGACTGTACGCGAAAATTTCCTCGAGTAAAAGACCAGGTGGAGCGGTACAGTTTGAGAAGATAAAATTGACAAATTTTCATAATAAAAGGCAATTTTCAAGAGGGTCGTGAACATAACATCAATAATATTTTAATGAGATTAATTCGTTATTAGATCACAACATATTTGATAAGTTTTGTTTTTAATGAGATTAATTCGTGAACTTAAATGTACATTTACTATACGTTCAACAACACATTGGTTGATCTTTTTTTACTTTTTGAATTATCAAAAAGACTGTAAAAAAATATCATCCAAAAAAAATGTACAGTTAAAGTTTTGATCTTACATAAGACAACTCAAAAATGTTATAATTCTTTTTGTCAAGATCGATAATAAAAACTGACATCAATTCCACATATTCATCGTTTAATTTGATTTTGTTTTTAAACGAAATGCATGCAAAGGTTAAAGCTTATAATGCAGAAGACTTCCTCGCATATCTCTAATATGGTTAATTTATTATTGTTTTTTTAATAGTAGACAAATGGCTTGCTATATTTTTTTTAAAAATCTAGTGGGATATTTATAAGAGAAAGGAAGTATAGAAAAAAAAAAATTCTAGACAAAAAAATGTAATAAGTACAAGAAATTTATGGCTAATGGCAGCACATGGCCTGGCCAAGACTATGGACTTGTGGTCAGTGAAATTATTGCTTGTGGGTCTGTTTACCAAAGAGATTTAACTGTTAAATTTATAGCTCAATTTCATGTTTTGCTTTTGCTCACATGTAGGCTGTTCTTTCAAAAAAATTTTAAAAAAATTTAACCATAAAGGTCTTACTGAAAAATCCCTGCCATTGATTTGTCGCGGCGAGAGAATTTCGTCTTTCTTTGCAAAGACCTTCTATTCCCAGATTATATTTTGGTCATGTGAGATTTGTCAGATTTGCCAAAGTTTATTTTCATTAACCGACAGATTAACGCTTCTAAATGCAACCCCACCTTGCGCAAGATTTAAGTCTGTTTTATATATTCTATTCTAAAATAAATACATCGAAAGTTGATTAAAGAAACAAAGTATGACAATGTGAGTTTTTCACCCATTTTTTTTCCAAAAAATAAATATGGCAGAACGCAGGGGTTTAGTGAATGGTGATCATCTTATTATTTTCCAATCTCCTCTTCATGGTTTATTTGAAAATTACATCTGTATAATGAACCTTTTAATATGAAATGTATATAAAGAAAGCTGGGTTGTTCGGCGTGGTGGTTTTGTTATATTCCATCAACCAAGTAATCTTTGGTTCAAATCACGAAGAGAGCATTTATTTTCAAATTTTTTATAACAAAATCGTTCCTTCAAAAAAATATTAAATGTATCAAAAATCTTTGTGAGCAGATTTTTACAACTGGAACCGTGTAAAGCTGCGTTATTGTGATGGAGGCTCCTTTGCAGGTGATTCTGAATTCCAAACCCTTGTAAGTGTCTCTACAACAAATCTAAATTCACCTCTATCTAAAAACAAAAACAAAGCTTAATTCACATTCACCTGTCTGGCTCCATGCATGTATGATAAAAGCAAAATATAGTTACTTTAATATAGTGATCTGGAGGTAGAATTGCAATTCGAATAGCAGATAAAAGATGTAGATACAAGGATATTTATCTAAACATAGTATCAGCTGCATGTTTGGTTTCATGCATGGAACTTTCTTTTTTCAGAATAAGACCATTTACTTGAGAGGGCAAAAGATCTGGACTGCCATAATTGATGATCTTCTTAACAAGGGGTTAAATCATGCTGCGAAGGTACCTATGTAATGAATTAATAAAACATTCTCTTTTCAGTTGATTTACCTAGAATTAATAAAACCAATCACTTGTTATGTATACCAATTGGTCTAACGAAGCAAGTTATCGATCTTATCCTCATTTGATAGACAAATTCGTAGGTACTTGCTTTTGCATCTATATCCTGAAAAGCCATATGTTTTTTTCAAGATTATGTACGGACAGAAATTTCAGGACTACATTGCAATTAAGCACCTTAGCTTAGAACACATTAGTTTATCAAAGGCACTTTTTCAATAAAAATAATTATACAACATAATCAAATCAATTAGAACATGATATTGATATTTTGAACAAAAGCTGATCAGACTTATTCTCAGATACGTAGCATTCAAAAAAAATTTAGTCCAATCCTATTTCTTAGGTATTGCTTTCAGGTTGTTCAGCTGGTGGCCTGGCAGTTTTTCACCACTGTGATCAACTGGCACAGCTTCTCCCAGAGGCAAAAAGTGTGAAATGTTTGAGCGATGCGGGATTTTTCGTTGATTTGTATGTTCAATATATAAATATCATACCTCCATTGAACTGCATCTGGCTGTATTATTTTATTGAACAATGTTTTTCCTTTGTCCTTTCTGATTTTCTATAATAGGACAGATATTTCAGGAAGCAACACTATAAGACCCTTCTTTGGCAGTTTAGTTTCCCTACAAGGAATAGCAAAGTTTCTAAACGAGAAATGTGTGGCATCATATGAGGATCCATTAACGGTAGGTCTACATGTCAATCATTTTGTGAGCACTTAGCACAATCTAACTTGTAATTAATTTTCGTAACCTGAATATTTTTTGTTAATTAAGCAGTGCTTCTTTCCACAATATGCCATAAGATACATCAGCTCACCGTTTTTCATCTTGAACCCAGCATATGACATGTACCAGGTGAGACATAGTCCTACAATTAAATAGGTACATGTAATTTTTATATTAAATTCTATAAACAATGACTAGATAGTTTCCAATCTTGCTAATGAAATATAAATATTTTTTAAATTACTGACAGTTCACTCACTGCTTTGTGCCACCTTCATCTGATCCTTCAGGCCAATGGAGCAAGTGCAAATTGAATCAAGATGAATGCAGTGCAACACAAATAGAAGTTCTTCAAGGTTATCCCTTTCTATGCTTTTTTTAAGTAGTTATACATATTTGCTGCAATTTTTGACTTATTCTTTTTTTATCGTTATTTTTAAAATATTCAGATTGACGTATTTTCTTTTGAGATTTGAAGTCATATTTTACTCTTGTGATTCTACAACTATGAGATTGTTTGTTTTGTGTTCTATTAAGGTTTTAGGAATAATTGCTTTCCTAAAAAAATGTAATCCTTAAGACTAAACTAACAAACTGGCAGCAACACCAAATCAAGCAATAACATAGAACTGTCTCCTCTGATTGTCATCATAGCAAAATATGTACTTTTTTCATTTGATAAGGTTGCTTTTGCAGGTCTCAGAAATCAAACACTGAAAGCTCTGGAGCCTTTCAATCTATCAACAGGGGGAAGGTTTATTAATTCTTGCTTGGCTCATTGCCAGAGTGAATTGCAAGATTCATGGTTTGCGCCTGATTCACCAAGATTAGGAAACAGGGTATAATTTCTCTTATTTAGATGTGATAAATACCAGTTCGAAATAGCATGCATCTAATTATTCAGATATAATTTCTCTTATGTTTGAAAAACGCTCATCATTAAATTTGATAATTCCCACTAATAATTACTCCTACTATAAGTTAGGACTTATGACATCTGATTAAGGCTTTGGCAAATCAAATTAATAGTCGATTATTTTATCTTTGGATGGATACAAAAAGTTAATACATTATGTTGATTAAAATGAATGTGTTTCAGTACTAAGGCAAAAATCTAATTTCATCAATTTTAAGTTAATAACATCCTATATATATTAATGGTTGAGTTTTGTTCGAATCTAAACACTTTTTGAGTCATAGTGATTTCATTGAAAAATAAGGTAAAACATTCTGCTTTACATATCAGTAAGCGTGTTTTATGATTGTATATTTAAGACTATTGCAGAGGCAGTTGGTGACTGGTACTTTGAAAGAAAGATTGTGAGTGAAACAGATTGTCCATATCCCTGTGATTCCACCTGCAGAAATCTTCCATCCAAAAATCAGGTTTTAAAAATGATTTTTGTTATCTGTTTATTTTTATAATTATTTTTGTTGGCATTATAGCATTTATTACTTATGGTCCCTCCACTATTTGTTAACCTTCCCCGGCAAAGTGTGGAAGTCTGAAGTAGGCTATACATGAGCGGGGTTAACAAAATATTATATTATAGGGCAAAAATTTAGGATGAAACACATCTTACAATTATTTCAACTAGAAATATACTTTAGCAACCTATTAAAGAAAAAATTATAGTAAAATAAATAATTGAATATAAGCAAATTCTGTTGTGGACTAAATTTTGTAGCTGGGTTTAAATCCATATCGTTTTATTTAAAATTATTAACAGAGATGAATGATGAGAATTCAAACCTGGTTTAAAATTTATATCCATCATAAAATTACCATTTTTTATTATTTTTTTTGGGTCAAAGTGGCAAGTTTCTGCTCTTCAACAGTTTGGCTCAACCCCCGGGGTCTGGAACGTTGATAAGTTGCCAGAATCAATCAGATTATATATATACTTCTTTTTCCCTTCATATATATCAAATAGTAGAAAAGCAAATACAAAAAAAAAAAAAAAAATCTCTAATTTTTCTTTTTGCTTAATTCTTAACTTTTTCCTTTTTTGGTGCCGACTGATAATGTAGGTACGGGAATAAACAAGAGCATAGTACAATAAAATGTAGAGGTGCATATGGTATTCAATCGATTCTTCACAGCCTGACGCTTTCTCCATAAATATCGATAAATCTCCAAACTTGTTTTCTAAATCGGTCAGCCAAGCTCTTAAATAGAATTCCTAGAGATGTCGTTAAAAGTAGATATATATATATATATATATATATATATATATATATATATATATAATAGTGAAAAGTAATTAAGACATTTTTTGTGTCAAATGAAGTAAAATAGAAAAAGAAAAAGATGAAAAATGAAATTTTTATTTAAGTGTTCTAGGCTAGCTAGTGTATATGTCTATATGAAAGAATAATGAAACTATAATAACGAGAAAATGGAGACAAATTATGGACAAAAAAAGTAAATACTTTGTGTGCTTGATTATTAAACTGTAAACCAGAACTACAAAGAAAAAAAGAATTATAAACCAGTATTTCCATTTTTTTTTCCTTTTTTGAAGACGCTATAAACTAGTACGGTATACTATGAACCTTTTGTATATTTATACTAAATAAAAGGAGACATGACAAGTAACCTTTGTAATAAACAGATCAGACATCAATGAACCATCACTGAAATAAAACATAATAACTCAAAATATATATTAAATGAAACTTTGAATCAATTCTTCACAAAAAGGATAACTTAATAAGAACAGTACAGTATTAGACTATTAGTATTACCAAACGTGTGATGTCAGGGGAATATATATTCTGACCAAAAAGGAGGCGCTAAGATAGGGTTTTTTTTTTTTTTTTTTTTGAAAAATTGACAGCGGCTGTGGCGCTAAGATAGGTTGGAAGTTATTTTGTGTAGCCTTTAATTATGTGAGAAATTATTTCCTTCAAAATTGGAACAATGGGATTATCATCACCGAAAATTACATGCAGTTTGTAAACAGCAATACCAACCAAAAATCATCACCGAAAGTTTATCAGAATCGCAATAATTCCAAAATCTAGTGAACCGGCATTAGCTAATTACACGATTTGGCTTTAATTTCTTGGCATTTAAACTTTTCAGGATCAAGGCTCAAACAATAGCATCAACATCCCTGGCAGCTTCGGCACCGTGTACTTTCTTATTACTGTATTACTTGTCATAATAATTTAGATCCTTTTTAGTTTGACTTAGAAAATGTTAGTACATGTACACTATAAATAGTTCAATTCAGGAATATATCTATTTCTTTTAACCAAAATTTTGTTTACATTGTCACTAAAAACATCGCTATTTTTCCCATTTAGAGGAAAAAAGTAGCAAAATCACAGCACTGAAACAAAACTAGAAGGCCCATTTATTCGGTGCTTGGATTTTCTCTTCTTCTTCAGGGGTTAAATCATTCTCGATACCGAAAATCTCGCGCATTTCTATCGCGGTCTTCCCCCTGATCAAGCTTGCGATTTTCTCAGCGCACAATTGTAACAATCCTTTTATATCCATGTAATTTGCCGCCTACATAATTTAAAAAAAAAAAAAAGCAGATTTTGAACCAATGAGAATTAGAATGCCATACATTGCAATTTTTAGCCTAAATTAAATTCCAACTCTTCAGTTGACCACAATTAAACCTTAGATTCAGTTGTTCAAATACACCTTAATTTGACCGCAATTTAGCTTTGATACAGCCGATGTGCCAAACAAAGGGGACAAAAGAACCAAGCTACCAATTTATATATGGTTCTCAAAAGGAGCAAATGAAACAGATTAATTAATTTAGAATTGGGAACCCTCTTGTATATCCTATGTATTAATAAATTACTCCTAAGTCCTAACTCATTTCCTCAAACAAAAAAAATACTAAATAAACGACAAAAATTACGGCTAATTCCTAAATATTTTAAAGTAATATTTTATTGATTCAGAATAAAAATTCTTGGTAAATCAGTATACAGACTTTCAGAATTAGGGACCATGTGAACAATGTCCCTGTATGTCTCCTTTAGTCCTATTTCTGAAATCCTATTTGTCAAATTCCTTGAAATTCAATTCTAATTCTACAACAAATTAATATAGAATAAAAACCTGGGTTAATTTAGGAAATGATGAAAATAAGAATTTATTTCCCAATTCCAAAAATCTTAAAAGCATATGAGATTTTTGACCAACTTCACAAAATTCTTCCAAAATAAAATAAAAACTAAACAAAACTAAATAGATGATTAAAACAAGGTCTTACAAGATAAAGATCATAGAGCATGTTCATGTCGACATTAATGTACTGGTCCTCCCAAGCCTCAACGTCCTTCTTCCATGCCTCCAAATCCGCCTCTGCCTTTGCCACGTCATCTTTCAACTCTGGCAAGTTCTTCTCTAAGATTTCCTGCGGCTTGTTTGAGGCAAACTCACTTTGCTTTGTCAGGTAGTCGACAATTTTGGACAAAACCTCGCCAGTCACGTTAGCCAGCGGTATGCACTGGTCGGGATCGCTCTCCTCCAGTGCACGCTTTATGGTGTCCGACTGGAGAGCAGCCATTTCTTCCACCTCTACGGTGGTGACCCCATCATTACTCTTTAGCAGCACCATTGTTATTTGTTAATTTGTTTTGACAGAAATTTGGACAATGGTTTGGACAAATTTTAATTGAGTTTCTGGTGACGAGGTTGGAATTTATGGGATAGTAAAGGCGGTTTCTCTTTGGAGCCGGTGATTAATTAGGAATATTACAATTTTGTATTTTCCAAATTTAAAGTTTCCCGTTTTAAAAGCCTTCTATTTTCTTACATGTTGTTTTTTGGTAAGTGTGTATGGTATTCGAGTACGAATATAAATATGATTAGATGAATATAAATACAACTAATTCAGATAGGGCAATAAATACATTATTATATATTTAACAACAACATATTTTGATAGAAAAAGGTTTGTTAAAGGTTCTCATTCTATTATTGACTATGTTATTTACATTTAATTGGACATGAACGATTTAGATGGAACGAAAAAAGTTTAAGATCGATCTATTAACAAAATAAAATCTGTTTCTTCTGATTTTTTTTTTTTATTTTATTTTTTTTTTTATTTTGCATTTGTCAAGCATTTGTTTAAGTTCAAGCTACTGATTGGAGGTTTTCGCTCTCCGTACGAAGCGACCCAAAGGCGATTCCAGGCGAAGTGATAGGCGACATCCGGTGATAGCATGGTTTCTTACGAGTGGCAAACCGTCCAAAGGAAGCACCGCGTCAGAGCAGCTCCCTCTCCAGCTAGAGTTGCTGCGCCCTCCTCCACGGCTCCTCTGGTCATGTATGGGGCTACCAGTTATGCTCAAGTTGTGAGAACCGGCGGCGCGCAGCAGGTTCAAGGTGGGGGCCCTTCTCCTCAGCAAGCACCTGTGCCCAGAGCACCTCAAGCCACTGCCCCTCAAGCCACTGCTCGCTACTCCCGCCAGCCAAGGATTATCACCTCTCCGGATAGTCCAACCACTCTCAAGTTCCCACCTACCCTTGGAGACCCCGACTGGACAAATAGGTGTTTCCGGTGCTTTCGACTTGGCCATACGGCGGCTACATGCACCCACGCGCTTCGATGCGCTGCTTGCTGGGGCCAAGGCCATGACTTTCATGAGTGCCCTTCTCCGAACAGGCACAACTATGTTCCTGGTCGCCGCCGTCGGCTGCCTCGTGCTCCTCAACCACCGCCACCCCCTAGAGGCCACCGCGTTACTCAACCTCTTCCGACACTTCCTGTCAAGCCCCAACCTTTACCTCCTCAGAAGAAACAGCACACTGTGGAGGCAGGTAGTTCGTCGGCGCCTCCGAGCCACCCCTTGCAACCACCAAATTCGGCCCTTTCACCCTCAAAGCTCCTTGAGAATCAGTTCTCTGAACCTGATTTCGAAGACCTCCTCTCCTCTAACTCTCAAGTTCTTCCACCAGAGACTGACAGGCCAGCATCAGTAACCTGCTTCTTCTCCAGAGATGCTAGGTACTTTGCTGAAGTTTCGAAACTTTCTAATGCCTTTGTTATCGATACCCCTGAGCAGTGGGAGGTGCCTTTTGAAATTGATCATGTGGCTTCCATGGTGGAAGCAACTGGTGTAGTGTCAGCTAGTGAGTTGCAGATAGGTTCTTTGTCGGGGGGTCGTTTCATTGTCTTGCCACCTGCTAAAACTCCAGCCCTAGACGTCTGCTACGCCTTCTCTGAGGAATGGTGGTCTAAGGGCTTCAAGGCTAGCATCTGGTCTCCGTTTCTAGGAGCTGATGTCAACATTCCAAGATTCAAAGCTTGGATTCAATTCCATGATGTGCCCATAGAATTGTGGAGGGAGGACTGTATTGCTCATTCAATTGGCCAGTTTGGTACCTACCTTGGTACCATCGACACTATGGAAGCCGGAAACTTTGCTCACTGGGACGCAGCAGTGGCGGTCTCTGATCTGGCAAAAATACCTTTAAAGGTTGTCTTGACAAGCGGAGCCATGGATCACAGTGTGAGGGTCGAGATTAAGAGATGGGTTCAGGGACAGGTGTATAATGCCGATGATTTCCCTGACCCACCTCCTGTGGTCAATCCACCTAGCCTCCGCCTTTCCAGCTCCTCACCATCTCCTTCTGCAGAGAGAGCTCCCTCCCTTCAAACCAATGAGGAAACAGTCACGATAAATGTCAGTGACTTGCACCACATCTTTCGAAATGTCGACGCGGAGCAGATTCCAAAGGACCTACTGACGGCCATGCGCAGATCGGAGGCGGCGGATAGGAAAGGAAAGAAACCGATGACAGATGACGTCACTCTCCTGAGGCGAAATCTTTCAGTTGCAGGGGTACATGGGTCGACACAAGGGGCAACACGGTCGGCCACAAGTGATCGGCCACAGTCAAACCCGCTCAAGAGACTCTCCAATTTGGATGTTACTGAGCTACGTGCGTCAGTGGGGATGGGGAGCGCAGATAATGCAAACAAGAGGATTCTGCTACAAGAGGACATGGCGGCACAGGTTCTTTTAACTTCTTCCTCTCTTTTTGTCTCCCCTGGTTTGAATGCATGTGCAACGGCTGTTTTATTTCCTGAATCGGTCAGTGGTTTTGAACCAAACCATCTCATTGTTACCTCTCCTCGTCGTGTTTTATTTGACCATGCCACCTGTCCACCAGTGTCTGATGTGGTTTCTTTAATAAAGAAAAAGGGTAGGGGTAGACCAAGGAAAATTAATAATGTACGTGCATCTAATGTTAATTCTTTTGGGTCACTTGAAAAGAGGTCAGTGGGTGAGGAAACTGCTGTTAGGGCTGGTCGGGACCCATAGTTGGCTGCAATTGAACCTTCTAAGTTTTTTGAGGTTCCTTTATCTTATGCTGAGGTCAATGATATTCTGGGCCTTATTGGAGTACCCAGTGAAAGTTTCCTGGCCCAGTCTAGTAGGCAGAATTTAGATCAGCCTTTAATTGATAATAGAATAACCACTGTACCGGCTAACCCTGCTGATTACCATCAGATTGTCTCTCCTCTAAAAAACAAGGGATCGAAAAGGCACTGTTTCGCTGAGAAGGATGCCAGCAGGTCGGATCAGCTCAGCCCGCAGGTTGATTCATCGCAGCGTTTGAGGCTGGATGCATCATCTGATGATGAGGCACTCTCTTATTAGCCTGAGCGTTAAACTCAGTTGTGTCTCCTTTTTGTTGAAGCTTTTTTTGTAATAATGAATTACAAACCTTTAAATGTAATCTCTTGGAACGTTCGTGGTCTAGGTGATTTAGCTAAAAGGAAGGTGGTTTCGGATTTGATTAGGTCTTCACGTGGGGACATTGTGTGTTTGCAGGAATCTAAAATTGCTGAATTAGATTTCTCTTTTGCAAGGTCGTTTTTGCCTTCCTTTTTTGATGCAAATTTAGTTTCTTTGGATGCAATACACTCTCGAGGAGGGTGCATAATTGCGTGGAAACGTTTTTTTAACTTGTTGAACTCTTTCACCACGAAACATACTTGTTCTGCCTTACTACAAGATACGAGGTCGGGGTCCATACTACTTATCACGTGCGTGTATGGCCCACATGCAGCCCCCTTGCGTACTCTTTTCCTGGATGAGTTGCGTTACATAGCCCCTCTTTCTCCTCCTCTCTGGTTAGTAGCTGGCGACTTCAACGTGGTACGCTGGTCTCATGAGAGATCAACTCTTTGCCTGGACTTCAATACCATGCAACAGTTCAATAACCTCATAGATAAGTTAGCATTGGTCGATGTACCGTTGTCAAATAGGAGTTTCACTTGGTCCAACCGCCAACCAACTCCGATTTTCTCCAAACTTGACAGAACTCTCATCTCCTCCTCTTGGAATACGGCTTACCCCCACATCACCCTTCAAGCTATGCCGGCTCCAACTTCTGATCACTGTCCTATACTTTTGAAGTGTAGGCAGTTAGCTACAAGACCTAGGCCACATCGTTTAGAACGTTTCTGGCTTACGAACCCGCAATGCACTTCAATCACATCTCGTATTTTGAGTTCACAAGTGCAAGCAGGAGATGCCTTACATTCATACATGCAAAAAACAAAGTTACTGCATGAGACATTGAGAGATTGGCACTTAAACAACTTCCCTTACCCGACTGTTTGCTTGACAAATGCAAAAACTTTCATCGCATGTTTAGATGCGGCAGAGGAGCACAGATTGCTTTCTTCAATGGAGAGAAGATTGAGGGCAATTTTAAAAGAAAAAGCTTATGAGCTAGCGAACATGTTGGAAATGAAATGGCACCAAAGGGCTAGAGTTAAGTGGTTACGCCTTGGAGATCAAAACACTAGATACTTTCACGCGATGGCAACCTCCAAATTGAGAAATAAGTTTGTTCCCTCCTTACTCGTGCATGACAGAGTCATTTCTGCTCCTCATGATATACTTTCTGCCTTTCATGATTTTTACAAAAATCTATTGGGGACTGAACCAAATACCATCCCTTTCAACCCATCTGCCCTATATCGGGATGAGTCGGTGCTGCTTTACGATTTGGGCCTACCTTTCTCTGAGCTTGAGGTAAAAAAGGCTGTGATGAGCCTTGCGGATAACAAGGCTTCTGGGCCTGATGGTATGCCAAATGAGTTTTTCAAAATTCATTGGGATTTAATCAAAGTTGATTTGATGGGTATCTTTGACTCCCTGTTTCAACACAAGCTTGATCTCTCTTCGTCTAACCTGGCTCATTTAATTCTTTTGCCTAAGAAAGAGAATGCAGTAGATGTTACTGACTTTAGGCCAATAAGCATTGTAAGCTATGTGCCGAAACTGATTTCAAAGGTGTTGACCAACAGACTCTCTCACTTCCTGCCTTCTCTTATCTCCTCTTCACAAACTGGTTTTATCAAGGGTCGTATCATTTCTGAGAATTTCAATACAGCACGAGAACTGATTTTCAATCTCTCTCGAGGTACAGAGCCTAGTTTTATGTTAAAGATTGACTTCCACAAGGCTTTTGACTCTGTTTCTTGGTCTTTTCTTCTCAAAACTCTACAATGCAGGGGGTTCCCGAATAAGTTCTTGTGCTGGATTGAACTGCTATTCAATTCTTCCTATTCTTCCCTGTTAGTTAACGGGTTAGTGGGGCCCCCATTCTTACACCAGCGTGGCCTCCGTCAGGGAGACCCCATTTCACCTTCACTTTTCCTCTTAGCTACTGATGTCTTGTCAAGAATGTTACAAGCGGCTGCCATGACCTTGAATGATCACCTGTCTCATACCCTCAGTGATCCCTTTTACATTCTACAATACGCGGACGACACGCTTTTCTTTTCTACAGCCAAGGGCCAAGCGCCAAGAACTCTTCTGCTGGTCTTACAAAACTTCTCTGAGGTGTCTGGGATGAAAATCAACTTAGCAAAGTCTTCCTTCGTTCCTTTTAACCTGTCAACTCAGCTCGTCAGTACCTTACAAGGCTTACTCGGGTGCTCTTCAACTACTCTGCCAATCCAGTACTTAGGGTTACCACTAACAGATAGACGACCTGACAAAGCAACCTACCAGCTTCTCATTGACAAACTTACAAACAGACTGTCGGGTTGGAAAGCAAAGCTCCTTTCTAGAGCGGGCAGAGTGGTGCTGGCGTCGTCGGTTCTATCCACAATACCCATTTTTTTCATGTCGGTCTTTAAGCTCCCGGCATGGGTAATTCGTTCCATTGATCGCATTAGAAGGGACTTCATTTGGAAAGGAGCTGTGCATCCGGCAAAAGGAGTCCACCTACTATCATGGGACAGAGTGTGTTTGCCAAAAAATCTTGGCGGTTTTGGGTTAATAAATCTGACGCTCCATAATTTGTCTCTGTTACTAAGATGGTGGTGGCGAATTCATGATAATCCAACGTCGCAGTGGGGTACTATTACTAGGATCTTATATGGCAACTCGGAACGCTCCACTCCACCCCTTACTTGGAAGCAGCCGGGCTCCTTCTTCTGGAAGGATCTGAGACGGTTGAGACCGTTTTTTCAAATTTCTGTCAGCACAAGGGTTTGTAATGGGGAGGGAACACTTTTCTGGTATGACAATTGGGCCAATATGATCCTGCAACATTTTGGAAATGATCATTCTGTCCAGCATAAGCACATCACACTGAAAGAGGCACTTCCAATTTTGGGTCAACTTCTCCCCTCTCCTTTAAATTATAATGAATCACTAATTGCCTCAGTTGCGCAACAGTTACAGCTGTCTCAAGGAAACGATAAGCATCTTTGGAATTGGAGAACAGACGGGAAATACTCTGCTGCCTCGGTGTATAGGAAACTGATCTCAGCAGGAAAACACGTTTTTGCTTTTAAAAATGTTTGGAAGCTGAGAGTCCCCCCATCGGTCCACATCTTCCTAGTCCTGTTGGCGCATGGCCGTATACTAACACAAGACCAACTCTTGAAGAGGAACATTCCGTTCCATCCAAAGTGTGTCATGTGTGATCTTCAGATTACAGAAAGCAGAGTTCATTTGTTTTGTGAATGCACTTTTGCGATGAATGTGTGGGCTAGGCTCCAAGTCAGTCATGCTACACTTGATTCTTTACTTTTTTCAGTTTGTTCTCCAAACAATGCTGGCAGGGGAGTCATAGCAACAGCTTTATGGGGTTTGTGGCTTGAGAGAAATGGCAGGACCTTCAGGAGTGAACACAGATCCTTGGATGCGATTATCCAGTGGATCGTGCAGCAAGCTTCCCTGTTTGAGAAATTCTGCTAGCTGTTTTTTCCTTCTGTTCTTTTAGTTCTTTTTTTCTTCTTTCTTTTCCTTTTTCCTTGTGTCTCTAGATAGTCGCTATCTAGCTGTATCGAAAAAAAAAAAACAAAATAAAATCTGAACTGGACCAAACTTGCAACATCAGGCCTAGCTATAAATAATTTCATGAATAGCAGCTGTTATTCTGTTGCTAGTTTAACATGAGGCCCTAGTTTAGTCCTGGACTGGAATAGTGGAATCCCTTCTATTCTCTTGGGCCTTGTTACATAATAGAAGTTATTAGGCCTCTCGAATCTATTGATTGTAGCCCAAATTGATACTCCAGTTCATCCCATGATTCCCATCTAACTATTATTTTGATGTATTTTGGTACAATGGTACTCTGCTAATCCGCTTTAATTCTGGGAAGTGGAACTGTGGAAGTGTATCAAGTCTAGTCTAGGCCTTATATGGGTGAGGCATAAAGTATATTTAAATATTGCATAACTGCATTGGACCACTGTACAAACCTAATTCAAAGGTCTTAACTTCCGAATTATGATATTCTGGTTCTTGATCGATCTCCATTTAAGACTTGATGACAATTGGGAAAATTGACTGAAAAGACCTAAGTTCAAATGAAAACTCAGTTTTAACTGAATAAATAATTGCATACATTTAATTCTAATCATCAAACGTCGCATCACATTCACATCAACTCTATTAATTAACGGCAACAAAAAAATAAATAAAAAGGCTGAATTCACTAAAATGATGAACATTTAAACAAAATAAAAAAGGAGCGAAGCCAAGTAAAAGAAGATTTCATCGTCTATGATTAAAACAGATATTATAGATTGTGTAGCAAAGATAATTATGTCACCATCAATAAGCACGTAAAGAATAATTTTCTTCTGATGACAAACATTTCCTTGGACTAATCATTACTGTGTAGGAGTCAAAACATAATACTCATTGGGTTGGATTGGATTGGATTATGCCAACTATTTTGGGTCAAAATTAATCCTTATAAATCACCTCACCGTGGGCATTAACAAATATTATGTCGTCTTAATAATAATTAATAATAGGTAAAACGTGTCTAGCACGTCTACCTACCCCTACATTCCAAAAAAAATATTTGAGAAAAGAGAGAAGAGTGGGAACCCACGAAGTGGTCACCACTATGTTTTTTCCACTTGAATATTACACGCATGGCCTCAACGAGATACATTAATGAACCCTCAGGCCTCAGGCTGCTCTCCATTTGTAAGACACTTGACACTTAAAGAGGAGTGTATGCAGTCAAATCTGAGCTACTGGATGGATGTCTTTCTAGAAAGAACGGTTTATATTGCATTGCGTCATAATACAAGGGAAACTCACGCGTTGTGTGATTTATTTTACCTATATAAAGAAAATGCTATAAAAATTGAGAAATACTATTCAAATATTATATGAAGCTGCCACAGAAAATCCTAAACACTGTTTTTTGCCACAAAAAATCATGCGCCACAAAAAATCCGAAGAACTGTTCTAACCACAGTGCTCCACGTGCCTTGCACAACACCCGAACCTTATATATGTAATCTAATAATAATATGTAATATGTAATGTAATGTAATGTAATATGTATAATATAATTACCAATTTGCCTTGTCTCGTAGATGAAACATATTTCGCTTGCTTCTTCTAAATTAATAAAAAGCTTTCATACTTTACGAAATTGCATCGATATAATCTAAGATCAATTAGATTGCTACGATTCATACGGCCTTATTGGTGAACAATTTGGTTAATTGCAATTTAGAAGTTGTATAATTTCTTCAAGTACAGATAGATTTTATCTCATTAATAAATAAAAAGATGGTTAAAATGAATTAATTACATAATTATAAATAATTTTAATTGGAAATTTTACGTTAATATTAGTTATCAGTAATAACAAAATCAGTGGAGCCACAAAATTTTTGAATGGAAGTCGTCACTATGTCAAGTACTGTTATCAACGTAATAATCATATTAAAAATATTAAATTACAAACTACGGGATTAACAATAAAATATCTTTCGTCTTTTTTATGGAGGTCAGGTATGATTTTTTATTTTTTTGTAAATAAATACATATATTGTTGTAAATATTGTCGTTAGATTTTTTTTTTTTTTAACTATATCCACTATTGGTAACAATTATGTTTCGAAACATCATGAACCATTTTATATATTCTAATTAATAATAGAATTATATGTGTTAGTTTTCTATATAATCTATATTGATACAATCTTTTTATTGTTCGATCTTATATGGTATCTTTTTTTGCATTTAAATAATGTCATTATAACCCACATGTTAAACATTCAGCATCAATAAAAAAAGTTCTACTAGATTATGATCGTTAACCTGCAAAGAATTTGGTTCGCAGACATATCAATTTCAGAAACTTCTAATGCCAATTTTAATAAATAGAAAAAAAATAATGTCTGATCAATTATTAGTGGGATAAGTTTGCCATCTGAAATAGTGAAATTGTGATTGCTAAATCTCAACTCTCGCGACAAGAATACATATATATACACACACTAGACAAAAAAAACAAAAAAATGCCTTCAACTGACAACACATCGATTTTTTTTTGTTCTTTTATAGATCAGTTCGATACTGATGACTGCTCTGATTTTTATTTATTTTTTTAACAAAAATTTGCTTTGCGCTCAAGAATAGAGAGGTGGAGAACCAATGATCATCCCTTCTTATTTACGTGATTACTTAAGATCATCCATTCTTAGCTTCATTCCATCATTCCGTCCTCAACACGTTTTTTTTTTATTATTTTCGAAATACTTGTCCAGCATCCTTATCATCCCTTTCCATTTATGTCTCTAATTTCTATTCGGTAAGTATCAAGCGTTACCCACCCTACCTCCCATCCAGCGTTGCTCACCTCTTCCCCTTCTGACATCATATATTATGATACTAATTTTCCTGATATATTTCTTAACTGTCACAACAAATAATATTAATTGTCCTATATTTATGATATTAAACGTCCTCAAAATTTCCTAATTGTCATATAAAATAATACCAATTATCCTGAAAAAATATTAATTGTTTTGAAAAAAAATATTTGACCTGGAAAAAAGTTAATTGTCATGGAAAAAAAAATAACTGTCCAAGTTTTAGATACTAATTGTCCTAAAAAAATATTAATTGTTATGGTAAATATGTTTGACTTGAGAAAAAAAGTTAATTGTCCTGGAAAAAAACGAATTGTCTTAGTTTCAGATACTAATTGTCTTGGAAAAAATATTAATCATCTTGGAAAAATATTTGGCCTGGAAAAAAAAAAAGCTAATTGTCCTAATTTTAGATACAAAATACCCTGGAAAAAATGTTTGCCTTGGAAAAATTATTAATTGTCTTGGATATAAAACTAATTGTCCTGAAAAATATTACTAATTGTCCTAAAAAAATTAATTGTGCTGGAAAAAAAATGTTAATTGTTCTGGAAAAAATGAGGGAAGGAGGGAAACATAGGGAAGGGAAGGGGGAGTACGTTTTGGATGATAAATCCAGGAGATGAGCGAGAAAAATAGAAAGACAGTTAGCGTTTAATTAATTACATTCCAAAAATAAAAAAAAGATAAAACGTGTCATTAAGAAGGATGATGAGATGATAATTTTTGGAATTATCTTTAATTACCACCCCCAATTTATTTACGCCAATACAGTAATCCGTATCCTCTCTTTAATTTTTATTTACTGTCGTGAGTGAATTAGAATTTAGAAATACTCTATTTTTTCGATTGTATAGAAAATTTGGAATATTATTCTTGTTTTTTAATGCATAGAAGATAAGAGAGGAAGACATTTCAGAAACTAACACTTTGTTCGGGTGGAAGAAATTTAGTTTTTTTTTTTTTGTTTGATTAAATATTTAATAGAACTAGGGGGCCTTTGGTGTCGCGGCTTCGCCGCGACCACCCCTTGGATGGATTTTTTTGAAAATTGTAACTTCTTTCTTTCAATTGCATAATAAAAATATGTAAAACTCACAAAGTCAATGAAATTGTTTCAGGTCGCTAATTCCCTCAAATTTGGATATATATCATGCATCCTCTACAGAAAATGCAATTTTCTTTTCTTCAAAATTGTTTAGCAAAGAATGTTCAACCAAAAAATTGAATGATAGCGAAAAAATGTTAAGAGTGCTTAAAACTGTTGATTCCTCTAATGAGGATCTATATTTAGTCCATATTACATAAATCAAATGAAGAAACAAACATCTTTCATAATAAAAATAACTGGTGATGAAATGATTCATTGAGAAATCCGATTAATATGCTAGATGTCAAATTTGATATTTATTTTTCTTGGTAGCTTGGCATATTTGGAAGCAAAGAACAAAGATTAATTTTCTTCTTGACTTACTTGAGCACATCTGATAATTAAGCTGCTTTTTTTCAACCATCAATGTCAGTCCAACAATGGAGAGAGAAACCGTTCATATTCAATCTATTAACTCATGAAAAGCTTTATCAAGCACAGTCCTCTGCTAGATACTATATATTGCTATTTTGTTAAATAGCCCTTGCATCCGGCTTTTAAAAAATTGAATAAATTACACAAAAACAGGTAATATTCATTGCAAACATATATAAATGTACTATGCTTTGGCATTCCTTCCATCTAATTGTACCTAATGTCACATAAGACCAAAAAAAAAAAAAACAATGCTCAAAAGAAACGAAAACAATTAGAAATTAGAAATAATTATAATACCTCAGTGCAGAATTTCTCAGCTTGCTCGTAGTCTATCAACGTGAGCTGACATTCAGCATTATTGAGGTAGCAAAATATTTTGAGCAAATTTGGTTATGTTTTCCTCATCATTACTGGACGAACTATCATACTCAATAAATTATTTCCTAAAAGAAGCAAATGAACATTAGATAGTTAAACGCAACGCTAGGAATAATCCTTGTCCGATGGAGGAAGCTAAACAGAACCGCTCAGAGTCGGAGCAAACCCTAGAAAAATTGTCACCACAGATTATAAAAATCAATAAGAAAAAAATAAACATAAAAACATACAAGAATGTGCAAAAATTTAATAGAGTTAGATTGTTAATGGTGAAAGAAATTCAGCTTGAGCAAAACTTTCCCTTTCCATGGCTAGGAAAGAGTATGAGTTAGACTGATACCAAAGACACATCAGGTCGATAAACATGAAAATCAATTTGAGAAACAGAAATACTGATTTACCATTTTACCAGTATAACATAGAAAGGGAATTTCATTTCTTACTTACTGAGCCTAATTGTTTAAATCACTTGTTGCATTTGAAAATTTTATTTGGATGATACTACCTTCTTAAATGTAATGTAGCAAGGAAATTTTCATTTCTTAAATTCATTTGGTATTTCTCTTAAATTCATTTGGTATTTCCCTCAATTTCCTTTCTATTTTATACAGTTAAATATCATTCAAATGTATTTTTTTAAAATAATAATATAAGAATGGAACCCTACACATTTTGGTATTATAAGATTTGCATGCATAAAAAATATTGCTTACCTCATGGTTTAGCATGGAGGATCTTCCAAACCAATATGTTGCATTGGGCTGGAAAGCATGTCCATTTAATTTGTTGGTACCAGTCTGTGAGTGATGATCTATCTTCGAACTTGCACTATTTTCCCATCACAGCTTCCTAAAAATGAAAGAAACTATTATCACATATAGATAATTTCAATAATTCAAATTACTTTGCGATGGTGCTATTCAAGAGATAAATAGAGATATTCATGATGTGTTGCATTCAAAGGCACATAGACCAATCGTACAATGTGAGTAAATCACGATTTATGTTTGCATTGCTTTTTTTCTTAACATTATGTTCATTTATTTTTTTAAATATTCATATTTGTAAATATTTTGTAGAGCGATTATTTAAAAATATAAATGGTAATTTCAAAATCAAGTCATGAGTTCCTTTCAGAATTAAGCAACTATGGCTTGGCAAATGATACATTTCATTCCTCAACTGTGAAAAATCAGAGAAATTAAAATCTCACATTTTTATATAGCTATATTTTTTTTAACTAATTTCATGCTGAATAGTTAAAAAGGGAAAGTTAATTAACAAAATTCAACAAAGTAGGAAAATATATTCACGTTTATTGTTATGCTGAATGATCTTATTAGAATAGGAATGCCAAAAGCAACTGTTTCCCCAGTGCTTCTTTTGGGATGGTGAATCATAGGCCTTCCTTGCAATGTCGTCTCTAGCACAATCCCCCTATAAAAGTAGAATATAAAGAATACATAATTTTTTTGAACAATAATCTGTCCAAAAATTAAGAATTTTTATGAAGAAAGAACTGTATAAATGCAAATCCACCAACACCAAACTGGAGCCAGTTTAAAATGATTTTATGTTCTATATAGTCATCATAACACTTCAACCAAATCCTCAGAGCCTTTCAAGCTGATGACCAACACAAAAATTTTAAAACTAAGGTCAAAATAAAAGATCCAGTCAAAAGTAATAACCAACTTAAATAAAAAATAACATAATAAAATACTTTTTTTTTATTAGCTAGCTAGTTTGTCTTTTACTGGTAATTTTATAGGATCAAACTGACATATATGGTATGGTTGAAGGAAACCAATAGTATTATGAGGCTTGTCTTTTTTCTAATTATTGTTTTTCTTATCCTACCATGCACATTTGATAATTAACTATAAACTTAAACGACAAACTATAGCAAAGTATAGAAATCATAATGGTAAAAAAAAAAAAGTGTTAAAATATTAAAAGAATATCGAAGACATATTAGCTGACCAAAATGCCCTTATTCAGATGAAAATTGAAACATGAAAATCGAGACAAAATGTTCAAAAGTCTTCATTCATGGTACGTGAATAGCTGAGTGCACTGTACACATCGAACAAAATTTGCATCTACTGCTTCCACATGATATCTTTTGTATGAATATGAGATTATTTAAGAAGCTTAAATTGAAATAAATAATTAATTTAACTTGTCTTGACAGGTAAAACCCTCATGCGACTAATAAAGGTCAATTTGTGAGATCTAAGGCCAAAGTAACATATATAAGACCCTTGGAATAAATAATTTTTAGTTGCTATAAAAGAATTATTGATACCTCTTTTGAATCTTTTCTCAAATTGGTATCAAGTTGGTTTGAATTTGCTCGATGGCGCCTAAGATGCTTGATGGTTGTCCTTCACTATTATCACTGTCACTGTTGGTTCCTTTGTTATCCTTTTTCTTTTTGGATTGCTGAAACTGAACTACGGTGACAAAAAAGTGGGAAAAAAAAGAAATTAGCATTAAAAGATTACCTAGGAACAAAATTAAACTTAAAGGTAAGTAAAAAGAGAAATGGTGCTGATTCTTAACAACAATCCTGGCTTAAAAGAAGAAAGAGGGCAAGTAAAAAGAGAAAATTAATTCACTGGCCGTCCCATAAAGAGCATAAATGTTGTAAGCCTAATTTATCTCTGAGATATTTGATTGAGCCCCTAATTATTGTTTTATACGGTATCTTCAAGATATACTAATTTGAGATGATCTTGAAAAACTTAACCTCAATAAAGATAAAAATTATAAAAATTATAAGCATTAAACAAATTGTACAGTCCAGCAGGAGCAATTTCATGGTCTACATCCTTCAGACCCTTACGCTCCTCATCCCCTCAATCTTGAATTTTGTGGTCTGCCAAATTAAAAACTTAAACAAATCATAAAGCATAAATCAGATTGGAGGTGTTTGACAAAAAAAAAGAAGCAATTAAAAAAATCTTTAAAACCACCACAACATCTGACCAACTTACACAATTTTGTGACTTAAGCTGATCAAATTGCACATCGAGACTATAGCTGAGTAACTGAGTTCTTTCATGAAGACCATATCTACGATCTCTTCAATTCGTGCTATCCTTTTTTTCTCCCTTTCTTCAGTCTCTCTTCGTGCAGACAAATTAAGGAGAAGCCAAACTGATAAGAGGCTAGGATTTTGCTCCGCCTGAGATGTGCGAGAGAAAAACGGAGAGAGGAAACCGATTTTGGTGAGGAGGATGAACTTGACGGAGGAAGGTGGCAAGGGTGTTAGGGATGGAGAGGCGGTGGAGAAAAAGGAGGGTGGCAGAGATTTGGAAAGGGGCCAGGCAGGAGAAGAGGTGGGGGCAGCGGTAGAGGGCCAGAGGGAGGGTAGAGAAGAGGAAGTGGCGGACAACAGCACCATTTTTTTCCCTCTAAACCCAGCATTAAATGAGGTGTTTTTTCTGAGCTTCGCTGCCGCTTGGGAAGAGAGAAAGGGTTGTTTGATGCACACCAAATATTGCCAAAAAATAGAGCAGCATTAAATCCTGTGAACCACACGCATAATACATATACAGATAATAGAAAAAAGCACCAATGTACATTTATGACTTTACAACTGGTCCACCGTCCCCAATTCGACCACCGCTAACCTCATAAACGCAAATCCATCCGTGCAGGGCACACGTTTTAACATAAAGACAACAAAGCAGTTCTGCATGGTCAACGCTGATAGAACTCAGCAAGAATTATTAAATGCCATACACCGATCCTAACTATTCATATGCAAAACCCACCGATTCTATCTAACCCTTTGATCCACATCCAACCGCCCAAATAATTCACCGGAAAAGTCAATGAAAAATGCAAAATGGCACTGTTCATAAGGTCAAACTACCCCATTTAACTTTATATAGTTATAAAGTTAAAGGCCATGGAGATTACTTTCTAAAATTTATACTAGAGATGGTAGTCGCAGCTTCGCTGCATTATGTCTTTTTTAGATAGAAGAATGATTCAATTTATTTCGTCAAACATGTCCAAAATTTCGATGTAAAATATAAAAAATTTCCTGTAATAAACTTGCCAAAATTTTTAGACAAAAATTTATAAGTTCATAATTTGTCATAGAAAGTCATCATATAAATTTGACATAAATTTTATGTCAAAAAAAATTTTCTTTTTTTGGCTCCTTGCATAAATATAGATCGATTGATCAGTGAAACTTAGAGGGTTCAGATCGCATGTCGTAGGAGGGATTTTTTTTTTTAATATAGATTAGGCATGAAATATTTTAGATTTCCAAATATATCTACTTAGATTTTTAAATATATTTACTTCTTAATTAAGTAATGATTGATACGACTATTTTTAAATAAAATCATTGCGGTCAGAAAATGCAAATAGCGGTCAAAAATAGAGAAAAAAAATCACAGGATCTAACATATATCTTAAATTTCGCAGCTTCCTAAATCGAGGTGTAACAGAGGAAAATAAGACCAAGCAAGCGATATCCTATCACTGTCCAGTCACAGCCTCTCACTTTTAACTTATGTATAAACCGAACATAGTGCAAGGGAAATTGTATTGATTCATTGTTATATAGTTTAACAGAAGTACATTCATCTGTGTTTGGACATTGCAAATAGGACAGAATGAGGGGGGAAAAAATATAAAAAACGAAAGTATGTTTAAACTTTTAATCTTGAAGTACATTCATCTATGCGCTGATTTTGAGATTAGGTCCACCAATATTTCTTCATCTTTTAATATTATGTTGGATTCAGTCAAATACCTCATTTTATTAACACTTAGTTGTTGAGCATGCATATTGGTGAAGCAAACACTTAGCTAGATTACAGAGCGCGCATCTAATTAATGATGATGTGCACAGGCTATTAATAATTAATGATGTGCGCAAGCCATAGGAATATAGGATATATACATATATAAATTTTTTGAAATTGATAATGATGTGCGCGAGCCATAAGAGTTCAATTGGAACAAACTAAAGATTTTGTAACTTGTATTGGAAAGGATGAAATCAATTCATTGCAAAGATATTGGTAACATCTGAAGAAAATATAATTAAGGCTAGAGGAAAAAAAGAAACCATGGAATGTTTCCATATTCATTATATATGAATATTTATTGTAATAGACTTTTCAAACTAAATGATTGGAAATAAAAAAAAAGAAATGTTATTATTTTGGTATTAACATTTGAACCCAATTCGAGACAATTCGTTCAAAAATATGTCTTCTTTTAGCACATTAAGGGTTCCTAAACAAGTACTTTCTTGATTATATTTATTGACGACCCACAGAATTGCATGCTATAATAATATTCCAGTGATGATGTTTTTTTTTTTTTTTTTTTAAATAAACCTACTCGTTTAGGTTGCAACAAATGACATCAATCAATCAACCTCTGATGAGGTATCAAATAGCTTCTTTTCTTTTTCATGGCCATTTTTTATGTTACATTATAATTTTTATTTTAATTTATTAATTTTTTTAAATATTAAGTACGAGCCTGAGTGATAGTCTTAAAACATGTTCTTAGGAGGAAATACAGGGACCAATAATACAACGAACCATCGACCAAAATGGAATGTATTATTATTTCATTGTATAATGGGCTTAATATTGTTGACAATTTGACACGCCCTTGAAAAATAATTACTAGAAATATAGATCATAAAAATTTGGGATATGTCACGCATGCAGCAAGCAAATATGTTGGTTTCAACTTTCGATGTTACTCCCCATAAATAACCCCGCCATAACAATCTTTAAAATATATTATTTTCAGAAGATTTCTTGCGTTGGAGATTAAGTAGCGCAAAACCCGCTATTAACCGGCCGACAAAAATTAGGTGTAGATTGCACGGTGCCATTCATTAATGAATGTTTATCTTTAAATGCATCGAGCTTTAATGATACGCGTAAGCTAAAAATAAACAAAACGAAAAAGAAAGGTGAGAGAAATTATGTGTTTCCAAAATTCATTTGATTTGCTTCCCTCGAAAATTCCGACTTTATTGGGCTCACTAAGTTCGTTTTTCTGATGTGAATTCTGTCAAATAAACAAGCAAATGCACCATCATTCCATTATCGATCTTTTTAGCCTTTCCCTGATTTTAGTTTATCAATACTCATTTACATCCATATCTTGTTTCCTTTTCACCATTAAAACATTCCAATGTACGTTATTTTCTTCCCCTTTGAGGGTGTGTTTGGCATTGTTGAGTTTAGTAGGGTTAGTCGCGTAAGGTTAGTATTTTTTGAGGTTAGAAGGGTAGAATGGTGAGGGTATTGATTTGATGGGGTTAGTGAATGTTGTTTGGTGTGGTATGTTAAAGTTAGTATTTCAAGGTTAGTAACTATTAGTATTGTAATTATTATTAACTATTATTAATTAGTAGTTATTAATAACTATTAATTTTAATAAAAATTATTATTATTAATTATTAACTATAAATTATAAAAAATAAACCATTATTAATTATTATTATTGTTATTATAATAACTATTATTGAATATCGTTATAATTATAATTTTACATTAAGGATTATTTAAATTTATACAATTATTATTACTATAACTATTATCAATTATTAATTATTATAAACATTACCATAATTATTAATATGATTTATTTTTAAGTATTAATTACTTTAATTATTGTTATATTAACTATTATTAATTATTAATTATTATTAATCCTCATTAAATAGTAATAAATAATTAATATTACAATAACTATTATTGATTATTATAAATATTACCATAATTATTAATTAATATTATTATTTATTTTGAATTTTTAATTATTAATATTAATCAGTTACTAATTATTATTTATTTAATATTTATTGTTATTAATTTTTTTATTTAAATATTTATTTTTAATGATTAATTACTATTTATTATTAAATAAATAATAATAATTATTACTTATTAAATATTATTATTAATTATTTTTATCATTATTATTGTAATTATTTTATTAATTTTTATTTTAAAATTTTATAATCATTATAAATTAGTACTTATTATTTATTATTAAATATTAATTACTATTTATTGATTGTTAATTAGTATTAATGATTAACTATTATTAATTTTTATATATTATTAATTATTAAATATTAATTAATATTAATTGTTATGAATTATGAATTATTATTCATTAATTAATAATTACATAATAAATTATTATTATTATGTATTATTAATTAATTAATTATTACATAATAAATTATTATTATTAATTATTATAATTAATATCAATTATCATTATTAATACCAAATTAACACTAACCTTCGAGTCGCTAACCCGACTAACTCACCATTCCATTGAGTTAGTGGGTTAGTGAAATGTTAGTGCTAACCTCTACTAACATGTTTTCATTTGGCAAACTAACCTTGGAAAATGTTAGTCACTAACAAAGGTTAGGACTAACCCCAACGTTGCCAAACGCACCCTGATTCTGTAACGTGATTCCTCTATAGTCGAAAGAAAAGAGATGTACTAAAGTTAATAGGAGTACAAAAATTAGGTAACATGACAGCGATAAATTCAAAGAAATTATTTCCCCTAATAAAATTTTTGAGGTGCGATAGCTGCATTTACTTGTGACGTCTCATTTTTTTTTTAGCAGAAATGGTTCACTTTGCTTTTCTATTATTTTTTTATTAAATTAAAATTATGTCTTGGTTTTTTTTCTCTCCTTAACATTATATTCCTTTTAGTTTCCAACACCATATTATCCTAACTTTATCTTTCTATAAAAAGAAAATTCGTTCAAAATTTTTATGTATGCTGACAGACATTTCCTTACGCTTTTTATTGAGAAAAAAAAATTGGCTGTCTTATTTTGTATGCTAAATGGCTTTACAAAGGTGTATTTTTACATCACTTAAAATTGAATATCCGAGAAAGCTAATTGATCGGCAAATATAAGTATTTATTGTTTTTGTAAGTATCCAAAATAATTTCATAAAGTTTTTTCTTTTTTGTAGCATATAAAGTTATAAATTAACTCACAAAGCGTGTCAATAATCGGTGCAACGGTGCAGACAAGACGAGACAGTTTTTTTTTTGTTGTTGTATTTTTTCCCAAAATATATTCATCAAGTTGATTTTTTTTGGTAGCAATGTAGCATATGTTTAAATTCACAAAGCGTGTCAATTATCGGTGCAACTGTGCACACAAGAGGATGCATTAATTTTTCAGTCCTGACGGCAGGTGGTACATGAATATATAGTAATTTATGCCCCGTTAAAGAACACAAGACCTACAATATAATGTCATCCTCCTCCTATAATTATGTGATGTTACCTAATACCAAGAATTGTTGTTGCGCAAGTTGCATTAATTACATTTTATGCTAAGAGTGTGAGAGATGCACCGTTAGGAACTGATAGAAGGGCAAACTACCTAACCCTTATTCCGTACTTCTTAATTGGCAGTGGCATCCCCTTCTTAGTTTAGCATAATGCAAACGGATCTCTTGTTTGCACGAACATGCTTAATTTAATAATACGTCAGAATGAAAATGAAAGCCAATTAACGAAGAAAAAGGACAATCACAACAGCAAGAAACGATTTGCATCTAACGCAAAGGGTAACGTCAATATTTTTCAACAAAGAGAGTTTTTAAGGAAAGAATTGATTTCAAAGATAATGAAAACAAATATGTCAGCAATATCTTTTCAGAGATGGCTTAGTTCGATACCAAAATAAAATACATAAATGCCAAAAATTAATTAAAATCTCCTAAAAGTATATACATAGGAATATGCTCTTTTCAGAGAAAGATTTTGGTGTCTGATGTCCTCGTTTGGGTTCGAAATGGCCGCTACAAGCAGCGTCAAATTATGAACGTATATAGCATTACAAATTATTATTGAAAAGGAATCGTAGTAAAAAAAAAAAAAAAAAAAAAATATCAAATTTCCTACTTATAATGTATGTTTTCTATAATTTTCAAAACGACTTGCATTTTTTAATCTGAATTTTTTTAGCCTACTCCCCACTCAAAATTTTGTCGGGACAATTCAAATAATTTAAGAGGTTATTCTTCATTGATAATTTCTGGGTTTCATTTGTAAAAACTAGAAAAAGTACCCTTCTAATGTGTGGGTAAATAAAAATTTAAAAATATTCATACTTCAACACAAATAAAAATCAACATTTCCACATAAAAATAATTTAATAAAAATATATTTTTCTTAATAAATATAATTATTTGAAAAATTACAGATTAGAAAGTTTTGCATATACTCTCTTTTTTTTAAAATAATAATAATTATTATTCTAAAAAAATTCATATGGTTTGCGTTGTTTTTTTTTAAAATGAAAAAATAATTATTAGTTTGATAAATGTTCTTCATTTCAGGTGAAGAATCAAAATTCAAATACGTTTTCATATGGAGATTGTTTTCAGCCATAGATCAAATAAATCAACGATTTAGAAGATGGATACACGCTAGGTCAAGACAAGTATGGATAATAATAGGGATACGAATAGATAAGATAATAAGACAAGTTATAAGCGGGACGGATTTTTCCATATTTTAAACCAAATCCGACATGAAAGCTAAAAAAACATTAATGAAAATTAAGTTAAGATGAGCCACTTCAGCACACGTCAGCATTCGAAATAACTGTAACGGATTAAAATTAGGTTTAAGTAATTGAACATTCAAAAACCCGACAAAATGTGTGGGATTTGGGTCGCACCCGAAATGAGTAATTGAGTATATTGCAGGAGAGACATGGGCGCATAACCCGAGTATGTACTGTGTACTTGACCATCAAACTTTTTATTAAGCCGCATAAATGTTTTGTGGAGATTTTGTGTGGCAATAATTTTGTTCTGCTTGCAATTAGAGTATCATTGGGAGCCAAGCGGAAATCCAACTGAATTTCACTACTTTTACGCTGTGGAATAAATTAATTTACAAGGTTCTCTCACACAATATGAAGCATTTTGTAAATAGGAATATGTAATATATGACCATTATTGAGAAATTAAAGTTCTTTTTCAATTTCATTTAGCTAATGTTTGGATTATCTTGAGGCTTCAAAAGTATTATTTATTATTTGCATCAAATTTTATTATTCTCGGTGGTCCAAATTTGATAAATTAATATCCACATCATCACTCATCTCAGGATGAATTTTGAGTTTAATGTATAAAATTATAATTTTTTTAGTTTATTTCCTATTGTGAAATGGATATTGATATTAGTATTATTTAATTTAATTGTGATATACCGTGGATATACTATCGTATGTACGTGATCTTTATTACTTGTGCAAGCGCATTCATGCTGGAAGCGATGCTAAATTGACAGTGAATGAATACAATGTTACTTTCTAGTGGATATTAAGCATCGGACTAGTTTGACAAAAATTATAAACTTTAATTTCCAAAATGAATACATAATATTTTAAAGTGTTAATATTTAAAATGAGTAAGTAACGATAAATTAGGAACCACTTATTTGATTTCCTTTAAACATTATAATAAGGAAAAAAAATATTTCTATATTTTTTTTTAGTTCCAAATATTTTTTATTAGAATTTTGCAAATATCATCACACATCACAAAAAATATAGAATTTGAGTTCGATCCCTGTCGATTGACTTTACTGATCAGTGACCAGATCAACCATCTTAACATTATTCTTCAATGCTTTCTAACTCAACTTTTGATAGATCGTAGCCAGATAAAAATATAAAAAAAGCAGATACTCGTATAGAATCAGCGTAAATTCAGATCGTCTGCTTTTTCACTCTTTACAATTGGATTGCAGGATATTTAAACACCATGCCAAGTTTTAGTAGCACTGTAGCAGGGACCGCGCCTTTTAGGTGGCTTTTGGTAAGTGAATAACTTAAGAAGAAGAACTTAAGGAGGAAAAATTATGTCAAGTTAAGGAGGAAGAACTTATTCTTGTTTGGTTATGTACATCAAGGAATAAAAAAAATTGTAGAAAAAATATTTAAAGTTAAAACATGAAAAGACCATATTACCCTTCTTTTCACGTTAATTAAGTTTGTTCATTTAAGTTAGACGGAAAAAAATACATAATATTATTAAAAAATTGCAAGTTGAACAAGTTAATTTTGTACATTTAAATTTGCACTTGTGACTTATTTAAATAATGAACAAGTGAAATCATAATCTTCAATTTTTATTAAAAAAAAATCTATTTGTCTGTCTAAATCAACATTTGAAATTATTCAAGTAATGAAATCATGCTCTTTATATCAGACAGACTTCTTGAATATATATATAATAAAAGAATTAACTAATAACAAATGAATAAAGGATTAATTATAACAAATTAAACGAATTAACGCTTCTCAAAAAATAAAGGAAAGAATTGATAGGTGCAGCACAAATAAAAGAAGTGGGCAGCAGGATCATTAAAGACAAAAGAGGAGAAAAAATACTTTTTTTAATGCTATTCCTCATATGGGTCCCACAAACAAATTCTATTCCACCTCAAGAGGTGTCATAGTTTAAAGAAGGTTATTCCTTGTTTAAACTCCTTAGCTTACTTCTTGTTTGGTAGAAAATATGAGGAATAACTCCCTTATTCCACCTTAATGTGTAAATTTTGATATAATATGCAGGAAAAATACAATTTGGCATCTCTAAAAGTAAAATTTTCAAATTAGAGCCCTCTATTTATTTATTTATTTTGCTGATTCCAGCTCTATTTAGACATTTAGTAGGTCGATTCAAAAAAACTAAAAAGAAGCAAAAAAAAAAAAAAAAAAACCTAAGTAGTCAATTAAATTATTACACATTTCCTTTTCCACTGATATCATCCAAATGAAAAGAAAAAATCTCGTCCCTTTTTTTTTTTGGTGGCATTAGGTTACAAATCATACTTGGAATTTCTTTTCATTTTTATTTTGAAGAACGAACCATTACTTATTCTCACCATTAATTACTAAATTGTGCAATTCTAATTGTAGAAGTTGAGCAAATAGTGGACATGGAAGGGAGTGTGTGATTCGTTGGTTTATTTCCCAGATTAAAATAGCTGCATGGTCTGACCATGTCCCAATTATTAATATTATTTTATTTTGTGAGAAACAGTAGCCATGTCCCAATTATTAGAAATTTATTAGATTGTAATTTGCATGCTCCCACGACATACAATCCTTTCCATTTCGTACCATTCTACAGAAAACAAAGAGAGAGAAGGGAGAAAAAAAGGAAGGAGGAAGAGAGAGAGAGAGATCCAAGGAATTGAGGCCAATTTTCAAAAATCAAGTTCTTTTCATGAGAAAAAGATTACAAGGCAGCGAATTGGACGGAGGGAGGGGCTTTAAAATTTCGTACTAAAGCATGAAGCTGTGCTCCAACTCTACATCATAAAAGGTAAGAAGGACCATTTCTTTTTCTGATAATTTTTCATCATTTTTTTTGCTTCTTTTTGGATCACCCAGATTATTTGCATGCCATGCTTGATTGTCTCTTCTTTTAATGCCCTTCAAAACCAAAGAAATGGTGCTTCATTGGGAAGAGGAAAACAAAAAAACAAAAACTGGTTTTAAGTTTGCAACTGTTCAAATCTGCATATAAAAAGGATAACAAGCATCAAAAAAGCAGGATTAGAAAGAAGTTTCCACAAAAGGGTTTGCCACATTCTAAATGTATATTTTTTTTATCTTAAAAATAAACTTCTTCTCAATTGTTTCTCAAAATGGAGATGATCTTCTCCTACCAATTTGATTTTAATGTCGTTTTCAATTTATTAAAAAGGTGAAATAATTTTGTATTTGTTGCAATTGCATGTTTGTCGTTATTCAGTTTATTTTTAGTTTTTAATAACAAACAGTTTCGCATATATATCTCATACAATTGAGATGTCTATTGTTTTGATGGGAACAAATTTCTTCCAAGAAAATGAACCTACAAAGATGGCGTTAACAATGATAAAAGTCAATAAAGTCACTTCTTTCAGAAAAAAGGAAAAAAATAAAGTTTTACGTTATAGCTTTTAAAGAGAGAATTAATCTTACTTCGCCATCATCAGGTACATCCAAGATTTAACTTGATATCTTGTGCTATTTATAAATGATGAAAATAATTTAAACAATATGAAATGCCCTCCATTTCCATCAAGAAATGGAGAAGTTAAGTATTGACCATGAAGAGATGCGCAATTGAGCAAGCCTTATTTTAATCCTGGATGTCCACATTACAGCAGCATTTTGCTTGGTTTCATCTTCCTTGTCATTTGATTTTGGCTGTCAGGCATGAGACATGGATTCTAACTTTCAAATCAACAGTAAATTATATTTTTTTAAAAAGGAAGGATCTAATTACAGACAAGTTTGTATTGTATCGTTGAAACTAGGATCTTTTTTTTTTTTTTTCTAATGGTAGGTATCTTATTTTTGGATTTTATAAGCAAACAACACTGGCCAGCTATATTTTTTTCGGTACAAAGTGCGTATCTTTAACCAGGCTGGAATAATTTTTTAATGCGGCTGTCGTTCTTAAATTTTAAAAAGATTTTATCATTTTAATGAAATGGAACTATTAATAAAGTATTATCCATTCAATTAGTCATGAAACTTTTCTACCACCAGAGAGGATACAAATCTAACGGTTCAAAGTCATGCTCAAAATTTCAATCTACAATTGTGGGGGCATTTCACAATTTTTTCTTATGATTTGATATCATGCCATATGTAGAACGATCATGGTGCATTTTATATTTCAAAAAATGCCAACGAATCTGTACTGTATTAACAATATTACCTTCAAGGAAATATTCCTAATTATATGACACATACCCATTAAAAACCCTGAACAACTGTGAACAACTTAAGATAAAAATATTCATGTTACGCAAGCACCAATAATGATTTCAAAATTATCACATTTGCACATAATTTATCTCCGTAGAAATTCAAGTACATTTTCCAAGACCAGAGCAGGAAAGCGAAGTAAAACCTTTCTCAAATCACAATATAAAGTTTGGTGACCGAATTAGTAATTTAACCAAGAAGAAAAGCTTTACACAAACTTCCAGAAACATGACTAGCTAAACAGAGAGAGAGAGAGAGGTCAATAGATTCAATACAAAATCTGCACATGACACTCCCTCTCTGTGTCACCATTTAAACCACTGTTCCCTTATATTCCCTCTTTTTATTCTTTTCTTTTCTTTTCGCGTAACACTGTTTCATTAAAATTCCCTTGTCTCTCTGCCTCTCTCTAGTCTCTATTTCTCTTTCCATCACAGGTGTGTTTAAGTGCAATAACCTCTGCTCAAAAAACGCGCCAACCACCGGAAATGGACAGCTCATCACAGTGCGACGAGAACTCTTCGTCGGAGACCGACCTCGACCGCTCTTCCACGGCAATAGACTCGACGGACTTCAGTCGTACGATCTCTGACGTGTCGTCTTTCTCTGAGCGCAGTGAAGACCATAGTGGTCCGTACGAGTCGCATTCGCACCTCCGTGGCCTCTGGCCTCCGCCACGGCGACCTTCGCCGGGACTCAACCGTATGAGCATGAAGCAGCACTCCAGTGATGTGTTCCATAAGAAATCACCAGCTGAAGATGGTATATATATATGTTAATGTTTTTTCTTTTGTTTTCCTTTTTTGGATGAGCCGTTTTTGGATTAGCATGTTTGAGCTTTATTTAAAAATGGTAGTCAAGGCGATAACATGTGATCTGCATTGTGTGTCTTTACTCTTTAAGTAGTCCAGTTTTGGGGCATTTTGTCAAGCTTTTATGTTTGGTGTTCCTTTCTTTTCTTTTCTTTTTTTTTTCCTCTGATATCAGTGTTGATTTACCAGAGTTAGAACTAGTAAAGGAGAAGTTTTCGAAGCTTTTGTTGGGGGAAGATATGTCAGGAAGTGGGAAAGGAGTCTGCACTGCTGTCGCAATCTCAAATTCCATTACAAATCTTTATGGTATTGTGAAATCCCTTTTGCTTTTCTTGTTGGAGATTTTCTGGAATGTATTCAAATGTGATGATTCTTCATCTAGGTTTGGTATTGGGTTGACCAATTTCGAGCTCCATCTCTATTTTTTTTTTATCCCTCTGTTCTGTTCCCCATGCTTGAACTGCTGTTTAAATTCTCATTGTCCGAGTGGCTTGATTCTGAAAAATTAATTGCCGGTATGTATTGGATGTTACTTGTTACAGGTGGTGTTCTTTTCAGTTTCATTTCATAAATACAATGAGATATATGCGGCTAGATGTTGATGTATTATCACAAGAACAGAATTTCTTCAGAAATATCTCTTTTGAAAGTTGAATATAAATATGGTAATCTTTTAGTGATGTACTTAATACAACAATAATCTTTTTCTTCTCCAACTTTGAAGCCACTGCATTTGGGACCCGCCATAAATTGGAACCATTACCACTTGAGAAAAAAGCAATGTGGAGACGAGAGATGGATTGCCTCCTTTCTGTATGTGACTACATAGTTGAGTTTTACCCCTCTTCACAAACTTTACCAGATGGCACAACTGTAGAGGTCAGAAACATAATTAAAAAATCTATTATAATAATATACTTTTGGAACATCCTATTTAAGTTCGTATTGTTCATTCATTAGGTTATGGCAACCCGACCACGATCAGATATTTATATCAACCTCCCTGCCTTAGAAAAACTCGATGCTATGCTTATTGTAAGCTTTTTATATCATTATTTTTGTTTTCTTCATTTCTTTAGAGAATTGAAAGTTACGACAATAAACTGGATTTGTCAATTGGGTGCAACACATTAGGCATAGGCTAGAAATAGAGTCCTTTCTCCAAAATTAGAATAGTTTTTGTGAGTGCTCCTATGGAATTTGAAATATACTGTAAAACCCTGCACAAAGAGAAATATCATTAATTCCCCTTTAAATTTAATAGAAAATGTCTCTTTGATAGTAACAAAAACTTCCCTCTCATTCTGCTCAATTGCATACAGAGGCAATGCAACTGTAGAGGTAACAAAATCTCTCAAATAAGGTATCTTCCTTCTTCTGGAAGAGTTTGAATGGTACATGTTGTGTTGGGAGGAAATATATGAGAATGTGAGATATTGATGCACCCATGAAAAGCTGGGAAAATTTGATGATAAATCATTTTTTCTGAAAATAACTCAAATTATTCTTGTGAACAAAAAATATGTATCAGGACATCCTTGATAGTTTTCACAAACCAGAATTCTGGTACATTGATGATGGAAAGAAATCATTTAGTTCTGGATCATCATCTTTCCGAAGGCTGAGCCACCGAAATGAGGAGAAGTGGTGGCTTCCTGTCCCTTGTGTACCTCCTGATACCGGTATCTCAGAAAATGGACGAAAGAGCTTGCAACAGAAACGGGATTGTGCAAATCAGATTCACAAGGCTGCTGTGGCAATAAATAGTGGAGTCCTCTCTGAGATGGAGATCCCTGATTCATTTTTAGCTGGTCTTGCAAAGGTAGGTTTTCCTGGAAATGCATAGTCATTTAATTAAATAGATTTATTGAGGCTAGAATTTCCTTTTGAATCCTCCTTTTTTTTAAATACAAATAGTAAGAACATAAGTTAGAAACAGTATATAGTTTGAGAATGATAGTGGCGAGCTGCACTGAATATACTAAAACATTTTTGAGCAAATCATAAGAGGGGTTACCAAAGAAAGATGGTGTTTGTAAGCATCAGGTATATCATATAGAAAATTTTGGCATTATTTTATTAAAATATATATTTATTCTGTTTGAATTTTAGTTCATTATATTAATAGCCAAAAGGATGGAATGTTTGAGACATGACAGGCTGGGAGTTTCAGATTTAACCCTACGATCTTTTCTATCCTTTATTTTCAGAGTGGGAAAATTAGTTTAGGGGAATCCTTGTACCGGGCAATAAGCACACCAGAAAGGTTCTCACCAGATCAGCTGCTTGATCAGCTCAACATGAGCGAAGAGCATGATGCCCTGGAGTTGGCTGACCGTGTGGAAGCAGCGATGTATGTGTGGCGCAGGAAAGCTAGTACTCACCATTCAAAATCATCTTGGAAAATGGTGAAGGAACTGGTATCTGACGAGGACAAAAATGTGATGCTAGCTAGTAGAGCAGAGTCTCTGTTGCTTTCTATAAAGCAGAGATTCCCTTCGCTGTCACAGACAACCTTGGATACAAGTAAAATCCAGTACAATAAGGTAAAGAATGAAACCAATGGGATAGAAATAGAAAAATAAGAAAACTACCTTTCATGTTCAGCTCATTGAATAGAGTCAAATTGTTGGGGAAGAACTTGGAATAGTTGTGAAACAAAATTTAAAATCAACTGAAATATTATAATGTACTGATAGAGGAATAGATAAAGATGGAATGGAGTGGAAATGGGTGGTTCTATAAAAATTATGGAAATGGAACTAAAGACATTTCACTGGCCTTGAAACAAACTTATATGCTATGCTATTGTTGCCAAACATCTACAAAGTATATTGATGATTCTGATGTTTGATGGCACAGGATGTTGGGCAGGCAATTCTGGAAAGCTACTCGAGAGTGCTAGAGAGTTTAGCATTTAATATCGTTTCATGGATCGATGATGTGCTTTTTGCTGATAAATCTGCTACGAAAAGTTGATATATGTTTCCAACCCAGAGTCAGCTTTAGGCTCATAACGACGGCCATTTATTGCTTACTTTGTGAAGTTGCAGCAACTAACAATAGAAGATGAGGCGATTTAGTTTAAGACCTCGGACAGGTTATATTTTGGATTGATGCGGCTGTAGTTATTTTACTGACAAATTGTGAGAAATATATTACCAGACGGTACACAAGATTTTGACACTTGACTTAGTTGCCGTGTATTATATGGGCCTCTTATGCCATAGGTGTCTGTTATTGGTAAATTTGAAATTAGTAATCATATTTAAACTTTGTACAATGTTCATAGAACCTGCTATCGCTGCAATGTAATTGTAATGCAAACGACATGAAAATAGTATGAATAGATTTCTTACGGTTACGGACAAGAAGCAAACGTATCAGAAACTAAAAGAAGATTAGGAAGTTACTTTTAACAAGGCAGATTCCGCTATCAAAACAGCCCCCGTCCCCCTTCCACAACACACACATAGAACGAAAGAAATAGAATAAATTAATTAAAATTAATCTAAACGTGAGTCATTTGAAGTACACAGCCGAACCCTCAATGAGCCACGGGAGTAAACTAGAAAAAGAAAAAAGAAAACAGAAAAAAATAGGGCACATGGGACTAGCCAACAAGAAGCATAATCATCTGCCCCCCCTAAAATACATGTTATACGGTTACAAATCCTTTTGAATCAATTCTAAGCTTTGCTACACTGAAGCTGGTCCCGCTGTACCCTTTTGTTTCCCTAAATAATACAACTTCAAAAAGAAAATGGATTAAAAATAAAAAATAAAAAGCATGCTACATCATGATCTGACAGCGCTGGAACCATAAATACTTTTATGTACAACAGCTTCGGGAATTCCAAAAAGAGGGCCAACTCCAGTAGTCAAGACGATATTCAATACAAATGCCCCTTGCTTTCCCCTAAATTCCAGTATGATATCTTCTCCTGAAATAACAAAGATGATCGTTGAAGAATATGTATATTTCCTTTTCCTTATGTTGCCATAACTGTACAAACGAGTCAGCTATCATCATCTAGTGATCCAATATAAGTGAGGTCAGTTCTTCTCACTCGAACCGCACCCTTGAGCCAGCTAGAGGCTTTCAAATTGGAATGGTCCCCCCCAGGGACACCCATGCTACTACCACCTCCACCACCACTGCCTGTTGTGGCAGAAGAAGAGCCAGCAGTGCCATCTTCGAGCAGGGTCCATGGATCGATCTCCATCTCTGATGGTTCTTGGGAAGGCAGTGGTGCCTTGCCTCTGCCTGATGGAAGATTGGAAGGGGTCCAGCTTGAAGTAGAGGGGTTGATGTTTCTCTGTTGGGGACCAGGGGTGGGGTTGCCAGACAGAATAAATGGAAGAGAAGGAGCCGAGAAAGGAGGGAGGCAGGGCATTGAGAAAGGGCGTGTTGGGGGAAGATAAGGCATGGCCGACTGAATCCTTCTCCGGATTGTCAGCGGCAACTCCATTTTGTCCAATGCTGACTGCAGTATAAAAGCAAAACCAATAATGAGAAATAGGCAGACTGTCTTAGAGTGAGTCAATATGGTTCAGGCAGTTTGGTTGTGGAAAAATGGTGAAGAATACATAATAAAATGGCAAGTCTGCCCAATGTAAGAAAAAATTTAACTAAAAATTGGACTCTTAAAAATCCTGATGCAGACTAGGTCCCAAATACCACCGATCATGAATACGTAAATATGACAATTTCATGAACTATCACATATAAGTACCCCTTTATACATGACAGCTCCACAACTTTGCCTCAGCTTATCCTAAGGTTGACCCTCTCTTTTACAATTATAAATCAAACAAAACTAAAAGCCAATTCATTTAACTATATCATTCTTAAACTCAAAATCTGAATAGGGATGTAATTTGGTGGCTCAGAAGCAGCCAGTAAGATTAAACTTGCTGACTTGGATCGAAAGATCAAATATTTTATAAAAAAAAAAATGCTGAAATGAATTAGAAAACTAAGTGAAAAATTTAAGAACTAATATAATTGAAAGTAATATTTAACCAAAAGGATTTGACTGCACTTACGCATTGGTATATTAAAAAAAAATAAAGTGAAACCCTCATTTGATTACAAATCCCAAAAACACAAAATAAGCATGCAGCTTATTGTTACAAGGAACTTTAGCGAGTACTTCAATCTTTTTATCTTTACTTTTGCAATTATGTCACTTATGTTCTGAAACTAAAGCTGAGATCTGTATGGCTTTGATCAAAATTAATTTTACGTGGGATTTCATTTGATTAGAATTGATTTCTCAGGATTTCTTTAGATCTAATAACATGGAAATTCCAATCAAACAACATCAAATCCATTTAATTTTGATAAAAAAAAAAATTTCTAGTAAAATGAAAGGTGTCCTGAACTCCTGGTCAGTCTTGGTTAACAATTAACCAAGTGGTAACCTGAACACCTAGTCTAATTAATATTGAGCAAAGCTCTTATCCCTTCCCAGATAGCATTTCTTAACTACCACAAAATTGTGTCCTTGTTTCCTCACCAAATTGTAAGATAAATGAAATTTGGGGCTAGGGCTTAGGCTTGAGGTTAACTTTGGTCAAATTATAATTCCCAACAAAAACAAAGCCAAGGAAAATAAAACTTGGATCAGAGCACAAACTTGGTTGATACTTATGTATCCTTGTCAGATTCCAAGTGGGATCAACCAGAGTCCTTAAAAAGTGCTCTCGAGTAAGCACCAAAATGACCTTACTTCAATCCAATTATGCAAAATTGGCAGAAGAAGCACAATTCAAACATAAAAGGAGACATCAATACCACAATCCTAGCAGGTAATGGACCTGTGCCAAAATAATATTACAACCCAGAAATCCCCAATATTGGAAATAGACTAACCTGCAAATTTTCTGCTGCCTCACGATCAAATGCAGGAAAATCTCGGGAAGATTTGATGGTTGACTTGGAGGGGGCCAACTTGGGCTTCAGCCAACTCGGTTTGCAGCTCCCTAGCAAAGCATGAAGCACACAAACAAGCCTGTCAAAGAGCCCCTCACCAGGCCGGTCTGCAGAATAAACAAGAGCTTCAGAAAGTGAAGACTCTGCCTCCCTTTTCATGGGGCTCGGTAGGTCAGCCTCTTCATACACAACTCGTGCCCCAAGCAGACGTAGAATGATGCCGGCAAGTGTCTGCCTCATATTCCGTCCGGATGGATCCCTGCTTATATCTCAAAAATAAATTATTTTGTTACTGATCTCTAACCCATGTACAGACTGGTATCATGCTTTTTTTATTGTTCAGTCATTTTGTCACTTTGCATGTACGTTTGGGTAATTGAAGCAATAACAAAGTTATATTGTGGGAAAAATGAGCTAAATAAGACTTCTTGTTTGCACATACTCAAATAGATTCGTTCTTGGAACTGACCAAAGCAAGGTCGTGAGACATTATAAGCATGTAAATTTTGACCTCACAGCAACCATGGTAAAGAAATAACATGTAATTACCTATCTGCATAGATAACAGGGAGCAATCTAATAAGAAATTGGAGGCGCACCCATAGCGCCGATCTCAAAGAAGCCACCGGAGGAGGTGTGGAGTCGCTAGCAGTTACTGGAGGCCTCCGGCCAATAACAGGGCTACCGCCCCGCATTCCTTTTCTACCGCTTTTGCCAGGGGCAGACCCTTCTATTCCCGGTGAGCCCGTACTAGCCTGCTGCTTTGTTCCATTGTTGTTTGTTATCGTGCTAATTTGTGTCTCAATAGCGGCCATCTGCTTGATTAGTTCGGTAGCAAATGCATTGCGCAACTCGCTAGAACTCCTGTCTATGCAAGGGAGCATAAGCTCCGTCAAAGCTTTCTCAGTCACCCGGTGTTGGATGGATTCAGGCCCCTCTGAATCTGTGGCTCGGGTGTTCGCGGACTTGCCAGATCTTTTAACATCTACAAACTCGTCAATAACCTCTCCTTCTTCAATAGGCGTAATTTCAATCTTCCTCTTTGTGCCTCTACCACTATTAGAGCTGTTGTTGTTGCTGGTAGTACTAGTAGAGGCTTCAGGCACAGAACGAGGCCATCCCCATGGTTTCCAAAACTGGGCTTTCGCTGAGAGCCCCTTTCTATGTGCAACATATAGAAGCTGTTGCCTGATAGATTTTCGTCCCTGTAGAACATCTGGACCCTGTAAGATCCACTTAGTGTCCATCACCAAAGACTCCTGGAGCAGCTTACCAAGGAGGTTCACCACCTCTGAGTAAAGAGAGGCCGCATCTGGCCTGACTAGCAACCTTGAAATTATTATCTCAGTAAATTTTTTCTCACTCTCTGAATCAGCATTGGGTGTCAAAGACCGGAGAGCCTCCACAAATGACATACTCTGAGTCTCTATTTTCTCAATGAGGGCCTGCTCATGCAAGAGGAGCCGCAGCTCGACCCACTGCCAGTGAAACTTTGCTGGTTGAAGAGTATCCAGTATATGAAGTAGCCGCTCTTGTAGCTTCGCCTCATTTTCCATGTTAGCACTTGAGTCGCAACCCCATGACCCATCTTCCTGCAATATTGCTGAGGCCGGCATTTTGCATTCAATCAGAGCATTCAGAAACAGCCTTGCCCGCAGAGGGATGAAGGCTGAGGCTCTTAAATGTTTATCTGAACCATGCACCTCAAGCATAGCAGCAAACTCTGAATCACCTGAATCAGAAGCCAGGATATCATAAAAGCTGTGTGTGTTCCTGAAACACACATCTCGGAACGGCTGGTGTCTAATGGCATCTCCAACAGCAGTTGATAGGTACTGATAAAGCTGAATATCTTCACGGTTTGGACCGTTGCTGGTGATATAGGGTCTCCATATAACCATTGCGAAAATCGAGTATGCAGGAGGGAGAATTAGGCCTAGTGACAGCATTCTTTGCATTCTCGAAAGAGCTAGAATGTACGAATCACCGAGCATTTCACAAATGAGCCCATCACACACAGTTCGACAGTTACCAATCAGGAGCCTGAACCAGTGAACATAAACCTCGATTGGACAGTCGAGCTTGAAAGCACCTGAAGTGCGTGAGACACCATTAGCATTTGATGACCTAGCATTTCTGACAAATTGCATGATATCCAAACCCTCCTTCAGCCTGAAAACTGTTATCAAACGATCTAAGCTGATAACACCATGAATAACAGCCCCCAAAACAAGGGCAGAGACTGCAGCTGCGATCTTTGTGGGTCGTGAGACAAAGCCCTTAGTGGAGTTGCTATGAAGATCATTTGAATGGTTTCCATATAGGTCATGAGATTCAGGGGAGAGCTGAAACTGGTTCCGGTGAGATTTGGGGGGAGCAAAAGCAGCTGATACAGCTGATGAGGCTTCAACAGCCAAGGCTACCTCAAACACCCGGCTGAAACGGTCTCCAAGAGATTCCTTTAGCAGAAAAAGAGATGTAATGTGAATGTTTAAAATGTGCCGTACACAGTTCAAAGAAGTTGCTGCAGAAGGGGGGTTCTGGTAATTTCCGGAGGAGAAATCAGGGAGCTTTGCTATGGCCTGGCCCACGTTGCCAACAATTGCTGAGACAGCTGCTGCCACTACAGAAGGATCACCCTCAGGAAGTGTATTGCAGTTCTGGCGGATGCACTCCACCAGGCTAAACACAATATCATGTGCTATCTGGAAGCTATCATCCCACTTCTCCAATGAGGAGCCTTTGAGTGTTGATGGTGTAAAGACCTTCCTTTCTTTCCCATAGAAGTACCGGGATGCCTCCTCAACACTGCGATGTACCACATCTTTCATGTTTGGGACATTTCGCGACGACCTTCCCCCAAGCTTTTGCCTGATATGGTCATCAATATCTTCTCCTGATGAAACTCCTGACGTAGAGATGGAGTCGCCATCAATTGATCGACCTGTATCGAGTTCAGAAAGGAGTCTTTGATCGCAACTAACTCTGAAATTTTTCTCCCACCTTGCTACACTAACCACGTCTCTGTACTTTTTCAACAAGTAACGGGTGTATGCAAAAGCAGCGGAACAAGGGTGCCTTCCATTTGTCATGACAACTCCAGAGTTACGATGCATCGCAGCAGCCAGCACTTCAGGCAAGAGGTCAGTTGCAAGCAGTACATTTTCATATCTGCAAAGAACACATTTGACAGGTTATATGCAATTCCGGGTGATTATAAAAAAATAAGCCCAGTCTTAAGCAGAACACAACCAAAGTTCATATTCTACGTGGATATAAATTGGTGCTAAGCCTATGCATAATGCATAATAATAGTACCTTAAAACTAAACCTCAAAAGAGGTAGCCAATGGAAAGAGAAGAAAAAAAAAAGTTTTTAGTCTTAAGAAGGATTCATGGAATTAGCAAAATAAAGCGGACAAGAGATAATGGAAATATAAATCTGGACACATGCCAACAGGGCATTATCAAGGGACAAAAGTACAACGCAGGACAAATAATACTCACCGTTGAAGGGCAGAATAAATAAATGCTTCCTCGACTTGGCAGGTTTGGTTTTCTCTGTTCTTTGGAAGTATTGTATTCCTACCAACCTGGACATTAGTATTCATCTTTGTACGGATCTTGGAGAGCAACCATATTAGGAACTTCACCAATGGAACCAAATCACAACAAATGTCCAAAACATACATAACCGACAACAACTCATCCTCACTCAGTCTCCATCTAACACTACTCCTTTCGTCATTTTGTGAGGCGAAACCAGAAGAGCTGTTCCCAGGCTTTGACAGCATTGTTTCAGTCCCTTCAATAAGCTGTCTCAGCGATTTCAAGAGCCAGATCGAAACAGATTTCTTCTCAATCATCCTAAGCCTCTTCAAACCCTTTCCAATCTCAGAAAGGTTGACTGGTTTTGTCCGATCAAAATCCTTGGAACTGTCGCTGTCTGTTGTGGATTTGTGGTGGGGGCAGCTCACCTTATTATCGCAGACATGGCTAGTAGAAGCTCCCTGGCTGCTTTCAATTCGAGCAGCTGCCAACTGTGCCAGGCTCTGAGTTTTACGTCGCCCTCTTGACCCTTGTTTAGGTACCTTCTGCTGTGGTGGTTCAACCTTGAATGATGGTTCTTGGACCTTTGCTGCTCCTTTCCTTATCCACCAGATATCCTCATCCTCCAATTGACTTGAAGGGATACTTTGGAAAGAAGGGCTCCTGTTGTCTATCTTCTGCTTCTTAGCTCTTCGGCACTCCTCACAACCTTGTTTCATCTCACCCGAATCAGATTTCAAATCAGATGCACTTAGCGGCCTCTTGATACTTCCCTTTGAAGCATCATTCTTTGGTTCCATGTTTGGGAAATGCAGCAAAGCTGATATAAGACTTTTTAGTTCGGTAACTACTTCCTTCACCTTGCTACCATCAACCTTGCCATCTCGGCTGCTGGGACGATGCTTGATTTGCTTTTGGAGAGGGAAGCCAGACAATGAATTGCTTTTCTTAACCACATCACTCTGCCCCCTGGACAGCTCACGCACCACAAGATGACGTTCACTGGAGTATACCGTAATAGTATCATTCAGAGTTGTTGCTTCAATCACCTTGGATTCTTCCAGCACATCCAACAAAGACGACGCTGGCAGATGTTTCAGGATTCTATGGTGTCTCCTTTTTCTTTCAGTATCTAAAGGTGTGCCTTCTCTGTCCATAAGGCCACTTACAATAAGCTGCCTTACATAAGCCTGAGGATAGAAAATGCCACTACAGACGAGTTCTGTGATAAGCGCATCGACAGCTTTGAAGCCCGCAGGGCTGCTGGCTTCATGCTGATCCAGCCAGCACACAATGATGTCGTGTAATGGGCCAGGACTTTCAAGCATGTTAGTTCTGTGCTTTCTCTCACCTGAATTCTTGGAATGGTTAGGAGTACGATCCTGAGAGGGAATCTTACCAGCTCCAAGTCGACTGCTGTTCTTGGGGTTAGAAACCTTGCACATCTCATCCATCTTGTTCTTTAAAAGCAACACTGCCATGTAAATCTGACAGAGATCTTTCCTTCCTGTAATTTTGAGGTTTGATGGCATACTAGTACGACAATCACGGTAATCACATGTTGCCCATTCGCAAAGGAAAAACACAGAGCATATCAAAGACAACTCGACAGTCCCAATCCATATCAGAGAAGATTGTAAACAAGGGCTCACCTCAGAAATCCACTTCTCCTCCATAAGAGAATCAGATAGATCTTCAAAGAGAGAGGTATAAGCCAGATTTAAGTTGCCGGACACAAAGGCCCGGTCAAGAGCTTGTACAACCTTCGCTGCACCTCTGCCTTGAAGGCTGGGGTTAACAATCTTGGCTAGATCAGAGGTACGTTTTTCTACAGCGGATACTGCATGGCCGCATGACAAATACCGAAAATAAGCATCCTGTGTCTCAAACTGAATAGCTTCAGAACCCTCAAGAATGTTTTTCAAAGATGCCCGGTGGTGCACCTCTGGTGCAACAGGGGCCGGTAGAGGGAAGCAGTCCAAAGATACGAAAGAGTCTGGCACTGAAAGGATCAAATAACGCAACATTTCAGCTACAGTAGCAGCCATAGATGCCCTTTTGAAACCATCATTTGAACTTGATCCGCTTGACAAAACATTGCTGAGATAACGCACAGCTGTTTCCACAAAGGTGCGTGTGTACGTCTGTGATAAAGCAATGTAATCCAACAAACCTAGCAAAAGAGGCAACAGGAGTTCTAAGATCTCGAATGAATCCTTCTCCTGCAGGTATAGATTGTTTAAAAAAGATAATTATACAAGGTCAGCAATAAAAAGGAAACAAAATTATAAGGAAAAATATTAATGATCCTCATATTTACCTGAAGCTGGTTCAGAATGCGATCAATAAGAATAGATGGTAGAAGCAACCCTTCAGCAAGATGCCACTGCACCAGGCGGACCATATACCACCATTTAAAGTTAAACGATGGCTCCTCGGTGTCTGAAATGGATGGGGACGATTCTGTTTTCAGCTTTGACGAAGAATGTACTGAGTTGAGTCCAGGGGATGGCTGATCTCTACTTGACAGAGCTGCCCCATCTTTCGAGCTGAACTCTTCCAAGAGCTGCTCAAAATACTCCGCCACGTCCTTTGTCCACTGTTCTGTTCTAACGAATTGAAATTTCTCAGGTGTTCCATTTGGTACATTAGTGCTGGTAGGTCGCACCTGAAATTTGATTATTTCTTAACTGGTGATTAACTCAGAACATATAGGATGAAAATGATCCCAACATTCTTATTAGGGCAAATGCTTTTAAAAAGATTCAGTAAACAAATGATAACCTGATTGAGGTATGTGACTTTAACAAACCAGGTTGCTCGAACTAATGGGACATTATGGCGAGTGATGATGTCAAAGAGGGATTTCCTTCGAAATCCATGAGGCACATGTTCTGACAGTGAGCGTAGTCGCTTGTGGGGTTGGGACAAGGCCTGTTAATTCATTACAGCACAGAACAAAATCATAGTTACAGTCTTACAGATACCATGGATAAAGTTACCTGCATAAAAAATAATAGACTATTGCATTTATGTCGCACACCTCAATCCATTTCTTTCGTAAATCTTCTCCAGAAGGCTTTTGTTCAGGAAATGCACCAGGCCTTACTAGCAAGTGACCAGAAAGAGGTACACCGTAAACTTGTCCAGCCTGCAGTAATAGAAATTCAGGTTAAACATGAATTGATCCGCAAGGGCAGATTGCAGAGAGAGAGAGGTATTTACTTTTCTCTTCTGAGCACGTGATTCATTTATGGCCCTGAAACGCTTCCTTATTGCCTTTGGACACGTAATTCAGAAAAAAGAAGAGATTATTAGTTATAGACCGAGTACAAAACTAAATGAGAACAACATAAGGTCGTCACAGAACACAAAAAGAAAACAGAACCGCCGCCGGAAATTTAGATAATGACAACTACTGCTGATAATGGTGGATCATTACAACTTAGGACCTAACTACAACAGTCATTTCCATATATCGATTGCAACAGGGTTTTTTGCCAAAAGTTAAGACCATTTAGTGCAGGCTCTCTCTTCACAAACATTGATAATTTCCAAATACCAACAATATTGAGCTTCCAATTCTGCAAGCAACCCTCAAAATATTCCCAACCAAGTCCAATCGATCGTGCAACAAGCCTCAGTTTAAGACTAATTTGGCCTAAATTTTACCAACAGTACATCCCAAATTTACCCGTCTGCAAAACACAGACAAAAAGCAAATAAAAGGGAAGACAGATAAGAGATGAAATATAAGACCATCTATGGGCACTCATTCCTTCAGGAAACTTTACCACAAAATATTATTACAATAGACAGACCAAAAAATATAGAACAAGGAAGATAACAACAGTGGGAAGTAATGCAATATTAAAGCACCTAATTGTTTGATTCATTTCCAGAAAATAGCAATGGTAAAAGGAATTACCTCCCGGCACTTTCCTATGAGCTCTGGCTTAAGGAAAGTTACAACCTGAGTCAACACAATCTCTCGTGCTTCCTATGGAAACCAAGAAAACAACAGTTATTCAAGGAGAAAAAAAATGTCTATTGGATTGCAGTTAGAGACATATACTTTTTCTAACTACTACAAGACGCAACTTGATCATAACTTCAGCAACAGCGAGTTTATTTTTTAAAACCTCCTAATTGGAGCACCAACATCTTAAAGAAAATAAAGGGATATGTACAGTCAAAGATTTTACCGATGCTTAGGATCAATTTGACATTATTTGTGTGCACATCCTGCATAACTTAAAACTTGACTGACTTTTGAAATTCTAGAGTTGGATTTGTACATAAGGTGGTAAATTTGTGTACAGGGTCCAAACAGCCAATAGCACAAAAATTGAACTACAACAGGGGTTCTCACAGTTCAAAAAGAAAGAAGCACTTCTCTGTTTCAAATAGATCTTCAGATTCAGAAAGGAACAAGAGGACAATAATACCCCATTCAAAAGTAGTCAGTCAACTTCGATTAAAAAAAGAATTTTCATGCATGATAACTTTATATAATTAATGTTCAACCGCAAAAGAAGTACCTCGATTCCTTCAACAGTCTCCTTATATCCAGATTGTAGATATTCTCTAGTTAGAGTTTCTTCAGGACAATTCAGAGTTTGCGGGTAGAAATCAGGAGGACCAAGTCTAATAAGAACATCAATTGTCAATAAAAGTACATAATAATTTAGGTTGGGCAAACAAGTACACAACTGATTTTCTTTACAAGAACCTGGGGAGTGGATTTACCTGGTATTAAGGGGCTCTTTTTCACACTTCAATTTGTATGCTGGTATCTGTGATTGTCGCCTGAAAATAAGTGTTAAGAGAGCAGCGGGATTAAATTAATTTAACAGCTATAGAAAGGGTCCTACTTGGACTTAAAAACTTGACAAGGCAGCTATTTTGGTTTTACAATCAAAAGTAGGGTTAACTAAGACTATCAGATAAGATATCAGACAACTCAATCCACTTGCCCACATTTTACGAGAGGTTCAAACCAGTCAATTTTACTGTACTTTGCATGAAAATATAATCACCTGGAATTAACAGGGTAGTTTGGGGATTGAAACGATGAATCTGCCCTCGAATTATCCCTGACAGTAGGACCACCTAGTGAGTTTCCAGCATTACTGCTGGCTGAAGAATACCTTTGCATCTCTCCTGAAAATCAACGGCATTACTGCCTCCAACTTCACCACTCAATTCTCCAATCCATATCAAATTGACAGCTCATTTATCCTCCTTCATTGAAGAACAATAAATTTCGCCTCTAGTAATCCAGCACAAGATAAATTGTTGATCCTTTTCTCTAGCGAAGTACCTACCTAACTCCGCTACAGAAGCCTTCAGACTATCTGCAAAACACCCAATGAAGAAATTAAACTTCAAGTTCTATAAAAAGCAACAGACGTAAAGATTAAAGATGAAAATTCGAAATTTCTTAACACTGGAAATATGCTCACAACAAGCACCAATACCATAGATCCTGATCTGAGATGAAAAGGCAAAACTAAATACTAAACCTAAACCAATCAACTTTAACTGGAATTACAAAAATAGATCCCATAATACCCGAAAAAGTACCACCACAGCTACCAATTCTAAACCCCTGAACTGCACTAAAAACTCGAAAAATAATCGAAGCAAAAGGGGGGGGGGGGATGCAGAAGAAAAGAAACCTTTTTCACAATCGGCGGGAAGAAGCAACTCTCGATTTCTCGAATCACGCGAATCGGGGTTAGGGTTTCGAAAGCCCTAGAATCTCGGAACCCTAGAAGCGGCACAAACAACAGAGAAAAGCGAATAGGTAGAGCGGGACAGCGAGAGAGCTAGCGAGAGAAGCGAGAAGGGTAACCTTCGGAACGAAGAGAGAGATAGAGAGGCACAGGTGTTTGACTCTTTTTAACTCGCTGATGACGACGAGAGATGGGCAATGGAGTAAAGCATTACTCGAAATTTGGGGGCTGTGTCTCTGACTTGTGGGGCCCGCGTGCTGTTTTTGGGTGAACACTTTAGATTTGGGTGGCCAAGGGCTTCTTTTGTAGTCTAGGTGTTTTTTTTCCACTTGATCTTTCTGTCTTCTGTTCTTTATTTCCTTCTTAATAATTTCTTTTGTATTAGCTTTTTTCCGTTTTCTTTATTATTATTACTTAAGTTTGGAAATTTTCTTTTGCGAATAATTATGCGACCTAAATAGGGTCGTGTATGTATAATTAATATCGAACGTATAGTTACTTAGGTAGGTAGGTAGCGCATCCAGACATCCAATGTGTCTATAATTTTATTGACCACGTCAATATACATAAGAAACCCAGTACATGATCCCTAATCCAAGTCACTTTTTGGTAACTAATTAAATAATATTATTAATTAATTATTAGAGTAATATAAAAACGACATATTTGACAGGACGAGGAAAAAAAAAAGCGAAGGATCATTAAAGATAATTATTCGACAATCTTGATAATATTTTTCCAAATTAAGTTAAAAGTTTTAGAAATAGGAAGAAAATTAAATGCGTATCCTTGTGTGTTTTATGGAAAATTATTAAATCTGGAACATTGCGGAATTGAAGCCTCCATAAATGGTAAAATTTACATCAACTTTTGTTACTATTTATATATATTATATATTATATACAGATTACATATGTACCATAAATTTGGTTATAGTATCGGAATTCAAAATTAAGAAAAAAATATTTTACTGAGTGATTAACAAAAAATCTAAAAAAATTTCTGCTAAATGTTTTCTATCCTAAATATTTTGGAGTCATGTTACTGAATTCTTCTCTGTTTCTTGATCATTTTGAACATTTTTTTTTTAAGGCTAGGTGGCGATTATCACGTCAGCAATTTCATTAACCAAAAAGAAATTACAAGTACAAAGAAGTGAAAGAAAAAAAAAAGAATGAAAAGCAGAAAAGTAAAAGTAAAGAACAACGAACAAAGAAAAGTAGGAAAAAAAAAAAAACAACAACAAGAAGCAACGCTAATTCTAAGTCATTTTCTTCCGAGCTTCAATGGTTGTGCAAATTTCCACCAGTAATAGCGAAGCAGTCAGTCTATTTGAGCCAAAAATCTGACTATTTCTTTCCTTCCAAATAGCCCATAAACTCGCCGCCCATATGATATATTGATATCCCAGGAGGGGCCAATTGTCACACTGTTCTGTAGCCAGAAGGCTAGAAGATCCATAGCGAAAGAGACAATGGCAAGTTAAATCTGATTTGTAATAGTGTCTAGATTTGTTTGGCAAAGGTGCAATGAACAAAGAGATGTACCGAGGTTTCCATACAACCTTGAGAGCACCACTAACACAATGTAATAGACGGCCAAATTTTCTTTGGCATGTGGAAATAAAAAAAAAATATCATTTGATTAATTGGGAGAGTGTCACTCGAACTAACGAACAAAGGGGTTAGGGATCACCAATCTAAAAAACATGAACTATGTCTTGTTAGGTAAATGGTGGTGGAGAATAAAATATCAGAATTATCATGGTCGGTGAAAAGATATAATTGTCCCATAAATAGAATGCCAAACTAGACAAAAATAAATGGTCTAGCTAGGGGTGAAAATTGAGCAAATAATCCCCACTCCGAACCATATTCGTATCCGAACGGATACGGATGTGGATTCGTATTTTTTTAAACGGATATGGATACGGGTATGGTAAGCAATATTAGTGCGGATACGGATGCTGATATGGATATTTATCCGTATCCATATTTCTATGAAAAACGGATATCCGTTTTGTATATGGTAATGACACACTTTTTGGAAATAGCATAAAAATTGACATATAGGTATAGCTATTTCAATTATATAGCATCAGAATTGACGATTATTTTTTTTTTTACTGTAATATGATGCCAATTCTTGTATAAGCTTAATTAAAGTTTGCTTTTTGTGATGTTTCAATATGTGTGAATAAGTACTGATTTTTCTGTCGTTGCCTTTCTCTATTTTTCTGAGTTAATTCTATACTAGTCATAAAAAAAGTAAACATTACACTCTTCCGATCAAATATTTTCTTTTGTTTAATAAAATAAATTGAGCAAAATATTATCCGTATCCGACAAAATATATTCGTATTCGTATCCATATCCGACAATATCACAACCGTATTAGTATCCGTTTAACATCCGTGCTGTATTCGTATCCGAACATATCCGTATCCGTATCTGAAAAAAAATATGGATATGGATATGGTATGACCACTATTTGCTCCGTATCCGCCCCATTTGCACCCCTAGGTCTAGCTCTCTAGTTTTGGATAGATAAGTGGTGTGGTGAAATTTCCATAAACATTTTATTTCTATCTCTTTACAATATTTGCACCAACAAGACGATTACAGTTGTTTCCATAAACATTGCAGTTTAGGAGGCAACTAAGCTATACTCGTATGTTAGATTTCGACTCTTTGAGATATATGATAAGCTGTTACTTTCCATTATCTGATAACAATGATAAAATTAGATGTATGGGCAAAGATAATGAATATATTTCTACAAGATCCTTATACCTTTTGGCTTGATCATCGAGGGGTAAAAATTGATTGGAACATGATTACTTGGAAGATTGAGGTTCCTTTAAAGATTAAAATCTTTTCATGGTTACTAAGCAAAAGAGGGCTATTAACAAAAGATAACTTAGCATATTGAGGATGGATATATGACACTTCATGTATATGTTGCCATGTTTAGAGACAATAGATCACCTTTTTTTTTTTCCAGATGTCCTAATAATAGATTAATTTGGTTATGGCTTCTAAAACAATTTGATTGCAATGTTGAAGCTTATTCTCTTGAAAATTTACTGCAATATAACAATTCTTTACACAGATCTCTATTAGGTGCTTTTCATATATGTTGTGGAGTAATATTTTAAAATTTGTGGAATAATCGAAATAAGATAAGTATTAAGTCAAATAAATACCGCACTTATAGATATACTGTTTCCTTAATCAAATCTTTACTTAATCATTGGTCAGTTTTGTGGAATTTCGCATTGAATGAGCAAGTTTTTGGACTGATCCCGGACGTGAATGACCTCCTGCTCCAGCTTGATCAAGCTTGAAAGATGGCAGATGTGATGCGATATCCCTTGGATCAAGAAGAGGTCAAATAAAATGCTACTTATCTATGGATGTTTTTCTCATGTTATTTTGTTTGACTTTATTTGTGTTTTGCAATTGCTTTTTGTGATCTTTTAATTTCATGTGCAAAAACATAAGGGGAGATAATAAAGGGGCATTGGTACCATATGTCGGTACATATGCAAATGGGGCAGAGTTATTCTCTTGATCTTTATTATGTTTGTAAAAAGACTATGTATGTTTATTAGTTTTCTACTTTTCTTCAATGAAAGTGATAGGGCATTCAAAACCTCTGCTTGTTTCAAAAAAAAAAAAAATGTAATACACAGCCAATTCCTACGCGCTAGATTTTGTTGCATAAGTACTCTATCAAGAAGGATTAACCACAACCAAAAGAAGATTCAAATTTTTGGCGGTGCCTTAGGCTTTGCTCCAGAAAATGTAAATCAGAGCTAAGGTAAGGAACGGAAAGAAAACTGAGGCTAAGGAAGTGTGAGAAAATGAAGATCACATGCACTAATTACAAAAAGCATACACAGAGTAAATGATATTAACCTTCTTTTTAACATATAAAAGGACAATCATGCCCTTTGATTTAAATTAGAAGAGACATGTTGAAATTGGAGACCAAGGGCATTGTTTGTCAAAAAAATTGGTTTCCTCATTTCACCAGGTTACACCTCGATTTTGGAGGTAACCGATCTTTTCTTTAAATGAGCTCCTGGGAGCCTGTTGTTTCTGTAGGTTTTCTTCCATTCACCCAGTAGTCTCAACAGGAGCAGAGTACAGCGACTCACCTTCCTTCCCTTTCCTTCGATTCTCCTCTTCTGGAGCAGGGCCTTAATCTTCCAGAGGAGCTTATGGTATGGTGATCGTATTCTTGGATCTTCTAGGAGACGGTAAGAGCTTGAAGAGTATTCACATGTGCTTGCATTTTGAGCAAAAATTTAATTCTAAATGAACTTCTTTTTAGAAAGAACTTAATAGAAGTCAGCTATGTAAGTTGTATCAAACTTGTAAATACTCATTCTGATTAGAGGATCGTTTTGTGCTCTCCAAAAGGGAACTCCTGAAACAATCAACACATCTCACGGAAATGAAACATCGCGTAAACTATAAACATCAGTCCTTTCAGTAACACAGTTAGAAGTAGATTTCTAGCATTAATTCTTAAGGCAAAAAAAATGAAATGCCACATGGAAAATGACAGAAAAAGAAAGAGTAAAAAACAAACAATAGATTAAAGGACACGATTGTATTGGTTGGGGAGGAAATAGGCATGCGATTTGCGAGAGACTTAAGTAGTTTTGGGCTGTGCTTGGTTTGGTGTTGGGCTGTGGAGGCTAAGCTTGGCTTCCTGTTGGTGCTGAATTTAGTTTCTCACTGCCATTTTATGTACTGAGAAGCGAAAAAGGTTGTTTTTCATTTTCTTCTTTTTTTTTTTTGGAAAATTATAGACAACTAAATTTATATCATGCTAATTGGGAGATTGTTCTAACATTGTTCATTGTTTCCAAGTTCTAGATAGTTTAGTCTTACACCTTATCGGAACCAAAATTCTCAACTGGAATTGGAATCAGAATTTTCGTTTCCGTACGATTCTCTGATCGGAAGCGAGAAGGCGACGGAAGAGAATTGGATTTGACGGGAGTTTTAAGCCTTGAAACCCCGTACGGAAATTTTCGCCAAAACGATGAAATTTGGTGGGATTTGATTTCTCCGCAACGACCTCCGTCTGATTGAAGCACAAACGATAGAAGATGAGTGTTGAAATCAAATGCGTCTCCTTCCTCTTTCTTCTTTCCTATCAGACTTTGGATTTAAAAACTCAAATCGTCTCCATTCTACTCCTCTGAAATCAAATCAACTCTCTTCCCCATCCCTTTCTGATCTCCGATCAGAGTGTTAGTTTCGTGCAAGCATTCAGCGTTTAATCCCATGAAACAGTATATCTGAGATATAAGGCAAACTTTGCATTTTTATATATTTTTTTAACTTTTCATTGAACTATGCTAATCAATTTTAGAGACGTGCTATACTGACAGTGAACTCATTTAATTTGATAGTTGCGATAGCTTATAAAATAGTTATTAAAATAAAAAAAATCTAAATTATAAATATTTTCTTTGTACTTTGATGTGTTGCATATCAAGTTAAGTACAATTTAAAAACGAAATTGATTATTTGAGAAATAAATAGTTCAATCTAATTGATACTTTATTATTGAATAAATTATCCTTACGCCGCACCAATACAATACACAGCTTATCTGAGTCAATAAAAATATATATACAATTTTTATTTTTCAATCTTGACAAACATTTGGTTAATTGTTGTGATTTTCAAAATAAACACGATTGTCAATGTAACCCTTTTCATGAAGTGTTATCTAAGATGTTGGGGACTATAGGCCACTATTTTTTTAAGAGAAGAAAGCTTTTCAATTCAACCAGCCTCTCTTGATCTTCTTACGTTTGAAAGAATTAATTACAAAAATCAATACAACAGTTTTATGTACCAATCCACATTAGCACAACTCACACTTTGTGAACGTAAAAGGATCAATCTAAGGGAAACAACTTGAAGTTTCTGTCAAAATAGAAACTTCATCTTTGGTATCCATGGCACCCTGCCATTCAACCTTCGCCTTGACAAATACACACATATTATGTCATTATTAGCTATATAAGCAGCTCTATCTATGGTCAATAAGAACAACCGTATTTACTCGAGTGCTGATTCATAGCCATAGATCAAACACAGTTTCTTCTAGCAAGTCATCTATTAACTCATCCCATATCTCGGCAACAATGCCTTCAATTTCCTCTCTTAGGTCACACCATTTGCCATGATCCAAGTCACTTCTTATAAGGTGATCTAACAAGTATGGGTGCTTATTTCGGAGATGCCAGCTGACCCCTTGACACACTTCAGGTAAGAGGTTCCTTCTTCTGACATGCAATTGTTGTGAGAATCTAAAGTGCCTATGTTGAATCTCTGTCAGAACTTCACATATGCAGTCAAAGAGGAACCGTGAATCATCTTCCTGGTTTGATGATATGTCTAAATGATTAAAAAACGAAGGTTCTAGAAGCTCTTCTTCCAGGTACCATCTCTCTAAGTTCTTCTCTTTACATAATCCAGAAGATTCCAAAACTGATTCTATGAATTCTGTTCTTGCACTGGCATCTTCCAGTACTGATATTTGATTTGACCATGAAGGTGACAGGCTTTCATGTACCTTATCTGCAAATTTAAAAATGAAATGAGAAAAGATAAACAATTGTTTAAAATTATTATGAACCAAATGCATAATTAGATCTATTTCCCAAACTTAATTCCAATTAAGTCCGGTCTATCCTTTCTTTAACACACAATTGAGCAATGGAATTTACAATTAGGTAAATGGGCTTGAGTAATAACCTCAATTAAAATTCAGCTTAACCTAATTTAGCTTCAGCTTATGCTAAAATTGATTTTAACACCAACCGTGCCGAGTAAAGATATATTTGGTATGGTAAAACTTGATATAATTAGAAAAGAAAAAATAATACCGTGATCTGTTTTGCAACTTGGACTTGGTGCATCGTCAGAAAAAAATGGCTCAAGAACAGATATAGGACTGGGCTGATCTGTCTTTCCTGAGTAGTTCTCTTTACAGGAGTATGAGGTGCTCGGCTCTGGACTTTGACACTCTGGCCACTCTATTAAACTATTTTCGCCAGAATGAGAAATAATTGAAACTGATTCTTCAATCAAGTCTTCTTCTGCCTGTTTGAACTCTTCACTCGATCCCTTCAAATGATATATTACAATTAGATATAGCCATATAAATCATTAATGTATAACATGGTTTATTTCAATAGTTCATTCAAAAATGGAATTCACATATTTTCAAACGAAAAAATAGCCATATAAGTTTTGAATATCTGTAAATACTGAAAACAATGATGACAATTTTTTAGGTTATCAGAACTACTGCTTACTGGAATGGGGTCTTCCTTCGATGTCTCCCTTAAAATTGTGCAGCCACCATTGATAGACTCTGCAGGAGCATCAACAATTAAAATGCTCTCTGTGCTATTTTCAATCTTAATTTCTGTAGTATCTACTGCCCCTGCATGTAATTAGTAGCTTCTCTCAGGCAGACACAATAAAGGGTAGTAAACATTGCAGTTTCACCCAGATAAACCTAAATTTCTCCTATAGTCTGGTCTAGAGCCTAATTTGTACTGTTGGACTTGTTAAATGGCCAACTAAATTCAACTCTAAACCAAATTATCTCGATTAATCCTTTTTGGTACAAACACACCAATAATAACCTTCATTTAAGCTCAGCTTGAGCAATCAAAAAAATTAATATATAATCATGAAGGGAACAAGTTTTCAAACTGGTTCAGGAAAACCTATCTATAATGTACATATCTTTATCAGCACTAAACTCAAGGCTCTGATTGGAATCACTTTTCTTTTCACATGGGTTTTTATTTGATTTATTTTGATTAGAAATTTTCTGACCAAAATAAACGGATTTGATTTCATTTGATCAGAATTTCCATGTCATTAGACCCAATGAAATCCTGAGAATTCAATTCTAATCAAATGAAATCCCATGTATAAATCATTTTGATCACAGCCTTATAAAATTTACCTTTGCCTGTCATTTCTTCAATGCAAGCTTCCATCTGTGTCTCAGAATTGATACTCTCATCCTTTATACCGTTTTCTTGATTCTGATCTTTAACAGAAACAACCCTCTCTAATCCCTCTTCTGTTACATTTGCACTTTCAATGCCATTTTCTTCCTTTTCTACCTTTTGCTCCAAATTCAATTCCATGTTACTGTCTGTTAGACACAGAATTTTTCCCAAGGGTACTGACACACGCTCCCCTGTTGAGTTTTGACTTTCATTTCCATTTCTCAATATCTCAGTTAGATGCTTCTTGGCCTCTTCATAAAATGAAGACCCGTCTGTTGCATGTACCTGCCGGTACGGTTTATTCATACCATTTACAACTTTAGCCAGGTATGGATCTTTTTTCTCCTTTACACTCTCTCCAATTATTTGTTTCAGTCTCCTCTTGATCTCTTTAAATGAAAAATGCGAGACAACTTTTGCATCATAAGTTGGTCTGGCAGTTGCTTTTGGTTTCAGAACCACTATTTTACTGACTGACGGTGAGTTGGCAGTTTTCTCTTCCTCTTCCTTTTTCATGGAAAACCTTTTTATATCTCTTTTTTCATTTATTTCTTGAATTTTTTCCAAAACATGTGAATCGGGGTCCTGCAAAATTTTAAGAAACAATTCTCTATTTGAACCAAGTATTTCCAATGCATTCATGAACTCTTTCGACTGAGAAACTCCAGTGTTGCTAAGGTGCCTCTCGCTGATTAAACTTCGGTCATCTGATATTGTGCTGAGGTCATTAAGCTTGGAATAAACAATGGATTTAAGAGTTGGGCACAATCCATTTTTATTCTTACAAAGTTGGCACTCATTATGGTACCTGTAAATCTCAACTAGAAATGAGGCTAAAACTACCTCAAGGTCACTGCTTTTGGTTAAATTAGTGTTGGTTTTAGAGTTAGAAATAGGATTAGGCTTTGAGTTTGAATTGGATTTGGGTCTTCTTTTCTTGGATTTTTTATTATCAGGCTCAATCTTATGTCCCCAGTCAGCAAGAATTCTATCAATTTCGTCACTAGGTATTTTTCTTTTCCCTGATTTGCCCCCAGTCATCTCCTTCTCCATTAGTTTCTTCACTGTTGGCTTTGTTGTTGGATGGTCCATATCCTGAGAAGGAACCACATTAATTTTTGAACTTTTGTGAAACAAAACTAAGCTGACTAAACATACTGTTTCAGCAATCTGTCAAAATGTGGGAAAAACTTACATAGTCTTCCTCGTCTATTTCCTCAAAACCATTTGATTGAATGCCTTTTGAGTATCTATTGACTGCATGGAAAAATGAACCGTTCATTAGTCAATTATAAAACAGTATGTAAAATTGTAAATTGAGTTGAAAATAACATATTTCCAACTAGCATGTTATCAAGGCAGGATTAGCTGACAAAATTGACCACATGCCAACATAGTCATTAGAAATATGACTTATCCTTCATACCCAAAGAAGAGAAGTTCCAAACTATCCAGCCAGGAGATCACATACTCTACAAACTATTTTTCGAAATATACTACTAAAAAATTTAGCAAACTTAACTGTCCATTAGTTCTGTGTCTGCTCACTGGCAGTCACATACACAGTATCAAAGCTTGTGTTCCATTCTTATGCACTCAATCGCAAATTTATCTGTGTAGTAGAGAGTTTCTCATGCTGCTATTGACTAATTTACCCCTTTAATAAAAACAAAACTTACTGAAATAATGGCGGCTTCCTTCTCTTTGGTCAAGAAGCATCTTTGGGTCCCGCCTGAAGTGAAGCATGCGAATGAGGCCCCACATGCAACCAATGTTTCCATTTCCAGCTTCCAGCCTCCTATTATTTCTTTTTCCCATTTTTCTTTCTTTTAGAAAAGAAGAAAAGCTTATTGTCTGCCTGAAAATGCATCATCAGTATAAAATGAGAAGAAAAGCTTATTGTCTGCCTGAAAACTAGACATAAAATGAGAAGAAAATCAGATGTGAAAAGGGAAATTTTGTCATATGTTCTGCAAAATGAGAATCACCACAATACAAATTAGGGGAAGCATAACATATGCAGCAACCCTGAACAACTTGCACAGTATAGCTCATGTACCCTTGTCCTTTGTCTTGACATTTAATATGCCAAAACTACCCTCTCATCCCCACTTTCATTCATCAAGATATAATGAGCTTTGTTTGTTTATGAAGATATTGGAAACGAAAGTAAGAAGATAAAAGTTTTTCACTAATGGGGCTACATTAGATTTTTCTGATGTTGTAGGAGGGTAATTGTACAGAAGATAGTTAATTTCCTTTTTTTTTTAACAAAATACTCCATTGTGGCAGGATAATTGTACCCTGTACAAGTCTACATTAGTTTTGCACTAATGGGAGTAAATATGATTTTTTTTTTCCTATTTTTTTAACAAAATACTTCATTGTATAAATATAATGCAAGTATGAATTAAATGAAAAATTAAACAACTCCGGATTCTCAATTGCGTGCGTAGTTAGGAAACGTCTAACAATAATTGTTTTGGTACTTAGAGAACTTAATACTAACAAAGAAGTGGGAAGAAGTACCCTAAATCTCAAAAGCATTTTTTAGAAACAAATACCCAACACATGTATCTGGTGTTGTGAACAGACGATTAGAAAAAGCAGATTTTACAAAGGCCCATGAATCACACAAATCAAATAAAATAGTGGCAAAACAGAAAATTTGTACCAAAATAATCAGAATATAAATTATGCAATTAAGTACCTCAAGTTAAGAAAATTCTTTTCCGAGTAAATCAAACAGCTTCTATCAATGGCATCCAGAGGCCAGGAAGAGAAAACAGGGAAAAGGTATCGAATTGCCCTAATTAAGCTCTCTTCTCTCCTTTTTTTTTTTTTCTTGTTTTTAATTTTCGAGTAAGAAGTTTTCGTCTCTCTCTCTTTCTCTCTGAAAAAAAGAGGTCCTCGGCTCTCTCTCTCTCTCTCTCTCTCTCTCTCTAAAAGTAATAGAAACCTTAACTCCTGAGCTGTCCCCATTTGTTCTTGCATTAAGGAGAAAAGAAAGGTATCAAAACTTACCTTCCACCATTTCCCCAACCCCACACCTTTTTCTCTTCACAACGTTACCTTTACATGTAGTCATGTAGACCGCAAAAAATCAAATTTATGACCAAACAACATTATCAAATGCCAAATCCACCGAAAGTTTTAAAAAGAAATGTCCCTTTTGCATCAAATAGCACAAGGAAGACAAACTTACTTTCTTTTCTTTTTTTTGGAAAAAAAAAAGGAAGAAAAAAACTTAGATGTATATACATGCACTTCAGTTCTATTTCTATAATAAAAGTAAAACTAGTCGAGGACTCGTGAAAAGAATACGAAGGCAATAAACATCTCGCATGCATCGAATTTACACAAATTTACCAAATGTTTAATCTTTTGATTCCATTTTACCTTAATCGAATCAAAACTCATTAATTGCAACAACAAAAAGGAAAAATAATACCACACACACACACATGTCGAATTCAGAAGGAAAAGAAGAAACCCACCAACTAATTTTCGAGATAGAGACCAGCCAATGCCTGATTTCTTCATAGACTAGTGATGACACGCGTGCACCATTGCTTGATACATCCAACAAGAGGCATTTACAGAGAAAATGGAGAGAGAGAGAGACAGTAAAAGAAGGGGTTTGGAGGCGAAGAGCTCCTCTTTCCTTTTCTTTTCCCTTCCTTAGTTTTGTTTTGTAAGATTTAAGTGGCACACGGGAAAAAAAAGAAAAGAAAAGAAAAGAAATGTTGAGATGAAGAAACCGTTGGAGGTGCGATCTAATCCTTCTTTACTTTTTTCCCGGGAAAAGTATAGCTGGTTGGGTTGGGTGCAAGTCTGGTGGCTTTACAGCATTGCTCTTCTCTATCTAGAGCCGCGTTTTATTCCTCTCCATTGCTTTGCTATTGGATCCTCCACTTTTGAAAATGGAGGCACCGACGATTTTAAGGACCAAAATATTGTATAAATGGAATGTGTTTCATCTTTTCTTAAATAAGTTCTTAATTTTAATTAATGTCATAATTGTCTAAATTTTCATTTACAATGACTTTTGTTTAAAGAGGAACATACTATATTTATCATTTTAGAATTTATGATTTTCCTATATTTTGTCCATTATCTTTTATTTAATACTTAGTAGAGGGATTTTGGTAAATAATAATAAGAAAAATTATAAGAAATTTTTTTTTATTTACTCGTAATGTCTAGTATGAATATGGCGAGCAAAAAAGCTTGTAACTCATGAGTTTACTCCAACTTGACTCGTAAAAAATTTGGTTATAACTCAAGCTAAAAGAACTCGGGTTGGCATTAACTCATGTTGAACCAACTCGGTTAATTGACGAGTCGAGTTTGAGTTAGGCTCAAGTCGGCTCTTGACTTGTGACATTATAAATTTATTTTTTTGGATATTATCAACATGATCTATGAGTATTAAAAAATCAAAAAATAATTATAAAATTGTTTTATTAGATATTTTTATTTTAGATAATTGTAAAATACATAATATTGAGTTTCAAGACATATTTTGCTTCAAATCAATGAAAAAAATAAAATTGACAATTATTTTTTATATTATTGTATAATCAATTACTTTAAATTTTGAAATAATGTATCAATTAAAAAAAATTAAAGTAAGCATATTTATGTCAAGCTAGCTCGTGACTCGTGAGCCAACTCGAGTTGGAGACGAGTTGAGTTTGAGCTAAATTAAAAAAAACTCGAAAATATTTTCAACTCGAGTTATAGCCGAGTCGAATTTGAGTTGTCCCCAACACGCTCGAACTCAGCTCATATACAACCCTAGATATGAATCATATCCCTACCTTCAAAAATAAATGTCTGATATGAGTGCTTTTTTTTTCTGAATGCATAAAATAAAATTTAGTTGAAATTTAACTCTTTATATTTCAATGTTGTTACGTCCATGAAATCATTTTAATTATTTTATAATCCTCAGAGTAAGAAATAAAAATATGTGTGAAATCAAATGAGCCACTTGTTAGCAGAACAAAACATACACAACCTTAGATGAAATATCAAAAAAGTAATGGATGCCTCCATTCTAAAATAATGGATAGTGAATTAAAGGAGTAAAGCTTTTTGGGCAGGCTTTTTACCCTTTCTCTGTTCTGAGAATAGATTGATAATTCTGTTCTCTTCTTGTACATAAGAATGATTAAGAAAGAACAATATGCTTCAGAATGTTTATTCTTCGTCAAAATTTATACATTAAAAAGCTTGGAGAGCTTTCCTGGAGATAAATCTCTGTACTCTTGTAGGAAAAGACAGAAATAAATAAAATAAAATAAAAGTTACGTGTCTTTCAGTTTTGTACTAATTTTTTATTTTGCCTTTTCATATCAATTAATTGATGTTTTGAGCTAGTCAGCTAGACACATGCTGCATTTGATAGTTAACACTAGATAATCGCTATCTAGTGTATCAAAAAAAAAAAAAAAAAAGTAACATTGATGCAAAGATTTTGTGTATTCACTAGGGAAAAAAATGTACCAAAATATTCAAGACCCCTTTTGTGGGGTAAAATATTAAATATGTGAATCAATTTTTAAGTAAAAAAAATGCAAAGTCAATAATTATTTTTGTCTAATTATATGATAATAAATGCATTTTTGTCTTCTAGTTGTCCGACATTCCATTTTCTTAGAGGTACGTACACTGCGTATCATATGCTTTTGTAAGAATGGACGCATATGGATTCTTTTTCGATTTTAAGCATTCGTTGATATATTAATACAGAGACATCAGACATGCAATGATGTAAATGCAATATTGTCTTTTTTCTTTTTTTTTCCGTTTTAATGAAAAGATCAGATCTGATAATAATAATGATAATGTCAGTTGTCATTGATTTAGTTTTTTCAATTATCTGAAGCTTTTTGAAGCGTTCTTTTTTTTTTTTTTTTTGTCCTTTTATATGTTGTTAAATGCTATCAAGTCCCCGGTCGGTCCGGTATCCGAATCCACTGCTTTCATTTATGAAGCTACATTTGTTTTTGCACCCTTGAAAGTTTGGGAATCAGTGGCGGAGCCAGGAATTATTCATTAGGGGGACAAATTAGTTATTTATATTTAATTAGGGGGAAAATTATATAATTTTTCTAAAAATAAAAGAAAATACATATAAAAATTAAGCTTTTTTTGGAGCATAGGGGGACAATTGCCCCATTCAGCCTCCCATGTGGCTCCGCCACTGGGAATTTCACTGATATTCTTGAAGATCCTAACATATCTATAATTGTAAATCGAGATATATAGGTTACGTTACTTTGCAAAGTAGTCTAAAAGTAAAAATAGAGCTACTGGCAGAGAGGAAAATAGAGCTACTGGCGGAGAGGCAGTGCGAGTGGCGAAGTCACAAGGAGTCGATTTATGCGATTATGTCCCTTTCGGGAGTGGGGAAGAGCATCAGTTGAAGTCGTGATTTTGTATCTGTTGTGAGAGAGTTGTCAGCGCTATGTGATTCGCGAGGAAAGAGCAAGACGATTCGCCAGGAACGAATGTGACCTAGATCCCTATGCAATTTCTCAGGAGTCGCTACGCGATTCAAATCAAATGCGATCTGACTACTTAGGTCGTTCATATTTTTGAGATGGGTCCATGTGCTTTCTTTTATTTACATATCAATCATATATCAATTTTTTTTAGCTAGGTCCCTAGACCCATCAAATATAATGTAGCTTCGTCCCGATCTGAAAGTATTTGGAACTTTTTTTTTTTTTGAAATCTAAGTTTCAGACGATTGATCTGTACGTTCAATTTAGTCTTCATATTGAAATCTTATTAGAAACTAAATTTATGCTTTTTCGATTTTTTTCTGAATTGAAGGGTTTGTTATTCACTATCCTATTTTGCCATGCTACAACATCTGCACCCTCCATTGTCTGATATATTCTCTTTTGTAATTTCTGATGGGAAAAGGATGGGTCATTTGTTCCGTTTATAGACATATTACGTTAATGAGATGTTTATAATGTGGCTATGGTGCAACATAATTTTTAAAATAATATAATATAATTCTGTGTTCTACCATTGAATTTCCGGATGATTTATACTATTAATTTTAATGATACAATTTAATAGTGATTTAAAAAATATATATTTATATGCACAAATTTATTGTCGTATGTAATATTTTTTTAATAAAAATTATCGTACTTGAAAAAATTAATTAGTATTTTCAATAGATGCTTCTTTTTTTTATAGAAGCGCGATAAACAATTCTAGTATACAAAGTTCGTTCAATATAACATTTTTATAAACAAATTTCTTATTTTCTATTTGCATGATGTGATACAGATCACATTCCACATGTTGGAAGAACTTATTTATTTATGACAAATATCAATTTCATTGATTATAAATAAATAATTAATTATTCGAAACTGATTTAATAATGTTTCTTGTTTAATATAATTATATTGAACTGATATACTCTTTTGATAAACAATAGTTCGCATTGACTTGATAACTTTCGTCGTACACACTTGACATTACTCAAACAAATAAACAAAGGTCTGATTAGTCTTTATTATTTTAGGATCGACTAATCCAAGCTCCATTTTCACTATCATAAACAATTAGTTTAGCTAACACAATTCTTTCTCGTTTGTTCATTGGCTTAATTGTCGAAGTGTAATGGTGACTACTTAACAGCCAGAGAGATGTACGGCTATTTCTTTGTAGCGAATACAAGATGCAACATAATGTAACGGGTTACTGAGTTCTGTTCTGTGGTTTTTTCCTATTTCGTGGGAACCTGATATAATTGTTTCTGTCGTACCCGGCTACCCGCCACCCGAAACTCAGAATTAAAATTGTTAATATGTCACATCTCATGCCAAATAAAACAAAAACCTTAGAAGAGAATTGGGGCATTGAACTTTTAAAAACATAGCGCGAGGAAAAAACAAGACTCAATAAACGTACACTCACTAGAATCTAGAGAATTGTTTTTGTCAGTCTCGAACAACCAACATTCATCCAAATTCAGTACAGAATTTTAATAGATGTGATTTTTATATAAGTAGTACTTAACACGGATGACGTGTGAAATCAAAATTTAGCATTTTTTATTAAATATAAAGTTTGTATAAATTTAAGTTGGAATATATACAATTTCAAAAGTTCGTACTAATGGCAGATAGGCATCGGGGTGATAATGGTTTCTTTTAGCAAACTTCAGGTTTTTATTTTATTATTTTTTAATATGATAGTATGGACACTTTAAGTGGAATTAGAAACCCAAGAAACCCAAATAATCGATTTTGAAAATGATCCTTAAATTTCTTTTTTTTTTCTTTGGTAATATTACAAGGTATAAAATGCTTCAGGTTTTTTTTTTTTTTTTTTTTTTTGGCAATTCAGTGAAGTTCAATTTTGATATTATAAATCTATGGTTGACCATATATGCATCTCAATTAGAGAAGAAAAATTATTTCGGTTGTCAAATAAATTTTGCTTTTGACTTGCCAACACCAATACCTCTAACAATGCTAACAGTTGTTAGCTTTTTGAATTATAATATATGAACCAAACAACAAATAAAATAAAATAACCGATTTCTAGTAATATCATATTGGTGTTGAAGTGTGAACAACTCGTTGCAATATAGAAGCTAGTGCTAGAAAATGACGCGGCGATTCATTATTGATGGTCGGGCATAAAATAAAAAAATGTGCTGAATTTGAACGAGGGAATCAAACCTCTTCAATTTCATTAAAAAAGTTTGATCTTGAGAACCAGCTCTTGGTCTAGTGGCAAAGAGTAATACATCTTGAATGAAAAGTCGCAGGTTCGAAACCCGGTTGGTGGGTCTTTCATAGACATTTAATTTAAAAATAAGTTGGGAGGCTTGACCCCAATTTATCTTCAAATTAAAAAAGTTTGATCTTAACAACTTGACTTCGGAACGTTAATACGAATATATAGGCTGCAAAAAATATTTGTATATATTTTTTAGAGGCAATAAATTTGTATATATTCTTAGGAGTTAGAGGCGATAAAGTTGTTACGGTCGAGTTCAGGTTTAGGAATAATTATTTGTATATATTTTATGATAAATCTATTTCTCCTTTTATAATCATTATTTTATGTTCTAAAAAACGTGTTGATTTATTATTTATCATTTAAACATGATGTATATTTTATTTGGTCAAAATTGAAATTTGCTTAATTAATAATCCATTAAAAAACTAATTCAAGTGAACTTTGAAAGGCTTTCAAATTTACTTATTAATAGATAATAAAGTGACTTAATCAAATTTGCAAATTGCTGCCCTCAAAAAAAAAAAAAAAAATAGATCAAATTTGACAAGTGTTATACCAATACGAATGTACATATACTTACAATTTACATATTTTATTGGATTGATGTTAAAAATACAATATAAGCAAATTTTATTTGGATAATAATGTCAATACTACAATATGGGATGTAACTTAACTGTACACATTTAGATTTTGCAGGATTGCAACTGCACTCAATATTTCGAACAATTTAACAATAAATAAAACAGTAATTTTGTTGTAGACTAAATTTTGTAATTGGAATGAATGCTCAGGGGATTTAATTAATTTCAGTTTAAAATTCTATCCACCATAGAACTACCTAATAAAGTATACACACCTTATTCTCCGTTTACAATGACAAATGGTTTGCAGTTTAACTAATTGATTTAATGCACAGACTTTCTGATGATTGTAGTTGATAATTTCTTCGTTTTAGATACAATACCCACCTTTCCTCAATTTACCTTGTACTGTTCTTTCTTTTCTTTATTTAAAAAAGGGTTGTACTTGTAGACTGTAGTCATAATACTTTTTTTTTTTTTTGTTTACATTGACTATCTTCTGCATGTTTATATCATTAGCGAATTTAATAAATTTGAAGAGACGAAAACAAAGAATCAGACGGAAGCTAAGTAGGTGAAACAAACAAACTTTCTGCACCTGCTTTCTCTGCTTTAAGAGTCCCAATAGGACTATAAAATTCCAATAATCTTTCCTTTTTCGTTCATTTTCTTAACCAGAAGCACTGAAGACCATCCCATCATCCGTCATGGGAATTATTAAGGGTGCCCTTTGTTTTGTGCTTTGAGTGGAAGTGTTAACTAACTAGGTTATAAAAACATTTCTTTTATGATACTAAATTATACATTTTCCTTGAAGAAATATTACAACCAGCCTTCCCCCTCAATCAGGGAAACAAAAATAAAAGAAAAGAAAGTTGTTTGGTAAACCTGACAATAACATGACAATTGAGAGAGGCAAGGTGCAGGTGCAGCTTCCTTCCTTTTAATAGCACTTGATCAATAATTAAGAACTTTCTTTTTTACATCACATGCTTGAAAGTGAAGAAAATGCATATCTAGATCCACCACCAGCCACCAGGTGATCAACACTATTATTCAATGATAGTTCAAATTATAGTGGAAGCTCACGATTATGGAGAACTAGATCTTCTCTCTCGCTTTAAATGTTGCTAAGTGTCTGATAAGTTGATCTGAGAATTCGAAGGTCATTTCGAACTGGATTAGGATTGTGCAAAACAGGATTAATTCTAAGTAAATCTCTGAGACAAGTGCAACATTGATCCTCTTTTTTGTTAGTGACTCTAACATAATTAGATCGCAAATTCGCAAGCACAATTAAGAAATCAAAACAAAATTTCTAACATGATGAGATTTTGTTCTTAGTTTACTAGCGAAGGACAACATTGTACGTATGAGAAACGAATTTGAAATCCAAGCAAGAAATTATTATAAATATTTAAAATTGAAAGGCGATAGCACATGCATCTTTGATCAGAAAAGAATATCTGACATCATAAATGAGAAATTTAGTTTTGTTAACCCACTGTATTTACTTTTATACTAGAAAGACAATAACAAGATTAAGATAAATTAAACTATTTTATATATGTAAGTATGGAAGTATAATCCTTGGGTGCATGGATGTGGCCTGAACAGACTATTTCCATCTAAATTAATTTACTTAATTTATCAACTACGACAACCCATTTACCCAAACATAATACATGCAACTGTCTTTTTTTTTTTTTTCCCTTTTCCATTGTAAAAGAAAGAGAATAGTTGGTATACATTAAAGTACTATATAACCACAAGTAATGCTAAAGATACTAACTCCAATCCTCTTCAACTAAACTATGTACATACAAAAATAAAAGTCAAGAAAAAGAACAATAAATCGGTGGTTTAAAGATAAGTTTGATTAAACTGGCCACCAAACCCCAACCAAATCAAGTCATCTGTGCATCACTGCTTTAGCTCCGTATTAATATGATATAGGAATTCTATATTGTTGATGGAAACTGATGAACAAAAGTCATACGTACTAAACAGTCTAAAAAGTCTAAACCAACAAGTTTTATAATAAAGGGAATATTTCCTTAGGTTATATGCGACAGGTCTTATGACATACATGGTTCCATCTTATTGAAATATAAAATAATCAATTCTTTGCATACCCTAGAAACATATGCTAAGCTCGTTTCACGAAAGAAATATTTGAACATTTATAATTTATAATTTATAATTTGTACACGCACGCATTAATTTGTTCAACATTTATATCAAATTCTTACATTGGAATACTCTCCATTTATAATTAATATTAGTGTTTGTTTACAAGAGTGTGAAATTTATAAATTTTCTCCATTCATTTTTTAAGAAAATACAGTCCAATCCATCACGAATTACATATTAATTTTGTCCATTCATTTTCTAAGAAAATACAGTCCAATCCAACACGAATTACATTGTATAACTCTTATTGATTGTTTCTGTTTTGTATTCATATCGTAAATTAATAAATAATATCTTTATTCTAAAAAAGAGGCGAGAGGTAAACGATGTAAGACCATATAATTTAGTTTCAAAAACAAAAATTAAGAATTTAAGATGTAAAACCATTAGCTTCAAGCACATACAAATTTAGTTTTTGTTTTTTCAAGATAACTGTGAAAGTCAAGTTTTCTAATCTATAATCTATAATCTATAATCTATAATATTAATTAAGATCCGTGGTTTTTTTTTTCCTATTTTTTGACCTCTTTTTTGCATTTAGTTAAATATAGTTTTTTTATTTTTAGTTAAAAATAGTTTTCTATTTTTGTATTTCCTATAATTAAAAATAGTTTTATTTTTTTATTAATTATATTAAAAATAGTTGATTAATTATTTTAAGATAGTTCATGTTGAATTATTATTATCTAAAAAATATAGCGCAGCGAAGTTGCGACTGCCATAGCTAGCATCTATTAAAGACTTTTAAGTTAAAAATTTTATAAACCGATCGACAGCCATTAACAAAATACCAATCCTGCGCATGTAATTATGAGCTATGGTAGATTCTAATTAAAGCGCCCCTAACAAAGATACTAATCACTAAAAGACGCCGCTATGGTAGTTAAGATGTTAGTGTTAATTGGATGCTTTATTGATAAGTTCAAGACAGAGCAATTGCAGTAACCAACAAGAGGCGGATAGAATAGAAGCCATCATTTGTGCATCTTTGTGCCTACGGGCTTCGACTTTCCAATTTTAAGTCCAAAAGTGTATTCAAATATCTATCCAATTTTAAGTCCAAAGGTATATTCAAATATTATAATATACAATATAGACCATGGATTTTTATGATCAGATCAGATCAGTAGTCTAGATTTAATAACGAGATAAAATGTTTAAATCTTTCATCTAGACAGAGCTAGAGTTAGAAATATAGCAACAATGCATATATAATACATGGTAAGAAATAAAAATAAATAGAATTTAGATTCATTATAAATCATATTTTTATCATGGTTATATTATATATCTATTTTTGTTTACTCCTAACTAATCATAGCACAAACACATAATATTAAGAAAAATAAACTAAAATTTCTACAAATAAAACAACTCATAGATCATTTATATATAATCTGAATCTATATATTAAATTTATCATATTGTGTTATAACACTTTACTAATCTAACACATTTTGAATTGAAAGAGTAAAAATGGCGCATTTGATAGTTTTTCTAAATACTCGCTTAGTTACTGTATGTATGATGCACGCTAGATTATCGTAGAGTTCATGCTTAATATATTATTCAACTTTTTAAAATAATATCCAAGGTAATTGGAAGGTATTTAGGAATGTGAATCAAAAAGTTTTTGTATAATCTTCTTATATTTAGCAACGTTTAATTGTATTAAGATTCTTTTCTAATATTTATTAAAAACATTTTAAAAGAAACAAATTATCAAGTTTTTAAAAATAAAAAAATAGTCCAAGGTAATTGGAAGCCATTCAGAATATGAATCAATATATATTTTTTTTCACCAAATGAAAAACCACGACCCAGCTATAACGACCGTTTCCTATCACCTAAAAGACAGCTGTATTCATTTTATAGCTTAAAATATGAATTCAAACTTGAAAACCCTCTCCATTTAACCCCTCAAAAAAGGAAAAAAAAAGGACCTCATTGAGGAATGCTGGATTTAGCTCCTCAAGCATGAAAAGGATTCCAGCATGCATGTTGGATCCGTCTTGTTAATTTACTAGGGGGGCCGTTTGGACTGCTTAGGAATAACTTCTTTCTAGAAATAGCTTATTCCTAGACAATATTTTTTTCATAAAGTTACACACTTTTCAATGTTTTATTCCTAAAATCCTTATTCCTTCCTTATTCCCATACAATCCAAACGAGCCCTATAGGGTTTTTGGAACACACATGATACAAATTAATAAAATTTATGCCCCATTATGTGTCTATTTGAAATAAGGTTGTCAATGTATCGATTTCGAGAGTGATCCCAATATGATCCAAACTAGACATGACAGTCGTAGCTGCGATGCGCTATATTTTTTTAGGAGCAAGGTTCCACTGCCACCATTTTTAGGTGCCACAACTTCATATTTTATCAATATTTAAAAATTTTAAAATTCAAACACTTAATCTAAACCATTGATCTTGTTCAATTTAACGAGTGATGCATTTCTATATAAGTATTATAAAATTTGAAGTCGGTTTGATACTTGATCAAGTGACCGAATAATGAACGTATTAGAATTAATCTATTATAATTAACTAGATTTGTTGATCACTTGATCGAGTATCAAACTGACTCCAAATTTTATAAAACTTATATAGAAACACATCATTCGTTAAATTGAAAAAGATCAATAGTTTGGATTCAAAATTTGAATTTTAAAATTTTAAATATTAATAAAATATGAAGTTGTGGCAACCATTTTTGGTGGCAGAGGAACCTTATTCTTTTTTTAGATGACAATAATTCAGCATGAATTATATTAGATTTTCAAATTTATTTAATTCCTAAATTAAATGATGATTGCCATGGCTATTTTTAATATATTTAAGCAAAAAAATTATTTTAATTATAAAAATACAAAAATAAGAAACTATTTTAAATTATAAAAAATACAAAAATAAAAAACTATTTTTGATTATACAAAATAGTGGCCAAAAATAGAAAAGAAATATCGCGACTTAATTAATAATTATAGATTATAGATTATAGATGCGAATCCACTATAATATTAGAAGATCTATATGCGGATCCATATCATTATATCAATCGTAATTTACAAATATAAACAAATAAATACGAATCCGTATCTATTATGTTAGCGGGTCTAGGATCTGAATCAGACTTTAAAAATCTTGTACGAATGCGTATCAATTATTTACGGGTCTCGGATTTGATTTGCATCTTGTATTAAATATTAAAATGTTACATCTAACTAATTACATGCAGACATGAATAAATGTAAACAAATATAAATTTTCGCATGACAGATTGCTTATAAGTTATAAGTGCTTTTTTTTAGCAGAGATCAATGCTCCGACAATCATGCAGCCGGTTTTCTTATTTAGTATGTCAACTCGCTTCACGAAAGGTTACACTAAAATGCATTCTACTCTATTTTCCTCCGAGCACAGGCTCACCTAGTACGGAAATAGGAGGCCTTTATTCATTCTTTTTTTTTTTCGGCTGGGTCCCTTTATTTTTTATAACCATAGAAGGACATTTCATTACATGTTAAGTCACTATCCTCTGTTTATTTTTATTTTTTTAATAATATTTCGATAGCCGGGCCGCGATTGAATTTCTAGATTTCGCTTTACAAACATACATATGGCGAACAGATACTTTGAATAGAATTTTTTTTAAACACAGCAATCAGGTATAAATAAATTATTTGTTACAAAATAAATTTAAGAAACAAATAATACAATGATGATAAAATTTTGGGCGTTATACAATTTACTTATTTACTGGAATAATATAATGGATACAGATTTGCATTCAATAATAAAATTCATATACGAAATCATTAAATTAGATGAATAATCTTTTAATTATATATATATATATATATATATATATATATATCGTTATTACTCGTTTTTAAAATTTATACATACATTTCGAATTAAGTTGTCTAATTCTAAATATCCATCAACAAACCTATGGTCAGTCCTTGAAAACGTTTAAGACGCGCCAAGAGGCGACTAAAGAATAACGACACTTGCTACTCGGTGACTGTCCCCATCTTGTGCTAATTACTAAGTCGACACGCAAAGTCGTGAATGAATTTGTTTCTGGTATTCGCTTTTGGACCTCAACTGAAACTTTAGTGGCCTAAACTTGGCACGAGGGTTGGGACGTGTGGAATTTATCCTGGAAAAAGATCTGTCAAACCCACTTTCGGCGTTAGCTGATAAGGGTAAGAGTAAGACACGAAATTTCTACATCAAAAGTGATTTTTTAAATTGACATGTAGCTGAGGAATTAAAAAATATCTTTCCTATGACGCTAGAGTCAGATACTTTCTATGCGCAGTCCCAAAAACCTTCTCACTTTTAAAAGTAAAATATGATTTCATACATTCCTGAGATTTAAATTTAGTAATTTTTTTTTTATGATTGTCAAAATTGATTAGTGAGATTTTTTTTTGAAGATAAGTTGGAGGTCAAATTCTCCAACTTATTTCGAAATTAAATATGCCACGGGACCAAGAGCTGATTTTCAATTAGTGAGATTTTAATAACAATTATTAACAATAACATGCAAACTCAGACAAATTAAAGCAAAATATGAAAATATAGTAGTTGGCTGATAAGAGACCTATTATTTCACATGAATGCTATTGTCAGGAAGTGTTAAAAAATCCCTGTATATGTATTAACTTCTACTTATTTCCATTTTGATGAAAGAAACAGCAACAGCTCATAATCGACCGAGATAGAAAAAAAAAAAAAAGATTAAGGACCACGGGGTTAGCATGTTCTCTCCGTTAGCCTATTCCTTTACAGTGAGTGGGTCTCTTTCTTTTTATTTTTGGTTTGGTAATTAGTTATTGCTTCCCCCACGCATAACATTTTGTCTCACATCAGGATCCTCTTCAATTGTACTAAGTACAATGAATAATCTGAGGCAGATCTGAACCGTTCATTTTAGGTTGGATGGAGCGGAGTGGATAGGATCTGAATGGCAGTCCTTCCATTGGCTATGAGCCTATGAGTTTCCAATCGGGACCGTTCTGTCTGAAATAAATGGTCCAGATTGACTAGGAGTTTCTGATGGATTATCTGCATTGGAGAGGATTGAACTCCTGAGAGACCACAACTTGACTCACATGAAAGACACCAATCATGTTGTTTCAGTGTTATCTCCACTTATACGAGGACTGGACATTTTTATTGCTGTTAAGAAAGAAGTTTATTTTATTAATGGATCTAGCTAATTAATTAATATATCTTGATTTTGCCTAGTTGAAATCTCAAAATAAGGAAATAGAGTGATATGTATTTGGATTGGCCGGAGTAAGAGGCGAACTCGTGTACTAGGTTGTTAAGCGCCGTGGCTGATGCATCAGACGGTCCTTACTAAGTCTACCTACCAATCACGCTATCAGACTGTTTGTGCATGTGACTCCATAATTAGTTTGCTGTGTGCCTGTGCGCAAAGGTTACATGAGAGAAAAATATATGTGAGGTGTGGTTCTGTCGTCTCAATTGTTTTGTAAAAGTAATTCTGGCCATCCTGACAGAGGTAAAATAGAAATGTTCTTTAATTCCTAAATAAGCTAAAATATAAAGAGACGTTATAAACGATTTCTTTTTACCATAGCAATGATTTCAGTTCGACAAGGGTCGAATAAAAGGTTAAAAAAAAAAAAAGAATATTTACAGCATCTTATTTTATTTTTATTTAACAAATAATGGAACAAGGAAAATACGACATCTGTAATGCGAGCTTAAATTCTCAACAACACCACCAACAACTGACTAAAACTTTACGCACAACAACTGCCCATGTACATTTTTCTGTAGAAAAACAACTGTCAACGACTCTTTATAATATTTCCTCGGAAGCTGGGAAGCTGGAGATCTAAGTGGGAAATGATTGTTAAACAATGTCAAATGCCAATTGGTGGGTTGGGATAAATCTAGGTTGTGCATCATGCCTTGAGAAATTCCGCATTTGTCTTCTCTTCCTCTTACGTGCTTCCCTGAGAATTCTCGAGGAATCGTCCATGTCTTCCTTCATCCAGAAGCTCTCCTTGTTATCTGTCATAAGCGATTTTTAGTAGGAGAAAAAGGTAACAACAAACACTATATACGATTACTTGAAGGTTTCAGCATGTTGTTATGAGGCATATGTCAGAATTAGATAGAACTACAAAACAAAGTTACTATTGTTCTTTATGATTCATTATCAGAGTGTTCTGAATAGTATGATTAATTGTTGACAACAATTTAGACCAACAATGAAGATATCAACAAAATTATATGCAACAAAAATGAAGATATATGAATCCAGGTTTATATGAACATATCTTAATATCAGCATATTGACAAAATTATATAAAAGATTCATGCATCCAAGTGTACTAAATTCTTACCAGTTTCATTCTTCAAAACAAGTGGAGCAGGAGCAGACTTGTCCTTCTCCTCGTCTGAATCCAGGTTTATGAAATTGTTTTGCTGAAATTACAGTAAAGAACCAGTGAGATGCTTAACAAAACAAACAGTATGAGTGTCACATGCTCATAAGATAATATGCACCTACTAGTTCATGGCATACTAGGGGGACGTGCCAATTAGAACTTTATATAATGACTGATTCAGTAAATATACTTGGTCCCCTTAATCTTGTTATTTTTTAAATTATATACTCCCAACTATGCTCCATTGGAATTCCATATGGCAATTATGCACCACTGAATAATCTCGTCTCATTTCGTGCAGTTGAACAGATATTCAGCCACAATAAACAGCAATGATAGAAAACACTATACCAGTTTCCAATATAGACTGCTAACAGTCCCAGCCAAAACTAGTAAAGGGGATTGCAAGACTCGGCACAACCCAAAAGCATGAATTGATGTTCTCTCATGCAATAAACTTCCATATTATGTGCACAACTTTATATACGAAAGTTATCATGTAATATCTTTGTAGAAAAAATAGTGTATTCACCTTTTGTCTTACAGAATTATCATCCCTTTGCGGTCGTGAAGTCTGACGAATGCTAGTTGGCTTTATCTGAAGTAGTTTCTGTTTAGCTTCTTCTATTTTGATAACTGCAGGGTTTGGGGTGGGTCCAATTGGATTTGTGGCCAATCTAAGCATAAACATTAGAAATAGTAAAATAAAGTTGAAAAAGTATTCATATATATAAATAAGATGCTCCTCCCTGGTTATTTTTTAAATGAACAAATACTACACATTGAGATTTTCAAAACTCCAGTTTATGGTTCTTTTAACAAGATCAATATTTACTAGACTGATTTGATGCCGATAGTTGGGTAGAACCACTTTTCATCAATATATAATTTCTCTCTTATGCCTGATTTGCATTTCATTCCATAAATAAGAGGAATACGATGCCAAATTTGGAACTCTGAAAACCATACCACAATTGATGATTATTAGAATTAATCAAGGGGTTACTGGTCTATACTCTATATTATGATTAGTCTATACTCTATATTATTGATGAGCTGCAAACTTAGGTTCCCTGAATAATGACACTGTCAAATCAATGAAGAACCAGTATCTGCCATGCACAGTAGCCAATTCAGTTGATATTTTCATTTTACAAACAACTAGTATAGAAAGGATTTTGAAACATACGGTTTAGTCACTGGCAAGAAATCCTGTACCAGTGGATTAGAATCATCGACTGCCTGATTCTGCAAAAGAAAACAGATATAACCTTGTAAAAAAGAATTAATTCAAAACTATACAGAAAGGAATTATAGATGCAAATGAGAAAGCATACTACAGAAGCTTGGATTGGATTCCTTTGCCTCGAGCTGAGTGAATTTATGTTGCCGATTATAACCTGCATGATGTTAAGTATAATTGAATAGACTGATACAGATCATCATGTAAATGATTGGTTATCTAAACGAACCAGTCCTTGGCTGCTCAACGACACTATCACCACTCAACTGAACTTAAGGATCAACAATTTAACATAACTTGTAAGCAGAAGATCAGTGGAGGAACCTAAAGATACCACGAACCTTTAATCTACACCATCAGGAGATCAAAAAAGGCTGACTTATATAACTCATAACTGCGACTATCATTATATGATTAATTAGATAAGGCTCAGAAGCTCCACAACCAAACACAAAGTATAAATGATGTTCCTCGACAAAAGGCTATTTGACTACGTTTTCATACTTACCTCAGTCTCCCTGGAAAAGAGCCTAATAATCTCCTTATGTAGTTTTGAAAAATTGGCTTGAATCTGCTCCGGGATGGCTGAGATTTGAGAAGATATCTCGTTCAATTTGGTGATATTAGAGTTCTTGGTCAGTTCAGCAGGGATGTTCTTGATGCTTTCGGCAATAAATGCCTTTATATTCTCTTCTGCTTTCAACTGTTACCAGAGAATATTCATAAATATTAGTATTAGACATTATATTGCAAGTCAGAGATTGCAAAAGGAACTATCATGAATTTGTATACCCAATTAGTGGACTATTTCTATATAGTATTCTCAAGAAACAGATGTTCAGGCTTCAATAAAGCATAAATTAAGCACATTTGTAAACCGATAATTGAACAAGAAGCATAGCAGCAATTAAGAAAAAGAAAGATTAAGCCTATTTCATTATCTTCAAAGGCAATGCGAGTTTCTTTCTGGTACCAATTAAAAATAGAAACTTTTGGAACAATGCTGCATAAATGAGACTCACAATCTGCTGCAGGGAACTGTCGGAGGTAGACATCTTTTGCCGAATGCCATCAGCTGAATTTGCAAAAGTGTCAAGGAAGAGGATAATGGATACAGACATGACCAGTATGAATAATCCACACACTTTATTACAAAACTGTGCCAAAACCTTTACTAGTATGCAACTGAAACCACCAGTATTTCTTATTTCCGCAACAGTCATGTAAGATTTTCATATACAGATAAAGGAACTTTAAGAGTTATTTGTGTTGATCTAAAATATCAGGTGTCTTTTGAAAATAATACTCATAACATAAAATAAATCATCCAGAAAAAATTACTCTCATGTAGCAGTTCCTTTAAAGTTCCTCTTAGTTGTATGACTTCATCCTGAACAGTTCCTAGATTCCTGCTAAACGTATTTTCTAAATGTCGCAATCTTTGATCTATCTCTTCACTGATCTGGCCTGTTATACAAATTCAGATATCAGAACATCAAAAGCTGTTATTAAATAATATTAGCTATAGTACTCATTCCTGGAATTTGTGTAAAGTTTACCAATACAACAACAACAACAACTAAGCCTTTTGTCCCAAACAAGTTGGGAAAGTTTACCAGTACTATAATATATTTAGATTTAAATAACGTATTTCACCACCAACTCCTTTGCCTCAAGGAAAAGGGAAAATATATGAGAAACAAAGAGTTTTCCAACATTTAATTTTTCGGCAATACTACTGTGGTTTATGCACTAGAGTTAAAAGCATGTACCATTACAAGCAACTTTTGATATTATGAACTGAATTTAAAATTATAGGATGCTTATAACGAAACTCACATCTATTATCACGAGCAGAGGATGGGTTCCACCGAGGCGCAACATTGGGAGCTACCCTTGAAAGCTGCATCTGAGATTCATCTCTGACACAGGAGGTTGTAGAAGGAAAAGGAGGGGCTATCTTTGATGAGCTATCATTTGAACCAAGTCTCTGACAAAAGACAATTTGAGTAAGAAAAATCAAGTGATAATTGATTTTTTCAAGAACAGTGAATAGATCAAAGCAATTACATTTCCCTTCCTCCCCTTAACAGAGAGGCAAGGAAAAGACATGCTTATGCGAACTTAGATTTAACATCAACAAATTTCATTCAAATTCTGCAAATGAATGAACTATAGGAGGGTTTGACTAATGATCAGTTAATTACAGTCTTGCTGATTACTCTCTGATTATTCAGAACCTTCAGTAATTTACTGAAAAATGAGCCTTCAAGCTAATTTACTGAAAGTTAAAATAGAGATCTGTTAAGAAGGATCAACAAAATACAGAACTTGGAAGCACAAGAATATCCAATTGAAGTAACAGAAGTTAATTTCATGTTTGAGGAGAATGATCAGAAACATCACCTTTTTAAAAAGGCTATCACCAGCTCATAAAAAAATTTGAATTATAAATTAAACAAAAATCAAGGAAGATAAGGCGATCTAATCAATTGCAATACCTGATCGCTAATCAAACTTTCGTCAAATTGAGAGAGCTGAGTTTGTGACATCCCTTGAGAGAAGGATTGCTGTGATAGAGATCTCAGCTGCGATGCCCCCTGACTAGAATTCAAACCTCCCGTCCTTCTAAATCAAACAAATCATTCGTTCAAAATCAACAAAGAACTATCAGAAAAGTCTTATTAAACTTAAAATTAAAACGAAAAGGGAGAGAATCGGAACCTGGGCGGAAGGACGGAGATAGAGCTCAGATCGCACGCTTTGTTGATCCTGAGCTTCATCGCACATGGATTGGAGACTGAGATCTCGATGGAAAGATTCGAAACCTCACCTTAGATCTGATCTGAGATTTTCGACTGAGGAGGCTTTTGTTTTCGGAGGAGGAGATCAAGCGATTCTGCGTCAGACGGAGAAAGTGGAGAGTGAGAGTGAGCGATGGTATCGGAGCGGAGCGGGGCGATGGAGGAGATATTTATAAGCTCCACAGTTTGAAATTTCGGATTCATGGCTCCAGCCTCCTTAGGCCGAGATAGATGAGATAGATAATGGGCCTTGAACAATTCGGATTAATCGTATTCTGGGCCGGAGCAATGAATTTATTTGAAGTGGCTCATTTCGTACCTATGTATGAATTTTTGTTGGTAATTACCTTTTTGAAATTCTTTCATTGACGTCTACTTTACTTGAACCACAAGATTTGAGGCTTTTCGCGTTCGTGTTTCCGACCGACCTGTCTTCCCCTCGCTATCTTCACACCCCCGCATTGTCCTCTCCAATCTCCAATCTCCAATCTCCACATACTCGACGCTCTCCAATCTCCGCCATTGTCCATTTGTGGTAGTTTCCTTTTACCCGTTTAGATGCCTACAAATGGTGCTTCGATATTTTGATAGGAAGGGAGTAAAGAAAGTGGGTTTTTTTTTTTTTTTTTGTCAAAATGACAGGAGTCTTTTCAACCTTTTGGTTTTCTTTTCTCTTTTTTTTTTTAAATTATCCGCCATTAATGGGTTGGATTATCTTACAAAATGTTTCAATATCTTAGTAGGCTAAGACTAAGGCTTAGAAGTAATTTTCTTAAAAACTAGGTTTCAGATCTGTTAATCGTTGATTTTGCAATTTAACTTTTGGTAGGTTCCTCCAAAAATTCGTTAGCTTTCAGAATTGCCAGTCTCAAATAGATACTAAATCTTTCTTTGAATGATTTTGGGTTGATATTAGTCCTCGAAGCTTCTTTTGGGACTTTCTGACAACATGGATGGAGTGTGTATAAATGAGAAAAAAAAAAAAAAACACATGTTATTGAATATGTGCTTCCATGCTTCGTGTAGTTATTCCTTAACTATTTTTAATTAGGTTATTTTGGGTTATAATGCATGAAGGGTTGCAATCTGTTAAGCAGTGTGAAACTCATTAATGGAATGTCAGGTGGGTGGGAGGGGTGTAGTGAGTTTTTCAGCTGTATAGACTTTAGAGGATTGCCTACCAAATATTTTTAAAATTATGATCAAATTGTCATGCGCTTCTCTGAGGAACTTTACAAGCAAAAGAAAATTCAATTTATGATCTTCTTTTGTTGATTTTAGCAGGTGGTCGATGGAGCACAGCATACCTAACTATCACAAGGTGGTTTATAGTTAGATGATAATTTTTATATTTAAAGTATGCCCCATACCAGGCTACATTTTATTTTTTAATTTGAACAATTTGTTCTTTTGATTAGTTTCTTCATTGCACTGTTGCGATAGAATTCAAGATAAATGAACTGATTCGGTGGTTAGATATGCTTCAGGTACACTATCTCTTTCTTATGATAAAAAATTATTAGAGGACCAACTCTCGGACACGATTGTCTCTAATTGTTTATCTTATAAATCTTGTTGATTTTTAACAATTATCATTCATGGAGAATAATAAATGATCATGATTGATCATCGCTCAAATTGGGCATGAAAAATTGGTCCACTCTAGTAGTGTTTTTTAAGAAATTCATTATTTACAGTATAATTTTGCAAAGTATATAAATATATTTTTTTGGGTTAACTGATCTTTTACATGTTCCAATCGAACCCCAACATTAGTAGTTGCTAGTAATCCTATATGGTGCAAGTACTTAAGGTTTTTTATTTATCTATCATGTTTGTTTGTAGAAAAAAATAGATGACTTTATGAAGACGATAAATCAAGATATTGGTAAGTTCACTAAATATGAGATGTTAGTTTTTTTTTTCCTCGTTTCTGTTGTATTTGTGCAAATATTAATTAACTGTGCTTATGTTCTTGTAGTTTCAGTTCACAATATATGCCTTCATGCAGACAGAATGATTCTGATGGCTCAAGAGGCACGAAATTTTACTCAGTATCTCAAGGATCTGAATTAAAAAGTGAGATACTTCAACTTTTATTTATCTTAGAAACTCGCATGTCGACTTAAATTATACTTATTTGTTGTATGTAATCGTAACAAATGAATGTGATTAAAGCAGAAAGTAGTGAAGAGAAAAAAGAAATCAGGTGCAGGAAGCTCTTCTGCTGCCAAACTAAGGTGATAATTTTTTTTCATTTCGAAATTCTCCAATTTTAAATTTATAACCTGCTTTTCTTTTTGGTAAATAACTAAATAAATATATGCATTTCAATTTTTTGCCTGAACATTTGAATGTCTTTTATTGCAGAGAGTCGAGAAAGAAGCTTATAGAAAAATTGGATTGTTTGATGGTGAAATTATTTTCCTATTTTTTATTTAGTTACAGCACTTCTTAATGTGTATTACTGCATCCAGTAGCAAAAGTTATTTGTAATTAAGGAACTAGTAGTATTATTTTCTTCCTTGATTTACAAAATTTGGAAATTAAATGCAGGCTTTAGAAGCCACAGTGGAGAAAATTCCAGGTCTTCTTAATGCTGATGGAAAATATGATGAGGCGATCAAAGATATTGGTAATAAACTTTAATATAGTAAGAAGTTGCTAGAGTATATTTTAAGAACAAGTTACCCAAATGGTCCTTAAAAAGTTCCTAAAGGTACCATTCGAATTTGTAAAGTCTCCATTTTCAGTTAAACATTCTCATTTATAAGTAATTTGTCTATGCTCCTCATTGAACAAACTGTCATATATTCTGAAGTGTTTTAATTTATACTAAGTAGTTTTTTTAAAATTATCTCAACAAGAGAACATTACATAATCTTCATGTTGGATATATTATTATGACAAATGTGCTAATATGAATTTTATCTGATATATATATATTTTTGGTTGGCGGTAGTGGTGGTAGGGCCAATACTAGAGACTTTTAGGACCAAAATGGTAAAAATAAAAATACTCTTATGGCCAATCCTGTGATTTGCTCTTAATCTAATCACTACATATTATAAGCTTAATTTTTACTTTGTTTTGATGTATGTTTTTCTAGATTCTTTAATTGAATATGGAGTTGAATATGGAGTGGACGATAAGGTAATTTGTTGTTCAGAATTCAAATTGTCCTTTGATGTATATATACAAATGTAGAAGGAAATTTTATGAGAAAATATAAAATTGATGAGATTTAGTTTAAACCACCAGTAAAAACTGTAAACCTTAAATTTTATTTAAAACAAAACTCTAATAAAGAGCCAAAAAGAGACGATAACTACAACAACAACAGCAATTAAGTCAATTAAGTCTTTTGTCCCAAATAAGTTGGGTTACGCTAGAGAGCTAAAAAGAGAAATAAAAAGAAATGGTTTACTAGTTGCATAAAACCCTTAAGGACTTCATAATCTATGTGCATTAATTTTGTAATGAACATGTAGGTTATTGAATCTTATTTGATTAGAGAGAGAGAAAAAAAGGAATTCAAAATTACAAGAGCTCTGCCTGAGTCGATTGCGACACTCCTGAAAGTACTTTGCATTTCACTTCAATTTTTCACTCCTTGTTACGAAATTTTCAGTGTAAAAACGTTGATGCTTAGTAAAAAAAAATTATGATTTAGAAATGCAGGAGCCTATACTCATTTGTTTAATTCGCCTGATGCAGATATTTGGAACTATTGTGGAGCTGTTAGAAAATATCTGTGGACACCTCCATTACCATAATGAAGCACTTGTAAAACTGTTGATTCAGAAATTCTCATAAGATTATGAACCATCAATTTTCTGTAACTAAATTTAAACTTGCAAACATGCTCTGGTATCAAACACCCTGGATTATTAGTGTATTCTTTGTGACAGCACTGAGTTTACATTCTTTATTTGGTTCTATGTCTACAGGACGCTAGTACAAGCCAAGGAAACATAGATCTCCAGAACACACAAGATATTTAGACCGAGTAAGAAAATTATGTTTAAATGTAGTTCTTTTCTGAATTTATTTAGATAAATTAAAGCCGTAATTGAAATTATTTTTTTTTGTGGGAATTCCCATGTTAATTGAAATTCTTTGATCAAATTAAAAGGATTTTTTACCCAAGGAAATCCTATGAAATCAATTCTAATCAAATGAAATCTCATGTGTATTTTTTTTTTATCAAATAATTGTAGTAATTGGGGCAATGTTTTTTTTCTGCATGATTACTCCATACCAACTAAATTCATTTTAAAGTCTTCCTCTGTTGTTTAATTCAACAGGTCAAATGGGTTTGTTAATCAAGACCCACAGGTGTGATGTAGTTGCATAATCAGTTTACTTATTGTTTGGTATCAACTGTACTCTATTATTAGACATTATTTATTACTGTTTATCTACCTTTTTTCGGGGATTCTTGGTTTGAGGACTGTTTGGGATTAAAGGCTTTGTTGTTGTAAGTTTGGTTGGGTTTCATGTCTAGCCTACTCAGCTTGTTCGGTACTAAAGGCTTTTGTTGTTGTAAGTTTGGTTGGTTTTCTTTTCTAGTCTATCCAAGCTTGTTTGGGAGTAAAGACTCTTGTTGTTTTTAGTTTAGTTGGGTTTTTTAGCTTACCCTATCTTATTTGGGGCTGAAGGTATTTGCTGCTGTTGTTTTTCCGTTAAGAAATACATAAAGAATTTTTTGTAAAGGTGTCAACTAGAATAAATTTTGTTCTAGTTCTTGTTCCTAATTCCATGAATTTGTGGTAATTAGGAACAAGCCCTTGTTTCTTGTTCATGTCATGTTTGGGTTTATGCAATGTTTTGAAAACTGGACCGGCTATCGAACCGGAAGGGCTATCGGGTCAATGGTTCAACCGGTTCGACCGGTTGGATTGGTTTCAAAAACCGGATGACATCATAATGATATACTATTATTAATATTAATTGTATGTAAAAAATTGAAAAATGCAAGATCTAATACAAAGAAAAAATTTAACTGATATTAATTTTAAGATGAAAGATGTATTCAATAATAAAACAATAAAATATGCGATTTATAAATAAGCAGATTTGTATGGTACATAATAAAATTGGGTGTGTTTGGAAGTGTGGTGAATAAGAATAGAATAGCTTATTTTAGAATAAGAGTGATGAATAAGAAATGTTAAATAATTGCTTATTCTTAAATTAAGAGATGTTGTTTGGGTGGTTAGTTAAGAATAAGAACAAAAAAAAAAATATAAAATAATGATTTGTTGTTTGATGGTTAGCTTGTTCCAATTTAGTTCCAACATTTTGTTGGAACAAGAATAAGGAGCCGAATAAGCTATTCGGCTTATTCTAAAATGCGTTTGGCAACCCTCGGAACTAGCAATTCCGAATAAGGACTTATTCCAAAGCTTCCAAACATCCCCAATGAGAATAAGGACTTGGTATATCACGTCACATTTATTGAAGGTTTTTTTTGGTAAACGTGACTTTTTAAATATTATAGTCAATGAAAATTGTCCAAGGACCTATATGATGTCTCACGTGATTCTCTGACACAAGCCCCAAAGCCAAACCAGAAAAAAAGTAAAAAACGAAAGCCAAGACCCAAGACCTAACGGTTCAGCGCAACAGAAAAATCGATATAAATCATAAAACCGCGGCTTCGGTTCACTAGTTTTAAGGAAAACCGGTTCGAACCGGCCAGGTCTTACTGGGTCACTAACAGACGGTTTAATGGGTCAGTTTGTCAGTTTGGACCGGACAAGGGTCCGGTTCGCGGTTGAATCGGCCGGTCCGGTGCGGTTTTCAAAACATTGGGTTTATGAGAACTAGGAATTCTTGACAAATCCAAACATGCCTACGGCCTTTTCCTCAAAAAAAAAAAAAAATCCAAACATAAAGTATAATTTAATTCACTGTTGTTTATTTAAGTAATTTTTTTAACCTTTTATTTAGCTTTAATTTAATAGTTTTGTTGTTATGCCACTGTCACTGCAAAATTGTACAAGATTGTATGTGTTGGATGCTCGCTTAGTTCAAAGCGATTGTGTGTCTATATTATTTTTAGTCTTCATGAATTGTTTGACACGGTTTAATGCATGTTTGGCACCACATGGGAACTAGGGACAAACAAAAAACTAGGGATAGCTTGTCCAATCCCAAGTTCGCTTCCCAGTTCGTCAAAAATGAGGAATTGAGAACAAGGGGCTTGTTCCCTGTTTGAGTTTTTTTTTCTCTCTCAATGTTTGGTTCGCGCGAACAGCTCTAGTTCGCGAACTAGCAGTTCGTAACTGCTGCCAAACACAGCCGTCAACGTACAATGGGTGGGTTGATGATATTTTAGCAAAATTTGAATTCAACTAGATAATATCGAGTTAGAAAATAAATTTATTTAATCCACCTATAACCTAACCTAATCCATCAATTTGTTTCATGTACGGGTTTATACGAGTTATATGCATTTAAAGAATTGAAATTTTGATAAAATAAAAATGTGCAAAAAAATTATTTTGTGGCCATTACTATTTAGTTCGAGGCAAATTAAAGACGCATTTAAAATATCTTTCAAAATTGGAGGACTTGTGAGAGGCATAGATAAAGTGCATGGTCATAGAGGAGATCGAAACGTCGTGAGAGAAGAGATCTTTGAGTGGGATATGAGTACATGTGTGGCTGAGGAGTGAATAATGATAAACTTGTGGGTTGAAGTATATATGGATTATTGGCTCAAAATCCTAACTCATCCGAAGTAACGGGTTTGTCAAAATTAGAATCCGTACCTGACTCAACATCATATTAATCCCGTAAAAAACGAGTCAGCTCGGCTGGGTTGAACGAATTGAACGGTTTGATGGATTTTTCGTACACACCTAATAATCAGTGTAGAGCTAGGAGACTTGGTTTGGTATATATGCTGAGATATGTTGATGATTTTGTCATTGGTTTGTGGTCGTCTATCCAATGAATTATCATCTGATCAATGTTTTCAATACCGTACCGGAGGTCGAACCGACCAGACAACTGGTATGGGGTTTTACCGATTTACCGGTTGAACTGGTTCTAAAAATCGAATTATGTCGTAATCATATATATACTGATAATAATATAAAGTAAATAGAACATTAATAACAAATAACTAAAGCATAATAAAATAAAAATTAATCATCATACAAACGATCTAAGGTTCTCTGAAATTAAGATAAAACATTCGATATCTAAGTACTTTTTTCTTTTTTCTTTTTTTTTTTAATATCAACCCATTAACGATAATAGTGAAATCACTATAAAAGTGAATATTACCATAATTATTTAACATTAAATATAAACCTCCTACAATTTGGGACTATAATTATAAATTGGATTTTTTATAACTTTGCGTACCTACCCATTTTATTTTATTTCTGTATAATCTTTATTACTTTGCCTTAAATTTTATTTCGATTAGAATATAATTTTTACTTTTCTACATCACAATCAAATGGTCCGTGGTCCCTTGGAGTTGGGAATATCCTGAAAATTTGCTAATAATTTTTTATTTCTTTTTTGTAACAGCTATAGGGGCTAGTAGCTATATAGGTCACAATTCTATAGGGATTATTTCTATAGGGATTATTAGCTATAGGTCACAGTACCTCGAAAATTCAAATTGCCGTGGGAAGGACCAAAGAAACAAACCAGGACAAATTTTGTGAACCGTTGAATGTAATCATAAAAAATCCGCTTCCGGTTCATTATATTTTTCGATTTTTTTCGGTTTTGCCCGATTCGCAACCAGTCCGGTATTATGGCCTTTTCTTATTGGACCAAGGTCTGGTTCCTAGTTTTTTTTTCGGTTTTTCCAATACCCAGTCCGATATTAAAAACACTGCATCTGATGATGACAAGCGCACATTTACAGGAAGAGCTACTTCATAAACAAGAGGCGCGATAGACGCAGAAAATGAAAAGTTGAGAAAGCCAAGGGCGCCTGTTCATTGAGGCTATGTTTAGATCATCTAAGAATAAAATTAGGATTAGTTATTCGGAGTAAAAAATATTATTCCTAAACAATGAAGAATAAGTTTTTGGTGATCTAGAGTGTTATTTTTAAGTGGTCTAACATCTAGATTAAATTTTTATTCCTAAGATGTTTGAATCATCTTTTTAATATGGATTAAGAAGTAGTTGGGACCACTTTTTAATTCGGATTAAAAAGATGATCCAAACACCCTAGGAATAAAAATTTGATCCGGATGTTGGACCACTTAAAAATAATACTATAGATCACAAAAATCTTATTCTTGATAGTTTAGGATTAAAAATTTTAATCCCGAATAACTAGTCCTACCCTTGATCTCATATGATCCAAACAGAGTTTGAGAGTTTAATTCTTACATTTTGAGGACTATTTTTTTGAAGATAAATTGGGAGTCAAACCTTCCAACTTATTTTTAAATTAAATGTCTATAAAGACTCCTCCAGCCGGATTTCGAACCTATGGCCTTTCACTTGAGATGTATTGCTTTTTGCCACTAGACCAAGAGCTGATTCTCATTTTGATGACCAAGAGCCGATTCTCATTTTGATGACACAATTGCAGAGGGTCATCAATTTTAATATTGATAGATGTATAAATCACTATGTTCTATTAATATAGGTAGTGCATTTTAATAATGTTTGTATTAGTATTTTAGTTAGCTAATGAAGTTAAATTGTTTATTGAAGAAGTGAAAATATAGTTTTAATTTTTAGGAATGACGAAAATTAATCTAAATCCAAGTCTGATAATGGACGGGTTACAGCTTATGTCCAACTCGGTCCAATGATGATGAAGAGTTGAAGTCTGTGATCAAACTAAGTTTATTATTGTTTAACCCTAAAAAGTTGCTATACCTGATAAGCCTCTACAACTATAGGCGAATATATAGGATGTTTGCTGCACGGATAAATTCCCAGGATCGATTTCGAGCCATCCCAGATCAATTGGGAGAATACATGCATGGATGTGACAATTGAAATTTCAAATCAATTGGTTCTAAATTTCAACACTTGTATTAATACTAATATTAGCATTAAAAAAATGTTAATTTAGTGTTAATATGTATGGAAACCGCAATTTACGCCTCAAATTGCAACACAAAAATAGTTGTATGATTTTATATTCCTTTATAAGATTATACGATTATACAATAAGTTGCAATGAGAAATTATGCATCAAGATCCGTGCATAGGGCTGCAAAACGGTTGAAACAAGAGTGTTTCGTTAACCGTTTCGTTTCGTTGACGAAACAAATTTTTAATTTCGTTAATTCGTTAACGATCAAAATTAACGAAATTTTCGTGATTTACACATTGATGAAACCGTTTTATTGTTTTGTTAACTGTTTCGTCCAACCAAACGAAATCGTTTTGTTGTTTCATTAACCGTTTCGTCCGGACGAAACGAAACGGAAAACGGTTAAACGGGCTTCTGTTTTCAGCCCTATCCGTGCATAACCCATCCTACGGATCAGATCAAATAAAAAAAAAAAAGTTTGTTGATTGCTGAAACTTCAGCCCAACGCAGCCCATACTGACCCAATCTACAATGAGACCACAGCGGCCTAATCTGCAAAATATTAAAGGTCCAACGAAAAATAAAAAGAAAGGTGAATGCGGCCCATGAAGGCATCTTGCCTTCGGCCCAGCAACTCATCCTCTTCTCTCGTCAATCGCTCCGTTCCATCTCTCTCTGACAGTCGACCCCACATGTCAGTCCCTCTTTCTCCTGTTCGCTGCTTCCTGATGCACGCCATGACGCCAGAAGACGACTCTCTCCCCGGCATTCAATGCCTTCCCCTCTCTGCACACTCGACCCCACACGTCAGAGACGGAGCTGTAGATGGCAGTTGAACTCAATGTTATAGTCTTTTATCAATTCCCTCTACACTGTTATAGTCTCCGCCAAAAAAAAAAAAAAAGCAAATAAGTACTAATAAAAAAATTAAAATTTCAGAAATCTATTGAATATACAAAGAAAGCACTCGATCATAGATAAAAAATCAAAATTTTATAAAGTTCATTGCATTAAGAAAAGTGCAAAATTTTACTGCACCTAGTGGTTATTAGATCACGTTACCAAGGTCATTACTGATAAAAAAACTTATTGCTATTGTGCTGGTCTACAATAGTAATATTACCGATTTTTAATTAATTAATAAATGAATTGATTGATAATTCAACTCAATGGATAACATCATTAGTGTTGAAAATTAAGAAAAATGGATAGAAATGGAAGAACCTGGCAATAAGGAAAATCCTTGGCTCATGTGTCCCTTTAGTCGCGTAGCTTTTGCCTCCTGTTTCATAAAAAAACAAATATTGAGCAATACAGCTCAACTGATCATAATCATTAAAAAAAAGATTGCTAGCTGCAAATGAAATCAAACCTTATCATAGTTGTTAGAGCTAAGTATTGGTACAAAATTGTCAAGCTTGTTTTTTTAATTTATCTGCAATTATAAAAAACAAATTAGTAGAAGAAAAAATATAGAAAAAACTATTCAATCGCTTGATGAAAAAATAGAGAAATAATTATTAAAAGAGCTTTGTACATTACATCTATTAAGTTCATGATATCTAACAAAATAAAAAGAAAGGAGATAATTTCAAAACAAAGGGTAAAGAGAAGGATACTATCAAAACAAAGAAGAGGAGCACACGAAGCAAATATCAGCTAGCCAATCATAATCAGCTGCGAGAGAAAAGACAAAAGGGAAATCAAATTAGAAACAATTGAAAGAGGGAGATGTAAATTGATACTTACCTAAATAAAATAAAAGTATCGGCAAGCCATTAATGGAGGTATAAATTGCAAAATTAAGAAAAATTATATCAGATCCCAAACCACTCATAAAACTTTCCGAAATCAATTTTGGTAGTCAGCGCAAGGTAGGGTTAGATTTTTTGGAGGCGGCGGCTGAGCTGAGGAAGGTGCTGATGACGCTGTAGGCTTGGTCGGGGCGCCGTGCAAACACGTCGCGGACTAAGACCACCGGGTAGATCCGTGCGCTCACGCTCGGCGCTGCGCCTGGTAGTTGTCGCCGCCGCCGCTGCTTTTGCCCGTGCTTTCTTCTTCAGAGCAGCCGGAAGGGGGAGCCAAAGAGGGTTTTTATTGAGGGATGGTTCAAATTAAATTACAATTATTAGAGCAAACCCTATTTTGTGTGGAATTGCTCAGGCCACTTTCCCATTTGACCAAAATATCCTCCTTTTTCATTTGATTTTAGCCCTGAAGATAAGGATATTTTGGTCAAATAGGGGAGTGGCCTGAGCAATTCCTTATTTTGAGCTGCGCTAGCTAAAAGATAGGAATAGTGGTGGGAAAAAAAGGAAAATGCTGAAGCGAAGAATCAAAGGGAAGAAATGAGATAATGTGAATGAACCCAGTGCTTAATCCAGCGACATTGGCTCAAAAAGACAGTAGATCTGAACCACACATCATATTAGATTGACAAAATCAATGATCCATATTTGATTTTAGAATGTTTAACACCTTTTAATCTGACATGTTTACTCTTTTCTATGGATGCTTTTATAAGTAGTAGAGATAGTAGAGATAAGAATTTCTAAAGAAACTTTAAATCTTTACTTTCCTTACATGTCTCTTCGATCTTACTCATTGCATACAAACTTAATCACACAAACTAAATACCATTTACTCACACAGTATTTGAAGTGCATGAGGAGCACAATCCAAGACACCCTAGTGTTTCTAACCCATTAACTTATCTAGAATATCAAAACACATTTACTACTAATTAACTTTAAAACCTTCACATATTAAAATTAAACACAGACCCTTACAATGTCACACGTAAATATTTTTGCCTACTAACTGCGAACTACTTTTATTTTGCCTTCTTTCACTTTTACTGGTACATTTTTTGAGTAAGAATTTAATATCACACCTGCTGAACTTGTAAAAATAATATGAACATTTTCAACTTTCAAGTTTTGATGAAGTGATTTTAAATTTCTTGTGCCAAAAGAAAAAAAAATGGTTATTTACCATCTCTTCACGCGTCATCCCATGTCATCGCGTTTGTATTTATTCACTTTATTCATTTGTACGTCTAGTTTGTTTATCTATGGTTCACTTTGTTCAATTATGAGTGAACTTATTTATTTGTATATGTTCACATTTATTATTTAAATTATCACTTGGTCTATTTTATATGTTCACTTTGTTCAAGCGATTGCAGTTATCATTTCTGGAAATTTTTTTTTTAAAATAAACGAATGAAAATATATCTCCTCATAAAACCCAACCCGGTCCACTATGAACAACTTGGTTGGGGATTTCAGAAAACCAAAAGCCCATCCAACACAAAATTTAGTCTGGTAAAATTGAGTGACCTCTGGTAAAATTTACTCTTCTTTTTTTGCTCACTAGTTTGTTTCTGGTATTTGACCTTTTCTTCTTTTATCCTTATTTTGTTTTAATAGTCATTTTTAGTGCTTTTTAAGTTTCAATTGGTTTTTGCTTCCTTATGATTTGTTTCAACAGGTTCAACTCGAAAGTCTGACTTTGTATTTACAGAATAAGGGGCTGACAATAGTACAAACTTCTTTCCCATTCTAGGTATCCATCTTCCTTTGATTGGAATAGTTGCATACAGTGCAATGTTAGAAAGTGCTCAATTTTTAATTTTAGTTACTAATTAACTTAATTAAACATCAAGCACAAAGGATCTTGCTAAGCAATCAACACACACATGAGAAAAGGGAAGGAATCGATTACCTCTCGCAGAATCGTATCCGCGAGGCTCGACCAATGCATGGGAGTTGATGGCGTGCTCTCCTTCGTTTTCTCCTCCGTCGACGGCCGCCTCGAGTCCATCAAGAAGTTTAATCACCTCCTCTTTCAACTTGTGCTAGCAAGGAAGAGAAGAGCAACTAATCCCCAAGGTTTTCTCTCTTCTACCTTTGTCAATTAACTAGTTTAATTAATGGAGAAGGGAGAAATCTCAACACATGAGCTAGATGAGGTGGAAAAGAGCAAGAGAAAGAGATGAAAATTCTGAAATTTTCTTTCTAATTTTCGTTCTAGGAGGAAGAGGGAGAGAAAAGGCTATGGTGGCTAGGGTTTCTCTCTCCAAATGACCTCCTTTTATAGACCAATCACTCCACAAACTTTAGGGACCTTTTTACCCCTATTAGGACAGCCACTATATGGGCTATCAAGCCCATTTTGTGGTGTGTTAAATATCCACTAACTCAATTATTTGTGTTATTAGGACATGTTATAATGTACACTTAGCTGGAAAGCTATACTACTCCGGTTCGTCATATATGACGGAGAACCGGAACCGGGTGCGGGTTCGGGTTCAATTCGTGCCGGTGCGTACCGACTGTGCCACGTGGCGCACCAATTATTTTAATCGGATTTGATTAACGAGTTTGGTCAAGATACCGCAGCGGTGGGCGTATCGTGTCCTGGAGGTGCGTATCGGGTCCCAGCAAAGCACATGGGAATATATCACTCTTGCACCCACGCGCACGCGATGTGCAGCTGGGTTCAGATTCCCATGGTAGCTCATCCGATATAAACAATCCATATATAGAATATCTATCTCATGTGGGACTAAAGTCCCCCCAAAAACCAAACGGACAACCATCAATTCCCTTAATTGGGCAGAGTTTATATGGTGGACCTTTAATGTATTTATACTAATGAGCCGATTTTTTTATTCATTTTATTGAACTTGAATTGACCAGATATTTTGATCATATTTGAAAATTGAAATGCTAAGAGAGCAAGATAAAAATAAAAAAAATTATACCATTCCATTTTTATCATATTATATATATATAGATCGCCGCACCCGAATAGGAGACTTTTGAAAATCTTCGAATTGCCGCACCCACACCGCATCGGATTCGGTTCTCGAACCTGAATCCATGCAACATAGCTGGAAAGTAATTTTTTTAGTTAAGTTTCCATAAAAATTCCCTGTTGAAATCAGTTGTATTTGCAGCCTACAAAGCTAAATAATCACATTTCCTGATCTGAAGGAATCACTAGTTTCCAAGTCTATTCTAAGGTTGGAATCTGAATTTTGAAAACCATGCTGGACATGTTAACATTTTCCTGATATTTTCTAGGGTGTGGCAGCAAACTAACTTGACATCCGTGATATATTATGCCTTTGTTATATCTGAGCAAATATTTTGTATTGTTGTGAACACAGATCCCTTTAGATGAGCATGGTGATTTCATTTTAATGATGTTGTACAACCAAAACTTGTGTTCCAGCTTTAACATTCAAAAGAAAATAGTGGAAACTAAGAAAATTAAGGCCGGTGATTTTGCAAAATTGGAGCTCGGTTCCATTAATTTGAGGAGGATGGAATTCCAACATGAAGCACAATTGAAACATGAGGTGAATATGAAATCTTTTATATATATATATATATATTATTTGGCATGCAGCATACATATGCAGTGAGAGATGTGCGTTCTCATCCATTATCCAGTTACAATGTGTGTGTGGTTGAGTTTTACTGATCGGCAATAAGCAATTCATTGCTGAAGTGGACCCTATCCGTAATAGTGGTATTCTGGCATGCATTCTCCTCTTTTCACATTAAAAATTATAGTTCGAATAAACGACTGAACGTTGGTTGTATGTGATCTATAACCCGAATCAGAAGAATAATGAATTTGGTATTCCTCAACAACTTCTATCTCATATCTCATACTATAAATGAAGAAAGAAGCAAATTAAATGACCTGTATGGAAGTCTTTTGTTAATGTGCAGTGAAATATCGGCATTGCACAAGTAGACTAATATATGATAACATAAAAATTAGTATATACACTGCTTTTGTGTTAGTGCAATTATTTATGGATACTTATAGCACCATAACCAAATTTCCTTGGGATTACAATTGGGTGTTGCTACTCATTAGAAGTCATATCTGTATTTGTGCAGCAAAAAAGACAATGATTCTATGTGCATGTGATCATGCACTAGCTTATCATGATAATTTATTTATAAATCTATGTTTTAAATTGGTGCATCCGAACATATTGTAGAGGGAACGCTATAGTAGGATCATTGAGCTTCAGGACAAGCATGGGGATTTCTGGTCATCAACCTTTTTCGAGGTAGCTACTCGAGTCTGTTACAATCTTTTTTCTTTCTTAGAATTCTTGTCTGTGTTCTTTCTTATTTTTTATATAGATCTGTAGCCATCTAACCTTCTTTTTTAATTTTGTTGAATCAATGCCTGATGCTGCAGACCTGGTTTTACTATGAAGCTGAAGAGAGGCAGGCATACATGCATCTCCAGCTGGAGAAGTTTCTAGAAACACTAGTGTTTATAGATGTTAGTAGATCATCACTACTTCCAATTGAGTAGCAAATTTTTGGTATTATATGCTCATTATTTAACATATAGGAACACTGCTCTGGGGATACCATTTTTCATATGCCGGAACTTGACAAATATAAATTGGTCTTGCCACATTATTTGATCAGAGCTTCCATAAAGGTTGGTCACAGTCATACCAGATCATTAATTTTTGTTATTTCTTGCTTTTCTGGATTGAAAATTTCTGAATCCAAAAATTTGTACTATTGACTTTTTAGCGGAGAATTATACGTCTCAAACTGATTGCCAAGAAGAAGAAGCATTATGAATTTGTAGGTTATCTATTGGAGAATATACTTCTTGATAAGGTAAGTATGTTGAATCGTAAAGTGCAATGTTGACATTAGTAGGGAGATGCTTTTCTGATATTTCATATTATAATTTGAAATGCTCGTGCTTATTCCATCAGGATGATTGTTTTCAATCTGATCGAAAGGAGCTTGCTCGTATACTGGGTAAAGGCAAGGTAGTCTTTAATTTTTGAACTAGGATTCATATCACTATCTGTTAATTATTCCCTTTAAATCCTTGATACGATTGGATGGATTTGTAATATCTGATTTGTAGGTTCCCACATTCATAAGAATGTAATAATAAATAATAAGAGTAAACATGTATGTAGTGAAGTTAGCTGATTTGATTTGACCTCGAGTAATAATGGTTAATACCAGCATAATTAAGTCTAGATTCTCTCGGGTACTTGACAAGCAGTGGGCTGCATAATTGTTTCAGCAACACTCATGTACAGTGCAGGCAGCTTTTGAGGGAGTTGATTCTTATCCAGATCATGCCTAGTGTTGTCAGGTATCCGGGATGTGGATTCAACGTACTTAGAACTAAAATCTGGTTATTGTGGTATTGTGGTGCTCTAAAATAAGGCCAATATGAGCAATCGAACACCAATACAGGGATATTTTGTTTTCTTTGAGGCGGCTGGCAACCTGCCTTGTAATGTACTTCTGTTTGCTTGCTTGTGTAGAATCCTGTATGTTGCCTGAAGTTAGAGGAGAACAAGTTTCTCACCTCTCTGAAAGAGGCTGCGGAAGAAAGAGACGCTTCTTCTTCTTTCTTGAGAGATACTTTTCAAGTGACTTTCTAGAATTCTATTGGATTTTCAATTCCTTTGTTTTTGTTGTTTCTCTTTATTAGTTTGTAATTTGTAACCAGCTGGAATTTTCAGGATTGCTTGATTGCATATAAAAAATATTCAGGCTGTTCTCAAGATGAAATAAGCAAGGTTGACAGTATAATTCGGTACTCTTTATTTTTCTTGCATTAGGGCAGCATTCTGCGGTCTACAACCTTAAAATTCTTGGTTGTTTAATTGCAGGCGTATCAGGACATGCTTCATAGGGAACAGAAACGCTTTTCAAATGTAGATATTCGTTTCTCTTGTTTTACAGTTTCCACTTAAAACAGATGGACATGCCTGTCAATTTGGTATACTTAAAACTCTTCTTATTTATTTTTGTTACAGATATGGACTATATCCAAGGAGCAGTCTCCATTGTGCTATCGGCTTGTGAAGTGCCTTGAGGAGAAAGAACACGTACTAATTTCCTCATTTGATAGCTCATTTGGTTATTTTATTAATGTAGAGTTCATGTTTTCTTATATTTAGTTTTTTTCCAAAACTTGACAGCAGCTGTCAAGGCACTTTATGATATTTAGTTAGACAGGTAGACAGTTAATTTCTATTTCCCCCCTTTTCCGGCCAAAATTGTTGAAAATTGAATCAACAGCATCCTCTGTTGAAGAGACGAACCTAGATTTCTTGGAGGAATCAAGCAAAAACAAAGCAAAGTGTAATTGGGAAGCCTTGTTACATGACGCGCTTTTACTTGAAATGAGATCCTATGAGAGCAAGGTAAACTGTCGCCTGGGCAAAATAGGAGATGGAAGCTCAAATTTTTGGAAATTGCATCGAGCGACTAAATGGATGAGTGATCAGCATCAGGTGATTTCCCCTCAATATTATTTAACTCCTTTCTTATTCATTCAATTGTTATGATCTCTTGATTCCCCTTCGGCATGTGCCTATGTCGTAATGGTACAACAATGGATATTTATAGCGGTACACTCATAATGATTGGATTTATCCTCCCCTTTCTGTTACCTGGTAATGACTGGTTATATGCATACTTTACCGTTGGCGGCAAGTACCAAACCAATCATTGTGCACTGCATTTCTTCTTTTGTGCATTTTTAAGATTGTTGCAACGCTTGCAGGAGATGATTTTCAGCACAACACAAGTTAGTTCATTTTGGTTCTTCAGCTACATCTTTGAAAATGCTGCTTCTCTAAATGAATTAGAAGAGATTGTTTGGAATGATTGGGGTTGTTTCCTGAAGGATGCAAGCAAGTTATTAATGCCCTCAATGGAGATGCTTGGTTGCTCTGGATTTTCTGGCTCCCTTTTTCTTGATTCTATGATGAGGATTGCCAAACAACTTGTCAATTTCAGAATCTTCATAAAACACAGACGAGAATTATTGCTGGAGGATGCTAATATTGCTGATAAAGTGTGCTCGTTGAAGAAGTTATGGAACAGTCTTTACAATTCAGTGAAAGAAATGAAATCTCAGCGCTCACAATTGGACGATGCTTGTAAAAAGAGAGAGAGAATTGAGAGCCAATTGTCACTTATGGCAAGATTACAGGTTCACCCTCCATTAAACATGAGTATTTAGAATTTTAGATGTTACTTTTGTTTTGTATAATACTATAGAATTATCATGTTTAAACTATTTCTCTACTGCTCTTCTCTGTCTTGCAGGGTGCATACGACGATCTTGAAATTTTTTATATTTTCGTCCGTACATATGGACAGGTAAATCACAATATTTTCTTCTCAGAAATCGCATGTCATGCTTCACATAAAATATTAATCGAGTTTGCACGGTTATGATGAACAGGATTTGACGCAAGAAGATATTGAACGCCTGCGCCCGAAGTACCTTGGTGAGGATGCCCTTTTTTTATGAGCCACGTAGGGAGGAGTTAGTTTTTTATATTAGGGCAAGGGTTTGAATCATTTCTATTTTTCTTTTATTTCTTCGAGTATTTGTTTGTGTGTTATTATGTTATTAAGAAAGCATGATGCGCCTTAATAAATGCTGTAATATTATATTATACTATACTAAAGTTTGAGACCCTGATTTTGCATCAAAAAACGTGCTATGAACAGTGCCGTTTTACTTTTTTTTCGAGGATTATCCCAGCCGCTGGTCTTATCTGGGAGCTTGGATTTGATGTGGTCTTAAGAGAGCGGTTGGATTTTACTTTAGTATATTATACAATACTAAACTTTGACCAAAATCTGACCTTTGACTAGTCAAAATTGTGATATTTTATTTAGCCGAGTGGGAAAAAGATGAATTAAATTGACCAGCTTTGACCTATCTCTTGTATGTTTTTTTTTTTACACTTGCCGCCTTAATCATATGACTCATCTCTAGCTTTGGTAAACAAGAACTTGCCACATGTTATTACCTTACACGTGTCTTCTGATAAATGAGCCATTTATTTACCTTCTGCTGATTGAATAAGGAACGCTCCTCAATTTTAATTATTGCTTCTCCTTTACAAAGAATAGAGAACAACATCTGTCATATATCTTTTGATTACAAAATCAATTGATCAAAATTAGATGTTAGAAGAGAGTTTCGAGAATATTGATTGAAGTTCCACCAATTGAAATTTTGACACTATGTCGCGGTCGAATTGAACTGTTGTTCTAATTTATTCATGATTCTGGACCGCTATGTCAGGTAATCGGGCTTCACTATATTTAATTTCATATTGAATTATTGATTGATTGATCTAATTATCGTTTGATTTTGATTGAATTTATGTAACCGGACTTTTCTATATTTAATTTCGTATTGAATTATTGATTGATTGATCTGATTATCGTTTGATTTTGATTGAATCTATGTAATCAGACTTCTCTATATTTAATTTCGTATTGATTGATTGATTTGATCTATCATTTGATGTTGATTGAAATTGTTTAATGGAATTGTGATTGGTATATTTTATGGGATATCGGGTTTGGAATTGGATATGAAATTGAATCTGAATTTTGAGCCCGATCCTCCTGAGTTCGGTCAATCAATAACAAAACGGATTACTCCAATATATCAGATATCGATTCCAATAGCTTTTGCTACTATAACCTTCCCAACCACGATTCTTGCTTTTCCGTTATTTGACCTATAAATAAAGATAAAGAATTCTATATTAAACAACAAAATAGTGGATTCCATCATTTCTATTGTTACCCCTCGAACGATGAGGTCCTCTCTATACGCTGGAGCTTATTTTTCCATTGATAATCATCATCAAAAGATTTTGTGAACTTGTATAGTTCATATTCTTTGGCTCTACCTATTCATTAGAAAGTAATAGCCCTTTTGACACTAAGAGTTATCCATACAGTGACGGCATTTAATTAGAAAAGTTGGCTAGGTAGCTGACCCTATGAGTCCATTCTTTCAAAAGGGAGCATAACATTTTTGCTTCTTAATAATGCTATCTCTGTTGGAGTTATGTCCTAGAAGTCAATATTAATGACTTAATATCTTAGTTTATGTTGTTGATGATATTTAATCATTTGTTCCTAGAGTTTATTACTGACAGATCATTCAGGTTGAGGATCTGAATTGTAGATCTCTGTAGATCATTCATTAGAATGACAGTAATAAATCTAAATCGTCCATAATCTTGATAATTAACAAGGAACATTAATTATCGTAAAAAAATAGTATGCAAGTTAAGTGATGATTAAGTTCTACAAATCATAGGTAAAGTGTTACCAACTTAATTGCATATGTGTATGTTATTAGAACATAGTACATGACATTAGGGCTGGCTAGGGCTGTACAAGAAATCAAAAAATCCGTCCGACCCGTTTAAACCGTTCGACCCGACCCGTATTTTAACGGGTTGGATCATAACACGGGTTGGGTCGGGTTTGGATTTTATCAACCCGGTTGTACTGGGTTGGGTTATACTTTTTATTCTTGGTAACTCGACCCGACCTGTTTAGTTAATTAATAAAAATATAAAATTGCCTTTCTGTGTTGATATCCTAAATTTCCAATATCTCATTTATCATTTACTCTTTTTCTTGGTAAGTGGTAACCCTAGCAGACGCCTCGCCTCCTCCACTGGCGATGCCTCGACTCCTCCGCTCCACACCACAGACTATTAGCCTGCCTATCACGACTTCACGAGACCTCGAAAAATGGTACGAATTTGATTTTAATTTACCACACATCTATTTCAAAATCTTCATTATAAATGGTTGATTAATTCTGTTGTCTAATAGCATATTTATCTTTCCATTACAATTTATAAATCGAACCTTAGAGCCTGAAAGTTGTACCGGTCGGTGAAGGTCTCAGGAGTTCAGACGAAGTTCGACAACTCAACTATTGAGTATTGAGACGAGAGAGTTAACAACAAAGAGATATTGAGATTGGGATACACGAGAACGAGAGAGGAGCAATACTTTCAAACTTTTGCTTCACAGAAAGTTCCAGGCAATTATTTCTTCCTATCTAAAACTTGGATTATTGAGTTATTATCAAGAAAAATATTTCTTTCCTTTTAATAGTACGATAGCCAGATTTCATAATAACAAAAAGTAGACATAGAAAAATAATTTCCTTCCTTTTAATCATTTTTGTACTCATCGAATTAAATGGCAAACACATGAATTTTTTCCCTTGTCTTAGACTTATCCATTCTCTTTGATACCGCCTTATTTATATCTTGGAAAAAAAGTAATTTTCAGTGATTACCAATAAAACACACGTAGACAAGATCCTATGTAAAATAGATGCACTGAATTGCTTTGTTAATTTTCATTTTTTCGTCAGGATGGACTTCGATTGCTAAAAGGCACCTTAATAGTAAAACAACTGTACTTTTCAGTGAATGCCTGAACCTGAATAGTAATATTCTGAATTGACTTGCAATGTTCTGATTTTTGAAGAATTAAATTATCTAAGTTGAGTATAGTTATGATAATCTTTGAAGTTGGTTGTCACTTGTCACCATATTTAAGTTGAGTGTAGTTTATGACACACAGGTAAATAATATTGTTCAATTAACTAATATAGCACTACATTTTTATTGCAGGTGAAAGGAATCAAGATCGGGAGTCTCGAATCTTTGAATTTTAATTATTATTATGAATTTATTTGTTATGCTTTTTAGATTTGTTTTTTGAATGTAATTTGAACTCAAAAGTAAAGTCTCCTAGCGTTGTTGCTATTTTTGCGAAGTCATTTGTATCCTAAAGCTATTGATGTCTGCTGTTATTTGAACTTTTGTATGTTATGTGCTAGTTATGTTTATTTCAATCATGTGATTATTTGTATTTTTGTACTATTGAAATTATAACCCGTTAAACCCGCGTAACCCGCATAACCCGTAATAACCCGTACATAAAAAATCATCCGGGTTGGGTTGGGTTACGAGTGGATTAACTAAAGAAATTTTTTAACCCGCTACAATTGGATTGGGTTGAAATATTGGTAAAAATTTACAAACCCGTCCGTTGTACAGCCCTAGGGCTGGCAACGAGCCGAGTTCGAGCGAGCCAAGACGTATTCGAATTCGATTCGAAATAGATTCCAGCTAATTCGATTCGATTCGTCAAGGAATATCGAGTAGAGAAATTCAGCTTGTAATCGATTCGAATTTATAACGAGCTAGTTCGACTCGAGCCGTTAATAGCTCGAATTGATAATTCGTTCTTTACAGAGTTACGTATGGGCTAATGGGCTATGGCCACAATTCTTTATACATAAATCTAACAGAGCTATTATATGCACGATTTTTCATACCAAAGATACACAAACTAAGTACAATAAAATATTATAAGGGCGTATGGGCTATGGCCACAATTTTTCACTTTTTCACCTAACTGCATACATTATAGGCGCATATAATCGCTAGACATTTCGAGTTGAACAATTCGCGAGCCACTAACGAGCGAGCTATATATAGCTCGTATTCGATTCGAAATTAATTTCGAGCCTAAAAACTCTAATCGTTAGGAACTCGAAATTATTTCGAGCGAGCTAGTTTCGAATAATTAGCGAATCGATCCCGAGCGGCCATGAGCTATGAATTTTTTTGCCACCCCTACAGGACATGACCCAACGAAATAAACATATAGATTGTGTTATGTGTCATTGTTTATTTCATATGAGTTTGATTCTAAGTTTGAGATGGTTCAACTTTTCCACATGAGGATAGATTCAATAAATATCGTCTACCGTTGATTCCTGATAAGGGCTGCGGGGAAAAGTTATTCATCAAGAAAACCGTATGTCCCTCATTAGTATACCTAGTGAGTGATGATATCTGTTTGGGCCCCTTGATGGAGTTGGATTGTTTGGCCAACTTGTACAATCAACTCTAGATCAAGAAATGTATAATCTGCAAGAATGACACATTCCTATCTTGGATTGTACAGTGATATCATGTGACATAAGAAGCAGACAAGGAGATACTTTTATTTCTTATGCAGGATTGAGATATTGTAGCAGTACATTATTTATGTGAATTGGGAATCATAACGTGTTGCTAGATACTGCTTATGATTATTGGAATTAAATAGCGATTTAATTCCATGGCCAACGTAGCATAAATCCTCAAAGGGTCACACAAATAGGACTTTAATCACACAGTGCATTATTTATTTATTCGCAGCAGTGTATTGCGAAAATATGATAAGTTGATTAATTAATTATATACCGTTGCGAACCGTTATAATTAATTAAGTCAAGGAGATCATATAGAAATAAATTAATGCATTAACTAATCCCAAAATAATTATTAATGAGTTAATAATTAATTTTGTTCAACACAATTTAATTATAGGAATTAAATAGAGCTTATGGACCTTTATTTAATTAGTAAATTAAAGGTCCGATTTGAGTACAAGAGAAATGTCCATTAATTAATTGAATTAGTGGACATTTAATACACCACAAAATGGGCTTGATAGCCCATATAGTGGCTGCTCTAATAGAGGTAAAAAGGCTCCTAAAGTTTGTGGAGTGGTTGGTCTATAAAAGGAGATCATTTGGAGAGAGAAACCCTAGCCACCATAGCCTTTTCTCTCCCTCTTCCTCGTAGAACGAAAATTAGAGAGAAAATTTCAGAATTTTCATCTCTTTCTCTTGCTTTTAATGCACCTCAAATGCTCATGTGTTGAGCCTTTTCCCTTCTCCATTAATTAAACTAGTTAATTGAAAGAAATAGAAGAGAGAAAACATTGGGGATTAGTTGCTCTCCTCTTCCTTGCTAGCACAAGTTGAAAGAGGAGGTGATTAAACTTCTAGGTGGACTCGAGGCGGCCGCCGGCGACTTGGTGGTGAAGGAGAGCACGCCACCGACTCCCATGCATTGGTCGAGCCTCGCGGATACGATTCCGCGAGAGGTAATCGATTCCTTCCCTTTTATCATGTGTGTGTTGATTGCTTGGCAAGATCCTTTGTGCTTGATGGTTAATTAAGTTAATTAGTAACTAAAATTGAAAATTGAGCACTTTCTAACAATCTCCTCTGCTAAGTTCGAAAAGGGGTGTAGCGCAGCTTGGTAGCGCATTTGTTTTGGGTACAAAATGTCACATGTTCAAATCCTGTCATCCCTATCTATTACTTCTCCTATGGAATGTGAAGAGGGATTCATTAATGTCGTTAATTTGCGGATACTATGTGTATAAGAAATGCGCTAGGATAGAAATCAAAAATGATTTTTTTGATTTGATGAAAAACTACTGAGATCACTTTCTCCCAACGTCATTGATGAAAAAATACGGTCGTTAATATTTTAATATTAAAATGAATTATAGGGAAGGTGTCGCGGCTTAGTCGCGACGAACAAGACTTCCTAGTTTAGGGTGCGTTTGGTAAGGGTTGGGTTAGTGCTTCCCTTGGGTTAGCAAACTAACCTTACTAATTTAGGATGCCAAATGAATCAAGGTTAGTTAGGTTAGTTACTAAACTTTCACTACCCAACTAACCTAGCAAAATGGTGAGTTAGTTTCCCTTTGCATGAGAAATGATATAAAAGTTATTCTTTTCAATAATAAGTAATAATTAATAAATAATAATTAATAATAATAAGTAATTAATAATTAATAATAGTTAATATAATAATAATTAAGGTAATTAATAATTAATAATTCAAAATAAATAATAGTTATTGTAATATTAATTATTAATTAATAATTAATGAGGATTAATAATAATTAGTAATTAATAATAGTTAATATAATAATAATTAAAGTAATTAATAATTAATGAGGATTAATAATAATTAGTAACTAATAATTAATAATAATAATAAGTAATTAATAATTAATAATAGTTAATATAATAATAATATTAATTAATAATTATGGTAATATTTATAATAATTAATAATAGTTATTGTAATATTAATTATTTATTAATAATTAATGAGGAATAATAATAATAAGTAATTAATAATTAATAATAGTTAATATAATAATAATTAAAGTAATTCATAATTAATAATTTAAAATAAATAATAATATTAATTAATAATTATGGTAATATTTATAATAATTAATAATAATAATTGTAATATTAATTATTTATTAATAATTAATGAGGAATAATAATAATTAGTAACTAATAATTAGTAATAATTAGCAATTAATAATAGTTAACAAGTAATATAATAATAATTAAAGTAATTAATAATTCAAAATAAATAATATTATTTATTAAATAATAATAATTAATAATTTATAGTTAATAATTAATAACATTAATTATTTATTTTTTATAATTTATAGTTAATAATTAATAATAATAATTTTTATTAAAATTAATAGTTATTAATAACTACTAATTAATAATAGTTAATAATAATTACATCACTAATAGTTGCTAACCTTAAAATACTAACCTCAACATACCGCGCCAAACAACATTCACTAAACTTAGGTTAGCACTAACTCCATCAAATCACTCCACTCACCATTCTACCTCTCTAATCCCAAAAAGTACTAACCTTACGCCACTAACCCTACTAAACTTAACAATGCCAAACGCACCCTTAATATCTAATTGTATAAGGCAGGCTATCTTCATTCCTTCCACTCCGCAGCACTCTTCTTTCTATTGTAGTACACCTTGAAAACACAAGAGCTTTTCATGGATAACACAATTCAAAGTTGGTGGGTCTTTCCTCTCGCCTTATCTCCAAAATTTTTTGATACCCTTGACAGTACTCTCTCGCTTTCATCCATTGCAACCGTTTTCTTTTCATTTGCAACTGTTGCCATCATAACATGGCTGGTCACCTCTCCTATACTGGACCCACCAAGGTGGCCCAGCATGAGGGAAGGTATTGTAGAAGAACAAGCCCTCCTCTTACCCTGCCATACCTGGCCCGAGAGGCCTCCCTTTTATCGGGAGCATGCGTATCAAGTCCGGGCTTTCTCACCTTATGCTCGACTCGATGCCTTAGCTAAACGGCTAGGTGCCAAGACTCATGGCTTTCTCTCTTGGGGAGAGGCGCGATAGTCTCATCTCATCCTGCCGTGGCAAAAGAGATCCTAAACAGCCCAGATTTTGCTGACCGGCCTGTGAGCCATTCGGTCTATGGCCTCATGTTTGGCTTTGCTCCATATGGAGTTTATTGGCGCACTTTGCGTAAAATTGCTTCTTATCACCTCTTCTGTCCAAGCCAAATTGAGGTCTCTGCTTGCCACCGTGCATCAATTGCCACTCAGATGACTAGCTATGTCCGTTCAACAGCACCCGGCAAAACAGTTCAAGTTCGTGGAGTTCAGAGGTGAGCAGCATTGTATTACATCATGCAATCTGTATTTGGGAAGCAGTACAATCTCAGGCATTTCGTCATACACCCTATCTGCGGCCTTGGCATTTCGTCTCGAGGCAGGATATCTCAGCTATCTAAAGCTCACCAATTCCAATGCATTTTGCCCAATTGGAAAATGCCCAATTGGAGGTGGGAGCTGTGGTGATGTCCTTGATAGTGACTACTCTGTTTTTGGTAATTACCTTTTTTTTCCCTCTTATTATTTATGTAAAAGTGTGTCTTCTTGTTGCAAAATTGATTGGGTTTCTACTATTAATGAGTTCTTTAAGAAGCATAAAAGGCAACTCATTGGTGCTTTCGTCAGTTCAAATCACAGTTAAATTTGGACTCTTCCTGTGCAATTATCTTTAATAGCCGTCGTAGCTTAATTTATTAGCATTGGGTTTTTGTTATAGTTATAATTTTAAGTTAGTGCCAAACTGGTGTCGACCAATAGCTCATGGTGGTTTCACAAACTTATATCAAAGTCACAAAGAAATATTATATTATCCTCTAGTTAGTTATGGAAAGCGCCACTATGCACTTTATTCAGTTAATCCAGCTTGTCCACCAAAGAAAAGCTTTTTAACTTTTGATAAAGGGAAATGCATTAGATAAAGTTCTAATCATGTATTTGTATTCCTTTAATATATATTTTTTTAATGAATCTGCTATTTGGATGAGCTCTGACATGGCTTGCACCATGTCAGAATATTCTTCCATTCTGTGGTAGTGTGTTCTATTTTACTTTACAGACAACATGCTTGCTTTTTCATGAACTAAATAAATCACAGTACTTTACATAGAGATTGGCAACTAAGTCTCTTTTCCTTTAAAATCCTGTTGTTATTTCCATGAAGCCTTTGATAATCACCAGGCTTTGGAATTTAATATGCTTATTTTCTAGGGAAAATCAGCCCTATTGTAATTGCATTGTCCAGCCCATGGTATCTGGTACGAGACCCATTTGGAGACTCGTGAGTGAAGAATAGAGCTCTTGAGACACTACTCCTACTCCTTTATTTCCATATTCCACTCTGCAACAAAGAGAGATGATGTTAGCAAACAGGCATGTACTGAAAATGACACTACCACTGGCCTGAACACCAGTTAAAAAGGCATTGAGACAAGAGATGCTTAATATTAGAAAGGTATACCAAAATACAAGAGAGTATGTTTAATCATGACTCATGACTCACGAGTGCACATGCACTAAGGCCGCGATGCTGATAAATTTATTCATTACTGTATTATTTACATACCTGACATTTTGAGTAGTGTGCTGCTAGATGTCAAAAAACAAGCAGTATGACCATTTTTAGCTTATCTTTATATTATTTTGTCCTCCTTTATCTTTGTTAATGATATCTGTCCCAAAATGAGTTCATCTAAAGGCTGAAGAAAAGCTGCACTTAGATGTTGATAAAGTGGTCACCTTTTGCCGAGGTATGTGATGCTTCCCACTGGGGAAACAACAACAGCTGTTCCTGTGCAAAACACTTCATCAGCCTCGAGCAGTTCTTCTACTGAAACTAGTCGCTCCTCAACCTAAAGGAAAAGTTTAAAACTAATCTTTGTAAATTATAAAGGTAACTAACTTATTTTAACTGAGGCCTAATTGCATGAACAAGATGATAGAGGGAACATTGGGGCTTTAGGAACAAGATTTGCATCATTGAGGACTGACGCTAATTTGAGAGTCGATGAAGCTGAAAGGCGTTGAGAACTACTTAAGGTTTTTTTATTTGCATGATCAGGTTGACCTGAGAAAAGTCCAGGACAGATCAGGCTTGATTGTTTGATCAGTCTCTCTGAGAGTAAAATCTGGGAGTTCTAAATCAAGTAATTTGCCAAATGTCACTACATATCAAAGCTTGCTCTTCATACAATACCATGCTAGTCAGATCTGGCACCTACCAAGGACTGTCAGTAAATAATGTACAAGGCTTTAAAAGAAAATTTTGCAACCTGATACCCTTTGCTCGTAGCAACATCTATTATACTTTTCCGGGTGATGCCTGGTAATATCGTTCCTTTTGCCGCTGGTGTGGAAATGACATTACCCTAATAATATAAAAAATGTCAGCATTACTAACAAGACAACAGTCATGCAAAATCAAGGACTAATAGGAGATTACATATTGTATAAAATATATGCAATACATTCAACATGGTAAGCGACTTTTATGGCTTAATTTTGTTAAGTGACTTTTATGGCCTTACGAAATTCTGATTGAGTTTAGGCCCAAATTGGTGTTAGACTCAGAATTGACTGCAGGTTTCGGTATGGTGCAGCAAACACAGCCTATAATTCTTAGTCAATAACAATAATTTCTAGAAATCAAGTGCAAGTTGCAATCTCTATACTAGCTCCTTATGACCAAAATATCATATTTAAACACAACTTGTGCCCTGGAAAGGAAGCACAACAGCTTAACAAAAAACACAGAGACCAGTTGATGATCAAATGTCCCTAAACAAATAGCATATGAAATATAAACAAGGTATTGCACCATACCTTGACAACAAACACATTACATGAAGAAGCTTCTTCTAGGTACTTCTTATGAACCGAGTCCAAATACAAAACATCAGAGTAGCCTTTCTCCTTGGCTATTTTCTGTGCCTTTAATACCTATAGAGACATTAAAATATTATGCTAAAAACACAACACTATCCGTAAAGCTATCTCAACAGAACAAATTTTGTTGGTAACATAACTTGAATAAATTGTGCCTTTCATTATAAGCATTTGCAGTGATGGAGAAAGGAATTAAGATATCCAGAAATGCTAAAATTTTTAACTAATTTTATTCCTTCAACTTTCTAATTTTCTATGATTACTTCAATGCTTATTCCTCAACTATTTTCTAAAATTTAGCACGTGTATCTATACCATTTGGCTTTGGTGCATGATCACACTGAAAGAATCAACAATATAACCACTACAAATACAGAGAAAAGCTGAACTTGCAGAATCAACTTAAAATAAGGTAGCTAATTGGCAAAGAATTATAATCCAATGTAGTGTAATAATTTCATTACTGAGGCATAGTTTCCAATGGTCTTTATCCCTCCAGTCCCACCAGGCGTAGCCCTATGGTATCCTTCTTCAACTATCAGATTTATTGGAGCTAAACCTTCCTGTTAAGAACAACGATCGATGCATAAATAGTTCATAGTATTCAATTTTATAGTTCACAGTAAAGTTTAGGTAAACTGTGTTAAATGGATAGCATAGTTATGGTTACTGGCAAATTCTAGTTAATTTAATCTTAATGTAGATTTTGATATAGCACAAGCTGGTGAAGTACTTGAAGCCAGTTTGTACAAAAGTCTTACCACCATAAACTTTTTATTAAACTAATTGTTGGTATAGAGCAGTCATGCTTAAATAAAGGAAAAACTTCCAAGTCCACATGGGATCACATTTGGACAAACTCACCATATTAGAAGATAATATAACTTCATATGCTAACAGAACAGTACCAAAGAGAAGACTGATATAAAACCAACCTTAAAGTAGTTTCCAACTGGAGCAACATATATAAGAAAAATGTACTCAGAAGCTGGCACAAGACTAAGAACTGGCCCACTTCCTACAAGCAATGGTCTGATATACAGTGAACCCTTCCCCGCAGGTGGAATCTGCACAACAACCATCAACGAAGTTAACACATATACTACAAGGTATAATTACACTTGTCATCCTCAAAAGATCACATTATTTTTGGAGTAGATATTATATTTAAACCTTTTTTCCATTTAACTAATTATCATTGCAATTTGTATAATTAGTAAATGTGGCATTGCTGACTTGAATGTGTGGTTCTTCCCACATCCTTATGAATGATAACTAACAAGCTATATCTGATTCTCTGATCGAAGATCTGAAGCAACACTTTTCATTATTCGAGGACCGAAATGAGAAATTTACCTAAAAAAAATTATGACAGAAACTGGTATTCTTCAAACATGGTACTATTAAAAATCCACTTACCCATCGCTTATTTGCCAGGACAGTTTGTTTTACAGCATCCAAAAATTGCTCGACTGTTGGTGCAGGCATGCAAATTCTCTCTGCACCAGAAATCATCCGTAAGGCATTCTCTTCTGGGCGAAATAGTAATATAGACCCATCTTCTTTCCTATATGCCTTCAGACCTTCAAATAATCCCTATTTGGGAGAAGTAGAAGCAAAATAAAGCACGTATTGATCCAGAAGTGCATCCTTTCATGTTTATAGTTCTTTATGTTGTAAGAAATGTGGTGCCTTTTAGTCATTAAACTGAATGGCCATGTATCATACAGGTACTGAGTGCCAATTACAAAATGTCCGGCGGGAATATAGCTTCAGTAAGTGATGTGTGTTAATGTTTTTATCCAGATAGACAGTATCAACAACTGGATCACGATTAAGCATAGAACTAACCTGCCCATAGTTTAGGACTGCAGAAGAAGGGTTCAACTGGATTGGCCCAAAGGGCAGCAATTCTCCTTTACTAAATGTCCCATCAGAAGAAGATCGCATAAAATACATAAAGTCAGTTTCCACCAGACCAAATCCAAGGCTGTCCCAGTCTAAATCAACTATTTTTGGAGTCTCCCTGTTAAATTCACCAATTTTCACCCAAAAAATCTCAATCATTTAGGAGTTAACATTCAGATACATAATTCTAAGCTCAGATTGTAAATCACATTTTGTATATAACAAGCCTGATAAGAAAGTAACATCTAATATGCCAATTATTGCAATTTACAATGATTAGTTTCATGCTTAAAAGAAATTACACTCTGTACTGATGATAGTGACGTATAAATTGGTGAGTCGTTTCATAATTGACCACAATATCATGCCAACATATGCTATTATATAGTATTGAAACAATTGTACGAACCAAGTTTTCCAAAGCAATTGGATAGTACTTACAGAGCTTTCTTGGAAAAGTATGCTTTGCATGTTTTTGACCAAGAAGAGAAATGGGAAAGCAACAGAGAAGAATTGGGATGACTCTCCACCTAAATGTCCTTGCAAGAAAAATACATTATTAAATAGTGTTGTTAATTCTTGCATTTATTTTAATAAATAAAATTTAAGAATATGAAAATCTCAACAACTAGATTTTGCTTTGAAATTTTACAAATAAGCATAAAAATCTCTTAAGTTTCCTTCAAAATATCGGTCTGTTGATTTATACGTACATATTACTAAGAATTTGGAAGCAGTTCCTCTTGCTAATTGCATACTACGATCCTGGTGGTATAATTCACTTTCCATCCGTATTGTTCAATTACTAGTTGCTTGCTCTATTTCTCACAATTATGACAATTAAATCTAGCAATAACCAGTGAAACAATTCAATACTTGTGTTACGAAATTGATCCCTTGGCATTTACAACATAAGAGTAATCTTGACATACTGACAGCTACTTAACAGAAGAGCCCTTGATAAACAAACAAAGTTCAGTTGGCCACAAATACCATGAGCGTAGGTATAGAGAAAAAGGACCTTATATGACGAAGAAAAAGAGATGCGAGATCCCAGGGAAGAAGAAGAAGCAGCTAGAAAGGCACCATAGCTTGAACTAAGCTTAGACAGCATAACACTTATCGCCATGTCGCTCTTCAGTTTCGTCTCTCTCTCTCTCTCTCTAATAAGAAGTTGAAAGTATGTTTGTCATTGATGACGGTGGTTTTTAATTTCCGGGGGCAGACCGTAGGTTGCACATTGGAGGGAGGGAGAAAATCATGGAAAGAATTATAAATGGAGAAGAATCCTGTCTTGGATTTCCATTCCTTGTTGGGAAAACAATATTTTTTTTTGTTTTTTCCAATTTATCCAATCGACAATTTTCTAGTCAAAATGGACTTATCCAGTACGACTTATAAGTTGCAACTCGCTACTTCTCTCCGATCTCGATGATCGACTGACATGCTACTGGAGTTTTGCAACAGAGCGAGGACTGGAGACGGATTTAAAAGAGCTGACGTGTCGCGTGTGCGCTAGATAAGAGTCCAAATTAGCACACGATCCTTGTCCTTGTGATATTTATATTTCGGATTGACTATTGCGCTTGCTATGAGATCTTTATCCATAGTTGTTTCTCGGAAGTCGGAAATAAATAAAATTTATCCATGCTTTGACTGCTTGAGAAAAAAATTGCGCTGGCGTTTATCTTGAGCATGCCATGTGGGGGCGTATTCGGAGTGGTCCTGGAAATTTCTTTTATTTATTTTGTCTAGGAAGATTTTATAATTAATTATTATCAATAATAATATTATTTTAGAAATTTAATTTATTTTTGAAAGTATGTGTTTACTATGAGTCTATGACATATCAATGCATCCATTTACGTTCGGTGCATATCTCTATTTTCTCTATGAAATAAAATGTTTCTGCGCGCCTGCATTCACGCTTTTGTGTGACCTAAATGTGTTAATAAAATTTTAATTTTATATTTTAGGCTAAATAAATGACCTTATTTTTTTTTTTTTAAAAAGGAAAATATATAATGGATGAGAAAGTTCGAAAACATTCGATCGAGTGACCGCACTAGGAACCATACTTAGACCCAGTAAGGGATAAGAGTAAGAAAAATGGTTCGAGGAGCCAACTGCACTTTTGGACAGAGTGAGCCAAAAATCAAATTGTTTTGTATGTGTAGCAGTGTAGGGGATTGACCCTATTTTAATTTTTAATTCAAAAAAATGGTTTATACGCATCCAATGTACAATATTAATCGAAAGAAATATGATTTTGGGGGGAGGGCGGTGGTTAGGGAATTCAGATCTGGTGTCGCGCGGCACCCGTGTAGCGCACTTCTCGGGCCGTCCGATCTATGATGGGTGGCCCGTGAATTTTACCAAATTGTAAGGTCCGAAAAAAATTGACCGTCAAAATCAAATCAGACAGCCCGAGAGGTGCGCTACACGGGATCCAGGTCCGTGGTTAGGTGATAGATAATTCGACATTAGAATCGACACGACGACATCTATTACGAATTTACGATCGATAAATAGCAACTTGCGACTTATCCAAATTCGAGATGGTCACAGTGGGGTCCAGTCGCGACTGATGCTCTACTGGAGATTCATAATAGTGAAAGGAATGGAGACGGGCTTTAAATTAGATGACGTGTCTTCTGCACCAGGTAAGAGTCCAAATTAGTAAAGGCTCCTTAATCCTTATATGGTACTTTATTTCGGGATCGACTGTTGCGCTTGCCGTATCTTTATCCATATATTTGAGATGAAATCAATACTCATTAGCACAGCCAGGGAGTCCCTGACAGGATATGGTCAAGGCGTTGAGCTTTGGAAATTTTTTTTTTTTTTTTGTCTAGGCAGATTTTATAAATGAATAACAATAATATCTTTCAATTTTATATTTTTATAACGTATATTTGATTTTGAAAAGTGTACATTTTCTACGACATGTCAATGTTATGCATTTACGTTCCAATGCACGACTCTATTTTTACTATGAAATAAAAAGTTTCATGCGTGCATTCACGCTTGTGACTGAACGCATGAATATGCTAATAAATTTTTTATTTTGTACTCAGTAAAATAAAAATTTTTAACTAATGAAAAAGTGTGAACACACGCTGTCAGAATGATCGCACTAGAAATCACACCTAAGTTCTACTCCACAAACTAAATTAGAAAAGTGAAGCTAAATAAGAGAAGGCAAGAGGTATCTGACTGAATACGATCGGGGTACTTCACCACTCATTTCAGAATGAAAGAGTCGCAACATGAGAAGAGAGCTGACGAGGTTAAGTCATAGACAAAAATTAAATAAGACTTACTTTCCGTATGTAATTCTCAATTTTAGAGTTACTTAAAAAATATCAATTCAAATATTTATCTAATTTTGAATACAAAATGTATTCAAATTTTATTACATATAATATGATTTTTTGATTGATTAGTGGTGTAGATATAATTGGTACATGTTATCTATTATAGGAGATAGAAGTACCATAAGTAAAATTCTGACTTCGATTGAACGGTGTAAAATTTTATGAAAATAATTCTTACGTTATCTTTTAAAGAAATTATACAAATTTTAATCTCCGAATATGAGTGGGTGTCAATCCACGCAACGAAATGATATCCTTTGTCTACTTTTGATCTGAATCGTTAGATCTAATCTCAACGGTTAATGGGAGCCCCGTGCATAATACCAGATTGATATGTCCGAAAAATTTTAACCGTCGAAATTAGATCGAACGATTCGGATCAAAAGTTGACACCTTAAGTTAAGGTTGGCAGAGGAAACTCTCCCCCACGCGACTACGCTGCTCAGTCTCAAAAGCACGATTTGCATGGTCCATGGTTCATGATCTGATCCGAATCTCATCATCAACCGTCCAATGAGTTACAGCGCATCACGTGATTGGAATCTCACTCAGTCACTTTTACTCACTTCCACTCTCATACTCTCGCAAAAAAAACGTCATTCCCCGCTTCCTAATCCACAAGAAGCAAGCCTTCCCAAAACCTCATAAACCCCCTCCCCAGTTCCCATGTACCTCACTCTTCCTTTCCACTGCTCCCACCTCTCTCTCTCCACTTCCCGTCCCTTCACCCCTTCTCCCTTACCTCCTCTTCGTCGCCGTCCCTTTCGCCTCGCTGCATTCGGGCGCAATCGGTCTCAGCCGCTCCAGCCCGGCGACGACCCGCCGGAAGCTCCAGAGGATACTTCCCACGGCCTCTCCCGGCGCCAAATCTTCGAGCGCCAAGTCGAACGGGCCCGCCGCCGCCTCGAAGCGCAGTCTCTCGACCTCCCTGACTCCAATTCTTCCTTATCCGGTCCTGGTTCGCTGAAAAACCCCCCTCTTTCCCCTCCAGAGGATGTGTTTTTGGATGTCGACCAAGCTATTTACCAGAAGCAACCCGACCTTGTCAAAGCGGCGCCTCCTCTGGCTGTAGAGGAGGTGCAGACTCAGGACGAGCTTTCCCCTGAAGAGGAGCAGGATGTAAACGAAATTAATGATCTGCAGGTTGCGTTTCTAGTTATTCTTTTGGCTTATGTGCAGACCTATCTTAGAAAAATAAGGAATCTTTTTTTTGAGGGTCACAAAAATATAAGGAATCTTTGAATGCCTTTATTTTTCATGTCTTTATTATGCCTTAATTTCTCAGATTCTTAACAAACGAAGTTTTAAACTTGTATATCAAAAATAGAGGCACAGTGGAGGCATTTCTCTAGAAATACTCTTTCAATTAATATACAGAAGTTTCCTTTCAAGGCAGCTTATGGATAATTTGAATCCTCATATTTGGTGCAGTTGAGCATTTATAATTCTTACCTTTTCTGGCCCAGATATAAATACATAAGTTATTGTAATATGAAGAACCAAGCCTAGCTCCAGCTAGTGCAATGCTCTCCATTTGGGAAACGCAGGTTCGAAACTGGCTAGGTAGATTTGGCAGGGTATAACAGATGGGGGCTGAGCCTGAGCCCTATCTTTAAAAAAAAAAAAGTGGTAGTATCTTATAGTTTCCATGATCTTAATGCCGAATGGGCATAAGGGCCAATGACAGAGAATAGGACAGACACTGTTTGTGAGGATTTCTACGATTTTATTAACTTTTTTGGGATATATATATTTTATAATACATATGAAAAAGAAATATTACAATCATTCTTGTCTTCTTTCTTTCTTGCACCTCATCAGGCTCAGGCCCGAGATGCATATTCCACCGACAGTGAAGGTGATGAAGACAATTTAACCAGCCCATCTATAAATGGATCGATGCCTTCTTTTAATTTCAACTTGGATATGTTTGGCAAGGAGCGAATCCGTATCCTGGACCCCAAATTCAGCATGACTTTGGCTGAACTCCTTGATGAGAGCAAGGTTGTACCTGTTTCAGTAAACGGGGATTTAGAGGTCTCCATTGGAGGAGTTCAGAATGATCCGAGGGAAGTCACTGCTGGAGATCTGTTCATTTGTGGTGCCAATCCTGGCGAATCTAGTGGGATTACACCCTTAACAGAGGCTGATAAGAGAGGCGCTGTTGCAGTTGTTGCTGATAAGGAGATTAATATAGACGAGAAGCTTGCCTGCAGGTAGGTTGTAAGTTGAATTAATGGCTTGTTCTTAAAAGTGCTATCCGGTTACAAGAGTGGGAAAATATTTGACATGCTTAACACATGCAGAATTCCAATTATTTGAGCAGAAATTATATGCTGGAAAGAAAGGACATGTTTTTATAAAAACTAGACATTCTAAGTTAAAAGCTGGATTGCGTGGAACCAATTGGCTTAGGTTTGTTCTTTCATGTTGGAACTCTAATGTTCCATTATTGATCTATAGGGCTCTTGTCATAGTGGAAGATACATCTTCTGTTGTTGCGAGCCTAGCCGCGGCATTTTACGGGCGTCCATCAGAGAAAATGCCTGTGATTGGTGTAGCTGGTTCCAGTGGGGTTACCTCAACTGTCCATCTAATCAGGGCCATGTATGAGGCCTCTGGCCGTCGTACTGGTATGCTATCTGTCGTGGGCCATTATGTGCATGGCAACAACCATCTGGAGTCTCCTGATGATCCACCTACAATACCAGATGCATTCTCAGTGCAGAAAATGTTGGCAACAATGATCCATAATGGGTCAGAGGCTGTTGCAATGGATTCATCTATTGATGGAAATGGAGATGAGATAGACTATGATATTGCAGTTTTCACTAATTTAAGATATGAGGATGCTGATGCTAATGGTTCCAAGGAAGAATACATGAAAAGAAAGGCGAGAGTTTTTGTTAAGATGGTGGACCCCAGTCGTCACAGAAAGGTGGTCAATATAGATGATCCCAAGGCCCTGTACTTTTTATCTCAGGGAAGCCCTGATGTGCCGGTGGTTACTTATGCCATGGAAAATAAGAAAGCCGATGTGCATGTTATAAAGCATAGGCTTTCTTTATTTGAAACAGAAGTTTTAGTGCAGACGCCCCATGGCATACTCGAGATTTCCTCTGGTTTGCTTTGCATGGAAAATGTGTATAGCATCCTGGCAGCTGTAGCTGTTGGGGTAGCAGTCGGTGTACCATTGGAAGATATTGTGAGGGGGGTCGAAGAAGTGGATGCAGTACCAGGTAGAATTGAGCTTATTGATGAAGAGCAAACGTTTGGCGTAGTAGTGGACCATGCCAGAACACCAGAGGCTCTGTCTAAGCTTCTTGATACAGTGAAAGAGCTGGGTCCGCGGCGAATCATTACTGGTTTGTTGTTTGCAAACTTCTTTGTTTAGATATTATTTGCCAAGATTTCTGCATCTATTCTTGCTGGGTTTAAGTGCTTAGGAATACACACAACCAAACTGAGCATTCGTTCCCAACTGAATGTGACTATGTGAGCATTTAACTAATTGCCTTTCTGGAAACAACTTCCTCTTTATTTATTGGAATTTTTTTTTCTTCTTTTGTTAATGCTTTGATTGGTTTCCCTACGTGGGGGCCTTCAGTAAAAAAAAAAAAATTGAAATTTTATAATGTAGTTAATCTAATCTGTATTTCTGGCATTCTAGCTCCCTATGAAGAGTAATGCACCTTGAAAATTCATGTTGAGGTGATTTGACAAGTTCTGATAAGGTCCTAAAACTCCATTTCCTGCTCTCGTGCAGGATTATGCTTTTGGATATATAATTACCGTTGTGATGTTCATTTTCATCCATTAGATGAAATAAAATAAGGTGCATCCTTAAAGTAAACGGGATCATCTATTGATTGTGGTAAATTAAGGCTGTGCTCCAGGAAACGCTTCTTAAAGGAACGGAGAGTAGAGGAGAGGAAAGGTGCCCGATTTTTGTTACTCTCCGATTTGGGGTGTACAAGTTTATTTCCCTAATTTCAGTCTATCGCTTCCATCGCCTTCTCTTCCCTTCCATCGTGCGTGGAGCGAGTAAACTCACGGGCAGATCGGTTTTCCATTCCTCTCCCTTCCATTCCTTTACAAACGCTGCTCTGGAGCACAGCCTAACATTCCATTGCTCTCAAATTTCATATGGATGCCCTTTTGGCTGGGACTCTTATGTTGAGTTGATTGGGGTCATTGGACCATTCATTTGATAACTTGCTTTTTTGAACTTGGTATTTGATAACTAGCTTTTCTAACTAAAGGCATGATTACTATTTGTATAAGATATTGCTATTTTCTCTAACTAGAACTTTTTTGTATTTAGATCACATTAACTGGATTGAATCTTTCTTTTGGGTTTTGAAGAGTAGGATTGGAAGTGAGAGAACTGAGAACCCTTGGTCCTCTTAGGATTTAAATAACCTGGCTTAATAAGCACTTAGACTAGGTAGTGCTATTGGAGAGAATTTCAGAGAATAAAGACTTCTTTTCATCTAATTATGTAATTTCTTCAAAACGGATTTCACATCATGAAGTGTCGCACACTGGTTTAGTATCATAACCTACAGCTTGTTGCTACACTTCAATTAAATATGTTTGCTTCTATTGTACAATATGCAGTGGTTGGTTGCTGTGGTGAAGGAGAAAGAGGGAAAAGACCTTTGATGACTAAAATAGCCGCTGAAAAAAGTGATGTGGTTATGCTGACATCAGACAATCCAAAGAATGAAGATCCATGTAATAAACTTTCCATTTTTGTCATCATGGCTTCTTGTTGCTTCTTTTTGCAAGTTTTAATGCTTGCAGCTCTTCTCTATTGGTACTAGTGAATATCTTGGATGACATGTTGGTTGGCGTGGGATGGACCATGCAAGATTATTTGAAGTATGGCGAGAATGATTACTATCCTCCACTCAAAAATGGCCACAGGCTCTTTCTACATGATATCAGAACAGTAGCTGTGCGATCTGCTGTCGCAATGGGTGAGGAGGGTGATATAGTTGTGAGTTTTCTCAGCTCCATAATTTTCCAGTAGGATAACCCAAGACAATCCATTGTGGTAATCAGCACCCACTGCTGGCCTGTTTGGTGTTCATCCTGATATTAATCTCACCTTTTTACCTTTTTTTTTTTTTAAAAAAAGTTCTTTGTTTATTTTGTTTAATCTATTCTATTTAGCTTATATCTTATTCATCCCAGTGCTCAGTGCAGTCTTAGAAATAAGTAAGAAAAGAAGAGAAAATGGCCTGAAAGAAGCCTGAAATTCACATGTTTTCTTGGCTTACATATTTTAGGTTGTTACTGGGAAGGGTAGTGATTCATTTCAGATTGAAGGCGACAAAAAACAATTCTTTGATGATAGGGAAGAATGCAGAGAGGCATTGCAGTATGTTTACGAACTGCACAAATCTGGAATTGACACAAGCGAGTTCCCTTGGAGGTAAACTTCCTATCAGGATTGAATCTGATCTTATTTGGAAATGCTACTGTTTACCTTTTTCCTTGTTGAATGTAACTTGAAATATAGAGGAAGATTTGAAGGGTTATTGGATTTCAGAATCAGCAAGTTTATGTGCTTCTAGTATGGTACCGGTGCTTTGAAGGGTTATTTGTTTATGCCTTCTTGTTCTTATTAGCTTGTGTTGTGTTAACCAGTTTCTTGCAAAGTTGAGGTGAATTGAGCTTTCTTTGTGGATGCTAATTGATTATTTATATAATTGCATAATTCAAGGTTAGGAACGTCTATCCTGGGGTTTATTTCTTTGGTTTTATGTATCGTATTTCCTGGACTTGATGAGCATTTTTTACCTGTAAAGTTTGAGCAGATGGGACGCTGCAAAAAGTTGAACTCATTGGCATGATGAAATTTGTTGATAATTTAATGTCTTATGGATGTCATATCCAGCTTCATTTTGTAGAATCTTTTTCTTGCTTTGCAAGTTGCTATTGATTCTCGTGTGTCTAGCTAATTGTTTGAGCTACTTTAAAAATTCGTTGAAAGGATTTTGTTACCAGACTATTACTGATAAAATTTCCTTCCCATTTTCTTTGAATTTCAAACAGATTACCAGAAAGTCACTGATAGTGGTGTGTCCAACTCTGGTGGCCCATTTTCTGATGTCCTGAATGCTGATGCTAATAATACACTAAGAGCAATTTTGGTGATGTCTTCAGTGCCTTCTGGCCTTTTGACAATGCGTGGTGGCTTTTTCCAGGTATATTATATAAATTCTTCGACTAGAATCTTTATTGTCATGCTCATCTAATTTATATTTATGGGTTCTTTCAGATAGTGTCATCTGATTTCAGAGTTGACAATTGAAATTTCATCTGGCCTTTTTGGTCTGATGAGGCAAATTTATCTGACTCGTGGACACTCTGGGAATTGATAGATATTTTTGTGGCTTGAAATTTATGTTGATAATAGTTGAAATACCCCGTCAATGACATGGGTGCTGCAGTTTTTTTTTTTTTTTTTTCCAAGGCAAATTAGGGTGACATGGAGGTGCATTCTTTTCCCCTTTTTGTGTTCGTTTGACTCTGTATGGGGCAAGACATATGGTCTTTTCCTTTTTCTTTCCCTCTTCTGCTTGAATACTTTTATTACGATTTTACTGATATTACTTTTTGTATTTGTAAATCTTATTGAATATGACTTTTGACCTTTTTTTTAAATTCCATACTTGTATTATATTTTAGTTGTTCGTTAGATTTGGCTAGCTACTTTTATTTAATATACAGAACAGTTGGGAATTTTGAAATTTCTGGGAAATAACACTGCAGCTAGCCTTCAGTTTGCTTGGTTGACAGGTAAACAAGCTTGTAGTTAAAACTAAATTGCACCTGTCATCCCAACAAGGCAACAATCTAAGGCCATTTATATGGAATATGTTACTGAAAACTAATATTTGTTTCAAAGAGTAGCGGTTGCGGGTTGGATATAACATACTAATATTAAGCACAAGTAGACAGTACGTATTTGCTTAGGATCCTCCCAGATGAACTACGTACGATTGCAGAGCGTTGAAAATGGAACCCTCTTGCATCCTATGGGACCGAATTCTTTTTTTTTTGAGGGACAGGTGGCAAAGTACCACACCAACAAATTTTAATAGAAAAAATTATTTACAAAATGAAGAGAAAAGGAGAAAATATGGGACCGAATTCACTGCGTGTTTTTTTTTTTTTTGAAACACACACCTAAGTCTTTTCATTCTGGCAATCCGATTTAATCTCGACAGATAGAATTTCACATGCCGCACGATGGGTTAGTATTAATCATGGGACATCAATCATTAATTGGACAATCATGGATTAAAGACTTGCACCGCGGGTAAAACTCGCAGAGGATATAGCCTAAAACTTTAGAATGTCTCAACATGGTAAAAAAATATTTTTTGACGCATATATTTAAAACAAAGAGTTCGTCTAGACGACAATTAAATTCCTTTTTGGTTAAGAACATATGGTAACAAAGAATTGCAGCGTGAGAAAGAAATTGACAGATGGGATTGCAAATCAACTCTCTCAACTTTCTTTTTGGATAAGTCCCTCAGCTTCTCCTCTCTTTTCTTTTTTCTTTTTATTTATTTATTTTTTTTGTTGAAAGAGATGCTTTAGACAAAGATATTTTCATATTTACCGGGCAAACAAGCACCACCTGTTCTGGTCAGGTGACCAGGTGTAAATTTTAGAAGAAGAAAATATTTGTACGGAAACTTACAAATTTTGAAATAGCTTACGTAATTAATTATAAACCCACTAAAATAATTAAATTAATTATCTAAAACCCAGACAGCTTCGCTGAGGCGTAATAATCAACAATTAAAGCTTCAATAGAAATAGAATCATTCCTGGCCATGACTCCATGACCATAACGCCGGAGTCAACACTATGTGCCCTTTATATTTTCTCCAATTTTCAATCCCAAACCAGGCGGCTTCTGCCGCGTAGTGTCCCAGCCTCCGTTTCAAAAGTCTTACAGAGAGGAAGAGGCCAAAACGAATGATCTCCTTCTGTATCAAACCTTGCTCCGATCAACTCATCTTGCATTGATTTTGTACCAATTTCACTGGAACAGCATAAGTGAGGTGGATGGAGGAGGGAGGAGGGTGGGAAGCCGCTAAGTTCCGGGTCATGACCCGGTCTAATTCTACTGTCAACAAGGTGTTTGTTGCTTTGCCCGAGGAGTGTAAGGCGGGCAAGTCAGTTCTCAATTGGGCTTTGAAGGCTTTTCCAGAACATTCAGTGATTGTGATCACCCACATCCATGTCAAATCCTCTTTAACTAATCTAGCAAGTATGTTCCTAACAAGTTTGAGGTTGTGCATTGGATTTGATTTAGCTTAAATTGAGCATAGTTTTGCCAGCCAAACTAGGTCTTGTGGTGATTAGGCTAAGATGCAGGTTAAAATTATTGCCTATTCAGTCAGTATACCTCATTAACTTTTCTGTGTATGATATGTAAAATAGCTGATGTGGTGATTTCAATGACTAATGGGATTGGAAACAAGGTTAGCTTAACCTGGTAATAATTCATAGCTCTCTGCATTCATCCCTAATTAAGGCAAATGTTACCCCACCACTGGTAATGGTAGAGGCTTTCTAGGTCTGTACCACGAGCTTTAATAGCTCTGTGTGCCCACAAAGGATAACTGGGGATGCTATCTATGCATCCTTGGTAAGATAACTATGCATATCCTTAGGTGGATTTCAGTTTATGTACCTAAGGTACATTTTAGGATATTGTACCAGGATAGTGACATATAAAAGAGATATCACAAACTGCAATATTTCCATGCACACTGTGCTTCTTTGTGAAAAGAACATTTTTTTGATATCAAAATATAGAACCCTTAATTTGATTGTGCTAGGTTGGCTTGTGCGAGTTGGGAGTTACACTCCACAGTTCTTCTTTGAAAACTGACCTAGTACACTGCAGATACATAGATCAAACTAATTCAAGAATATCGATTCTTCTTGAGTGATATATAAATCTTCTGATCCTCTTGTTACGCTTTGTTTGCTAAACCTGAAGAAACTGCTTTTATATCTGGCGTGAAATTTTCAGGCCCGACAAACTCATATCCAAGTGTGTATGGGTCCATCATAAACCTTGAAAGGAAAAGAGTGGATAGGCTGCTTAACAATTACCTTTATGCATGTGCGAAACTAAAGGTACATACATAGCAAAATTATTTCCATTTTTTTATTCCTACTAAATTCAAGAAATATTGAAGTTTTCAGGAACAAAATTAGAATATGTTGCATGTGTATAGCTACTGATTATGCTCAGAGGAATATTTATATGATTCCTTAGCATTAGAATCAGGAAAACTGTTTGATAATTCTACTCTTCGATTTTAGTACTGTGGCTTCTGGAACACATATGTAAACAGAAGAGTTTCCACCTGTAACTGTTGCATGAGAGTTGATTTGATAATATTTCTTTTCCATTTGTTTTGCTTATGTTGCCTAACAAAGAATTCAGTGTTAATCACAATACCTGTTGTAACGACGAAATGAAGCTAGAATAAAGCCTTCATAATAGACTTATCTCAGGTGCAGTATGTGTAAGCAGAATCTGATAATTATTTTTGTCGCAATCATATCTGACTTCGTTAACTTTTCCCCTTGAAATTTTTAAGGTTAGAGCCGAGAAGCTAGTGTTCGAGGCAGATGATGTTGCTAAAGGGCTTTTGGATCTCATTACTCTGCATGGAGTCACTACTCTTGTAATGGGAGCTGCACAAAACAAGCACTATAATAAGTATGTGTGAGCAAAAAGATAAAATATCCTTTTCATTTCCCTCAGTCAAATGATTTTGAACGTTTTTGTTTCTCAGCATTTTCTTTAGGTTATATATTCTCCTTCTCAAAGTGACCGCACACTTTCTCCGTTCATTTGTAGGAACATGGAACGACCCACATCAAAAAAAGCAATTGAAGTGATGCAGAAAGCTGATCCATCATGTAGGATATATTTTGCTTGTAGGGATGACCTCATTTATACAAGGTACTTTCTGTTTTTTATATGCCTCTTTTGTTTGTTTAAAATGTGCTATTTTGCTCCAAGTAAAATTTGAAATTTGTAAGGATGGATCCTTTAAAAATTAATAATTCTGCACCTCTGCTTGTGAATTGAAGGCTGCAACTCAACAATGAAAACATTAAATCGAAATTATCTCTAAAGCTTCAAATGTTTTCTCTCTCTTTTTTGCTCAAAATGTGCATGATCAAGTGAAATTTAGTCAGAACCAATGTTCATTTTTGGTAACTACTGATAATGCAATCTAGTCAACATATATATTGCATTGTGTATTTTGAAAATATCTGATACCAGCCTTTGTTCATTTATTGATTTTGTTTTCTGGTCCACTCCCATGGTGATTTTGGTACTTTTTGTTATTAGTCCTTACTGGTATATTTATAACACCCCACCCCTAATGCAACACACGCATTGTCTTGTATTACATAAGATTGACAGAGTTACGTTTTCACAACAGAGAGGCAACTTCAAGTGCATCCCCTGTAGGTGCGCCATCCCTAGGAGGACCCAAATTACTATCCTACCTGTCACAACAATTAAAATCTCTGCCATCGGTTAAACAACGCAGTGGATCTCCCAACTTACGACCTATTGTTCATGAAGGTCTGGAAGATAGATCTCTTCATCCTTTCGAACAGATGTCAACAAGAAATCAAATAAGACAGGATGAGTTGGAGACACATAGTGACTCAGACTCATCAGCCTCAACAGATTTTAAGATTGAAGCACGGTATACATTTCATGAGATCCATAAGACCCTTCGATCTTCATCGTCATTGAAAAAGCCGGTGCTTAGAAATGTAAATACTCCTTGAAAACATCTAATGCAATTATCAGTTCTCATATTATTTAGTGACTTTGGGTGCAATAGGGTGTATTTGTAACTCTCAGGATCGTTATGTTTTTTTGTGAACTTTCTTTATGCTAGTACCATGTCTATGCCTGTGCATGACCAAGACAAGTATATTACTGATCTTTATACATTGTCAAAACATGCTTTTCTTCCTCCAATGTGACTATCAAGGAGATACTACTAGTGAGAGGGGGTTTTGGTGTGGGGAAGGAGTTTTGTGGTGGTGGTGGTGGGTGGGTGGGTGGGTTGGGGGGGGGGGGGGGGGTGCATGAAATTAAACACTGGCAATTATTCATGGTTACCAAATTTTCAGGGAGGCATGAGGTTTCATGAGCATGATGACTATGATGATACCTATGCCAGGCTCCAAGAGGCATTACTGGAAGCTGAGGCCTTGAAGATAGAAGTCTTGGCAGAGCGAAATCGGCGTAAAAAGACTGAAAGAGAGCTCTCTTTGGCTATCATTAAAGTGATGAATCTGTTTTTCTTATGACCTAAACATTATTTTCCCCAATTCGTGGAATTGCCTATTTCTCAATTGGTTGGAGCATATGGTGGCTCTTCTCAGTTTTTATTGGTGCTGTTGCAATATTTATTTTCCTTTTATCTCCTGGCCTGTTATTATTTCTGAGGCTTTATTACAAAATATCATGTGCCTTTTGTTTCCCATTTTTATTACGCATCATGTTCATTGGGTTTTCCTGAACCAGTTTGCTTGATGATGGTCCTTTAACTTTTAGCACACTAGACTAGCCATTTGCCACCTTCAGATACAGTTTGCAATTTATGCATCAGTTATAGGCATATAGTGCATCTAAGACTAAAATAAAAATGTTGGCTGGCTTCTTCTCCAGGATAAACAATCAGATGACCTGCACCAAAAGGAGTTAAAAGAGAGGAAAGAAATTGAACAAAAGCTTGGCGACTTGGACCACTATGCAAAAGATATAGAAGAAAAGTTAGCCGGGGCTCGGTGCCTTCTCAACTCAATGCAAGATGACTATGACAGATTGCTGAAAGAACATGAAATTTCTGTTAAAGAGGCTGAGAATTTTCGTAATGAAAGCAACAAGATGAATTCTTCTGGTTCCTGCTTAGGGCCCAACATTAAGTTCTCTTATGCAGAGTTGAAGCTGGCTACTCAAGGTTTCAGTGATCTGCTGAAAATGGAGGAAGATGAGTTTGGACAGGCTTACATGGGTACAATTTCGAATACCTTAGTTGCTGTGAAGTTGTTGCACTCCAGAAGCGTTTATGATAAATTACGATTCAAGCAAGAGGTTTATCAATTTATTACCTTGCAATTAGCATGAACAAATAGAGAACATAATACTGGCAATTTATGTGGAAATATGATCTATGAGTAAAAATTTAAAACATTTGAGTACTTACATATGCCCAAGAAACAAAAATAAAGAACAGAAATTAGAAAGTATTAAAATTTCTTTTTTATTTTACCTCTTTTGAAGGGCATAATGTAAGTTGTTAAAGTATAGTAATAGGGAATTTTGAAGTTTTAAAAAAAAATAGGAAAGACTTTTTTGTCCCTGAGGGTATTTCCCTCATGGTGTTATCCACCGACCATAGCATGTCATGTGTCAACCCTACTTCTGCAAGTACAAACTTAAGTATAGACTCTGTACAAATTTACTGTCAAGTGAGAACTCGGTACGAATATGAATTTGTTCAGTGCCGACACTTGTTTGTGTTTTGTGCAATCATGTGGCGCTCTCTCCCCGGTGGCCGACTAAAGGAGGAAAATGCCTTGACTGTTTGTTAGAACCTACAAAAATAGACTATTGGAAGTTCTCTCTTTTTTTCTTTTTGGGCATTTTGAACCTCTGTCTTTGGCTGGTTGGGGCAGAGAGGGAGAGGGATGGGGTCACTTCTGCGAACCAATTTTCCAACAGGTTCTGATTTCTGAGTGCAGTTTATTTCACATGTGGTTTAGGCCTATAGGACACCAATGGAGGAACAGTTGACCAGACATCCATCGGTCAGCAATACCTGAAACTGAGCTCCTTAATACCATTGTTTGTTCTGATATCATAAGCTTAACCAACCATCTAATATATTAAGTGCATAATTTTTATCATAGGTCACTGTTCTTGGTACACTGAGGCACCCAAATCTCGTAACTTTAGTCGGATCTTGCCAAGATCCTCATGCTCTGGTCTATGAGCACGTACCAAGGAATCTACAAGAACACTTAGCCAGTCCAGATGGTGCACTGTCGCTGACATGGCAGATGCGCACCAGAATAATGGGGGAAATCTGCTTTGCTCTTATATTTCTCCACTGCAGTAAGCCTCATGCCATAATCCATGGCAACCTCAGGCCTGAAACTGTTCTCATCGATTCTAATTTCCATGTCAAGCTAAGCAATTATGGAACCTCTACATTTTTAAGATCAACTGAATCTCTGGAAAATTCATACCTGGACCCAGATATCACAGTTTTTCTGAAGCCAACACTGAAGTCTGATGTCTACTCCTTTGGTATGATTGTACTCCATCTTTTGACTGGGAGGTCTCCTCTGGCCATTACTGGGGTGGTCAAGGAAGCATTGGCGAATGGGGGGTTGACATCAGTGATTGATAAGTCAGCTGGGGATTGGCCAGTTGTGCAGGCCATGCAGCTGGCTTACCTGGGACTCAGATGTGCTGAATCGAGCAAGGAGAAATGGCCAGATTTAGTCAATGATGTGTGGAAGGTTCTTGAGCCTATAAAAAATGCTGCATCATTAACCATGTCACCCCCATTTGGTTCCTATTTGGATGGGAATGGTGTGCCATTCTATTTTATCTGCCCAATTTTTCAGGTATGAAACTATTAATTTTTTTTTTTTGCATCCTAATTTATACTTTCGATGGAAATGCTGGTTTGGTTGTGACAAGTAAATATTCAATGTGCAAGAGGATTCCATGATTCCATCCTTGGAGAGGTGGGAATTTCCATGTGTAAGGAGATTTTTGAACAAAAATGGGAAAAAAATAGGGAAAAACGAGGCTCTTGGTGGGTGCCTCAAGATTCTTTTGTAATGATAGGGTACTATACCAGACTACTGATGACTGCTGCATCCTGTTCATTAAATGAAAAAGGGAGGAGAAAGCTGCAGTATACTAATTTATATTAATATAACAACACAACCTTCATGTGGGCACTTTACTATTTCACCATATCCGTAGAGTTAATTTTTATTTGCTGATCTCATTCAGGAGGTCATGAAGGATCCACAGATTGCTGCAGATGGGTATACTTATGAAGCCGAGGCTATAAAAGGTTGGCTTGATAGTGGACATGACAGATCACCTATGACTAATTTAAAACTGCCACATCTTCAGCTCATTCCAAACTATCCCCTTCGTTCTGCTATTCAAGAGTGGTTTCAGCACCAGCCACAGTAGCCATAACCTGCTCAACTTACCATTTTTTTTTTTTGTTGTTCTATGTGTATACTTGTTTGTTTTCGCTTTCTCTTTTCTTTTTGTATAATCCTATTATTTTGTATATCTGTATAGAGAGAGAAATATATGCACATTCAAACCTCACGAAGAGTAATTTATTTGCCAGGAGAGTTGTATAGATTCTCCAGCTTAATAAGCATGTCAGTTTTATTTTATATATATTTGCATTTCTGGTGTATTTAACAAAACATAATTGTCTCCTCTCTGTGTGTGGAGTGTACACAAGGAATAGTTTATCCCAATTATTTTCTTTAATATACACTCAAATATGGACCTATTGGTGTGTTGAATGAGATTCCAACTTGTCAAAGTTACGTATGATTGAACCTGGAGCAACTTTAATACCTTCACTAGAGAGCCGTTTTCATGTAAAGGGACAATAAATGGTTTCATCTGTGTACTCAGGAGCAGGCCATGGAGATCTTCATGGTGTTGAACAAAATACTATTTTGGGGTTTGATTTTGGTAATAAGCGGTCGCTTTCTATTACAATTCAAGCCCATGACTTCGGCAAGAAGATTCAAGTTATTAGATGAAAAATATTATCTATATCATTTGAAATCTGTGTTTCAGATCGCCTATTTATTAAGTAATAAATTACCCAAAAAAATTTGTTGAATAGGTACGATATTTCTAAATTCCATCCAAATGAGCCTACTATCTAATTGATAAACAAAAGAAATCGACCCGCAACTACCTTTTTTAATTTCCCAATTATTTATTGTCCGGGTTAATATTTTGTTCTGAGCTCAGTTTTAATCCTTCAATCCAATTATATATACCAAAATGTATGCTAATTTTCTTGGGTATTTTGGTGTATATTATTATATGTATATAATTCATAGTGCTTCAGTTACCCCTCGCAATTGGCTAACGACTTAATTCCCTCTTATTTCCAATGCAGACTAGCACTATGCTTTGAAACTTATCAAGTTATCATAAATTATCTGAGGAGATAATTCTTTTGTTTTATTTTTTTTTCTTTTCTTTAAAAACAATGAGGTTGCTTGTACGGTCTGAAAAATTCGGCATAGAAAAAATTAGTTGTGTAAATGACTTGGGAAGCTTGATAATTAATTCAATGATAATAATAAAAAATGTGAGTACGTAATCGTCGAACCTTGGGTACTTAATATAGTTCTTGGGTACTTATGATAAGAAAGCTTCCTTGTTGACAAATGATCCACCATTAATTGACGCTCAATTAGACTTCCCCTTTGTCTTCTGGAGTAATAATGAGTTAGCCACATCAAGAGAAAGGTCAAAAGTGAGAAAACTGAAAAAGAATAGGGGAAGAAAGTGGGGTGTGGGGGCATGCAAACACAAAGAGAGGAGGATCAGGAGGAGAAGTTGTATGTGGCGGTGCCGGAGAAGTCCCGGGAGGGGATGTCGGTGCTCTTGTGGGTACTGAGAAATGCTCCCAAGGACGCTAAGATTGTCATCACACATGTCTACATGCCTGATCAGATGATTCCCAGTCCATGTAACTTTCCCTTCCTTTTTATCTTCTCTCTTAGTATCATTCCTTAGTTTGTTAAGCACTAAAACTACTTTAAGTGAAAACAAAAAAACTTGGGTGTCATGACACAAAAGAAAAGGGTTCGTCAAGCACAAATTTTGCGGCGATGGTATTTAGGTATTAGTCGGATAATTAAAGTGTAAACTATACTCAAATTTTGTTCGTCTTTTGCAATCGTTGAGTTCATGCATGTTCAAATTTGATGAGTATACTCCAACCCGCCAATTGAGTTGACAAATTATTATCTTCTACCTACGTTACCCAATTCATATTTTATTGGCAATTTACACAGCACTATTATAATGAATATCAAACCTTCTATTTTTATTTTTTTTTTGGTTTCAATTGTTTTAAGAAATGTTGGAAGTTCAATTTTCTTTTTTTTTTATAAAAAAGAATGGATTGCTTTGAATTTTTGTGTATGAATTTAATATTGTTACATATTAAATTGATAATTCAAATTGTACTGAACTCGAGTAGTTGCGGGTAATAATGCGATTTCCATTGTAAACAGTGGTTATCTCATCCGCTCTCATTCTGAGAATAAAACAATCACATAAAATACATGATTAATTTATGCGACTGAACAAATTATAGCCACGCTATCCTAAAACAATAATATAGGGTAGAACTGCAAAGCTGAACCACCACTCGTCTGGTGTAGTAATTAATGAGTCGGATAGAATTGGATTTGTATTAAATTTGGAGTTGGACTCAAGATTTAAAATTTTTTTAGTATGGTTTTTTTTTATTTAGATATATTCTACCGACCCAGTTCTACGACATTTATGGAATTAATCAATACATTTTCGTAAGTTAATTATTTCAAATTAATGTGTATTGACAACACAAAGGAGTTTATTCCGATAAAAACATTAGCGGCATAATTATCACTAAACATTAGCTCCTCAACCTTAATCAATAGTGAACATTTTATATATTCATTCGTATTAAAAAATTATTCTTTTAAATGATTTAGTGATTTATATTGAAAATATACACCAATATATTTAGTGTTTAATTTCATGATCAAAACAAAGTATCGTCACTATTTTTTAATTTTAGTTTTATGTTTTAAGACATTTAACTATTTTATTACTGTTTCCTTCTAGTGGGAGGCCGGGTTCATCCAAGTGCTGTAGATCCGTTGGAGCTTATTGCTTACAGACAAGACGAAAAGGCAAAGGTCGCAAGGAAATTGGATGACTACGCAAAACAATGTTCTAAAGCACAGGTAACCTAGCTAGCATGCCACTTTTTTCACTTTTTTCTTTTCCTTTCGTTTTCATTTTTTAAAAAGAAATATTATCACTCGACAGTTGACAATAATTTATTTTGGCAGATTTAATAATATATATATTTTTAATTTAAAATCTAACAAAATCAAATGCAAAATTTAAAAATAAATCTGTAAATAAGTTGCAAACAAATTTTATACAATTTTATTAGTTTTATTCTGAGAACTTTCTTGGATCCATTGTGCAAAAAGGCAAAGAAATGAATTAACGTACTCTCGTATCTTTATTTATTTATTTTACGGCAAGCACTCACGTACCCTCATAAGTCATATCTTATCCGATATTGGTCGCATTTGATGGAGTAAAATCTTTTTGTCCCCTCTGTCACTCTGTGGCTCATCGCCCTCTATCGGCAGGATTTGTTAACCCAGAAGTCTGACAGGATCCTATGCTCTCTCGTCGAAAATTTGTTGGGGTTATAAAATTGTAACATTTGGTACAAGTAAAATCTGACATGATCATGTTTTCATGCCATGTTAGGGATGATGGGCCCCACTCTTTTGTAAAGGTTGTCAAGTCTCGATTTTTCGATTTTACGCGTATGACCTAAATAATTCACCGCTGCACATTCATCTGTTTTATGTTCGTTGCATAAGATCTAAAAGCTAAGTTTGACCGAAATTTGTGGAAATTTCAGAGAGATCAGAGATGCATACCCGAAATCCCGAATTGATTGATTGACACTCAATGACAAAAATGCCCAGCCCATTTTGAAACCAAACCCATTCTTGTGGTTTTCATGCCCAAGTAGATAACCCGGAAAGGCTCATAAAAGCCCATACCTAACACTAGCGCATCCACATCTTCAGCAGCCGAAATTTAAACAGTCAAATTTTTTTTTAATATTTCAATATTTTAAAATTTAAATATTGAATCCAAATCGTTGATCTTGTTCAATTTTATGGGCGATGCATTTTCATATAAGTTTTATAAAATTTGGAGTTGATTTGATACTTGATTAAGTGACTAAATTATGAACGTATTAGAATTAATCAGTGATAGTTAACTAGATTCATTCATTTATTGACCACTTGATCTAGTATCAAATCAACTTCAAATTTCATAAAACTTATATGAAAATGCATCGCCCATAAAATTGAACAAAATCAACGGTTTGGATTCAACAATTGAATTTTAAAATGTTGAAATATTAAAAAAAAAAGGAATTTGGCTGTTTGGAACAGCCAAATTTCGACTGCTGAGGATGTGGATCCTAACACTAGATATCTACGCTAAAGCTAAAGAGTAGAGATCTTTGAATCGCGGGCATCGATATTTTTTCTGAAAGAATGAAGTTGGAGGCAACATTGTATAAATACAATGAGTAGTCTAAGAATAGTTTAAATCTGTTGATTTTTCCTCGTCGGGTTGAGGGATTGAAGGGGTTCTCTATTGGAACTCTCCTTTATGATCCTCTCAGTAACAGGGGTATTATTACACCACTGCTGATGGTGGCTTGGTTTTAGACTAGCAAAGGTTTTCACCAACTAGTCTTATAACATCTTTGTTTTGATACAATAAACACTTCTCTCTGTCTTATAAAAAATCTTTACAAATTGTGGTTAGTTCTGTAATTACATGTCAGTATCCCTGAAACTATATATGATCATTTATTTTCCTCTTATCAGTTTAAATGGGAGAAATTAGTTTTTGGGTCTAATGAAATTGCAAATGGAATTGTGGATGTAATTGCACTCAAGGGTATCAAGAAACTGATAATGGGAGCAGCTGAGGATCGTCATTACTCAATGTATGCTAACTTTATTTATATAATTGTAAGAATTTATCCATATAAGATGATGGATGCACATTTTTTGAGTCAATGGTTCTATCTGAAGGCTAATTTTTGTTAAAATCGCAGGCGGATGATCGAACCCACTTCCAATAAAGCGAAGTTTGTTATGAATAGGGCTGATCCATCATGCGCAATATGGTTCGTTTGCAAAGGCAACCTTATTTTCACAAGGTCAAGCTTTTCCTTTTCAGTTGTTTTCTTTCTTTTTGTTTTTCCAACAAAGAATCATAATCTCACGTTTTTTTTCCTTGAAAGGGAGTCAAATCAGGAGAAATTGATCAAATCGCAGCCACTTTCAACATGTAGTTGCAGTGTTAGTAAGAGGCCTCAAGAACAGTACACTCGTAGTTCTTCCAAGTCAAGTCCAGGGATAAGTTGTAGAATATCAGATGCAGGATCACTTTCCATAACTGAAGTAAGTGCATAGCTCCTTATAATTGAACTTATCTATTTCGAGATGGATAGATGAAAATGTGTTGCCAAAAGTAAATCTTTTATTAAACATTTATTCTGTATTTGTTGTATTATGAACAGCAGTTATTCACCTTCCAGTCTCTTAGGACTGTGGGTTATCATGTCTTATGCAAGGTTGACAGGACTAGGATGTGTATTGCCTATCCATTAATCGAGAGCAATTGTTAGTTAACCTGGAGATTGCCTCGTAGTACAATTGTAGAAGCACTAGACTGCCCTCCACAAGTGGCCAAGGACTCAAGCCCTCTCCAAGGCACAAAAAAAATAAAATAAAATAAAATCCTGTTAGGTAGCTTTGACCCTCGAAAAAGGAATTTTGGAATGGGCTGGGGTTGAAGACGGGGAGGTGGGTTTCTAACAAATGAAGATTAGTCAAGTACGTACTGTTAACATTGTTAATAAAACTTAGATTATCACAATAATAATTTGTCATACGCTGTGTGTACCAATACATAGGCTGATGCTGCATCATGTACTAACATTGAACTCCAAGATGCCCTGGCAGATTTGACTTCAATTGTCCAAAAGGTATAATCTTATCAGAAATTATTTATTTTTTTCTTTTTGATATACTCATTAAAATAAAAAATGGTAAGTTGGCAGATATTTTCCTGTCAAATATGCCTGTATGTTATTATGTACGGTTATCATTTCTATTAGTCAAATATTGGAATTTGAGATGTAACAGATGTTAATATTGGCACACTGATTTTGGAGAAGGTCGAGGATTCGTTTTCCAGACAAAGACAAAGGATGGAACATGAAGTAGAATCTCTAAAGATCGAGCTGAATGAAAAAGAGAAGCTTTTGCAAGAGGCCAATAGACAGATTCTGACACTGGAAAGTTATGTAAGGGAACAAGAGGAAATCATTGTATCAGTCAACAGTAGCATAAATTTAGTGCAATCAGAAAACATTCAACTTTGGTCTGATGGAGAACAAAACTTGAAACTTCTTCAGGAGACAACTATGCAGAAGTTGGTCTTGGAAGAATGTTTTAAAGGGCTAGGAGATAGCCTAGCAACAGTGAAGGCCAATTTTGAAACGTTATTATTAGAAAACAAGCATCTGCAGCAGGAGAAAGATAGAGCGATTGTAGAATATGAAAAATTGCATCAGACATTAACAACTAGTAATGATTCATTGGGGACATTGAATTTTCAATTTTCATTCTCTGAGCTGGTGCAGGTGACAGAAAACTTTAGTGATTTGAGGAAGATTGGAGAAGGTGGATTTGGATGTGTATACAAAGGCTTCCTTCGCAACACTATGGTTGCTATAAAGAAGCTGCATCCTCACAGCTTGCAGGATCGATCACATTTTGAACAGGAGGTACTACAATCACTTATCTAAAATTTTTAGAAAAGATGACAGAAATTTCATACTAGGCAGCAGCATTGGTTCACAGTACACTTACTAATACGCCCAATTTGAAATAAAAATGACCTCACTAATTCATTCTATTGGTTAAAATTTTGCAGATAGTCATATTAAGTAAATTGAGGCATCCTAACCTTGTGACACTTATTGGAGCATGCTCGGAAGCATCTGCTTTAGTGTACGAGTATTTACCTAATGGAAACCTGGAAGATAGACTAATGTGTACTGGTGACACTTCACCACTTACTTGGCAGGTCCGAACCAGAATCATAGGCGAGTTATGTTTAGTTTCGATATATCTTCATTCAACCAAACCCTATCCAGTGGTTCATGGCGATATAAAACTAGACAACATTCTGCTAGATGCCAATTTAGTTAGCAAGCTAAGCGATTTTGGTATTTCTCGCATCCTGAATAATTCTAGCAGCAATAATACCTTCTTACACCATACTAAAACTCCAAGGGGTACATTCCAATACATGGACCCTGAACTGTTGACAAGTGGAACATTGACCACTAAATCAGATGTCTATTCTTTTGGTATAATTGTCCTTCGTCTCTTGACGAGAAAATCTCCCATAAATATAAGGAACGAGGTGGAGAATGCACTTGAGAAAAACCAGCTTCACTTGATTATTGATGCTTCTGCTGGAGATTGGCCTTTTGTCCAGGCCAAACAACTGGCTGAACTTGGCTTGCGGTGCACTGATTTACAAAGGCGGTATCGTCCTGATTTGGAGAGCCAGTGGGAGGTGGTTGAGCCACTGATGAAGGCAGCATCCTTACTTGTGCCATCCTACTTCATATGCCCTATTCGTCAGGTAGTAAAATAAATTAGATCATTATTTACTAAAACTAAATTAAGTTTATCTAATTTACCCTCAAGCTAGTCAATCGTAGTCGAGACGATGTACTTAAGGGTAAAAATCAATAGCTATCTTCAGTGACTCGTATGTACCAGTATGCACTAATTTACTTCTTTACTGCTGGTATCAATTCTAAAAGGAAAATTATACTTTGATGCATTGCAAAAAGATCTAGTTATTATAATTCAAATTTTCTTGGTATTTACTATGATTTTCAGGAGGTGATGCGAGACCCTCATATTGCAGCAGATGGTTATTCCTATGAAGCTGAGGCTATCAAAGGTTGGTTCCAAAGTGGATACAACACATCTCCGATGACTAATTTAGTTCTTCCCCACCTAGAGATTTTCCCAAACCATACACTTCTTACTGCCATTCAAAATTGGCTTCAACAGTCCTCGCTCTTGAACTGAGGTGCTCCTTTTTTTTATTATTAATTTTCTATTAGCGAGGTGCTCTCTATTTCTTGTTAGCAGGAGAGGATATTTTTTGCCCCATTTACAATAAAAGTTGATCAGTTGAAAAACTTTGAAAGCCTTCAATTGTAATTAGTAATGAGCAAGATTCTGCTACCAATATTTTGGTTGCCCTCAAATGCCAACATTTTACTATTAAGTTATTTTTTCAAATTTTAAAATTCAAACGTTAAATCCAAATCGTTGATCTTATTTAGTTTAATGAGCGATGCTTTTTCATATAAGTTTTGTAAAATTTGGAATTTATTTGATACTCAATCAATAGATAGAAAAACAAACGAACCTAGTTAACTATGATGGATTCGTTCTAATACGTTCATGTTTTAGCATTTAATTGAGTATCAAATAAATTCCAAATTTTACAAAACTAATATGAAAATGTATCGCTCGTTAAACTAAATAAGATCAACGGTTTGGATTTAACGTTTGAATTTTAAAATTTGAAAAAATAACTTAATGGTAAAATGTTGATATTTGAGGGCAACCAAAATATTGGCAGCGGAACCTTGCTAATCAGTAATTACTAGACTGTTCATCATTTTGCTTCTGGATGACATCGCTCGCCGACCGCCAAGCATCATTGATCAAAATGTTTTCTAATTGGACTTGATTGACATAATGCATGCCAACTTTTCGCTTTTTAAAATAAATATTACCAATTTTTCGATTGGTTCATTTTTTTTTTTAATTTAACTACTTGGTCGATATGTATAATATGGTGATGTACAGCTGTAGTTGGCAGTTGTGATTTATTAATGTTGTACTAAATGGAAACGAACGAAATATGCTTTGGCATATTCTATCTAACAAGTTGATTGTGTTATTTAGTTGCGCAAATCAAATACGTAGATAAAGCAAGTTTAAAAATTGGGGACTAGCAAAACAATGGCATACCTCCTCTCAAATAATATATAAGAAATAAAAAGAAATAAAGTTGGCGGGGTGAATTTCCTGGTAATGATGTCCTTTTTTTTATTTGTTTTTTTTTAATGAAGTGATGATGTCCTCTTTGTGTTGCTCTTCAATCCCTGATGACATCATATTTTGTTAGTGGTTTTGAATATATTATTTCTTCAATATTAATCGTAGCTAGATTGGATAAGCCGCTGTCCTATAAAAAGCTACTTTTCTCAAATCGTTTCTCTCAATTTAAGATGCGTTGGTATATCTTAGAACTTTCTCGGTTTATCCTCGAAATTTAATTTCTTTATCTTTATAGCACTAAGTAAATGGCGTAAGCAGATTAATTTTTTTTAATAAAATACGATTCTAATTTAAAATCGCGAAGAAACAATGCCACTAGGTGACGAGAAAGTTTAATATGCACTATAGTGCTTAAGACTTTCTATGCACCGTGGATTTTTTTAAAAGTATTTTTGTAAATTGATAAATCTAATTTAACCAATCTAATCTACATATTGAATCTCATAGCAAATCAAATTTTATAATTTTTGAGATTTTATTACTATTTTTTCGAATTTTTTAATACCTGTCATTTTTGGAATGTTGTAAATAGTAGTTTATTTACAATAATAGCATGTTTTAAAAAATATTAATAAAATTTCAAAAATTGTAAAATTTGATTTGTTATGAGATTTCAATATGTAGATTAGATTGGTTAAATTAGAATTGTCAATTTACAAAAATACCTCCGAAAAAATTTGCGGTGCATAAAAAATCTTATGCACTAGAGTGCATATTAAACTTTTTCCTACGTGACTGCGTCGACTAATCCCTCAGCACGTGACATGCTGTACATCCGTACTGATCCAGAGCTGTGTGGGTCCTATTATTACCGAAGTCAAATGGACTTTTTATGTTTTTTAAATTTTATTTATTTTTGAAGCAATGCCAATGATTGGTACATAAATAGATATTATTTTATTGTTCTTTATTCGGATCGAACCGTCAAAATTAGCGTTGTAAAACGTACAAGGAATAAATAAGGATATTCCGTTTTCATTCCGTTTCAGACAACGAAACAAGTTTTTGTTCCATTATTCATTTTCTATTGATTTCAGTCCATTTTTGTGTTACGTTTCAATAATACTAGCAGATACGCCCACCCAATGTGTGGGAAAATTTTTATTATTTTGTTACACTTAAATAAAATAGATAATAGATAAACATATAAATATGGGAAAAGGTGAATTGATGAACATGGATATTTTTTAACGAATAAAATTATTAAAAAAATTATGTGGGATTGTCAAGCTTAAATATAAAAGCAAATAATAGTTATGTACATAGAAGCTATAAGTATTTTGCATCATTTATGTTCCAGATGCAAAGAAAATTATGATATGCAAACGCAATATAAAAAATATGCGTCAAGTTATTATTTGAAAAAAATAGATTTGGAACGTCCTTGAAATGGTGCATGCAATAGGAGAAATTAAAAAAATAGTGCAAGAAAAAAAATAATAAAATCGCTAGAGTCAAGAATCGAACTCAGGAAATATTGACAAACTCCCTAAAAACTTTAATTCAATTCAGCGACCGGACACTTTCTGTCAAAGAGTCTGACTCTTTGTTAGAAATACAAATCTGAACCGCACATCATATCAAATTGCACAGATCAATGGTTTATAATTGATGTTAACACATGTTTCCACCCCTAGTGATTGGAATTCATGACCTTTCTATGGCTGCTTTTATAAGTAGTATAGATTTACTGATTTCAACGAAACTAATTTTCTCTTCCGTTTCTATTCCATTTTGGACAAAACGGAATGAAAATATGCGAAACGATGTTACGTTAACAGCGCTTGTCAAAATTACTTCGACCTGGTTTATAATTATATAATAAATCATTAGACCCAAAAACAATAAAGATATCTATGGTCTACGGACCTAAGGTAAGGGCATGGATACGCCAACCCAAGTTGAATTTTTGGATTGAAAAACCGAAAATTTCTTCTTGGGACAAAAAAATATGATTCATTTTTTAACAAAGGAAGAAGAGCATGATCTTTGAGCATAAAAAGTAAAAGAGCGATTTTTTTTTTTTCCTCTCAATTCAACTTTTGGATCACAAAATTGGGATAATAACAAAAGCGACACCGTCGATATATAACACTACAGAGAACGTAATAAGAAACATAAAAGATAGTTCAAATGGCATTCGGATTTCTTTTTATTCGTTTAAAAGATTAATAGCTATGAACAGTCTATTTTTCAAACTAATCTAGCTTCTTATACAGTAAATATTATTCGTCAGGGCTTGATGGGGTTCCTATTTTTTTTTTCCCAGGAATAGCATTCGAACACGTGCAATGCAGAAAAAAAAAATATATAATTACTTTTTTTTTCAGGAAAGGAACAATTAATTTTAGTACATTTTTTGCGTGGATTTTTTTAATTTGGAAAACGTGTGGGTAAAACTGTCTATCTATTTTCATTTTAGATGAAAAATCAATATGAAATATCTTTTTATTTGAAGATTAACATACCGCCACAGATCAAATAAAGTTTTAACAATAAAAAAAAAATCTAGAATTCGTTTGAAGAGATGGATGCACTCATACACATCTAGTTGGATCAATACATTTATGAGTAAAGATAATCTTTATTGGATGAGAATCCGCCGTTGATTTTGTTAAAAAGTTCTAAATATATGCTGGCGGGAATCACAAATTCACAATATAAATTAAAACGAAAAACCGAATACCACAATTTACTTTTCAATAGGGAAGAAACTGTTCGTTTTTTATTTAGTATATAATTTTCCGTGGATGAGAGACACCTATGATAATAACTATGTAGCAGAACTATTAATAACTATTTAAAACCGTTCAAAATAGGAGAATTGGTATTAGGTAACACTTTGGTTATATTATTTCTTGATTAGGAATATCAACGCTTTTGAACAAGACCATTTCACCAAAACGAAAAAAAAAAAGACAAAAAGAAAGTCTAGATCTTATTCTTATTTTTTAAAGTAATGACAGTCTAATCCAGACGTTCTAAATTAAAAAAAAAATGAAATGCCGTATGTTCCTTCTCGTTAGATTTTTAAACCTAGTCAAACTCAATGTAAATGCATATAAATATTGAATCTTAGAAAAAAAAAAAAGAAAAATGCCAGTGATACTGAAAAATTAAGAGCGTGCAGTGGCCTGACTTTGTCTCTTAGTAATTACGCCGCTAAACTATTTGAAACTTTGAACAAATTCTAGTACCTAAATAAATAAAAAAAGGGGGAAAAAAAAAACAGAGCAATTGTAGTCTATTTTGTTTTTTTAGACATAACCTAAATGTGGCATTTTGTTCATTTAATATAACATGCTCAAATTTAGTACAACTAGCAGGGCTTCGCGCTTTGCGCGAACTATATTTTTTATCTAATGTTTGTTTGCATTTGTAATAATATATAAGCATTATAATAATACTGAGTTATAGAAAAGCATTTGTTATAATAAGATTAGTAGTGCGAGAGAATCACACAATCAATTTCATTTGAATCGACTGTTTGTTTGCGCAAAATATCCGTGCCATCAGTAAACTGAACATTTAAAATATAAAAAAAAATAGCAGAAAATAATTTGATAAATTATTTTCTGTCATCCATGTAATTTATATTGCAAAAATAAATTAAGAGAAACAGCCAAACATTTTATAAGGTAAAAAAAATTCTGGCGCTATTTTTAAAATGGTAGAAATCATATGAAATATTTTGAATTATGGCATAAAAATTTAATGTTAGAAATCACATGAAATATTTATGAAATATTCTGCGCTATTTTTCAGTGAACGGAAACCCACTTCAAATTCAATGCAAAAAATTTACAGTTTTGAAGGCATTGTATTTTTGAAATCTTTATAATTTTTTGAGTATGGAAATAAAATTTCACGCACAAATAAATTTACTGATGATTCGAAATAATTAAAAAACTAATCATATTTATGAGACCATGGAAATTAAAAATATTATAAAATTTGTAAAATTATTTAAAATATTTTCGGAATGGATAATCCGAAAAATTTATATGAATAAATTCCTCATATACCATTCAGCATGGCCATAAATTTTGAAGCCGTGATAATTTTTGAAAGATCCTCTAACAATTAAAAAAACCAAACTCTATTTTGCTGAAAATGTTTAAAATGGATGTATCCATTTTTGTCTGAAATTGGAGAAGGGAATGTGCGCAAAATTTTGGATGAACGGTAACAGAAGAGCGCGTGGAATTAGTAGGCATATAGATTGTTGATTGGTTTGGACTTTGGATGAACGGTAACATTTTCGAAAAAAAAAAAAAAAAAAAAAAAGATGAATGGTAACACTAACAGAAGAGCATGTGGGCCCTACCTGTGAGCTTTTAATGATGGTCAGTTGGCCACATGTATAATATAGAAGAGCAGCAACAGCGATGAACAGAGCGTGCACGTGGGAATGGAAATTAGATCCGCATCCAATAAATGGCAGTGGCCCCAACATGTCAGCCACACTATTCATGAACAGTGCCTTAGAAATAGTAACGGATGCGGATTCAATTGGCCCGGATTAATATATGTGTTTCTATGATAGGAGGTAAAACCTAAGTCAAATAAAAACTTCAAATCTAATCTTATGCAGTATAGCTTGAGAGTCGAATCCACAGGGACGGATTTTCTAAACCTTTAATCTCTAGTAATTCAATTCTATTTAATCTAAAGGGCAATTTGGTCAAAATCAAATAAATTAAGACTTTGTTATTTAAAACTAAAAATTAAACTAAGAAAATTAAATCTAAATTACTGAAATACTCTCTAAATTAACCAAAGACTTAAAGGAAATTAAATAACTCGAATTTATGGCTTAAACTATAGTCAATTGATTGGGTTCCTCTACCTGGCTCTATCCAGGCGGATCCGCCAACTTCCTGGCGGGATCACCAGAATAGGTCGTTAACTCAGTTTAATTAGGTTATACTTTCTCTAAGTGCAGGTTGTTGGTCAAATCTCAGGGTCAAATATTAACTCTCGTTCTCTATTTGGATAACTAAGTTTTAACTTTCAAACCTCTTAAAAATTCTAAATTTCAACTCTCGTTTCTTAGCTTAGGATTTTTAAGTTTATCTTTCTATTCGGTAGGATATCCTATATCTCTCGATATTAGGTAAAGACATACTTTTCAGCTAAGTTCTGGTTTCACCTCTCGGTCTACTCCCTATCCTATGTTATGCAACTTTGAAATTATCTTGTAATTAGGATTTTTGTTACCATACTATTAGACAAGGCCTTAATATAATGGGTAAACCTTCAAGTCAAGCAATTTAAAATCACAAACTTCAGCAATAATAAGCAAGAAAGATAAAGCAAAATAGAAGAAGATATAATCCTAATTAAACTTATATTAACTATCAAGTAAAGGTTCCCTACAATTGCCCCTAAACTAAACTACTCACTACTTGTCATATTAAGCATACACACATTAGGTTTCATCGAATCAAACATCAAAGCAAATAAATAAAAGAAAGAATACAACAATAGGCAATGATTTCTCCTCTCAGCTTGGATTCAGGCGGGGTCGACTGGATCCTGGCTGCGATGGTTTGCTGCAACTTTCTCCTAAAATTTGCTCTAAAATTCAATTTTGCTTGAAATCTCCTCAAATCATGTTTATATAAGCTTTAACATTGATGGGAGGCTCTCATAATAGCAGGAAGATGCTTCCGGACGTTATGGGAATAGGAAACAACCGTCTTCCTAAGATAAATCTCTAAATCGGACACTTTCTGCTAATTTTGGAAGGTTTCGGGTGGACCCGTCTGAAATCCGGCCAAGAACAGGTCTGGAAATTTCAGCACTGTGCCTTGTTCGTATTTTGTCAATATCTTTTTCACCCGGACTCCGTTTGAGGTGATTCAAGAACCGTTGGAAAGTTTGTGAGAAGCTCTACGTTTTTAGGGATTCATATATGTCATGTTTTTGTCCAAAGTCTGCATAAAAATAGGGATTATTATAGTAACTCCTTCTTTGACTCAAACTTAATTAAAACTAACATAAATATATCAAAATCTAACTAAAACACAATCATTTAATTGAAATTAAGACCTAAAAGAGTTGAATATTTCAATGTGAAACCCATCTATCATACAATTCAGAAAAAAGGATCATTTTAAAGATTTGGAACTTCAATATATAGTTCGTTCTTATCAATTCAATTACTAAAATTGAGAAAATCAACTATGAAAACCATTCCAATCAATCAAAATGAAAAATGACCAAACATATTAAATTGGACAAAAAAGTGATATACATTATAGTTTTTTATATACAAAATGGGTATATTTTAGTGACGATTTCTAAAATATTAAATGAATGTACGTCAAAATTGTGATGGAATACTTGAGAACCAGCTCTTGGTCTAGTGGCAAAGAGCAATGCATCTCAAGTGAGAGGTCGCAGGTTCGAAATCCGGCTGGGGGGTCTTTATAGACATTTAATTTAAAAATAAGTTGGAAGGCTTGACCTTCAATTTATCTTAAAAAAAAAAATTGTGATGGAATATTGAGGAATTATTATTTAACTTCTATTATATGAAGAATTCGATCAGTGCTTGCTTCGCTAAGTTTTGAAATGGTAAGCAATTAAGGTAATTATCTGGAAGGAAATATTTGTAACCAAAATCTACACCCGATTCCAATACCACTCCATGTTGCCTAGCTATGACGTTTTCAACAAGACCCGCTTACGTGGGTTCCGTTGTGTAGTTGATTTTTTTTTTTTTTTTTTTTTTTTTTTTTTTTTGAAGTAGCTGTATAGGGTGTTAATTAAAAGACAGAGATATGTACAACGTTTATATATCCTAATCTTATAAAATAGGGAGTGATGTAATTATGAAAGAGAATATATGATTTTTGATGCCGTAAGATGCTTTCAGAAGCAGCCAACATGCCTTGTTTCAGAAAACCTCTTTTATTGTGACCGAGGGGACCCTGCGATGACTTTGACTTGCTCCCAAGTCCCAACCGTTACTCCGTTAGCGCCTTCAAAGTATTTATCACTAGTCAACCCACATTGGCGCATTGCCTGCTCTAATGCATAGTAAAATGTGAAAAATAGAAGCAGTAAGTTTAATTAGGGTATCTCGCAATAAATTATGTCAAATGTATGGTTCTGAAACTAGGTACTTCGTATGAGATAGAAAACATTCAACATCATGCAAGTTATGCAAGTTATGCAAGTTGAGTTTATTTAATTTTTGTTCTTCATCACCGAAAGAAAAAATAAATCTTTGCTATAGTTGGCAATCGCCTATTGCAATGTACTATTTGCAAATTTGTATTAATATAATGATAGTTCATTGACAGCTGTTGCATTATCTCTTATTTGGTTTAATTTAGAGAAATCCTTTAGTGAGATTTAATGTAACCGAACTGAGCCGCAGATACAGATCACCTAATGACATTGACAAGGCCTACGGGCCTTTCCAGTATTAAAAAAACCTAATGACATTGACAAACAGGAGAGAGACTCTATTAATTTATCTTCTACTGGTCCAATAATTAAGTGCTGCAAAAGGGGGTTATATATGAGGTTGTTAAATTTTTGTATTGTACCGTGCTCGCATGCGTACGTTAGATACGCGGGCATCTGTCAGATATACCATTCTATCTGATACATTCAGGTTCAGAAGTACAACTAAAGTAGAAAAATATTTCCGTAATTTTTTATAAATTTTTTCTCAAATTATTTAGCAAGTTTTGCCAATTTCTATGGATATATAGCATTTTCGGGTGCAACTAGGATCAATATGGATACTCAAATAAAAAAATTCTGAAAATTATAAAATCGACATTTAATCTAAACCGTTGGATCTTGATGGACAATCCAGATGGTGGGAAAAAAAAAAACACATTCCGTGTGTTTGATGTTTGATCTGTTGGATGGTCTCCCCTTCAATTAGAAGATACCACGCAATGCTTCTGCATTGGCCGGATTCGTTTAAACGCGTGAATGAATGCGTGATACAATTATGCATCATTAATAGAGCAACAACTTAAGATAAGAGCTAATATTTCTTTAAATAAAAAATGCTAAAATTTCTTTGGATAAAAGATATTAAAATTATATTAATTCTAAATAAGACTCACATGTAATTTTTTTTTTAATGAATAGTTCTAATTTTGATTGCCCACTGCAAAATACCCCTATAAATGAGTATTTGTCGATTCATAAATAGTCAGTATCTTCCAACGGCCTTACAGCCTTTACTCCTAAAACAAAAAAAAAGTCACCATCGATTAATAAGCTTCAATCCTACGAGCCTCTCGTCTCTTATCATTCATTTCCTTCGAAGCTTCCAAATTCAAATTTCTCATTGTTAACAAGTCAACGATCTTAATATATTTACATTTTATCGTGGCTTCGAATTACCAGAACTCAAGTTCCCGGGCCTTTCCAAAATCCTCTAAACCATTTGTTCCTATTATAAGAAGCAGAGTACTAGCTTCCTGTCTGACCCTCTTTTCGTTCCCCCCTCTTGACAAGATGGATGTGTCTAGTCAGGCGGAGGCAAAGGTCTACGTGGCACTGCCGGAGAAGTCGAAGGAGGGAAAATCTACTCTCTCATGGGTTTTGAATAATTTCTCTAATAATTCAATTAAGATCATAATAACTCATGTACATATCCCTGCTCAACTGATTCCTATGAGTAAGCTCTCTCCTTGTAACATATTTTATTTTTACTATTGCTTCTACAAAAAAAAAAAATTGTAATTCATAGATCCTGAGAAGCACTTCCGATTTTTTACAGTGGGAACCAAGTTCCCTGCAAGTCAATTAAGTCCTCATCAGGTCAACTTATACAGAAGAGAGGAGTGGGAGAAGGCGGAAAAACACTTGAATGATTATATCTCACAATGTTCCAAAGCTAGGGTACTACTGCCCTTTTATCAATCTATTGCTTCTTATTTGTTCTCTTTTTACTTTTTTTTTTTTTTTTTTTTTTTTGGCATTGTTCATTTCATACAAACACTCAAGTAGTTCAGCAGTCAGCACAAATTTTAATTGGTCATTACACAAGTTGACAAATTTTCTTTTTTGAGCTCCAGTTAATCTTCTTTTTTATTTGTTTTTTCTTCATCAGTTTAAAGCCGAGAAACTAATGTTTGTGTCTGATGATGTCGCACATGGACTTGTTGAGCTTATTAGTTTGCATGGCATTATCAATCTTGTCATGGGAGCTGCTTCAGACAGGCGGTACTCAAAGTATGCTTATCGTACCTTTCTAAATTTAAGTGTTAACCAAAGCACAACCAATGAAACTTCTGATTAGTTATTTGTGAAATTTATAACTTAATTAGTAGTAATATTTTTTAAAAAATTTATACTTTTTAGGGGAATGACTGAGGTCAAGTCCAACACAGCAAAATTTGTGATGGAGAAAGCAGATCCATCGTGCCAAATATCGTTCATTTGCAAAGAACACCTAGTGTGCACAAGGTATGTTCCTATTTTTTTTTTGTGGGTTTGTTTTCTTGAATTTTGGTTTGCAGCTGCATCACGAGATATTTACAATCAGGACTATTAACACATAAAAAAATTATATACTACTGAAACAGGCTTTACCTGCCTCGAAATTTGAGCCAATCTGCATCAATGCCTGCAGAAACAAACAGACAAAATGTGTTCCCGAGAAATTCAAGTTTTGATGTATCGAACTTGCGAGGTGGCATGAGTCCAGGGTTTCTTCCTCGTTCCCCTATCAGACCAAGCCGCCTGCACAGCGACAATTACTCGATTGATTTCTCAGAAGGAACTATGAGATCTGATACAGCATCATCTATTGCAAGTGAAGACGTGTACAGCCACAGTGATTTGCTCTCAATGAATAGAGATGATGATTTGGAAGTAAGATCCTTGCATGAGCCTCGCTTAGAATCTCATGGTTCCACACGCGAACAGGTACTCCAGAGCAGCTCTGGTCTAATTAATGCTCTGTCCTTGCTTCAAAAGAATCATGTACAAGAAAAGTAAAAAAATTGAATTAAATTCTTTTATCACTCTATTTCTGGGTGCGGTGCATCTTACCCTGATTCCTTCCTTGTTTTTGCATATGAACCAAAATGCCTTCAATACATCCTCATAGTTTGTCAGCATCTGCCTTCCTGTCTCTATTAATTCAAGCATGCCTAGTGTCACTATAATTGGATGATTTTGCAAGGCACCTGAACAGCTACACTACGTGTGTCATTAAATTACTAATTAAAATCAATAGTCCGATAATCTCAATCGAAAAAATTTAAATAATTTGTTAAGATTTCTGAATAAGCAGCGTATTAGTTCAGCTCCAGGACTAGCCATTCCAATCATTTTATTGGAAAGGTTTGCCAAAACCTTCCTATCAAAATGATTATGTCATAGACTCATAGTGTTTCCAGTTACACTGAATTCCACATATAGAAATTTGAATTTCCTATCTTATAAAGGGGACTCTAGCGGATGTCTGTGCCAAACTTCAAGCAGCTTTAGCAGATGCTGCAAAATACAGGGTCCAACTTAATGAAGAGATCTGCAAGCGTGAAAAGGCTGAAATGGATTTGGCTTTCCTAATCCAAAAGGTATCTATTTGTATCCAAAACAAATCACTTGAAACTTCAATTATAGCATTCAAGTATAAGCATGATGAATGAATTGATTTCATATTCCCAGGAAGAAGAAACAAAAAGTGCCCTCATTAAAGAAAAGCAAGAGATGGAGTTTTTGCACAAGCATGAGATAGAAATGGTTCAAAGACAACTAGATTTGCTGCAAGAAGAACATAAAAAAGTGCAAGAGGAGAGAGACAGTGCAGTTAAAGAGGAGATTTTACACAAGCAGGAGATAAAAATAGTTCAAAACCGACTAGATTTGCTGCAAGAAGAATATAACAAATTCCAAGAGAGAGATAATGCAGTTAATGAGGAGGTTTTACACAAGCAGGAGATAAACATAGTTCAAAGCCGACTAGATTTGCTACTAGTAGAAAATAAAAAATTGAAAGAGGAGAGAGATAAAGCAGTTGAAGAGGCTGAAGAATTACGTGGTAGTGCCGGTCACGGATCTCATGCAAAGTTCTCTGAGATTTCACTGTTAGAGCTCGAACAGGCAACCGAGAACTTCAGCAAAAAACATAAAATTGGTGAAGGAGGTTTTGGTAGTGTATACAAAGGCTTCTTGCGCAACACCATGGTTGCAATAAAGATGCTGCATCCTCAAAGCCTACAAGGCAAGACAGAATTTGAACAAGAGGTAAACTTCAAGGAACTAAGCAGTCACATAATTTAATTGGTAGAGCATGTCCTTACTAATTTTCATTTTGTAATGATTGATATAGCTTTTCTATACTAACTCATGTTTATCATTTTTCATTATTAGGTCGCTGTTCTAAGCACAATGAGGCACCCCAATCTTGTTACTCTAATAGGAATATGCTCAGAAAAGTCAGCTTTAATCTACGAGTATTTACCTAATGGTAGCCTTGAAGATCGACTTGCATGCCAAGGTGGCACTCCGCCACTCACATGGCAGGTACGAACGCGTATCATAGGTGAAATCTGCTGTGCTCTTCTGTTCCTTCACTCAAACCCCAATCCACTTGTCCATGGGGACCTTAAGCCAGCAAACATCCTCCTAGATGTCAACTTGGTTAGTAAGCTCAGTGATTTTGGTATTTCCCGTCTCCTAATGGAAACCAACACAAATACCTTAGTGTACCGCACAGAATACCCCAGGGGAACATTTGCCTACATGGACCCAGAATTTCTGAGCAGTGGAGAGCTAACAGTGAAATCTGATGTCTACTCATTTGGTATAATCATCCTCCGACTATTAACCGGGAAGCCCCCAACAAACATAGCAGCAGATGTGGAGGATGCCATTGAGACTGATTCTCTGCATTCGATTATAGACGATTCAGCTGGAGAATGGCCATTTGTACAAGCTGAGAGATTGGCCAATCTCGGGCTGCGATGTGCTCAGATGCGCAGGAGGAAGCGCCCAGATTTGGAGAGGGAGTGGAAGCTAGTTGAAGGCTTGATGCAGGCTTCTTCACTATCTGTGTCACCCAGTTTTAAATCTCAACTTGATGAAAAAGGCATACCTTCATACTTCATGTGTCCTATTTCCCAGGTAAAGTTTGTTGAATCTCATTTATGTTAATAAAATTACTCTTAGAGGCATTTTGTCGAACACTCGGAAGGCATAAGAAGTGAATGAGCAATGAGCAGCTTCTTAGGATGCGAAGGCCAGTAATACTTGCATTAACATTTCGCGAAATTGGAGCTCAAAAGTGACACCGAATAAGAAAATCATTTTTCAGCACACCTTTTTTTTTTTTTTTTTTTTTTGCCATTTCTCAGCTCGCTGTTGAATCACAGGGTTAATTAAGAGAAGAAATAATTAGATATACGCCATTACGAGAAGTGATAATTAGAGATATGCCATTTTTAAATGCAAATTAGATTTATGCCACTCAAATTAGAAATATGCCATCCTATATTTTTAAAATACCCAAACTGGCCTTAGGGATTGAATCACAAAGAAATGGAAAAAAAAATGACAAAAGGAAACATTTTTTTTTAAAAAAAAAACACATGCCTCCTGTTGTTGTTACCTTCTTTTGTTTTCCTGTTTTTATGAAATCAAGGAAGTTATTCTCATTTTTCCCAATTCTAGTACAAGTAGGTAATTTGTCCTCTTAATACTGCGATTTGTGAATAATCAGATCATAATATTCTACTTTTTAAAACAATCAGATATTATAAATAGACAGATTATTTTTCATTTATTTTCTTAGTGAATATTCAAATAACCTATTCCATGATCCTTTGTTACGAATATAATTATTTGGACTAACGTGTAGGATAAATAGAAATTGTTTAATTTTGATGCGAATATAATCATATACAAATGTCCCACTCATTAAATTATTTGCGACTAATGTGAATAATTTTTCTATTGCAAATACCTTTATTTGGGACTAATCGTAATACTCAGATTAGCAAGTACATCAATATTAATAGATTTTGAGAATATTAAAAGATTATAATGGCACATAATCAATATTTGTAATTTTTTATTGGCATATCACTGATTTTAATTCTTTTATGCAGATTCAAATGGCGCATAATCAGTATTTGTAATTTTATAGTGGTATAATACCAATTTTAATTGTTTTATACTTTATAGTGGCATAAAATCAATTATTACTTTTGCGATGGCATATTTATAATTTCAATATTTTACAATGTCATATTTCTAATTTTAAATTTTTATAACGGCATGTTTAAAAGGGCAGAATGGTCATATCAATTAACCAATGTCATAAATCAAATTTTGTCATTTAATGATGACATAAAAATAATTTGTCATTTAATTATGACATATCTCTAATTTTCAATTTTATCAGTGACATAAATCCAAATCACCTTAAGAGAATATTAGAAATAGGAGGATCTAATTGTCCTAATGGGAGAGGGAAAATTACCCAAACACAAGAACCCGAAAATAGGATAAAGCGTAGTACAACATAAATTCAGACCAACCCAACTGTTGGGCTCTCCTTTGCTGAAGGCCTCATAAATCCAGCCAACCCAACTGCGCTGTATCCATTAGTACGAAATTACCCACATATTTGATCGTCTGGAAATTTTGATTTTATGAGTAAAAGTGGAAGATTTGTATTTTAATACTTTTTTTTTTCCTTAGGGTACAATTGCTAAAAAGAGTTTTTTTGTTTGCATTATGTACTTACAATTTTTATAAAGTATAAAATATTTCAAAAAAATTAATAAGTAGTATTTATAATGATATTTTATCATCTTTTGTTTTGGAAAAGATCTCGGTCTGACATTGGTGAAAGAAATATAATTTCAGGAGGTAATGAAGGACCCTCATGTTGCATCAGATGGCTATACATATGAAGCTGAAGCCATTAAAGGTTGGCTCGACGTTGGCCACAAGACATCGCCAATGACAAATTTGCCTCTTCCCCACCATGAACTTACACCAAACTATGCCCTTCGTTCTGCCATTCAAGAATGGCTAGTCAAGCATTCATAACAGTACTGATGTGATATAATGCATGGTTAGATTGTTTAGGTTCCTGACTGTTGAAAATCTATTGTAATTATCTAAATGTAAATATGACTTTTAATGTGAAAACCTACAGGAAGAAAATGAGAGCTTTAATGTAGTTTCTAAGATGCTTTTTTCTGATTTATGTAAGATTTTTTTTTTTTTTTTTTTTTTTTACAAGGATGAAGGATGATTACAGTTGATGTAACAATTGCACTTACCGAGTTCGATTCTTTCTATTTTTTCCCCCTCAATAAATTGATTGGAATGTATAATTCCTAACTCCTTTTCACTACATTATATACTTTTCTATGACAAAATAATCCAACTTGTAACTAATCGATTGTAATTGGCATTCATAAAGTTTTGATTTTTGAATAAGTTAAAGTAATTTGCTATCAAACTTCTATAACTTTTGTGATATCTGAACAGTGGACACTAATGTGCAAAGCCATCAGTAATTAAACCAGGGGAACAAAACTGAGAAGTACGTTCATCTGATCTGTAGTGACGGCCGTGATTTTTTTTTCTTTTTCTGATTCTTCAACTGACTGTGTTATGAGGAACCTTCAACAGACTTTAAAATGCACTGTGTAGTGAGATAAAAGGAACTCATATCCTACAAGTGTAGCCTATTTTAATTTTAGTTTGTCTAGGTCTCGCTACCTTTTTTTTTATTTGTTGTAGATGAGAAATCATACAAGATAACGAATTAATTCAATCATACGAAAGTCGTGTAATTTATGACAAAGACTTGTTAATTTTTGTAATATAAATAAAAAAATAAAATTACGATATTAGTTAACTTTAAAATATCGTGTTCTCTCCCCTTCTCAAACTCAAAACTTGAGCAAACAATGCAGAATTGCACATAAAAAATTTCTTGGCCTGATCGAACCAATTTCTTCAACTCTGGCTGCATGCGACAGAAAATGGGTATTTTGATGACGGTTGACTTTTCGCAATTATTCTGCTTAATAAATAATAAGTCTTCACTCTTTCACTATAAAAATAACAAAAAGAATAATTCTCAGAAATAAACTAATATGGTCGGGTACCCTTATTATGTATCATTTCACACGCTACTTAACATGACCAGCTTCCTGTCTAGTTACATTTTTCCCCTCCACCCTCTCTAGGAGATGGATGAGTCTGATCACGTGGAGGTGAAAATCTATGTGGCACTGCCGGAGCGGTGGAAGGAGGGAAAATATACTCTCTCATGGGTTTTAAATCATTTCTCTAGTGATTCTATAAGGATCATAATAACTCATATACACATACCTTCCCAGACGATTCCTATTAGTAATGTCTCCATGTTAAGCTTCAGTCCTCAGCAGGTCAACTCATACAGAAAAGAGGAGCGGGAGAAGGCCGAAAAGCACTTGAATGATTATATCTCACAATGCACCAAAGCTAAGGTATTAGTTACTACCCTTCTTTCAAACTTTTCCTTCTTATTTGTTCTCTCTTTTTTTTTTTTTGGTGTTTTTGAAATTGAAAATATACTAGTACCTTTCGGATTGTCAAATAATTAACAATTGAACACATCACATACATACAGCGCCCAAGTAGTTCAGCAAAACTTTTAATGGTCATGCAAGTTGTAGCAATTTTCTTTTTTGAGCTTTAGTTGAACCTTCTTTGTTATTTGTTTATTCTTCATCAGTTTAAAGCCGAGATATTAATGCTTGTATCTGATGATGTTGCGCATGGACTTGTTGAGCTTATTAGCGTGCATGGCATAAGTAATCTTGTCATAGGAGCTGCTTCAGACAGGCGGTACTCAAAGTATGCTTATTGCACCTTTCATATTTAATTGATACTAAAGCACAAATATACGCTATGGCCTACTATATTTTCATTGAAACTACAAAATAGTTATTTATGTATTTTTATATCTTAATTAATGAATAGTTGTTTCATTAAACGAATTTGTTTATACTTTTTAGGGGAATGACAGAGGTCAAGTCCAAGACAGCAAAATTTGTGATGGAGAAAGCAGATCCATCGTGTCAAATATCGTTCATTTGCAAGGGAAACCTTGCGTGCACGAGGTATTTTCCTATTGTTTTGTAGGTTTTATGCTTTTTTGAATTTTGGTTTGCAGCTGCATCACGATATAGTAATCAGGACTATTGACAAATAAAAAGATTTATGTCACTGAAACACGCTTCTCCATAAGAAAAAAAAAACAAAATAATTGCATCATTTATATAATCTCGTTGCCTTTAAAACACCTTTTATATGGGACTCTTCGTCTTTGTGTTATCAGGGAAGCAATACCACTGCCTCGAAATTTGAACCTGTCTGCATCAATGCCTACAGAAATAAAAAGGCAAAACGTGATCCCGAGAAGGTCGAGTTTTAATGTACCGAACTTACACGGTGGCATGATGTCAAGGTTTCCTCCTCGATCTCCTATCCGACCAAGTCGCATGCACAGTGATACCGATAATTACTCGATTGATTTCTCAGAAGGAACTTCGAGATCAGATGCAGCATCATCTATTGCAAGTGAAGACGTATCCAGCAACAGCGACTTGTTGTCAATGAATAGAGATAATGATTTTGAAGTAAGATCCTTGCATGAGCCTCGCCTGGATTCTCAAGGTTCCACACACGAACAGGTACTCTCCAGCAGCACCAGTATAATGCAGTAATGCTTGTTTCCTTGCTTCAAAAACTGTAAAAGATCTCGAGTTGAATTAATTTCCTATACAACACGTGTCATTAGATTACTAATCAAAATCATTGTCCTATAACCTCATTATAAAATTTGAAATATTTTTTTACCATTTCTAAACAAGCAGCAGCATATTAGTTTAGCTCCGGGAACTTGTGATTACAAATATTTTCCAGGAAAGGGTAACCAAAACCTTCCTGACAAATAATTGAGTCACAAGTTTTCCTATCACACAAAATTCCGTATATATCAATTTGAATTTCCTAGTTCTTACAGGGAACTATAGCAGATGTTTGTGCCAAACTCCAAGCAGATAGGACAAAATACAGGGCCCAACTTAATGAGGAGATCTGCAAGCGTGAAAAGGCTGAAATAGATCTGGTTTCCCTGATCCAAAAGGTATGTATTGGTATCCAATTAAGTCATTTGAAACTTCTATTATGACATTCAAATATAAGCATGATCATTAGCATAATTGATTTCACATTCCCAGGGAGAAGAAACAAAAAGTGCCCACATAAAAGAAAAGCAAGAGATGGAGTTTTTACACAAGCAGGAGATAGAAATGGTTCAAAGACAACTAGATTTTCTGCAAGAAGAATATAAGCAATTGCAAGAGGAGAGAGACAATGCAGCTAAAGAGGAGGTTCTACACAAGCAGCAGATAGAAATGATTCACAGCCGACTAGATTTGCTGCAAGAAGAATATGAAAAAATGCAAGAGGAGAGAGATAATGCAGTTAAGGAGGAGGTTTTGCACAAGCAGGAGACAAAAATAGTTCAAAGCCAACTAGATTTGCTACAAGTTGAAAATACAAGATTGCAAAAGGAGAGAGATAATGCGATTAAAGAGGCCGACGAATTACGTGGTAGTGCTGGTCGTAGATCTCCCCTAGCATTCTCTGAGTTTTTTCTGTTAGAGCTTGAACAGGCAACTGAGAACTTCAGCAATTCGCATAAAATTGGTGAAGGAGGTTTTGGTAGTGTCTACAAAGGCTTTTTGCGAAACACCATGGTTGCTATAAAGATTTTGCAATCTCAAAGTCTACAAGGCAAGCCAGAATTCGAACAAGAGGTAAATTTCATTGGAACCAAGCAGCCACATTATCCAATCGGTGGGAGCATGTCGATGCACCAGAAAGAAAAGAAAAAAAAAAAAAAAAAAAAAAAAAAAAAAAAAAAACCTTTACTTATTTTGAGTGATATGGCACAAGATTACATACATACCGAAAGTCATACTAATTTTAATTTTCTCACGGTTGAAATAGCTTTTCAAGACTAACTCATGTTATTTTTCATTAATAGGTCGCTGTTCTAAGCACAATGAGGCACCCCAATCTTGTTACCCTTATAGGAATATGCTCAGAAAAGTCAGCATTAATCTACGAGTATTTACCTAATGGTAGCCTTGAAGATCGACTTGCATGCCAAGGTGGCACCCCACCACTCACATGGCAGGTGCGAACACGTACCATTGGTGAAATCTGCTGTGCTCTCCTGTTCCTTCACTCAAACCCCAATCCAGTTGTTCATGGGGACCTTAAGCCAGAAAACATCCTCCTAGATGCCAACTTGGTTAGTAAGCTCAGCGACTTTGGCATTTCCCGTCTCCTAATGGAAACCAACACAAACACCTTAGTGTACCGCACTGAATACCCCAGGGGAACATTCGCCTACATGGACCCAGAATTTCTTAGCAGTGGAGAGCTAACAGTGAAATCTGATGTCTACTCATTTGGTATAACCATCCTCCGACTATTAACTGGGAAGCCCCCAATAAACATAGCAGCTGATGTGGAGGATGCCATTGAGACTGATTCACTGCATTTGATCATAGACAAGTCGGCTGGAGATTGGCCCTTTGTACAAGCTGAGCAATTGGCCAAACTCGGGCTGCGATGTGCTCAGGTGCGCAGGAGAAAGCGCCCTAATTTGGAGAACGAGTGGAAGCTGGTTGAATCTTTGATGCAGACTGCTTCTCTATCAGTGTCACCCAGTTTCAAATCTCAACTTGATGAGAAAGGCATGCCTTCATACTTCACGTGTCCAATTTTCCAGGTAAGATTTATTGAATCTCCTTTCTATTGATCAGATAACTCTTGGAGGAATTTTGTCAAACACTCAGCGTGCATAAGTAGCGAACAAGGAATGAGTAACTTCCCAGGATCTGAAAACCAGTAATACTTGCATTAACACTAATATTTAATTCAAATGGACATCAAAAGTGAAAATGTGTCCCGATAATATAACCATTATTCATCAAGCTGCTGAATCACAGCGTTGAGAGGACATAAGAGTCTATAGCGGAGAGAGAACATTACCTAAACACAAGAACCCAAAAAGGTTTTTGTTGATTCGAGCTTTCTACACTGGCTGGGAAGACGGTACAAAGTTTGAGGTTCCGCCGGAACCAACCTACGAACCTAACCCACTTCATGCCTCTGCCATTTTCATTTTTACTTCAGTTCCCTTTCTTTCTCCTATGTTCTTTTTAACTTTTCAAGAGAGCACTGTCCTCTCACACATAAACCGTGTAGTGACGCATCAATGCAACCCAATTACCCAAACTAACTTTGAACCTCTCCTGTACTTGAAGGCCATATAAATTCAGGCCAACCCAACTGCGTTGGATCCACTAGCAGTCTAGTAGGAATACCCATGTATTTGATTTGTCTAGGAAAAATATGATTTTACAATAGAAGAGAAAAATTTTTACTTCATACTTTTTCCTTGAGGTTACAAGTGTTACAAGAGTTTTTTGTTTGCATTATGTACTCATATGTCTATATAAAATTATAAATATAAAATAATTTATATAAATTCAATAAGTGATTTATGTTACTACAAACATAAAGATCTCTAACATCTTTTATTTTGGAAAAGATCTACAAATTAACCTTTTTTTGTTGGTGAAAAAATAAAATGATTTTCAGGAGGTAATGAAGGATCCTCACGTTGCAGCTGATGGTTATACATATGAAGCTGAAGCCATTAAAGGTTGGCTCGACAGCGGACACGAGACGTCACCGATGACAAATTTACCCCTTCTTCATCAGGAACTTACACCAAATTATGCTCTTCGTTCTGCCATTCAAGAATGGCTCCTCAAGCATCCGTGACTATACCAACGTGATACTTGGTTGGATTGCTTAGAATACTGACTGTCAAAAGTCAAATGTACTCTCTAAATGTAAATATGACTTCCTGATGTGAAAGCATGCAAATGAAGAATAGGAGATTAGTTTCTAGGATATTTTTTATGATTTATGTAAGTTCTTCTTCTTCCATTTTTTTTTTTTTTTTTTTTTTTTGTATAAGGATGATTGTTGGTTGATGTAAGAAATTGAACTTAGTGCGATTCTTTCTAATTTTGTACATTCAATGAGTACATTGAGAGTGAATTTACGAATTCCTTTTCTCAATTTCAAATAGTTTTCTATGACATCATAACCCAATTTGTATTTAAATCAATTATACTCGGCATTCAGTAAGTTTTGAACAAGGTAAAAGTAATTTTTCTGGGCTTTTAGCAATTAAGTAGAAATTTGGGGATTTCTGACTTGTATAGTAGACACTAATTGTGCCATAAATAGATTTAAAGGGACTTGGACTCTTGCTCTCTGCATCAATTGCAAATGTATTACTCCATATTTGCTTTAATTTTGATCTAATCTATATTACTTTGCATGCATCAAAGTGTAGTTTATAGTTATGTTCATTAATATTTGCATCACGTCCATTTTTTGGTTCTGTTATTTTTTTTTTAATAAGGTTCGTTGTTTCAATCGATATTGTCTTTTTAATGCAAAATCTGAGAAACAACTCTAACGATAATCATGATCAATTACGGGAATATTGATTTTCAAAGCTGAGCTTTCAGAAAAGCGGTACGGACATTTAGACCTAATTTTCGATTCTTTCAAAACGTGCAATAATATCCGGTTTTACATAAAAAGATTCCATTCCGTCAGTACAGATGATACAAACTGTGCTAGCTTCGTGGTCCTCTTAAGGTAACTAACAGCAATTCAATGAAATCAGACATTCTTTTTCTTTTTCCCTCTTCTATTGAGATTATAAAATTAACGAATGATGTAGCAGGACCAACTTTAGTAAGCAGAAATTGGGTAATGAACATTTAATAACATAAGGTGTATTATATACACATTTCTTTGCACTTCATAGAAGAAATGGACACCTATTTTTATTTTTATTTTTTTTTGCCACAACAAAATAAACTAGAAAGTTCTCAGAGCACTGATTACACCTTCTGATGCTTCTGAAGCCAATCTTGAATAGTTGAACGAAGGGGGTGATTAGGAATAAGATCAAGGTTTAGGAGGGGCAAATTCGTCATTGGAGATGTATTATGTCCTCCGTCAAACCAACCTTTTATAGCTGTGAATTCATAAGTATGCCCATCTGCTGCCACGTGAGGTTCTTTCATAATCTCCTGAAAATGAACAACACCAAAGCCTTAGGTTTACATCTTAATTGATGTTAAACTGAAACGGATGATATAGTCACTTTTATTGTTACTTCTTGAGTAAAAAAAGAGAGAGCTATCGAAAAAGAGAGACAGATGAAGAGATTGTAATATCAAAAGACGTATCATAAGCAAGAAGCATAATGTAGAGAGACACTGCACTAGTACTAGTTTACCTGAACAATGGGACAGATGAAGTATGATGGTGCATGATTTTCATCTGCAATAGATTCACAAGATGGCGAATCAGATGCCATTGCAGACCTTGCTAATGATACAATTTTAGGCCACACATCCTTCATCAGATCAGGTCGACTCTTCCTACTAACATTACTACACCTCACACCAATATAAGCCAACTTCCTGGCATGGACAAAAGGCCATGACCCAGCTGATAGGTCAATCATAGCCATCAAGTCTTCATCAGATGCTGCCTCCACATGTTGTGCAATTTTCAACACTGGTTTCCCTGTCAAGAGTTGGAGTATTATGATCCCAAGGGAGTAAACATCTGATTGTGTAGTCACTTCTCCTGTAGTCAAAAACTCTGGATCTATGTAGCCGTTTGTCCCCTTTGGATTGGTGCGATGAAATGCTGAGGTTCTACTAGAGGCCCGAAGGAGACGAGCAATGCCAAAGTCACCGATCTTACTAACAAAATTGGAGTCAAGGAGAATGTTGTCGGGCTTGAGGTCACCATGGACAATGGGATGAGGCTTTGCTGAGTGGAGAAAAATTAGAGCAGAACAGACCTCACCTATTATTTTTGTACGAAGTCGCCAGGTAAGAGGTGGAGTGTTACCTCTGCAGTTGAGTCGATCATTGAGATTACCATTTTCTAAGTACTCATAAACTAGGGCTGATGCTTCTGGGCACGATCCTATAAGGGTTATGATATTCGGGTGCCTCACTTTACCAAGAACAGAAATCTATAAATATTAAAATAAAAGTCACAATGTGGTAAAAAAGAAAAGAAAAGGGAGAGGAGAGAGGAGGTAAGGGCAAGAAAAATTGCTAATTATTTGGTCCACAACTTTAAATTGAAAGGGAAGGGAAGGACTTCACCTCCTCTAACCTCCAAATGAACATAGTCTCCCCAACTGTAAAGGAGGTGAGTTCCCATCCTTTCAATTCCCTATCATTCCCTTCCTCCCTGTCTAATTTTTTTTGTTTTTTATTCTGGAGGAATTCTTACATCATAGTTAACTGTTTTTGACTGAATACTGTACCTCTTGGTCGAACTCAGTACTGCTTTGTAAGCTTGTAGGATCCAACCTCTTTATGGCGACCATGGTGTTGCGCAGGAAACCCTTGTAGACAGGTCCGAACCCACCTTCTCCAATCTTCCTTGTAGCACTGAAATTTTCAGTCGCTCGTTTTATCTCTTCAAGTGGAAACTCAGTGCACATGGGCACCATAGTCCCAATTTCTCTCGTTCTCTGATCATGCAACTGTTCCTTTTCACTTGCCGCAATATTAAACTCAAGCAATAGTTGGTTGTAACTTTGTTCTATTGAACTAAATTTACTTTGCAATACTTTAGTGGCTGAAGTTGCATTACTCAACTCCTGTTGTAAAGAAGCTTTCTCTGCTTCCAGTGACTCATTGCGATCACGGGCTGCTGCAGATATAGATTGTATGTCCTTGACAGCAATTTCAGCATGTTGTTTTTCTAGCATGAGTTGCTCAATCTCCTGTTTTAGTTGATCTTTCTCTTTTTTTTCTTTCTCAAGGAAGTCTTCAATATCCCTCTTCCATTGCACATCTTTCAGATGCTGCTCGCTGGACATTTTGGCCTACAGCACAGTCATCAATATCAGTGCATGTTTCAACAAATCATACAGCTTAGTTATACGCATAATTTGTAAAAGTAAACTGCTGAAGTACCTTTTACAAACATCTTTTGGTAAATCCAACACCACCACCAATCCACCCCAACACAAATGCACACACATAAAACAAACTAAAATGTGGGTTTGGGGTATGGGGTCAACCGTGACTGAATGACCTATAAATATTCAAGTGTATTTCATATAACACTTTTCTACCTCTCAAGTCTGTGCTCCAATATATGGTGCTGAGGGTCATTCATTTCTACCCCGAATTTTTTTAAAATTTTATTTTTTATTTTTTTTTCTATGTGCAGGTAAAATCTGTGCATGCACATGTTTTCTCAGGACTGCCTCAATAGGTACTCACAAATGTATCTTATAAAAGATATTAATCATTATTCACATTACTTTTTAGGTAATACTATTGTGTGAATTTGTTCTTGCAAGATACATGCATCCATTATGCATGCATGCACTTGTATGTGGATAAATACACCCAACCTTTAAGGGGTTGCTATGAAACTGACACAGAAACGAACGGCAGTTGTGAACTTTAAAGGCATTCCTATGAAACCCCCAATTGTGAACTTTTAAAGGAACTGTTGAGTTATATTTAGAATTATCTTTATGGTAATTAATCATCTATGGTATAGGTTATCTATGGTATTGAGTTATTTATAGAAGTCTAGGGTCATATTTGTAAAAGAGAAACTTTTTGATTAATATAAAAAGGGAGCCTCTGTACAGAGGTCATTATCCTAATTTTTAACCTAAATCTCTCTCCAAACAACATGGTATCAGAGCCCCGTTGACGGCGGCGGCAGTGAACCCTCTCTTCTTCTCTCTTCTCTTCCGTGCACTGCTTGCTCTTCTCTCTTTCTTTCCCTGCTTCGCTTCGCTTCTCTGCTTCGCCTTGTGCACCGCGTGTAGACCACGCATCAACTCAGCGTCGCTTCAGCTGTGCACCGCGCGTGGACCAGCGCTTCAACGCTTCAGCTGTGCACCGCGCCAAGACCGACCAGCACCTCTCTCTCTCGTGCTGCCTCTGTACACCGCGCAAACTCAGATCTGTTCTTAATGCCTCTCAGGTCTTACTCTCTCTTACAATTTTTGTTAGATGCTGCCCACAGAACTATATTTTGTTAGATGCTGAAACCGTGATCGTGTGCATCCGCACGGTTTGTGTTTGAGAATTGTTGATCTCGTCTTCTAGTTATTTTTGTGTTTGAGATACAAATTTGATAATTAAGATGGGTGAACCTGTGACTACTAAGGATTTACAGACCATCATGGACAATATGGCCAAATTGTTGAATGTAAAGTTTGAGGAGTCCGGTAAAGGTTCCGGATCTGTGTTTGAACAGTCACAGTTAGTACAAAAGATAGAGCTGTTACCTCGAGGGGACGAAAAATTATCTGAGTTGGTCTAGAAGGGCGTTGCTGAACCTTCAGATGAAAGGACTTGAAGGCTATGTGAATGGCGAGTGCGGTGAACCCGTTGAAAAATCGGGTTTTGTGGACAAGACGAGTGCTGCATGGGTAAGATGGAGTCATATGAATTCTCTGGTGGTTTCTTGGTTGTTGACATCTGTGTCTCCAACCATAGCTGGAATGGTGGAGTCCATTAGAAGCGCAACAGATATCTGGAAGACGTTGGCTAAGATGTATTCTGGAGCTGGGAGTGTGATGATGATGTTGGATGTGGAAGAAAGAATTGATGCTACTGTCCATGGGGAGAAATCAGTTCTTGAGTATGCAGCAGAGCTGCACCGTTTGTGGGCTGATTTGGATCACTATGATCCTTTGTCCTTGAAAGACCCAACAGATGTTCTATGTGGAATGCAATACCTTGAAAGAAGACGTGTGGCTCGCTTTCTGAAGGGTCTGAACTCAAAATTTGAGGCAAGAAGGGCGGCATTATGTCATTTGCCGTCTCTCCCGTTTTTGAATGAGGTTATCGCTTCGATGGAAGAAGAGGAAATCAGACTGAAGGTGATGACATCTGAAATCTCACCTGTTGTTCGCTCGGCAATGGCAGTTCCAGGAGCCCAAATCAAAGATGAGAGGGATTGTTTCAATTGTGGACAGAAAGGACACCTCAGCTTCAATTGTCCCGCACCTCGCAAATCTGGTAGAGGTCGAGGAGGTGGAGGACAGAGAGGTGGATATGGTGGTCGCGGATGTGGAAATGGATATAGGGGGCGTGGAACCCGAGGACATGGAGGTAGAGGTGTTGCTCATTTTGCTGTGACAGAGGAGCCCCAAGCTGCGACAGATATGCCTGGAACAGAATTGACAGAGCTGGAGGAACTGCGTCGCTTCAAGTCTCAAGTGGAGAGTTCTAAAGGCAAGCAAATGGTCTTAGATGAGTTTGATGACAATGCCTACTTTGGTAATGTTGTTTGTTATGCTCATGTGACTAAAGATATTCAGGCACAGGCTTTTGCATCTACTAAATCTCATGCTGATTGGATTATAGATTCAGGTGCATCTAGTCATATTACAGGATCATCCAGTGAATTTGTAGAATATTGTCCTAATCAACAAACACAACTTGAAACAGTCCAAACTGCTGATGGTATATCCCAACCTATCAAGGGTATTGGCTCAGTCTTTTGTAATTCATGTATTACCTTGCCCTCTGTGTTGCATGTTCCTTCTTTTCCTGTTAATTTGCTCTCTGTTAGCTCACTCATTGATCAGTTGAATTGCATCGTCCTTTTTGATCAAAATATGTGTTTCATTCAGGAAAAGGAAACGGGGAGGAGACTTGGGACTGGCAGCAGGCGTGATGGACTCTGGTACTTGGATAAGGAGGCTGCTATGCTCGTTGCCGCTATTGATAAAGGGACTGAAGCAGAGGTCATGTTGCACCATAATAGATTGGGACATTTATCTTTTGATAGTTTAAATAGATTGGAACCTGATTTGTTGAATAAAGTAGGCAAAAATAAATTATTTTATAATGCTTGTGAGCTTGGAAAACATACTCGTTCTAGTTATAAAATAATTGGTTTAAGAAGTTTGGAGTCTTTTGCACTTATTCATTCTGATGTTTGGGGACCATGTCCTACTACTTCTGTTAGTGGATTTAGATGGTTTGTCACCTTTATTGACTGTTACTCGCGCATAACTTGGATATACATGATGAAACATAAATCTGAAGTACTCAAATGCTTTAAGGATTTCTCAGTTTGTGTGAAAACTCAATTTGGAGTACAGGTGAAGGTCCTTCGATCAGACAATGGAACTGAGTATGTCAACAAAGAGTTTGCTACTTTTATGTCAGAGCAAGGAATTCTCCATCAAACTACCTGTTCAGATACCCCAACCCAAAATGGAGTCGCTGAGCGTAAGAACAGGCATCTGCTAGAAGTGACACGTTCATTAATGCTGACAATGAACGTACCGAAATTTCTGTGGAGTGAGGCGGTTATGACAGCGACTTATCTGATCAACATGATGCCATCAAGAGTACTAGGGATGAAGACACCACGTGAGATGCTATTTAGCTCTAATGATTTTGTTGCTCCGCCCAAAGTGTTCGGATGTGTGTGTTATGTGAGAGACCACAGATTGACAGTGGGGAAGCTAGATCCGCGGACGGTTAAATGCATCTTTGTAGGTTACTCCTCGAGTCAGAAAGGATACAGGTGTTGGTGTCCTACTGAAAGAAGAGTCTTTGTGAGTATGGATGTGACTTTCCGAGAATCTGAACCATACTATGGAGAAAAGACAGAGTTGGATTCATTATTCAAAGATGACTCTACAAGTGCTGGTAGAGAGGGGGAGAAGGATGATAGGATTATAATTGACGGTTTTCCATATCCTTTGTCGGAATCGGCTGGTGATAACAATCTGAGTGATGATAATGGTGATGGTGGTGATGGTGATAGCAATCTGAGTGGTGAAAATAAGAAGCAGGGGGAGTTGATAGTTTATAAGAGGAGACCAAAATAGAGCACTCAGCATGAGCAGCCTGAGCAGTCTGAATTTCTTGTTATAGCATCGCCAGTTCTCTTGAATGCCAATGTCCCAAGTACCTCCTCCCCAAGTTCTTCCTCAGATTCTCACTCAGAGTTGATAGGTAACAATTCTCCTCAAATTCCACTTCGTAGAACATCTAGGGTTAATGTTGGAAAACCTCCTGTTAAGTATGGTAGTTGGGGTAATGATATTGCAAATTACATTTCATATGCATTTGTTCCACCTGCATATAAGTTCTTTCTTGCATCTCTAGATTCTGTGCCTATACCTAACACATGGCAGGTAGCTAAGCAAGATCCCAGATGGTTCAGTGCCATGCAGGAAGAACTTCAGGCGTTGAAGAAGAATGACACATGGGAATTGGTACCTTTACCAGTTGGAAAGCGAGCTGTTGGATGCAAATGGGTGTACACTGTCAAGCAAACTCCAGAAGGCAAGGTTGATAGATACAAGGTCCGACTGGTTGCGAAAGGATACAGTCAGACTTATGGTATCGAGTATGATGAGACTTTTGCTCCGGTTGTAAAAATGAGCACTGTGAGGATGTTAGTGTCGTGTGCTGCCAACTTCAATTGGCCACTACACCAGTTGGATGTCAAGAATGCTTTCTTGCATGGAGATCTTCAAGAAGAGGTGTACATGGAGATTCCACCTGGATTTGCTACTTTACAATCAGCTGGGAAGGTATGCAAGCTCAAGAAGTCATTGTATGGACTGAAACAGTCTCCGAGGGCATGGTTTGATAGGTTCAGACTTGCAGTCTGTGGCATGGGATACAAGCAGTGCAATGGAGATCATACTGTGTTCTACAGATACTTGAAAGGTCGTATCGCCATCATGGCTGTTTATGTTGATGATATTGTGATTACTGGAGACGATGCTGAGGAGATCATGCGGCTAAAAGGAAATCTTGGAAAAGAATTTGAGGTCAAGGATTTGGGACAATTTAAGTATTTTCTTGGGATTGAAATTGCTAGGTCGAGGACGGGTATGGTGCTTTCTCAGCGAAAGTATGCACTGGATCTTCTTTCAGAGACAGGGATGCTGGGCTGTAGGGTTGCCCCTACTCCTATCGAGTCAAATCAGAAATTGTGTGCTGAGGGAGGTGACTCAGTGGACAAGGAGCAGTACCAAAGACTAGTTGGTAAGCTCATTTATCTATGCCACACTAGACCTGATATTTCTCATGCAGTGAGTGTGGTGAGTAGATACATGCATGATCCGAGAGAACAACATTTGGATGCTGTTCACAGAATTCTCAGATATATCAAGGGGAGTCCCGGAAAAGGATTGTGGTTCAGAAGTCATGGATATCTGAGAGTTGAAGGCTATTGTGATGCTGACTGGGCAGGTTGCGTAGATGATCGTAGATCCACCAAAGGATATTGTGTGTTTGTTGGATGTAATCTTGTGGCTTGGCGGAGCAAGAAGCAAGATGTGGTGGCCAGATCTACAGCTGAGGCTGAGTACAGGGCAATGGCACTCAGCCTATGTGAATTGATGTGGGTGAGAAATCTCCTATCTGAGTTGCGAGTGTTTCGAGGAGAGTCTTTACAACTTCGATGTGACAACAAGTCAGCAATCAATATTGCAAACAATCCAGTTCAGCATGATCGCACTAAACATGTGGAGATTGATCGTTTCTTCATCAAAGAACAACTGAATAATGGAGTGCTGACGTTGGACTATGTGAAATCAGAAGAACAGTTGGCTGATTGTCTAACCAAAGCTTTGGGTTGTAAGCAGTTTGAGAGTTCTTGTAACAAGATGGGGATGATTGATATCTATCGCCCATCTTGAGGGGGAGTGTTGAGTTATATTTAGAATTATCTTTATGGTAATTAATCATCTATGGTATAGGTTATCTATGGTATTGAGTTATTTATAGAAGTCTAGGGTCATATTTGTAAAAGAGAAACTTTTTGATTAATATAAAAAGGGAGCCTCTGTACAGAGGTCATTATCCTAATTTTTAACCTAAATCTCTCTCCAAACAACAGGAACTCTACGAAAGATTATTACTGTTAAAAGCATTGCTTTCTGCCAGCCCCAAAACATTTCTTTCTCTGCATTTTGGTGCCTGATAAACACTTCAAAAGCTTTTTCTCTGATGTTCTTGTATGGATCAGCACCCAGCTCTATTTGTCCCTACAATTATCATTAATAGGTATAAAAGTTAGATCAAATGTACCAGTAGTCTAAGATAACTAAAGCAATACTAGTCGTCCCAATCGACTACTGGATTATTCATACTGGGACTGACAAAAAAAAGGTAAAAGATAATGTGGTTCCCACACTTATGACACAGATCAATTAAAAACTGCACTTTTGAAAGGTAAACATTCTTTCTGGTGATTGATGAAGACTCCTTGAAATCACTCAAAGCTGCAATAATGTTTGATTATGAAAGAATAATTAAGAATGATTCATTGATTGAGGACTATTTTCAAGATACATATACACAAAATCCAAGCTAACAGTTTCCAGAGAAAGTATGTAACAAATTCATTTGAGGCACATTTCAATAAAGCAAAGAGTAAAGAGAGATAAAAAAGCAAGCACCTCTTCATCATCATTCATTTCAAAGTTCTCCCTATTTCCAGCACTTGATGAGGTTGATGCTTCACCATTGTTATGAGGAGTCCTACGTACATGTGCATGTCGAAGAATTAATGAAGGGACATAAGCCCCACTTTGATACAATTTGATTGATATATTACACCACACTCTCAGGAACAATGCATATGGGTATTTAGTCTCAACCGTATTTCTATCTCAACTATTTGAAGTGCACATTGGTAGCAATTTCTCTGGAACCAAATCCAGATAATGATAACAGCTGCTTCTGTGGAGCCAAATCCAGAAAATGGCAATAGAAGCTATTAGCCCATTACCATTTTCTGAATTTTGCTCCATAGAAATTGCTATCAAAGTGCACTTCAGCCCTTCAATTAAGTGGAAGAATGCTGATGCTTGAATCAAAACAGTGTTCACTGATTTACTCAAATTTATCTAAACAGTTTTGGTTGTGGACTCGAATATAATTGAATCTAGCCGAAACTATGAATTTTAGTACTATGCTCGTGATTAGGTTCTAGGTGATTCAATTAATGGACCTGTGAAGGAAATATTCCCATCTCAGTGTGCTGTTAGAGCTGCTGTATCAAAACAATATATGTGGAGAAGAATGCAGTTTATTTGAAACTGGATAGTAATCCAGTAGTTAAGAATGTGTTTACAATTCAGATGAAAAGAACATGGAGGATTAAAATTTTTATATGTCCTCTTAAGGCTTCATAAAATCATTCAACAGAATAAAAAATTGAATATACCTAGTGAATATCAGTTTCCCATTGTAGACAAACCAAAGCTTGCATGATGGTTTGACTTCTCTCATCAATCTTTTTACTCCCTCCAACAGTGCTGGTCGACTGCAATTGAAGACTTTCATTAACAGAAAGCCTATAACTAGATACAAATAACAAAAAATCAGTATTGAACATGTAAATAATACCTCTCTTTCAATTTCCCCACAATTACTTTCGAAATATCATGAGTGCGAATGATGTTGAGAAGTCCTTCAAACGTATCTTCTGCCTCAACTAATAGCTTCAAACATTTCAGCTAGGAAAAAGTAAAAGGAAACATTATCAAGCTTTATCTTATTAACTACTTTAAAAGAAAAGGAAAAACTAAACAATAATAGGGAAAAGCACTGCTTTGGGTCTAGATTCCCAAAAATTCAACTTCTATGCAATCATTCAATTGTATGGATTGTAAAAGTACCTTGATTTATATTACCTAGGAAAGGTACACACCTACAAGAAGCTCTTAAACTCTGCACTGATGCTATATTGTAATGTCCTTAATATCCATTTAGTTACCAACATAACATCTTTGAGATAATTAAAAAGAAAGAAAGAGGGAACAAACCTTGAGTGTATGTTGACACTGAGATAGGTACTTGATCAAAATTTCATCCAACCTTTCCCTCTCAAGCTTCCTGTATGCATCAACGTATTCCTCCCCTAGATGGTTCGTGTCAATCTCCATACCCACTAAATTCAGATTCAATCATTCAAACAAGTACAGCTATTAGCAAACACCCAAACTAAAATTGGAGATCGAATTAAACTCAATAAGCTTCATACTTACTAAAAGGAATCATCTTGATTGATTGAGACACATGGGTTATGGCAAACCAGACCGAATCATTCCCTGAGAAGTAGTTGAGAGCCCAACTCAAGGTAGATTTTCCCTCATCAAAGTTCTCTGGCAAAGCAACAAGCACAATGTTCTCGGCTGAAGGCCTCCATTCTGCATTGGTTGCGTCCAACCAGAGACTTCCCTCCATATCTCCAGATTCTTCACTATATGAGCTCCTCCTTGCTTGAGTAGGAACTAGGAACAAACTTAGAAGGAAGTGGGTAGCTCTGAAAAGTCAAAAAGGTTGGAATGGCAAAAGGAAAATGGAAAGGAGGAAATTTCTCTGCATTGCAAGCCTGATTTTGCCTCTCGTTTGCCAGATAAACCGATTCAGACTTGAGATTGAGAGTGGATGGAAGTGCAACAGTTTACTTCTTTTGTTAAGTAGCTGGGTCGTCTCCATGACTCTGACTCGGTCTTCGGAGAAATCGCTCAGTATTATTTCAAGTTTTCCTTTTTTTTTTTTTTTTTTTTTTTGTGAAGCTCATGCGTCGTGACTCGTGATTCGTGACTCTCTCGCTTTTTCAGAAAAAAACGCTTTAATTGCAAAGGTTTTCTAGGCTTAGTGCGCAGAACAGTGATAATGTTAAGCTTTTAATTTTGCTACTTTCAAGTACCATAATATGATAAGAAAAATATATTTTTTTAAATATATATCTGTAAACAGTAAATAGTTATATATTTTAATTGTACTTTTTATAGCAGTTGCCGAGGAGCAATGATGGTAATTATTATTTTTTTAAAAAAATATCACCTTAATCGTTATGTTCATATTGTCAATCACGAACACATGCTTCAATAGCTAGCTAAATTATTTAATGAATATGCCTAATGGCTTGTTTTCAAAAAAAAAAAAAAAAAGATTTAATGAATGACAGATTCATCAATAATATATAGGCGTAAATTTTGTAACTTCAAAGTACTCATCGTTTTTTCTTTTTTTGTGTATTGCTCTCCTGACGAATCATGATCCTACAAAAATATAGTTATTTGTTGTTAATAAATGCATATTTCTAAGTGGTTTAGGGATTGGGGATTTTATTATCTTAATATCTTTTTCAAAAACTGCTAACATTTAGTTTGCCTGAAACTTTTATAATTTCTTTAATTTCAATTTCCATATACCAAGGCTTTGATCAAAATATTTTTCACACGGGATTTCATTTCATTTCATTTCAGTCAGAATTTGTTAGATCTAATAATATAGAAATTATAATCAAATGACATCAAATTCGTTCACTTTGATAAAAAAAATTAATAAAATGAAATGAAATGAAATCTTGTGTTTTTTCAAAAAAATTCAAAATTCTAATCAGGGCCTAATAGTTTGACTGTTCCAAACAAAAGTTTTCTGAATTAAGAAAAAGATGAGTACTTCGTTGTTATAAAAAAATCTGCCCAACTCAAACCCGGAAACATTACGCGTCTGACATTTATTTATGGATTGAAGTTTGATTAACCAATCCACATATTAGTTACGGTAAACCACATAATATAATTGAGTTAATATCTACTTGTAATTTATTGAAGAACTCCGAATCATGTTGGATCAAAATAAATTTGAAAATTATTTATATTACTATACATTGTCGAATTTGTTTATTTTTGCTTAAAATAATTATATATCAGCGTTATAAGATGAATAATGGTTTTATAAAAAAAATTATGTTGAATTATATAGAATTGTAAATTGTAATACATTGATTATATTATCTTTATGTTTTGGTAAGAACTTCAGTTATGTTCTTGACTTTTTGTGTAGAATTGTATTTATTAATGAATGAATTCCGTACATAGTTCTACTTTATGTGGAATTTAAAAAAGTTTCAAGTTATGATAATTATCTATGAATTTAAATTTTAGAGGATCATGATTCTATCCAAATCCCATCAAACCTTATTAAATTTCACCCACACAACTACACAAGACAACGCGCCGCAACTCCCAGGTCAAATAGACTCTGCTTCTGCAAACGGGACCCACCCACCATTATACTGTAATAATCTCAAAAACGTTCAATAAATCTCGACTTCTCATATTTGGACCAATCATCTCCTCGAAAATCCCAGCCCCACCTGGCACCTGGCACGCCCAACCCGTCCTCTCCGACTCCAATTCCAACTCCACAAACTCCAAACATGCCCCGCGGTTACCGTTCCCTCTCCTTCCAACACTTCACCGCTCTAACCATCGTACTCCTCCTCGCCGCCACCTCCTCCGTCTCCTTCTCCGACATTACATTCGTCGTTCTCTCAATCCCCTACCTTCTCCTCCTCTCCACCATCACCTTCCCACCACCTCCCTCCTCTTCCCCACCTCCTGTCTTCTCCGCTCAGGAAAGACGTCTCCTCGTCTTCTACGTCTCCGTCGGCGGCCTCGTCGGTCTCCTCCTTCCACTCCTTCAAATCATACACAGCCTCGTTGTTGTCGGAGAATCTCACATGATTGCCGTAACGGCACCGCATCTTTTTCTCCTATCCGCGCAGATTTTCCTCGAGGGCGTATCTTTTGGGTATGGCTTTTCTCTCCCGGCCCGTGCCGCCGTGCCGATCATCTACAACACAAAGAGGCTTTTCACAATTGCTGATTGGGTGCGGCATGAGGTCGGTGGAGGTGTGAGTGTTGGGTTTGTGATTGCTCTGGCAAATACGGTTTTCTGGGGATTTAATTTGCTGGGGTTCTTGCTGCCGGTGTATCTACCCAGGGCTTTGAAGCTGTATTACTGTGATGAGGAGAGTAAGAAGTCCGGCTGAGTAAGATTTTATGTTATATTTGCAAATTATGTTACACATGCGTGTATATAAGAAAGAATTTTATACTGGTATATACTGATTATAGTTTTCTTCAACTATTTGTTTTGTCCCTCTCTATTGATTCACATCATTGGTGTCTGTTATCTACTTGATTTTGTTTCGTTCAAGAGTAAGTCCAAATTGATCGACCAATTTTGTTAATTTTAGTTGGATGAATATGGGAACACCAAATTAATTCAATCAAGTTGATGACCCCCCCCCCAAAAAAAAAAAAAAAAAAAAATGTCCAAAGTTTTATTTTCTTTTGCTTGTGCTGTGGTCATGCGATCAACCTATTATAAACTGTTAACAATTACAAAGCATATATAATTGAATCAGTGAAGACAGATAGCTTTCAGCTCTGATGTGCTCAACTTGAGCGGTTCCTAAATTGTCCATTTTCTAATAAAAGGTAATTTGTAAACAAATGAAGTGGACTAAATGAACCATATGAATTACAATTATCCCCGAATCATCCTATTATTTTTTGGATAAATTGTGCTTTTTGGGCATACTGATTACAAACTCAGCCCCTATTTTTAGCCTAAAATTAACAGCTTTATTTACTAGAGAAAAATGGGATTGCAGATGGTTTGCACAAAATATGTTCAGATTTAAAGTGTGGTAATTTTTTTCATAGAATATTGCACCATCTACAAGTGTTTCTTCTTCTTTTTTCTCATACCTCACTTGAAGTTTTCTTTGAGAACTGTCTTCATGCTATCTGGGATCTTGTCGAAACAGGGGTAAATATTCAAAAGTGAATTGTCACTATGACAACAATCAGGCTACAACTATCATGACTTTTGATGCTCTATCCATTCGTGGATGGCAGAACGAAGAACATAATTTGGTATCAGATTGTGATGAGCAAGTATTAAATTGGTCATAGGCGATGTGTTATGACCAGTGTTCAGCCATGTCTTGATTGCCTCAGCTTCATATGTAAACCCATCTGCTGCAATGCATGGATCCTTCATAATTTCCTGTAATAGGTAAAAGCAATTTTAGCATATTTATACTGCAAGTATAAGGCTGTTGATAATGAATGCAATAGTATTTTCAAATCAAGATTGTTTTGAAAATAAAGGTAAAAATATGGCACTTGAACAAGTGTGATACAAGGACTTTTAATGAGGACACTGAGAGTCTGTGAAATACGAAACTATTTTTCCCCTTTTTTTGTTCTTCTTTTCTAAGTTTACTGTACTCTACCTGTAATATTGGACATATGAAATGAGATGGTACACGTTCTTCACAAAAAGTTGATGATCCAACTGATGAGAGTGCTCCTGACTGTGAAGCTGCCTTCACCAGGGAGTCAATCATGGACCAAACCTGACTCATATCAGGGCGTCTTCTTATAGACATATCAGCACATCTCAGACCAAGCTTAGCTAACTTTTTTGCTAGCTCAAATGGCCATTTTCCAGCGGATTTATCAACTATCGACTGTAACCTACCACTTCGCATTGCTTCCTGCACTTCACTAGCAATATACATTGGAGGCTTTCCTGTCAGAAGACGGAGCACTATTATACCAAAGGAGTAGACATCAGATTTTGTTGTCAATTGCCCGGTAGAATGAAATTGGGGGTCCATATATGCAAACGTTCCTGCAGGATGAGTGGTGTGATAAAAGGCAGTTGTGTTGCTATCAGATTGCTTAATGATCCGAGAAATGCCAAAGTCGCTGAGTTTACTCATGAAGTTTTCATGGAGAAGAATATTTTCTGGCTTGAGATCACCATGGATTACAATGTGTGGTTTATTTGAGTGGAGGAACACAAGAGCTAAGCAAATCTCACTGATGATGCGGGTCCGGGCTTGCCATGTGAGAGGGGGTGTTATTTGCACAGTCTAAGCAGTCCTCGTGGCTTCCATTAGGTAAGAATTCGTAGACGAGTGCTGAAATTTCTGAGCATGATCCTATTAAAGTTACAAGGTTTGGTTGCCTAACTGTAGTTAGAATAGCAACCTGCAAGGACCAAACAGAATTTAATGTCAGAATCATTGATTTATTTATTTTTCTTCGAAAAGTTCAAATAATGCATATAACTAAGAAAAATATCATGGTCTAATGTCAGTCTGTCCAGTTTTAATACTCTTTCGATAACCACTGTTATAGTATGGTACTCTTTACTTCCTTTTGGATTCCCTAAATCTTTTTTATTGATGCATCAATTGGTCCCAAGATTGCCTCAGTTTTTGTTTGTCTCATAGATTGTAAGGGAAATATGACTGCTATTGAGGTCAAAACATATGGACTATATAAATTCAATTTCATATATTCACACAGTACATGTATAGTGTATTAGCTAAATTACTATAAGTTCTTCCAAAATGTACTATAACAATTATTAGCATAATATCAGTTTACCTCTTGTTGGAACTGTGATAATCCTTGTAAGCTCTCTGAGTTCAACTTCTTTATTGCCACTGTGGTTTTACGAAGAGAACCCTTGTATACACATCCAAAGCCACCTTCACCAATCTTCAATGAATCACTAAAATTTTGAGTTGCTTGTTCCAGCTCACTTGAAGAAAACTGGGACCTCAATGTAACATCAGAATTAACAACTGTGTGCTCTTTCTGATTTCTCAATTCCTGAGCCTCTTTAATTGCATTGTCCCGTTCTTGCTTGAGCTTGTTATTTTCTAGTTTCAAGGAAGAAATGTGATTTTCCAATTCCAGCTTCTGCTTATTCAACCCTTCGAGTTGGGTAAGATTATCATTTCATTGGTTTCTGAGTAGTTGATTCTCCAATTTAAGTAGTTCGATTTCCCTTCTGAGTAGATCTTTCTTGTTATTTTCTGTCGTTTGGATTTCCTCAGTTTCTTTCTGATGCAGTTTCTCCCTTCGATGGAATTCCCCCTCTACATTATTCTGCAAACAATAATCAATTTCACTTATTTTCTATTATTTCTCTGAATCTTACATTCACTAACAATATCTCTACATGTACACATAATTCATTTGAAATTTTGAAGTTATTTTTGACAAACTAACCATTAGAAGCAGTACTTTCTCATAGGTCCCAAGCATTTCTTTTTCTACCTCCTCACGCCTCTTGGACTCTTCACTCGCCATCTTTTTAAGTTTACTAGCTTCCCGATACCCATCTTGAAGCATGAGACGAAGAGCCACATTCAACCCAATGTCGTTCTATAAAGCAGACAGTGGTTGGGTATTGCTAACTACTCTTCAAAAATAAAATTACACAAAAAAATGATAACATTTTTTGGGGCGTTTTTAGCTGCAATCTTTCTAACTGATTATGTGTATTACAAGCCTTGTTTGTCATTGTTTTTTTTCTAATCTTTACCAGTTCCAAAGTCAATAATGATCAGGACTAGTTATTATTATTATTTTGAAGATAAGATGGGAGTCAAGCTGTCACATCCTGCAGCTGGATGTAGCAGCTCCCGCCACGAAAAGTACATGAGAATGTACCTTCGTAAGGCTTAGCATAGGTATTACACATTTTTTTCTTTTTTAATTAATCAGATAATATAAGAGAATATTATCAAGCTAAGGTAGGAATAAAAGAAAAGAAAAGAAAAAACAAAATACTGCAACACCACGGACTTTTCTACCAATTACCAGATTCAAGTCTCAGCTTACCATGATTTACCAGGCTAGATTACTATGACTCAACGAGTCATCATGGCAAGACATTTTTGGCTTAAACTTCGCTTGACTTGATCGAGCCCGTCTTTGCAACCTGGAACCCACAACCATTGTGGAAAACATGCAAAAGCACGGAATGAGAATTAAATTCTCAGTGCGGGTTTTAGTTCCAGTACGTGGATTTAAGCTAAAATCCAAGTTCTAGAATTAATTTCCATAAATAAAATAATTCATTTATATAATGAGACATATTGAGTACTATCTTCATTTGATATAAAATAAAACATACATATCTTAATTTTAACGAAAACAATTGCAAATAGCATCTATCATATAATATAATCAAAACCGGACATGCAACAAAATCTCTTTATGGCAAAAGTCATGTATATGTCAGAACTGAACACGTGGCACGAATCCCATCACAGACAACATGTGTCTGAGCGTGAAAGGAAACTGAGCGTGTTAGGGGTCCGAGCAATTACAGAACTAAGCATAACATGAGTCTGGACAATTCACATTTTATTTTTTTCACCTAATTCCCTAACACGAAGGCAGGCAAAAGGGAACTTCAAAATTCACATATCATTCTAATAATCTCAAATCTCATAATCTCATAATCTCATAATCACATATTCATATATTCAAAATCACTCAGGCCCCTAACCCAACCGGCTGGGCAAGCAAAAGGTGACCTTTCCCTAACCCACGGGCAGGCAAAAGAGACTCATCTCTAACCCTGGGCAAGCAAAAGGGAATTCCACATCCGCATAGCGCTACCGAACTGGCCGAAGCCGAGGGCCAACCGACTCCGGAGAGTGATACAAACATATCAATTCACACATATCAATCACATCATTACATATCTCAATTATCATTCAATTCTTTTCAGTCAGATCATTCATAATCAGATTCATCAATAGCAACGGCATATCCAAATATCTGACTGTCACCTTTCAAATTTCTCAAAGCGGAGAACATATCTTTCAAAATGCATTCTTATCAATATTTGGATTCTATCCCTAAAATGCAGAAATATGGTTATGCAACCAAACGAGTTTCCAATATGCATTTGAATAATACATGTTTTATTTTAGCAAACACTAAAACCACTTAAATAATATGCCTTCAAAACAGTTTAATAATCACTTAAACTTTAACAAAAATCCAACGTAATTCCGCACCTGATTCGTAAGCCTAAACGTAGCTTCTCGATATCCTATGATGGTTCGAGTTCTAGATAACCATCTTATCCAGGCTCTCCTGCTTGACGGTCTTTTGAGCTTGATAGTCTCATATCAAGTGATCCTAAATCGGATTCCTAATAAAAACAGATGACTTCCTTACTGACCGTTAAATACTTAAAGTAACCTAAGTAACCTATTCCTAGACGGTTCTTGGATTACCATACTGACGGCCTAGGTTAACCAGACTGGTTAAGATTTGGGATGGTTAAGTTCAAACTCTTTATTAAGGGAATTCTGTTTTAAAATATATTATTAAGTATTTTGTTCTGTTGTTTAGTAATTGGTTTTGACTTTCCAGTTATTAAAAATTTATACTAAATTTTATTATACATATCGTTAATTATATGTTAAATTTAAAGTACTCATTTAATTATATCATATTAATTTATTTTATTTTATAATATTGTTTATTTGATTATTTGATCATTTGTTATACTTTAGATATCGAGAATTTAAATCAGAAAACCAAAAATCTAAAATCAAGGAAATCAATTGGAGATAGAAAATCAAAATCAAAACTATTTGATTTGTTTTGAGTTGGGATCAGAAAGTCAGTGATTTATGTCAAGGTATCTGTTCTTGATTTCACTCAGACTATTCTCATCATCTCCCGAAATCCGAAATCCGACTTAACTAAAGGGATACCCAATTATTTCTAATGGCCTCTCCTTTAATTATTTATTTAATCTCAAGCCCACAATTTATTTAACTTAATCTTGGATTAAGTTTAATTAATATTTAATATTAAGTTTAGGTCCAACATCTAATTATTTCGGCCTCAAGAAATAAACCCAACAAAATATCTGTGCTGGGCCCAGAATTAAGTCCATTTCCATTTTATTTTTGCCTAGCCCAACTCTTAATTATTTAAGGCCCAATTCGTCACAACATAACATAGGCCCGGAAGGCCCAAATTCCATCTCAGCCCATGTCGGCTGAAACATGCGAGAGGGTCCAGCCAGGTCAACCTGACCCAGTTGACCTAGGCCATACTTAACGGGTCCGAAACCTATCCGACCAGATCCGCTAGCCAAGAAAACAGATCCGACCCACAATCCCTTTCGTTTTTATCCAGAGGCCCATAAACTTAAATTATTTGCAAATGAGTCCTTTTTATTCACACATAGGTCCCTAAAATTTTACCAACACATCCCTGATGCAAGTTTTCCTTTCAAATACAGCCCCTGAACCCTAACATCGTATACCAGAATGGTACCAGAACGTTACCAGAAATTGTTTGGCCTCGATTGAGGCTGGTACAAGACCTATACCAATGTCACAAACACACAGAGAAGGTGTTACAGTGATTTAACGCAAGTATAGCATCTCCTATTCCCTATATGTTTGGTTTATACAGTTTTATCATTTCGGTTCAACATAATCAACCAAATTAATAGCAATAACTCAAAAATCCCAACAATCACAATTCATCTTAGCCCCACTTTAATTCACTGTGAAATTTTGATTAGGGCTTAAACCTTAAACTCAACCTTATAACATTTTCAATTGTCCATCGAAATCAAAAATAAAGAAAATGGCGATATACCTTGAGCCTACTCCCTCATCTCTCTCTTTCTCTTCGGTCCTCTTCTCAACTCTCTCTCTCTCTCTCTCTCTCTACATAGTTAAGGTAAACCGACAGCAACCCAAAATTCAGCCTCACTGCCTCCTTTTATAGGTGGCGCACAGCAGAGAGAAGATTAGAACAACCTACTACTAACGATGGAGATCAATCCATCTCCGAACGCAAGATTCACGACCGATTGATCCACCGCCTCAACAAAATATCGGAGAAGAGGATAAGATCAATCGAGAGGGCATCTCCTTGCTGTGGCACGATGCTATTGGCCGGCCACAACGCGTCCCTCTTTGACCTTTGAACTTCGAGAAACATCGGAGAAGAGGATAAGAACGAAGGTGATCGAACGATCGGGACGGAGAAAAAGAGAAAGAAGGAAGGAAGGAGATGGTGCCAGCGGAGAGGAACGAAAGAATGATTTTCGGATTTTTATTAAAATTTAGCCCCTTCAGATCTTATGTGACAGAAATTTTGTGGCCTAAGATACTGCAACTCATATAGAGTTGTTTTCATAATTATTTTCATTAAGATTTAATTGATTTGATGTTAGTTTTAAATGTTAACTTAACTTTGATTTTGCTAGAATCATTTAGGTTATTTTTAGATACTACACAAGTTGGAAGATTTCGATTTCGATTTAGTTTTACTGTTGCATCAAATTCATTTCCTCAAGTTACTAATTAATAATGTTAATTTTTACTATCAAGGTTAATTTAGCATACTCCTAATTTATCTTACTAATATTTTTTTTTTGTCTTAGTTAAGTCTAATTATTTTCTAATTGATTTGATATGTTTACCATAAATATTTGAGAATTCTTTATTCATTTTAATTATCTTTGTACACTACTTTTATAGATTTATTTATTTTGATATTATAAATGGAATTATTCTAATTAATTAAGCTGAAATATAGTATGGTATTTTCTCCTATGTCACACAAGCTCTCCAATTTATTTTGAAATTAAATGTCACAAACGACCTCAGGACTAAATATTTTAACATTGTTGAAGTTATCTATTATGAGTTAACGAGTTATGGCCATGCTTATAATCGAGTTACTCCAGTATGCATTAATCATTCTAAACTTTTTCAACTACTTACTACTCCATCAAGATATCTATTCGCCTGTTCCATATTTTCAGTATATTTATTACAGTCAATGAAATAGTGAAGAAATAATGGAAAAACAAATAAGAGAGAGGGAGGCGATCGAAGACCATCACTTTTGATGGTTCAGATTTTCAAGCAACAACAAACAACAGCGGAAATTTAGTTATCGCTTTTTTTTTTTTTTTTCTCATTTAGTAGAGTAAAATCTTAGAAATTCATTTGAAAGCAATGAATGTTGAACTTCCAGCTCCAAAAAGGAAGAAGGGAAAAAGAAAAAAAAAATGTTATAATCAGGAAAGAGAAAAAGGAAAAAAAAAAAAACGAAATGTCGCACCTCCTCAGATGTGGTTGCTGGAAAATCGGATTTTGGGTACCTAATGAAACATAAATTATTTACGTTATCAACATTCATGCACGTAGTATTTTCAGATTAATTAAATTTAGATATAAGTAAGCACGAGTAATCCGATTTGAACAAAGCTTAAATGATCAAATCATTATTCATTTATTTTTCTTTTTTATCGATGGGAAAACCAAGTCTCAAAATAAAAACCTCGTGTCTACCGATCTAATCGTTTGTAGAACAGCTTGAGGGTCGAATCCACAGGGACGGTGTTGGAATATCGGTCTTTTACTTTACTAAACTAGCTAGACGGTTCAACTCTTTTGTGAATTAAGGGTTGCAGGTGGATCTAAATTCTAAGTCTAGTTTCGAGGTCAAAACAAGAATTAATGAGAGAGATTCAACAAGTCACATAATTTTAGGGTTTCTGGTTGCTAACACTTTTTTTTAGTTCCAGTTCCAGCGGTCCGCTGACTCTCGTAGCGGCCCGCTAAAAGAACTCAGGTCTCTAACCTATTTAACTGGTCGCTGGTTACTTGGCGGGCACAGACAACCTCACTGGTTCACTCAGCGGCCCGCTAGGGTTAGCGATGTGAATGCAAGTTGACTTAATTTAGTTGATAATTGTGTAGGGATAATTGCTTAATTAAGGTTCCTAAATCAAACTCTCGTTTCAGGTCTGGTTACCAATTAATTAACTCAATTTTCCTCTTATAGAATCTAGATTTCAACTCTCGTTTCATGGTCTAGTTTCTATAAGTTTATACCTTTCTAACCTACGAATTTCTTGGTTCTCACCTTTGGAAAGAACTTAAACTCTCGTTATTTAGTCCTGGTTTAACCTCTCGGTATCAACCTTCATGTAAATCATAATCATGCCTAATGATCTAAGTTTGTTTGGACTTAACCACCTAACAATTAAGCGAACTCTACTTAAAGGGTGTAAACAAATCTACTTAGATAATCATGGCATAATCAATTAAAACAATTCAAGCAAGATATAAAACACAAAGATATCAAATAAACTAAATAAACATGCAATCGACAACTAAGAATTCGAGTTTACAACCATAGCCCTAGAATAAACAATCAACAACTAAGAGACATCATACAAACACAAGAGAAAATGAGAATAAAGAAAGATTACAACCAATTGCTCTTGCGTGTCGAAATCTCCTATCAAACACGTCTGTTGCTGTTGCAAATGACCTGCTTGGCGCTGCCACGATCTGGACTTGAGACTCAGCTCTCAAATATCTCTATGTCTAACCCTAACTTTGACTTTAGATTTGATCTCCCTCTTGTCTCTCTTCTTCCTCCCTTAAACTCGTCTTTAATAGGCATTGGGAAGTTGTAGAAATGCTGGAAATAACTGAAAACGCGCTCTGGATGCATATGGAGTCGGTGGAAACCGTCGTCCAAACATAGAACTGCTAAATCGAGCAATTCTGATAAATCTGGCGGTTCCAGGTCTGGCGGGTCGCTGGAGCATTCAGCGGGTCGCCGGAGCTTTCAGCGGGTCGCCGGAGCATTCAGCGGGTCGCCGGAGCTTTCAGCGGGTCGCCGGAGCTTTCAGCGGGTCGCCGGAAAATACCAGCACTGCATTCTGTCAGTATTTTGGACATATCTCCTTCATCTGAATTCCGTTTGAGGTGATTCAAGAACCGTTGGAAAGCTTAGAACGAGCTCTTCAACTTAATGGACTCATCCAAGTCATTTCTTGTCCAGAATCTGCAATAAAATTAGAAACTATGGCAGTAACTCATTCTTGACACAAAACCCTAATTAAACTAACTTAAACTCATCTAAACTATCTAAACTCATCCCTAATTACCTTCTTCATTTCACACTGGGTTAGATGCTTTTCTAGAGTTTCATTCATTGACTGCCTCCACATGTTGAGTAATACCTCTGTTTGCAGAATGGAAATAATTGCATGAGTATGACATCAGAATGCAGAGGAAACTGTTTGATTTTGGATCTGGTACTTATAAGCTTTCATTTTCTGCCAAACATGGAATCAAGATAGGGATTGGTTTCAAACATTGAGGATAAGCTTTCCAGGCTCGAAGAGCGAAAGTGAGATGAAATTCCCAAAATGCAAATCATTGGTTTCAAACATTGAGGATAAGCTTTCGCAGGTTCGAAACCGGCTGGTGATCTTTCATAGACATTTAATTTAAAAATAAGTTGGGTGGCTTAGACCCCCAATTTATCTTAAAAAAAAACAACAATAAACAAGATCCATAGTATTGTTTCAGTTAAATTATTTCAATTGAAAATAACAAAACACTTTCAAAATTGAACTGAATGCTGCAGCTTTGGTTGAGAATGTAACAAACTCACTGTTGTCTGGAAAATTCTTAGCTGCAGTGAAGATGAGAGATACGACGATTGTAGTTTCATCCTTTGGAAACTGGCTGAGAGCCCAGGAAAGAATATGCTTTCCTTCAATGTAGTTCGGAGGCAAACAAACATACACCTTTTGCTCCTTCACCTCTGAAGTTGCCATTGACGGCTCACTAATTGCATAGAAAAAGCTAACGCTAAGACCTGTTATAAGCAAAAGCAGTCATCACCTCCACAACCAACAACATGCTTACTTAAATGCCAGGGAGTGTTGCATAACAAAAGTCAACAAATAAAATTGTACATTTATCTCTATATTTATTTGGAGAGGAACAATATGCTCATAGAGGTAAATTAATCCAACATTAAAACGAATTGATTTCAATCTTTGGACTTAATTGCAATTGTCCCCTTTATTTTACATTGGGTTGGCAAAATAATCTTCCTATTGTACTTGTAAGCTAAAGTGTATTCTGGGCTTCTTGCTCAGAGAGAGGGAGAAAGAGAGATAAGAGTAAATGAATAATGAATGATTGTATTATCGTAATGAATGGTTACAGGGAGTGTTTACATATATATATCTGACTATCTCCTAATACAAAGCTGTAACAGCGCCTAACCAAGAATCCAAAAGGATTCGCTAATTACAGATGTTAACCATCCCCAGTATGTGTACCAGGCACATTCTCTATTACTCTAACACCCCCCCCCCCAGCCAAAGGTGACTTGTCAACTTTGAGCTTGGTTTTAAGACATAAAAATCGAGGAAGAGGCAGCGCTTTTGTGAATATATCGGCCAGCTGATCTCTTGAAGATATAAACCTAACCTGAAGCTCATTATTGCTAATCCTTTCACGAACAAAATGGTAGTCTATTTCAATGTGCTTCGTTCGTGCATGAAAGCTCGGGTTAGATGCTAAGAAAGTAGCTCCGATATTATCACACCATAGTGTAGGAGAGTCGGGTAGAGAGAAGTGTAGTTCTTGAAGAAGATATTGTAACCAAAGCAATTCGGCACATGTGAGAGCTAGGCTTCTATATTCGGCTTTCGTACTTGATCGAGACACCGTGTGTTGTTTCTTGGCACTCTAAGAAACTAGATTACCATTTAGGTATATGCAAAATCCGGTTGTAAAGCGGCAGTCATCGGGGCACCCGGCCCAATCGGCATCACTATAGGCATGAAGAGAAGGTGAATAAGCCGATTGAAACACCAAGCCATGAGAAGTGGTACCACATAAATAGCGTATTATTTGCTTCACTGCTGCCCAATGATGTTCGGTTGGATGTTGCATGTATTGTGAGACTTTGTTGACCGCAAAAGATATGTCGGGTCGTGTGAGAGTGGCATATTGAAGAGTCCAACAAGGCTTCGATAAAGGTGTGGATTGTCATATAAAGGGCTGTCATTTTTCGCAAGTGTAGAGGCCGAAGTCATAGGAGACTCACAATGCTTGGCATTGACCATGTTTGCTCTTGAAATTATATCAAGGATGTACTTATTTTGTGATAAATGAATGCCATTGGATAAATAGGAAACCTCAATACCAAGAAAATAATGTAGTTTGCCAAGGTCTTTAAGAGCAAATTTGTTGTGTAGATGGTCAAGAAAAGTGGTAATAAGAGAAATACTACTACAGGTTATGAGAATATCATCAACATGTACTAGAATAATAGTGATATGGTTGTTTTGATATGAGATGAAAAGAGAATGATCATATTGGGATTCACAAAAACCGAATGATAACAGGGTAGAACTAAGTTTGTGAAACTAAGTACGAGGGGATTGTTTTAGGCCATAGAGAGATTTTGAGAGAAGGCAAACATGATTTGGAAAGTTAGGATCAATGAATCCGGGTGGTTGATGCATATAAACTTGCTCTTGAAGATCGCCATGGAGGAGGGCATTTTGAACATTAAGTTGTCGAATAGGCCAATGACTTGAAACTGCAATAGAAAGGATAACTCGAATGGTTGTAGGACAAACCACGGGACTAAATATGTCAAAGTAGTCCACCCCTTCTTGTTGATGAAAATCTTTAGCCACCAAGCGAGCTTTATATCTTTCAATTGAACCATCGGATCGCCTTTTAATTTTGTAGACCCATTTACATCCAATTACTTGATGATTCGTGGGTGGAGAAACTAGAGTCCAGGTATTATTGACGGCAAGTGCATTTATTTCATTGGACATAGCTTGGTGCCACTCTTGATGAGCATTAGCTTGAGAGAAAGAAGAAGGTTCGATTGTGATTGAAGAAAGAAAAGCCACAAATTCTAGAAAATGACGTGACTTTCGGGTATTATCACGATTCTTTGTTGTCATAGGATGAGTTGAGGCATTAGAAGAATTATTGGGTAATGAAGGAGCTGGGCACAGAGGTAGTGAAGGAGCAGTTTCAGGTTCAGGTTGCGTGCTGGTATTGGTTTTAGAACGGCGAGTGTATGTTTTTAAAGTTGGGGCAGTTAATGAAGACTGGGCAGCTGGCTGTGAATCGCTGGGGATAGAAAGTGTTTGTGTTGGTGAGTCGGATGCAGGAGAGGTGAAGAAATTGGTTGGATTTGCTGATGGACAGATGTTGTGATTGGGCGGCGGTGGAGGTGGCGGAAAAGTTGTCGTCGTCGGCGGAGGAGGCGGTGGAGGTGGTGGGGGAGCAATAGTAGAGGCCATGTGAACAAGAAATTGAGCGGAAGAGAAAGGATTAGAGGTTGTCGCCATTGATTGTCCCAGGATCGAAACCTGGCTCTGATACCATGTAAGCTAAAGTATATTATGGTATTCTTGCTCAGAGAGAGGGAGAAAGAGAGATAAAGAGTAAATGAATAATGAATGATTGTATTATCGTAATGAATGGTTACATGGAGTGTTTACATATATATATATATATATATGACTATCTCCTAATACAAAGTTATAACAGCGCCTAATCAAGAACCCAAAAGGATTCGCTAATTACAGATGTTAACCATCCCCAGTATGTGTACCAGGCACATTCTCTATTACTCTAACAGTTACTGATGCAATATAGAAATAGAAGGTCTAATCAATTGAGTTGAAAATTGTATTTTTAAAGAATTATCCTTCATTTATTTCAAAGTTTTTTTAAAGTAAAAACTTCATAGTACCTCTCAACTAACAATATATCAATAAAAGAAAAGAAATTATTACCAAAACATCATGCTACGTGACTCCATCAAAAAGGAAAGGAGACAAAACTAAGCTCCTGTAGAACAACAATACAAAATACAAAATAACATAAGGAAAAACTCAATCGATCTTTACTAACAAGCCGCCCAAATATTGCAAATCCCCCCCCCCCCCTCTCCGCTTTGGGGAGGTATCCCCAAATATCACTCCTTGTCGGATATTTATTTATTTATTTCATTTTATAAAGTTGATGTTTATAATAAATTCCAACCGTTCATATGAGGTTATTAGAACATTTATCTAATTAATGCGTGTCGCCATACATTAACTGTTTAGTTCAAAGCTAATGGGTATTTAATTGGCATCTATTTTTTAAGAAGAAAAATAAAATAGTTTTAAATATCCAAACCCAGCGGTATGATTGTAGGCAAAAATTGCTGCACAAAATATTTTTCCGAGAAGAATGTGTACTTTTTAGGTTTTATAAACGGTCCACATTCACAGCAGGAAGTCGGAATGAACAACAGGAAGTCCAGCATGATATTTGCATCGATTTTAGATAAAATACTTTGATTAGAGGGAAAAACAATTATCACTGTTCATAGATAACGGTGCAAACAGTGCTAGATAAAACAATCAACATTAATTAATGACAGATTGCCGATCAAGAATATTTCACTTTACTTATATAATTACCAAATTTCAGCCCAAAAAAAAAGAAAATTAAATGACTCATCATTTGTCTATCCTTATCCAATGCATCAGACAAATATTAAAAGAAAAGGTACAAAATTTTGTAGGGTGAGTATCTAGCACACTAAAAAAATATATGGACGGTACTTGTAAATTGGATCATATAACTGTTGTTTGATGAGAAAATTTTTAATGAAAGTACTGTATACTTATTCATATAGTATCAAGGATAGCTAAACCTATCCCTATCCCTACTACTTACAAAAGTGCGTAATCAAGAGCTAAAATAATTAGATGAACGGTGTAAATAAATGTTTACTCTATGCATTCTTAATCATTGATTATTTAAATCAATGGCTGGGTGTTAACTATGAATATAAATTTATTGGCTCTTCACTTTTAATAGAAAGAAAATTATCGTTGGATTTGTTGTGCACTCGTCAAAATAGAAAGAAATTTGTTGTTGGATTGGTTGTGCACTGTGGTTGGAAGAAAACACAACACATGAAAAACTTTATTAAAATAATAATAATTTTTTAGAAATAGGGCATACATGTAAAATTTTTCATCTATAATTTACCCACCCATTGGATGGGTAGTACGAAAATATTCTCTTTTACAATACTAGTAAAAAAAGTGTAAATAATTACATTCATTTTTCCTATACTAGCAAACGATGTCCTCATACGTGGGCAAATAAGAAAATAAAATATTGATATTGTTTTTTGTTTCATATAGAATTTTACATGTTAGACAATAAAAATATGGTAAAATCAATAATTTAGTCTTTCCTTTTAAATAAATAGCTAATTTGGTAGTAACTTAATCTTTTTTAGTAAAAAGTCTAACCTTGATCTAGACCACTGATCAGATCAAATTACATAAATCAATGCTCCATAATTGATATAAGAATTGTTTACACCCTTTTATCTGACATGTTTGCTCATTTTATATGAAATGTTTAATCTTTTTTTTTTAGGTGCTTTTATAAGTAGTAAGGATAAGGATTTGTGTACTTGGATGTTCAAAATTCATTTTTAAAGTTTTGTTGGAAAGAATGGCGTACTTGAGCAAAATATTGATGTATGGATTGATGGATTGATTGATCACTAATTTGGAACGAAATTTAAGTTTTTTACTTTTGACAAGGAATATGGACCGCTCGGTATTAGCACGACTGAGTACTGTGCACAACACAAGTATTACGTTTACAGATTAAAAAAACCTCCAAGAGTAATTATGACATACATTTTGTTCCTATATGCAGAATATAGTAGCCAGGAAAAAAGTGAAAAGCATCTCAATTTCTTCAATTGGATTATAATTACCTTAATAAAAATTAAGAACATTTATACCATAAGGGGTTATATGTGCTAAAAAACAGATGTTGGGGTTATATTTGATTTTATCCTTTTTAGAATTCGAATGTATGTATTCAATTACCTCCAAAAATGGAAAAGGATATATATATAAAATAAATAAAACTGACATTGGAGAACCACTCAGGATTAGAGACAGGCGGGATATCTTTGTACGTGGATTTTAAAAACCATCAGAGAGAGACAGCTGACAGCGTGACTAAATACCAAATGGCATGGGGATGATTGACTAATGACTCTGCATCATGCTTTCCTCAAAGAAGACAAATTATCTGTTGAGGGACAAAACGAAAATCAGCAAAATAATAATAATAATACAGCTACATCTATGGTCGTTTCTAAACGAGTAGACAAGCCAAATGAGGGGTGGAATACATGTTCAAAGTGAAGCAAAAAGAATCTAAAACATAAGTTTAGTTTAAAGCATGCATGTTGGGATATGTCAGCTATGATTATGATAATGCTAATAATATCGTTTAATTAGGGCCACAACTGGAAAAAGAAGAAGAATTTTGAAGGGATGCAAGTTTTGTTCGGGCTGCAATTTAATAATTAGGTCGAGTATTCAACGGAATATATGTTGTAAACTGCATAATAATTCAAAATGGTTAATGTATGTCATGTTAGAATATGTTTTCAACCTCGATTTGTCACGGCATAATGCATCCCTGTTTCACTTTTTATATTTAAATTATGGATAACATAGAAATTCAAATTGATTAGTCAAGCCGGTCAAATAGTATTAATTAAGTCAAGCAAATGATTTTTCTGATTTTTTTTTTATAGAAGATCTAATTATTGAGGAGGATTAATATCAACATATTTTAGGGCTATATGTAGCCAGTTTTGATTTGATGTTGATTCAATAAATCATATGTAGCCAGTTTTGATTGCATGCAGAATTAAAAATAAAGGAACTTCAACTTCACTTCTGGGCATGGAAAATATTGAAAAATTGGCATAATTTGATCCGTTGATTTTTTATCTTATATATTTTATTGAATCTGAACGGTGTAATTTATTATATGCATTTGTGTAATTGACATTAAAAAAAATGGACGTATCCAACAAACCATTGTTTATTTAAATTAAAATTAATTTGAAATATTTTATTGATACTACTAATTCCGCATAAGTGATATCGCTTGTTGAGGCAGATGAAGTTATTCTCCAAATTCTTGCTCCGATAGTTTAAGTTATGCCATCAAATAAGATTGTCATGTTTACTGTTTTACATGTGATTAAGTCATTACTCAACAAAAATTACATTTGTTGAATTTGGTCAACTTAATTGTCCAAATTCATGTATATTGTCTCAATGCTCCAAACTGATTAAATAATCAGTAAATCTAAATCAGCTATATATTGGCATATATTGTCCAATTACACTCGACTTAGCTTAAATTAATCAGCTAAATCTAAAGATTCTAAAGTGCCGTCGATAATAAATTAATTTGATTATCTATATAATTATAAATTTAATATATAATTTTAAAATTTAAAATGCAACTTATACCATATGGACAACATACATAAAAATAATAAAATTTGATGTAAGTTTTAATATTTATTAAATAATTTAAAATAAAAACTTACAATTAATAATATTTAATAGAATATCAAATAATATTTTAATACTTGAAAACCAAATTCTGTGATTAAATAATGCAACCAACTATACAATTAATTTGCTGATTAAATTTTAAAAAGTATTTGTAAAAATCCAATTCCTGCACTCGCGCACATTTCCTCCTGGCACCATTTGTTGTCCAATCCCACTTTCCCGGGCTCCCTTTTAAGAGGAATCACATCCTCTGCCCAGCTGGGCACTCAAGGTTCGTCTCCTTTTATCAAAAGCAAAATATTTGTAAACTCTAAGAGCTGATCGTCGCAGAAGCGCGAATTCTCTTTATTGACCGGAGCTGTCTAGAAGAGGATAATTTTTACTCAAAACTGCGACTGAAGCTAACAAATTCATACCCCCATAGTAGATGATCCATTGTAAGTAAAACACAACCCACACTAAAATGCATTTCACCTATTGTACAATGACATGCTGTTTGCTTTAATCTGAATTTTTTTTTTTTTGAGGGCTAGCAAAAACTAGCAATTTTCATTAATAAAAAAAAAAAAAAAGTTTACAAAGTCTCAAACAACAGCTCCAAGTTCATACCAAAACTGGTACGAACATCAAAAGAAAACAAAGTGTAGTTCCTTTTGTTTGAATTGGGCTTTTTTTTTTTTTGGGAAATGCAGATAGATTCCTGCTTACTTAAAGAAAGAAAATGCTGTGAATCTGAGAGAAGTCTACGCATTTTCACCATTTCTGCACTTCTGATTAGGCTCTGGTCATAATTATATCTACAGGTGATGGCAGAACAAAGTAATGCAGACAAGGTGTTTGTTGCATTGCCTGAGACATATGAGGAGGGAATAACAGTTCTTTCTTGGGCGCTTAATTATTTCTCCAGGGATAAAACAAAGATAATCATCACTCATGTCATGACCTCACCTTTTAAAGGTCCTTCCATCATTTTTTTTTTCTTTGACCATTCAATCCTATATGTTTGATTTTAGTTTCGTTATTTTTTTGAGGTACAGATGAATTGCTTGCTATTGCTATGTAAATTACTTTTCAATTAAACTTCAGAAGGGTTGCAAGTATGATGGTAGCAAATCGTTAAATGTTAAAAAAAATTGCAATAAAATTGGTACAATCAAATTTGTATATCCCTGTACTGTAGCCTGCTAATCTCCTAATTAATTAAACTTAAAAAGAGATTACAAGACTGATGGTGTAAAATTTCCAAAACATCAAAAAATTAGAAGTAAATTGGTATAACCCTTACTAAACCCTCAACCCTCTAAGAAAACCAAACTTTAAACCCTGGATATGGGATTTTAAACACCACTTCAAAATATGAACCTGTGATCAATAATACATTTATTGATCTCTCCTTATTTAAACAATTTCAATTTCCGATAATTACCTCTTTCTTTCTTTTCTTTTCTTTTTGTTGAGGTAAGTAGGTCTAGACTACTTGCAATTTATAATTCAAAAGAGAGAGAAAGATTGTAGCAATAGGTATTTGGAAAATTTATCTTACTACCATCAGATAAACTAAGTTCCTCGCCATCTTGGAAGCCAAGGTCAAGGTTCTTCCTTTACACTTCTTCCATATGTTCCACAGTGAAATGATGCAGATTCGGTCTCCCCACTTCTTCCAAATAACCTTTCTTCCAAGTTGCTTCTTCACTATTCATGGGATCTGCATCCTCTGTATATAATCATTGATTCTCCACACTCGGGTTCCATGCATATGCCTCTAATCTCTTAACATCTCTACCTGTAATATTCTTGTTAGCGTACTCCTTGTAGAATTTTGCAAAGTTATATCAAATATTAATTGTTATAGCTGCTGATTTATCTCAATGTTATTCAAAATTAACATAAGAAACTGAAATAGTTTGCATATAAAGCAGGATTGCTTGATCCTAGACCTCTGCTGATTGAAAGAGAAAAGTTGGATTTGGTTCTCAACAAGTACCTTTTTCGATGTGCCACACTCAAGGTTTGACTGATGATTACCTATGTTGTTTGCTTTTGTTAGCCTTTATAAGTAAAGAGTGATTTGATAAAAAAAACTTAAATAACACTCTCTTTTTTTTCTCTACTTCTTATTTTCCCTTTCACAGTTTAGTGCCGAAAAATTAGTTTACATGGCAGATGAAATTGCTGAAGGAATTATTGAACTCATTGCACGCTATGAAGTTAAGAATCTTGTCATGAAATCAGCTGCAAACATGTAATAATGGAAATTGTCATTCTACTTGATTAGCAAATGTCAAAGAGGCATAGATGCAGTTCTTTATTACATAAAATTTTCATCTCCACTGTGCTTTCAATTACAGTCAGATGATGGAGCTGGCGTCTGAGACAGCAAATGAAGTGATGCTAGAAGCTGATATGTCATGCAAGTTATGGTTCATTTATGATGGTGACCTTATCTTCACTAGGTAACTTAATGTTGATACTTGGGAGTTCTTTTTTCTTTAGTTTAGGTCCAAATGAAATTCCAACTTTTGTACTGAACTGGTTCTGTACAAATTGGAGATATGACCATAAACTAGGCGTGCAATACACAATAAGGTTTCTTTCTATTCTTTTTCTGTACATCTTTGTATCTTGGCCCCATTAACTTCTAATTGAAATTATATCTGTTGGTGAAGGCCTAGTGAATATTTAGGCTCCAAAAAACAACTGTCAGTTACGCCATCTGACATGTTAGTTATCAGGTTTTAAGTTTAGTGTGAATTTGCACTACCTGCTACCAAGTCTGGTATTATTTTGAGGTTTTTAGTTTTTACATATTTAAATACAAGGAAACTCAGATAAGTTAATTCCAACATATTTAAATAGGGAGGCCAACTCAGATAAGTTGACTCCAGCACCCCCACCTGTAGAAACGCTTCTCTTGACAGAGCAGTCAAACCAAAATTTTATCGAAGCATCATCAAGTACATCAGACCAATCAAATGGTGATGCGCCATTCGAAGAGGTGACAGTTTCTTTTTGTATTTATAATGTTGATTTGAGTTTTTGGATTCGTTTTTCTTTTCTATTTTAAGGTGGCAGTTCCTTTTTCTGTTAATGAAAGAAAGTTAAGAGTTGGTAGAACCATTAGAATTGAGAAGTCTATTATTCAAAAGAGAAACAAACTAAAGAAGATGGTATAGTGTGGTGAGCATGGTGCATGAATTGATTCTCACTAGAGTGCATATACTTTCCTTTTCTGTATTGTGTGAAATGAAGAAGTGAGATATATACTGAGCATTCATTGTTTTATTAAGGACCAATTGAAGTATTATCCTGTGTAACCTTTTTTGTCCTATATAAGGTCTGTCTTCAGCAAATTGACTTGCATAATTTAGTTTTATATTTACAGAAAGACATAGTTCTGGATGCTGACATAAACAAAATGCTTCAAGAGGCTGCCTTAGAAACTGGGAATCTCCAGAAGCTAGCTGAAGAAGAGTTCATCAGACGTGCAAAATTTGAGAAAGAAATGTTTAGGACGCAAAAGAAACTTGCCTTGTTGGTGGTAACAATCTACTTATAAACATTCTATATATATTATTAAGGTTTTGGACAACAAGATACCTTCTGTTTCTTTTGCAACCTTTCCTATTCATGTAGAATTAAATGCTTGACATGAAATCTTGCAGACAAAGTTAACGAAGGAGTTACAATGGAAGGAACAACAAAACAGAGAACTCCAGGAAATACTAGAGGGAGAAAAAGAAAAAGAGGATATCCTCAGACATGAAGTTGAAGAACTCAAGCATGAAAAGTCTCTCCTAAATGAAGAACTTGAGCTAATGAAGACAGAGAATGACCGATTGACAGCTCAAACAAATGAAAGCTTGAGGCAGATTAAGGCGGAGAACGAGAGAAGGCTGGCACTAGAAAAACAAGTTACTGACTTGGAAGCTGTTATTAAGGACCTACAAGCTGTTTCCGTATCAACCGCGGACTGTATTGATTCTTTACAATCTGATTGTGACAAACTATCACAAGAGAGGGATAATTTGGCAAGAGAGGCTGAAGCATTGCGCAAACAGAGAGAAGATATGCTCTCCAGCTCATCTACTGGACTGAACTCTAAATTTTCCTTACAAGAGCTGGAACAAGCCACACAAAGTTTTAGTGAGTCCTTGAAAATTGGAGAAGGAGGTTTTGGATCTGTCTATAAAGGTTCTCTTCGTCAAACCGCTGTCGCAATTAAGGTGTTACGCTCTCAGAACCTAGGAGGGCAAGCACAATTCCAACAAGAAGTAAAGTTTATTACCAATTGAAAAATTATAACTATTGTAGATTGGGTCTCCCTTCCCTACTCCTCAAAACAAAATTTTAATTAATCCCAAACTTAGCCCATTGGACCTGAATTTGTCCTCAGTTCTACTCCAAAGTACCCACTGATCTGATAGTGGAAAAAATAGACATCAGAATAAGGTATGAAAAAAAAAAAATCACGATCAATTAGCCACTCAATACTTATGCATATATAGTGTGAGCAGGGATCCAAAGGCAATGGTTTTAGTACCTCAGAATTATAGATCCAATATTCAAATTCCAAACAAGAAATATGAACCTTTGATCTTGTTTTCTCACTAAAGTACTGTTTCAAGTAAAAAAAAAATTGGGAGTTCTTTCAGAAGATCAAGATGTTGAATAATCAACACTTTATTGTAATTCATTGGCACCATTGATTTGGTATACATTTTTCAATCTTCTGCAATCAAACTTTATGATTTTTGACATGTTCCATTAGTGCAGATATAAAACAAAATCAACAGTTCACATTTATCATTCGTGATTTGGATTGTAAATTGACAAGAAAGGCTTTAGTCATGATGAAGCATCAAAATGTGGGTCCTGAGTCATTCCTTAAGTTCCGTACCAGTGTAACCTTGAGTGCAACCAAACCTTATCTTCTATCAGACCTTTTTATGATTTCTATTTTACTGCCATTTATCGATTTCAATTTTCAATTTATATATATTTTTTTTATTTCAGGTTATGGTTCTCACTAATGTGAGACACCCAAACCTTGTGACACTAATAGGAGCATGCTCTGAAGCCTCAGCCCTTGTTTATGAATATTTACCTAATGGAAGCCTTGAAGACCGCCTATTATGTGCCAACAATACCCCGCCTCTGTCTTGGCAGGTTAGAACCCGCATCATTGGTGAAATTTGTTTAGCTCTAATCTTCCTTCACTCAAACAAGCCACAACTTGTGGTTCATGGGGATCTGAAACCCAATAATATCCTCCTTGATGCCAACTTGGTGAGTAAACTCAGCGACTTTGGCATTTCTCGCCTCCTAATACAACCCAACAGCAACACTACTGCTTTTTACCGCACCAAGCATCCAGCCGGAACACTTTTCTACACAGACCCTGAGAACTTTTCAACAGGGATGCTGACACCAAAATCTGACATCTACTCCTTTGGCATCATCATCCTTCGCCTCCTAACAGCAAAGCCACCGTTGAACATAGCGAGAGAAGTGCAAAATGCAATGAGAAATGGGACTCTTTTATCTGTGATTGATGAGTCAGCTGGGAAATGGCCGTTGGACCAAGCTGAGGAACTGGCGAAGATTGGGTTGAGATGTGCTGATTTATCTAGAAGACAACGTCCTAACCTTGTTACTGAGGTATGGACTGTGGTAGAACCCTTGATGAAGGCTGCCTCAGCTTATGTGGAGCCCATCGAGCATGGATCAGATGGTGATGAAGAGCAGATACCATCTCTTTTTGTCTGTCCAATTTTGCAGGTAACTGATTTAAAATTTTCCTATTGTTATCTGCCATTGCCCATTGGTTCTACCATCATTTTTTTTATGGTATTTAATTGTATCTGTATATAGGCTTTTACTGTAGCTGAGCTGTATTTCTTAAACAGCCAATTCTGGCCAAAACAGACATGAAAGTAATTCTGGAATCAGCTGTAGTAAAGGTCCTTAATTACATTTGACACCAACAAATATACTTACAACTGCACCCTTAGAATTTTTTAGTACACAAAACTTCTGTAAATTCCAGTTTGGAAATAGGTCAACCTTAATTAACGAAGAAGAAATTTCTAAAACTTTTTTTTGTGTTTTACATCACCAGAGCAGTTATTGATATGTCATTTGGACACTTATCTGGTTGTTACTTTAACTCCAGGAAGTGATGCAGGATCCTCATATTGCAGCAGATGGGTTCACGTATGAGGCTGATGCAATAAGACGGTGGATCTATGGGGGACACAATACATCTCCAATGACTAACTTGGAACTTCCGCATCACAATTTGATTCCAAATCATGTGCTTCGTTCTGCCATTCAGGAATGGCTTCACAGGCATCCCTGATCATGATGTCTGTTATACAATTTGTCTTCCTGTTAAGTTGTTAACTTTTGTTGCCATGTTGGGTTTTTTTTCTTCTTCTTTTTATATAAGAAGGAATGCTGACTTCTTATGAAGTCCCTTTTGTTTTTGTTTTTTTTTTTTTGCCATTATCTGGTTTTGATTGCAGATAGAATGGCAAATGTTGTAGAGATGCGTTTAAAGAGGCAATCATACTCATTGCTTATTGTTATTGAACCTGAGATTTCTGAGTTTCTCTGTAAATCTAAGTTTTTTTTGTTTTAATTTATGGAGATTATAGACCAATAGGTATGAGCAATCAAAAAAGTGTGCTTTAGAACCTAGTTCTGCTCGCAGCTCTTGAAAAAAAAAATTCCTTTTGCTTTATTTTGTTTGTTTTATACGATTAATTTTGAAATTTAGCCCTTAATGTATTGTTGAGATAGATCAAGGCCTATAAATCTCGATCACTGCTCACTATACAGAAAAGAATAATTACTTCGTCCTCTCTCGTGAGTCGTGCTTTAAGTCTCTGTCACGGAGAAAATTAAAGAATCCCTAGGAGCCATATCGCATTTGATTGATGACCCAACCATGAGTTCGTTTCAATCTGCATCGAATTGGAAAAGAAGATTTGAATCTTTCTTTTCCTTTTTAGTTTAAAAAAATATAAAAAGTTGAAAGTGAGCGTAAGGAAAATTAAAAATATATATATAAAAAGGACATGAAGGAAAGTGAGAATACTGGTAGATATAAGATATTTAAATACGTAACCCTTCGATTTATAATAGATATAAAAAGGATAATCGTGTCATTTTCAAATTACTGACAAGTGACAAGTGACAACTCTCCCCTCTTGTCCTCTTGAGTCAATGACAACTGTCCTCTTGAGTCAGACAGATGTCATTGACTCAAGAGGACAAGAGGGGAGAGTTGTCACTTGTTAGAGCAAGAGCAGCACAGCATCGCCTTCTTTGATTCCACTCCGACCAAATCCGACCCTACCAAAAGCACTCCCCTTGCCACTTGGCGGCTTGGCACACTAACTCCTTTTAAATAAACTAGCAGCAATGCACGCTCAACGTGCCGATAATTTTTTATTTAATACATTTCAAAAAAGTTAAAATTTTTTTAATATATATTCATTTTATTTGAACTTTTTTATTCTTAAAGAATTGCGCTACAGATGATCTAATAAGGACTTTTATTATCAAATGAAATCATAAATTTTCGTGAGATACCTTTAGAGGTATGAGTAAATAAAAAGAAAAAAAAATCTTGCTTATGATAAAACATCAAACAATGAACACATTAGTGTCATAATGTGGAAAAAAATATAAATCAAGTTATAACTAAAATAATTACAATATTACATGAAATTCAATTACAAGCCACTCAAGTGGATTTTTTTTTTCCTAACATTACATTTTACTTTTGTACATATAGCACAATAGAATGCAAAATGCAAAATAAAAATAATAATTGGAAAAAAAAATCAACTTCAATGATATTTCAAGGTAGATAATTAAAATTGAGGAAGAAAAATGAAACCATGAAAGAATTGACAAAGAAGAAGACAAAAGAAAAATAAAATTGAAACACCTAAGTCATTGAGCTACTTGTCATAGGGCTGGACACACCGGCGTGATCTGGCTTGCAGCCTGCACAGTACCATAGTAATCAATTAGCAAAAAATAAACAAATAGCATGAAATAGATAAGAAAATCAAACAAAATGATTTTTCATAATGGCACATAAACTGGATTATATATTGGTAAGCTGTAGTTTGGTTTGCTAAAAGTTGAATACCGCACAATATATATACCTACAATATATCCATCAGAAAGTGAAGTCAAGCATATTTTTTTTGTACATTTAATTGAGTATTTTTAAGCTAATTAAGATTGGAAGGATGTTTCATAAAAGCCATGTTCAATATTAGAGGTTGTTTCTCTTAAATTTTTTCCCCCTCTTATTTTAAATAAGTTTTATTAGTAGAACAACAAATATATGTATTAATACAGGACACTCGATTTATGGATATTATATTAAGAAACTAAGTATTGCTCTTATGTTTGCCATTTTCTGCCGTATGATAAATTAATTTAATAAAAAATGAAAACTCAGAAAGCAAAAACTGCCTGACTGCCTCAATTATGTTCTTTTTATAATTAAAAATCTAATGCCGACTCACTTTACCATATTGCACAAAACATAATCCCTCCAAACCTCAATGAATAAATTTAAAAAACAACCACCTAAATTTATAAATATATATCCTACGAATGACCATATTTAGTATGTGCAAGCTAAGCATTATACCAAAAATAAAATAATCCATTCCTAATTGGTCCATTGGACACACTGTTCTATGAGGGTTGGTGAATGAATATTTGTGGCAAATAAGCAATGTGTAATAAAAAGACATGAAAGAGTCAGAATATGATTCCAAACCTCGATAAGTATAGATTTGAAATCTTTCAACTCCCTTTCGAACTAAGCACTGTGCTTTAAATTTAGGCAGGAAAAAAAGAACAAGAAATAAGCAGTGAAGATAAAGCAGTGTGGGTTGCAATGTCCTTATCCTTGTCAGATGGTTTTCTGCACTTGCATAGAATGACAGCAAGAATCATATTAGCACTTGAGAACATAATTGAAATTTAATGCTAGCTTATAACACCTTAAAAACATGATTAGAACTGAATTGTGCCACTTTTGTTTTGCTTTAAATTATTTAAATGCTACTAAAACTGTACAGATGCATCCTTACTAATCAAGCTTACCAGCAATACACTGTACCACCAAATGAAATCAAATTAACCGCAATTAACTTCACCCAAATAATGACAACCAACACAACTGTCGACCAACTCATTGAAAAATCCACTTGGTAACAAATTTTACAATTTCATCTACTGCTAGAAAGTCAATCAATTCAACCAGGGAAAACATTATAAACAAGTCTAACCTAAAGAGCATTTGGAGCGTTCACATCTCTTGATCCACTTTAAACCCTCCATTGCACCTACAGATGGAACCACTGCATCATGCATTGAGAGATTGTCCATCAAAAAGTAAAGGACCAGTAAATTGATGAAATACCTTCTTCATGGGTATTCACTTTGAATAATTACTGTGTATATCATATAGTTGTACTTAATTCATAATAAATATAACTTCAGTGGGGATTTTAAAAGTTCTATCAAACAACATAGGATCCAAGATTAAATACAGCAAGTACTGATGAGAATTCAAGATTGTTAAATAATTGTAATTAGATCCTCACAATATTACAAATATAGTTATGAGTGTAATTTCTTTACCGTGTCATTGGTCGATGGTTTGCAACATTCTTTCTGCTACAAACAGAAAAAAATAAAGACATAATTACAAAATTCAAACAAGTAAAAAAAATAATCATAAATTAGTAATAAAATGAGAAAGAAAGAGATAATTTCAATTTACTTACTCTGTCAATTGCTTCTTGATGACGGGCAAGAATATGGAAGTGGGGCACACACAAAATTTTCAATATCTCTCAACACTTTGTAGTTTCCCATTTCTGGAGAACGAAGACAAGTAATACACTAAAAATCAAAGGAAAAAGAATTAACCATTTGGATTAGTATCAATGAATAAAAAGAAGGTACCTCTACAACCAGTAGATGGCTTTGAAATAGAACGCATGTTCTCATCAACTCTCTCCATTTCAAGCACCTTCAAGAATGTAATAAACCATGTAAAAATATCTAGAGCACAGACTTGAATGCAATTTACCAGTAGCAGCTTGGATCTGGTGTTTGTTTCGCACCAGTAAAAGAAAAATCAAACAATAAGAGAAGGAACTGGCGTTACCAATTAAGCATAGATTATAAGGAATGGTGGCAAACACTGATATTTAAATTTACCATCAGATTTAAAAGTACTGTTGGCCAAGGTGGCGACGTTTGGCTCGAATTTGTTGGAGTGGCTCTGGCACCTCTTGATGGTCAACCGAGTGTTGCTACCATTGTAGAAGTCCAGCGACATTCCTGAAATTCCAGATCATTGAGATAAATGTACATCATGTATTATTGGGCATTATAGCATGCGTATGTTAGCATATTTATTATGAGTCATAGAATATGAAAATTATATTTCCTTATATATCCCAATGCTAATTAGATACATACACTAAATCATGCCAAATATTGCTCCATAATATTAATCAAATGTGAATTTCGCTAATCTAGACTTGACTCTAACAAAGGATAAAAATCATTAATCTAACAAAAGATCTCCATCAAATAAGAGTCTTAATCTCGATTAAGATTAATGTTAACCAAAGATAAACTCAACTTATTCTAATTGCTGAAATGAACATGCAAATGATGATTTGTCCAAAGATAAAGAGAAAAACACAAATGAGACCTACAAAATTGAAGCCATATCAGTATCATGTTGATACCATATAAATGTGCATCTGCATTCCTACCTCCCCTTGTGGGATCAGTTATCTCATCTCTCTCTTGCATTTTCCCTTCAAGTTAACCACCATGAGGATCCTTTCTGCCAAAATTTGCTGCCACCTACAAAAATTATATTTAAAATGTAACACCAGACAAAAAAACAATAGAAATTGATAGTACAGTTGATGCAGTCAAGTCTCATATCAGTAAAACAAAAACAGTATAACAACTTGAAAGGATGAAAAAGTTGAAAGTCAAAGGAATTACAATATCTTGGATGGTAGTATATTAAGCTTATTATTAAAACCTTTGTTTCCACGGTAATTTGGATGTACTGATCATATTTTAAAGCAGGTGACCATACCAGCCAGGTTGCAACCTACTTAATTTGTAAAAAAATGCACATGCACTTGAGTGTGCCTTTGCATGCCAGTGCAGTCCTTCGTAGTGCACATGAGAAGGGTATTGCCACAATTGTCCTCTTTGGGTCGAGAACCGCATCTTCTAGCGCATTTCTAAATAGAACACAAAATTTTTTTGAATAAAAGAGTTTTGCAAGGGTAATGCCTTTCTTGAATGATAATTAAGCACATAACTAAAGCCTACTGACATAATTGCAGAAACAATTCTTAGCATATACATGTTTTCCATTGTAACTTTAATGGCAACACTTCCAAGTATTCTGTTTTTGAAACACTAAAAACTAAAAGAACAATCGCTTAAAAAATGGTAACCAGTATCGATCAGTACTGATACCTAGTACAGAATAAAACTGCCAAGACCCTCAAAGCAGTGGTTAGCTTCAAATCATCGATAATTTAAATGCCACATTTATTAAGGAAAGGACCCATAAAGTTCACAAAATAATTAATAAAAAATGTAAACAAGTAGCAGAATTCTGAACCAATATGGGTTCTTCGGGTTGTACCTCATCACCTCATCATACAATATGTGTCTCATAGGGGCGTATCCCATGGGCAACCCCGGGTGACCCAAATTTGCCTTCCCGAATGCATCAATCGAATGGAATCAGATCGTGTTAACAGATTTCTCCACTAATGGGTCGGTAGTGACCGAATCCTGCCACATACAGAGAGGCAAAATTCTGCCAATTAGGCAGCTTCGAAACCCTAGAAAGGAAGCAAAAGAGGAAAGATACTCTGACAATTATGTTTTGTTCAATTTGGCAAGAACAATTTCATAATTATGCAGACTAATCCTCAAAGAAACTATAATGGTCAAATTGGATCAAACAATTATCTTGTCACAATTATTAGAAATCCTGTTCAGAAAAATAAGGCTGAATTAATCTTCGTACCAGTGTTAAATTTTGTAGAAAAATTAAAATAAGCACCTCTAGCTATATCTCTTTCATAATCGAACTAAAACCAAACAAAAACATGAAGAAAAATCCTAAATTGTTACTATTGCGAAACCCTAGGGCATAGAAGAAAGATTTCTATACACGAATGTAAATAGATATTAAATAGAATAAGAGCATTGATTTGAAAGCTCTTACATCCGCCGTCTCAAGATCTCTCTAATTTGCATGAAGAAATCCGCTGGAAATCGATTGGTTCTGTTGGTGATGCTGATGTTGATGTGGTGGAAGAGGAGGTTGAGGTGGTAGATGGGCGGCGCCGCTTGGTTGATGGGGCGGCGGGAATCCCTCAATGGAGATGGAGTACCCCACGACTGGGTTTCAGTTCGTTTCGTCCTCTTCTCTCTCTCTCTCTCTCACTCTCTCTCTCTCTCTCTCTCTATCGGCCAGAAACCTAGGAACCCAGCGCCGGTTGCGAGGCTACGGCAGTGAGTCGCATTGTGTGCAAATCGAAGGCAAATGAGAGCGGCGACCATAGCTTACCATTCGGGCAACAAAAATCGATGACGATTACAAATTAGGTTTTAGTTGAGTCGGAGGAAAAAGAGAGGCGACAATTGAAATTTTGAAACTGATTACGAAAAAGGAAAGCTTGAAATTTTTGGTGTAGGGAAGAAAACCCTAGCGGCAGGAGAGGCGAAAGGCAGGATGGAGATTGGAGGGAGAGTATCCTCTGCCGACTTTTAAGGTTGGCAGGCTGCCAACTTTTGATCCGAGCCGTTAGATCTAATCTGGACGGTTCAAATTTTTCGGGCCTATCAATCTGTATCATGCACGGAGCTCCCATTAACCGTTGAGATTAGATCTAACGGTTCAGATTGAAGGTTGGCACCCTGCCAACCTTTTTAGGTCGGCAGAGAATGTGATTCCGAGATTGGAGGCGCTGCAAAATTAGAAGGATAGTGCTGGAGAAAAAATAAATAACCCAAAAAAAGAGAGGGTTTAGCGGAGAACCGAACTTGACACCAGCGTCAAAACATTTTGCATAATAACCATTCCAGCGCCTCACTAACTTCAGATAAATTGCTAGTTTTTTATCTGATATTTAGATCCAGATCATACATTAGATCAATATAAAATCAATGACCTATAATTGATGTTAGAGATATAATACAACATTTGTAAGGTGCTTTTATAAATAGTAAAGATATATATTCACGTAGGCCCGACCTCACCCCCACCCTCACCAATAGACCTGCAAACGGAAGACCGTTTATCTGTTTTTCGTTTCGTTTCATTTTGTCCGGACAAAACGGTTAACGAAATTAAAAATCAATTTTGTCAACGAAACGAAACGTTTAACGAAACATTCTAGTTTCGTGACCGTTTCTCACGTCGTGCAGGCCTACCCACCAAAACCATACTCTCAAACTCTTTTTAAAATGACATATGGGGCCCAATTGCAGAAAAAAGTATCGTCGGCCTAAAAAGTAAATACTAACTTTTATTTGAGTGGCATGGAATCTGTCATGCGACAGTAAATGACAGTTGACTTGACTTGACTGAGGTCGAGTCGTCGACTCCTCCGGTCCTCCCTCTTCTTCTACTGGCGTCCATATCTAGGAATTAGGGCACTCCCCTTTTTGCAAAACACTCCCAAATTCAAAATAAAAGACCATAATGTCCTTCCTTTCATGATTTGATGTGTAAACAGCTTAGGGTATTTCGGTCCTTTCGCATTAAAAATTGGGAGTGTTTTGCAAAAGAGAAGTGCCCTGAGCAAATCCCATCTTCTATTCTTCTATTATTTTTTTACGAACAACATTTCATGTTTCGAAACGTGACCTGTTCGATCTAACGTGAACGGAATAGATCGGGTTCCTATTCAAATAACAGCGCCTTACTATCAGAGCGCGAAAAACAGATATAATATATTCCGTCTCGAGTAAGCTTTCGACCGGGATTGGTGCTAAAAAGGATAGTGCAGGAAAAAAGAATAACCTTTCTGCCGGGATGGGTACTAAAAATGAAAAGTAAAGTAAAGAAGAATGAAGGGACCATCGGATCCGTATCCTCTGCCCATCTTATTAAGATGGGCAGAGTGCCCATCTCTCGTTCTAAGCCGTTCGATCGACATAGACGGTCGGATTTCGAGCGGAGCTTTTATCCCTTAAAAATTACAGAATGGTCGAAGGCTCTCCGTCTCGTCTTCCTTCCTCCTCTTACCTACGCTCAGAGCTCTAGAAAAACCCCCTCTCTTCGCTCCGTGCTTCGATCCCTCTTCTTCTTTCGAAATGGCGCTGACGGTGGGAGAAACCCTAGCGATCGCCTAGGCAATGGCCGACGGGAGAAAAGAAGAAGGACGGGGTTGCGATGGTTCCGACGGCGCCGCCTGTGGTGAAGGTCGGAGACGCGAAGCGGAGGTTGGAAGAGAAATGTCCGGTGCCATTAGACCCAAGCCCATCGCCCGTCGTATCATCTCCCTTTACTGTCTCCGTTCAATTCACGATGCCGTGCTTCTACACTCCCAACTCCAGTTCAGGGACCCGGTTTCTTCTAATTTAGTCGTGAAATTTCTCGTTCGCAGTTCCCACCCCATACAGGTGCTTTCTTTCTTTTTCCAGGAAGTACACCCAATCGGGTGTAGACCAAGCAAATGCACTTTCCCATTACTTATCACTGCTGCCAAGATTTATAAATCGATTAGCCATGGAAAACTGCTTCATTGTTTGGCCGTGAAACTTGGGTTTATGTTTCACGCGCCAATACCCAACTCGCTGGTACATATGTTTTTTTTTTGGAGAAGAAATGGCTCCGCTCGAAATCCGACCGTCTATTTCGATCGGACGGATCATATTGAGAGATGGGCACTCTGCCCATCTTAATAAGATGGGCAGAGGATATGAATCCAAGAGGATCCACCATCTCTTGCCTTCGTCACTGCCTTTTATTTTTTATAAAAACAGCTAAGTGGTTGTAAAAGGTCTGAGGGCTATATGCTATGCCTATATTACAAGAGGGAAGCCTGTCAATGGAAGTTGGCATTTGCAGTAAGCATATATTCTAGAAATTAGGAAAATATAAAGGTAAAATAATTTGAACTTTTCACAAATCGCAAAAGATAAAAGATAAGCGTTAATTGTGCTTCCATCTGATCGAGGAGTTAAAACCTTTTATTCTCTCCCTTTCGCAGATCGCGTCTCCCTTCTTTTTTATCGCCATTAGTACCTTCCTTTTTCCTTCTCTTTCCTTTGATTGAACGAAGCTGAGGGTGGAGAGACCAACAGTGTTCTAGCTTGTGTTAGCCACTGACTGATCTCCAGGCTTGCACTTGGCTGTAAGAAATAAGAATGGACCGAATCAAGTCTGTATTCCAAGGCGGCTATACACGAGCTTTGTATGGCGTCCAGGTCAGCCACTTGTGACTTGATCAGTTTTATTGAATTTTGAGCTGTTGTCTCATTTTCCATACTGGTGCATTTCTGATTTCTGTACTGCTTGTCACCGATGGGCAAGGTGATAACCTGTGCCCATGAGAGATTGGTTGATTTGGTTCTCCCAGTTGGTTTTTGTGAGGTATTTAGCGATCAATGGCAAGTCTGCCAGTGTTGCTTGTGTCTTGAAATTGCGGACCATGTTGATTTTGGATAGGTTTGGAAGATGCAAAATGTTTTATTTTAATGATTTATCTCACTTCTTTACATAAGCTGTACGAAGAATACTTATAGGCATTTTAAGGCCTTAACCAGCTGTTGTAATTTTCTAAATGGATGTTTACTATCTGTTATTCATTCATATATTGTCCTGACTACAATCAAGCTAATTTTATATACATAGTAATATATTCAACAACTTGGACGTGATTATCTGTCAAATTAATTACGGATGAGTTTTTGGTTGTTGCTTGTGCTTGATTGTAGGCCATTGATCATAGATGATGGATCTGAAATCAATATCATCTTTTTTAACAGATGGCTTCTTATGGATTTATGAAAGGAAATGGCGATGTTATTAACTTAACAAATTTATTGTTGTTTTCTACACTTCTGTCTTCTGGTCAGGTTGTTGCTACTGTCCCTACTTGGGTTTTCAGGGGAACACAGAGTACTGCAGATAAGGTGTTTGTTGCTTTGCCTGAGACATACGAGGATGGGTTGCCTGTTTTGTCCTGGGTATTTAGTTATTTTCCCTGTGATAAAACAAAAATCATCATCATCCATGTCATACCTTCACCGTTCAAAGGTTTGTTGACTAGTACCTTTGTTTTTTTAATTGGTGCTAATTTTTTATTTAAAAATTTTGTTGTTAATGTCTTTAGTTTTTTTCCCATTACAACTTTGTTAAAAAAGCAAATTTGATTAAACATTGCCATGTACAGACATTTCATTTGAAGTAGTCACATCACAAGCTAAATTGTTGGTTACTGATATTTCTGATTGTTTATATATGGATGTAAGATTGTAATACAGAGTAAAGTACTCAACAGGCTTGTTTTAATACTGCCAATTCTGATTGTTTACAAACTATTTCAAACAGGCTTGTCTGATCCTAGGTATTTGGTTCTGGACAAATACCTTTCGCACTGTACTACTCACAAGGTGCTCAATGCCTTTTTTACTTTTTTTGGTTCCATGACTTTCAATTTGATAAGCAGAAAACAGTAGATAAATTTTGTTGTTTCTTTTTATTTTCTTTCACAGTTTCAAGCTGAGAAATTGGTCCACATAGCAGAAGATTTTGCTGGAGGAATCATAGAAGTCATTACACAACATGGTCCCAAGAATCTTGTCATGAGAAAAGCTGCAAACAGGTACTGACACAAAATAATAGGTATAGTGGACTACTGAAAAGAGCAGGGATGAGGTAGCTAGTATTGAGATTGACAAAAAAAAAAGAAAAAGAAAAAAAGTGCATTATAAATGATGCCCAAATTGCAGGGATGATGCAAGCATAGTGATGCGAGAAGCTAATCTGTCATGCAAGCTTTGGTTTATCTCTGACGGAAATCTTGTCTTCACTAGGTACTAATTAATATTTGAAATCCAAAATTTTTAATTCTTTGTGTTCTTTAATTTGATAGTTTTAAAACAGAAATGATAATTGTCATCTGTAGTTTTGCCATCCCTTGTCATCGCTAAACACAAAGTGAACACATAAAACAAAGATAAACATATAGACGATCAAAGTGAACACTTACAAACAAATAAGTGTTGTCATCCCTTTTCAGATTTTTATATGCACATTCAACTTATTTTTATTGAACTTATTTGTTTTTATATGTTCACTTTGATCACTATATATGTTCACATTGTCTATTTTATGCGTTTACTTTCTGTTTATCCATGGTAAGGGATGACAAAACTGTAGATGTCAATTTTCGTTTTAAAATATTCAATCAACATGCTCAATTGGCTTCCAGCTTCCATCATATCACAATATATAAACACAAATCTAGGTTGTTTCTTGTGCCGTTAATCAGTTTAACCTCGAAATGAGGTCTTATTTATCAATAAGAACTGGTTTAATTTCTAAATATAGGTACCTCGCCCTCCCTTTCACCTCCAAAAACAAAAGCACCACAACCCAACAACCACAAAAATGAGAAACTGAGTCCAACAAAGAAATCAAATTGTCAGAGCATATAACTGTCACTGGTTGCATCAAGAATTTGTATATACTATATTGGTCAGTATGTACGAATCCATGGGTGGTATAGCGTAGGTTATTAGTTTTGTTAGTCATCTAGTTGTTTGTATTTGTCAGTCTGCTTCTGCTCTTTATACTGTTTTTCAAGCTGAATTGTTTTGCAATGAATATCGAATGATTTTCTTATAGGGAGGTAAACTTTGATAAGTTGAACCCAGCACCAACATCTTCAGAGAGGTCCCAATCAAACGGACAATCAACTGAGGTGTCATTAAGCACACTTAGTAGATCAAATAGTGAGTCCACAACAGGAGAGGTGATACCTTCAGTTTTAATTTTCTTATATTTTAGAAAATTTCTGTATGACAGTACTTTAAGACGTTAATGTGGGACATCTTTTTTCATTGCAAAACATTTTCTTTGCTAGGGAGATAATGATCTAGATGGTTCGTTAAATGAAATGCTTCATGCGGCATCTGTAGAAGCTGACAACTTTGAAAAGATGGCTGCAGAAATTTTCAGGGTTCAAAAAAAAGTGGCCGGCCAAGTAGTAATAACTTCAACATTTTACCTAATATTACTTACATATAAAATAGAAGAAAAACTCTTACAGTAGCAATGCACTTTTCCATAATTGTAGATTATAACTTAAGTATAAGACTTAAATATTGCAGACCAAGCTAGCTAAGAAGTTGGAGCAAAAAGAACAACAAATAAGAGAACTCAAGGAAATTTTACAGACGGAAAAGCAAGAAAAAGATCAACTGAGGCGAAAAATTGATGAGATTCAGCATGAAAAAAATGAAGAAATTGAACAAGTCGTGGTTGAGAGAGACTTCCTCAGAAGCCGAAGAGATGAATGTCTCAACCAGATTCAGGTGGCAAATGAGAGGAGGCTAGCATTAGAAAAGCAAGTTTCTGATTTCGAACTGGTTGTCAAGGATTTGAAAGTCATTTCAGCATCAGCTGGGGACCGCATTGAATCTTTACAAGCTGACTATTACAACCTGCAACAGGAAAGGGATAATTTGGTGAAAAAAACTGAAGAGCTGTGCTTGCAAAGAGAAAATATGCACTCTGGCTCCTCTTCAGCATTGAAGTCTGAGTTTTCCTTGGAAGAATTGCAACAAGCAACTCAGAATTTTAGTGAATCTTTGAAGATAGGACAAGGTGGATTTGGATCTGTTTACAAAGGTTCTCTTCGCCAAACCACTGTAGCAATTAAGTTGTTGCACTCTGAGAGTCTACAAGGCATATCACAATTCCAACAGGAGGTAAATTTTTTTTATATGGATTATAACTTAAGGACTAAGGTTCAGATGAGCTAAAGTGTGGCTGAACAAAGTGGTAAACCTAAATGCAGCAAAATATACTTGAGGTATTCTACGGTTACCATCTGTTGTGGACTTGTTGGTATTCTTGATATAGCCTAAATTTATATGACCATATTTTTAAATAATAACCTTGTTAAATTTAGTTTAAATTGTTTTGTTCTTCATTTTTTTTCATTTTTAATTACAGATCACAATCCTCACTAATGTAAGACACCCAAACCTAGTAACCCTCATAGGAGCTTGCTCTGAAGTATCAGCACTTGTCTATGAGTACTTATCTAATGGCAGCCTCGAGGACCGTCTGACCTGTTCCAACAACACCCCACCTCTGACATGGCAGGTGCGCACCCGCATCATCGGTGAGATCTGCCTCGCTCTGATTTTCCTCCACTCAAATAAACCACAACTCGTAGTCCATGGGGATCTAAAGCCAGAAAACATTCTCCTTGACACCAATTTGGTGAGTAAACTCAGCGACTTCGGCATTTCTCGCCT